>CANTUV010000060.1:5524884-6902981 GCA_947685225.1 Garcia nutans
AACATTTGCAATTTTTGGAGTCTTTGGGTGGAAAAGAATGCCTGTATTTTCAGAATACCAATCTTTCTTTTTTTTTTCTTCTTGGCACAAAGTGGTATTTTTACTTCATGTGGGAATATGCTTACGGAGGTTTCTTTGAGCATTATTCAATTCTGTTGGAGGTTAGTTTTTTTCAGCTTGTTTTCACTTTTCATGTTATCATTTATCAAGTCTTTTGGGAGGGCCCTTTTCCTTAATGGTGTACTGTACTTCATATCTTTCTCAAGTCGTTTTTTTGTCCTTTCCCGCAATGAGTTACCATTGCAGTTTTTTTGCAACGGTAAGTGTTGTCGCCGTGTGACTTGAGGTCACGGGTTCGCGTCGTGGAAACGGCTTCTTGCAATTAATTGCAAGGGAAGGCCGCGTACAAAGACCCAATGGGTCCGACCCTTCCCCAGACCTCGCTCATTACGGGAGTATTCGTGCACCAGGCTGCCCTTTTTATAACAAAAGGCAATTTATTTGTTTTATTGAGACATGAATTAGGGCAGCAGATACGGGATGTTTGATGTGGCTTAGTTAGAGCTGCTTGACAATTATGAGCAACTTCTTCAACTTTCAGGCTCCTTCAGTACTCTGACAGTTGCTCTTTTTCCTATTCAGCTTTCGTTGGCAGGAGTAGTTCGCTTGCCAAGGTTTGAAATGGCAATGGCCAAATCTGAGGCTAACAGTAAACCTGTCCTAGCTGCTGAAGATATCTATATTGTGACTGTGTAGGCTTCCTTTCTTCTTTTCTTTTGCTAATATCATTAGTCACCCCTAATATAATTGGAGAACTTGTGAATATTTTCAGCTATGGGAGGATATACTGCTTGCAAATTGATAGAGTGGCAATGCTACTTCACTCTTATAGGTTTTATCGTGATGCTGTTGTACAACAGGTAAGTCTTGCTTTATATTCCTCCCACTTTTTTCTTTTCAGGCTTCTTTTAAGGGTGGATGCTTAATTGCATTTAGTGGTGACAAGACTTATTGGAAATAAAATATAACGATAGGGAAGAAACTTCTATTTCCTTATTGATAGTTGGCTTGGGATCATTATTTTTTTAAATTTTATTTTTTGTGACGAGCCTTCAGTTTTCAGTATGTTTGACAGTTTCCTGTGATGCTGTTCAAGTCCCCTTCTTTTAAATAATTTCCTATGTTTTGCATTTAGATTACACCTGCTAAAGAAATACTACTTGCTGAAGAGGGAAAATTTTGTTGCAAGTAGTTTTACATTTCTCAGGCCACCTGATTTTGTAAAGTGACTAGGAAGTTGGGCAGCATGCTTCACTGCAGTCTATTAAATTGAGGTGTTGAACCTCTGTAAGGTTTTGGTAAAAATTACCATTTGCATGGGTGGAGATACCTGTAGTTGTTCCTTGAGTCGTTTGATCCGTTTTTGAGCCTTTTCATGGATTGTATGATAGTCCAGTGCAAACATTCTACTTAATTGAACCCATACTTATTCTATTAGTGACACAAATCAATTGCTGGAATTTGAATTGGACCTATGCTTTTCATAGGGTTCTTTGCCAATATATTCAAGCCAGATTGCTGTAAGTGTAGTTGATAATGTACTGCTCGTTCATCAAGTGGATGCAAAGGTTGTTATACTTTATGATATATTTGCTGATTCTCGAGCACCAGTATCTGCTCCACTTCCTTTATTGTTTAGAGGCTTCCCAAGGTCAAATATTTCTTCCTCACGATCTTGTGGCAGAGATAGTGAAAGTGCAGAGGCCAACATAAGTGATCATGAAACGATCATATATGGATATGACTGGACATTCTTAGTTCCAGACCTTGTTTGTGATGTTGCCAATAACTTGCTGTGGAAGATCCATTTAGACTTGGAGGTAATTTTTTTTGGTTTTCTATTACATGTCCGTGTAGCCTATAAATGTTTATCTTGTAATTACTCTCTTTCTTTTACTTAAGGCTATTTCTGCAAGTAGTTCTGAAGTTCCTTCAGTTCTAGAGTTCCTACAACGACGGAAGCTGGAAGCTCATAAGGTGGAGATTGTTTCTATACTGAAAATTTTATTTTTACTATGCTTTGTTTCTTTTTATGGAATAAATTATTTTCTGTAACCATTGAATGCTCTTCTTTACCATGAATTGTTAGTGATTAACTTATAATTATTGTATACTTGTGCTGTTTCAGGCTAAACAGTTGTGCCTGTCAATAACTCGTACCATCATCTTGGAAAGGAGACCAGTGTCCATGGTTTCCAGGGCAATAGATGTCCTTGTTACTAATTACTCGCACTCGATCAAAACAGGCAATTATCTCAAGGGAGTAAAAGTGGAGAAAACTTCAGCTTCCATTGGGACACGTACAAGTAATCCCAGGACCAGTGCCAATGTATCTACAAGTGGTGTTGATGCACTTGGAAAATCATACAAACATAAGTATATTGCTGGTGTTGAGAATGAGTCGGTCAATAGGTCTTCAAGTATTTCTACTTCGGACTCTGAAAACGATGCACACGTTGAATCACTCAAAACCACCACAGGTGGTCTTAAGACGGTGGACAGGGAGAACCTGTTGGTTGCTGAAAATGCTAGCTGTGAAGTGCAGCCGTCATCTTCTCAATCTCAGCATTGTGGACTGAGTAACAACCTGATAAATGCTAATGTTTCTGAGCGGCACAATTTGCAACTTGCTTCACCAGCAATTTCACCTGATGAGATGTACAGCTTTGTGTTTGCTCCAGTTGAGGAAGAGATGGTGGGTGATCCATCTTACTTGGTTGCTATTATTATTGAATTCCTTCGCAGGTATGTTATTGATTTTAGCTGATTCAAGCATTTGCCTAGCAAATCAACACTATAATTAGAGATGGTCCGTACTCTTACATGCTATACTCCATTTTAACCAAGGTCTGCATGGATTTACCTCTGGAATGTAGCTCATGTAAGGCCACTCCATGATATGAATTCTACGAACTTCTGGCCATAATGGTTGTGTTAATTTGGCCAACTGACATAATGGAAAATGGCACTGTCTCTGGTTCCATTAGTATAAATAACTGACAAGAAAGTAACACTCACATATATTAGTTTAGAAATATAATCATGGTAGTGGGCTTCTTTGGTCCAATGGATCAGGAAACTTGAGCAAATTATCTCCAGGCTTGCATTTAGAATGGTCTGGCAAGTTAGCCAGGCTGTGGCTCTAGAAGATGACTTGGAATTTGGAAACATTTTTGCAATACTTGTTTCTTCTTATTATTCAAGTTTACAACTGTGAGAATGTATTTTGGTTTTGTATCCATGACTTATTTGCTTTCCAATGTTGCAGCACAAATATGGAAAGGATAAAAGTTCATCCAAACCTCTATGTATTGACGGTGCAACTTCTAGCCCGCAATGAGCGATATACAGAACTCACATTGTTCATCATAAACAAGGTTCTGAAAACTTTTAAAAGTGTCTGTGAAGTCATGAAGACTGTTGTATTTCAATCTTTGTTTTTATTGTTTATGTTCAAATCTCTGTCACTGCAGGTTCTTGAGCCGTCAAAAGAAGTAGCAATGCAGCTCCTAGAATCAGGTCGTCAGAATTGCCAAATCAGGAAGCTGGGTTTAGACATGCTGAGACAGCTCGCTTTGCATCATGACTATATATTGCTACTAGTGCAAGATGGGTATTATCTTGAAGCCTTGCGTTATGCAAGAAAGCACAAGGTAATTTATTCAGTGTCAGTCCCTTGGAGAATACAATTTTATATAATTTTTTAGTTCTTAACTCTGTCTAAAATGTAATTCTTTATAGAAGGAGGTGTATTTAACAATTAGTACTCAAGGTTTAGGTGCAACTTTTGCATTCATATCTGTCTATTCAAGATTTGTTTACTTCATTAGCATATTCTATTGATGATTTGAATCAGTTGCTTTCTCTAATTTTTTTCTTCGTTTAGTTGTTTTGTTTTTAAGTTATTTTTTTTCTTGGTGGAAGCGCTGGAAGAGCTAGTGCTTTGTTGAAAAGAAATGTATCTTTGCTTCTAATAAATTTTCTTTCTTGTTTTTCTATACAAATGCCGTTCCATATTTCAACAAAATGAAGTAATTGGTTTAACTTTGCAGTCTCATCTTGTATTGCTTTGAAAATTCCTGTCCTGTGGTTCCTTTATTGTTCACTTGCCCTTTCTTGAGTGTCCGGACTTTTCTTATTCTGAGAAGAATGCCATGATGTTTACCATAACAGTAGATGTAAGCATATTTCTATGTGGTCAGATTGTTCGAAGGCTTAAGACTTTCCTGACAGAATCAGTTCCTTTTCCAGGTCCATACTGTCCGGCCTTCATTGTTTCTTGAAGCAGCATTGACTTCAGATGATTCACAACTTCTTGCAGCAGTTCTCCGATTCTTTTCAGACTTCATTCCTGAATTTAAAGACACATCAGATCATCATAAATACTACCGAATTGTCAATGAGATGAACTCGGCCATAGCTACCTGATTGTCAATTAGATATCTGATAATGACTTTTGAGCATGAGAAGTAACATTACTCGGTTGGAGAAGATGAGAGGGGATAGATTTATGTTCTGTTTGCATCTCCAATTCTCCTGTTCACTACTGACTGTATTTCTGTTCGCGTTTCAAAGAGAGGCCAAAAGATAGGTATTTTTTAACCCATCAAGTGTAATAGTTTTAACAGTTTCATGAAAGATGGGTCTGTGGAAATTTGAAGATAACAATACAAGGTCTAAACGTGGAAAATTTATTGGTTGATTGTAGAATAATAGCACAGAGACGAGCATCAAGCTTTAGCTTTCTCATTCATACTCGGTAGTCATGTAAAGGACAATAGAATGCTTTATATAGTTTTTTAAGGTACTTGTTTTGCAGGACGGATTAAACATATTGATATGATAGAAAGACATTCAAATTTAAAGTGCTAATATTTAATAATGATATCCTAATTAAGCTTAGCAAGGTTAATATTTATTTTCTTAGAGAGAATTTCAACTGCATAATCTGTGCCTTATCTTTAATTAATGTTTTGAGCCAATCATATTGATGTTAAGAAGCTAATGACAATAGTGAAATTTCAATCTTTTGTTTAAGTTTGAGAGGTACATTTATCACCAGAAAAGGTTTATCCGTGCAATGTTGATGTTGATTCTCAATCGCATTTAGCAAGTTAAGCATCAGTACTTAATATTTTTTAACAGTTTCTACCTTTTTCTTGTTACGGTTTTTTTTTTCAGAAGAGGATTACAAGGTTACGTATTAATTCTTCTTAAAGGTCTGTGCACGTCTTCCAGATCCACCAAATTTGCAATATGTACCTTTTAAAATTCTTCTATTATGCATAAAAAGAAAAGCACAAATGATGAAATTCCGATTTGAAAATGACAAGGCAACGTCTTCTTTGAAACGGTGAAATGATGAAGTGCTGGAGATATCCTATGTATAGACAATGATGGGTTTGGAGATATCCTATGCATTGACAGTGACAAAAGCAAAGGGTATTAAGGATGGTGTGCACTTTTAGGGGGGCATGTGGGCATCAAATTTGCTATGATTAACCACCACCATTCACCCACCACCTACCTGCCCACCATTAGCCATGATATCTAGTTTGGACGGCTAAGGCGGGAACATTGAATTTCTTAGTTTCAAGTTTTTGAACTATGAAAATGTCGAGAATTGTTGAAATTTACTTCTTTCCTCATTATTTAGTTAAATTTGTGAGTCTGTATTTTGTATTCAGAGTTTATAATAGATATTTGAAAAACAAAAAGGAAGAAATTATACTCTTTATCAAAATTTTAAATTTATTATTTTTTATTAAGAAATTTTTAATTATTTTATAAAAATATAGTATAATAAACTCATAATAATCTAAAAAAAAAAGTTATTAAAGTTATCATATGTATAATAAATTGATAACAAATTCTGTATATATTATATAAAACTGAAATTTATAAATTAATAAAAAAATTAATAATTTAAATGATAGTTTTATTGACTGATAAATTTATAATATTAATTTTGAGAATTTAATGAAAAAGACCGCAAAAAAAAGCCCACCACTGAAAATGGGATCACGAGTCACAGACTCGTTTTTTGCTAAATTCATCATCATCATTGTAGTCCGGCTCTTGCATTTCTTCATTAAGCTAAAAACCAATTAAGCAGAATATCATTGAGGCAGGAACTCATTAAGCAAAATATAATTAATAGTGGCAATAGTTTTTTTTTTTTTTTTGAAATCAATAGTAGCAATTGTTATTTATTAGTTTGTTGTCATTAACATCTCTTAAAGCAAGCAATTAATTAGTTACTTACATATACACATTTTATTATATAATGTCACAAAATTAATTAAACAACAACTCGGCAATATATACATATAATTTGTGAAGGAAATTCTTCGTCAATTAATTGGTTAAGCTAAGCTTTAATTAATTAATGCTCACTAATCCTCTTATTGCTTTAAAATTTTATGGACAATCTTTGAGCAAATCATATTTTAAGCAACTTTAATTTCAAGCTTAAAATGATAGATCGAATTATAATACTGTCCCGCTTAGTTAATTATAATTATAAACCTAAGTTATAATTACTAATTAATTACAAGTCTAGTAATAGGACCAAACATATTAAAAACTAAAATACATTAGTTGGACTAACCAGTTTTTCTAAATTTTCTTTTTTTTATATATCTAAAATTCATAATAAGTTTCTGAACATTAGCTGGCTTTAATTATTTTGAAATTATTGTGATAGTTGTTGCGATATTAATTATATATAACCTCTTCAAATTGGTGGGAACTTTTGTCCCTCTTGGATTACTCATTCTTCTATCTTTATTTACATATATAATTTCAACATTAATTTGTTATTGTGTCATTATGTTAATTTCATTGCATAATTTTGAAGTATCATTGTCATATTTTATAGTTAAGTTAATATTCAAGTATGTCACAATTATAGGAGATTATGAATTCATTTTTAAAATTTTTTAAACAATAAGGTGGTGTTATGGGTGTTTTTACGTACCATGTTAAGTTTATTTTTCTAATCTAATTGAAAATAGATAATCTAAATCTAAATTAAAAATTTGTAAATGAGTAAATATTAGGATCATTGTAAAATCAAGAATCACACTTTGGTCAATAAAAAAAGGGGTAAAATCTTATACTAATCAATCTAAATTGTTTATTTGATAATTAAGTTTTATTTATTATCAATTTTAATATCATTAAATCAAAATCATTTGTTAATATCAAAATGATTCATGCTAAAAATAAGTCTAGTCTGAATGATAAGCTGATATTGTCGTTGCCCATTGATAGATGCAAGGTTTTTTTTTTTTTTTAATTTCCTATCAAAGTATTTGTAATTCTGTTCAAGTTTGGGTTTGTTATAGCATTAGCTGAGGAGAATTTCCAAGGTTTAGAGCAACAGTACAGTGACATCAACTTGGAGGAGGAGAAAGACGAGGGACTTGTGTAATATCCATAATTTTAATAGATATAAGATTAAGTTATATGAAGAGTTAATTAGTGTATTGAAAGAGAGATATATATAATATATGTCTAATATATATATATATATAATATATATAAGATATATATAATATATATATTGGATACATAATATATATTGTATATACTTAATATATACACATTCACTAAAAAACAAAGTTAGGTTAAAAGCTAAAATATAAATAAATTAATTAATAAAAATTAATTAAGATGGATATTTATGGATAATAATTTAAGAAAAATAAAATAAATAAATAAATAAATAATTAATTAATTGATAATATATATACAAATATATGTGGATGGGAAGGAAGATAAAAATAAATCAAAGTCTTCATCTTCTTCCTTAAACCAAGAGAAAGAGAAGCGGAGAGTTTAAGTGAGAGAATGGGAGAGTTCTTCTTCAATCAATACTCCAATGTTCACTAAAAATCTAAGAATTTCAAATAGATTTTAAAGAAAACCAAGGCTTTCAAGTAAGTTCTCTTTTTTTTAAGCTTGTTTTTTAAAAATATTAGGTTATGTAATAGTATGGATAGAGAAAGAAACTGGTTTAATTGAAAAGCAAGATGATTATGAAGTTAATATGATATATTTATGTTGAATTAGTGGTTAATTAGTTGAAGTGAGTTTAAAATATGAAACTAGAGTTTAAGGAAGAATATGTGAAATTTGAGTTTTTAATGGAGGTAACTATAATTATTGAAATGGATTGTTTTGAAGTTATTTTGATATGTATGTGTTGATTTTATGGTTGGATGATAGAAATGAATTTGTTTTAGTGAAGTTTGAGGAAGGTAGTAGCTAAATTAGGGTTTTGATGGAAGTTTAGTTAGAAATTTTATAATTAGAGGTTATTTTGAATAAACTGAGCATAAGAGTGATTCTAATTGAATAATTAAACTTGTTGTTTGAATTAGGAAGTATGTAAGCCAAAGTTGCCAAGTGCAAAATTTAGGATTTTGGTGAGAAATGGGTAAGCTTAGTACAATTAATGATTGATTTGAATAACTTGAATATAAATATGATTTAATTGGAAAAAAAAATTGAACTTGTTATTGGTAAAATGGGATTAAGCCAAATTGGCTTAAGAGATAAAGTTATGGTTTTGTTGAATATTTGATGTGTCCTAGTTAACTCTAGCAAGTGCATTAATCGTATCAGTAATATAGAGTCGTGAATCCAGGTATCGTCCTACAAAGACCAAAGTTTAAAAGTCAATTATTATGTTGCATTACTATTATCTGAGAAATAATATTTGAATGAACATGAATTGAATGAAAATCTAAAATTAAATTAACTTGCTGAAAATTAAATATCTTTAGTGAATTAAGAATAAATATATCAATAAAATATTTTAGAGTCCACAATTCCCCCTAAACTTGTATAGATATCAAAATTGATTAAGAAAATCGAGTTTAGATTGGTAGGTTATCTTTAAGTCTAGTTAACCTTATTCAGGGACAACTTTTTAAATCAGCATCAAATTCTTATTCAGATACTTTAACATTATTTTACATATGATCAAACTCAGTTATCCAACCTTATTCAAGAATACAAATAGTATCATAGGCTAATATTAGATTATTTGTTCGAACAAATCCTCAATCAAACATATTATACAAAATCACATATATAAATCAAGGATTCAAATTTCATTGAATAAAAATTCTAACTTTTCTATTCGACACATCATCAAGAAACTCAATCAATTAAACATTGAACACAAGCATTAGAGATAAGGAATTTGCATAAATCAACTCAAATTTAATTAATCCAAATCAATATCCATTCAAAGCTTAGGGTTCATGTTTTCCCTAATAAAAAAAAATTAAAAATTACTCTATAATTAAATCTAAAAAATAAAGGTTGAAATTAAAAATAAATATAATAAGAATAAGCAAACCTTAATAGTTATTTTTGGCTTGGGCTTGAACCTCTCCACCAATGGAGATTTTGTTTTTAAGGAGAAATAAGAAAAAAACTCGACCAATTACGTGAAGAAAAATTCTCAATTGCTTAAAAAAAACTCCACCTTTCTTA
The DNA here is from genome assembly GCA_947685225.1 of Garcia nutans. Lineage (NCBI taxonomy): Eukaryota > Viridiplantae > Streptophyta > Magnoliopsida > Malpighiales > Euphorbiaceae > Garcia > Garcia nutans. Next base: position 5,534,455 of record CANTUV010000060.1, read on the forward strand.
AAAACACGTTCTCCTCCTTTTATATTATTTTATTTCCTACTTTCTCTAGGTTAACATAAGAAAACTTCCTTTTTTAAAGATTTCTAAACCAAATAGGAAAATAAATAAAAAAAAGTTATAATGAATTAAGAAAAATAAGAAAAATATGTTGTAAATTCGTGCATGAGCAAGTGCATGGTCATGCATATGCTCATGCACCTTTATGCCCTTCAAAACTTTGCATTGGAAAAACTATGGTAGCAACATATGTGACCGTCTGTATGTCATGCGTCTGTCCATGCACATCTCTGCTCTTTTTATTTTTTCACTGGATTTTTATTGTATTTTCTAAAATTTGCCACAAAATATAAAATAAGACTAAATAATTAAAATAACCAAAACAAATGAAAAATAAATCAAAACTAATAAAAACTAACAAAACTAATGAAAAATATTATCCTAATTATGTATAAAATACACATTTATTAATATTGATTAAATTTAGATTAATTAGTGGTTGTTTTGTATAAATTGAGTATGAGAATGAGTTTAATTAAAGAATTAGTCCTTTGTTTGATTTAGGAAAGGATCGCAAAGTTTAGGATTTTTTAAAATTAAGGCTTGGAAGGTGCATTTGGGTGGATTGGAAGCAAATTAAGGTTAGTACATGCTTTGTTAACATTTAAATTGAATAATCAAGCTTGGCATCATTCACATTGGCATATTTTAAAGAAAGTTGTCTTTCTTTAAAGTGATATTATTTATAACTTTTTGTATTGTTATCAAAAATAAGATTTATACATTGAATTGAATGTAAAGAATGTGGTTTTATGGCGAATGGTAATACTTTGTATAATGCATTGGTAATGTGGGAATGAGTTACATTGTGAATGTGATTAATGATTGTATTTAGTGCGATTGATAAATGTAGAAATAGTTCTGAATTGTGACAAAATATGAAAAGTGGAAAAGGAATATGATGAGATGTAGAAGTGATCATGGAATAGGTTGATCACATGGAAAATGTGAAAAAAATAATGATGTTATATGATAATATGAAAATGTAATGTGATATAATGTGTGATAATTATTTGTCATACATAATTACTTATTTCAGAATATTGAGTTTGGTAATGTCGAGTTGGCATGCCAATGATACGTTATGACGTTATATTACACCTTCAGGTGAGACATGCTGATGTCGAGCACTTCAGTGCTGAGAAAGTGGACTTCAGGTGATATATATATAACACTTATTCTCTGGTGTCGAAAGAGGACGACTTTTGGGCAATATATATATGACACTCATATCCCCGGTGTCGAAAGTGGTTGACACTCAGATCCCCAGTATCAAATCTTTGAATTTCGAGAGGCTAAATCAATATTTTTGAAACCTAAATATTATGTAGGAAATTTGTGGGCTCAATGTGTGTTGATGTGTTTATATGATTTATGAGATTTATGAGATAATAAATTATTTAATTGAGCATTTCATTGCAATTAGAATTAAATGAATTATGTGTCGTGTGTTAGTGGGATATGATTACATGATTTATGAGATTATAAACTGATATTTGAGCATTGCACTTTCATTTAAAGATGTAAATGTTTTGTATACTAAGCTTTTAGCTTAGTACGGTTAGATTTAATCGCACAGATGATAGAGTAGAGAGAGAAAAGCCCTGACAATCCAGAGCAGATATAAGATTAGGATTAGTATTAAAGTTAAAGTCATTTGCCAATAGATGTGTCCAGCTAGTATTTCACTGCATAACATATAAATATATTATGTTCTAATACATTGTAGATATGTATATTGTAACATTTTATAAACATGTTTGATATCTAAGGCTCTGTGAAGTTTTGTAAAAGTATATATTACATTGTGTATGTGTGTTAAATACTTGGATATGAAGTGAGGAAATGATGAATTTTAGAGAAGCTATCTTTTGGGAGTATTGTTTTTTTTTTTTATTATAGGTTGAGTTTTTGTTGATTTAGGTTTTCTTAAATTTCATATAAAACTCTAATAAAATTTTTTTTAGATATTTTGTTATATATACATTAATGTAATTGTTAAATCTATATGCATTTATCTACTAAATTTGTCTTTTAAAGGTCTTTTTGAAGATATAACTATTTTTGGCATCAAGAATGAAAATTTCTACAGCCAATTACTATAGCACTCTTATATTATATATATATTATATGTATATGAGGTATTATATGTATGTAGGGTATAAATATGTTATAATATGTTTTGAAGAGGTTGAAAAGAACATAGGTCAGTTGGAGGAGGCATGTGGGTGCCTAGTGGGTCATTTCCTTACAGACCGAGCCATCAATGTCATAGTCATAAAAAATACTCTCACCACTATTTGAAGACTAGTTAAAGGAGTATGTGTTCGAGAATTGGAACTAACTCTATATACATTCCAAATTTTCTATGAGTTTGATCTATTGAGGATTCTAAATGATGGATCCTAAACTTTTGACCGGTATTTTTTGATGATAAAAAAGCTCAAGCATAGGTAGCTCCCTCATGAAGTACAACTATTTAGGGTTGAATTTTGGGATCATACATCTAACCTGCCCAAAGGATTTATGTCTGAAAAGATGAAGAGAGACATTGACAATTTTATTGGTTTCTATGTTTGCTCTAATAAAAATAATTTTACTAGTCTTTAGCTCACATGTATGTCAATTAGAGTTTCCATTAATATTAGAAAACCATTAAAAAGAAGAATGAAGATTAAGACGATAAAAGGGGATTGGTTATGGGTGAATTTCTGATATAAAAGGCTTCCTCCATTTTGTTTGTACTGTGATATTATTGGACATATTAGTAAATTTTGTAAAAAACACTTTGATAAAGGAGTTATATATGAAGAAAACTATTTGGAAGTTGGTTGAGAGCTAATTTGAAGTAGTAGAGTTGTTCTCAAGGAGAAAAATGGCTCTAATAACTAGAGAAAATAATGGGAGGGACGAAAGCCATGGAGGAGGATAATCCAATTATGGAAACAGATGATAACAAGGCTGGAAAGGTTGGATTCAGATCCTCTAATAGAGAAAATTAATGGTTTGATTCTCGAGGTGAAAATATATTTTTTTCTAATTTAAGTAAGTTAACTAATGGCAAATTAAAAGATATCATTAGACTTATTGGTAAATTTCGTGAAAAACACTTTGATAAAGGAGTTGTATATGAAGAAAGCTATTTGGAAGTTGGTTGAGAGCTAATTTGAAGTAGTAGACTTTTTCTCAAGGAGAAAAATGGCTCCAATAACTAGAGAAAATAATAGGAGGGACGAAAGCCATGGAGAAGGATAATCCAATTATGAAAATAGATGATAACAAGCTTGGAAAGGTTGGATTCAGATCCTCTAATAGAGAAAATCAATGGTCTAATTCTCGAGGTGAAAAGATTTTTTTTTTCTAATTTAAGTTAACTAATAGCAAATTAAAAGATAAGATCTAAGATTCAAGGGAGGATTTTACGGGCTTAGATAAGGAAGGAGTAATCATCTTGGATTCCAAATGGAGGAGAATGCATAGTTAGGGGATCCTAGCAAATCAATTGACATGTTAGTGGCTGAAGAAAAAGAAATTTTGAATGGAACTTCGAAAGACACAAAAAAAAAAGTTGGGCTCTAGAATCCGAGCCCATCGAGAGCAATGAGAATACTTAGCTGAAACTGCCATGGGCTGAGTGACCTATGATTAATTAGAATCCTAGTTGATAAAGTCCAAGAGATTAAGATAATTTTTTATGGGAGATGATATTATTAGAATGTGCCTAGATTATCTAAATAGAAGCTGCTTACCTAAAGGGTTCAATAGCACTTCAATTGTCTTAATTCCTGAGAAAATTATCCTAGAAACCATATCTAACTTACATTATATTTCATTATATAATGTAGTTTACAAGATCATCTTAAAGGTATTGCCTAACAAATTGAAACTAGTGCTTTCAACACTTATTTCTGAATTTCAAAGTGTTTATATTCCACGAAGGTTAATTACAAATAATATTATGATTGCATTTGAGGTCTTACACTATATTAAGAAGAGGAGTAAAGGAAAACAAGGAATAACTTCTCTAAAGCTTGATATGAGTAAGGCCTACGATAAGGTTGATTAGGAATATCTATAAGATATGATGTCTATCATGGGATTTAGTGATCAGTGGATAGAACATTTGATTATGTGTGAACATTTTTATACATGTACCATTTTCTACAATGGAGAGGATCTTGGTCTAATTCAACCTCAAAAATATCTTAGATAAGGATATCCTTTAACCCTTTATCTATTTCTAATTTGCTATAAAGGCATCTCATCTCTACTTAAAAGCAAAGAACAATCAAGTTTGTCAAAAAGGTGCCAAGTGACTAGAGGGCTTGCTAAGATTTCGAATCTCCTATTTGTTAATGACAGTTATATCTTCTTTAAAGAGAATAATGATAATTAGAGACAAGTGAATGAGTGTCTACTAAACTATGAGGAGACATCTAGCTAGACAATTAACCTTTAGATCAAATTATCTATCCAATTTAGAAAAAAACATTTTGACTACCGGTAAAAGACATATTATTGATGGGATTATCACTAAAGGACATATCACTTATGGTTTAGGAGGCTATTGAGGTTGGGAAGTACCTGGTGCTACCTTCTCTAGTGGGTGAAGGAAATATTCTTCTATGTTAAGGACAAAACATGGAGTAGGATGCAAGGGTGAAAGAGAATAACTCTATTGAGGGTTGGGAAAGAGATTCTACTCAAATCAGTGGTACATGCAATCCTAGTGTATACTATGAACACTTGCCTACTGCCAATGGACTTGGAGAATATGAATGTGTTTTAGTGGAGAGGAAATTGGGATAATAACAAAGAAATTCATTGATTGAGGTGAGAATTTATGTGTAAAAGGAAAAAGTTAAGGGGACTAAATATCAAAAGGGTTTATGAATACAATCCAGTGATGCTCAGAAAGTAGGGATGGCGGCTAATCTTCAACCCAGATTCATTAGTGGTTAGGATTTACAGATTTAGGTTTTACCTAGAGTCATCTTTCTTGGAAGCTAGATTAAGCTACATTTGGCAAAGTATTCTCGCTACTCAAGGTTTTGTTAAGAGTGGGTGTTAATAGAGGATAGGGAATGGGGAGAATGTTTAAATGTAAGATAATGCATGGCTTCTATACATTGGAAACCCTAAAGTTATAAGAGAGCATGTAAAAGATGCAGGTAACTTGAAATGAATCTCTTCTCTAATCAAGAAAGAAACGACTAAATGGGATATGGAGTTAGTAAGAAGTATCTTCATAAGAAAAGATGTGATTACATTGTACGAAAATGGGTATCGAAGATTCATGAATAGGGTTGGTGAGGAAGACCATATGAGATATTTTCGGGAAATGTTTAGAAATTGGAGGGTCCACTAAAAGTTAAGGACCTTATTTGGCGAGTATGCACCGCCTATCTACTAACAAAAAAAAAGGTTGAAGATAGATGGGATTTGTCAAGTGTGCAATTAGGTAAAAGAATTAATTTACCATATACTCAAGGATTGTGGGGTGGCTAGGGATTGATTTCATAGAGCTTTTCCTTTAGTTCGCATTGATAAGTAATTAAGCATCAAAATCTAGTTTAAAAGTGTTTTCTCTTCGACTAGACCAGGAATTTTGGCACTTATGAGTGTTATTTGTTGGTTATTGTGGAAAAACAAAAATAAAATGGTCTAGTTTAACGGGAGTAACAACTCAAAATAGTTGGTTCAAAGAGCTAGGAGAGTGATAGAAGAATAGATTAAAGCTCAAGCGAAACAGGACAAGATGAATGGTTGTGCTAAGATATGATTAGTACTGAACAGGAGAGAGAAATGGACTTTTCCAAAGAATAGGTAGCTGAAGCACAAGAAGGATGTAGGTGGTTTGAGTGATGGGATGTGCAAGGGCTTGAGATGAGTAATGATAGATTCAAGTGGTCCGTAGGTGAGAGCATGTAACTATCATTATTCAAGTGGAATAGACCCAAAATTAGATGAAGCCCTAAGCTTTACGAAAGCCTTAGTTGGATCAAGCATGATGGATGACCAAGAGTTATTATTGAGTCAGATTCCCAAACTCTCATCCGAGCAATTAAGAGTTGTGCTGTTGATAATTCTTATTTTGGAATCTTAAATCAAGATTGTCTAGCTAGTTTTGCTATCAAAGATCAGTCCATATAAAGTCTTTTTTTTGTAAGAAGAGCGGTTAATAATTTGGCCTATTTAGTAGCTAGGGCTAATTGCTTTCATTCTAATTATTTCTTTTGTCATTGACCAAGCTGTAATAATGGATTTACATAAGCAATAAGAATCTTATATGGACTTAAAAAAATCAGAAACATTTTGTAAACTGCTCATTTTAATAAATACAAAAAACTCAAACGTAATTCCAAAAATTTCAATTTAATTTTTTTAATTCTCATTTATATTTAAATTTTCCTTTTAGGCCTTTAAATTTATTATGTTTCTTTAAAAAATTAAAATAAATTTGTTCATTTAAAAATATGTATGAGTGTTTAATTTTCATCGATATGAAATTCTTTTAAGATGATAGAAATAAAAGAAATTATTTCTTTTTGTTTAAATATTTTTTTCAAAATTTTATTTGCCATCTTTTCTTTTTGTGTTTTATCTTATCTAATAAAAAAAAGGAGCTTCGTGGACCCAAGGGAGAACATTCATTATTTATATGGACCCCATCGCCTGCTCACATATAACCTAAAATCTTTCTTTATGTGATCAATCATATGCACATGCTTATTAATATAAATTATTTATATTTACAAAAATTTCTAAGAATCTTATATTATATATAATAAAAACTTTATTTATTTATTTATTTATTATTTTGGTCAACTCTTTATTCTTCTCAAGTGAAATTTTTTTTTAAACCATTTCTCAAGTGAAATTCATATCAACCTTTGTGTGGCTGTTACAATATTTCTTCTGTTGTTTCTCCTCCTGAAGACCTTCTTTATTATTCTTGTTTAATTCAATATTTTTTTCATAAAATAATTGTAATTTTGTTTATAGGCATATAGTATGCACCAAATTTGTATTTTATTAAATAGAGTACAACCAAACAGGCCCTACACACTGGTTCCACTAAATGGGCACTCAATTAATTAATAATTAGATTTTATAAAAAAAATTAATTGTTTGGATTTAATATTATATATATGTTTTTTTAGTATATGGTTTAGGTTTGTAGGTATAAATGATCTTTGCACATTGATTCTTTGAGCTGGAAATTAATAATATTCAAGCTATTGAGAATAAGTTAGTTAGATTATTCTTTTAATTATTTTTTTTTATCAAAACTGGAAGGGATTTAGAATTTAAAATTCATATTCTAACTTCTACAATGATAAGCAAGTGAATTTGATTATTGAAACTATTAGGATTTATAATTTAGGATTTTTTTATAATCTTATTGAAATTTTTTCTTATATCAAAAAAATAAAAATGTTGATTATGTTATTTTACATATCACAAACACATAATTAGAGGATCATCTCTAAATAAATAGAGTTATTATAAGATATAAATATATACAACTAATTTTAATTTAGTATTAAATAAAATTTCATTAATTCTTAATTAATCTTTTAAAATGTTTCTAAGTCATTTAGATTGGATTTAATTAAAAACTTTTCAAGATTAAATTTTAGTAAATAAAGTATATCGCTATAAGATAAGAATTACCTCTACTCTATAACTTATTTTAATTAATATTGTAAAATTTTTATTGAGATTAATTAATTGATTAATCTATATTTTTATCCAAATAATAAAGAGTATCCTCCAGTCAATATATGCATCGAAACTAAATAATCCCAATTTATAAAATCTTGTTTTCAAAAATCAAATCTTAATAAATAAAGAGAAAATTACAATTGACAATTAAATTAAATATTATGAAATTAACTCAATATAAACAAAATATAAAAGTTAAACTTGGGACTCTGATTAGAACTTCAATTTTAATCTTATTGTTAGACCAAAATTTATTGACTTTTTTTTTTCAATAGCTAGATATATAACTTGAATTGGTTAATTAATTGTGGCAAGAAAATGACATAATAATAATAATAATAATAATAATAATAATAATAATAATAATAATAATAATAATATCTATACAGAAATTATTATTATTATTATTATTATTGTTATTATTATTATTATTATTATTATTATTATTATTATTATTATTATTAATGAATAATGATTAATCTTACAAAGGGGTTAAAAACTACAAGGGATTTATTCTGTTTGCCGACTAGTAAGAAGCACTGTGAACATTGCTACCAAATTTCGCGCATTTGTAGAATTAATTTATATTCTAAAAGGAATGCTCAGTTGTGTATCTTATTTGGGAACTGTTTTAGATGAATGTTTAAACATTATGATTTGTTTTTCTGGCGTTAATTTTTCCTTCCTAAGACGATTTGTTAACGAGGTTGCTTATTTGTTGGCCAGAGCTTTATTTATAATGGAGTTTCTTTCTTTAAAAGAATAAATAAATAATTAAAATTTTTTTAAAAAATAAGGTGTTCATATACTAAAACATTGAAATTGATATATATATATATATATATGTGTGTGAAACGACTAGATAGACTTCAAGCACTTCTTGCTTAATGCAAGATAAATTAATTGATCAGACTCTAGTGAGAGATTTTAATATCTAAATTAATAATTAGTTTGTTTGTAATCAAGTAACCTAAAAAAATTTTAAATAAAATCTTTTTTTTTATCTATATCTATTTATAATTAAGGGATAAAAGATAAAGTCTGAATATATCAACAGATCTTCATGATGCATCAATATCGTACGACTATTGTGTTACAGAGTTCGATGGGCCTAGAAGCTTTCAGAACCGATATGCACTATGCTATAAGAGCTAGGCAAAATTTAGAGGATACTAAACTCGATTTATGAGCTAGATAAATAAGATATAGTTGTAATATGATATATTTTTAATTCAAACAATTATTAAGATCAATAGATAAAATAATAGAATGCTTATTAAGTAATCTTGTAATGCATTTGTTGCCGCAATTCCATTCGATTATAATATCATTTAATAAATTAATGCCCCGTATTATACTAATTTGCATATCTGTCTCATATGTTCATTTTGCCAAGAAATAGTTAATTAATAATTAGTAATGATAAAGATAATGTGGCCCTCAAAAAATGATAAAGATAATGCAGGTACTGTAACTAACACATATGTAGACAGATGGCTTAATAATATAATAATAATGGCTTTGATTCAATCCATCATTGGCTCCTCTACACCCAAGCATATATTTACTTCTGATTCCGGCGGTAAAATCGATCCAACAAACGACGACGTACCGCCTGTACTCTATCGCAGGCAATCCAAATATTAATTTCGTCACAATTTAATTGTGCCTACACTTGATCAAATAGAGAGTGGGTGAGTGGAGAGTGGAAAAAGAGAGAATATATATATATATATATATATGATAAAATAGTAATAATTTTTAATTTTTAGTTTTAATTTATAATTATAATTAAAATTTTGAATTGGAGTATAAGGAAATCTAAAATTCGAATATATATGTACACAACTGCAAAATGAATTAAAATTTCGATATAGAACAGTATATTAGGCCTTTTTTACTTTATATAAAATTTATATTTCACAAATTTAGAAAACATTTACTATGTACAATAAATTATTAAATTTTAAAATTTTAATTAAAAATTTATGATAATAAATTTGCTATTACCTAAAATAATTAATGTGTCTGAATTAAGAAAAATGGAGTTAAAAAAATAAAAAGTAGGACACGGCTTTTGTTTATCTTTATTAGAACTTGGATCTTTGATAAAGAATTCCACTTTATTGGGTGCTCACACTACATTCTTTTCTCCTTGAAACAAAACAAAAGAAAAAAGTAGTCGCCAACGCTTCATTAGTTAAGAATCCTATACTTCCCAATGACTGAATTTGGCAGAAACACTGGACAACCTTTTCTTCTCCAAATCCAATTGTTTCAGAAATATTATTTAAAAATCCTTTAGGAAAAAAATAAAGGAAAGTCTTAAAACCTTCAAGAAGATGGAAAGATGAGCTAGTCACCTTTGATTTCTAGTTCGTGTTATCCAAAATCAACTTCAACACATCCAATTATAGGGAACTAATGATTGGAAAATTTTTTGTGTCAGCTGAAACCTTATCTTTATAAAATTTGGTGGAGTTAGAAAATCCAAAAGTCTCTCTCTCTTTCTCTCTCTCTCTCTCTCTCTCTCTCTCTTTTTTCTCTGCTAGAGTTTCTAGTGTGTGACTATAGAGCTAGGACTGTTGTCGGCTCTAGCTCCACCATTTTCTCTGTTTTTTCTCATATTTTCACGGTTTCCTTATAATTTTGCTATAATTTGATTCAATATCGAACCTTTTCTTCATTTTTTGTGTTCTCCTTCACTGCGAAGGTTCATTTTTTGGTTCCCGATCTAGTAGGCTACAGATCTTGAAAGAAGGTGAATCTTATGCTCTCTCAAGGATTTTTCACTAAAATCATAGAAGCTTATCAGTCTCCTTTCCCTTTCTTTGGTGTTTGTTTGAAGATTTGTCCCCTCGTTCAATTTCATTGCTCTTGGATGAGGAAGAAGGTTGTCGAGCGCCTCTTCCAGTAGCTGGTGTTAGTTCAAAGCTTGCAATGGCTTCATCTGGTTTCCTCGCCAGTTCCTTGTTTAGGATGTTTGCTCCTTTTCTTTCCTCATTTGCTTTAATATCTGAGGATGTTTGTGTTGTTTTTTTACTATTTATCTATCATAAAAATTAATTAACCAATTTTATGGTCAAAATAGGAGGTGCCTAATTTAGAAATTAAAAGTCGAAAATAGGATGTGTCTAACTTAGATAAATGGAGGTGCCTAATTTTCACCAACCATTTTTGAAGCCTATATAAAACCCCTTAGCTCTCATTTGAAAATCATCCCAAAATTAAATCTTCTCTCTTTTCTTTGTAATTCTTCTTTGATATTAGTAGAATTATTTTGGTGGTGTCCGAGGACATAGGCAAAATTGGTCGAATCTAGTTAAAGTTTGGTGTTCTCTTTATTAATTTCTTAATAGCTATTTTTGGTATAGTTGTGGTGGTATTTTGTGCTAGTGATTATATGTCTAGAAAAATTCTGTCTAAGGAAAGACTTGGTATTTAAGAGTGTCCATTGTGACCCACATCTCTTTCCTAAAAAATTTTCTGGTATAATTATTGGTGCAATTGTTCACACACTATACATATTATTGATAAAAAATTAATCCAATTTTCACAACAATTGGTATCAGAGCCAAGGTTTTCTGAGTATGCTCTGTGGTTGCAGCCTAGTATGATCTTTCACATTAGAAAAGATTTTCTTGGATTATTTGTATTCTGTATTTGTTAGCTATTAAATAATTTTTTGAAGCATAAATGACAGACGACTCAGGCAAATCATCCACTCCAAAGGAGACAGCATCCACTTCGTCAATTTGGTTAAGGACTGCTGTGTCAAATACTAGATTTACAGTGGAGATTTTTGATGGTACGAGTCATTTTGTATGTGGCAAAGTGAGATTCTAGACGCTCTCTTTCGGCAAGGTCTAGACATTGCCATTGAAGAAGAGAAACTAGAAGACATTGATAAAAAAAAATTAAAAAGCCATCAATCGTGTGGCTTGTGGTACAATTCGATCGTGCCTTTCTAGAGAACAGAAAGTATGCGTTCTCTAAGAAAGTTTTCGCAAATAAATTGTGGAAGGCATTGGAGGAAATTTTTTTGAAGAAAAGCAGTCAGAACAAGCTTCATATGAAGAAGAGATTGTTTCGCTTCACTTATGTTTCTGGTACCACTATGAATGAGCACATCACCAATTTTAATCAGCTGGTAGCTGATTTGATGAATTTGGATGTGACTTTCAAAGATGAAGATTTGACTTTGATACTATTGAGATCCCTTCCAGAGGAGTTTGAGTTTCTTGAAACAACTTTACTTCATGGGAAGGCTGAAGTGACTCTTTCTGAAGTAACCGCTACACTATACAGTTACGAACTACAAAAAAAAGACAAGAAAGAGAGTTCAAGTGGAACAGCAAAAGCATTGATAGTGAGAGGTCGCTCTCAAAGCAGGAAGAGAGAAAAGAAGGGGAGATCAAAATCCAGACCAACTAAAGATGAATGTGCCTTTTGCCGAGAGAAAGGGCATTAGAAGATAAATTGTCCCAAGCTGAGTAATAAAAGCAAATATGATAAAGGAAAAGCTGTCGTGGATTCAAATGTAGCTGAGTGTGATGATGAAGACTCAGACCTTTCATTAGCTGTTGTGTCATCAACAAGTTCTTCTAGTGTATGGCTACTTGATTCTGGCTGTAGTCATCATATGTGTCCCAATCGGGATTGGTTCTTTGACTTTAGAGAACTAGAAGGAGCAACTCTTTACACAACAAATGACAGTCCATATATGATTAAAAGAATTAGTTCAATCCAATTGAGGAATCATGATGGATTAATTAGAATACTGTCAAATGTCTGATATGTACCGAGTTTGAAGAAGAATCTCATCTCTGTGGGAGTCCTAGAATCAAAGGGTTTCATTGTAAATGCAGCAGATGAGTAATGAAAATTATCTCCGGTGCACTGGTGATAATGAAAGGATTAAGAAAGGCGAATAACTTGTATTACTATCAGGGTAATGCAATTATTGGGATAGCAGCAGTAGCTTTTAGTAATGATCAAGAGTTGGAAGCAACCAGATTATGGCATATGCGCTTGGGACATGCCGGTGATAAATCCTTGAAATTGTCGTCATGTCAAGGATTACTGAAAGGAGTGCAACCCCAAAAGTTAGATTTCTGTGAGCATTGTGTCAAAGGCAAGCAGACTAGAGTGAAGTTTGGTACTGCAATCCATAATACCAAGGGTATTTTGGACTATGTTCACTCAGATATGTGGGGTCCTTCCAAGACAGCTTCAATGGGAGAAAAATACTATTTTATAACATTTATTGATGACTTCTCTCGAAAAGTATGGGTGTATACTATGAAGACAAAAAATGAAGTGTTGAGAGATTTTCTCATATGGAAAAAGATGGTGGAAACTCAAACGAGCAGAAAAGTCAAATGTCTCCGCACAGATAATGATGGAGAGTATAAAAGTGATCCATTTTTGAAATTCTGCCAAGATGAAGGCATTGTTAAACACTTTACAGTTAGAGATACACCACAACAGAATAGGGTGGCTGAACGCATGAATCGAACATTGGTGGAGAAAGTTCGGTGTATGTTGTCCAATGCTGGGTTGGGCAGATAATTTTGGGCTGAGGCTGTTACATATGCATGTCACCTCGTTAATCGCTTACCACACCTTTGGAGATATGGTCTAGAAAATCTGCTACTGATTATGATTCCTTACTTGTATTTGGTTCCACTACATACTATCATGTTAAGAAATCAAAGTTAGATTCGAGGGCAAATAAAGCGCTCTTTATGGGGATCACCACTGATGTGAAGGGACTTCGCCTTTGGTGTCCAGAAACAAAGAAGGTAGTCTTTAGCAGAGATGTTATCTTTGATGAGTCTACCATGCTGAAAAAGGTAACAAATGAATTTGTTCAGCAAACATATGGTACTCCGCAGCATGTCAAGTTTGATAGAAGAATTGTTGACCCAGCAACAAATAAAACAGATGAAAATAATCCTATGGTAGAGGATTAGTTAGATGAAAAAGGGGTTCCAACCCAAGAACCCCCACAGCAACAAGAATCTATTGCAATAAATAGGCCACGACGAGAGATTTGCAAACCTGCTCGATTTGATGATATGATGGTTTATGTATCCCTAATTGCAAATGATGGCATTCCTAGCACTTATAATGAAGCTGTCCAAAGTTCAAAAAAGAAAAAGTGGAGGAAGGCCATGGATGATGAAATGCAGTCTCTTAGAAAGAATTAGACATGGAAGCTAGCTAATCTTCCAAAGGGAAAGAACGCAATTGGATGCAAATGGGTATATACAAAGAAAGAAGGATTTCCTAACAAGAATGGTGTTCGCTACAAGACAAGATTGATAGCTAAAGGCTATGCTTAGATGAAGGAAATTGATTATAATGAAGTATTTTCTCCAATTGTAAAATATTCCTCCATTAGAATTTTATTGGCCTTGGTAGTACAATTGAATTTGAAACTCGTTCAACTTAATATAAAAACTGCATTTCTACATGGAGACTTAAAAGAAAAAATCTATATGACTCAGCCAAAAGGGTTCAAGGTTGCTAGAGAAGAAAAATGGGTATGTAAATTGGAAAAATCATTGTACGGATTGAAACAATCTCCGAGGCAGTGGTACAAACGATTTGACAATTTTATGATGAGGCAGAAGTACACAAGGAGAAAATACGACCATTGTGTATATTTGCATAAGTTACAAGATGGATCTTTCATATATCTTCTCCTGTATATTGATGATGTGCTGACAACTTCAAAGAATCTAGAAGAAATTGAGAAGTTGAAGACTCAGCTGAATTAGGAGTTTGAAATGAAAGACTTAAGAGAAGTAAAGAAAATTTTAGGCATGGAGATATGCAGAGATAGGAAGAGAGGAAAGCTTTGTTTGAATCAGAAATATTATCTGAAGAAGGTACTACAGCATTTTGGACTGAATGAAAAGTCAAAACCTGTAAGTACACCGCTTGCACCTCATATGAAGCTCATTTCATCTTCATCTCCTAAAAATGAAGCGGAACGGGAGTATGTATCAAAGGTTCCGTATGCAAATGTTGTTGGTAGCTTGATGTATGTTATGGTGTGTACAAGGCCAAACATTTCACAAGCAGTTGGAGTTGTGAGCAGGTACATGCATGATCCTGGCAAGGAGCATTGGCAAGATGTGAAATGGATTCTACAGTATATTTTGAACACCGTAGATGTTGGATTGATATTTGAGCGGGATGAGAAAGATGGTCAATGTGTAGTTGGATATTGTAATTCCGATTATGCTGGTGATTTGGATAAACGTCAATCAACTACTGGTTATGTGTTTATACTTGCTAAAGGGTCAGTTAGTTAGAAGTCTACGTTACAGTCAACAGTTTCCTTGTCCACTACGGAATCAGAGTACATGACAGTATCAGAGGCTCTTAAATAAGTAATTTGGCTTTAAGGGTTGCTTGGTGAATTGGGAGTTAGACAAAAGCACATTAAAGTGCATTGCGATAGCCAAAGTGCTATTCATTTAGCAAAGAACTAAGTTTACCATGCAAGGACTAAGCATATCAATATTCAGTATCACTTTGTACGTGAGATTCTGGAGAAAGGTGAAATATTACTTTAGAAAATTCGAACCGCTGACAATCCCAAAGATATGTTTACAAAGGTAGTGACAGTTGTCAAGTTCAATCATTGTTTGGACTTGATCAATATTTTAAAAAATTGAAAATGAGTGCTTCACAGCACAATTGGAGACACTACTAAATAGTTTCTTTTGAGAGAAGATTTGTAGATTGTAAATAGAAAAATAGCCAAGGTGGAGAATTATTGTTTTTTGGCTATTTATCTATCATAAAAATTCATTAACCAATTTTAGGGTCAAAATAGGAGGTGCCTAATTTAGAAATTGGAAGTCAAAAATAGGGTGTGCCTAACTTAGGTAAATGGAAGTCAAAAATAGAGGTGCCTAATTTTCACCAACCATTTTTGAAGCCTATATAAATCCCTTAGCTCTCATTTGGAAATCATCCCAAAATTAAATCTTCTCTCTTTCCTTTGTAATTCTTCTTTGATATTAGTAGAATTATTTTGGTGGTGTTCGAGGACGTAGGCAAAATTGGCCGAACCTCGTTAAAGTTTGGTGTTCTCTTTATTAATTTCTTAATAACTATTTTTGGTATAGTTGTGGTGGTATTTTGTGCTAGTGATTATATGTCTAGAAAAATTCTGTCTAAGGAAAGACTTGGTATTTAAGAGTGTCCATTGTGACTCACCTCTCTTTCCTGGGAATTTTCCTGGTATAATTGGTGGTGCAATTATTCACACACTATACATATTATTCGTGAAAAATTAATAAAATTTCCACAACAGTTTGGGGTAATAAAGCTATGTTTAGTTTTGTCTCTTTTATTTTTTGTTGAGATTTATTGTTTAGCATACACTTAGCTCTGCTTCTTTCTTCAGTTTTGGCCTTTTTAGTGTTATCTATGGCTATGGTTTTTGATGATTTCGTTCCTAAGGGAAGATGGCTATATTTCTGTTTTTTTAGTTAGATGTTTAGTTTTTTCATCTGGCTTCCCACACACAGATGAAACAAGAATTGTACTGTAGGTTTTTTTTAATACTAGCTTATTTTCTGATAAATTATCTTTTCGCTATTGGCTTAATATATTCATAGCTCTCTCTATTTGAGAGTTTTTGTCACTTTCTCCTATGTACTTTTTAAGTAATCATATAGTCCCTTAAAGTCGTATATTTCATAACCAATAGACACTTAACTCAACATAACCAGATAGCTCTTAGCTCGTATTTTGCAAGCGCACTCCCATAAATGGTACGTCATCAATTTAAAATAATAAAAAATTTTAAAACATAAAAATTATTTTTTTAATAAAAAATATTGAATTTAAAAAATTAAAAATTAAGTAAAAATAATGAAACCTATTTGGGTTTCATTTATTGTCATTCGTCCATCACCGTTGTCTTCTACGATAAAATTCAATAACATTAAATTTGTATTAGCTTGCATATGGTATCCACAAATCTTATCCAACCTACAGTGAAGTTGCTAGATAGAGAAGATGCATTTTTAGTGTTAGTGGAGGCTAAGAGGTCTTTGGATACTTATAACATGAAACGTTGAAACCTCCGCCTTGTTCAACTCAAGTACGATAGTTTTTGATGCACGTTATCAACTTTAAATCCTTAAATGAAGTCTATTTTTATTGATAAACCTGGCCAATCTTGAAAAACTCTTCGATAAACAAACTGAATCAGAGGCAAACCTTCATCAATAATCATCCTAATTCATTATCAGTCTGTAAAGTTTATAGTAAGTGTAATAATGGATCTTCTCCATTAGCAAATAAGGGTAAAAATTACTTGAAAACGTCGATTACTCATTCGATCTGAAAAACAAATTTTCTCTTTTCCAACCTAATCGATTTTGATTTCTTTTTCTTCTCCTTCTTCTTGTTTGATTCTATAGATTCTTATGTTTTATTTGATTTGGGGTAGTTAATTAATTTGTTTTTTCTCTTTTATTGGCAATTGATGAGCAAAATATTTCATTTTTTCTTTGTTTGTGTCTGTTTGGTTGGCGAGAAATCGGAAGAAATTTTTTTACTTTGTTTCTCTAGTAATTACAAATAGAGATAGAAAGGAGGAAGATTGGATTTGGTACCAAATTGGCAGTGGGCGTTGTTGCTAGAGCTCTAAATGGGTCTAATGTGGAGCTAATTCTTCCCACTCCATTTTCTTTTCAAACGTAAAAGAAGTAGCAGAGATAATAAATTCCAGCATTTCAAATCAACATTCACTTGTTAGATGAAATTGTAAATTGATATTGAACAAGCAATGATTTTGTGAATTGATTTTGAATTGATATTTTTGAAATTGTGAATTTTGTGAATTGGATTTGAAGATATTGTAATTAGGTTTTTTGTCGTCGATAATTCAAGTTTTTTGGCAAAAAATTTATTAATCAGTTGAGGGTATTATTATAATTTTATAATACATGTTAATAATTCCTTAATTAGGGGAGAATATCATTGAAATTTTACAGTCAATATTAATAAATTTTAGTCTATTTATGCACTGCAAGAAAGTGTATTATATATACTATGCCATATCAGCGCATAAGAGTCTATTAGCTATGAAATATATAATTTCAGAGGGTTATATGGTCACTTGAAGAGTATAGGGAGAAGTTATAAACACACATGGGCTATGGATATTTTAAGCCTTTAGCTATTTATGTTTTAGCTTTTTCTTAAGTTTAATAGTGAACAAATGTATAGTTAGAATAATACAATTGTGACTTTCATAATGATAGGGAATTTATAAATTATATTTTAGTATATAAAAAAAATATCAAAATTAATATTTTATATATAAAAAAAAAACAAATCAATCATTAACTTATGCTCTCATAATATTATTAAAAAATTCATTTAAATTTCATGTGGAGTTAAAACATGTAAAAAAAACATATCATTCATGCTAGTCAAAGATATATCTTATTTACTTAGATATAATGAAGAAATAATAATAATTTTATAACATATGCTATATAACTTAATATATTTATTTAGTTTTTTTTATCAAGGTAAAGAGAAATTCATTAAATAAACTAAAAAGAACACCTAAGATGTATCAGATACAACAGAAGCAAGAGGAATACAACTTTTTCCTCAGATGAAAAATAAATAAACAACAATTCATGAAACAAAGGTCAGAAAAAGAATATAGAGTGGCCAAAATCAACAATAAGAAGCAGAACCTTGAGTCAGCTTGAACATAAACATCTTAAAAACCATAAAAGATGAGCATATTTTAACAATACCCTAAATATCCTCAGATTGTGAAGCTAATGAGGGAAGACAATAATCAAGCATCCTATTTAAGGGCCAGTGAGGAAGCAAAATAGAACATTCAATGAAGCTGAACTAAAGAGAAGGTGTTGCACGTGGCATGGACTGAACTTCTTCCCCAGTCTTGAAACAAACCAAAGAGGGAAAAAGTGCTTTTGAACAAATTTTGGAGAGGAGGATGGTGGATTAAGAGACTTTTGCATACTGACAGGGGCAAAAGAAGAACTTCTATGAGTTGAAGATTTAGCTTGAAGTGCCAAAAGGATGCATGTTCTATCCCAGGGATCAGATCTGCACAAAAACTTCCATCTACAAAGTAAATGAAGAGCAAAATGGTCCTTTATTTAGATAGATATGTAAATAAGCCAACTATTATACTAATAAAGAGGAGAAAACACATAGCTATTAATAGAAAAGAAGAAACTAGGTGGTCACCGGCCTTGAATCGGTTGAAAAACAACACCACCAAACTCTACAGGGCAGAGAACGAAAACTTCTAAGAGAATTAGAGATATTATTAGTTTGCTACAAGATAAACATCTTAATTAGAGAATAAGTAATCAGATTATTAAACACATGGCACTTAATTAGATGTCGATTCTTTTTTTCTTTCTCTCAAGAAAGTTTTTTTTTTAATCAGAAAAGGCGAGTTCATTAACTAAAGAGAAAATACAACTTGATGGGGAAGCCAACACGGCACCAAACTAGACATAGAGGTAATACAATCTCCTTCATAAAAGAGACATGTAACAAGCTACAAGAACTTCTCCCGCAAAGGCCAAGAAAAAACAAACCAACAAAGGCATAACTATAAAACATAGAAGCACTTCTAAAAACTAATGTTGAATACAAGAAAATAAATCTGCAATATGCAACATCAGCTGCATGAATCCTAGAAATCCTCAGATAAATAAGAAATTGAAGAAAAAAATAAGAGATAAAACTCCAACATGGACCTTAAAAACAAAAGGCTTTAGATTTTTATAGAGGATAGTCTAATTCAAAGAGGTAAAAACATACACCTCTAGTAAAACTTCAATATTCAAGGGGAGATCTGTGATCTTGTGAAACCATCACACAGAGTGGTAGAGATTGGGTTACTTCTGACCTCTTAGATTTGTCTTAGATACACCAAAAACTGAAGATTTGATGGAAAAACAATAATTTCTCGAGAAATATACCAAGCAAATCACCAAATCAATAGCAGAAATCAATGTCTTTAAAAAACCCCATTCAAAAGAAAATAAGAGAGCTAGACACAGACCAAAGTATGATCGATTAGGCTTAAATTCAGGGATTAGGCTTACATTAAGGGCTATCATAAGTGTAAATATTTGCTGTTAATATTTTTTATATTAGGAGATTTCTTATCGTACTAATTTAGGAGTTTACCATGATTAGGTGTTTACCTTTTCTAGGAATCCGTTGTATATAAATTAAGCAAGGAAAATGAATAGAAATAGAAACCTTTTCTCCCATTCTATTGAGGGGTCCCAACACACGAAGTTTAATGTATTATCCCAGTTTTAGCAAAATATTCTTTCAGACACACAAACTCACTACCATTGTCACTTCGCACAATTTTGACATTTTTTTGAAATTGTCTTTGAATCATTGCCATGAATTTCTTAAGAACAGAACCTACTTCAATTTTTCCATTCAACAAAAATATCCATACAGCACGAGAGCAATCATCCACTATGGTCAAAAAATATTTTGCTCCACAAGAAGCTGAAACTCTATAGGGTCCCCATAAATCACAATGAATTAAATTAAAACATTCTTTGGCTTTATTCTCACCAGAAGAAAATATTTCTCTTGTTTGCTTAGCTCTAAAACAAACATCACAAACATTATTATTATTTTCATTCTTATGCACTACTTCAGGAATCAATCCTAAGACTTTAGAAGAAGGATGTCCCATTCTCCTATGCCAAAGCTTAAAAGAATTAACTCCACTCATCTTGCAGGCTTTCATCTTGTAGGCTTGAACAAGAGCTGCTCCCTTGAGAAAATAAAGCCCCTCACGTTGCTCACCAGCTCCAATCACCTTCCTCGATTTTTGGTCCTATATAATACAAAATTTGCCAGTTAGTATATTCATCAAAGCTGAATCTCTATGAAGTTGAGAGACATATATCAAATTGCATTTCAGCTTTGGCACAAAAAGGACATTCTGTAATTTCAATCTTTCTCCAAGATAAACAATCCCTTCTTTCAATGCCACAATCTCCACTCCATCTGGCAACCCCACTGGGCATGGAGTAACGTCTCGTACATTTCTCATGTATGAATACACACTAGTCATATGATTGGAAGCTCCTGAATCAATGATCCGAGTTAATTGATTTTTCTTACCCATCAACCTCTCATTAGTACTAATTTTATTAGCATTTAGCATTTCCATCAAAGATGTCCACTGTTCATCATTCAGTCCTCTATATGCCCTACCAATCATTTGAGTTGCATTTGCCCGAGCAGTCCCCCCTTTATCATACCCTCCTGTGGCTCCGCGTTTACGTCCACTTCCTCGTCCAACACCATTTGTTCTTGGTCTATTACCCCACCATTCTAGGTACCCAATCAGTTGAAAATAGGTCTCTGCATCATGTCCTTCACGTTTACAATTTGTGCACACCATGTTTCTATCTTTAACTTCCTCCCCTGAATTTTGATTCCCTACTCGCATGGCAAAGCTTACTAGATTCCCTCTTTATTCCTTTGTATGAGTCACTGTTCTCATTCTTTCTTATTGCACGATCATGGAATAAGCTCGATTCAAATTCGGCAAGGGTTCGGTGCTAAGAATATTCGATCTCATCGTACCATAACCTTCTTCATCCCAGTCCCATAAGGAACTGATGCACCCTTTCTTCTTCTCATTTTCTTTCCAAGACAATCGTCAGATTGCACTTACATCCTGTGCAATTACATACCGGTATCTTGTCATAGTTATTCAATTCATCCTAGATCAATTTGAGCTGACCATAATAAGTCACAATGGCCTGCTCATTCTGTTTACAGTTTGCTAAATCTGATCTTCACTGTTGCACTCATGGCCCATTTCAAATTGAAAATCTCTCCTTGATATCATCCCACAGATCTTTCACAATCTCCATATGTGAGATGGTTGATCGAAGTTTGGGTTCGATAGTATTAAACACCCAAGAAACCAACATCGAGTTAACTGTCCACTAGTCTTCGATTTCAGGGGCATTCTCAGCTGGTTGTTTAATCGTTCCATTAACAAATTCATATTTCTTCTTGGCACGAAGTGCAATTCATATGGCCAGTGCCCATTCATCATAGTTTTCTCCTCTCAATTGAACCTGAGTAATTATATTACTAGGATTGTCATTCGAATTGAGAGAGTAAGGATTTTAGAGCTTTTAAGGATTTTAGAGCTTTTCCCTGCTCTGATACCATGAAAGAATAGAGAAGGAATGGGAGAAAAGGTTTCTATCTCTATTCATTTTCCTTGCTTAACTTATGTACAACAGATGCCTAAAGAAGGTAAACTCATAATCATGATAAACTCCTAAATTAGTACGATAAGAAATCTCCTAATATAGGAAAATATTAACAGAAAATATTTACATATATGATAGCCCTTAATGTAAGCCTAATCCCTGAATGTAAGACTTTTGCTCCCACGGTCAAGATGGTTACAGTACGCACCTTTCTTGCGGTTGCAACCGCCAAGAACTGGAAGTTATATCAAATGGATGTTCAAAATGCATTTTTGCATGGAGATTTGAATGAAGAAGTGTACATGAAAATGCCTTCTAGATTCACTTTCATTTCCTACGAGAAGGTGTGTAAATTATAAAAGTCCTTATATGGTTTGCGTCAAGCACCTAAGTGTTGGTGTGCAAAGCTGGCAGATTCTTTGATAAAGTTTGGCTTTCAACAATCAAGCTTTGATCACTCTCTCTTTACTTTTCGAGAAGGAATGGGTCAGATGAATATACTGGTCTATGTTGATGATCTTATTATTTCGGGCAATGATGATGTGATGGTTCAACGATTTAAGGATTATTTAAATCACTGCTTTCATATGAAAGACTTGGGCACGTTGAAGTATTTTCTAGGTATTGAGGTGGCTCAAAATTCTGCAGGTATGTTCTTATGTCAACGAAAATATGCCTTGGATATAATTTCTGAAACTGGATTATTAGGAGCTAAGCCGTCCAAGACTCCTTTGGAGTAGAATCATAAACTAGCACTTTCAACGAGTGCAGTTTTGAAAGATCCAACCAGGTATAGGCGGTTGGTGGGCAGACTTATTTATTTCACCATCACTCATCCTGAGTTATCTTATTGTATTCATATTCTAGCTCAGTTCATGCAGCAACCAAAGCAAGATCATTTCGATGCAGCTCTGCGTGTTGTTCGCTACTTGAAAGGCAATCCAAGACAAGGGATATTTTTAAGTGCCGATTGTGATATGCAGCTGTATGATTATTGTGACTCTGATTGGGCTAGTTGTCCTTTGACTCACTGATCTTTGACAGGATATTTGGTTTTCTTAGGCAATTCTCCGATTTCTTGGAAAACTAAGAAGCAACTAGCTGTATCTCGCTCATCTGCTGAAGCAGGGTATCGATCTATGGCTACTGTTACTTGTGAATTGAAGTGGTTAAAAGGCTTGCTGAGTTCTCTTGGTGTTGAGCATTCTAGACCTATGACTATTTACTGTGATAGTCAGTCAGCATTGCAAATTGCTGCTAATCTAGTATACCACGAACGTACGAAGCATATCTAGGTTGATTGTCATTTTATTCATGATGAAATCAGCTCCGACCATATTGTCACCAAATATGTTCATACTTCAGTACAACTTGCCGATATCTTGACAAAGGCTTTGGGCAAGGATACATTTGCAGCACTTCTACGCAAGTTGAGCAATCTGGATATTCATGCTCCAACTTGAAGGGGGTATTAGGCTTAAATTCAGAGATTAGGCTTACATTAAGTGCTATCATAAGTGTAAATATTTGCTGTTAATATTTTTCTATATTAGGATATTTTTTGTCGTACTAATTTAGGAGTTTATCATGATTATGAGTTTACCTTCTTTATGAATATGTTGTATATAAGTTAAATAAGGAAAATGAATAGAGATAGAAACCTTTTCTCCCATTCCTTCTCTATTCTTTCATGATCTAGTGGACAAAATGAAAGATGATGGAATATGTAGAGCTACTACCGGTAAATTTAGAACAGTGAACAATAACGAAAAAAAACTTTATAGGCAGAAAAAATAAAACATCACTAAGAAGTACATAGAAAAAAGGAGGTTTTTTTTATCTAATATTAACTAAAGGCTTCTCTCCAGGTAGTTATGCATTGAAACTTATACACAAACTTAATATTGTTAATCCATCCGTATATTTTTTCCCAACCTCATAATGCCAATCGTTTAATTTTATATAACCTCTATCTTACCAAACTTATATATTTTCCCCTAAAAAAATGGAAATAAATTGTCGTGCCTTTCTAATATAAAGCCATCTAAGAAAATTAAAATTATTGAACGCAAAAAGCCCTTTTTAAGAAAAAAAAATAATTTTGTTTCATTTCCACACACGCAGACATAAAACAAAGTATAGTGACCACTAAATTCCACTTTCCATCTAGGCGTCTTAGTTGTATACACAAAATTGGCACTCAAAGTAATGGACTAAGGCTTGTTTTGTATGTAGAGTTGTCATTTTCTTTAACAAAGGGCTTTGGTGATGCCACGTGTATCAACATAATCACATCCAACGGCTATGATTTGCTGATTTTGCCAAATATATAAATACTTTGAACTAATTTTTTTCTTAGCATTGGGAAAGATTCCGATATTAATCTATTATTGAAATTATGTATGTATATATTATTGATTGCGCTGTAGTTTCCATATTCTTTTAGTAATTGAGAAAAAAATTATTATACTCTTAATGTGTTTTTGACATTATTATAAAATTTAAATTTATATAATTAATAAAGACATTTACTTAATCAATAAATAAATAATAAAATAAATTTTAATACAATGATATTAAAACTGTCTAAAAAATTATGAGACTTTGAATTTGAACTTCAATTGAGGTCAAAACCATTAAAAAAAATCATTTAAACCTTTTTAATTTTAAGCTAAATTTAAAAAAAATAAAGAACTTTTATTATTTTATTTCAATTAATATTTGATTATTAATTGAATTATTTATTATTTATTAAAGAGTAAATAAGTCAAAAATTAAAATTACAAAGTATAATAGGTCAAAATAAAAATCATATATCTAAGCATTTTATTTTTTTCCCATTTCGGTTAAGGTACATATGTGTATTATATTATTTTTAGGAAATAATATTGTGAATGTAATTATTCTTAGATTAGTCCCATGTGTATAAATGAACAATCATATTGAATCTTGATGATGTGTATACATCAACGCCATCCTTTTGCCCATACTAAATAAAAGCGAGATAACTGCTTAGTCCTTATTGAAAAGTTCGTATCCAACACATTTACTGTGAAGGTAATTTTGCAGCAGATTTTATGGCCAATTTTGAATTCAATCAGACGGAAAGTTTTCATTGGCACTCGTCGCCTCCTCAGCACCTTCCCCAAATTCTGTTTGGTGATTCTACAGGTGTTGCTATCTTCATGAACATATTTCTTTAGTAGTCTCTTTTATCTATTTTTTCTTTTTATATATATAAAAAAAGGGGGATGAAAATGGATAAGAATAAGAAGCTTCAAATCTTGGTAAACAGAATGGCCAACACAAGAGCAAACAATTGCGGTAGTGTAAAAGAGAAATCACAACCATTTTTTTTTATTAATTTTTGACTCCTCTTTATTACCCACTTGAAAAATTAGCATAAATATGATTTGGCGATTGAAAGTTTTGTTATTGTTTTACCAAAAATTCCAAAATCAAGAAACTTCCTCTCAAAAATTATCTTCCTTTTTTTTGGAGAAAAATATATATTTTTAGCTATTTTTTTAATATTATATATGTGTATGAGAAAGTAATAATTCTTTTTGCCATGTTAACAAAATAAATTAACTTCTTATTTAATATTGATTAAAGATAGATTTTAAATAATAGCATATAAATGATAATTCTTATATCTACAACTTAACTTTGTTTAAGAAGAAATTTTCAGAATTTAATTTGATTAATAAATAATTTTTATTTATTTTTTATTAGTTATATTTGTCTTTTATCAAAATATAAATGAAATTTCTCTTTTTTTACCAATATAGTAATTCTCGATCGTGTAAGTAATTTATTTTAAAAAAGAGTTTATTTTTTACTATAATAATAATAATACTTAACATAATTTTATATTTTATTGAGATTATATTATTTTAATTAAATGGGTGTAATATGTTTATGTATTAATATGCTACATGACCTAAGTTCAAGTTATATTATAAACATGTCAACTTGCCTTTGACACTAGCCCCTAAAAATTAATTTTAATTCACTAATTTTATGAATTTTATATTTTTTTTATTCATTTGTCATGATTCATTTTGACACATATACTTATAATGTTATTTTAATAATTAAAAAATGTGTAGTTGCACAAATTTGAAAAATATTCCTGATTTTCTTTTATATGAAAAATAAGCAATATCATTAATTCAAACTAGTATCATAAGTAAATCCTCCGTATAAAGATGATGGTTAACTAGCCAATCTAAATTTAAAGAAGAATTTTTTATTGTCGAAGCAATTTAGTTAACAACTTTTTTACAATTTATGGGAACATGAGAAAATAAACAAAAATAAAATTCTTTAGACTCCTTTCTAAAGTTTAAGACTAGAGTTTCAATCTCCTACGATAATGGCTTTAATTAAAAGAAGATAATTTATTTTAGATCAAAGTGCAGATAAATTTAGAGTTAGGTGTCACTCGGCAACAGAAATTAGCTTGTCCAAGTGTGGTAACTAGCAGACAGTTTTTTCCGAAGCCTTGCTAATTCAACCTTTGAGTTAGCAAATAGAAGTAAAGCAGACAAATGAACCAACAAGCGTGCACAAGGGTCAAAGGAACATTGAAGATTGTATTATTAACAAAAGAATCAGCAGTACAACAGTATACATAATGATAGTTTACAAGGACGCTCTCGGTAGCTCTCTAACACATTCATTAGCATGTATATATTTACAAATGAGATATGCTAGTATTTATAGGCAACATAACCGACTTAGCAAAGTCGGTTGCCAACAATCTAGGGCGTTCTAGATATTTTCGGGGCGGGGCAGGCTGCTTGGACAGCCAATTGAGGCAAAATCTTTCTGATTGGCCTACAAGCTTCACATTTCTTGGGGGAACCGGGCCAATTCTACTAGGCACTTCGAGATTCTTCCATAAATATCCACAATAGGCTAGAACCTTCAACGAGATTCTAGAAAATTTTGCCAACATGCACTACTGAGGTCCCCCCTATATATGCAGTTGGAGCAAACTTGGCTGGGCGAGTAGGAGAAACACTAGGGTCCGAGGAGGAGAGTACCTTGTCAATGGGCCAATTCAAGATTTTTAGTTTCCGATTGGCTTGGGGGTTCACAATTCTCCCCCACCAAAGTCTTGACGCCCTCGTCAAGAAGTCTTTGCCTTGAACTCGTCCACCAACTCCTTGAATTGCCATAGGTTAACCTCCTTTTCCCAAGTTATTTCAGAATCAGGTTGCCCTTTCCACCTGATGAGAAACTCCTTCTGTGTAGGGACTCCACGTTTCTGAATCACTCGTTCTACTAAGATCTCTTCGGCTTCTCGCTCGAAAGAGGCAACCATTGCAGGCGGTGCTCGATGTGATTTTTTCCTATCCGGATCTTCCTTGTCTCCATAGTAAGGCTTTAGCACACTTACATGGAAGACAGGGTGAATCTTCAAATGTGGAGGTAGCTCCACCCGACATGAAACCTTGCCAACCTTGCCAATAATAGGTAAGGGCCCTTCATACTTCCTTATCAAGCCCTTGTGAACTTGGCGATATGCCTTAAATCGTGGCGGCATCTTTATTAAGACAAGATCTCTTACTTGGAACTCCAAAGGCCTCCATTTCTTATCTGCCCATTTCTTCATTTTCTTGGAGGCTTTGTCCAAGTACACCCAAGCCATGTCTAGATGCTCATGCCATCCTTTTGCCCAATCTTGCTGCGTGGCCTCACTCCGTTGTGACACTTTGCTGCGTGGCCTCACTCCGTTGTTGGTTATGTGAAAAATGGGCAACATCCAACAACTTTGCCCAATCTCGTTGATTTGCGCTCGCAAAGTGTCGCAAGTAGAGTTCCAGCAAGGCATTCACCCTCTCCGTTTGGCCATCAGTTTGAGGGTGAAAAGAGATGGAAGAAGTGGAGGTCAGATCCTATCATCTTGAACAGCTCCCTCAAAAACTTTCTAGTGAATCGAGGATCTCGATCACTGATTATGCTCATTGGAAGGCCCCAATATTTCACTACATGCTTGAAAAACAAGCGTGCAGCTTCATCTGCCTTGCAATCTCGAGGAGCAACAATAAAAGTTCCATACTTGGAGAGTCTATCCACAATTACCATTATGGAGCCACAACCCTCCGATTTAGGCAATGCAGATATGAAGTCCATCGTTACACTTTCCCACGGGCGGTCAGGTGTAGGTAATGGCTCTAGTAGCCCAGCAGGCTGTCTCTGCTCAACTTTGTCTTGCTGGCACACAAGACATGTCTTTACATAGGCTTCGACATCAAATTCCATCTGCGCCCAGTAGTATGATCGTTCAATCAAGGCCATCATCAGCGGCACACCTGGATGACCAGCCCACAAGGAATCATGGCATTCCCTCAACAATTCTTTCCTCAAATTGCCTCAACGAGGAACAAAGAGACGATTGCCAACTATGTAGACCAAACCATTATGCTCCCAAAATCGTCTCGTCTTGCCTTCCTTAGCCAATTTTAGCAAGTTTTTAGCAAAGACATCTTGTTCCATGCCTTTCCGAACCCGCTTCAACAGATTCAAGTGTCACTGGACAAGAGAAATTAGCTTGTTCAAGTGCGGCAACTAGCAGGCAGTTTTTTCCGAAGTCTTGCTAATTCAGCCTTTGAGCTAGCAAATAGAAGTAAAGCAGACAAATGAACCAATAAGCGTGCATAAGGGTCAAAGGAATAATGGAGATTGTATTATTAACAAAAGAATCAGCAGTATATCAGTATGCACAACGATAGTTTACAAGGACGCTCTCGGTAGCTCTTTAACACATTCATTAACATGTATGTATTTACAAATGAGATATACTAGTATTTATAGGCAACATAATCGACCTAGTAAAGTTGGTTGGCAACAATCTAGGGCGTTCTAGATATTTCCGGGGTGAGGCAGGCTGCTTGGACAATCAATTGCGGATTGGCCTACAAGCTTCACATTTCTTGGAGGAACCGGGCCAATTCTGTTAGGGACTTCTAGATTCTTCTACAAATATCTACAATAAGCTAGAACCTTCAACGAGATTCTAGAAAATTTCGCCAACATGCACTATCGAGGTCTCCCTATATATGCAGTTGGAGTAAATTTGGCTGGGCAAGTAAAAAGAATACTAGAATCCAATGAGGAGAATACCTTATCAATCGATCAATTTAAAATTTTTAATTATTAATTGACTTGCGAGTGGTTTGGGGGTTGACATAAGGCTCTTTGAACAAAAATACTCCTGATTCTCGATATACAAAATGATCCCGACTGAATAAAAAAAAAATATATATATATAAAACTAATATTATATATATATATTATTTTAAAACTAGAAAAGGTTGCTGACTATGCAGAGTACTGACAAATGGGAGCTAAACTAGTTTTAAAAATTGACACGTAAGCAAATACCACATGGGGCCTACCATTTGTCCCATTTCCAGTATTTTATCACACGCGAGTTCTGTGACAACGCCCGCTGGAAGTCTGCTCGCTCTCAGCTCTTCCAAAGTCAAATTACTAAAAAGGGCTCGAATGTAATTGGATCATTTTAAATTGTAGATTCTATTTTTTGAAGTATTTAAATTATTTTTTTTTGTTTTTAAAAACGTCATAATAATTTTAAATATCTACATTTTCAAATATTCAATTTGAATTTGAATCCTACCTTTTTTCTTCGGTTTTAATCTTACTGTTATTTTCTCCTCCTAGAAAATTACATGATTCAATTTAATTTTTTTAAATAATGAATTTATATGATATTTAATTTTTTTAATAAATTGTCAGCATGTGAATTATATTTTAAAAAAATAAATTTCAAACTTAAAACTTATTTCTATGAAAAATATTATGTCATTAAATGTTTCTTATAAATCATATGTTATTTGTTTCAATACCTTCTATTAATTGGTAAATGATAAGCTATTTCTAATCTAATGGGGCATAATTTTTTGTAGCAAATTTGTTTAAATGTATTTTTTTTATAAATAATTTACACTAATTCTATAATGTTATAGTGATATAATAAACTAATATACAAAACAATGATAACAAATAAATAAATAAATTATAAAAAAATGAAAACTTATAATTAAAATATTGGATGGAGAAAAATAAAGTAAATTTATGTTAAAATTAAATTTATTGACACTTTTTCAAGCATGCATTTGGAATTTAGAATAATAATAAAATATAAACTCAATCAGGTTGTTATTCTGGTTGATTTAAACTCACTGGAGATATATTTATAATTTAATAATTGAATTTATATATTTTAGTTACTATAGCCATGTTTGTGATTTATATTTATTTTATATTTTTATAGGTTTAATTTACGTATTTATTAATATTACATTTTTTTAAAAATAAGTTTAAGAATATTCTCCGTATTCATAATATAAAATTTTAGAAATTATTTATAAATGTCTCTCTAAGAATATTTTTCTTTTCAAATTAAATGAGAAGCAATTATCTAATATAATATAATATTTTTATGTATCATATTCATATCATATTGATTCAATTTAGTAATTAATTAGAGTTAAGATTAATACCATTGTATAAAAAAAATCTTAATTTTAAGATGAAATGAAATTTTTGGATATAAAATTAAAATTAAAATTTCACTATTATTTTATTTTTCACTAAAATAATTTTTTTCTTTTATTATTAAATAATTATTATTTATATGCTCATTTAATAATGACAATGATCGCAACAATAATAATAATAATTATAATAATAATAATAATATAAAAAAGTATATTTTAAACAAATAATAAGATATAATTTATTTTACCAATAGATGCTAATATATATTAAATATTTTACGTCTTAAATATTTTAAAAAATAATAATTTTATAAAACCTTATATCTTCTATGGTATAACATCATTATTAAAAATATCAATTTTTTTTTAATTTTCTTGCTTTTCAATTAGTAATAATGGTAATAATTAAATATTATATATATATATATAAATATATTTAGCTTTTTAATTATAATTTTAAATGACTTGCTGCTAACTTTTAAAATCCAAATACTTGAACATACACCAATTTGCAATTGCTAATTCAGACCAATACGAAATACTTCAATTACAATTTAAATTATTATATGGCCTTTTCTAAATATTAAAGGTTTTTTTTTTCATATAACTAAAAATTATTTAGAAAAAGTCACTTAAATCAAATTAGGACAGCAAGTCAATATATATGTAAGTAGGGGATTATCCATTTTCTTTCTTTTTTGTCTAAAAAGGTCAGTATTTTGATTGAAAATGCAGTTAGCCTTTGATTAAGGGCATCGCTTCCAAGGCAAGAAAAATATAAAACTTCCTCTTCTCCCTCTGCCAAAAAAAAGAAAGGTGAAAAGCTAAATTACCAGTAAACACAGGCTTACGGCTCATCCCTTCCCTCTCTCTTTTTGCTAAAGGCGCTGACCAGAGGAGAGTGATGATGATGGTTTTATACTCATTACCTCTGTTTTAACAGATCTAATCTACACTTATCTCTCTTTGTCTCTCATACTTTCTAAGAAGATCTCTCTGTAGACTACTCAGTTTTTAACCTTCCATTCCATGCACACCTCTCTCTGTTTTACTCACAACATTGACCTTTTTTATTCTAAATTAAGGTAATCTCTTAGTATCTTGCACTGTTGCTTCAGCTGGCTTCTAGAACGTGGAGTGAAATTTAGTGGAGTAGAGATTCTTTTTTTTGCATTATCTCCGCAATCAAAGAGAAAATTCTGGATTTTATTTTTATTTTTATTTTTTAAAATTGCAGCATTAAAATTTCTTTTTAGTGTTTGTGCGTGTGGCTGCTTTCTTTCTGTTTGTTTTGCTTATTCCTGTTTTGTTTAATTATTTTTTTGAGAGCTTAATTGTGTAGATTGCTTAAGAATTTATAAGTTTTGGTTAATTACTGAGATAATTTTTGTTTTAAATAGTTGAACTTAATTTTGGTTGATTGAGTTGGTTGGATAAGTAATGGCGTCGAAACGAGGATCAAAATCGAAGAGGTTAGGTTCAAGCAGTTCAAAAGCTGCTAATTCTCCTTCTTCTTCAACGGCATCATCTTCTAAACAATTTGTAGAAACATCCATAGATGGTCAGAGCTCCCCTGCAACATCGTCTACTCGCAGCAAGCCACAATATTTTTACTCAGAAAACGTGCCTTTGGATGTGGAGAGATCCAAAGAAAATGTTACTGTCACAGTTCGCTTTCGCCCATTAAGGTCTGAATTTCTCACTTCCTCTTCTTCTTTACCTCTCATTATTGAATTGGTTAGTGTGTGGTTTATTTATTCATTTTCACGGTTGATTGTGCAGTCCCAGAGAAATTCGTCAAGGAGAGGAAATTGCTTGGTATGCTGATGGAGAAACTATTGTCAGAAATGAACATAATCCATCCATCGCTTACGCATATGGTAAATTCATGTACATTAATTAGTTGGCAATGGCATAATTAGTTGATTTTCTTGATATTTGCAGCACATTGCAAGCCAATGTTGAAATTAAGTCCATATAAATGGACTGCTTATGCTGAAAGTCTAATTGAAACTGACTGACTTATTTCAGTGCAAAGTCACAATCCATATTTTACCACTTTTGATAGCTTCTGAACTGTATGGATTTATTGAATTCTTGTAC
The DNA here is from genome assembly GCA_947685225.1 of Garcia nutans. NCBI lineage: Eukaryota > Viridiplantae > Streptophyta > Magnoliopsida > Malpighiales > Euphorbiaceae > Garcia > Garcia nutans. Next base: position 5,567,183 of record CANTUV010000060.1, read on the forward strand.
AAATTGCATTCTCATTGGTGGTAATTTGCTAAAGTTATACAATAATGGTAATATATCTAATATATTAAACACTTATCTTAAATTGCGTTGTCTTTGTTTTCGGTTCTTACAATTGACCAACAAAATAGAAGCTTGGTTGACCATTTATTTTCATTGCTTTTCCATCAACACATTCTCATCAATTTGGGTAAAGCTATAGTATGCTGGGATTACTTGATGGATTGTTATCTATTAGTTTACAAAAGCTACTAGTCCTCTCCATTTTAGCTTTTTACTTTGGAAAGCTTTTGCTCATCAAAGTTAAATATAAAGCACATAATGTTCGTCCTTTTGATTTTTATTGTTATCTGTCACTAAATACTTAATTATTTATTTACTTTTCAAAATTAATAATAGATCGGGTGTTTGGCCCTACAACTACAACACGCCATGTGTATGATGTTGCTGCCCAGCATGTTGTCAGTGGCGCCATGGAAGGAATCAATGGTTAGTGTAATGAACAGCCCTCTGCTTAGCATATCTCACTTTCTGTATTTTCTTTTAGTTTCAGTGTTTTCCCATTTTCTTTCCATGTGCTTGCAGGAACCATTTTTGCATATGGTGTAACAAGCAGTGGGAAAACTCATACTATGCATGTGAGATTTAGTAATACTATTCTTCTTTAAAATCACTTTTCTGATGTACTCTATGATATGTACATAATGCTTGCAATATTCAATGATGATGTGCTTCTGTTTCATATATTTTGCTTTTCTATATCCTTGCCTTAGTTACATTTCATGTATGATCATTCTGAGGCTGCAGTGAAAAAGAATGCAAATTGATTATGCCCTCAGCCTGCTTAAGTGAGGCTGATTCTATTTGCAATTGGATTATATAATATCTCATATATAGTAGAATCTATTGGAAGTCACATTTGCAAAGTCTAATTCATTAACTGATAGAAAATTTCAGCATCCTTCATTAAGCTGAGTTTGATTTGCTAACCTTAGAGCAACATGCTTACGTTGGTAATATGCAAATGACAGGGTGTTCAGAGGTCCCCTGGAATTATACCCTTGGCAGTGAAGGATGCTTTTAGTATTATTCAAGAGGTAATATAGAGCGTGACTCCCTGTGTAATTTTATCTATTAGATCCTCCTTCTATAAAGCCAATCTAATATTTTTTCAATGACTTAAGACGCCAAACCGGGAATTTCTTCTACGGGTTTCATACTTAGAGATCTATAATGAGGTTAGCTTCTTCCCATTCTCTCTACAATCTGCTTGTCCATCTTACCGTTCAGCAATATGAACAAGTGCCATTATTTCTTTCACCTTTTTTGCAATACTTCTTTCACCTTTTTTGCAAATTCATTATCCTTTAGGGTTTTCTTCATTTCAGGTTGTTAATGACTTGTTGAATCCAGCAGGACAAAATTTGAGAATCAGAGAAGATGCTCAGGTATTTGCTATCATCTCTTAGTGTGTTTCTATGCCTACCTTCCAGTAAATAAGTACCTAATTTGTGATAATGATAGCTACTACAGTTGTTAAAATTCCATGCTGCAGAAATTTGTTACTGTCTATGACCTTACTGCTGCTTAACTGTTGCATTACCTTCAAAAGTTTTCTTTATTAAGTAATCAAACTACTGATAAGTAAGTTATTACAGTCCAAACACACAGCAAATTTCCCAACAACCTTTTCAGGCACCTATTATGAAAATAATTTCCCTTTGGCATGTATCCTATTGGCAAAAGTTTCTCCATGATTCTTCCCAAGTCCTGATATATTTGCTGTATTGTGAACTTTATTGGGTGAGCTATATGGCTTGAGATTGCAGATTGAAGGTAAGCCACATAGATGGCATCAACTTGGTTGTGGTACTTGACAGAGTTTTTCGGCTTTTAATACCTTCAGATTCTAGAATGAAATAAGTGGCACTTGTTTGGGCATACAGTTGGAGCATTTTGGCCTTTACTGCAATGAAAGGTACCAATTGGCAACACCACTCTCTCTGGATTATCCCTCTGATTGTTATTTGCAGGATCATGTGACTATATTAGTACATAGTAGGGCATGAAACTTTGTGCTTCAATCTCGAGGATGGTCTATGCCAAAGCCCGGCTTTCAATTAAGATGTTTTGCCACTTATGAACTCTCTATTTAGCTTGGATCCTCTACATAACTGTATTTCTCGGACTCATGTTATGGAGAAGGCCAGTGCCTCAGTTAGGTGTTTGCTGGTGCGCTAGTTCAAAATATTGAAGTTGAATAAGTTGCACCGTGCAGCTATTTTTTATTGAATCATGCATCACCTGCTGAAGCTGTCATCTAACTAATAACATTGCTGAATCAAGAACAGTGATGAGCTTCTGTAATTTGAAATGAGCCAGTTGCATTTAATGGTGAAGATTATGGTTTGTGTTTACAATCTTGCAGCTTAGGGCCTTCTAGTGATAAATTATCCTCTCTGTGCAAATATGAGCAAAACACTATTGCAAGCCAAGGACTCTCAGAATCAACAGCATGAGTTTGTTTGTGAATAATTATTTTTATGAGTTGAGGCAATTTTCACTATCACAAGAGAGATGAGAAGCTTAAGATGAAAGAAAAAGTTCTTAAGATACTGCATACTAATGGTTAAGATGATGGATGTCATCCTCTTTAGTACGGAGTTCTGCACAATCCAACTCTCACATGTGATCAAGAGCCCCTGATTAGGCATTGAAGATGATAATATTACAGCATTGTGAGAGGTCTTGGGTTATGCTAAAATTTCGTGCTGCTATGCAATTATGATTGATTCTTTAGGAAGCTTGGGCAATTGCAGGACGTCTTACTTTGACTTCTCTCTGTATGGGCATTTAATTGGGTTCAGTTGTGTTTGTTGGTGGTGCTTTTAGATTTTAAATCAAGTTTATACTCTGATGTTAGGGTCATGTTTGTTATGTCCCTTGGGTTCAAAGGTCAGGAGGCTATACTTCTTCTATTCCAATGCTGGTACTGGTCCTCATTTTGACTTATAGTCATTTTTATTGAGCTTTCTGCATCATGAGAAACAAACCCATTTAATAAAAGGGCTATAGTGGCACCTTGAGGAAAAATTGTAAGCTTTGCTGTGGAAAGAAGTTGGTATAGCATTCTGTTATTCTTTTCCTTTATTTATTCTATTTCTATCAGGATATATCCAACTGCTTGGGGTGGTCTGCAATGAAGTGCTGCATGGCCATATTCTGCAGGGAAGATGCTGGATGTGTCTTATAAGCTATCAGTAGAGGCACTATTATGGCATAATGAACATTCAGAGAATTTGAGCACCTTAGTGCAATCTTTTAAGCTCTCATTTGGTTGTTTTTGAAGGAATTACGAGATAAAACTTGGTCTGAGATTACAGGGAAACTTATGTTTCTTTACTCGTCTATGCCAGCTCATGCAAACTTCAACTCTCTATTTTTAGAATTGCAATTGTTTTTCTGGTGATATTGCCACTTAATTTATCTAAATATTATTCTTGGATTTATTTTTTAGGAAGTGATAATCTCAAATAATTTTTGCAGGGAACATTTGTTGAAGGAATAAAGGAGGAAGTTGTACTATCCCCTGCTCATGCACTTTCCCTTATAGCTGCGGGAGAAGGTAACTCTCCTGTCATATCTTGTGGAGGGCATTCATTTTCAGTTTTTGATAATATTAATTATTTTTTAGTGAAGTACCAAACACAATGCTGCCCATGTGGATGTATAAAATTGAAAGCCTCCTAAGAAGATCTGTCCACAAAAATGATAGCCATCCAAAAAATTCTCCTTTCAAAAAGAAATTTGAAATATGGAACCGCTACTTTTGCTTGGGAGTGAGCATTTCGGTAATCAAACAAAACCAAATCTTCAAGGAAAAAACTATTAAATACCCTAAAAACAGATCATATTTCAATTTGGTTATTCAATTATTATTCACAAATTAAAATTTATGTTATATCTCATTAATATAAAATACTTATAAATTGCATATTATTAATAAAGTTCTATAACTTGTTTGGACAAATGAAATAAAAATGTAGGATTTATTTACAAATAAATTATTACGTTGGAACGACACAACTTAACACATAATTTAATTAAATTCCATATTTTATGTTTGAAAAAATTTTGAATTGATTTATTTTTGTTCTTTTTTCCTAAAAATACTCTCACCTTGAGAATGTCATTGGAAAAGGTAATACAATTGAAAAAACAAATGTCTTACATTTGTATTTAATATTTACCTTTCAAAATTAATAAAATAATTTAGTTGAAATAGAAACAAAGAAAAAAAAGAGAAAAATATGTGAAAGAGAGTGAAAGTGATGTAGGGGAAGCCTTTTAATAGCTTGTAGGTTCATAAACAAGTAATAGACCATTAGACACCAAAATTTTGTTGATTCCAATAAGAATATTGAGCGTATGGAAGAAAAAAATCTTTCAAAGAATGAAATATCATTGATTCTCATAATCTTCCTTCAAACCCTAAGGTGTACAATATTTATAAAGAAAATCCCCCAAAATACCCTAGAATTCAAATTGTCGACCCTTTTCCTAAAAGGAAAGAAATGAAACAAATTATATAATCATATATGGGAAAATGCCCCAAGTGGTGTCTTAAATTAGAGTTTCCTACTAATAACCTAGATAACAAATATTATCAAAAATGGATAGAAGCATTAAAATACAAAAATGGAGGCCTAAAATGAAAGAATTTGGCAGATAAATGATGTGCATGCTAGCCCAAATTATGCCTAGATTCCGACATTGGCAATAGCCCACTTTGACTTTGACCCCTTTGCAGCATAAAACATCCAAAATCCAACACTTATAGGCATGCATCAGAAGGTGGAAGGAGAGAGAGATAGAAATGACAGGGAAGAGGGCTAGAAGAGAAAGGAGTGAGAGAGAGAATGAGCAAGAGTTGGAGGAAAAGGGATGGAAAAAGATTACTTTTTTTGTCTATAATATTTTTTCTTAGTTTTATGGAATTCAAATGGAAATTCAACTTATTTTGTTAGAAGTTAGTGTAGTTATATTCAATTCAACATAATTGAATTCGTAGAATTGAAATGAACTTTTTTTTTTCTCCAAATGTAAAATTATAAAATTTGAAATGAATCCTGCAAAATTTTATAGAATTCCTTTGTCATAAACAAGCTGTTAATTTACTGTTCCAAATTAGCTGTTAATTTACTATAAAGATCAGTTACGTTGGGTCTTTTTTTGTGTAATCAAACACTGAAAATTTTCAAGATATTAAATTAAACTGAAAACTGAAATAACTGACTTTCGATGCTCATTTCTAGTGTTTTGGTTATAACCAAATAATGTTCACTCTTATTTTCAGCCATCTCAATTTTGGAGGGGTTTCCACGTTCTCAAAAACCCTTCTATTTTCTCCCTGTAACTAGCCTGCATAGTGGCTGCGAAATGCCAACCTATATCTCCCTGTGATAGTCTTGCACTGAATTCTCTCCAAGCATTAAGTTCCATCTCCAGTTTTCTGCTTGAAGCCAATTAATTCTTAGAACTATATACACAAAAAACTGCATTTGATCTTTCACATTCATACTGAAGGAGCCAGCAATTTGCTAATTTACCTTGACTATTTCAAAGCAAACATTTATTTATCTTCTAATGGCCCATTTCATCAGATGTCATAGTCTTAAAACTGTGATCTTAAAGAAAAGGAATCTTATAGAATTGAAACCAAATTTTTAAGACACTGGAAGACTCATGAATGCTCGATCAAATAAAACAAATGAAATGCATTATCTTTATTGCTAGAACATTGAATCCAATAGCATATATCCAAAATCATACTTTTTGTAGTTTATATCAAATGTTACAAATTTCACTGTGTAGTTGGTGACTGGATTTTTCCGTTTGTTACAGAGCATAGGCATGTTGGATCAACAAACTTTAATTTACTTAGCAGCCGGAGCCATACAATATTTACACTGGTAATCTTACACTATCTTCATGGAACTACAATTAATTATGATCAATTATTACACTTTTGGCACATTTTCTTTGATATTCTTTTATAGATATTCATTTATTTATTGTTTTCTACATTCATTTGTTTGGTTTTTATCCCTTTTAAACTAAATACTTCCAACTAACTTGATACAGACAATAGAGAGTAGCCCCTGTGGTGAAAATAGCGAGGGAGAAGCTGTAAATTTGTCTCAACTGGTAATTTCTAAGATAACTGACACTGATGCCTATATTGGTTACACCCGTTTATGTTTCTAATTTCGAACTTGGTTTTGTTGTTTTACTTACAGCATTGTCTTTTACATGAGCCTGCAATTTTTTTTTTATGTCAATTATGTATTTTAACTTTTCCATATCTTTTTTTTTTGCAGAACCTCATTGATCTGGCGGGTTCTGAAAGTTCAAAAGCTGAGACTACTGGTGTGAGACGAAAAGAAGGATCGTACATTAATAAGAGTCTGCTAACGCTTGGAACTGTAAGGCCTCAAATACCATTGTTTTTCTTCCGTAGAAAAATACTACATCATCGTCCATGTGAATTACGATCTACAATCTACAATCTCACTATTTTATAGCAATTATGTTATTTCCAGTGTTTACCTGACCAGCCAGTTGGGCTGAGTTTACTAGGAACCAGCTGCTTGCCCGGTTTAGGTTTCTGTTATTGTTGCATTAACCCACACAGTGCCCACACGCGCAGATTAGAAAAGAAAGAATAACAAACAGAAAAAATTTTGTGTTTTGGTAAGTTTTCTCAAGTCTACAGATAAGTCCCCATGTTTTTCACCGTGAGGAAAATGTTACAACCCTATTTTAGAGAAACTAAAGTTATTCCTTACAAGTAGGACTAGGAAAACTTGTAATTACAATATAACTCCCAGTGATAAGAATTTCCCTTGGCTATTGAATATCAACATTGCACTGTAACCCCTCCCTCTTGACTGGGCCTAGTTAACAATATTTCCTCTGATAAAGAAATGACCTTCAAACTCAACTCTTATAACCCTCTTTTTAATAGAACTAGCATTGAACCAAGAGCCACTTTGCATGGAATTGACAATTTGGAGTTGAACCTACATCCTCAAACATGTGGGAAGGGCAGGAGCACAATCTAGCTACTTCACCATTGGTGACACTTTGCTATGGACATATATATATATATGTATAAATTGAAGATATATTTATTCAAGTAATTATTGTTATTTTAACACAAAAAATAGTTCATTTGTATATGTTACTTGTCAATATTAAGATTAGAAGAATTCAGAAATTGAACATATAAATGTTAAAATTATATTAAATGTAGGGTCTTAAGTTTTCATGATTCATTATATTACTGAAAGATTTTTTATTTTTTTTTATTTTTCACATTGACAGTTGACTAAAATGATGAAGTATCTATCACATGTATGCATATAAGATGTTACACAGAGGACATTGCTGCATCTGATAGTCTTTAGTCAATTTTGCAATCATGATTCCGATCTTTTTATTGTTCAGATAAACTTATCTGGGATTTGCTTCATATGATGTTCACAGGTTATATCAAAGTTGACTGATGGGAGGACTTCTCATATTCCATACCGGGACTCTAAACTGACCAGGCTTCTTCAGTCTTCATTAAGTGGTCATGGCCGTGTATCAGTATGTATTAGATTTTTATTTTATGGTATATACATATGGAACATTGCATTTCTGGTGTTGTAATGTGCGACTTGCCACATGCCTCACATTATTATCCTCCTCAATAAATCCACATTCCTCTAACTGGACCCTACTTATCCATTCTATCTTTTGTGTAAACTTATAGCTTATTTGTACGGTCACTCCTTCATCAAGCAGTTCTGAAGAGACGCATAATACTTTGAAATTTGCACATCGTGCTAAACACATCGAAATTCAGGCAGCGCAGAACAAGGTACTTTTTCCTCTAGAAACTATATATGAATCTTGTATAGAGAAGCTCAAAATAATAATTCAAATTGCAGATCATTGATGAGAAATCACTTATCAAGAAGTATCAAAATGAGATACATCGTTTGAAGGAAGAATTAGAACAATTGAAGAGGGGTATTGTGACAGTTCCTCAATTGAAAGATATAGTGGAAGACGATATTGTCCTCCTAAAACAAAAGGTACATTTTTGGAGCTTTTTGCTAAGTCCTGAACATTTAAATTTTGATATCAATATCTATCTCAATGAAAGTCTTCTTTATGTTAAGAACTTTCATCTTTTCAAATTCTTTGCTTACTCTTTGTTTTATCATCAATATATGTAGTATTACCATTAAAAAAAGGAGGCAAATATAAAACACAGAATGATAATTTGTTATATTAAGTTAAAATCTAATTTCTTATGCAAATTAGAAAGTGAATTTCTTCTTGGTTGTAGCAATCTTATTCCTCTCAACCACAACTTTGATACAGAACAACATATCATGGAATCTACTTTATACTAGGCCTCAAGTACGTAAAAGGATCAAGTCTCAAGTTGGGGGTGCCAATATACCTATTTTTCAATTAAAACTGAAAACCCAGGCTGAACTAACAAACTCCAGTTATTTTAGAGCTAAGGAACTCTGTTTTTTGTTATTGCTCTGATTACTGCTATATTATTGGTGCTCAAATTAATTTCCTAAAACAACAACTAAACAATGCTTTATATATCAAATGCATGAAAGATAATCGTGCTTATGTGAACTGGCCTCCTTTTATATGTATGTGTTTTTTATGAACCTCATGTTTTTTTCACTTAAAAAAAGCCCTTTTTACTCTTAAAATCAATTAATTATAAGCAAATCAGAATCATTTGATGGATTCTTTATGGTTTTATGTAGTTTATGTCTTTTAAGGGGCCATCCAACGCTTTATGATACTGAGCCAAATCCATTTCACTTTTTGCTGCATTATGTGGACATAATTTCATGCTGATATATAATGGGGCACCATCTAGAAACAGCACTTCCAAGTCTGCCATATAAATCTTTGGTGCAATTTGTTTGTCTGGAGTATCTAACATAATTTATACATGCGATATATATTTCAACTGAAAACATATGATGATATTGCATGTATATACTTTCATGAGCTCTGACTCCCTGGTTTCTTCTTCTTGGAATTCTTGCATATGGTCTGATACATTAATGTGATGTGTAAAGCTAGAAGATGGTCAAGTCAAGATGCAGTCCAGATTGGAACAAGAAGAAGAAGCAAAGGCTGCTTTATTGAGTAGAATACAACGCTTAACAAAATTAATTTTGGTGTCCTCCAAAGCTTCACAATCATCTAGGTTCCCACACCGCCCGGGTCCAAGGAGGAGACATTCCTTTGGGGAAGAAGAGGTATTTTAATAAATTTTGTTCTATTTCTTTTCCTCTTGGACCATAGCTTTAATTCTTCTGGTGCTTCTCTAATTTGACATTGACCATAGCTTTAATTCTTCTGGTGCTTCTCTAATTTGACATCTACTAGATTATAAGTGTGGTTCCTGCGTATGAGGATTTCAACTTCTTTCTCAACTCAGTCGATCTAATTACTGTGGCTTTGATTTAATATGCAGCTAGCATACCTTCCATACAAAAGGCGGGACTTGATGCTAGATGATGAAAACATTGAGTCGTATGTTTCTGTTGAAGGGAACAATGAAAGTGCAGATGATACACTTAAGGAGGAGAAGAAATCCCGGAAGCATGGATTGCTAAACTGGTTAAAGCTACGGGTAAGTTCGTTTAATCTTATTAGCTCACTTCCAAATTTTGTCCATTTCCTCTCCTAGAGTGTGTAAATAGCAACCTTTGGGTTTGAACTGGATTCTTTTTTCTGCTAATATCTTTCATTCATAATGGAAAAAGAGAAAGAAAACTGAAAATGGCTGCAATCTTTAAACCAAAATGAGAAATGTTGGTATTTTTTCTTCTCTGGTCCTGAAATTGAGTGAGAGAGCAGATCACTTTGTGAAATATTTTCCAATTCCTTTTGAAGCATTTGTCATGTTTGTATTATCAGAAATTATTTCATAAATGTATAAAGAAGATCGAACATCTCACCGAGTTAGGTTTTTTGTATTCTGTGTTCCTGAATTGTGCTTCATCAGCATTCTCACTGGATTTACTTATCCAAGATGAAAACATCTTAATATTCTCTTGGAATAGTTCAACTTGGCATTATCGCATTCCAATCAAGAGGTGCAAAATGTTAGCCTTACAATTTTTTGTAGTTCCAAGTTGCCAGTTAAGATTTCAAATCCTAGATTTGCCTTTCCAGTTATATGGGATTTGGAAATTTCTAGGACTTACCCGCATATAAATTCAGGAGGGTGTTCTCTTTCCAGGTTCCTTATCATCAGAAAATATATCATTTCAATGATGCATGTCAAACTATATCCTGAGGAATCTATCTCAAGCAAAAACAAAGTATCTGCTAGAAGAAACATTATTACATGATCAATTCCAATAAATTAGATGTGATTGTAATATAGAATCTTTCATGTTGAGTGTTCATTCTTATAAATTGATTGTATAATTTTCCCGGTCAATATCTCAATGGCTTTGTACTGGAGTCTGATTAGTAATAATAGAGGGTCACAAGTTTATTTCACTTGATTTTGGAAGGGTAAATGTAAACTTGTTTTTCATAGTTGTCATTGCAACTCAGAAATATATAGAATTTTGTCAACTGAAGGAATCATGAAAACAATGACAGCTTATGTTTTCTGAAAAATTAAACTCCATGAAAAATTAGCAATATCTATTAGTATAGTTACTGATTCAACATATTGGCCTCTGTTTGTAATGAGAGTGCTTGATGGATAAACTAGTGAAAATATTAACACCTTTTAGTTGGAATAAGCATTCTTGTCTTTTTCCCTTTTCTTTTGGTATCATTTGCACACATTTTGAAACTGGTGTATTTACTGTTCTTTACCAGAAACGAGATAGTGGATTGGGGACAAGCACCAGTGATAAATCAAGCGGAGTAAAATCTAATAGTACACCTTCAACTCCTCAAGCAGAAAACAGCAATTGTCATACGGAATCCAGATTTTCAAATCCTTTACTTACAGATAGCTCTCCCTCAGCTGATCTTTTCTCTGAGATTCATCTGGATAGAGAAGTTCCCGATGAAAATTTCCTTGGGCAAGAAACTCCTTCGGTATGCTGATGGTCCTTTTAATTCATTAACTTCTTATTTTCTTTTTGGGCAAGGATACATCATGCATAAACTACAGAGCTGAATTATGTCTTTATTTATTCTCAGACTTGCATAAAAACAAGTGATCAGATTGATCTTCTAAGGGAGCAGCAGAAGATTTTATCTGGAGAGGTTGCACTTCATTCAAGTGCTTTGAAGCGGTTGTCTGAGGAGGCTTCAAGGAATCCCCAGAGTGAACAGATTCAGGTGCTACAGTGTTTCCAGTTTCCAGATCTTTTTTTTTCATTAGCTTCTTTTGGCCTAGAAAGTCCAATCTATGGTCCTTTTTGTTTTAAGGTGGAGATGAAGAAGGTGAGAGATGAGATCAATGTCAAGAATGAACAAATTGCTTTGCTAGAAGATTCCATCATGACTTCACACAACAAGATGGATAAATCAGAAATATCACATGTAAGTTTAGCTTCACTTGTGGTTGGAAGAACTGCATGTCTATTTCTGCAGATCCATCTTTAAGCTATCGGTTATTTTATGCTGCAGAGAATTGCTGAACTGACGGCACAATTGAATGAAAAGTCATTTGAACTTGAGGTGATCTATCTTGTAACGAAATTTGATATGAGGATATGGTATCAATAGTGTTTTTTTCTGCATGATAATGATGATTTCTATGACCATTTGAAATTAGATCACCTGAATATGCTTCTTAAACATTAGAATTATTTGGAGATTTGAGGTGATCTATCTTGTAACGAAATTCTCTGAATTTTTTTAGGCAATAAATTAAGGCCACTAACTCACAAGAATAAACCTTGAAGTAATTTATTGGAATCATGAATGATAGTTAATGTACTTTGTATGAGTCACCTGTTGTTGGGATATTGAGGTGATTACCACTCTATTCCCTTAGACCAGATTAGTAAGAGAGCGAAAATAAATGCGGAATAATAACACAGAATTTGATAACGGAGTTCGGCCAATTATGCCTACGTCTCCGGAGCTGCTGCAGACTTCTATTAAGGAGAAAATACAATGTGTTTACAAACACTCACAACCCTCACTCAATTATGAACAAGAATTTTTCCTCACAAAATTCTCTCAAAGATACTCTCTTCTCTTTACTTCTTCAATTTTTTTTTGAGGTTGTATCTTCCAAATGAAGTGGATGGGTTTATATAGGCTTCAAAAACATGGGTTGGTGAAATTAGTCAATAAATTTGGCACCTCCATTTTTGACTTTAACAATTCCCAAATTTAGGCACCTCCACTTTTGACAATGTCCTAAATTAGGCACCTCCATTTTTGACAATCCCCTTAATTAGGCACCTCCATTTTTGACAAAAAATGGTTGGTGCCTACTTCTTTGACAATCTCCCACTTGAAGACCGATTTCAATCTGTCTTCACATCTTGATCAATGCAACAGTTCTTCTACGACCTTGATACTAGTGTAGGCCAACTGAAGCTGAGCACAGCTTCAGTTTATCAATAGTCACCGTCTTTGTCAACATGTCTGCCGGATTTTGAGTTCCACTAATCTTCTCAAGTTTCAAAATCCCATCTTCCAGAAGTGACCTGATAAAGTGATACCGCAACTGTATGTGCTTCGTTCTGGCATGAAAAGACGGATTCTTCGCTAGATGTATGGCACTCTGACTGTCACAATGCAAGATATTGTTTTCTTGCTTCTTGCCCAACTCCTCCAAGAAACCTTGGAGCCAAACCATTTCTTTGCTGGCTTCCGTGACAGCGACATATTCTGCTTCAGTTGTGGAGAGAGCAACTATCTTCTGTAATTGAGAGACCCAGCTCACTGCGGTACCTCCTAGAGTATAGACATACCCTGTAGTGCTCTTTCTAACGTCAACATTTCCAGCTAAGTCAGCATCCACATAACCTGCTAGTGTCGTATCTCCACTTTTAAAACAAAGCGCCTTATCTGTGGTACCTCGAAGATATCTGAGAATCCATTTGACTGCTTCCCAGTGTGCCTTGCCTGGATTATTCATGTACCTGCTAACAGCTCCCACTGCTTGAGCAATATCTGGTCTGGTACAAACCATGGCATACATCAAACTCCCAATTGCTGAGGCATATGGCACCTTCGTCATGTGTGCACGTTCCTCCTCCGTCTTCGGTGACTGTTCTTTGGAGAGTCTGAAATGAACACCTAAAGGTGTGCTCACTGATTTAGCATCTTGCATGTTGAATCTGGCTAGTACTTTGGTTATGTACTCAGCCTGTGATAACATCAAAGTCCCCGACTTCATGTCTCTCTTGATTCTCATTCCAAGAATCTGCTTTGCAGCACCCAGATCTTTCATTGCAAACTGTTTTGACAATTTCTGCTTTAAATTTTTAATCTCTTGCATGTCTGAACCTGCAACGAGCATATCATCGACGTATAACAATAAAATAATAAAGCTATTGTCAAACTTCTTGATGTAGCAACAATGATCTGCTTGGCATCTTGTGAAACCGCTGCTGCTCATAAAACTATCAAACTTTCTGTACCACTGTCTAGGAGCTTGTTTTAGACCATACAAACTCTTCTTCAACCTGCACACTAGATTTTTCTTGTCTGCCTTAATGAAGCCTTCTGGTTGCTTCATATAGATCTCTTCCTCCAAATCTCCATGAAGGAATGCTGTCTTTACATCTAATTGTTCAAGATGTAAATTTTCTGTGGCTACAATTTTCAATACCAGTCTGATTGTCGTAAGCTTCACAACTGGAGAGAAAATTTCAGTATAGTCAATACCTTCCTTTTGTTGAAAACCTTTTACAACCAATCTTGCTTTGTAGCGTTTACTTCCATCATGCTCTTCTTTGATCCTATAAATCCACTTGTTGTGGAGTGCTTTCTTGCCTTGTGGTAGTTCAGCTAATTCCCATGTATGATTTGACATGAGTGAGTCCATCTCATCTTTCATGGCAGACTCCCACTTGATTGAATCCTCCACTTGTATTGCTTCATCGTAGCACTCTGGCTCACCATTGTCTGTCAGCAACAAGTAATGCAAAGAAGGCGAGTAACGTTGGATTGGTCTTGTAATTCTGGAGGAGCGTCTCAATTCCGGCGTGCTTGGCTCCTCTACTTCAGGACTATTCTGAACATCATTTCCAGAAATATCCTCGAACTCAGCAAATTCCTTATTTTCAACATCAATCTTGGAGCTATTTGATTCTGCATTTAATCTGTCTTTGTACATCACATTCTCATTGAATATGACATTCCGGCTTCTAATGATCTTGTGATTTTCATAATCCCAAAATCGGTAACCGAACTCATCACCACCATATCCAACAAAGACACATTTGTTTGACTTGGCATCCAATTTACTTCTTCCAGCAGAATCTATATGTATGTAAGAGATACAACCAAACACTCTTAAGTGTGAAAGGTTTACCTCTTTTTTGCTCCATGCTTCCTCTGGTATTCCACCATCCAGAGGTACTGAAGGCCAACGGTTGATTAGGTAGGCAGCGGTGTTGACAGCTTCAGCCCATAAATTCTTGGGCAAGTCAGCATGTATCCTCATGCTTCTGGCACGTTCATTCAAAGTTCTGTTCATACGCTCAGCTACGCCATTCTGTTGCGGTGTCATGGGAACTGTTTTCTCCATCTTGATTCCGCTGTTTGCGCAAAATTCTCTGAATCTTCTATCTCTGTACTCTCCTCCATTGTCAGACCTCAATCGTTTGACTTTCAAACCAGTTTCATTTTCTACCATGGCTTTCCATTTTCTGAATGTATCAAAGACTTCTGATTTCTTCTTCAGAAAATACACCCATACCTTTCTTGTTGAATCGTCAATGAATGTGACGTAATACAATGAGCCTGCAAGAGATGGAATTGGAGACGGTCCCCATACATCGGTATGGACCAACTCTAATTTTTCTGCCTTGGGTGTCTTGCCAATCTTTGAAAAACTGACCTTCTTTTGTTTTCCAAAAATACAATCTTCACATAGGCCGACATTGATACTTTTCAGTTCCGGCAACTTTCCTTTTGACAAAAGCGTCTTCATCCCTTTCTCGCTCATATGGCCAAGCCTTTGGTGCCATAGGTTTGATTTTTCATCTGCATCTGCTACTGAAATAACATTCTCTAAGTTTGAGGTTACATAGAGAGTGCCAGTCTTCTTACCACGGGCAATGACGAGTGCTCCTTTGGTAATCTTCCATTCACCGCTTTTGAAGGTTGTACCATAACCATCTTCATCAAGTTGTCCTACAGAGAGCAAATTCCTTTTAAGACTAGGAATATGTCTCACTCCTTGCAGCTTCCAGGTATTCCCATTTGACAACTTTAATCGGACGTCCCCTTTTCCTACGATCTTTAAGGTTTCATCATCAGCTAGATGAACCTTCCCGAAATCACCATTGACGTAGTTCTCCATGATTTCTTGGCATGGGGTAGCGTGAAAAGATGCCCCAGAATCTAAAATCCATGATTCAATTGGACTGTTGACACTTAGAATCATGGCATCACCTGCTTCCTCGGTCACATTTGCAGATCCCTGTGCACCGCTATCTTTCTTTGGTGCTCGGCAATCTTTCTTAAAATGACCCTTCTTGCCGCAGTTATAACACTTGAAATCTTTCTTCCCCGATCTAGATTTGTCTCTTCTAGATTTTGATCTGCCACGATATGAACTTTTTTCTAAAGTTCTCCCTCTAGATTCTGTGTGTAAAGCTGAAGAGGTAGATGCTTCACCCAATTCTCTTCGTCGAATATCTTCACTCAACACCAGATCCCGAACATCATCGAATTTCAATTTGGTTTTTCCCGATGAACTGCTAACCGCTGTAACGGTAGCATTCCAACTATCTGGTAGAGATGATAAGAGAATCAAAGCCCGAATTTCAGCATCGAATTCAATTTCTACGGAACTCAACTGGGTTGTGATTGTGTTGAATTCATTCAGGTGTTGGGCCACTGATGCCCCTTCTGCCATTTGCAAATTGAATAACCGCTTCATCAAATGAACTTTGTTTGAAGCTGATGGCTTTTCATACATGTTGGAGAGAGCCGCCATTAGACCTGCTGTGTTCTTTTCTTTGGCGATGTTGAAAGCAACATTTCGTGATAATGTCAATCGAATAACTCCAAGGGCTTGTCTGTCGAGAAGATTCCATTCTTCATCCTTCATGCCTTCTGGCTTTATTCCTGAGAGAGGTTGATATAACTTTTTCTGGTACAGATAATCTTCAATCTGCATCTTCCAGAAGCCAAAGTCCGCACCGTCGAACTTTTAAATTCTCACTTTTCCTTCATCTGCAGCCATCGCTCCCACTCGAATCTGGACTCCTTTGGATCGTTTCTGACTATTTCTGCGAACCACCGTGTACTAGGACACCTTTGTCGACAAATCGAAACTGCCGATAAAATTTTACTATTCACGAAATTCACTATTCACGTGAATAGTAACTTTGCAAAAATTGACAGAATTTATCACCCAAAGCTCTGATACCAGTTGTTGGGATATTGAGGTGATTACCACTCTATTCCCTTAGACCAGATTAGTAAGAGAGCGAAAATAAATGCGGAATAATAACACAGAATTTGATAACGGAGTTCGGCCAATTATGCCTACGTCTCCGGAGCTGCTGCAGACTTCTATTAAGGAGAAAATACAATGTGTTTACAAACACTCACAACCCTCACTCAATTATGAACAAGAATTTTTCCTCACAAAATTCTCTCAAAGATACTCTCTTCTCTTTACTTCTTCAATTTTTTTTTGAGGTTGTATCTTCCAAATGAAGTGGATGGGTTTATATAGGCTTCAAAAACATGGGTTGGTGAAATTAGTCAATAAATTTGGCACCTCCATTTTTGACTTTAACAATTCCCAAATTTAGGCACCTCCACTTTTGACAATGTCCTAAATTAGGCACCTCCATTTTTGACAATCCCCTTAATTAGGCACCTCCATTTTTGACAAAAAATGGTTGGTGCCTACTTCTTTGACACCTGTTTTATAGGCCAATACATACAAAATTTCATTGGTCATTCCTGAACTTCTTAGTCAATGATCCGCTCATATATTCTCCCTTTAGCTATCTGATTTTATTTGTTTATCATTTGTTTATCTGGTAAGCATATCCTATCATTCCTCTT
Source organism: Garcia nutans (assembly GCA_947685225.1). Lineage (NCBI taxonomy): Eukaryota > Viridiplantae > Streptophyta > Magnoliopsida > Malpighiales > Euphorbiaceae > Garcia > Garcia nutans. The sequence continues at coordinate 5,584,463 of CANTUV010000060.1, forward strand.
TTCAGGTTAAAGCTGCAGATAATCGGATAATTCAGGAGCAGCTCAACCAGAAGGTCAGAATGCAACTTCTTGAATTCTATATACAAACGTATGTTTGAATTATTTCTTTATTAGTTGTACAAAATGTAATTTGGCTTCTTTCTTCCGATCAGATATGTGAATGTGAAGGATTGCAGGAAACAATAGCCTCTTTGAAGCAGCAGCTCTCTGATGCACTAGAGTCAAGAAATCATAGTTCTTTACCCACTTACTCACAGCGGATATCTGAAATAAAAGGTTTTCATGCACAAAATCAGGTGGACAAGGAAATTGTAGTGACTAAGGATAAAAATGAAGATTTGCTTCAGCAAGCACAGGTTTGTTCTCAAAGCATATGACTGCCTCACTGCATGAGTGGTTGTTAAAATTATGAAACTACATCATATCCTTTTCTTCTGTGACCATTCTTCTAAGGAGGACATTTTGAGAAAAAGCTGAAAGAATTACATAATGATATCATGTTCCTGATCTTGTCAATTATACTATCTACACGCCTATCTTTTCATCGTATCTTGTAAAAGCGAAGATCTTAGTGAAATTGGGTATTTTAGGTCCACTATCTCTGGCAAACATATCTTGTAAAAGCGAAGATCTTAGTGACATTAGCTTTAAGAATATTTCATATACCATATAACTGAACTTTCTGCTGTTTTGCTGATATCAACTTTCTCAAAGTTTCATTTTTTCATCAGAATAGAATATGATTTCATTCAATGAATCTGTTGATCCTTGAGCCAATCATTTAACAAGATTTTTTTCATCAATCTGAGAACTAATCAATGACTGCACATAGATTATTCAGTTTGTTTTGGACTTTAAATTTCCATGTCATTGAAACTATAATAATTGCAAAGTCACACTTCTACTGGGGGAGAGATTACTGGCAAAACTAGTGTATACGTGGTAATGCATATAGACTTTGTAGTTTGTGTAGATGCAGTAATAGGCACATGCTTGTAAACTCATCAATATCTAGAAGGGTGGAATGGGGTTTCTGGTGATCTACTCTTCTTGCTCGTAATCCTTCACTGAAAAGATAAACTAACTCATGGGGTTAGTTGTCTTTCCACTTTGGCATTCATTTGCAAAAAGTAGTAAACAGTACCAGACTATCTGCAATTTCTCCTATTGATTCCTTACTAGCGACAGATTTCGTTATGTTATGGCTTTAGAAGTTCCATTTCCTGCATAACTTTGACATTTGCAACTAATTCCTTGCTTTTCATCTCTCAGGTTGCTGAGATTGAAGAGTTGGAGAAAAAAGTTACTGTACTGACAGAATCAAAAGAGCAACTAGAAATACGGAATCAAAAATTGGCAGATGAAAGTTCTTATGCAAAAGGGTTAGCCTCAGCTGCTGCTGTGGAGCTCAAAGCATTATCAGAAGAAATTGCCAAGCTCATGAATCATAACGAGAGATTAGCAGCTGAGCTAGCAGCAGTTAAGAATTTACCCACGCAGTCCAGAACTAGTGGCACAGTCCGGAATGGCCGAAGAGAGAATAGTCGCATGAAGCGCAATGACCAAATGGGACCAACTTTAGAACTCAAGAGAGAGTTGGCTATGAGTCGAGAAAGAGAACTTCAATATGAAGCTGCTCTCTTGGAGAAAGATCAAAAAGAGGTGGAGCTTCAAGCGAAGGTCGAGGAATCCAAGCAAAGAGAAGCTTATCTTGAAAATGAACTTGCCAACATGTGGGTTCTTGTGGCTAAGTTGAAAAAGTCACATGGAGCTGACACAGATAATTCAGATTCAACAAGAGAGGCTCCTGGAATTGATGGTTTTGGACTTTGATTTATTCAAAAAGCAATAGTGCCCATGAACTTCTGATATAAGGTATGAGTTAGTGTGCAGGAAATTGTGTTATGGATTACAAATTAGGCGTGATGTATTTGAAATGACTTTTTTTCTCCTCTTTTTTTTTACCAAATGAGGCTATTGGCCTATTTTTCATGTATCTTTGTTTATTCAAGGTTTTCTATGCTGTCAATATTTGTATGAATTAATCACCCACCATGCTTTCTTGTGTGTGTTTTGAATGCTTCAATAAACTATTCATATATAAAATTGACGATGTAAAGAATTAGAATAGCCCCAGAAAAGTCCATACTGTTTGCAGAAAGATAAAAAGCATGATCAAATGAACAAAATGCATTAAAGACCAGCGAGCGACTCCTCCAGAGAGATATGGTGCATAACCAGGTACGTTCTTGTGTATGCGTGTCTACATGTTTGCTTGTGCAATCGTATTACTTTCAATTCTATAAATCTTGGTTGATGCTACCTTATTTAAGATAGATTGAAAGAGCTACTGAACAGGCCCCTTTTAAATTAGGATGTCAATACCTGATCTGTTGCATGCAAGGGGTAATGACCATTTTTCGAGTTTGCAGTTCAAAAGGTCAAGAATATAGCTGTTAACTTATGGAGCACAACGTTTTACTTCAAAACGCAGCGTATGGTTTTTAGCTGAAGACGGATTAGTTGATGTATTAGTTAGTGTTTTTACCTTTCTATTATTTTCTCTTCCTTCATTTTCTTCTTCATTAGCAGCAATACAGCTGGCATTAGCTGTAATCTTGTAACTTCGTCTAGATTCTAGTTAGCTCTTGTATATAATCAATTTAGTGTAACCAACTTCACGTGAAATGAACTAATGCAATTTTCAGTTTTCTCTCTCTTCATGGTTTCAGAGCGTGTTTCTTTGGTACTCTTAAGGAAATTGCTCTGTTTTACTCTGTTTTCTTGTGTGATTTTGAGATTGAGAGTTCTAGCTATGGCGGAATTAATAGATCGAAATGTTCAATAGACATATGCGTCGAAGACAACTGTGAATGGAGATCCAATCCATCTTCATTCATCGGACAATCCAGGAATGATTCTTGTAACTAATGTGCTCAGTGGAAGTAACTGCTTGCCATGGAGTAGATCTATTAAGATTGCATTGAATGCTAAGAATAAGCTAAGCTTTATCGAAGAAGATAGAAGTGTACCGAAGGATGGTACTGATGAGTATAAGCAGTGGAAAAGAGCTGATTCAGTGGTGATTTCATGGTTATTGAATGCCATGAACAAAGAGATTTCTGAAGCTTTTATGTACACAGCTACAGTTAAGGAACTGTGAGAAGCTTTACGGGACAATTATGGTGAATATGATGGTCTACAACTATATCAATTGCAAAGAGATTTATCTTTGATCAAACAAGGTAATCTCTCTGTCAATGCTTATTTTACAAAATTAAGAAAACTTTGGAATGAGTTGAACTGTTTGAGCCCTACGCCACATTGGGTTGTGATAAATGTGATTGTGGTGCTAATAAGTCCATGGAAGATAGTGTTTTTATGAATAGGTTAATGCAGTTCCTTCTGGGACTTAGTGATTCGTATGATAGTGCTAAGAATCAAATTCTTTTACTAGATCCATTGCCTACTATTAGAAAGTCTCATTCCTTGATTTTGAGAGTAAAGAAAAAAAGAATTGCTAGTATGACAATAGATGAATCAATTGACAGTAGTGCTATGTTAGCAAGATATGGAAGTGGTGAGAGACAAGGTAATGGAAGGAACAATTTTAGAAGAAGAGAGTATGGGAAGAATGAGGATAAATTTTTGTGATTTTTGCAAGAGGTCAGGGCATGTGAAGGAGACATCTTTTAAGATAATAGGAGTGCCTAATTGGTATACTGAACTGATTAAAAAGAAACAACATGCACAAGTTAACCTGGCTAGTGATACATCTGTCACCAAGGCAGCTGCTACACATGAGGAGTATGGATACAAGACACATCAGCACAAAGATGAGAAAATTTGGGTTACACCGCAAGGAGTGACAGATCTGCTCAAGCAAGAATTGGCTAAAATGGTGCAATGCAAGCAGATTAAATCAGGCTCTTACCTGGATTTTGCACACATAGAGGAATTTGCAGGTAACACCAATAAAATGCCCAACTATAGTGTTTTTGATCACTGGATAATAGACAGTGGTCTACTAACCATATATATTTGCGGATTTAAAACTGTTTAGTAGCATTAAACTTCTCACCAAGCCTATAAATGTAAACTTACCTAATGGAAGCAAGATTCATGTCTACTTAGTTGGCGCAGTTACCTTAATAACTCAAATGAAACTCTTGAATGTTCTATACATACCTAAATTCACCCATATCCTCTTATTTGTCAAACACTTATTAGAGCAAAACCAATTAAAATTGATATTTTTTCCTAACTCGTGTAGTATGAGACCAGAAGAGTGATATTACTATGGCTACTGGAAAAGTTTCTGGAATTCTATACCGGCTAGACTTACCTTCTTTTGAAAACAAATGTAACAATAAAACTCATATGCCTATTGGTGTATCAGCTTGCTATGTAAATAATTGTGATTCTCATTCTGTCTGTTTGGCATAAGAGAATGGGACATTTTTCTAGTATAAGCCTAAGTCATTTGCCTTTTCTTAATAAAATTCTGATCTGGTATCTTGCCAAATCTATCCATTGGCTAAACAATCAAGATCCCCTTTTCCTATTAGTACCATTAGAGTAGAAGCTCTTTTTGACTTAATAGATGTTGATATTTGGGGTGCAAATACTCAACTTACTCTTTCAGGTGCCCATTATTTCTTGACAATAATGGATGATCATACTAGGGCCACTTGGACATATCTCACGTAACACAAAACTCAAACTATTCCACTCTTAACAAATTTTTTCAAAATGGCTTGGACACAGTTTGGAACTACCACTAAGACCATGAGATCAGATAATGGATCTGATTTCTTAGGAATTTAGTGTCAAGAACTTCTTTCTAGCTTTAGGACCCTACATCAAAGATATTGTGTTTATACTCCACAGCAAAATGGAGTTGTGGAGCGTAAACATAGGCATATTTTACAAATTACAAGAACAATTTCATTTCAATCCAACTTACCTAACCAATTTTGGGGTTTTTCATGCCACATTCCTTACTAATAGACTTCCTGCTGCACTTTTAAATTGGCAGACTCCCTATGAAATGCTATTTCATAAACCACCAGACCATACCATTCTTAAGATCTTTGGCTTTTTGGTTTTTGCCAAAAACTACTTACCTAGTAAACACAAACTTGATCCAAGAGTTATTAGATCAATCTATTTGGGCCATTCTGCTGGTCAAAAAGCATATAAGTTGTATGATTTACATACATAAACAATTTTCACTTATAAAGATGTGCTTTTTTATGAGGATGTTTTTCCTTATTCAGTCGCAGTAAAGTCCGATACATCACTTCCTCAACCTATTCTTCTACTTCTCCTTTTGATCCTGATACAATTCATCATTCTGTTCTTATTAGTTCTCAACCTATTTCAGTTCCACCGGACTTAGTTCAATCAGATTCAGTTCAACCAGACTTAGTTCAATTAGATTCAATTTCACCATCTATGCCTTTTGTTCCGCGTAACATTTCAACATAACCAGTCAGGAAAAGCACCAGAATTAAGAAACCACCTATCTGGCTCACTGACTTTGACAGTAATACCACAAATAATGCTACTGATGCTCTTTTTAGCTAATCTCTCTTGTGTCTAGGAGCCAAAAACCTATAAGGCAGCTGCGAAGCATGTTGAGTAGGTTAAAGCCATGCAAAGTGAACTTTCTGATCTTGAAACTAATGAAACTTGGCAGATTACTGATTTATCTAAAGGCAAGAAACCGATTGGCAATAAGTGGGCTTTTAAAGTTAAATTAAAGGCTGATGGCACCATTGATCGTTATAAGGCCAGGTTGATAGCCAAGGGTTACAATAAATTGAAGGAGTGGATTTTTATGACAGTTTTCTCCTGTAGCTAAATATGTTCTACTGCGATTACTTCTTGCAATAGCTGCTGTTAACTCTTAGCCTCTCCATCAACTAGATATAAACAACACTTTCCTATATGGCTTCTTAGATGCAAAGGAGGGACAAGTTTGTAAGTTAACTCGGTCTCTCTATAGGCTTAAACAAGCCTCTAGATAGTGGAACCTAGAGTTCTCTCAAAATTGTAGAAATTTGGCTTTATAACTCCACGATAATTCTGTTAGTGAACTATCAGAAGATGCTACTCAGTACTTTACAGACATATCCCATTCAAATAAACTTTAAAACAAATCAACTAAAAATGTTGACAGAGTTTCCTTTATAATAATCACAGACAAATTTTCTTCAACCTAGTACTATCTGCAGAAAAATACTTCTATCTTTATTCTAATCAAATTCAACTTCAACTATACTAATTCATTAATAATCAATCACCGTCCAAGTCAAATATTTAATACTTTTATCAATATGTACATATATATATATATATACATATATATTCTCCCAAAATATAGTCTTCACTAAATTCTTATAACCTAAATACAAATTCAAAATAAAACATGCATCACACTCAAAATTTATATTATATATAATCCTTAACTACATTTATACAACTGTCGTATAACCATTATACACTGTGAACTATAATTAAAAGTACAATACAAAACCTTTCAAATACACTTTCATGCAGCAGTTGATCTTTGAATCTCTAACATTTCACTTGCTGGATCTGTTCCGGTTCGTCTGATATGTGCTTCAAAAATTCTAACACGCTAAGTAAAATACTTAGTGGTGCTTGTTTCTACATAATTTGGTACTTAATATCATAATAAAATAATTAAAATAATAAATATAACAAAATCAACATTTTAGAATAAATAGCTCCAAGCTAACTTATTAATATTTTAACAAATTCAATTTCAACTTAAATAATAAGAAATGACCACATTGCAACAGTTTACCAAAACACTGTTGCTTAAGATAACAATTACTCTTTTACATATAATTACCGATACAACTTTTTATAAATATTCATAATGTAATTATCATATTTCAATAAATTTCACTTATTTTGTCCTCATATACTAAGTTTTAAATTTTTAAATTTGGGTAACGGGTTCAGTAATAATAATTAAATACCTAGTAATATAATTTAAGATAAGAAGAGAAAACTCAGCATAAGCACTACAATACTTATGCCTACATTAGTCAATGAGGCCAGTGGCCTAGTAATTACACATATGTTGAGTAGTAGTAATGACGCAAAATGTCCAATATTGACACAATATACCCAACAACAATATAGACGCCTACTTTCTAGCTAATAATTATATCATATAACTAGGTTTTTCACAAGTATAACTCTAATAATTTAATTATTTTTTCATTTGCTGTCAATTTTACAGTTAAAATAATAATTTTGCTTAAAATAATTCTTTAAAATAAAAAACTTCTTTTCTCACTAACTTTTAAACATTCATACTTCAACAATACAATTAAATAATTTTATTTCAATTAATTCTAAACATATATCATTTAATCCATAATTATCAAAGAAAGAGTCTTCCTATTTTCCTAATTCTTCCGTAACCATATAATTTAGTACTCGATTAATTCAAAGGTTCATTTAAACATGGTTTTGAGTCAAAAACCAAAAAAATATATTTAATTTCTTTTACAAATAAATTCATAATCAATTTCTTCCACAAATGGTTCCATAATCAAGTCTTTCACAAATAGTTCATTTAATCAATTATTTCACACATAGTTCATTTAATAGCAATTAACAAACTTTCAATTAAAATCAAGAAAAATTCAATTAATAGTAAACCATATAATATACAAGCACTAACCTCTTTCAAAACTCTTTTTCCTTACTCTTTCTTCAATTCTTTGGTTTAGTATTGATATTTTTGAGAAATCATGCATAAACTAACTAATCCTATCAAAGTCATGAATGATTTCTAAAGGTTCTTTGGTTTTAAGTGAAGAAATGGAAGAAGAAGAAGAAAGAAAGAAAGAAGATAGATGGTGGTGGTGATGGTGATGGTGATGATGATTCGGCCTAGATAAGGAGGAAGAATAAGAAAGAAATCAATATTTAACTTTTATAATATCTAGGATTTTAATTTCATGTATTGCACACAATTTGATACACTTACTTTCTTTAATTATCTTTTAATTTAGTTTTTAATTCTGTAAAATCATAAAAATATTTGTTTTAATTATTTTAAAGCCCTATTATCTATATTTCATATCTCAATTATGGTACAATTTTATTTTAAGACTGCAACGGGTATTTTTATAATTTTATTACTTTACTTTTTTTTAAAATACTAATTAAATTTATATCCAAATTTAATTTTTCACTTTTTAAAGTTTATCAAACTTTATTTTTTCATCAATTTTAAATGTCTAAGTCATACAACACCACACACAGCCCAATATATATATATATAATCACAACATGAAATTTTAGACATTACATGGCCACTGTCTCTCTACCATGACTTCATCAACGACTTTCACAGCCCTTACAATCTATGTTGATGATGTTCTCCTTACCAGTAACTCAGAAACAGAAATTGCCAAAATCAAACAGTACTTGCATATAGAGTTCACTATTAAAGACATGGGACTAGCTAAGTATTTTCTTGGTACTGAAATTACTAGAGCTCCCAATGGTCTCTTTATCAATCAAAAGAAATGTATTACTGACCTAATTGTAAATGTTGGTCTTACTAATTTTAAGGTTGTAGCTACTCCAATTACCAAAGGTTCTTTCCTTTCTGATCATGAAGATGCATTGTTATCTGATCCTTAGCCTTATAGAAGATTAGTTGGGCGTCTTCTTTATGTTAGCTTCACCAGGCCAGATGTAATATGTTGTACGACAGTTAAGCCAGTTCGTTCAATCTCCACGAGAGCCTCACTGGAATAGCGCTCTTCATATCTTGAAGTACCTCAAAGGAAATCCCGAATAAGGGTTGTTTTATCCCAGATCAGAACATCCTAAGTTACGTGCTTATTGCGATGCTGACTAGGCTATTTGCAAAGATACAATGTGATCAATCACAGGGTTTTGTGTTTTTCTTAGTGATGCCTTAATTTCATGGAAAACGAAGAAGCAGACTACTGTTGCATGTTCCTCTACTAAAGTGGAGTACCAGAGTATGCGAGTACAGTGTGCGAACTTCAATGGATTAGTTATCTTCTCAAAGACCTTTAAATTTCCAATTTCTCTTTGGTGCAATAACAGAGCTGCTATTTATATCATAGAGAACCCTGTTTTCCATGAGCGTACAAAACACCTTAATATCAATTGCCATCTAGTTAGTGAAAAATTTAAATCTGGCTTCATCAATCCTAAACACATCTCACTTGGTGAGCAGCTTGTAGATTTCTTCACTAAACTGCTTCCAACGCCAATGTCTGATGGACTCTGTTTCAAGTTAGGTTTGCTGAATATTCACCAAACACCAACTTGAGGGGGGATAAAGAATATAGCCGTTAACTTATGGAGCACATCGTTTTACTTCAAAACACAGCGTATGGTTTTTAGCTGAAGGCAGATTTGTTTCTTAATGAAGCTCACTGTTTTGATGTATTAGTTAGTGTTTTTACCTTTTTGTTATTTTCTCTTCATTCGTTTTCTTCTTCATTAGCAGCTAATATAGCTGACATTAGCTGTAATCTTGTAACTAATTTCTTCTTCTAGATTTTAGTTAGCTCTTGTATATAATCAGTTTAGTGTAACCAACTTCACGTGAAATGAACTAATGCAATTTTCAGTTTTCTCTTTCTTCAAAATGCATCCCAGTTGGAACTATAAACAGTTTTAATCTACAATAATTTTAGCATAAAGGTTGTTTTATGTCTTTAGGATTTCGCAGAGTGATTATGCTCTCCTTTGTGAGGGTATGTTGCAAGTTTGTAACCAAATGTTACTTTTTTTTCCCTCTGAATGAGTTATTTCAATTATTTCTCACTTAAGTTGCGTGACAAATGAAAATTTGAACTTTGAAGTTTTGAATCATCTATTATTTGACATTTTTAAAAAAAATTATTGATGGGGATAATCATAGAGGATTCAAATTTAACACCTTGCCCAAGTTATTGGTGGCCAAACTTGTATGTAATAGCAACTTCTTGATCTTTTTTTAACTTGCATGGCTAGTTTCATAATCTTTCAATTTGTCATTTATGTTTAAGCAAATTTATTTCTATTTAGGCTTTCAGATAGTATTAAAATTGTCATCATTGTTCGATTTGCAATGAATTAATTGTAGCCTTGTATAAAAGATAGAAATATTAGCTAAAAAAGTCTATCAGAAAAATAAAATAGACATGACTGAAATTCATTTTTAGAGGAAATGATGGAAATTACACCATTTGCTGCTTTTTTAACTTTTCTTTTCAATTTTAATGCACTTAATTTTTATTTTCATTCATAACTTTTTATTTTTTCAATTTTATTTTATTTAATTTTATTTTTCAAAAATACGTTGTCTTTTCTTCTTGCTCTTTCTCTTTCTTTCTATCCCATTCTTTTACGTTTCTTCAATTTTATTGCATTTTCTTCTTTTTCTATTTCATATACAGATGACGATGGCCAACGAAATTCATCTCAGCACCAAAGAAATTAAGCTCATTGATTTAACTCTTTAAAATTCAAAAATTTTTAATTTTTATTATATATGTTTCTCTTCCTTCGAAGCAAATAACTTATTTAAATGATGGGCTCGACTTTACGAATGGATGCTGGCTACATGAGTAGTAGAGAATTGGTGCATTACAAATTTACAACAAATAAAATATTTGGATGTGAAACATTATTTGTAAATCTTTTAATTTTTCATTGTTTTCATTGTGTTTTTTAAGTTTCAATTGTATAGATTGGGGATTTTTTTTTGTTCTTCAACCTAAATGCACACCACTTATTTGAAAAAATGTTTTAAAGGAAGAATTTTGTGCTATAATTTATTCTTTTATTTTACAAGCTTTGTGATGGATTTTCAGATATGAAAGAACTTTTATATAAGAAAACAATGAATTTAATAAAAATATGTGAGTCAAAAAAAAAAATCATACTTTCAATTCTTTAAAATTTTAAGTTGAAATATGGTATAAATTCATAAATATATTCTTGCTGTGAATTTATGAAGAAAATCTCTCAATAAATTGGATTTCTAATGCCATTATTTTGATTATTAGTAAAATATATATTTTTTAAAAATCTCAATTAATCTAACAATATATTCTTGTTAAAATTTAAATTAGTTTATATATTGATATTTTATTATTAATTAATTAATATATGTTGTTATATATAACATATATGAACATATAATAATATATATCAGTTGTATATTGAATTATTTTTTTTTTGCAAATCAACTAATATATATTATTATATATAACATATATTTGAATATATATTGATATTTTTTTTTGTAAATCAACTAATATATGTTATTATATATAACATATATGAACATATAACAATATATATCAGTTATATATTGATATTTCTTTTACAAATGAACTAATATATATTGTTATATATAATATATAAACATATAATAATATATATTAATTTGTATTTTAATATTTTATAGCAAGTCAACTAATATATATTATTATATGTAATATATATGAACATATTATAATATATATAAATTATAATTGATATTTCTTTTGCAAATCAACAAATATATATTATTATATGTAACATATATGAATATATAACAACATATATTAATTTGTATATTGATATATATATTTTGTATATCAATTGATATATATTATTATATATAACATATATAAAAATAAAATAATATATATTAGTTTGTAAATTAATATTTTATTACAAATTAACTAATATATGTTATTATATATAACATAAATGAACATATAATAGTATATATCAGTTGTATGTTGATATTTCTTTTAAAAATCAACTAATATATGTTGCTATATGTAATATATATAAACATACATTAATTTGTATATTAATATTTTATTACAAATTAACTGATATATATTGTTATATGTAACATATATATAACATATATTAGTTTATATATTGATATTTTTATTGCAAATCAACTAATATTTGTTGTTATATGCAACATATATGAACATAGTTGTACAGTGATATTTATTTTGAAAATCAACTAATAAATGTTGTCATATATAATATATATCAATATTTATTAGTTTGTATATTGATATTTTATTGCAAATCAACTGATAATAATATAACATATATCGACATATAATAGCATATATTAGTGGCATATTGATATTTCTTTTGAAAATCAACTAATATATGTTGTTATATATAACATATATCAACATATATTAGTTTGTACTTTATTGCAAATCAACTGATATATATTGTTATATGTAATATATATAAACATAGTTGTATATTGATATTTCTTTTAAAAATCAACTAATATATGTTATTATATATAACATATATCAATATAAATTAGTTTGTATATTGATATTTTATTACAAATAAACTAATATATATTGTTATATGCAACACATATGAACATTTAATAGTATATATCAGTTGTATATTGATATTTTTTTTAAAAAATCAATTAATATATGTTATTTTATGTAACATATATCAACATATATTAATTTGTATATTAATATTTTATTGTAAATCAACTGATATATTGTTATATATAATATATATGAACATATAATAATATATATCAATTGTATATTTCAAATCAACTAATATATATTATTATATATAATATATATAAATATATAACATCGTATATTAGTTTATATGTTGATATTTTATTATAAATTAATTGACATATATTATTATATATAATATATATAAACATATAACATCATACATTAGTTCTATACTAATATTTTTTTCCCAATTAACTTATATATATTGTTATATATAATATAAATATGAACATATAACATAATATATTAATTTGCATATTAACATTTTTTTTTGCATATTATTTAGTATATGTTGGCATATGTTAACATTTGTCGGTATACGTTGATATATGTTACATATATTTTAACAATATATATTGATGTATGTCGGTATATGTCAGTATATATTGTAATATATTGATATGTCCATATAGCTTTTTTGTAATTTTATATTAAAAATATTTTTAAATTATTTTATAGTATGTGTTAAAATCATTTTAAAAACATAAATTAAATAAAATATATTTATATAAATAAAAATTTAAATTTTATTTTCAAAATGAGAGTATATACATGGGTATTTACTACAAATAAATAGAAATTTAATATAAATATTTTTAATTTAATATTTTTTAAAAAAATATTTTAAAACTAAGAGATGAAAAAACAAAAAAAAAACAAATACAAATGTCCAAACTATTAAATAGTCTCTTTTTATGAAATAAATAAAGTTTTTTTTATTTATGCATGATATATACCTTAACAAAATTTAAAATTATTAAGACTCATATTTTTTTTAATAAAAAATAACAAAAAAAATGTTTTTCACATCAATAAAAAAAATAAAAATTACTAATTAAATATACATATCTATATATAAACTATATTTTTTAGTGATAATATAATTGTGATGATAGTAATGATGACATCTTTTTTGTCACTCGGATGGTGCAGATAAAGAAGATAAATATATAGGAACATCTCAAAAATCAAAAGACGAATTTATCAATTTTTACTAAAATATCAGCACACATAATGGAGAAATATTGCATGGATCTTTAATTTCTTTTTTTTTTTTTTGCCTAATGAGCTTCAACTATTTAAATTTGAACTTACAATATAACATTTCCATAAATAACTTAAGCGCGAATTAAAAAGCCAATTAATCAATAAAATCCCAGCCTCAACTCAAGGTCAAAAATCCTCATTTCTCTTCAACCTTGGTTCTAATTCACATTTCTCTTTGAGCTAATTATATGAAAATAATCTTTCTTTGACACATTAATGACCTGATTATCTGTAGTTTTATTATAATAATAAGGATGATAGCGAGGAGATTCATTAGCTATAGACTTGCCTTTGACAACTCCTCCTCGAGTTACACAAGAGCTTCTAAAGATGGGTTTATCAAATTCATTACTTCCATTGAAACGACTGGTCTGCACCACCCTTACTCCACCAAAACCCTCTGCGATTGGCTTGGTAATGACATTATAACCATCTTCAAGAAAAGGAAGGTGAGAGTTATCGTTATTATTATTATTTTGTGTTGATGATGATGACTAATGAGGATTTTTCAGAACGATGAGCGTTTTGATGGCCACCTAAAGCATGACCATTGTTGAATCCTTTGAAACATTGTTTGCGTATATATTTAGGTTTAAGTTTGGAAGTGATGACAGTACTAATGGTGCTGTTATCAGAGCTTGAATCTTCTTCTTCTTGCATGGTTGGGCAACGGAGAGTTGAGTTTTGAAGGAAAATTTGATAGTTATTTATGGAATTTGTATGTCGGAGAGAAAGAAGAATTAATAATGTATATGTTGTGACGATAATATCTTAATTAATAGCCAATGCAATCAGGGCGAAACTAGGATACCAGCGAAAATTTTTAAGCAAAAAAAAAAAATACATACGAATTTATATTCAATTTTATTTTCATATTAAAAAATTAATACAAATAATTGGTATTAATATTTGTATTCAATTTTATTTTTATATTAAATAATAAACTATTAAAATTTTTATTATTTTTATTTCAATATCTAAATTTTATTTTCAAAAATTACATAATATATATTATTTTTTAAATAATATTTATATATATTTTGAGATATTTTTAAAAAAATATTTAAACTAATTATTTTTGATAAATTTATATGATAGAATATTTTTTATAAAATAATTAACTTAATCACAAAACTTTAAACCCAATTCATAACCAAATTGTAAAATAATTAACCTAATAATAAAATTTTAAATTCTCATTTCATATCATAGTCAAATTATAAAATAAGTAACCTAATAATCAAAACTTAAATTTTAATTCATAATCAAATTCTAAAATAATTAATCTAATCATTAAAACTATACACTAAAACTAAAAAATTAAACTTTAAATTAAAAACTAATTATAAATAATTATAATAATAACATTATCAAAACAATAAATTAAAAACTAAAAATTAATCTTAAAGAAAAAAAATAAATATACATACACACACAAATATATATAACTACTATATATTATATTATATTATAAATTAATTTCATATTACTTAAGCTTTATTAATTTTATGTATATAGAATTATACATATACATTTGTATATACATATATATGTATATGTATATAGGAACCAATGAGATAATCATATAAGTATTATTAATTTATATATTTATAAATATAGATATACATATGCATATAAATTAGGGGGGAATTATATAAATATTATAAATTATACATATACATATACATATACATGTATATATGTATATGTATATAAGAACCAAGGGGGGGCTATAGACCCCCCATGCCGCCCCCCCGTTGTTCCGCCCTTGAATGCAATGCAAGAGAGTAAAAGAGAGAGCTTTACAAGGAAAGTTTTGGATATGAAATGTATTTTGTTTTTTAGCTATTGATTATAGATTTTCTGTATAAAAATAGGAAAACTCCTTTATAACTTTTTTTTTTAAATGTCAAGTTACCAATAAGGGGTATGCAAGATTCGATTAATAATTTTCATTAGATGAAAAAATCAAAATTAAATATTCATTCAATAAATCAAACCGAAATAATCCTAAAATTAAGAGAATATTTTTTTTTGGGTAAAGGTGGACGGTACCACCGTGTATATTATTAATAATATCAAAAAGTGTGGAAAACCATACAAAAAATAATACAAAGCCCTTATAGAAAAAAGGTCAAAAAGCAATTATTTGAATAGGATATATGGCAATCCCATATTATCCGAATTAATAATACACTTAAGGAAATTAGGCAAAGAATCAAAGGACAAGAAAACAGAAGATCGTATACGCATTCTACAATTCATGGCAAGGTAGTTGGCAGCTTGGTTGCCTTCACGAAAAGTATGTGAGATAGTAGACTTGGTGCTGTCAATAAAATGCTTAATTTTAACAGCCATAGACGACACAAGAGGACCTTGAACAGCTGCAATTTGTTGAAGAACCCAGGCTGAATCAGTTTCGATTTCCAACGGCAAGAAATGATTTTGAATACACCACTGCACTCCAATAAAAACCGCCTGAAGTTCTGCATTATTTGGGCTGGAATGCTGCAAGAAAAAATTAATTGCCGAAACAAAAGATCTGCTGCTATCCCTCACATTAGCCCCACCAGTTGCCTTGTGAATCGTCACCGACGCATCAACGTTAAACTTAAACCAGGAAGCTGATTGCTTACGCCAGAAAACCAAGGAAGGTCTCAACTTACCTTTACCATAATTATCGGGTAGGAGCTCCTGAAAAAATTGTAAAGGTTTGGCAAATTTTGACGATGAGAAGGCTATACCCCAACTAAAAATTGCGGCGCGAATGGCTTGAATAATACTGGGAAAATAAATATCTTCGCCTCCCCAAGTAAGCTTACAGTAAGATAACCATATATGATAGAGAATCACCTGGGGAATGAGAGCCGTGATTTTGCCAGCTGAGGAGTTAGGCGAGAATTGAGTCCACCACATCATGAATTCCTGCTTAATAGAACTTTGAAAAGAAGCATTAAATTGAAAGGAGTTCTTGAAATATAGCCAGATGCCTTTTACCTCATCACATAAATAAAACATGTGAGCAGATGAAGCAGGACCCGAAAGACAAAAAGGACAATAAGTAGCCATTTGAATACCCATCTTTTGGAGACGTTCAGGTAAAGGTAAAGCATTATGCCAAAAACGCCACACTAAAATAGAATACTGTTTGGGAATTGAAGGACTCTAGGACATACGAAATGAAAGCAATTCACTCCTCCTGTTCCGCACAACATCATAAACATCATCCAAGACAAAGGTTTTGGGCCACTCACCATCCTCTTGCCGTTGAAAAATTAAAGAAGCTACAGGCGATATAGCACAAATTCTCTTCCATGTGAAAGAGTCAGTTTGTAAGAATTTCATTTCACCATTTTTGTCATATTTCGTTCTCAGAATTTTTGCCCAAAGAGATGTTCCAGTTTGATATGTCCACCAAAGCTTAACAGAATAAGCTTTCTGCAAAGTATCAATAGATCGAATACCCATACCTCCTTCAGAAGTAGGATAACAGAATTTATCACACTTGGCCCAATGATAATGCCTGTCAACACCTGCATGCCAGAAAAAGGAAACAAATTTTTGTTCTAAAGCATATATAATCTTTTTAGGCAGTTGCATAGTTGCTAAGGTATAAATTGGAATGGAGCTCAAAACATGCTTTATAAGCAGAATACGTCCACTACCGGACAACATCTTCTTAGTCCAACCATTAAGCTTAGTATCCACTTTTTGCAACAAGTACTGGCAGTAAGATGAACGATTTATCCCACGATAAATGGGAGCCCCCAAATACATGAAAGGAAGCGAATGCCTTTTGATATCAAGAATCTGAGTCATTTTGTCTATGAAACCATGGCTAGCTTTGTTAGAGCAAAAGAAAGAACACTTCCCAAAATTAATTGCCTGACCCGAACCTAGCTGATACGCATTGAGAAAGGTCCGAAATTGCTTGACACTTTTAACATCACCATTCAGAAAAAATTAGTAAGTCATCTGCAAAGGCAAGATGAGATACTACTTGACATCCTCTGGAAGTCTTATAAGGCATAATTTTTCCATCAGCAATGAGCTTGTTGAGCCCTCGGGAAAAACATTCCGCTGCTAAAATGAATAAATAAGGTGACAGTGAATCACCTTGCTTAACACCCCGACTAGGAGTGAAAAAACCGAAGTTAATTCCATTTACCATAACTGATAACCGAGTAGCTTTAAGATTAGACATAATCAAACCGACAATCTTAGAGGAAAAATCAAACTTGAGAAGAACAGAATCTAGGAAACGCCAGGAAACTCTGTCAAAGGCTTTAGCCATGTCAAGTTTGATTGCAAGGTTATGGCCCCTTGTTTTCTTGTCCAAATCATGAACCAGTTCATTAGCTAAAAGGATTTTCTCATGAATAGAATGACCCTTGAGGAAACCAGCCTGCTCCTGAGAGACAATAACAGAAAGAATCGAAGCCATTCTATTAGCAATAATCCGAGTACAAACCTTGCTTATGAAAGTAGCAAGACAAATTGGGCGGAATTGACTGAACTCTGAAGGATTCTGAACTTTAGGCAAAAGGATAATTTGAGCAGCACTGAAAGATTGAGGAATAGGCAACTCAAGGAAAAATTCCTTCACCGCGCTACAAACATCCCAAGCTATAATATCCCAACAATGTCTGAAGAACATACCGTCAAAACCATCCGGCCCCGGAGCACTATGAGGATCAAGTTGCCAAACACGTCAGTCTAACACACTGAATGTCTCCATCTCCAGTTAAGTCTGGGTGATGCCATACTATTTTTCAGCTTCAACTCTTTTAACAGATCTTTTACAAACAAAAATTAAACTGGCTTGTGCTTATCCCAATTTACCATCATAACTATCATATTAGAAGTCTGCACAGTAGGCTGAGCAGTCCTTCAGGCGCTTCACCATCAGTTTCGGAGTCGTCTGCTGCAGAAACTGTGAACTGATTCAAATCCACAGCCACGACTCGAAGTTCCAGCTTCAGATTTCTTTTGAAAGAGTGATTTTCGGTAGGAAAGAGCAAAAGAGAGTGATTTCTCCAGAAATAGCGTAATGATACTCTTCAAAGACAACTACAGCAGCTTTTTCATCTCAATGATTCTGGTCTGGATCTAGCTTTTATAGATGCTCTTCCTGTTTTCAGTACAGAGAGATTGTTGGTCTAAAAGAGCCTTTTGATTATGCTGTTTGTCTATGCGAGTTCTCTAAGAAAGATAAGCTTAGATTGCAGATTCTGGGTTAACTTTCGGCGCCTGCTTCTACTCACACCAAGTGTTCGATAAAAGTCCTGCAGAAACTATTGTATGCTTTGGTTTTGTTTGCAAACACAGCAGAAGGGGACTTCACTCCTCATGTGGTAACTGTGAATACTGGAGAGGGTATCGTTTTCTTGTGCAACACGACTGGTGATTTTCAAGCGGCGGCTCCGCCGGAGCCCGTCGCTCCTTTGTCTCGTTCTTTTGATAGATCTTTTGCTCCAGTTTTCGCGCGTGCTCCTTCGTTGATAGCCAAACAGCCATGTATGTTTAAAGGAGTACCTGCAATCTCCTTTTTTAAGGAGGAATCAAAATTTTTAGCACAACCTTTTCGATTTGCAGTCGTTGGATCCTTCCAATCTGGCCGTACATCAATGAAGTCTTTGAAGAAACATCTGAATCATATTGGTTTCAATGGTCCTTTCAATCTGGGTTTGCTTGATCATAATCATGTTTTGATAAAATTTGATTTGGAATGTGATTTTCATAGATGTTGGCTTAAACAAGTCTGGTACTTTAATGGGTTTGCCATGCGGGTTTCCAAATGGTCAAGGGATTTTCGTTCCGATAAAGATAGTTCCATAATTCCTGCATGGATATCTTTTGACGGTTTACCCATACATCTTTTCGAGAAAGTGACACTTTTTTCCATTGCTAAATTGATAGGCCCTCCCCTCAAAGTTGATGCTGCCACGGCTACCCTCACTCGGCCTTCTGTTGCTCGAGTCTGCGTTGAATTAGATTTATCAAAAGAGCTTCCCTCCAAAATTTGGATTGATGATGATGGTATCTGTTTCTTTCAATCGGTTTCATATGAAGGATTGCCTGCTTTTTATTCTCATTGTCATAAGATGGGTCACGATTTATCTAGTTGTCAATTTTCAGTTAATCTGCCATCTTCATCTGATCCTGAGATTTCTGGAAAAAAGAATCTTAAGAAGGTTTGGGTTCCCAAATCTAAATCTGATGAGATAAAGGTTAATGAATATGTTGTTGCCCCTGTTAATAAGGACAATGTTTCGATTCAGGTAATGATTTGATGACTAGTAATGATTCTGCTGGTGTTGCTCTTGTTACAGGGAGAGCTGGTTTTATTGATGGTAACTCCGATCCTGCTTCTAATCAGGTTTCTCTGGACGATAAAGAAGCTGCTTCTAATCATGATTCTTTATTTGATAAAGATTCTACTCCTGTTCTTATTCATGGGCCTTTAAATGATAAGGATTCAGATCCTGCTTCTAAACAACAACCTACCTATGGTCCTGATAATTTTATTGTATCCCCTGTTTTACATGACCATTCTAGGAATGTTGAAATCGCACCTGAAGATAAATTGGTTAATTCTAATGCTGACACTGTGTCATATAATTCAGAACCAAAGCATGCTCCTGTAGAGGAAGAGGATCCTGATCAGCATAATTCAGATAGTGACTTACCAGTAGTAGCTTTGCCAACAGAGGAATTGCGCGTGTCAAAATGCATTCTTAATAGAAAGTTACAGCTGGTTTTAGACACTTCAGGAGGAGGCGATTCTGATCATGGATTTACTGTGGTCCAGCGTAAAAAAGTTGGTAAGCATAAGCAAACGCAAGCGTCAAAAGCTGTAAAACAAGGTAAACATTCTTTAACTTCTTCTTCTGCATCTCAATAATGAATGTTCTTCAATGGAATTTGCGGGGTGTTAATTCTTCTTTCTCTAGATTATTTACGCTTTGTCGTGATCACAAAATCTTCCTTCTTGTTCTTATTGAACCCATGGTCAGTAACACTAGAAGTTTATATCTGGCTTTGAAGCTTGGTTTCAATAATGTTGAATGCTCTTTAGACAATAAGATTTGGTTCCTTTGGAAAGACCAGTATGTGCACCTTTTCGGCTTTTCGTGATAATCCTTAAGTTTTCTCATGCTTGGTTCAATTTCACTCACTTTCTTTAGAGTTTACGTATTCTGCAATCTATGGCAATCATTCCAGATCAGCATGACAACTTCTTTGGGATAATTTGAATAGACTCTCTGATTCCATTACTGGTCCCTGGATGGTAGGGGGTGATTTCAATGTCATTAAAGCGCCATCAGAGTATAAGGGTAATGCTGAAATTTGTTTGGGCAGTATTCAGGATTTTGTTAGTTGTTCGGATGATTGTGGTCTCATCGATATTCCCTTTAAAGGCAGTGAATTTACCTGGACTGGTGTTTGGTCTTCAGGCAGGGTTTGGGAACGCTTGGATCATATCATGGCAACTGCATCTTTTTTTGATCTTTTTACAGATATCAGCGTTCATCATCTGGGCAAATCCTCATCGGATCACTCACTATTGTTATTGAATTGTTTGAATTCTAATTTGCAGGCCCCTAAAAGTTTTAAGTTTTTGCACATGTGGACATCTCACGATTCTTTCTTACCAATGTTTCGGGCTAGCTGGGAATCTACTTTTTTCGGTGGAGGTATGAAAGGATTATTTATGAAGCTTAAACTTCTTAAGAGTTCTATCCGGGACTGGAATGCCAGAACTTTTGGTAATATTTTTCAAGGTACTGAGACAGTTGAGCGTGAGGCTGAGGAGGCGGAACAACTTTTTCTCACTGACCCATCTACTTTAAACCGAACTGATTGGCAAAGGAAGCAGGCTGTTCTCCTTCAGAAATACAAATTGCAAGAGTCTTTTTGGAAACAAAAGGCGTGAATTAAATGGCTATCTGAGGGGGAAAATAATACCAAGTTTTTTCATTAATATGTTAAAATTTCAAGGAAGCTTCATCAGGTTTCCACCATTAAAAATTCTACAGGTGAGTGGATTTCCGATCAAGCGGCTATTGGTGCTGAAGCTGTGTCTTTTTTCGAGAATCTTTTCAAAGAGGATGGATCTGGTTCCTTTGAATCTCTCATAGAGGTAATTCCTAGGCTTGTTATGGATGCTCAAAATACCATTCTTGACCAAATCCCAGATGATGTTGAAATTAAGAGAATATATATATATACAAGCATATAAATTAGTTGGCACATTAAAATTTTTAATTTATTTCAAAATAAAAATAAGTAAATCTATCACGTTGGTTAATTTAATAAATGAAACTTTTTAATTGAATTTAAAAATCAAAAATTAAAAAATTTTAAATTTGGTCAATTTGATTAATTGTTAAATAGAACTTTTTTTATTGAATTAAATGCCAAAAAGAAAAAAGAAAAATTGTATTTTTAACTAAATTGAACTCATCATTTTATTTATCGAACTATAATTAAACGGTTGTACATCAATTTAATTTGATTAATATTCTTTTTATCAACTAATACTAATCCTTAGTATGTGAGGAAAATTTTTCTTATGATTTTAAGCTATTTATATAAAAGGAATTTAGATGGTATACAGATTTTTAGGCATTTGACTTAGAAAATGTTGGAAGCTGATATACTTTTGAGAGAGCTAACCTTAAAAGCTAGTTATTAAAATTAAAGAACTCAATAATATATAAGTTTATTCAACGTTCTATGTTTAATCCATATGAGATTTATATTATGTTTAACATCCCTCCTCAAGTGACAATTGGACCAAGAGAATTTTTTGATAAACCTAGTTGACACTTGCAAATTTATGATATAGGCAAAATCAAGAGAATTTACAGCATGAGAGACTTCTTATACCAAGCAAAAAATTTGAAAGTCCAATGGACAAAGAACAAAATTTGAAAGCCTATTATTGGGCGAATGGAATCCATTATGGGGCAAGAATTGAAATGATACCGAACCTAAAATATACCAAAAATTGAAAGAGAAATCATAGTTTAAATTATGATATAAAAGAAATTACGATAAAAGAGGAGTACAAATATTATTTTTCTGCTCTAATACCATGTATAAATATTGAAAACTAATATATTCTTCGGTGAGTCAATCTCAAAAGCTAGCTATTTAAGTTAGAGAACTCAATTATATGTAAGCTCATTCAATGTTTTATATTTAATCCATGTGGGATTTATATTATGTTTAACACTATCATTTACTAATCATACCTATTTAATTATTCATTTAATTATAAAAATTTAAAAATATTATAAAATTTAATAATTAAATTATAATCTTCTCAATCAAATAATTATAAATAAAAATTTAATACAAATATAATTTTATTAAAATAATTCTATATCACATAATTCTCTATCAAAATAGAATATAATAAATATATAATTAAAATTTAGTAAATATAATAAACGAAATGTAATATAAATAGGTCAAATACTTATATAACCCTTTGAACTTGTAGTCTTTAGTCATTCTATCTCATAAACTTTCATTTTAACTACTTTACTCTATGTACTTATTTATTATTTACTAACAGACACTTATATCAAAGAATATTGGTCACTTTGCTTTTTGTATTTATATATTGTATACTAAATATATATATTAACAACTCGGCGTGACTCAACATGATATGATGAATTTGAATTTATAAGTTAAGAAGAATATGAATTCAAAAGGTTATATGTTTAAATTGAAAGTTCACAGGATAAAGTGATCAAATACTATAAGTTTAATGAGTTATATATTTATTGGGTCATATAAATATAACAAATATATAATTAAAATTTTGTAAATACAACTAATATAAAAATTATTATATAACCAACTTCAGGTAATGGTTATCCCGGAATATGTACTAGAACCCGACCCGAACCCATCACGGATAATAAAACACTATCCATATTCGTTTAAACTCATTTATAAACTAATTATACCGTATATCAACATATCAAAATGGGTTAGATACTAAAAAATACTTGACATATACTGCCATCCTAAGCAGGGACAACAATAGCTTAGCAAATTTGAGCTTTTATATGTTGTATATCTCTTATATGTGATGTATATGTTTCATATACATGCTGTATGCGTGTTGTATATTTAACTTTAACAAAAAAAAAATTGATAAAAAAATATATGTAATATATGATTCTTTATATAATATATTTGCATACATGATGTATAAATCTCTTATACGTGATGTATATTTATCTTACATGTGATTTGTAAGTGATAGAAACATATTTGAATTATATATTTCTCATGTATGATGTATATATTTTATATACATGATGTACATGTATTCTATATTTAACTTTGCTAAATATGTGTATCATATGTCTCTCATATGTGATATCATATGTTTCTTATATTTTTTGCATATATAGTGTATATCTGATTTGGTGAATTGTAACTAATCAAAATAAATATCTCTATTTTAGGTCTCTTATATATGTGATGTACATATCTAGAGAAATTAATAACAATAAGAAAAAAAAATTGAAATGATACATAAAATGTTCCTAACCTTTGTAAGAATGTAAATATTATCCACAAGTAAGAGTATCAGCAAATTGACTCAACTCAACCTAGCAGAATTTGTTTCTTTTTCACTCTTCTAATATCCAAAATACAAATTGAAAAAAAAAATAATCGAAAGAATATACAAAAGGAAGAATTTTTTTTAAAAACATTTTATGGAATGCGTAAAATGCATTTCATTAATAATGAAAATAGTTTGACACTTACAAAAAAATTACAATAAAGAAATGAAACCAAGAAAGAAAATAGCTCTATTAGATTTTCATTAATTTTGCTTCGGGTAGCAAGCTTGGAAGGCGAATATGATGGTTTGAAGAAAGTCAAGTTTGACAGAAATAAAATGAAGAATTTGATGGACTAACAAAAGAAATTTAAATGGATATAACAAGCATAGCTAAATAAATATTTGGGAAAAATGAAACTATCCACAATGAAAAGTGCATTCCCAAATATGCCTATCATGTCATGCTTTGGTTCTTTCCTTGTACAACTTTGTATTTTCATATGAATCCAATCGAAATTCTTCAAGTTGACTAAGTTGAATTAGCCTTTTCTCTCCTACTACTTTCACATCCATGTTCAAGTTCCTGATTGCCCAATAAGTTTGTTGTTCCAATTCAACTAGAAGGCGGCAAGCTTTCCCAAAAACTAATCAGTACGGAGACATCTCTATAGGTGTTTTAAAAGCAGTTCGATAAGCCCATAGAACATCATCCAATTTAAGTGCCCAGTCTTTTCTAGAATTACCTACTGTCTTCTCCAAAATTTACTTAATTTCTTTATTTAAAATTTCTACCTGTCCTCTCGTTTGTGGATGGTAAGGTGTAGCTATCTTGTGATGAACCTCATACTTCTTAAGAAGAGTTTTAAAAGCTTTGTTGTAAAAATGTGATCCTCCATTACTGATAATAGCTCTAGGGGCGCCAAATATGGAGAAGATAAACTTCTTTATAAACTGGATCATCACTTTAGAATCATTGGTTGGACTAGCAATTACTTCTACCCATTTTGAGACATAATCAACTGATACGAGAATATATTGGTTATTCAAAGAAAAAGGGAATGGTCCCATAAAATCAATACCCCAAACATCAAATAATTCAACTTCCAAAATAGGGTTCAAAGGCATATCATCTTTTCTTGAAATATTTCCCATCCTTCGACAATGATAGCAGAAAATTATGTGTATCTTTATACATTGTCGGCCAAAAGAATTTAGATAGTCATACCTTAGCAATTGTTTTTGAGGTACTTACATGTCCTCCACACTCTTTAGAATGACAAAATTCGAGTATGGATTGAAACTCTTCTTCTAGAACACATCGGCAGGTCACTCCATCACTACAATGCTTGAACAATAAAGGTCTCCCATATATAATGCTTCACTTCAGAGAAAAATTTCTTCTTTTGATTAGAATTAATCAGATGGCATAATCTTACTTACCATATAGTTAACAATGTCAGCGTACCAAGGAAAACTCCCTTTCAATGTACAAAGTTGTTCATCAGAAAAAGTCTCATTCATTGGGATTTTCTCTTTATCCATTGTGTCCAACTCTAGTATAGAGAGATTGTCAGCAACAATATTCTCTAGACTCTTTTTATCTTTAATCTCCACATTAAATTCTTGAATCAAAAGTATCCAACAAATTAGGCAGTGCTTTGCCTCCTTTTTATTCATGAGATATCGGATGGCAGTGTGGTCAGTATACATGATCACCTTCGACCCAATAATATAAGGCCGAAACTTATCCAAAGAATAAAACCACTGCAAGTATCTCTTTTTCAGTAGTAGCATAGTTTACTTGAGCATCATCAAGCAATCTACTGGCATAGTAAATGACATAATACCTTTTGTCTTTCATTTGGCAAAGTACATGTCCTATTGCAAACTCATTAGCATCACACAAGATCTCAAAAGGTAAGGTCCGATCAAGAAGTGCAATAATTGGAGTCATGGTCATACCTTCTTTAACCTATCAAAAGCAATAAGACAATCATTAAAAAAATGAAACTCAACATCTTTACTTAATAAATCACATAAGGGCTTTGAAATTTTAGAAAAATCTTTAATGAAATGTCTATAAAATCCAACATGTCAAAGAAAAATCTGAATTTCTTTGACGATTATTGGTGGAGGCAACTTCTCAATCACTTCAACTTTTGCTTTGTCCACCTCAATCCCAACTTGTGAAACTTTACGCCCAAGAATTATTTCCTCTTCAATCATAAAATGACATTTTTTCCAATTAAGAATAATGTTTGTCTCCTCGTACCTTTAAAGTACCCTCGCTAAATTCTGCAAATAAATTTCAAAAGAAACACCATAAATAGTGAAATTATCCATAAAAATTTTCATAAATTTCTCAACATAATCATTAAAAATGGCCATCATACAACGCTGAAATGTAGCAAGTAGATTACACAAACCGAAGGGCATTTTCCTGTAAGCAAAAGTACTAAAAGGACAGATAAAAGTTATCTTATCTTGATCTTCTAGAGCTATATGTATCTGGAAATAGCCTGAGTATCCATCTAATAAACAAAAGAAAGAATTTCCTGCTAATTGCTCTAACATTTGTTCAATGAAAGGTAGCGAAAAATGGTCTTTACGCGTGACTTTGTTTAATTTTCTATAATCAATACACACTCTCCAACCTGTAACTGTCCTAGATAGAATCAATTCATCTTTTTCATTTCTAACCACAATTATCCCTTCCTTTTTTGGTACAACATGCACTGAACTTACCCAGAGGCTATCTGAAATTGGGTACATAATACATACATTTAATAGCTTAGTGATCTCTTCCTCAACTACTTCCTTCATGTTAGGATTTAATCTCATATGTGCATCCACAATTGGTTTAAAATCATTCTCCATCAAAATTCTATGCATACACAAAGATGACATAATTCCTTTATTATCAGAAATAGTCCAACCAATAGCCTTCTTAAATTTTTTAATCACACCTAATATTTGTTCTAACTGATCCTCAGATAATTTAGCATTTACAATTATAGGTAAGCTATTATTAGGTCCTAAAAAGACATATTTTAAATGGGCAGGTAATGGTTTCAGCTCAAGCATTGGGAGTTTTTTAAATGAAGAGGGTGGTTGTAAAGATGTAGATTTTCTTATCTCTTCAAATTTCCTAAAAGCTATAGGTGGTGTCATTTGCAGAGAATAGGTGTAAGATGCAATCTCTTGATTATCATCTTCTTGAGTTACACTAAGGGTCAAACAAGCCTCTAAAGGATCCTCTCTAAACTTTTTTTTCTTAGACTTCCTGAACTAACTCATTAAGAATATCAGCCCTAAAGCAATCATCCATAAAACTTGGTCATTTCATTGACTCACTAAGGTTGAACTCCACTTTCTCATCACCTATTTGCAAAGTTAATTTCCCACCCTTAACATCTATATATCATGGCTCTTGCAGTAGCAAAAAATAATCTCCCTAAGATTAGATGAATTTTAATATCCTTTTCTATTTTAAGAATAACAAAATCAATAGGAATATAAAATTTATCAACTTTAACCAATACATTTTCTACTATTCCCAGAGGGAATTTCACAGAACGATCTACCAACTGAAGTATCATCCTTGTGGGCTTTAAATATGAGAATCCAAGCTTCCTACAAATTGAATTTGGCATTAGACTCACACTTACACCTAAATCACATAAAGCTTTATTAAAGTCAAATTCACCAATAGTGCAAGGTATAGAAAAACTCCCTAGATCTTTCAATTTGGATAGAAGTTTATTGATGATCACAACACTGCACTCTTCAGTGAGGGCAACTCTTGCATTTTCTTCAATAGATCTTTTATTTGTAAGAATTTCTTTAAAGAATTTGACATATGAAGGCGTTTGGGCAACAACGTCTGCAAAAAGTATGTTGATTTTCAATTGCTTGAAAAACCTCAAGGAATTTCTTGTACTGCTTATCCAACTTATGCTTTTGACGCCTCTGGGGAAATGGGATAGGCAGAATATAAGGCTTCACTTCTTTCTTTAGAGGAGGTTTTACACTTTTCTCTTTTTCATTCTCAACTTCTTTGCCTTGGACATCAACTTCCTGCATTGCATCCTCTTCCATCTTGGATTCAACTTTCTTTGGAATTGCTTTTTGTAATTGTTTCCCACTTATAAGTGTAATTGCCCTGCAATGCACCATGGGGTGTACTTCTATTTCACTAGGGAGGGTGCCTTGGCTCCTCTAGTTTGAAGAACTGGCAATTTGCCCAATTTATATTTCAAGACTTCTATTTTGACTAGTTATTTGGTCCATTCGTGCTTCTAATCGGTCATACTGTTTGTCTAGTTTATCAAATATTTCACTAGATATAGCGATGAATTTCTCTAAAGCAGCTTCATATGCTGGTTTATTGTCTTAATAATGCACTTGGCCTTGATTTCTATTTGGAAACGGTGGTTAATACATCTCTCTTTGGTTGAATTGGTTTCCTTGACTTTTTTGGTTGCTTTGATTTCCAACCCAAGACAAATTTGGGTGATGCCACCAACTAGGGTTGTATGTGTTTCCAAAAGGTAATTGTTGAGCTCTATTTTGTTTCCCTACAAATTGTACTTGCTCATAAGATAGACATTCATAAGATTGATGATTATCACCACACACTTCACAACCAGTTGCAGCCAGATTAACATGTTCTAGTTTCCTAGCTATTGCATCAACCTTAGTTGATAGAAGTGAGATGCCGTCTACTTCATGTGCATCAGCCACTTTCGTAGGCAAAGACCTTTCACTAGACCAATGATAATTATTCGTTGTCATGAAATCAAGTAATTATAATGTTTCAGCTGTATTTTTATTCATAAGAGCACCTCCATCAGTTGTATCTATTGTACTTCTCAATAGTCATGCTATCTCATTATAGAAAGTCTGAACAAAACCAATCCAGAATTTCATAGTGAGGACATTTTCTTTGAAGGTCTTTGAATCTTTCCCATGCTTTATAAAGCGATTCACCATCAAACTACACAAAACTAGTAATATCATTTTTGAATTTTGCAATTTTCTCAGGAGAAAAATACTTAGCCAAAAATCCTTTAGAGAGATCATTCAAAGTAGTGAAACTTCCAGCAGCTTGGCCTTGCAACCATGCTTTAGGCTTATCCTTTAGTGAGAAAGGAAAAAGGCATAGCCTAATTGCATCATTAATAACTTATTTCATCTTGATTGTATCACAAATTTTTAGAAAATTTTTCAAATGAGAAATAGCATCCACTTGGTCAAAACCATAGAAAAGCTGTTATTGAGATATATTAATGAGAGTTGGTTTAAGTTTAAAATTATTGGCATTCACTGTAAGTCGAGTGATGCTTGATCCAATTTGTGAATTAGGCATGGAATGTTCCCTCAAAGTCAGGTTTCTCGGTTGAAGTTACTGGTTTTGTGGATCTACCATATTTACTTCTTCGTTAATAGTTTCTTGCACTTGAACCCAATCCTCTTCTTTTTTTAGACTCTTGTGCCAGAATCTACTCTCTTTCTAAGTAAAGTTTCTCCTTTCTTACTCGATTGTTTACTCTACACTGTATTTCAATCTCAGGATTATATTCTTCCAATACCACTTGTCGATTACTACACATATAATTCATGCAAAAAGTAAATGAAAAACAATTAAAATGAAATTCCAAATTAATAGTCTTCTTGAATTTTAATGTTATCAAAATATTTGTTTTCCTCAGCAACGACATTAAAAACTTATTGTTGGTTTGTTAAAAGTGTGTGAAAATACTATCTAACACCGCAAGTGTATGATAACGTAACATGTAGTAGAGTGTGAGTATGAGTGTCGTATCCACAGAGAAGGTGATTTTAAGTAACCTAAATTTAGTTGGACTATTATCCGGAATTAACAAAATATCAACAATTTAATTACCAAATTAAACTAATTACTCTAAATTGAATTCCAAACAATTAATGAAAAAAGTGTAGGATTAGGTTTCATTGGAGTTTTTCTAATGAGTTTAATTAATTTCTTTACAATTAAGTTTACTACTCAAATCTTAGATATCTAAGTATTACTAAATTCATCCACTTCTCTCTCAAGTGAAAGGAATGTAATTGTAAAAATTTAAACCTCTATTCTCATGACAGTTAAACAATACCCAATTCATACAAACAAATACCATTCATAGATCTTCAAGAAATTATCTTATCTCTAAGACAATTATCTAAAGTTGTTGATTTCACATTCAAAAATATATTCAACTCTCACATTTTATATGATTTAATAGATTTAACAATTGGTGGCCAATCAATTGCAAACAATTAAAACAAATTCAATAAATCCAAGATTTAAGAAATATCTCAATATATTTATATATAAATGAATAAACCCATCATCCAAACATCTAAATCCACCCAGTCCCACAAAGAGAATTAGTTATTCATAGAAAAATTAAACACAATGGCTAAAGGAATGTGAAAACTAAATAAAGAATCCATAACTTTAACTTTAAATGAATGGAATAAAGAAAAAATCAAAGTTTAAAAATTGAAATTATAAATAAAAAATGATTGCTTAGTCTTGATGAATGATCTTTGTGGAAGTGGTTGAATCCTTCCAAAGCACTAGTCTCTTCCCTTCTTCTTCATCTTTCTTTGTTGATGTAGGTTTTAGAGAGAGAAAAATGAGATGGAGAAGAAGTATTCTATGGTGGCTGCTCCTTTCTATCCAAAATGATGAATTTATAGTATTCCTCAAAGTTCCAAAAATGCCCCTAGGGTTTCTTTGTATTTTTACTTCGAAATTTTTCTTTTCGGCTCGTTCTAGATATGCATGGGCATGCGGGTCCAATCACCACTCCTATGTCAAATTTGTCCTCATTATACAATGTCGAAGTTATATGTACGGGCGTGTTGTTTGAACTTGGCATGCCCGTGTTGTTCAGAGCACTACTGGACCTTTTCTTTGCCTCTGGTATTTTCTGCATGGGCGTGTCATTTTGAGATAACATGTCCATGCAGAAAAATCAGCTATTGAATCTCTTAACCCCTTGGCTCACAGCTTCAGTCTCTTTAGCGTGGGCATGTCTGGAATAATCAACATGCCCCTGTTAATCACAAAGCTTCTAAATTTCACCATTTTCTTCATTGAATGCTCACCTTTTTGCATCTTAAGCCATCAAAGAGTTAGATATGCAAGTAGAAACACTTTTTATCATAAAAACATATAAAATTCACAAGAAACAACACAAAATGATCATCTTCTCAATGATAAATCAAGAGTAAACACGGGTTCGTTAATAATATATGATTCTTTATATAATGTATTTGCATACATGATGTATAAATCTCTTATACGTGATGTATATTTATCTTATATGTGATTTGTAAGTGATAAAAATATATTTGAATTATATATCTCTCATGTATGATGTATATATTTTGTATACATGATGTATATGTATTCTATATTTAACTTTGCAAAATATGTGTATCATATGTCTCTCATAAGTGATATCATATGTTTTTTTTATATATTTTGCACATATATTATATATTTGATTTGGTGAATTGTAACTAATGAAAATAAATATCTCTATTATAGGTCTCTCATATATGCGATGCACGTATCTAGAGAAATTAATAACAATAAGAAAAAAAATTGAAATGATATATAAAATGTTCCTAACTTTTGTAATAATGTAAATATTATCCACAAGTAAGAGTATCAGCAAATTGGCTCAACTCAACCAAGCAGAATTTGTTTCTTTTTCACTCTTCTAATCTCCAAAATACAAATTGAAAAAAAAATATATAATAGAAAGAATTTGCGAAAGGAAGAAATTTTTTTTAAAAAATATTTTATGGAATGTGTAAAATGCATTTCATTAATAATGAAAATAGTCTGACACTTACAAAAAAATTACAATAAAGAAATGAAACCAGAAAAGAAACTAGCTCCATTAGATTTTCATTAATTTTGCTTCTGGTAGCAAGCTTGGAAGGCGAATATGATGGTTTGAAGAAAGTCAAGTTTGACAGAAATAAAATGAAGAATTTGATGGACTAACAAAAGAAATTTCAATGGATATAACAAGCATAGCTAAATAAATATTTCGGGAAAGTGACACTCTTCACCGTATTTTTTTAAAAAATTTTACTTTTTTATCAGAATTATTTTAGTCATTTTATTATAAACTTATAATAAACTCATTATAAATTATGTAAAATTTATAAACTTATAATAAATTCATTATAAACTTATTATAAGTTCATTGTAAACTAATAAAAAATATGATATTTTGATAAATATTTTATAAATTCTGGTATTTTAATAAATAATTTATAAATATGTTAGTAAATTTAAAATTATTTTTAATTTTTTTGTCAAAAGCCCAAATATTTGTGGATTACCCAATCAACAAAAGTAAACAAAAAAAAATAAAAAATGGAACAAAAAAACGAAAAAAACTCAAAAAATTCAATTTATAAAATATAATATTTTGAAAAAAAAAACTAAAGAAAAGTAAAAAATGAAAAACAAAATAAGTTATAAAATTATAAAAAAAAAAAGAAAAACAAAATATGATATGAATGATAAAAATAAAATTGATTATAAATTTAATAAAAGTGAAATCTTCAACAAAATTAAGAGATTATAAATTTAAATTTTCATTAAAATCAAATCTATATGTATATATAATAAAAATTAAATTTAAGAATTTTTTATTATTTGGAAAAATTTTTTATTACATATCAAGTTACTTTTTAAAATGTTAAATTTATATAAAGTAATCTCATTGAGTTTTCACGTCATTCTCCTCTTATAGTTTGAATTAAAATTTATACAAATTGATCATATATATTATATATATATTTTACTTTTTATTCAATAGACTCAAAACTTAAATTGTATATTTTATTTATACTAATGTTTAAAATAAATTATGAAAAATATATTAAATATTTTAAACAATATAAATTAAATAAAAAAATGACAATCCGTGCAAGATACAAACTCGCCACTAGTTAATTAAAAAAATAAATTTCAGGATTTGAACTTCATAACACGTATATATATTAAAATTCCATTAAAAAGTTATCTTACAAGTAAATTTTTTTATTTAATTTATTATAAATTATGAATTTAAACTACAATTATCCCAATTTTTTTTTACCAAATTAAATAAGAATTCCAAGTATAAAATATATATTGCTTTTTTTTGTCCCAAATTTCTATTTCACAAAAATTAAGAAAATTTAGTTAAACTTATGAGATATAAATTTACATATATTTTTTCTAGTATGCATATATTTATTACTTTCTTAATTTCAAATTGATAGGCATAATTTTTATTTTTCATTTGTTTCAAATTATAAATCACTTATTGTTTTAATAAGTTAAATAATAACTAAATATTTATTATACTCATATTTAATATTACTTATTAAAAATATTGAATAAATATATAAAGGCATAATAAAAAAATGTGTAAATTTACATTTTCTACAAAAATAATTATTTTTTTTAATTCTCATATAATAAAAAATGTGCCTATCAATTTGGATTAAAGAAGTAAATATTTTAATAAGTAATATTACATGTGCATAAAATAAAAAATTTAACATATTAATGAATTTACTAAAATAAAAAGTGAAATATAGTTTATAAGAACTGTTGAGGATCCTATTTAAGTGGTGTAAAAAAAAAGGACCCACTTCCACTCTCTTTAATTTGTTTTGCAAATTTGTAAAACAAATTGTGGACAACTTGTAAGTAAGTTGTTCGTACGGTTGGCACACGCAAAGAGAAGACATATCCTCTCATTTAATCACGTATAACATTTTTGAAAGAAAATTTAAAGAAGTTGTGACAAATTTTGAGAGAGAGAAAAATTATTATATGGGATAATAATTTTGCGAGTAATAAATAGTGATATTTTGTTTTAAGTATTTGAAAAATATTTGTTACTATTTTGGAATTTATCTCATTTACGAGTGATTAATTGGATTTATTTTTTTTTATGAGTGTTTCTCTTATCTTTTGTAACTTTGTGAGAAGCGATTAATTGGATTTATTTGAGTTAAGAGTTTAGAGTGATTATTCTCTTTTGATTTGTACTACTTTTTGATTATTATTGGATTTGCTTCTTTCATTCGCCAGTGGACATAGACTAACGTTAAATCACGTAAATTTGTATTTTTATTTATTTTATCTATTTTTATTTATCGCATTTTTGTCCAAATAAATATTTAGCTTCTGCATTTAATTCTAACAAATGGTATCAGAGCTTAGCTAATATTTGTTTGGAGTCAGTTATGGCAACAACAAAATTTGATATTGAGAAATTTGAGCGCAATATGAGTTTTGTTATGTGTCAAGTCAAGATGAAAGTAATTTTTACGCAAAACGATTTGCATAAAACACTATTGGATAAGATTCAAATGCATGTTACGATGGATGAAAATAAAAAAGAAGAAGATAGAAATTGATGAGAAGACTCTATCCATAATTCAGTTATACTTATCTAATGAAGTTTTACGTAAAGTCATTGATCAAAAAATAACTAAGGATTTATGAGACAAGTTGGAGTCTTTGCATATCACAAAGAATCTCACAACCAAGTTGATTGTCAAGCACCGTTTGTATGCCCTTTCTATGGTGGAAGGAATATTAATTAAGTCTCACATTGATGAATTCTCTTTCATTCTTTTGGACTTGGCGAATATGGAGATTAAGTATGAAGATGAAGATTTGACTCTTATATTGCTTCGTTCGTTACCTTCATCATATAAGAACTTTAGAGAGATATTTATTCATAATAACAAGTCTCTAAAGTTAGGGGAGATGAAAGTTTCTTTATATTCTAAAGAGCTCTTTAATAAAGAACTCTTTGGTAACCATTCTGATAATGCAGCAAAAGTTTTAGTTGTTAAAAGAAGGTCTTCTCAGTCAAAGAATAGTCATCTGACTTGTAATTACTATAAGACAAAAGAGCACATTAAAGATAAGTGTTTAAGCTTCAGAACAAAAATAAAGAAAAAATCAGAAATAGAAATATGTCGACTCCAGTATTGTTCAGGAAGACAATGATGTATACATCGTGACTAAAATTGGTGTCAAATCCAAACAAGAATGGATTTTAGATTCTGCTTGCATATTTCATATATGTATCCACAAATATTAGTTTTTCTCTTATAAACTTTTACGCAGAGGAGTTGTGTTCATGGTCAATAACCATCCTTGTAAAATTATCGGTATTGGTACTGTCAAAATTAGAATGTATGATGGCATGATTTGAACATTGATTAATGTTTGATATGTTCCTGATTTGAAAAAGAATCTCATCACTTTATCTGCTTTGGATAATCTTGGTTGTAGATTTTCTGGTAGAGGTAGAGTTTTAAAGGTTCTGAAAGGTGCTCTTGTTATAATGAAATCTAACCAAATTGGTAGATTATATGTATTGCAAGGATCTACTTTTATGGACTTAGCTATAATCTATTCTTCTATGTCAAATTTAAATATCACCAAGATTTGGCATATGAGGTTTGGACACAAGAGTGAGAAGTGCTTGGCAATGTTGAGCAAGTCTAAACATTATTTGAACTTAATTGACGCCGATAATTGTTGATTTTGTCCTAACGGGCTATTTAGAGAAGTTGGAGAAAAATCTTTTAATTTGATACAATGAATTTAAGTCAAAATGGAGTTATAAGTAGTTTTTTGGCAATTAAAATTACATAATTGTATTGCCTTAGTTTATTACTTGTAGGAAGATTGCTGGTATAAAAGTTTCAACTACTTGAGTGTGAGGTGGAGATTTGTTGAGGGTCCCAATCAAGTGGTGTAAAAAAAAGGAGGGGCACGTCTTTTTGCAAGGCCACTGTCCACAATTTGTTTTGCAATTGCAAAATAAATTGTGGACAACTTGCACACAGTTAGAAAACGTTTATAGGTCTTCCTCTCCCTTAATTACAATTAATATTTTTGAAAGAAAAAGCCCTTGGTAATTGAACCAGCCCTTATTCTTTTATAGGTCTTCCTCTCCCTTATTCTTTTAATAACCAGCCCTTGGTTATTGAACGAATGGATGGGTATAAATTGCCTATGGAGGTACCTTTAAACAACATTTATATATGGCTGCAAGTGCATGATCTACCTTCTGGGTTTAGGTTAGAACGGGTAGCTAAAGACATCAGCAGTAAAGTGGGCGAGTTCATTGAAGCAGACCCAGAATACTTTACAGACCTGAGTATTGATATCATGCGAGTTAGGATCAAATTTGATATTAGGAGGCCATTGAAGAAGGAATTCCGCTTGAAGCAAGAAGGAGGTGAATAATCCTATGTTAAATTTTCCTATGAAAGATTGCCTAGTTTCTGTTTTATTTGCGAAATTATTGGGCATACAGAAAGCTTTTGCCCCAAATTAATTGATTTCTCTCCTGGAAAGGCTGTCCGTTCATAAGGTCAAGTGCTGCGAGCTTCCCTTCGCCGGAAGAAGATGGACATTGGTTCCAAGTGGTTGCGGAGGTCGAATGGGTCAGAGGTCAACGCAGAATCCTCATGGATTGGAACTGGCGGATATCGTGGAGCAACTAATCTACTTTTCAAAAACCAATTTTCGGAGGATAG
Organism: Garcia nutans; assembly: GCA_947685225.1. Taxonomy (NCBI): domain Eukaryota; kingdom Viridiplantae; phylum Streptophyta; class Magnoliopsida; order Malpighiales; family Euphorbiaceae; genus Garcia; species Garcia nutans. Next base: position 5,621,318 of record CANTUV010000060.1, read on the forward strand.
GGAAAGGGGCGGATTTAGTGGCAACTTTCATGTGGAGTCTAGTTTCAATAAAACTGCTTCTAATTCAAACGAGGCGGTTATGGTTCAAATTATTAAGTAAGGTCAGGATGACATGATTGTAGGTGATACGAAGAGGAAAAGATTGGGCTCGGATCTGCTATCTAAAGTAGCCCAAGATTTTGCAGTAGGCATGTCTAAAGGTCCAAAAAATGTACCAGCGGTGGGCTCCGAGAAGACAGCCCGTCGACAAAAATGAGTTGTCTAAGCTGGAATTGCCGTGGGTTGGGCAACCTGCTGGCAATACAGAACTTACAGTTTATTGTTAGAGAGAAAAAGCCCATTTTTATTTTTTTGATTGAAACTTTATGTTTTGTAAATAAGATTGATGAAATAAAAAGTTTTTTGGGTTATGATAGTTTTATTTCGATTGACTCTATTGGTCATAGTGGGGGTTTGGCTTTGTTATGGAAGAATACTTCGGTTCTTAGTACTTTTACTCTATCTCAATGTTGCATTGATGTGGAAGTGCAGGTTGAATCTATTGGCACTTAGCGAGTTACAGGTTTTTATGGAAATCCTGATCGGAGTAGGCATCATGAATCTTGGAATCTCTTGCTACAATTGGCCCTTGTTAGTAATCTGCCTTGGGTCGTGTTAGGAGATTTCAACGATATATTAGTAGCTACTGAAAAAGAGGGGGCAGAAGACAGGCTCTGAATTTAATTAATGGGTTTTGCCTAGCCGTGGAGGAAGCAGGGCTATTAGACTTCCCTATGGGTGGCTACCCTTTCACTTGAGAGCATAGAAGGGATTCTGATGTGCTTATTGAGTCGAAGCTTGACCTAATTCTAACCAATTTTGCTTGGCGTGAATTATTTCCTCTTGCACAGGGACAAGTTTTATATTATTCTTTTATTTCCTCTTGCACAGGGACAAGTTTTAGATTGTTCTTCATCGGATCATCTTCCTATCTGGTTGGAGGTACGTACTTTCCTTCCAAGCGTGAAGGCTAAACAATTTCGGTTTGAAAATTCCTGGCTTAGGGAACCTGGTGTCGGGTTATGGTGGAGAGAATCTGGAATGAAAGTGTAGGCGATGATTAGTTTATGAAATTAGGAAGATGTTCTGAGGCCTTGAACGAATGGCCAGTGGAATTGTGAAATTTACACAAGAGGGAAATTAAGGAGTGCCGTATAAAAATTAGAAATTTGCATGGGTCAAGGGATGAGAATGGTGTGCGCTTATTTAATAAGGCAAAACGGCGATTCCAGTTCTTGTTGAATGACCAGGAAATACAATTGAAGCAAAGGGCTAAGGTGTTTTGGCTTAAGGAAGGTGATGCTAATACGCAGTTCTTTCATGTGATGGCTACAATCAGATTTAAAAAGAATCAGTTTGTGAAACTGAAGGATGCTTCGGGTAATTGGTGTGACAAAAATTTTGGACCTCCTAACCTGCTTACAGACTACTTTTTGGGTCTTTACAATGCTAATTCTGGTAATATGAACCAAATCTTGAATAAAATTCCTGCTTGTGTTTCGAGTGATATGAATGAGGCCCTTCTTACGAAATATAGCTATGAAGAGGTAAGAACTGCGGTGTTCAGTATGAAAGCAGACAAGTCGCCGGGAGTTTATGGGTTTAACCCAGGTTTCTTTCAGAGTCATTGGGACATTATCGGTATGGATATTGCAGCAATAGTTATTGAATTCCTTCGGGTGGGTACCTTCCCGGTAAGGTTGAATGAGACTCTTCTTATACTTATTCTAAAGAAAGATACTCCACAGTTTGTAACTGATCTTAGACCTATAGCACTTTGCAATGTGATTTACAAAGTGATGAGCAAGATGATTTCGAACAGGTTGAAGTTGTTTTTGCCAACTCATGTGTCACCCACACAAAGTGCATTTGTGCCCGAAAGAAGCATTCAAGAGAACTCCATTATCGCATTTGAATTAATGCATTTCTTTCAGAATCATAGGAGAGGTGCAGAGTCCTTTGCGACTCTCAAAATGGATATTAGTAAAACCTATGATAGGCTTGAATGGAGTTATATTTCAGCTGTGTTATCAAGATTTGGATTTTCATCGTAGTGGATTAGATTGGTGATGACTTGTATTTCCACTGTTCAGTACTCTATCCTTCATGATGGGGAGAAGTTGGGGCTGATTATTCCCTCTCAGGGTCTCCGGTAGGGCGATCCGATATCACCTTACTTATTTATCTTATGTGCTGAAGGGTTATCGAGGTACATTTCAGCTAATTTGAGGGAGGGCTACTTACATGGTTGTGTTATCAAGAGAGGTGCCCCTATGCTTTCTCACTTATTCCTTGTAGATGATAGCCAACTAATTTTTAAAACCTCTGAAGTTGAAGCTCGAAAGGTCAAAGAGATTGTCACTATTTATGGGGAGGCTTCAGGACAAGAAATCAATTTCAACAAGTCTTCGGTTTGCTTCTCATCGAATACACCTACCCAAGCATGGATGAATGTTTGTACAGTTCTTGGCGTGGATGAGAAGCCAGATTTGGGAAATTATTTGGGTCTACCCTCCAAGGTTGGCATAAATAAGAAAGAAGTTTTTCACTTTCTCAAGGATTGGTTGTGGAAGAAGCTTTATTCCTAGAATAAGCGTTGCCTCTCTCGGGAGGTAAAGAGATTATGCTTAAGACTGTTTTACAGACCTTGCCCAACTATGTTATGAACTTATTTTTGTTGCCTAAGGGTGTCTGATTATAATTATAGCAGGTTATGACCTGATTTTGGTGGGCTAAGGGAATTAATAATGAGAAAGGGATTCACTGGATGAATTGGGATCGCATGAGTAAACCAAAAATAACAGGCGGCCTTGGTTTCAAGAAGCTCAGGGAGTTCAATTTAGCCATGTTGAGCAGGAATGCTTGGAAAATTTTTACTCAACCTGATTCCCTTGTGGCAAAGTTGTTGAAGGCTAAGTATTTTCCTCATAGATCTTATATTGATGCAGAACTTGGGTCTCATCCAAGCTACATTTGAAGGAGCATGTGGGAGTGTCGGTCTCTAATTGCTGCGACTGAGTGTAAAAGGATTGGCAATGGGGCTCAAACTCTAATTTGGAAGGACCCTTGGCTTCCATCAGTGCCGGGTTCAAAAATTTCAACGGTCCAACCTATTAATTCACCTGTTTTCTTAGTGTCGAAATTGATCATGAACCACCAGTGGAACGACCTCTCCTTCGTTCGATTTTCAATACAGGGGATGTTGCAGCAATCATGTCAATTCCTGTGTCTCACCACAGGTTGGTGGATACGTGGAGCTGGAAATTTGATAGCAAAGGGAAGTTCACTGTTCATGGAGCTTATAAGTTTCAGACGCAGGTAGCCTTGAATGCAGTTGAGTTAGAGTTTGTTCAAGTTTGGCGTCAGCTGTGGAAGGTTCGTGTACCTGCAAAGGTACAGAATCTGGTTTGGCAGGGAAGTAATTCTTCTCTTCCTTGTCTTGATAATTTGCAGAAAAGGCAAGTACATGTATCCAATAATTATTTATTTTGTAACGATGGTGCTGAGACCATCAAGCATGTATTGGTGGACTGCCCATTTGCATTAAATTGTTGGCATTTGTTGGGTATTGGAATTATTAATTCTGCAGATTTGTGTTTTACAAAATGGTTGTGTGAGATGGTCAAGTTGGTAAAGGTGGAGGATTGTCCCTTTATATTTATGCTACTTTGGGCTTTATGGGAGCAGTGGAATCTGTTTGGCATATCAAAATTAGGAACCCAATTCAAGTAGTGAGCTTTGCTAGGAGGAAGTTGAATGAATGGTTACTAGCTCGGGTTTCGGCAAATAATGGCCATGTAAATCAGGTTGCTATTTGTTGGTCTAAGCCTGCTCTTGGGTATATGAAGATAAATGTGGATTGTGGAGTCAAATGCCCAAATTTGTGTTGGTGCTATTAATGATCCTAATTATGCGGATGAGTCCGCCTTTGGTTCGATTGTATTTGATTGTAAGTTTCTTTTAACAGAGATTATTGATGTATGCATCTCTTTTGTTCGTAGATATGCTAATGGTGTAGCTCATGAGTTAGCAACAACTTTCCATTCTTTGACGGATCAAGTGGAATTTGATAGTTACCCACCTAGTTGTATTCTGAATGCTTTAAGCTTGGATGTTTAATAAAGTTTACTATTTGGATGTAAAAAAAAATATTTTTGAAAGAAAAATTAGAGAAATTGTGAGAAATTTTGAGAGTGAGAAAAATTATTATATGAGATAATATTTTTGTGAGTAATAAATAGTGATATTTTATTTTAAGTGTTTGAGAAACACTTATCATTTTTTTTTAATTTATTTTATTTGTGAATGTTGTATTTGTAGAATATTTTTCTAGAAATTTTTTTCTTTTATGACTGTTTTTCTTCTTTTTTATAACTTTGTGAGAAGAGATTAATTGAATTTATATGAGTTAATAATTTAGATTGATTATTCTCTCTTGATTTATACAATTTTTTTATTATTAGATTTGCTTCTCTCCTTCATTTGTGAACGTAGGATAACGCCGAACCACATAAATTTGTGTTATTATTAATTTTCTCTATTTTGTTTGTTGTATTTTTGCCCAGATAAATAGTTAGCTTCCGCATTTAATCTCAACAAGAACAAATAAAAATATATGGATTGAGTGATTGTATATATATATATATATATATAACACATGTAATAGCCCAAATTAGAGCGTAGAAAATTAACAAATTACTCAAGTAATTGCAATGTACTTAAAATTGGAAAATTATAACCTACTGATACAGTATCCTGAAGAAAGCATTAATTGAATTTAAACAAAATTCCAACACAAATAATAATAATAATAATAATAATAATAATAATAATAATAATAATAATAATAAAGGAATCAGAAAAGTGACAAGGCAAAACTGCTAATTGTGTCTTCATGCATGGCAATGATAACCACGTTCTATATTATAGTTCTATGCTCTCTTCCAAATTTAAACTCTCACCACTTTCTAAATTCTCTTTCTATGCATCCATTGACTCTATTTCTTCACTTTTCCCTTTTTTTTTTTTTCAAATATATATAAAAAAATGTAGCTTCAAATTTAAGCCATGCAGAGATGCGTATTAATTTGGATTTTGTATTAATGCCATTTTTTATAAACTTTCAAATTTTGCCTTAAATATGTCTTCCTCTGCATGTCTTCAAATGGCATTCTATCGTTGCTAGTTAATTAGCTCGACCATTAGTGTTTCTTTTTCTGCTTTTTTTTAGACAAAAAATTTTAATATGAGTTATATTTTAATTAATATCCACCTCTTAAACATGGTGAATTAAACATTAATTAGCATTTTGAAATTAATTATAATGCTTGTATAGAACCAAATTGATAATCATATTTTTTTATTTGCCCTAAATTATAACTTATTTACAATTTTAATAAATTAATTAGTTAATATATTAAATTTTTATTATATTCATATATAATGTTTTATATTAATATTTAATGAGTTTATCTCATAATAAAGTATGGATATAATAAAAAAAATGCATATAAATTTGCAATTTTAATTAAAATAATTAATTTTTTAATTCTTGTGAAATGAAGAAAAATGTATTTATCAATTCCAAAGGAGGGATTTGATAAAAAAAAATTCCAAAGGAGGGAATATTATTTTTGCCAATGGTTAGAGTTTTTTCCCCCTACACACGTAAGCATAGTTTAAAAATAACATGTATCTTTCCATATACCTCTTCACATAATTAGAGGAATAAAAATTTTAGTGCCACAAGTTTATCAGTAGTTCAGTACTATTTTCATTTCTATTATATATATATATATATATATATATGATTGTTAATTGATCGATTAATCAAAACACAGTGTGATGATATTTGCTAGAAACAAGGATATACATTTGTATTTTTACACCCATTAATAAAATAATCAATATTGCCATGCATAATTAAATATTTATACCACGAATAGTTACAGATTATTTTTGTACATTTTCCCAAAATGTACAAAAATAACCACAAACTATTTAAGGTATTTCATATTAGACTCTATTATTATTTTTTTATCCATTCGTCATGATTTTAAACTTTTAAAAGCAAAAAAAATTAGACCCTAATTTAACAATCTCGAATTAGACTTTAAAATTTTATAATGAATTATTATGAGAATATATATATATATATATATATATGTTATATTATTACCGATACTTTTGAACTATTATAAATATTTATATTATCAATTATAATATTTAAAAATAAAAAAATAAAAAAATTGAAAAAAGAAAATAAGTAAAATGTATTAAATTTATTTATCTAATTATTTATTTATTTATTTTATAATATTATTTATTTATTAATTTATTTACATAAAGTCATTAATATTGATTTACCGATCTATTTATATTTTTTTTTAATTTTTGAAATTTTTTATAATCTACTTATAATTTTTATAAATTTTTGAAATTTTTATATATTAATGACTTTATGTGAATAAATGAAATAAAAAAAATATTATAAAATAACTAATTAATTAATTAGATAAATAATTTTTTATATGTTTTACTTATTTTCTCTTTTAAAATTTTTAATCTTTTTTTATTATTAAATATTATAGTCGGTGATTTAAACATTTATTTTTGTTTAAAAATATTTGATAATAATATCACACACAGTGGTGGATCTAGGGGGTCCAAGGGGGCTCTGGACCTTCTCAGTCACATGTATATATAATTATATAAATGAATTTATATACTTTCATTTATATATATACACACACATTAATTTTATATTTATGTATGAATTATATACATTTATTTATAGATTTAAATTTAAATGAGTTTTATATATAATTTAATGAATTATATATATATGTGAATTATATATATATGAATTTAAATGAATTTATTTTAATTTATAAATTTTTTTTAAAATTTATATATATAAATAATCGACTGTTTGGTGTGTTATGTGGAGAAAAATATTTTTTAAAAAATTAAAATGAGACTATTATGTAACGTTTTCAAAATATACAAAGTCGTATAATATAATTATTATCTCTTAAATGTAATTAATCTAATAACATAAATTAATTATTGAACTGCTGTAATATTAAATATTCAATTTTATACTAAACTTGTCTGTAAATTTTTTTGAAAAAATTTTGCCCCCTTCATCGGTAATTTTATAGTTCCACCACTGATCACACGTATATATTTTTATAATAATTTACTATAAAAATTTTGAGATCTAATTTGAGATTTAAAATTATTTTTGGATTATATTTGATTTTTTTATTTAAAATCTTTCAATCGTTAATTTTCTGATTCCACCACTGATCACACTTATATTTTACTATAAAAATTTTAACATCCAATTCAAGATTTGAAAATACTTTTGGGTCATAATTGATTTTTTTATTTAAAATTTTTAAATAATGGATTCCATAAAATATCACGTTATAAAAAATTAATTAATATTTTAACTCCCGTTAAGTCAATGTCTAATTTACTCTATTTTTAAAAGTTTAAGGTTACTAATATATTAAAAAAAATAGTAGAATCCAATAATGTGAGATACTTGAATAGTTGAGAGTTATTTTTGTATATTTTTCCTATATAATTATTTAATTGTGTATACAAATAGTCACTAACATTAATATAAACTATTTCACATATATGATTGGTTTATTTATAAATGTAAATAGAAATGAATATCATTTTTAAATTTATCAAATATCATTATTGGCAAGTGATTCATATCAAATAATAATAAAATAATTTGAAATTTTAATGTAAACTAATTGGTTTTGTGCAAATAAATTTCAACATTTGTCCACTTACAAATATCGGTATATATGAATTTATAGATTTTAACAAGGTATTAGAATTTCTACTCAAAGGAATTGAATTTGAAATCATGTTATAAATGATCGGTTCGTACATTATAACGAAATTAAAATGCTTTGTTTGTTTGGATGGAAGGAAAGGCATGTTAACTTTTATTAGTCAACGTATATTCATAATTCCTCCCTAGAATGTATTTGCCGAGATTTTTTTTTTTAATTAAAGTAGTGTTTGATTTAAGATGAAAATGAAAATGTGAATGAGTTATTTTTGTTTCTATTGTTTGGTTAAATGAAATTAGGGTGGATATTTCTCTTTTTTTCCCCCATGGGGATAGAGATTGGCAGAATTTTTTCCCTATTGATTGAACCAAGGTGGGGATGAGGGATATATATATATATATAGTAAATTTAATGTTGTTAAATTTAGAGGAAAAAATAGAGAATTATTATTTATGTTACGTTTTAATTATTTGCACAAATAAAATAAATTTGACTCGATATATTTTATCTTATCATATTTTTTGAATTTTATTATCTATAATTATTGGATTATTATGCTATTGGATGTAAATTATTATGAATTATTAACTGTTTATATCATTAAATTTTAATTTAAAAAAACATATGACTATAAATTTTTCATGGAGAAGGTGTCAGGCAAAGTTGTCCCTATTTGTGGAGCGAGGACGGAAGCGAAAATTCCATGCCAAGATAGAGATAGTAATGAAGATTGTCTCTCCGCCCCTACTCTGCCATTGCCATCCTTAGATGAAATGGATATTCATCTAAGGATGGCAATGAGAATTTTATTACTTAAGGAATGGAAATGAATCATTTCTCATAATTCTCTTGTTAATTAATTTTAATTTTTCACAAAAATCAAAATTAAGAAGTATATTTTCTCTATGAAAAAATAAAATGCACATAATTAAATCAATTATTTTCATCATCATCAAAAATAAGTATTTTGTTCTTAATTATTCAAAATTTTAATTATGTATATTTTCTCTTATTAATTAAATCAATGCATATTGTTTTTATAGATAAAATTTGTAAACCATCGGTTGTTAATTTATTATTACATTTTTGTTAATTTTTTATTTATCAAAATAATGACATTATATATATGATGAGTTTTTTTAATATAGATTTGGAAGAATCAATTTTAAAAGATAATGGTTAAGATTGAAGAGTTCATTTATATATTAATCATTCATATGCTTTGTACTTGCAAGTAACAACTAGGCCGAAATAATTTTTTTATGAGCACAATTGACATTTGTAATTTTATGATATGGACTGAGTCAAGAAAATTTCTAAAGTACGAGGAATATCTTATACAAGGGAAAAGGATTGAAGGTTCAAATGCATATATCGGATAAAGAATAATTATTTGACAACTTATTACTGGACAAAAAACACCCACCATGGAGCAAGAATAAATTCTAACCGCATATCACTGGACAAATTGAAAATAATTAAATTTTAGTCTAAATTTATGAGATATTGGATTGTAAGAATTAATTTTTACTCTAATACCATAATGAATTTCTTAATATAGACTCAAGAAAGCCAATCTTAAAAATTAGGTGTTAAGATTGGAAAGCCAATTTTTATATGAATCATTCATATGCTTTGTACTTAATCAATATGATATATATTCTTCTTAATATATTTATATATATACATATATGAAAAATTATTATTGGTTTTGATTTTGAATCTATTATAATCCAAACAGTTGGAAATTAGATTTCAATTTCGTCCCCTAACTTCATTCCCTCTTTATTTTCCACCTTTCTACGAACACAACTTTTGAGTACTTAAATTTTATCAATAATTAATTTCAAAAAAAAAATTTCTCAATAATTCTCATATTATAAGTAGATTATCCGCGTATGGCTCCCGAAGTATTAAATTTGTTGTAATGATTACTTATTTAATTAATCATTACTACATAAATAAATTTTCTCAAAAATTTGCAATTATAAATTTATTCATGCTTCATTCAACAGATATAATTAAATTCAGAAAAAGACTTCAATTAATTTTCAAATTTACCCTATACACAATTCATTGATTGCAATTAGTTAATTAATTTTCATTAATTTTTATTTTTTTTATTAATTTTTTATGAATAAAAGAAAGACAAACAAAATGGGATAGTGTCAAAAACACCAATACACAATACCAAACACAATCATAATCAAAATTACTAAAATTAAACAAATTAGATGATCTCACCATTTATAATTACTTGTATTATTTCAGTCTTAATCAATATAGAATCTGTAACAAAATTTTAAAATATCCAAAAACATGCTTATATTACTTACTATGTTTCATTAATTTACTCATTCTTCATATATTCATATGCAAACAATGCTTAAGCTTGATATAAACTATAGATATATGTATTTATGTATGTATGTATGTATGTATGTATTGCAAAGCCTTTCTAAAACCCAAAAGTACAATCAATTTAAGATTAAGCAATTAGGGAAGGAAAGGAACAAGTTAATTAACTCAAAACCCTAACTTCAAATCCAAGTCCAAATACTCTTTGCTCTTCAAACTAAGCTCAAGATCAACATCAATGACGCCCTTCTGTAAGCTATCTTCTTCGAATTGCTGCATTAATGGTTTCCATTCTCCCAATAAATTCTTAGTGAGATGGTTTCTGCGAGACTCTTCTCCATCTCCAACTCTCTCATAAGGATGATAATGATGAGAAGATCCACATTTGCTTGTATTAGACCCATTTGCATCAGCTGTATTATCACCACTTCTAATTCTCTTAATAATCTTATTAGATCCATTCCTCTCAACAGCCAAATCTGACCGCAGCTTAGTTGGTACAGGACGGTGGCGGTGACCATGGCCATGGCAAGGATTAGATCCGATCAGAGGTAGATCATCATCATTAACATCTACTTCAGGAGGAAGTGGGTGATTTAGGACTGCTCCTAAAATATTAGGAGTTCCTTGCCTAAATGATCTCTCTAATAAGTGGGCATTTTGGTGACCACCCAAAGCTTGACCAGAAGGAAATACTTTAAAACAAATAGTACATACAAAGCCATGGCTAGGACCAGAAGAAGCTGTGGTCTCATCAGAGTTTGAATACTCCCTTTAAATGGCAAACCAAAATATACATCCAATTATCTTTTGGACTAGATATTAAGTCGACAATTGAAATTAGACATTTAGCTAGAGAAATAAAAAAAAATTCAAATACTTTTCCTAAAACACTGGCCAATAGAAACCGGATATCCAAATCGGAAAACCAAGAAAGAAAAGCAGCAGTTGTGACTGACATCAAACATAAATTTACTCTAATACTATATTATTTTATTATTATTATTATGAATGGAGAAGGTTGATAATTATAAGAGTATTAAAAATAAAAGCACCCATAATATATATATTTATATATTGGATAATATCACAATTAAAATATCTAATACTAAACACTTCAACGATAATCTCTCACCGTATATTAGTCTTTATATATATATATATATATATATATTTTTCAATTTAATTTCATATGAAATTACCTTTAATAGGATAACTGCTACTCTGTTTTCAGAGTTCCACCATTGCATATGTACTATACAATAACATTATTTTTTTTGTCAATATATAACAGATAAAATACGAGAAATTATTTAAATAACACGCTTTCATTGGATTTATATCCATTCTATTATTTGTTTATGATATTATTATCAACTTTTTAATTAATGAAATAGAAAGTAATTTTTTTTTAAAAAAAAGTCTTACAAAATACCCACTATTAAATTTTATTTGTAATTACATAGCTTTATGAGTCATGCTATTTAATTAACACTACTAAATGAAACAATTTAACATTAAATCGATAAAGAAAAAAATAGAGAAATTGATTTTTCTTTCGTAATTTTTAAACTTATAAACTTAGCAATGAAAACTATTCATAGGTAATTCTTTTTATTCCTACTGATAAATAAATAAGGATTTTTCCAAGAAATACAGTGTGAATCGAAGCTCTATCCTTTGCTGCCAAATGGAAGGCCTCATAACTTGCATGGACGCAAAGTCTCATCAAATAATTAAATTTAATTAAACTCATGATATCGCTTAAGTCAATGCAATAATTTCATAATAAAATTTATTTATTTTTCTGACGTGTCTAAATAGATCTGTTTAATTGGATATGCATAATCATATTCAAATAACAAATAGCTGAAACAAAATATAAAGGAATATATAAGGAGCATCGTTGGTTGCCAAAGATATTAATTAATCACCAATTGCAATAATCAAAACAATTGAAAAAAAAAATCTAGACAAATGTTGTTAAAAAGAAAATTAAAAACATATATGGGAAGTTGAGAATTGAGCTAATCTTACATATTTTTCTAAATTAAAATTTTGTAGAAAGAATTTACCTAATTGAGGCTTTTTATTAAGGAAAGCTAATCTAGATTTTTATTATTCTCTTATTTTTGGTTCAAAATGGGGGGTTTTTAATTTTGGTTTAAAAAAGGAAATAGAATTTAACATAGTAAATTGGAGAACCATATATATATATATATATATATAACCTTAAGATTGCAGCCTAATAATTATATTTCACCATGAAATTTTTCATAGAGGAGAATATATCTAATTGGAGCTTCAATTTTGGGGCAAAAAGAAAAAATAAATTATGAATTAACCAAGAAAAAACTAATTCTACTATAAAAGAAAATTATGGAATCAAACTTTATGTAGCTGAAAATTTGCCAAAGATTGGGAAAAAAAAACATATTCAAACAAAGGTTAAAGAAGATCAATATTGGTAGTTTTAAGAAAAATATTAAAAGGAAAAAAAAATCTTACCTGAAAAATACAAAAAAATTCTTACATCAAATTTTGATTTAGTAGTATTAAAATTGTTGATAAAAAAAATGTTACCTTCACTTAAGTCTTTGGGCAGCAAATGAGCAAATACCATCAAGAATATTATCAAATCTATGTACAACATAGTTTTGCTTGAGAGATTAAGGTACCCTATCATATGAATCACCCTAAACTCCCAAATTTTATCCAACAAAACCCTTGTAAACAAAAGATAGAATTTAGATTTTGCAACTTGCAAATTTTGAAATCCAATCTAGATTAAAAATAAAATAAAATAAATCTTACCGAAAAGAGTTAATGACTTCATGTTTTAGCGATGAGTTCTCAACTTTGACGATGAGGATGAACAAAAAAGAGAGAAAAAAATAAGACCGATATATGAAAATGAGAGAATAAAATATGTTAAAAGATTATTTTGAGATCTTTTTTTTAGGACCGAGTAACAAATTATTGACTTAGTTTATGGATATATATAATCTAATTTTAGCCGTTTAATATGAGTTTTCTTATTTATTAGTTTTTATCGAATACAATAATATGACAAGTTAAAATAGATATTTGATTCGAATCGGCTCAATTAGAACCATTTTTTTTTATTGAATCAATCAATTTAATTTTTTAAAATCTTGATTTGAATTTCAACATTAAAGTAATTAATCACAAAGAGAAAATTTATAGTAAAAAAAGAGAGAAAAAATTATGCATGTTTTGCAATTAAGATACATATTAACACTTAGATAGTTTTATTAAAAAAATATAATTAAAAATTTCATTATTGAATTTTTCAATTGTTGAATATATAGTATAGTTATGTGATTTTTAAATTATAAAAAGTTTTTGAAAACTATCAACCAATGTATTTAGTGTAAATTTTAAATTTAAACTTATATACTCAATTAAAATTTTTAAAACAAATGTTACCAAACTATTTAAATTGAATTAGTTGCTTTCACAATATTTTCCAAGTCTAAAATAACAAAATTACATAGTATACTAGCATCCAAATTTTAATGTGAGCTGCTTATTTTGAAAGGTTTTAGAGTATGTTTTTGTAGTTAAGCTTACGTCGCCCTCAAATAATCAGAAATTACAAAGATTCTAAAAATATCGATATGCATGAAATCTATTTTCTTTTATGTTCTTACTGTTCTTACATGGCACGCTAATCATTTTTGCACAACTTAATATGTGAAATTATATTATGCACATTTTAAGATTTCGCCGCCGAAAATAATTTAATATTTTTAAATTTCTAGAAACTTTTGTGCATGAAATTTATATCTTTTTGTTTACACCCAAAATAAACTACCTTTTGATGGTTAAATAAAAATGAAAAGTTGACAAAAAGTGGAGATTAAATGACATTAAAATGTGAAGTGAAGTAATTATTTGAAAATATGAAAGCTAATAAAAAAAGTGGAGATGAGAAGTTATGAAAACCTAAAAATAAGGAGTCATTTTCATGAAAAAAAAAGGTTTAAAAAAGAAAAAAAAAATGAAAGAATAGAAAGGGGCAGCAATCATCAAAAACAACTAAATCAGTCTAAGAATGAATCAAACATAGCTCTCAAACTTAGAAATTAAAAATGCAGAATTTTCAATGCTTTAATTCCACAATAACAAGATTTTAGCCTTTTTATGTTAATTGAATTTGTCAAATTCTTCAACTTCATTTCACTTCGTTTTAACTTTTCAATTTAGTATATTCAAGCCTAGTATTGTAATATATTGTTCATATTTCAAAATTAGTGAATTTACTATAATTATTGCTTATACTTCAGTCAAACAGTATTTTTTTATAGTTATCATTCCATAATATATTTTTTTCACAATTTTCGTTAGTTCAATATTTTACTGTAAAATCCTAATAAACTTACTAGGGATTTCGGGACTTTGATTTCTTACTAGTCCTTTGAAAAATCTACACAATCACTTAGTAGAAGTTATATTAGACGCATTTCGATCGAGGACCATATATCCTTTGGCACACTCGCATCCAAATTAAAAGACTAAATTAGTTTTTCTCATCATTTTTTGTGGAAAAGAAATTGGCACGCCCAGTGGGACAAATCTACAGTGATGCCGTGGGATTCATGCTACAGTACTATAGGGGGTCATTCTTCAGTGATGTTGTAGACCCATTCTATAATGATATTGTGGATCCATTCTACAGTGATACTGTAGATCCATTTTATATTTATGAACTAAAATACAAAATGTAATTTTTAAAGGAAAAAACAACAGAGTTTCAAGACTCAAAGGTTACTTTTGAAACAATAAGGCAAAAGAGTGTAATACCCTGTAAAAATATAAATATATAATAATAATTAAAGTTGATAATTAGAGTAGTGGAACAAAAATAATAATAATAAATAAAAATAGAATTTATTAGTGGATGTTATTATTAAAGTTAAATTAGTATAAGTAAATTATTGATTAAATAAAGAGAGAAAAAATAGATATAAAAAAAAATATGTTTAACATCACTATAGTTTGAACCTGGGATAGATAGAAAGAGTAGTAAGTAAGTTTATCATTATGCTAGGTAGCCTATGTCTATCCATACAATACATTAAATAATATTTAAGTTATAAGTTATGTTATTAAAAAAATAGTAATGATAATAATTAAAATAATAAATAGAGTGTCTGTTATAATAAAAAAAACTAAATAAAAATAAGTAAATAATATAAAGTATGATAATTAAAGTAATAATAATGATATTACTGTAAGGCAGTTATGAATAATATTTCTCTTGTATCTATTATTGATATAGAGTACTCCTATTTATAATACATTGTAGAGAGAATTTAGGTGTTACAGATATAATACAATACAAACTATACTTATCTCTATTAACAGAATACGGCTGGAATAGTTATCCAATACCTTCCCTCAATCGATGTGTGGTTGAACACAGAGATTGCTTCGCAAAAACTGAAAACGTTGTGCCGTCAATCCTTTCGTGAATAAGTCTGCTGTCTGTTCTTTTGACGGAATATGTCTAACACTTAGCTGGCCTGCACTTACTTTTTCCCTAACAAAATGAATATCCAATTCAATATGCTTGGTTCTAGCATGTTGAACTGGATTGGCTGCCATGTATGTTGAACTTATGTTGTCACAAAAAACTTCAGGTCTGTCCTTCAAGGTAACATTTAATTCATGTAACAAATACCGAATCCATGTCAATTCTGCTACACAACTCGCAACTGCTCGATATTCAGCTTCCGCACTTGATCGAGAAACTGTTGCTTGCTTTTTAGAGGACCATGAAATCAAGTTTCTCCCAAAATAAACACAAAATCCAGTTGTGGATCGACGGGTATCATGACATCCTGCCCAATTCGCATCTGAATAAGCTGTTAAACATGGTTCACCTCCTTTATACAATTGTAACTCATAGTTTGATGTTCCTCGAAGATAACAAAGGATTCATTTTACAGCTTGTAAATGCTTTTCACGTGGTGAATGCATATATTGACATACTTGATTTACTGCAAAGATGATATCAGGTCTTGTGAATGTCAGGTACTGCAGTGCACCCACTATGCTGCGATATAGTGGAGGATCCGAACAAAGTGGGCTTTCAATTGAAGAAGTAAGCACATCATTAATTGCCACTGGTGTTGAGAGAGGTTTCGCTGTCTCCATGCCTGACTTCTTTAATAAATCCAAGATGTATTTCGTTTGATGCATAAATAGACCATATGAGTTTTTCTTAACTGCAATCCCCAAGAAATAATGCAATGTTCCAAGGTCTGTCATCGCAAATTCATCCTTCAACAAAGCCAAAATCTGGTCTAACAATAAACCAGATGAAGCAGTTAGAATAATGTCATCAACGTACAGAAGCAATACTGCCATATCCACTTCCTTTTGCAAAATAAACATAGAATTATCAGCAAGGCTACAATGAAAGCCCAATAGTTTAAGATAAGAAGTAAAGCGTTCAAACCACACTCTCGGTGCCTGTTTTAAGCTATAAAGTGCTTTTCGAAGCTTACAGACATAATCTGGAAATTCTGGATGAACAAACCCACGCGATTGTTGCATATAAACATCTTCCTTTAACACTCCATGCAAAAACGCATTTTTAACATCTAATTGATGTATCGGCCAGTCCCTCGAAGTTGCCAAAGAGAGCACAGTTCGAATAGTTGTTGGTTTAACAACTGGACTGAAAGTTTCATAATAATCTTGTCTAGCCTTCTGCGCAAAACCTTGAGCCACCAAATGTGCTTTGTATCGCTCTAAACTTCCATCAGATTGAAGCTTGACACGATAAACCCACTTTGACCCAATGACATTACCACTTTTCGGCTTTGGAACAAGTATCCAGGTCTGGTTATGTAACAAGGCATTATACTCCTCTGACATTGCCTTCTTCCATTGTGGATCTTTATTTGCTTGTGTGAAACAAGTTGGCTCAACAAACTGTGTACTCTGAACAGCAGTCATAGAAAATAAAGTCTTTGGTTTGCGTATACCTGCCTTTGATCGTGTCGTCATTGGATGTTGATTTATTTGTTCAGTCGGCCTTTCTTCAACAGTTGCTAGGGGTATTGAATTGAAGGGATTTTCTGCACTTTGTTGCCAATCAGAAGAAGACACTTGTTGCGTGCTGAAATCTATATCCTGCAATAACAGAGGTGATGCTGGTTGTGATAACAGAACTGGTGCTGAATTTTCTTTTCTGTGCAATGAAGTCACAGCAGATGGAAAACTTGGTAACAGCAGTCGAAATGGAGTAGTGGCAGAAGATTGATGTTGTTCCATTGCAGCAACAAGCTTTTGATAGGGAAATTCATTCTCATTGAACGTGACATGCCTGGAAACAATTACTTTCTTCGAAACAGGATCATAGCACCTGTAACCCTTATAATTTAAGGGAATTCCCAAGAAAACACAATGAATTGAACGAGGAGCCAATTTATGAGCTGCAGTGGCAGAAACGTTAGGAAAACAAGAGCATCCAAAAACTTTAACATGAGCATATATAGGAGGTTTAGCAAATAATTTTTCATGCAGAGAGACATAAGCCTTAGTACTTGAAGGCAAAATATTATACAAATAAACTGCCATGTTCAATGCTTCAACCCAAAACTGCAGTGGTAAACATGCTTGACTCAACAATGTTCGAACCATATTAATAAGTGTGCGATGCAACCTTTCTACTGCCCCGTTTTGTTCAGGGGTATAAGGACATGAGTATTGAATTTTTATACCATTTTCTCGTGCAAAATCCTGAAGTAAAGAACTTGTATATTCACCTCCACCATCACACTGCAAAACCTCAATCATAAAATTAAATTGAGTTTTGATAAACTTTGCAAAGTCAACAAAAATTTGACAAACATCAATTTTGCGTTTTATTGGGAAAAGCCATACATAACGAGAAAAATCATCCATAAACGCCACATAGTATTTAAAGCCACTAAAAGACAAGACAGGAGGTCCAGACATCAGAATGAATTAATTTAAAAGGAGCATAAGCTCTTACATGAAAAACAGAAAATGGCAGCCTAGTATGCTTACCCAATTGACAAGCATGACAACTTATTTTATTAAAACTAGAAGAATGAAAAATTCTAGACAAAATAGATGAGCTATAATGACCCAAACGACGATGCCATAACACTGGAGAATCGTGAAACGCAACATGACTTGACAAACCAGAAGATGAAGACAACGAAGGAGGAAACTCATAAAGATCACTAGGACTACTGCAGCTGAGAAGAGGATTCCGCGTCCACAGATCCTTCACACGAAAGCCAAAAGGATCAAATTCAACAGTACAATTATTATCACGAGTAAACTTTTTAATAGAAACAAGATTACGAGCAACTGAAGGAACAACCAGAACATTTTTAAGTCGAAAATTAGAGAAAGGAGTAGACAACATATAATTACCAACATGAGTAATTGGAAGTGAAGACCCGTTACCAAACTTAACAGAATCAAGACCTTGATAGGATTGAACATTATTAAGAATACCTGGATTGCCAGTCATATGAGAAGTAGCCCCAGTATCGGGTAACCATGGAGTTGGCACAGGTTCTTGAAGATTGAAAGCTGCATATGATTGATTATAACCAGATGAACCTGACTGAGACTGACGCAGAAATAAGGGACAATCACGGGCTGAATGAGAAAATTCAGAACAGATTTGACACTGAACAGATTGATTCATTTGTTAAGGTATAGTGTGCGAAACTGGCTGTCGTGCTCCAAGAATTCCAGTGTTATAATTTGCTGTATAGTAAGGAGTGGAAAATGATTGTTGTGAATAGTATTATCCTCGTCTTCCTCTACCTCGCCTGCCACGTCCACGATTGTAAGAATCATAAGAATTTTGGTTTTGATTGTATCCTCTACCACCTCTTCCACGACTTGAATTGTTATAATTTGTTGGTGACCGATCGACAGCAACAAGTGCAGTTTGAGAAACAGACGGGGCCTGCCTTTTTGTTCGATTCGTTATCTTGAGCTCTTGCAAATATAAAGCAGTCCGAGTTTCAACAAAATTCGGAAGAGGTGTTTTGCTGGTGAGGCTGATAACCACATTCTCATATTCAGTTGGTAATCCTTCAAGAACCTGCATTACCATATCATCTTCTCCAATTTGATACCCAATAGTACAGAGAGAATCATAAATACTTTTGAGTTTTTGCAAATACTCATCAATCGAAAGAGTGTCCTTAGTAACACTGTAGAATTCTGCCTTTAATTGAAGAAGCTTAGCATGTGCCTGATCTTTAAACAGAGTTTCAATAGAATCCCAGGCTTGCTTCGCTGTAAGTGTGACATTAGGTTTAATAAGACTTCTCAAAACTTCAGAATTAACCGTAGCTTGGATCCATGAGAGGACAAGAGAATCAACTTGCTTCCATGACACAAACTCTGGATTACGTATCGAAACACCATCCACAGTAATTGTCTCAGCAGGAGATTGGTTAGAACCATCAATATGACCATAGACATTGTACCCTTGAAGCACAGGTACCATAAGTGATCTCCACACCAGATAGTTTGTGAAAGACAAGGTTTCACTAACATAATTTCGATATTTGAAACAGAAAAGGAAGGATGAGTCATAGAAGGAATAGCAGAAGAAGATGACACACCATTATTTTGAGTAATTGAAGGAGGTGTTGAGGGAGGAGTGACCATTATGATAGAAAGACACAGAAATTTAGCCCAAAAAAAAGCAAAAGAAAGACGGAAGACAGAAGAAAAAAAAATTGGAACTCTAAAGCTCTGATACCATGTAAGGCAGTTATGAATAATATTTCTCTTGTATCTATTATTGATACAGAGTACTCCTATTTATAATACATTGTAGAGAGAATTTAAGTGTTACAGATATAATACAATACAAACTATACTTATCTCTATTAACAGAATATGATTGGAATAGTTATCCAATAATTACTTCATAGCAAACAAACAAGAAGAAATATTAAAGTGGAATAGATAACAATAATTATAATAGTAGTAATAATAATAATAATAAAATAATTTAAAATAAAATATGTAAATAATTAAAGTTAAACTATTAATAGGTATAATTATTATTAACAAACAAATAAATATGTATATAATTAAAGTTAAACTCTTAATAGCTATAATTATTATTAATAAACAAAAAATAAAATAAAATAAAGTTAGAATATCTTTTTATTAGTGGAATAATTATTTGAGTTAGTGAAACATTAATTATTAAAAATATGATACATTGCTAAAAGATGTCTGTAATAAAATAATAATAATAATGTGAGGTGTATTAATCGAATATGGTTAGTTTTTGAATAAGAAAGAAATAATTGGATACAGAGAGAAGGAAATCAGCAGAGAGAGAGAGAGAGAGAGAGAGAGAGAGAGTATATGTAATACATTGTAATTTTAATAATAATAAAAGTTAAATTAATTGTTAAAGTTAATAATAATAATAATAATAATAAGTGAAATAATTAGGTAAAATAGTAATAATATATATAGTGGGGTGTATATTAATACCAATAAAAAATTATAATTTAATAAGAATAATATAAAAAAAAATTTTAAAAATATTGTCAATCCAATTATGTTTTGTCGGAGCATTTATTTAGTGGCCAAATTAGGTATATAATTAGTGGCCAAAATAGTTGAGTTTAATTATAAGAGGAGAAGGAGAAGTTTGTAAAAATATTTTAAAGAAAGAGAAACAGAGGAAAAGAAAAGAAAAAAATTGAGAGAGAGAGAGACTGAGTCTGGGAAACTAAGGCTGATAGGAGACGAAGAATTCTTAGAGCATTATAATTCATCAGCTCCGTTCGATGTCTTCCGACTACCATCAAGCAACATGCGCCGGCCACCGCAAAAGTTAACTCAGTGAGCTTTCCAACATTATCAAAACCACTATAATCCGCCGCCGGAACGCACCGTATGATTGCCTAATCGGAGCTCTAGCCGGCGTCATTTTCAGAGGCCATTTTCAGCCACATTTCGATGATTTTTTTCGTCAATTCGGATATTTTTAGAATCATCTCGTCTTAAGGTTCTATTCGATATATTACTTGCGAATTATAGATGAAATTTTATAAATTTATATATATATATACATGTATATATATATATATTTTTACATAGAAACAGTAATTAAAATTTTAATTAGTTAAATTTTAGTTTAATAAGAAATTTAGAATTTAATGTAAATATTATGATAAATAAGAAATAACTAGAGGAAGAAAAATTTTGTATAAATAAAAATAAAAGTAGTGAAAATAATGAATAGTTAGTTAAAATTTAAAAAATTATTAAATTAGAAATTATATTTAATTAATTATTATTGCTAAAAGAGAAATAAGAATGAAAGACAATTAATATTGCTAAAATTATATAGGCAATAAATTAAAATTAAAATATTAATATTAAATATAATTAAAATAATTAAATATTGAGTTTTAAATATTATTAGTAAATTGTAGAACAAATTAAGATATAAATTGAATTAATGATATTATGAATTAGTAGTTAATTGTTAGTTAGTGAATTTAAAATTATTATCAAATTATGATTAAGAAATTTTGTTAATATAAAATGATTTATTAATATATATATATATATATGAATATTAACTTTAAAATAAAAATAATTGTGCTAAGGTCAAGATCAATTCTTAAAATATAAATTTTATTCATAAATTATAAAATTAATTGGATGTATTTTAGATATAAAGATATAAATAAATATATTTATGAAATAAATAAGTAAATTGAAAGATAATAAATTAATAGTTTATTAAAGTAAATTATATTAAATACTACAATTAAAGTATTATCTAAATAAGAATTTTTTTTATAGATATAATTAAGTTAATTAAATTACCCATAAATTAAAATGAGTTAATTAATTATCAAATAATTAAAACTTAAAAGTTATGGTAAGTAAAATATAAATTATGTTAAGTAGTAATAGATTATTAATATTATTAGTGTTGTAATAATAAAAGTATTATAACTAAAATTTTATAAATTTTCTAATATATTATTTAAAATCTACAAAATATTTATTTAAATAGTTACATTGTTATCATTATTATTACTAATATAATTGAATATTAATATTTATTAACTATTATTGAACTATAGTAGTTATTAAAGCATAATATCAAGTAGTAGTTAAAAATTAAAATTTGTTATGATTATGGTAATTAAATATTATTATTATTAAGTTTATTTTTAAATTTATTATAATAATTATTAGCAAATATTAATTTTAGTATCAATATTGTTAATACCTTTACTATAATTATTTTTATTGTTAAAATTTAATACTACAAAGTAAGAAAAATTAAAGTAAATAATATTATTCAATTTGAAGGATATTTTTAGTAAATATATATATTATTAAATATATTTTCATTATCATTGTGATTGTAATAAGTTAATATTTTAGAGAGTTAAAATGAATAAATTATTAATTATAAATAAATGATCATTATAAAATTACTCTTAGAATTATTCAACATTAATTCAATATATAATTTATATATTAAATAGATAACTTGTAAGTAAACTAAATAAACATTATTAAAAGTTTAATAAAATATATTTATTAGTAACATTAATATTGTAGTAATTATTATTAAATTATAAGAACAAATTAATTAAATTAATTGTAGATTGTAATATTTTAAATACTTAGCATTTTTGACAAATTATGGATAAGTTGAAAATGACTATATTGGATAATTAGATTCATATTGTCAAAATTTTGTTAGAATTTAGAAGTCATTTTTATATATGTCTCATGTCATGCACATCATAATAGTTAATAATTTTAGGATAATTTTTAGTTAAGAATTATTCTTATATCACTCTAGTAGTAGATACAGTAGCTGAAATAAATTATAGAGGTGATCTAGTTGATTATACAAATTTAGTTTTTGACCCAGATGAGTGAGTAAATATATAATATTGTATTTCTACAGTAATATATATATATATATGTGTGTGTGTGTGTGTGTGTGTGTGTGATTTTAGAAAAAAATTTACTAAATTCAAAGTGATGATTTATTTTTAAATATTATTTATTTTCTTATAAATTGAGAATAAATAATGAAAATTTAGTTTTTCATATATATATGATTGATTGATTATATTATGCTGGATAAATTATTTATATACACTCTTATTATAAACATGTCTGATCACACTTTGATGACAAGTATTTATATAAATATTAATAAATTTACCCTTGACCGGGATAATTGCTCTACACATGTGTCCCTTGAGCTTGCGAGGTAAGTCATCATGCGCCATTGGATTAAAATTAGATTAGAAAGGAATTATATTTGAGTGTATGTAAAATAAATTGATTTGAGCTAATTCTAAATTTTCTGGTAATTATAAAAATGATTAAAATTTAAATTATATTTATCCAGTTAAGTTACAGATGATATTTATATAATTTATGTATTATTAAACCTTATTTATTCTCCTTTATTGTATATTTACCTATTTACTGAGTAGTTTGACTCACTCCATTATTATTAATATTTTCAGATATTTTTGTAATCAACTTGGTAGACTTTATTAGAGCATAGGCTCTTTAATTTGAAATTCTTCTGCATATAGAAGATATTGGACCAACAGATTAATATTTTCAGTTTGATTTTAGTTTGAATTTTTTTTTAAAATTTTTTGTAGAATATCTTTAACGTTGAAGATAATGTAATAAATATTATAAATGATCATATACTTGGAAAATATATCAATTAAATAAGTTGTAATTTGAGATTTATAGTAAGATAAGTCTACCCAAACTTTGAAGAGTTGGGGTGTGAGAGAGAGAAAGAGAGGAAAAGAAAGAAACAAAGAAAGAGAAGGAGGGAGGAAAAGAGAGTAACCGTCCGACATTTGAAGCTTCGTTTGTTGCCTTCCAATCATCATTTTTTGACACGCACTGGCCACTGAGGAAGGTAACTTGACGAGTTTTTTAATGCCACTGAGAAAGGTAACTTGACGAGTTTTTTAACGCCAGACAGAGCCGCACATGCCGCTCCGAACATGTGATCGGAGCTCTCGACAGCATAACTTTTCGACCAACTTTCTAACTGTTTTCCTACCTCTTTTTTTTAGCAATTTAGGTATTTTTTAGAACTCTCTCTTCCTGAGGTTTAATTTGGTATCTCATTTGCTAATTTATGATGAGTATTTAGAAATTTCATAAATATTAAAATAGTAATAATATATATATAATTAATAAAAAATTAATTTAGAATAATAATTATAATTATAAATTATAAATTATAAATATTAAACTAAAATTTAATTAGTAAGTTACTCAGTTAGATTAAATTTTTATTACTAGTTGGGTATTTATTTAGAATTACTTAATTTACTAATTATTTTAAATAAATCATTTGCTAATTTTAAAAAAAATAATTATTATAATTGCTATTCATTTATTCATAGAATTAATTAAATAGTTACAATTAGAATGAAAAATTAAAATAATAAAGATAATTAGATAATAAGTGTACATATATATATTAAGTTTAAAAAGAAAAAATTAATACAAATTATATTTTAAAATTTAATATTTGTGTGGTAAATATTTATTAATTTTAGAATAAATTAATTATATTATATGAAATTGATGAATTAGTAATTAGTTATTAATTAGTAAATTTAAAGTTATCATTAACTTATACTTGAAGAATTTTATTGATATATATAATTATTTATTAATTGATTAATTATTGTAATTAAAACGAAATATATATATAAGTATATTAACTATAGAATAAAAATATTTATGGTTAAAAATAAATTAAGTTCTTGAATTATAAATTTTTATTAGTAAATTATAGAATAAATAAATGGTATTTTAAATATAATAATATGAATAAATTTATGCATAGAATTTATAAATTAATTATAAGTTAATAAATTAATAATTTTTTAATTAAGTTATATTAAAGATTATTATTAAATTATTATTTATATAAGGGTTTTTACTTTCAAATTGAACTAAGTTAATTAAATTATTTATGAATTAAATTAAGTTAGTTAATTGTGAAATGATCAAAATAAGTGTTAAATATAATAGGATTAAAATTTATAGTAATTCATAAAATTAATTATTTAATTAAAATTTTATTGCTATAACTATAATAACTAAATTATTATTTATTTTTAAACTTAAATCAATGACAAAGTAGTGATTAACAATTAATATTACTATAGAAATAAAGTATTATTATTAGATTAATCATAAATTTATTATAATTATTATTAGGAGTAATTGTCAATTTTATAATTATTGTTAATATTAATTTTTACTACTACTACCATTACCAATATATTATATTTATTGCTTTTAAGTTTATTATAAGTTTATTTGAATAGCTAGTATTATTAATATTATTACTACTAAATTTAATATAAATTATTATAGTTTAATTAAAGATAATATGTTATTAATAGTGTCATTATTAATAATATGTTTTTAAAAAAATATATAACATAATTTAAATAAATAATATTATTGTTATTTTAATAAATTTTTATTATAATATATTGTTATAATTATTATATAAACACAAATTTATTTTGGAAACTAAGTTAAACAAATTTTAAATATGTATATGAATTAATTTAATTTCATTGAAAATAAACATAAGATTATATTTTGTTAAAGTGCTAAAGATTAAATAAATATTATTTAAACATAATTAACTAAATTAACTAATAATATAAATATTGTCATAATTATTATTATTAAACTATTAAAAATAAATAAACTAAATTAATATAACTTAATTATATGTTGAAATATTATACATACTTAATAAATTTGGACATTCAAATTATACTAAGCTATTAAAAAAAATATATTGTTGAAATATTGATGAGCAATTGGCTTAACAAATTAAAAGAATATTTATTGGAGTATTATTATAGGATTTTAGGAACGATTGATTTATGTCGAAACTCTGCTGAAAACTTTGTTAGAATTTAGGGAATGTTTTATACATGTTTCTCATGTCATGCATATCATAGACAATTTTAGAATATTCTTTAGTTAATAATTATTCTTATATCACTCTAGGAATAAATTCAACAGTTGAGATAACTTATTAAAGTGATCTAGCTGGTTGGACGAATTTAACTATTGATCAAAGTGAGTGAATAATAATATAACATCTATATTTTATTAAATTATATATACATGATTTGTTAAATTTTGTTTTATGATGAAATTCAGTTTATGATTGATCTGAAAGAAATAATTTCTATATATTTAAAATGGAAACAAATAATGATATGTTAATGTTTGAATTATAGAAATGATGATTATTTATAAATACAACTGAATAAATATTTTGAATATATTCATTATATGTTTTCTAATAGAGGCACATGTGATGACAAGTTGTTAAAGGAATTGACAAATCATATTTATGATTATGATATTATCTTTGGGACGGCGCTTGATATACATATAGCGTTTGAAAAATATATCAGGTGGTCGCCCTTTAGGGGCAGCTCTGCATATGTGTATGACCATAATTATTTACTCTTGGTGCTTTCATGCATCATCATTATACTCAAGATATTAGCATTTGCCCTTAGACTGCAGTAAATATATATTTATTTGCGCCTAAGGTATTACGTAATCTATGAACTATATATTTTAAGTGTAAAAAGATATATGTTTGATTTTATGAAGAATATTATGAATTTATTTATCAGTATTATTATAAACAAAAATAATATTTATGCAGCTTTATGAATCTTATATTAGTAAGTATATGTGAAAACTTTCTTTGTTTTCCTTTTGTTATATAATAATCTTCTCACTGAATAGTTGGACTCGCCTTTTTATTTTATTAATATTTTCAGATATTAGAGAATATTTTAGTAGAATTTCCTTTCATTACATTCCATCGTATGTAGAAAAGGTTGGGCCAACATATTAGACTTACAGTTGATCTTATTTGGAGTTTTGTGTTTAATTATGATGGATAATGTTAAAAATGTATTTAATGATAATAGTATTTATTTTAATGATAAAGATATAATTAGATTCATGGTTATGTATATATGAGAGATACGAAATATTCATTATAAGAAATATGATTTTTATAGCAGAGTAAATTCACCCTAGCTTTGGAGAGTGGGTGTGACAAAGAGAAATATTGATATGTTTCCATAAGTCTAGCACTAATTTCTACAGGAAATACAATAAATTTCAAAAGGTGAACATTTTCATAACATCATTATTACTAATGATGTGACAAAATTTTTTGTAGAAATGCAGAGGAATATGCTGAAATTACATAAGCAATTTTAAGAGACTGAAAAATTATCCCAGAAACAAATTCAAGAAGCTCAAAAGAAATTTCAAGAGATCCAGATGTTGATACAGAAGCAACGTGAAACCATGATCCAAACCCTAGAGAAATGAACCTTTTCTTTAGAAACCAGTCCATTAGTACAGAATGTTAGCACTAGACATGTCGAGCAAAATCCTGATGAGCTCAGGGGGCATTCTATAGCCTAAGAATTTGGTGAGATGCACCATCCACAGATGCAAGCTAAAGAAACAAGTAATTTACATTTGTCATCCCTGAAAATTTGACTAACTCACTTTATCATCCTTGAAGTTTAAATTTTACATCAGTCGTCCCTGAAGTTAAGAGTTTTGTAACAAAGTCATCCTCTATCTAAACTGTTGTCATCTTCGTTAACGGTGTCATGTCAGCTCTTAAAATAAACTCATTATAAATTAAAGCAAATTTCATTCGTTGTCCCTGAAGAATTCTCTTAATTTCACTATTCTTCCTTAAAGAATCTCTTAATTTCATATGTTATCTTTAAATAATCTTTTAATTTTAATTTTTTACAGTTGAATTATAATAATTATTAAATATTATTTTACAAAAATAAAAATAGAATAATAATAATTATTATTCAAATGTTAAAAAATTATTTAAAATTATCTTTCAAATGTAAAAAAAAAATTGAATTTTTTAACATTATTTAAGATATGTTAAACTAATTAATATGTAATTTGCATGGATGGTTAAATATTTATTTTTAAAGTGAGAAGTTTAAAAATAGAATCATTACATCAACATAGATTATATGTGATTTTAAATTAATTTCTTAAGGATGAGAGGTGAAATTAAGAGATTATTTAAGGATGATGGATGAAAGTAAGAGATTCTTTAAGGACGACCAGTAAAATTAAGAGAATTCTTCATGGGTGATGGATGAAATTTACTTTGATTTATAATAAATTTATTTTAAGAGTTGACGTGGCACCGTTAACGGAGATGATGACAGTTTGGGTCAATGACAACTTTGTTATAAAACTCTTAACTTCAGGGATGATTAATGTAAAATTTAAACTTTAGGAACAATAAAGTGAGTTAGTCAATTCTTCAGAGACAACATGTGTAAATTACTCCTGAAGAAACATGCTTTCTTCCTTGTAAAAAATAAAAAATTGATGACCCCCACAAAAGCATATGCAACAATGGCCACTAAAATAGCAAGTCAACTTTTCCTCCTAAGATTTTTGGCTCAACTAACCTTTGAAATCAATCTATTATTACAATGGAGAAGGTTTTGTGCAGGTTAGTATCTCAAGTGGCATTGTACCAACATGCAATAGAATTTCACAACCCCTTTGCTGAAAAAAATTCTCTAATATTTGTAAAAAATCTCGCAGAGTCTGTGAAAAATTCTTTTCTACAAAGTCTGTAAAAAATTACAAAATTTGTGGAAGCTGAAGCTAGGAAGAGAAAAGCTGTGGAATATGGGCTTAGCCTAGAACATATTGGCAGCCAAAAAATCCACAAGTCAACTATAGAAAAAAGGCAAAACACATTAAATGCTAAATTTGAAAAAAAAATACCAGATTTGAGTGCCTAAAGAATATTTAAAGAATAAAGTGGTGAAGCCCAAAAATAAAATTTGCCAAGTTTGGTTCCCAAAAGAATACATGCCTGAAGAAATAATGTTAATGAAGGAACATGTCATGAGGAAACCTCATTTCAGTTATAAAAAAGATGTCCACTATAACAAAAAAAAAAAAGACTTGTGGTGCCTTCTCATGTTTTTTTAAGCAACAAAAGGCATAAGCTCCAACAAAAAAAAAATCACAGCTTTTGATAAAAACTAAAAAAAAAAAAAAGACTCTTGAGGCAAAATGCTATGGAAAAATGGCTGAAAGAATGTAAGCTTCTATTTAAAGAGAAAATAAAATTTCAAAAAATAATTATTGATGATAAAGAGCACTTTGAGCCTATGGAAAACCCAAAATATGTGAAGAAAAAAAAATGTATGATTGAAGTTCAAAACACTCGAGAGCACTTTCATCAGCAAATTATGCCATATGTACCAGTAAATTTTATTCATTTTATAACATTTGGTTATTTAAGTTATAATAAGTAGACCTACCAGCCACTTTCAATTAAAAAAAAATCAAAGGTGCAATAGATTTGTAAATAGTACGTGGAAAATTCAATTCTGCAGAGTTTGTAAAAAATCATGTAGATATTGTGGAAGATTCTTTCCTGTAGAATATGAAGAAAACAAGCAGCCTGTGAAAAATTACAAAATTTATGGTAGTTGAGGAAAAAATTAAATTTTTCACTATACAATTTGGCTTTATAATCCGAATGGAAAGTTGACAAGAAGTGAGGCTTAGATCATGGGCACTAAAGTGTGGAGTTGGGCAGTTATTTGAAAATATGAAAGTTGATAAAAGTTAATGGAAGAAGTAGAGATGGAAAGTTATGAAAACCCAAAAATAAGAAGTCACTTCTAAGGAAAAAAGCTTAAAAGGAAAAAATGAAAGAAGAGAAAGGGGCAACAACCATCAAAAACAACTAAATCAATCCAATAATGGATCAATCATAGCTCTCAAACTTAGAAATTAAAAATACATATTTTTTAGTTCTATAGCAAAAACTTTAGTTCTGCAATAGCAAAATTTTAACTTTTTTAGTTAATTTAATTTGTCAAATTTTTCAGTTTCATTTCATTTAGCTTTAACTTTTTAATTCAGTATGTTTCAAGCCTAGTATTGTAATATATTATTAATATTTTGAAATTAGTGAATTTACTATAATTATTGCTCATTCTTCAACCAAATAATATTTTTTCACAATTATCATTCCATAATGTATTTTTTTCACAGCTTTCGTTAGTTTAATATTTTACTGTAAAATCCTAATGAACTTACTAAAGGAAGTTTGAAGACTTTAATTTCTTACTGGTCCTTTCAGAAATCTACATAATCATTTGGTGAAAGTTATATTAGGTGCATTTTAGTTGAGGACCATATATCCTCTACTATACCCACACCCAAATTAAAGGCCAAACTAGTATTTCTCATCATTTTTTGAGGAAAACACTTTTGCACATTCTTTTATCAAGACAACATAGGTTAATTATATTTCTACAACTTAATACTTTAAATTTACTCTTGAATAATATAAATTTTCAATACGTCTTTAATTTATTAGAATAAGAAAAAATAATAAATATATTATATATGTTTGGATGTTTAAATTTTTTTAGAGCTATGTTAAAAGTTAAAATAGTTTTGTTTCAAAATTGTCTTAGATAATAAATAAGAGAGCTTTTATTCTCTTAATTAAAATTCTTCATCTGTAAACAATGCCTGTAAAACACAAAAAAATATATTTTTTTATTAATATATACAATTAATACACATTATATTCCTGATGACGAGGCGGACTCCAATTACTCCTGTTGAGGTTCGGGTTTTGCAGTGATTGGCTCTTCTACCTGTAAGACAAGAGAAGGAACTGAATTACAGTGGAGAGACTCCAATGCATAAGTCAGTATTCGATTTATTTGCCAAATAGAAGAGCTTAGAGAGTGAAGGAAGAATGTTTTATCTATGGGGATCCACCCCTATTTATAGTTGAGGGATAGGGGACAGACTCTGTATGTATCAGCTGATTTTCAGAGTGTGTCAGTATAGTACTTCTTGTGACATCAAAGCTCTGTTTACTAAACATATGAGAGCTCAAGCAAATGCAGGCGTATATGTTTAAAACCGAGGTCCATATGCGTAACGAGCTCAGTGCACAAGTTTAGCTAAACAGGGGTAGTATCACTAGTCCCCCTCTTAATTTTCTGACATTTATGTTGAAAGAATGGTTATGGAGTAAAAGGCTCAGAAGGGTACATGCCATTCATCAAAGGAAGTGACTCTCTGTTTGTTGTAGTTTCAGATGGGTAGGAAATGAAACTCGATTTCCCACAAGGTGTATTTAATGCGAGGACCACTATAAATATGGGACCATATGTTGATCATTTGTTACTGCTCGAGTCTTGTGGGAGTTAGGTTGCTTTGGTAATTTTTTTGTTGCATTCAGTTTTGCGAAGGAAGTTAAAGAGTGTTCAGGGATTTTTTACTAACCAAGGGCTCTAGTAGTTGTTAACTACAATTGGTGAGTTTTACTTTTAGGTTTTAATTCAGTTTAATTTTTAATTTTATGCCTAGCTCGGATAGGATGAGTTCGAAGAGTGAGTATGTGTCTATAGACGAACATAGAGTGAGTGAAGAATATGTACAATATAGTGATTCTTTCGGGTTTAGCAATAACATTGAGAGCTCATTTGATGGGGGCTCGGTAAATATTGATGCAGCAAAAGCCGTGAAGGGAAAAGCTACAATAGCTCATCCCGCTCTAATAGATGAGGAAATAGGGGAAAAGGAGGGTGGCTCCAGTGTGCAAGTTTCTTTCGATCGAGCTCGTGCCAAGGATATTACATGTACCAAGACCGAGGAAGATCTACAAGGCATCTGAGAAAAGTATAAATACCTAATGATTACAAGATGCTGCTACCTGGGGGGTCATAATACCCCTAGAGTGGATCAAGTGATAGTATATAAGGAGGAGTTGAGGGCGAGGGTCCATTTTACCCTTCGCTCATTCATAAAAGGTTTTTAAATATGAATGGTATCGCTCTGGGAATGCTTAGTATGAACACCTAATGAACTGTCATGGGGTTCGAGCTGCTAAGTAAGCTACTAGGCATGGAAGTGTCTCCCAGGGTCCTGGCCGAGCTATGATTTATCAAGGCTCGGCCAAAATCAGATGAAGATTTTGTGTTTCTCTAGGCATAACCAAGGCTCGCACTCGTTATTGGAAAACTGAATTCCATGAAAGATTAGAAGGATTGATTTTTTATTTAAAGAAAGTTAGAGGATTTGACTATCTCAATAGGTGGAGTAGAGGTAAAAAATGTCCGAATGTAAAGAGGGGGGAATTTGTACACTGATGATTGAGCTATCTTTGATAAGATAACGCAGGACATTCAAAGAGCGAAGTTGAATGTCCTACACTTAATTGCAAGATATTTTTCTATTAGGAAATATTCGATTGAGCCACGCCCTAAGGATCATGCTGGTAATGCCTCTGTTTCATTTTTTGTTAAAATATTCTAATTTAATGCTTTTGTGCAAGGATGGAGAAAGGGGGAATGAAGGATCGTGTGAAGGCAATTCGGAAAGCCAAGGCTGAGGCAGAAAAGGTACCAAAGAGAAGAGGAGTTTAGATTCTTCCTCTAAAGGTAAGGGCGGGGAGCCATCAAAGAGAAAGAAGAGGAAGAAAGACAAAGGGAAAAGGTGGCCACCATGGTGGAGACTGGGGGCTTACTGGTGACAATGGACCAAGCTTCTAGTGAACCGTGCATGGGAGGTGATCTTATCCCTGTGAAGGTTGAGATGGGGGAGCTCCTTTGGGAGCTCGAAGAGAGGACACACAATCAGAGGGCTAAGAGCAAGAGCACGAGCTTGACCCCCAATGAATTAATAGAGGCATTGGTTAGGGGTTTTACATCCTGGTATAACGATAATTTCTCTGTGAATGAGCCAAAATTTGGCTATTTTAGCAGAGAATATCTAAGGAACGTGCCCCGAGAGAATAAATACTTTAGGAGTATGAGTCCAAAGGTGTTTCTGGAAACTTACCAAACCATGGCGACCAAGGTAACTAGAGTTCAGAATGTGGTTTGTTTACATTGATTTTATAATTTGTATTAACTTTGAATTATTCATGTAGTATGATCTCTTGAGCCAGCATATAAGAGATTGGTATGCTGGTATGGTAGCTTCTTATACGAAGGTGAAGGATGAGGTTGAATCTTTGAGGAAAAGACAGGTAGAGATCGACTGATGGCTGGTCAAGATAAAGAAGAGGGCTATAGAGGCAAAGCGTCGAGCGATATAGGGAAGGAGCTCAACCAAGCAAAGAGCGACCTCAACTAAGCAAACGGTGAACTTTCAATTATGCAACGTTCTCTTGCTAAAGAACATGAAGCTCTGGTCGAGCTCAAAGATAAGATCTATGACCAAATAACTTATGAAATTGTGAAGTTCCAAGAGCTAGTTGTAGTTGAGTTGAAGAAGTGATCTCCTGAGGGAGATTATAACTAGGTATTTAATGTAGACCCCGACTAGGCTCCTGATGTTGAAGCCATTAACTTGGAGGAGGGTGAAGAGGTTGGGGCTCGAGATGGAGGGATGAAGCTTAGGATGAGGCCATCTAAATTCATCTCATCTTTCTTTTTTTTTGTTATAGCTTCAGTTTTTTAGTTTTTTTTTTCTTTTTTTTTTGTATAGCCCAATAAAGAGTTCTATAAGCTCGGTGAAGAGCTTTATTAGATCGGTATGGAGCTTTGTAATTTTTGTTTTTGTAAACCTTTTGTAGATGTTAAAGGTTATACTGATGGCAATCTGGTATTGATGTAAAGGCAAGTATCCATATTCCTTTAATTTTGAGATTTGAAATGGATGGTACGAAGTGAAGCATTTGTGGCTAATCAGTCTATCCGAACCTTTGTCAATTAAATAAATTAAGAACAAATAAAATAAATTTATTACAATAAATAAATTTATTTATAGTAATTTACTTATTTTGAGTTCATAACATATTTACTTGATTATAGCTCGACTCATAACGTGTGCAGTTAATTATCACAACAAATAAAATAAATTAATGACAATAAATAAATTTATTTATAGTAATTTACTTGCTTTGAGCTCGTAACGTATTTAGTTGATTATAGCTCAGCTCATAACGTGTACAGTTAATTATGATTTGATGCATAATAAGAGCATTATAGTGTATACAGTTCTGCTCTTAGTTTAGTGCTCGATAAGGGCGTTATGGGATGCACAATAAGTGCTAAAAGCTTAATGCAAGACTAAGGTGTTGTGAGACACATGATAAGTGCTAAAAGCTTAGTGTGCGACTAAGGCACTGTGAGATACACGATAAGTGCTAAAAGCTCAGTATGTGACTAAGGCGCTATGAGACGCATGATAAGTGCTAAAAGCTCGGTGCAAGACTAAGGCACTATAAGATGCACGGTAAGTGCTAAAAGCTCCGTGCCTAACTAAATTGTTGTGATGCACTATTGGAGTGCTATTTCGCTTTTCGATTAAACATGAATGCTAATTAAGATTAGATGCTTGTTTTTTTATGGGAGTTAAGTAGCTTAGTGTTTGTGTGTTCATACATGTGTCTTTATTCAAATCATGCATTAAAAAGAATTGCCATATAGGAATTCTTGTGGTGCTCGTTTTCACTTTCTTGTCTTATATATGTATAGATACAAGTATTGATCGTGTATATAAAGAATACAAGAAAGGAAAAAATAAAAAGGCTTACAACAAAGATCATCTCTTGAAAGGGCTCATTGAAAGTACCTCTTCAGGTTGTCAGCGTTCCAGGCTTTTGGAATCTCTTTACCTTCTTTAGTGTGCAATTTGTATACACCTCCTCTGAGTACCTTAGCAATCTTGTATGCTCCCTCCCAGTTAGCTTTGAGCTTTCCAGGCCCAGCCGACCCATGGGTGGATATGACTCTTCTCAAGACCAAGTCTTCCTTGCAAAGTTATTTATGGCGGACTCGTCTATTATGGAAATTGGCAACGCAAACTTTGTAAGCCTTGAATTTGATGCCCGCTTACTCTCTTTTAAACTCCAACATTTCAAGGTTGTATCTGGAATCTGAGTCCTACTCTTTTGAAAAATTAAGGGTTTTTGCCGAAGGGAGTCTGATCTCTATGGGGATGACTGCCTCAGTGGCATAAACTAATACAAAGGGGGTCTCTCCAGTAGCTATCCTTGGAGAAGCATGGTAGGCCCATAATACAATATACAATTCCTCTACCTATAAACCTTTGGCTTTGTTGAACCTCTTCTTCAACCCTATTAAGATTGTCCAGTTTGTGACCTCGGTCTACCTGTTGGATTGGGGATGATAAAACAAAGTAAATCGGAGTTCAATCTTGTGCTCAGCACAATACTCCTTAAATTGTCTATAGTCAAACTATTTACCATTGTCAGTAATCAGGGTATGAGGAATGTCGAACCTTATTATGATTTCCTTGTTGAAGAATTTAATGATTACAGTTGGGATGATGGAGGCGAGGGGCTCCGCCTCTACCCATTTGGTGAAACGATCAGCTGTGACTACCAACAATTTTCTTTGAGCTATCGCTTGGGGGAAAAGACATAGGATGTCCACTCCCTACTAAGCGAAGGGCCACAGGTTTTTGATTGGTCTCTGATCTGTGGAAGGCTAGTGCTGAAAGTTAGCATGTTTCTGACACTTTTCACATTTTTTTAACTAGGCTTTTTGCATCATCACTCATAGATGGCCAAAAGTAGCCTTACAACAATTCTTTCCCAGATATTGCTCAGGCTCTTTCATGGGCTCCACAGATCCTTTCATGGATTTCAATCAGTAGATAATTACCCTCTTCCTCAGATACACATCTATTTCAAGGATGAGAGAAAGACATCATGTACAAGAGTCCTTCATGGATGGCATAGAGGCTGGACTTTCTGATGATTTTTTAGCCTCTATCGGGTCTTTTGGCAACTCACTGGAATCAATAAACTTCTAAAGTGGGAGTCTCCACCCTTCCATAGACTCGGCCACCATCACAAATGGAGTCTCATGGCTCAGGCTCTGAATCGTTTCGAAGAGAATCCTATGCTTGGTAGCCCTCTTCTTGGCTGCAGCAGCTTGAGCTAGCTCATGCACTTATTCATTTTCAACCCATACTATTTGATGAATTTCCTATGAACAACCATTTTTCTCTAAAGCTGCAAGGAGACCGACTATGTGCTCTTTATAATGAAGTATGCTCGGCTCACTGGCTTCGTATTTCCCAGTCAGTTGACTAACCAACAGGTGGGAATTTGAGAAGATCTAGTTGAACTTCCAAGTTGAGTTTCAATCCTAAGAAAATGGCTTCATATTTTTTCATATTGTTCGAGGCTGCAAAGTTAAGCCTTGCCAAATATTTGATCAGTATTTTGCCTTGATTTCTGAGGACTTCCCAATACTGGCTCCCTCACCACATGATACCCCATCTACATTAAGGGTCTAAGCCTCCTTGGGAGGGGACTCAGAAGGTTGTTCATATAACTTTATGATAAAGTCTGCCAAAACCTATGCTTTCATAGCCCGCCTGAACTCATATCTAAAATCAAATCTTCCCAAGTGTGCGACCCATACTGTGAGGCGCCTTGAAGTATCTGGCCTTTGGAGAATTTTCTTTAGACATGAATTGATGCATACAATGATAGTATGTATGTCAAAATACGGAAGGAGCCTTTTTGAAGCAGTTCAGAGTTCCAGGGCCAGCTTTTTCTGCCGAAGTGTATCTGAGCTCTAGTCCTTTCAAGGAATGACTAGTGTAATAGATTGGATATTGCTGGCCATTTTCTTCTCTGACCAAGACCAAGCTTACAACTGTAGGTGAGGCTGAGAGGTACAAGTACAGAGTCTTACATTGAACAAGTCGACTGAGGAGAGGGGGTGAGCTCAAAAATTATTTTAACTCGGTGAAGGCTTGTTGGCACTCGTTAGTCCACTGAAAGTGCTTAAGATTCTTCAAAAGTTTATAAAATGGCAAGCATCTCATAGTCGAGCATGATATGAACCTTCCCAGAGTAGTCATTCTGCCATTTAATTTCTGTACTTTCTTGACATTCTTAGGAGGCTTTATTTACATCAGAGCCTATATTTTTTCAGGTTTAGCTTCAATACCCCTTTTCGACACTATAAACCCTAAGAATTTTTTTTATTGAACTCCAAATGCACATTTTTCTAGATTGATCTTCATATTCACTCATTTGAGTATGGCAAAGACCTCTGCAAGATCCTTGGGGGTGCTTGGCTAGAGTTTGAGACTATCTTGTCATCTTTATATACTTCTATAGTCTAGCCTATCTTGTCTTGAGAAAGCTTGTTGATGAGCCTCTGCTATGTGGCTCCTGCATTTTTTAGACCAAATAGCATGATTTTGTAGCAATAGGTGCCCCTTCTAGTTATAAAAGAGGTTTTGCTATGATCTTCACTTTCAAAGGAATCTGGTGATAATCGGATGAAGCATCAATGAAACTGTACTCTACATAGCCCACAGTAGAATTAATAAGCCGATCAATGTTGGAAGTGGGTATGAGTCTTTAGGGCACATCTTGTTTATATATATGAAATCCACACACATTCTCCACTTTCCATTAGGTTTTTTCACTAGCATGACATTGGCCAACCAATCTGGAAATAAAATTTATCTGATAAAGCCCACCTTTAAGAGCTTTTCAACCTCCTAATATGTAGCCACCTATCTCTCTAGTCCCAGGTTCCTTCTCTTTTGTTTCACAGAGGTTGCCTTAGGGTTCACATGAAGCTCGTGAACCATAAGTTCTAGTGAAATACCTATGACATCGGCGGAATCCCAAGCAAAGACATCTTGGTGCTCTTCTAACACTTGAGTCAAGATGAGCTCTTTCTCATGCCCCAGGAGCTCACGATCTTGAAAGTTTAGTTTGCTCCAACTGTTATTTCCTTTAACATGTCTACTAGCTCAGTGCAGGACCCTGAGTCAGTAGGGAGAATCAGGGAATCTACTAGGAGCACAATGTTTGCTTCTTTAAGGAGGACCGCATAAGAATCTCTTGCTATTTATTGATTTCCTCTTAAGATCACCACTCCCTAATGGGTTGGGATCTTCATAAGCAGGTTTTTCATTGAAATGTATGCATCCACTCCAACTAGCAGTGGTCTTCTAAAATGGCATTGTAGGCCAGATTCACGTCCACTACCATAAAATAGGCTCGATAATTTCTTATTGTTGAATCATCACCCTACTATAAATCTAACATGGCAAACCACTGCATTGGTACTGTATGTCTTGACAAACCAACCAAGGGTGCGGAAACAGGCTTTAAGGTATTAGGTGATAGACTGAGCTTCTTATAAGCATTTATAAGGGCTAGTAACTTGGAGTGACTTTTCAAGGTGAAAAGTGATAACTGAGCTGTAAGACTTTGGTATCTCTGTTACAAAGAATACTTTGTTGGCTTTACTCTTTTAAGAAGCGCTTACCACATCATAGTGTTATCATCCTACTATAACATGTATCACCCCAGTTGGGGCCTTTTTTGAAGTTCCAGTAGGCTGAATATTCTACTCGACTTGGTCAATTTGCCCAGTAGTGGTGTCAACAAACTATTTTAACTAACCCTATTGAATCAATCGCTCAATTTCTTGCTTCAATTTACTACAATCATTGGTTCTATGGCCATGACCCTTATGAAAGTTGCAGTACTGCTCTTGATCTCCATTAAGGTCTTCTTTCATAGGTTGAGGCCAATTTACTTCTGTATTTTGTTTGAGCCAGCACAAAATGGTGGCATGTGAAGTAGTTAGGGGTGTAAATTATTCAGGGGCTTTGGAGATATGGTAAGCATGGTTAGAGTAATGTTTGTTTAATGATTTGCGTTTAAGTTATAATTTCTCCAGGAAGTGTTCAGCTTAAATTGTCTAGAAGTGTCTGGTTTTGAGGAGCTTTGTTTTGAGGGTTTAGGCTTATGTGGTTCTCCCGAGGCCTTGGGTGTTTGGCCCTAGCTCTGACGATTGGCATGAAGCTCTTCCCACAGGTGTGCACTTTCATCTTCATGAATGTTTTTATGGGATCGGGTAATGAGTTTGATGAAATCCTGAGGTGGGTTCTTACTCAATGATCTTGAAAACTAGGGACATTTAGTATTCTAGATCAGTGCTTCCAATGTTATCTCAAAGTTTACCTTTGGAATTTTTCCCTCTATGTTATTAAATCTTTCAATATACTCCCTCAAAGTTTATTTGGGTTTATGCACAACCTTGAATAGATCTGTAGAAGTACGCTCGGGGTCTATGGAGGCCATAGATGTATTAACAAAGAGCTTGATGAGTTGACTAAAAATCTAAATGGAGTGCGGCTCTAGATTCTTATACCACAATTGAGCATTACCAGTCAAGGTATTAGGGAAGAGTTTGTATAGGGCAACATCTGACGTGGTATAGATCAAGGAAGTATTAAAGAAATAGTTAACATAAACATGAGGATCAGTTGTCCCATTATATTTCTTCAACTTTGGTATGTGAAAGTTTGT
This sequence comes from Garcia nutans, assembly GCA_947685225.1. Classification (NCBI taxonomy): domain Eukaryota; kingdom Viridiplantae; phylum Streptophyta; class Magnoliopsida; order Malpighiales; family Euphorbiaceae; genus Garcia; species Garcia nutans. The sequence continues at coordinate 5,661,062 of CANTUV010000060.1, forward strand.
ATAAACAGCTTCAATGATCTCTTTCAACAGGGAAGAATGAAAGGTAGCATCATACTGCAGCTCGGCTCCCCTTCTCATTCGCTTGATTTTATCATCGACCAAAGCATTAAGGTCTCCCTCCATCATAACTACATCTTTCCTCTTAGGTTCCCTTGGGACTAGGGTTAATAGAGCTGATGCCTAGGACACATATTGTCCAGGAGAGTAGAGCCTTCTTCTTATCTCATTTCCTGGCCTGGGAGAATTGTCTCCTGCATGGTATGGTTGGTCAAACTCATACTGAGGTTGTGGGTATAATGTGTTGGTGGCTGCGATGTTGCATGATAGGCAGGGATGAGGTATGTGTTTGGTAAGCTGGAGGTGTTAGTGATATTTGATGAGATGGGTACGGTGTTTGGGCTATAAATGCTCATGTTGTGTTTGTGGTTGTGGGGTGTTTCTGGTGGCTTACTGTCCAAAGACTCTAATAAATTCTTTCAAAGTAGTTGTAAGCTCTCTCACTGTTTGTTCGGTTAAGCCAGAAGACTATGCTACTGCTAAAGCTTGTTGGGTTAGGAGAGAAAATGAAGTCGGGGGAATGGTCGAGGCTGATTCATCTCCAAGTGTGGCTGTTGAAGGCCCAAGTATAGTGTGACCAGTGCTCGATGGTCCAATTTGGAGGTGGTTATCCAGGTTGGCTGAGTATTATGGGTCATGTGATGCTGGGGTGTGCACAGTGGTGGGGGTAGTATGTTATTTAGAGTACGAGTATGGTTTTATGACTCAAGGGTCGTATCTTGAGTCTTGTTGTCCATTAATTAGGGCTCATCGCACCACTGATGATGAGATAGATTCCAAGGACTCCTGTTCGGGTTCAAGTTCTGTACTGATCGACTCTCCTACCTGCAAAACAAGAGAAGGGACCGGACCCAAGTGGAGAGACTCTAATGCCTAAGTTTGTATTTGGTTTGTCTGCCAAATAAAAGAGCTTAGAAAGTGGAGAAATAATGCTTTACCTGTGGGGATCTATCCTTATTTATAACTGAGAGGTAAGGGATAGACTCTGCACGTGTCTATGGATTTTCAGGGTGTGTAAGCATAGTACTTCTTGTCACATCAAAGCTCTGTTTACCGAACATAGGAGAGCTCGGCCGAATGCAGGTACATGTGTTTGGAACCGAGGTCCATATGCATGACGAGCTCGGTGCACAGGTCCGGCTAAACAGGGGTAGTATCAATTCCCTTCATCAAACTATAAAGAAAAATAGTACAAAGATATATAGTCTTAACACAAAATGCAAGCTAACATCTAAAAGTATTACCATAATTGTTGCTCCAACATGTATTATTCTAATTATAAGGATTACTATTATTTTTTCCCCAAGTCAAAATACCATTGCATTAAAAAAATGTACACTTACACTATCAAAGTTAAATAGCTATATATATATATATATATATATATTACAATTAAAACAGTTATATATCCAAATAGACTATTAGTTTTATCTAATATATATAAATTAAGAATTGTATAACACGATTAAAGTAAATTAAATTGTACAAGTCAATTATTTAAAAGGAAAAATGGAGTCGTTATCCATCACTAGAAATTATTAGTATTAAAACTAAATTAAACTCTTTTGAAGCTACTAGCTATTTTACCTTAATTTATGTACTTTTATTATATAAACCTTTTGTAAAATAAAAAAAAAATCTATAAATTAAGCAAGAATTAGCATTTGCATTCGAAAGTATGGAAGTCCGGCCTTTTCATCACTCATTAAACTTTTCCATTGGTAGAAGACAATTTGCAATTGAAGTGAAAATAAGATATCAATCCCATTTATTTACTAGGCCAAAAATAATTAACGAAAATAAGGAGATTTTATAATGTATGAAGTTTAAGTTGAGTATTACAATAATTGCATATATACTTATTAATTTACACATTTTATTTTTTTTTTCCTTTTATTTGATGTATCCATATAATTCCTTCATCAAAGCAGTAATTGTATATATTTACAATAGACCAAAATAAATAAATACATACAGTTTTTTAATGAGACCGGAGTTAAGAAACAAAAATTCGGATAAAACTAAATAAATAAATTTAAAAATAATAGATTATTGACTTATGAAAAATAAGGATTTTAAGTAATTTCTTGTGAAGATAATCATTATAACAAAAAAAAACTCTATCAAAATTTCACCTTTTTTTTCATTCTACTCATTTTTGTATATTAATTTTATTAAATTTATCTGAAATAACCATTTTATAATCATACTTTATCTGTAATAATTATTTTATGATTATATTTTATCCAAAATAAAATTTTATTGTTAAATTTATCAAATACTCAATGAAAATTTAAAGAGAAATCTAATAATTAAATTGAAATTATGGGAAAGACCTACAAACACAAATATATTTAATTTTATTATATATATATAGCACAAACACAAGTACATGTTTATAAACTGTAGAGAGAGATTACAAGCTCCTATATATATATATGTATAGTTAACTATTAATTAGTAGACTAATGATCGATATACAGGACTCGATCAAGATCAAGGATTGTTTATATTGGTCTTAGAACTATAAAAACAAGTTTTTCTTTAATTTTTCTATAACTATATAATTAAAGACAATTTGATTTTCATATTTAGAGCTTCAAAGTTAAGTCCAATTCTGTGTCCTCGAAGGTGACTTTCTCCTTTCCCTTAATATTATTATTATCATTGTAATAATTAGTAGCAGTAAATGCAGCAGCAGCAGCATGATCTTCTTCAACCCTTACCTGCAGATTATCAGGACATAGATCAATCAGGACACTGTTGTAAAGAGGTTTTGGATCCTGATTTTCATAATCTAGAGGAAACCGATATGGCATTTCAAGGTTCAGATCTATAGGAAGACGAAGAGGTAGAGTTGGAGATGCTGGAGCTGGAGCAGGAGAAGAAGGAACAAAGTTGCTAGACCCTGGAAGGTCTGGCTCTTTCTGTGCATGGAAAGCAAGAAATTTCTGAAACCTGGATAACTTTCTAGAATTCCTCTTCTTTTTAGTAGGGATTCTAAGCATATCAAGGCGAACACGGGCATGGGAATTGATCGGAAGGTGAGTTTTCTCTAAATCAGTTGGTGGTGGTGGAACAACATTAAGAGGTTCAGCAGACAGAATGGGTGAAAGATGATTGGTGGCGGTGGTGGTGGTTCTTCTGGTTCTAGTTCTGGTTCTGGTTCTGGTTCTGGGTTTTTCAAAGAGGTGTTTACAAGCAGCATTTCTCTCTTTCCTATGAGCATTTTGGTGGCCACCCAAAGATTGGCAAGTAGGGAAGCCTTTTGAGCAATGAGAGCAAAAGTAAGCCTCAGGTTGGTTTAGGCTTAAAACAGCATTTGCAGCACTATTTGCCTTACGGATTGAGTCTATGTTTGAACCCTCACAAGACACAGTCTCGCTTTGCATTTGCTTGTTTGTTGGTGATGATGGAAAATAACTAGACTTTATAAACTGAGAGAAAATAAGAAAGAAAATTTGAGACTAAAACTTGTTTGGTGGGGTGGTTTCAACCGTTGAATTGGGGAAGCCTATTTATTGACTCTTTTTAAGAGTTTCAACTTATTTTACTTTTTTACATTACTCTTTGTTTTTGAGCTAATTGATCTTGTCAGGAAAAAAAATGTTTACATCATCCATAGAAAATACTACTATTAACTTATATACTCCCAACCAATAAAAATTAAATGACCAAAGATTTAAATATGCCCCTAAAATATTATAATTATTTCAATTCAGTGCTTAAAATTTTTTGAACCAAATATGCCTCTTCTATTACAAACGGACCAAATAAATCTTTTTTCTGTAAAAAAAAAAAAGTTATTTAGACCCTTACTATTAAAAAAAATTAACTTGACATCAAAATGATTAAGTGGCACAGTAAAATCCACTTTATTCAATTTATATTTTTAAATAATTAAAAAATATTAAAAATATGTTTTTAAATAATTAAAATATATATTTTTAAAAAATTTTAAAAATAACTTTTTACAGGTTATAAAAATAAATATTTTATACTCTGCATAATATTTTAAAAAATTAAAATTTCAAATAATGATTTTTATTAATATTAATTTCTATATGATAAAAAATTAATTTTCATAATTTTTAATTCATACTCTAATATTCATTAAATTTTAATCTTTTTATAAATTATTAAATATTGATAAGTAGAATATTATTTTTTTTGTCTCAGTCGTAAAATAAAAAAAATAATTTTTATGATTTTCAAATGCTTTTAATTTTAATAAAAATAAAATGTTTTCTTATTTGAAAAAATTTTAATATATATTAATTTTTATTCTTTTTTATTTTGCTTTATATTATTAATTTTTATTTAATATTTTTAAAAATATATTTTTAATATTTTAATTGCTTCAAAACATGTCTTTAATTATTTAAAAATATATTTTTGAATTTTTTTATTATTTGAAAATATATTTTTAAATTATTTTAAAAATATAAAGTGAAAAAATTAGATCCTACAGTACCGCCTTAGCATTTTAACAACAAATTAATATTCCTTTAATGACAAGGGTCTAATTGACTTGTTTTTAGCAGGAAATGGCATATTTAGTCTAAAAATATTTCAGAGGCTGGGTTGAAATAGATAATGACAATGCTTCAAGAGTTTATTTGAATTTTTGGCCAAAATTAAATATAATTAATATTTTTTTATTATGATTTCATTGACAATTTATTATTGACTGGGTTTATATACATTTGATCCATATTAGAATTTTCCTCATTTAGTTTTTAAAATTTTTGTGAGTAATAAATTCATAATCTATTTCTTACTCTTGATTTCAATGTTAAAAAAATTAATTTAAAATTCATTTTTAAATTATGAAATCTCAAATTAAAAATCTGATTAAAAAAATATTATACTAAAAATTTTATACATCATAAAAATTAATTTTTAAATTGAATTGCATATACTGTAGTTATGAAAATTCTAAAATGATTAAATAATATTTTTTAAATTAATTTTGAATAACATACTTTTTAAAAAATATTTAAATTTAAAAAATATTTAAATTTAAAAAATTGTCTTTACACTAGTAATTAAATATCAGCCATATATATATTTTAATTAAATATTTATCTGACAATATAAAAATTTGAAAGTTGATTCAATAACTAAAAAAAGAAAGGAAAAAAAAAAGAAAAAAAAAAAAAAAAGAGGTTAAGGCATGGGATTTGAGGGTAGGGAACAACGTGGGATAGGAAGTGAGACTTGTACAAACTCCATGTGGTTATTAAGTGCAAGAGAGACGCGTGGGATAAATCGGTGTAAATTCCAACTATAGTTAAAACAATTGCTTTCAAGCCTTACAAATGGATCACTTCTAGCTTAACACTCTCAACCCTAATTAATTAATTTTTCTTTCAGTTAATTTTATTTATTTTTATAATTTATTATATATATATATATACAATATCTATAAAATACCGACACTTTAAATATAGTGAAGTATCTATATCGGACACTTTTTAATACAAATACACATATAATACTTATCTGACACGTATCAGACATGGCTCCGTAATTTGAACATGAGAATAATATGGATAGAACATGCACATGACATTACGTAGAAACATTTTAGGAAGCTTTAACACATTTTGAAATTTATTGTCGCAAAATTTTATTTACATGATATGTTAGTAAATTAGTAGCTAATAGTCAATTTTAATTATAAAACTTCTCTTTTTCACACAAAAAATTTATTTTTTACTTTTATAAATATTTTTATATAAAATGAACTAATATTATATTTCTTTTAAATATTGTATTTTCATAATTTAACATATATATATACACGTATTTCACACGCATCGTATTCCTACTTTGTAAGAATTATTGTTTTGACATGTTAATATCGTATCATGTCTACTTTCTGTATATAAACTCCATAGCACTTGGAACAGATCCATAATTTAGTTTCAGTAGGGGTAAATTTATACTTCTTATGAATATTTCATTAAAATCATGTATCATGTATTGCTAAAAAGTTATTTTATATTTCTATATTCATCATATGAGAATAGATCATTGCATAAATAAAAACATTATATTTATAATAGCATTCGCATTTAAAAAAAGAACTTCGATATGAATCTAATAAAAAAAATAATTATGATTTCAATCTTCTCACTTGCAATATATCATAATTATTCTTTACGAGTCTTCATATTTTGATATCGCTGCATATTTTTTTCATTATCAATGCCTTGAAGATATCTTTCTCAATATATACAACCAAACAATCTTTCATCAAAGAATCTCTCATTCAGCTACATAATCGATTTTTTACTATCTTCATTGCAGAAAACACATTGTTAATTGATGCATTAGCAATTGGCAAAATCAGAACTAATCTCACAAGCAAAAATACCAAGGATGCATAACATATTTTTTTAATTCCACCAATTTCTTAGCAAGATTAGTAATTCCATTTAGGTTCAAAAATTGATTATCAGATCTCATATCAGTAATTTAATTATCAAGTTGATTGCCAAGAATAACAAGATTTATTTTAGAAAAATCTGAAGGATAAAATTCAATAAGCTAAATCAATTTGTGCTTATTAAAAGCACTAAAAGAGTCACTTGGATTCAAGCATGCTATACAAAGAACTAGTTTCATATTTACCTCAATGAAGCGATTACTAAGCTCTTGAAGTTGCATATCAGTAACAGTATAAAATAATTTCACCTGATAATAATGTATATTTTTTATTTGTTATCCATAACGTCCTGACCTTTCTCAAAGTAAAAAAATATCATCCATATTTGAAATTATAATACCATATTTCTCATAAAATAAAGAAACTTCATCAAATAAGGATTGCCACCCATCATCTCTCATATTTGTAGTCATTTTTTAGAAACCTTAATTAAGCAAAATTGCATTGATGATGTCTTGATCTTTTCTTTGTAATGCTTGGGATAATTCATTTTGATGCCCAAAATATTTTTCATTAATTGCAAATTAAACACAAACTCAAAGGATTGAAAAGAAGCAAGTAAAGCATATGCTTCACCTTTTTTTAAACGAATTCATACCTTCTTCCATAATGATCTCAAGCACATCAACTGTAGAATCAAACATCATAATAAGATTTGCTAATGATCTATAATGTGAACCACAATGTATGTCACTAAGTTTTTGAAGAGATGTCTCTTGATGTAAACATTTATCACTCGAGATTTCACCACTTTGTAATTATTCAATGATCTTATTATGTTGTTTCTCATGAAGAAGATCCTTTCATTTACAAGAACCTCCAACCACATGATAGTGAGTAAATTTTGCTTATATTTTTAAGGTTAATTGAGCTTGTTATTGGATAATTATACTGACCTTGACTTATTTTTGCATAGGATATAACTTAAGAGGAAAAAAAGAACCAAGATGAAAAAGGATCCAAGAAGTTGCTAGAAAAAGCCTTGAATATAATCCTGAACCAAGGCTAATGCCCAAAGGGGTCTAATATTAAAAGATTATATGTGCTAGTTGAGAATTCGGATTTATTTGGGACACTTGAACTACGAATTTTGAGCAGTTTTTCAGAGATATTATAATTTATTTATTTCCTAATTAAGTAGATAATATTTAGAAATTTTATCAACTATTAATTTTTAAATATTTTTATTTTTATTTTTATTTTCTAATTAGAGCAGGAAACTTGGAGGATATAAAAGCTAAACTTTTGGCAGCCCTAAAGACTTCTTCTTCTTTTCTTTATCTTTTGTTCATGTTGACAGCAGACTATCGAGAATAAATTTTTTGTTTTCTTCAACCAAAGCGTGTGTAACTAAAATAAAATTCAGTCGAAGGAGTAATTAAGGTTTTCAATTTACCAAGATTTATGAGATCTAATCAAACTATTTATTTATTTTCTTTAATTTCAGTATTTGTGTATGTTCTGTAGCTCAATCTTATTATTATTTTGCTAGTTAAATAATAGGGCCCATTATTTAATTAGTTGAATAATATATAACAATTCAAAACTGATAATCCATAGTTGTTCCTAAGCTTTTGATACTTATAACAATTAGGCATAGTACTAAGAATATACACAATCTAATTTAAATAGATTTCACGGTAGAATTTATTGATTAGAATTAGGTCATTCTAAACCTTAAAGTTGTTAGAGGGTTAAATTCAAAAGGGTGTCCCTATAGGGTTATTCAATAACAAAGGTTAGTTATAGAGCGTCTCTTAACTAATTTATCATCTAAGGAAGGATTTGCTAATGTGAGCTTCTCGATTAACTAGAACTAATTTATTGAAAAAATAAAGAAAATTATTTTCATATTAATGATCAGATCTAAGAATTGAAACCAATATTATTCCCTTTGATGAAATCATCATCATTGTTATTTTTCAATTTTATTTTATTGCTATTTAGTTAATTGATTTATTGTCTCAAACTAGCAACAAAAGGGGGGTGAATTGGTTGATATGAAGAATGATGGTTTTGAAAATTAAAAAATAAGAGATGAAGATGAAGTAAAGTAGAGAAGAGAAATAACACAAAGAGTTATAGTGATTCGAATTTTACCTCTATCTCACATCCACTTTCTTAACAACTTATTAAGGTTCCACTAGTCTTGAGTTTTTACAAGCTTAACACTAACTTGGTGTTTTTTCTAGTTCACATCAAACTATTATAATGGTTTGAAATCAATCCTCACAACCCTTATAAGAGTTTTTCTAGACTAACTCTCACAGCCTAAGTGTTTCTAAGCTCACACTCAAACTTTTGATTGTGTTTAATGCTCACACTTAACACTCCAAGATTTTAGGTTTTGATCTTTGACAAGATAATAAAAAATATTATTCAATGAAATTACAATAACAATTAAAGTATTCTCTAACCATAAAAATGAAGTTTAGTGTGGTATTTATAGCCATTTGGATTAAACTAGCCATTTGAAGTAGTTCTCACATGTTTAGTGCTCGTCTTCCACTAATTATGTAGTCAGAGCTTGGTTTGCGATTGCTCGGCTCGGTGGGCGGTCGCATTATTTGAAAGCTTTTTGTAATGGATAGTTCTAACGGTCGAATTTTGTTGTCTAACAGAATCTAGCTTTCCCATACCTTTGTGTCGTGTAATCGTTCGGCACAAAGTTACCATTAATTTCAAATTTCTTCATCCATGTGTTCAGATATTATTAGTCTGAGGTATTTTGCACTAAGATTCAAATATGCTTGACTTATGCGGTCGCTCGGTTCTTCTGGACGATTGCATAAGGTTTTATGCGTCAAGGAAGCACCGCGAGAGCTTACCTCTATCTCTTCTGTTCTTTTTAGACATTTAAATCTTTGTTATGTGCAGTCGTTCAGGTGTCTTAGGTAGTCGTATGAAGTTCCAGTGCCTTGACCTCACTGCTCATTGAGACTGTTATCCTTTTTATGAGTTTATAAATTTTTACCCTGCTTTGGTGTGGTCGCTCGGTGCTCGCATACGGTCGCATGCCTACTGAGCATCCTAACTTCACTGCTCACTGAGAACGCGAGCTTTTCTGTGTAAATTGTGGACTTAGCTCAGTTGCCGCAGTTGGCTTGTTTAGCTCGGTATCGAGCTGTACTGCATGCTTAGCTCGGTTGTTCCATCGGGCTATTTTTAGCTCGATAGTTAGGTTCTTTTAGCTCGACAGTATTATATCTAGCTCGGTACTTTTTTTATGTCTGTTCAGTTCTTTGCTCGACAAGTTTGAATTTCAGTTTGGTTTTATGCTCATGCTATATTTGTGCGATTGCTCGGTTGTAAGTATGGGCGGTCACACAAAGGTACTCAGTTTCTAATTCTAAAAAACAGACTTGTTTAAAATTATTAGTTCTTTATCAATTTGATTTATCAATGATCAAAATAGAGCTTGATTGTCCAACAATCTCAACAATCTCCCCCTTTTTTACTTTGGCAATCAAATTGAATTTAAGTTTAAAAATAAACAAATGTATAAAGCAATTAATAAATTTTCTCCCTCTATGTTAAATAATTTATGTATACTTTTCTTAATACCAATTTCTTGATATCAATTTGTTCTCTTCTCTTCTTAGATAATTAAATTTATCTCCCTCTTTGGCAATTAAATTATTTAAATTCAATCACATACATCTTTCTCCCTCTTTGAAAAAGGCAAAAAGATAATGAAAGTAAAAGAAAGATGAAGTTCATTAATACTAATAAATGTGAATACAAGAGAAAAATAAATTTGATGCTAATTGAAAGAAAAATATAAGAACCTTTTCTTTTCCTTTGCTTGATAGTGGAGGAGGATTTGTAGTTCTTTCATCATCATCACCAAGAGGAGTTTGAGAGGAGTCATGTGAGAATGGTGAGGATCCTTTATAAGGACTTTCAACATGCTCACTTATATCCCATTCACTTAACTCACATTGAGGAAGATTAAAATTTTCTTGTAAGTCATATATGTCATGATGAATGTGGGAAAGGAAACAACCTTTTTATGGAGTTTTGTGATTCTCTTTGTGACATCCTTATTGAAATGATTAAATTATTTTTGAAGAGAAGATATGGCCTTAAGGATAAGCTTTAGGGTTTTGGATGATTTACCTTTTTCTTTGGTAGAAAATTTGAATTTTTTGAGGTTCCAACATTTGAAAAATTTCAGTTACACATTCTATGCGATTGCTCGACCTATCGGGTGACCACCAGCTCAGTCAGGCAAGCTCTCATGGTAGTGCATGCTCGCACATGCTTGAGAGGAGTCTAACGGTCGAGAGAATTTTGAAATGCTTAAATTTGTTCGACCGCACGAGCTGTAGTGCACTTACTGAAGAGAAACACTTTAAAGCTCGGGCTCAATAGAGATACATGTTAAAACTCAAGAGATACTTGTTAAGGCTCGAGAGATAATGACTTTTATGGCTCGGGCTCGGGAAAGAACAGACGATATGCGAGCACTCGATATACTGGGGTGATCGGATAAGGTGAGCTATTTTTGTGCCTTAAAAAATTTTAAGTGCATATGATCAAAATAGATTTTGGGAGAAATAAAGAATGATTATGCAAGGAATTTTCCATCAATCATGCCAATATTTTGTTTTATAAAATTTATTCTTTCTTCATTTAAGAGTTTTGTGAAAATATTCGTAAGTTGATTTTGAGTTTTAACAAATTCTAAAACTATATTGCGATTTTAAACATTATCCCTTACAAAATGATGTTTGATGTCTATATGCTTAGACCTATAATGCTAAATGGGGTTTTTGGATAAATTGATTGCACTAATGTTATCACATTTAATAGGAATGTGATCAAATATTTTTTCATAGTCAAACAATTGTTGTTTCATCCAAAGAACTTGTGTGCAACAAAAATATGCAACAACATATTCGGTTTCCACGATAGATAAAGCAACCGATACTTGTTTCTTACTAAATAAAAAAAAACTAAGCATTTACCAAAAAAAATGACATGCTCCGGTGGTGCTTTTCTTATCTAGTAGGCTACCGATAAAATTCACATTAGAAAAGCCTAATATGTCAAATGATGTGTTTCTAGGTTAACATAGACTTAAATACAATATACCACTCAAGTATTTTAAAATTCTTTTAGTTGTATTTAAATGTGATTCCCTAGGACAAGATTGAAATCTAGCACACAAACATACACTATACATGATATCATGTCTAGAGGCGATTAAGTAAAGTAGTGATCCGATAATACCTTGATATTTCTTCTCATCTACTGCCTTACCACTTTCATTTTTGTCAAGTTTCAAGGATGTGCTTATGGGAGTCTTACTTGATTTGCAATCATCGATTCCAAACTTCTTTAGGAGTTCCTTTGTGTACTTGGATTGGTTTATGAAGATTTCATCCTTGCATTGCTTGATTTGTAGTCCAAGGAAGAATTTGAGTTCATCCATCATGCTCATTTCAAATTCTCTAGTCATACATGAAGTAAATTCCTTGGACAAAAATTTATTAGTACCACTAAATATAATGTCATCAACATAAATTTGCACAATCAAAATGTTATATATTTTCTTTTTAACAAAAAGAGTTGTGTCAACTTTACCTTTTAAAAATTTATTTTCAAGCAAGTATGCACTAAGTCTATCATACTAAGCTCTTTAAGCTTGTTTTAATCCATATAGTGCTTTGGTAAGTTTAAAAACATGATTTGGAAATTCATAATCTTCAAAATTGGGAGATTGTTTAATATAAACTTCCTCATTTATAAACCCATTTAGAAATGCACTGATAACAAGTAAAATCCACACATATTTAAGATATTATTTGGGCTTGTTATTAAATAATTCTACTGATTTTAATATACTTTTGCAGAAGAAATAACTTAAAGGGGGGCAGAGAGTTAAGTGAAGAAATATGAGTTAAAGCATGAAAAAGAGCTAGAATGTGCAAACCGGAGTCTCGGGCAAGAGCCTTGAGCAAGGTTGACTGCGTATCTGACCTGCAGTTTTGAAAAGATCTGACAACTGGCATCTAATCTAATTTGATGATTTTTGAGATACAATTTTGGCAGCATTTCGAAGGATGTATCTAATATTCTAATTCCTTATAAATTAGGAATTTAACTTGGGATAATATTCCTATTTTCTTTTATTATTTTTAGTTTTTAGTTTTCCTGGTTAGACTTAAATTAAGAAGTTTTGTTTTAGACAAGGGTATATAAGTTGGCTTTTCCAGCAACCCTAAGAAGGATCTGGAGGATGATTTTGATAGACTTTGGCTGCTGTAACTTTATAATTTATCAAAGTTTTCTTCTTTTTTTTAATTATAAGCAACTAATTTCATCTTGGTTGAATGATAATTGAAGTTCATATTCGCAAATTGTGAGATCTAAACAACTTTATCTTTTCTCTTCTTTAATATTCAATATTTATATAATTCTTTGTGGCTTAATATCATTGTTGTTTTGTTAATTAATCAATAGGGCTCATTGCTTGATTAGTTAAATAACATATAGCTATTAAAAATTCTTAAATCCATAATTATTTTTGATATTTTGATTTAAGTAGCAATTAAGCTTATCCTAAGAAAATATATAATATAATTAAATAAATCTCAAAGCTGGGTTTATTTATTAGAATCAGGTTCTTCTAGTTCGTAAGGCTGTCAATAATTAGATTCTAAGGATATTTCTATAGGATAGGTTATTGGCAAGAGTTAATTAGAGAACTTTTCCTAGTTAATTTATAATCTAAGGAAGGATTGGTATTGAGAGCTTATCCAATACTATAATTGATTTATTGAAGAATTAAAAAGAGCAATCTTTGAATCCATGATCAATTCAAGAATTGAACTGAAATTATTCCTGCAACTAAATTTATCTTTATTTGTATTTTCTCTAATTTATTTTTACTGTAATTTAATTTTACTTTTAATTTTTTGTTTTAGTTTAATTTTGATTCTTATTTTTCAAACCCTCCTTATTTAATTTAATTTTAGTTTTTCTTTTTAGTTTTCAAAATAGATTTAAATAAGTAGTCAATTCTTTGTGGATTCGACCATATTCACCACAACTATAATTTAATTTTATTTAGGAATAGAAATTTAATTTTGGTGATTTTGATACCCATCATGCACTTTTAACATCCATTTAAAAAAGTTTAAAATTCATGTGACATGCAAATGTAAGTAATATTCTAATAGCTTCTAATCTAGCTACGAGGGCAAATGTCTCATCATAGTCAATATTTTCTTCTTGATTATAACATTTGGCTATCAATCTAGCTTTATTTCTAATAATGAGACCATTTTCATCAAGCTATTCCTATATACCTATTTACATCCTATAATTGCATATTTTTAGGTTTAGGAACAAGTTGTCATACTTTATTCCTCTCAAATTGGTTGAGTTCATCTTGCATAGCAATCACCCAACACTCATCACTAAGAGTCTTCTCAATGTTCCTTGGCTCAATTTGAGAAACAAAAGCAATATTAGAATCTAAGTATTTAAATTGAGATCTTGTGGTTACTCCCTTTGTGGTGTCACCAATAATTAGTTCTTTTGGATGATTCTTCTTGTAATGCTAATCTTTGGGTAGCTCTTGAGACTCTTCTTCTTATTCATCAAGATTGTTCTTTAGAGCATTGATTGTTTCTTGTTGTTCAAATATATCTACAAAATTATCAAGAACACTACCTTTCCTTTGATCAAGTTTAAAGGATTCATCAAAGACAACATGCATTGATTCTTCAACTGCTAGTGTTCTCATATTAGATACTTATATGCTTTGCTAGATGATGAATATCCTAAAAATATGCCTTCATCCGATTTGGATAAGAATTTTTTAAGATTGTCCTTGATATTCAATATAAAGCATTTACATCCAAACACTCTATGGTAAGAAATTTTGGGTATTCTCATATTCTATAGCTCATAAGAAGTTTTATTTATCAAAGGTCTTTTATAAACACAATTTGAAATATAGCATGCGGTATTGACAGCTTCTGCCCAAAATTAAGATGGTAAACCATACTCATTGAGCATTGTCCTAGCCATTTCAATCAATGTTCTATTTTTTCTTTTACCCGCACCATTTTGTTGTGGTGTTCTTGGAGCCGAAAAGTTATGTAAAATACCAAACTCATTGAAAAAAATTTTAAATTTCTTATTTTCAAATTCTTTGTCATGATCACTTCTAATAGATGTAATTACATAGCCTTTTTTTTATTTTAAACTCTTTTTGTAAATATTTTAATGATTGAAGGCTGCTTTCTTTTGAGATAAGAAATTAATACATGTAAATCTTGAGTAGTCATCAACAAGTACAACTACATATAACTTGCTACCTAAGCTAGCAACTCTATTTGGTCCAAACAAATCCAAATGAATGAGTTCTAAAGGTCTAGAAGTGCTTATAATCTTTTTAGATTTGAATGAACATTTATGTTTCTTACCAAATTGACAAGGTTCACAAGTTCTATCTTTATTAAATTTTACTTTCGGGAGACCGCCAACTACTTTTTCTTTACTAATGCATTGTAAGTGATCCATACTAGCATGCTATAGTCTTCTATGCTATAGTCAAGCATCATTACTAATTATAATCAAACATTCAAATGCATTATTGGAATGAAAGTCAATTTTATATGCATTGCCAATTCCAACTCTTTTAAATACAAGTTCACCATTTGGATTAGTAACTTTGCATCCTTTAGAGTTAAAACTTGAATCATATCCTTTATCACATAATTGACTTACACTAAACAAATTGTATTTCATTCCATCAACAAGCCAAACATTATCAATCATATTCTTACCAAGTATGCCAGTGGAATCAATTCCAATGATATTATCTTTAGCATTGTTACCAAAAGTTACATTACCTCCATGCTTGTAGGTGAGTGTTGTAAAAAACTTTACATTACCCGTCATATGCCTTGAGCATCCACTATCCATAAGCCAAAAATTTTCATTGATAGTGGATTTTAGGCATACCTACAAAATAACAATGTTCATCTTCTTTTAGGTACCCAAATGAAGTTGGATCCATGGGGGTTAGTAATAAAAGGGTCCTCTAACTTGAGATGAGCCTTCCTAATATAGCAAAAAGTGCTCTTATATCCAAATTTCATACAATAAGTGCATAAATATAAGGCTTTTATACTTATGCATTTTCCTATTGAAATTCAATGAACCATGCACACAATTACAAGTGTGTGTTGAATGAGATTGCTTTTGTGCATTTTAATGTTTATGTATATGCCTTGTATATATGAATACATTATTTGTTCTTAAAACTTTAGTTCTAGAGTCTTGTTAACTCAATGTAATCCTTTTAGGATTTTTAGGTTTGGTTTGGGTATCAGTGCTCTTCACAACATCAACACTAGATGTTTGTGTTGTTGAAGCTCTAATAAATATTGGTGCATTAAGTGAAATGTTAGATGAGCCAATGAATATGGTGAGCTCTATTTAATACTACTACAAGCGACCCTCACAAGTATACGAGGTCATGGTAGCAACGGTGATCGGTCCAAGGTCTTCTCACAAGGAATGTGTTGTTCGTAATAATTTGATTAAAGAAAAAAAAATTAAAAGGATGAGTGTATGATGTTTGCAATATTGTTAAAATTGTAATAAAAATTAAAATAACAAGTAAACAATTATCAGTATGCTTACAATTAGTTTAATTTTTGAAATTGTACCTAGGGTTTGTAGATCAATTTAATCAAAGCTTGATTCTCAAATTGTCCATTAATATAACCTTGTAATTTAATTTATCATTGAGTTTAATTAGCAATTACCAATTCATTAGTTTTCACATTCATGAATTAACAACAACTAATTATTTTGAATTTGCAAATTAATTGAACCCTAGAACTTATATTTCTAATTTATTATAGTTGATTGTATAGTTCCAATATCAAATTTCACCTTTCGATCCATCATTCAATATTAAGGGATCAATAGTTATCCAATCTATCAACCTATTATTCAATTCAATATAATAAACTAATAACAAGGTATATTGATGGGAATATCAAATCAAGTCATTCAATCAAATCTACTATAAACCCTAGGAGTGGGTAATTTAGCTCATCATCATTTCAAAATCAATATTCATCTCAATATAAATCAAATCAAAATTATCCATTAAAATATTAATATTCATAACAAAATAACAACAATCTAAAAATAAATTAAATGAGAAAATATGAAAAACTCCTTATAGATGCCAAGAGTTGAATTTCTTGTTCTTCCTCCTCGCTCAATCATGAATGTAATGAATAACTCCCAAACCCTCTTCAAACCTTCACTTAATCATTCTACCCTTGAAAGAATGAGTTAAGTCTCTCTCAACCCTCCAATCTTTCAATTCAAACTTTCTTCCAACCCTAACCCTTTAGGGCTTGGTCACCCACACAAAATCCCATAGAACTAAGTTATAGTCTTCTTTTTGGAGAATTGGAATGGAAGATAAAGATGAAGGTGATGATAATAGTTGTGGTAAGAATGGTGTCTCTTCCAAAACAAGAACCACCCCCCATTACATGGTGAATCCCCCCTCTATATTCATCTCCCTTCAATTATTTAATTCTAAGACAAAAAAAAAAGAATTCTCTTTTTCAACTCATCTCACTCCCATTTGTCTCCTCCTTTTCATTCTTAAAATTTTCATCCCATAAAAATACCTCACTTTTTAATTATTTTAAATTAATATTCCTCTTGTCTCCCACCTTGTCCCCCACTAATCGTGCTAATAATTCAGAGGAATCATTTGAGACACGGCTAAGACATGAATGATTTTGACGTGTCTATCAATTTTGCTTTGGACACAGCCAAGTTACTTGCCCGTGCCCTTTACTGCCTTGCATCATATATTTCATATGGGTAGTAACACGGACAGAGACACGGTCAAGTCACAAGGTCGTGTCCCTTACTGCCTTCGATTCTTTCTTTAGGTAGGAAGTGACACGACCAGTGACTTGGCCATGTCACTTACATGTGTTCACTTCTATATCTTTTCTTTCTCTTTTCTTTATTTTCTCTCCTGATGGGACAAGGCCAAGTTAGTTTTGTCCTGGTCATGTCATGTGACATGGCCAATAGCTTGGTCGTATCTCTTGGGTGTGTCGTTAGCTGCTTCTTTTTTCTCTTTTCTTAATGAGTTTCTTGCCTTTGATGAGGGACATGACCAAGCCAGTAAGTGTCTTGGCAGTGTCTCAATATCTTTCCACCATCTACTTGGAATCCAACAAGTGAATTTAAGCTCCATTTTTGCACTTCAAACACTTCAAGCAAAAATTAATCATGTTTTAAAATATGTAAAAATTAATTTTAAACACAAAATAAAATTAAAAGCTAATTTTATTAAAACACAAATCAATTTTAAGCATAAATTAAAATTAAAGAAAAAATTAATTAAAAGCTAATAAAATTACCCAAAAAATATGTACATATATTTTTAAATTCAGAACCCTAAACCATGTTTCAAACACAAATTAAACACAAATTAATTTTTTTTTATTTTTTTATTTTAATCAAAATAGAACCCAAAACCATGTTTCAAGGAGAACGGTCTTTTATTATTAATCAATGTATCTAAGGCCTCTTTTTCCTTGTGAAATTTTGAAATTGACTCTTTCAACTTATTTATTTTATCCTTTAACATTTTATTTTTTTTTATCACATTTTTTAAGCTATGTGAATTTTTAGTCATTTCATCAATTGGTTTTAATAAGTTTTCATTTGAGGTCTTCAATTCTAATGTAGAGCTTTTCAAAGACATAAAATCATTTTCTAACTTGGAACATTTATCTTTACAAAATTTCATCTTAGAGAAATACCTTTCTATTCTAAGGTTCATATGTTCAATCAAACCATTTTCATCTAAAGCATCATCAACATCATTATCATATGCAATTAGGTTTAAAGATGGAGTACTTACCTCATTGGAGTTATTATAATCTTTAATAGCTATGAGATATAGATTTTCAATTTTTTTTTCTCTTCTTCTTTACTTGAGGAATCATCATCCCATGTAGCTTTGAGTGATCTCTTCTTTTTATGATCCCACTTCTTTTTGTTTTTCAATTTGAAGTAATCTGATTTGATGTGACGGAATTTGCCACATTCATAATATTTCACTTCATTCTTTTTATCTTTATCTTTGAAGGAGGATTTAGGAAATGTATCTTTGTTAGCTTGTAGTCTTCTCTTTCACTTCCAATCACTTATCCTTTTGGATAGTATAGCCAATTCTTCTTCATTGTTGCTATCTTCATCACATGATCTTTCAACTTCTTTAATGGCCTTGAGAGCTATTGCTTTTCTTTTCTCTTTTTCACCTTGTTCTTATTCTCTTTCGGTGTACAATCCGAAGGTGAGTAGTTTTTCGACTAGTTCATCGGTTCTCAAAGAGCTAATATCATGATCTTCTTCAATTGAAGAAACTTTAGACTCAAAGTTCTTCTTTGCTCTAAGTGCTCCCAAGATTTTGCTATTGACATCATCTTGATCATATATCTTGCCATATTTCTTTAATTCGTTGACAATGGCAAGCAAGCAACTTATCATGTCGGTGACATTTTCGTTAGGCTTCATCTTGAATATCTCATACTTATATACATACATTTGATTCTTGATGAGCCTCACTTGGGTAGTACCCTCATGATAATTCTCAAGAGTTTTCCAAATGCAATGTGCACAAGTGAGATGTTGTACTCTCCCACCTTCTTCTCTTGATATTGAATTCATCAAGATAGAGGCTGCCCTATTGTTCTTGAACCAATCTCTAACATTGGCACTTGACCATTGTGATTTAGGAAGAGGAACTTGGACACCATCAACTTCATGAGTAGGAGGTTTCCACTCATTTTCAACAAAATCCTAAAACTCAATTCCTTCACTATCTAGGAATAAGAACATCTTTTGTTTCCAATAAGAATAATCCGTTCCATCGAAATAGGCCTAAGGAATGAATTTATGTTTCCATATATAAAGGTGTTTGTTGGTGGAATGGCTGCCATTTTGGATCAAATTTCATAATTAATTTTAAAAAAATTTACTAACTCTGATACCAATTGTTGTCCCAAACTAGCAACCAAGAGGAGGGTGAATTGGTTGATATGAAGAATGATGGTAAATTTGAAAATTCAAAAACAAGAGATGAAGAAGATATAGATGAAGATGAAGTAGAGTGGGGAAGAAAAAGAACACAAAAAGTTATAGTGATTCTGATTTTACCTCAATCCTACATTCACTTCCTTAACAACTTGTTAAGATTCCACTAGTCTTGAGTTTTTACAAATTTAACTCTAACTTTGTATTTTTCCTAGCTCACACCAAACTATTACAATAGTTTGAGATCAATCCTCACAACCTTTACAAGAGTTTTTCTAGGCTCACTCTCACAACCTAAGTGTTTCTAAGCTCACACTTAAACTTTTGACGGTGTTTAATGCTCATACCCAACACTCTAAGTTTTTAGGTTTTGATCTTAGATAAGATAATGAAAAAATATTATTCAATGAAATTATAATAACAATCAAAGTATTCTCTAACTACAAAAATGAAGTTTAGTGTGGTATTTATAGCCATTTGGCTTAAACTAGCAGTTTGAAGTGGTTCGCACATGTTTAGTACTTGTCTTCCACTAATTCTGTGGTCAAAGCTCGGTGTGCAGTCGCTCGGCTCAGTGGGCAATCGTACAGTTTGAAGGCTTTGTATAATGGCTAGTTCTAATGGTCAAATTTTGTTGTCTGACAGAATCTAGCTTGCCCATATATTTGTGTCATGTGGTCGCCCGGATCGACGTGCAATCGCTAGGTACAAAGTTACTATTGATTTTAAATTTCTTCATTCACGTGTTTGGATATTATTGGTCCGAGGTATTTGGTGCTAAGATTCAAATATGTCAGACTTGTGCAGTCTCTCAGTTTTTTAAGTAGTTGCATAAGGTTTTGAGCATCGAGGAAGTACTGCGAGAGCTGACCGCTATCTCTTCTGTTCCTTTTGGATATTTGCATCTTTGTTACGTGAGGTCACTCGGGTGTCTTGGGCGGTCGCATGAAGTTCTGTCATTCTGACTTCACCGCTCACTGAGACCGCTATCATTTCTGTGATTTTATGAATTTTTACTCTGCTTTGGTGTGGTCACTCGGTGCTCGCATACGGTTGCATGCCTACCGGATATCCTAACTTCATCGCTCACTAAGAGCATGAACTCTTCTGTAGAAATTGTGGACTTAGCTTAGTTGTCATAGTTGGTTTGTCTAGCTCGGTATCGAGTTGCACTGCATGCTTAGCTCGGTTGTTCCATCGAGCTACTTTAAGCTCAACAGTTCGGTTCTCTTAGCTTGGCAGTATTATATCTAACTTGGCACTTCTAAATATCTATTCAGTTCTTTGCTCGACAAGTCTGAATTTTAGTTTGGCTCTGTGCTCGTGCTGCATTTGTGCGGTCGCTTGGTCGCTAGTTTAGGCGGTCACACAAAGGCACTTAGTTTCTATCTCTGCAAAAGAGACTTATTTAAAATCATTAGTTCTTTATCAATTTGATTGTCAATAATCAAAATAGAGCTTGATTGTCCAACAATGTCAACATGATTTAAATTTTCAGAATTATTTAAATTTTTACTTTCAATTGTAAAACCCCTCTTTTTAATTTTCTTTAGTTTTACTTTGAGTTTTCAAAAGACATTAATTTAAGTAATCAATTTTCGGAGGATTCGACCATATTCACCGCATTTATAATTTTATTTTGTCCAAGAATAGATTTTTATTTTTAGTAGATTCGATACCTATCACTACATTTAATAAGCTTATGACTTGGTTAAACATTAAAGCAACTTGTATATAATTTTTTGCCATAGTTATAAGTGTTATTTGCAATTAGTGAGCAAAACAATAAACGTAGTATGCAAAACTATTTTCTTTCAAGACCAAAGTTTTCAACCCGTTAATTGTTCCTTGCACACTGCTAGCACCATCATAACCTTGCCTCATGTAGAGAAGATAAACTCAATCAATATTTTGAAAATAATTCCTCTATTGCATATTTAGTGAAAAATAAGTTGTATCACTAACATGAATAAAATCAATAAATCGTTCAAGCATACATCCCTTTGCATCAACATAATGTAAAACAAGTGATAATTGCTCTTTAATTGAGATATCACAAGACTCATAAATAAGAATAAAAAATAAATTACCTTTAAAATAATTAATTATAACATTGGTGGTCTCAATTACAGCAGTTTTAACAATATCTTTTTGCACATCAAGAGCAATGACTTTAAAATTATTATGAGTATTTTCTAAAACAACATTATTGATAGTCTGAGTATGATCAACTAAGAATGGTAAAAGATCTAGCTTGATTATTACCACCTGTGGCTGTAAAGTGGTTGTTGGGTATCAAGTTTTGGAGTTTTTGGTCGTAAATGCGCAAACAGCTCTCTAATTTCATACCTTTTATAAGCTAAACGTTGAGTTTCTCTATAAATCACGCGTGTACTTTTGGATGAGAAATTATATTATACATTCATGTAATTAAAATAATAAATGAATTTATTAATGATATGTCGCGATATTTTTCTTAAAATATATTCTATTTTTTAAAGTAAAATTTTCAATTTCTCTAATAATAAAATATAAAAATTATATTATTATTTAATTAATTTATCATTTCAAGTACGATATATAATTGAAATTATAATTGTAATTTTTTTCTTTTGGACTTCTGCTTTTCTATTGGACACTTTTGAAAATTCTTCCACCGCAATAATTTTTTAAATTTAAATAATTATCTTTATTTTTAATCTTATAATTTTAAGAATAATTTCAATATTAAGTTAAAATTTAACTTATTAGAAAACAAAAAATATTATTAAAAAATCACTTATTTTAAAATAATTACTATCCGGATCTGATACAATTTTTTACATAAAGTTTGTTTAACTTAAAACGTGAATAAATTTTTATTTTTTTATTAATTATATGTCAGAACGAGAAATATTTAAATTTAAATTCGAGATTTAAGCGAGCTTCTTATCACCAGGCTATATTTTGGTAGTTAAATAAATTTTTAAATTTTTTATTTGAAATAAAATTGATATTATATATTACTTCATTGAAATTTTAAATTTACAAATATAAATTCAAAAATAATTTTATGTCTCAAAATTTGGAACATTTTCACCAATAATATTAACTGCTATAATTAATAGTTCAAGTTCAATAGTATTTTTTTAGTCATTAATTTTGAAACTAAATTACAAATGTACATTTTTAAAAGTAAGAAACAATAATATGTGAAGAATAGCTTATGAGTAAATACAATATTAAATTCAATGCAATTCTTCTAATACGATATATAAATTTAGGCTTTTGATAAAAATATAAGAAAAATTAAAAATAATTTTAAATTTATCATATTTATAAAATATTTATCAAAATACTAAAATTTATAAAATATTTATCAAAATACCAGATTTTTATTAGTTTACAAAAAGTTTACAATGAGTTTATAATGATTTTATAAATTTTATATAATTTATAATGAGTTTATTACGAGTTTATAATAAAATAAATAAAATATTTTTGATAAAAGAGTAAAAAATTTTAAAAATACGATGGAGGGTGTTATTTTTCAAATAAATCTAGCTATTTATATTAGTAATAAGTATTATATATCTATTGTAATTCTTGATAGATGAAGAATTAGAATTTATACATTTTTTCCTGTTATATTTTTATATTAGAATTTGAAATTATAAGTTAGATGATATTGGCAGCTCTTTTTTCATAAATTTTTTTATTCGGTCCAAATTTAAATTTTATAATTTTTAAAATAAAAATAATAATTTTATTACTTGTGATGAATGAACAGGATCTAAGTAAACCATGTATATGCTTCTAAATCTAACTATCCATTAAACTGGAGTTAATTTTATCAATTGTGTCTGAATTTTTTTTTTTATTTGTATAGTCAATATTTTACAATTTTAATTTTTTAATAAGATATAATTTTAATATCTTTTTCTGTTTTTTGGTCAACTATTGATTACATGAATTTCAAGTGTCTAATAAAATTATATCTAAAAATAAAATTAAAAAATCATATTATTCTTTCATATTCATTTAAAGAAAATATATTTTCCTTTGTTATAAAAAAAAAACGGCATAAAAAATTATTTTTATTTTTAAACATATAAATTCACAGAATCAAATAAAATTGATGTAATCAGGTAAATATTAATGACAGAGAAAAGTTTGATGGGCATGTGGACGAATGAACTGATATTGAAAAACATAGCTTCAAGTTTAAGCCATGCAAAAATTTTATTTGCTTTCTTGGTTATAATTAATTAAAGTGCCCATTGTTATGACTATCAAAACTATAACTTAAATATAGTATCTGTGTATTAATATCTCTGGTCCCACTAAATTACTTTTGTATTAATGGTCTAGCTTTTTTTACCAAAGTGATAACATTTTATTTAATTAAGAGATCACATAAAATTAATATTTGATAATTTTTATCAAATTAAAAATCTTCACTTTCTTTAAAGAATAAATATTAGAAAAAAAATTATTATATATTTTTCCTTGGTGAGATTCAACTAAAGATAAATTATTTTTTTAGAAAAATTCTAAATTATCTTAATAGTAATGAGAAAAGTAGTCGACTATAATAATATAGAACAAAAATTAACGTCAAAAATCAAAAATACAATTTTTTTTTTTAAAAATAATAATTTTTTAATAGTCATCCTCATAGACGTGGGAGTGATTGAAATGAGGCCCCAGAATTGTTGGATTGAGGCCTAACCGATAACACCACAAAAAATATTTTAATTTTATTTCAGTTAATTAAACAATTCAAATTTTAAAATTTTCTTTTATTCCAACCAATCAAATAATAAATTTTTGAGGTTTATTCGGAATTATTGTTTTTCAAAAATATATATATATAATTTAAAGATTTTGGTTTATGTTTATCAAATTTATTTAAAATAAATTTTATGATATGTTAAATTATAAAAAGTTTTAAATTATTTAAAAATAATAATTTCAAAATATTTTTTAACATTAAAAAATATTTTTATAAAAATTAAAGTTCTTCCTTAATATCAAATAGGAAGCCTTAATGGGTAAAAATAAATAGTCATGTATCAATATATATACATTTTACAACATGGCATTTTTTACGTAGCTCAATTTAATTTGGCATCAGCATGAATGAACAGTGTATTTCTAAATTGGTATCAGAGGATAGATTGAAACATTTTAATTCAAATAAATATAAATTTTGTTATTGTAATATGATCTTAATTTTATAAAATTACGTCTTCAACTAATATAAAATCACGTGAATAATTCCTTCATTCTACAACATCACTAAACTAGGAGTGCCAACAGCTTAAAAATCCACAAAAATGGCCCTGCCTCAATCTAAATTTATTTAATTTTTAAACTACTTGAATCATTTTAAACCTGATTATAATTATTAACATATTCTTTTCAAACCTATTTATTATCAAAATCTATTTAATTATCAGTTTAAATATAATAATTTAAAAATATTATAAAATTTAAAATATAAATTATAATTTTTTTAATTAAATAATTATAAATAAATATTTAATATTAACATAATTTTATTAAAAATAATTTTATATCACATAATTTTATAATTAAAATAAAATATAATAAATATATAATTATAATTATAATAAAATATAATTAATATATAATTGGGTTCGGATAACGAATATTCAATAATTTATATCTGAACCTTTTATAGATAGTAAAAATACTATTTATATCAGTCCAAACTCGTTTATAAACTATTCATACAATATATAAACGAATTGAGACAGATTTAATATCTAAAAATATCCGACTAATTGTCGCTCCTATACTAAATCTTTATTTGTTTTAAAGAAAAATGAGGAAAAAATAAAAAAATAAAAATAAAAATTTCATTTCTATTTTTTTCCTTTATTTGAATAATAATAAGAGGAGTAAATTAGACACATCATCCTTCAGATATCCCTTATCCAGTTATCATTCATTATTCCATTATTATTTCTCAACTATCTAAATTTGTATTATTGTCGTTATTTTATCTATATGTCGTTCAACACCCTGACTAAAATTAATGTGGCATAAAATATAGCCTTACGTCAGCTCATAAAGTGGGATAGCAAATGACATATAAATAAAATGGCAAAATATATGGTTTGCCGCATAGATATCAAATGATGTAGTATTATATGATTTATCATATTATTTTAAACTTAATGTGGCGTCACATCATCGATCACATTAACTTTGTTAAAAGCTCTTAAATTCACCTTTAAAAAATAAGCATTTGATGTGATACAAAATCATGCATTATGTCAGTTTTGTTAAATTGAAATGTATAAATTTTTCAACACCAAGCAAACCCAAATAAAGCGAATAGATTTTGATCGAATTTAGTCGATTTATGATGCATATTAAAGTAAAATTGAATTTATATTTAAAAAAATTCAGATTTTGTTAGGTAATCAGGTTAAGATTTATTTATTTTATTTGAATCCGAAGCTGACCAATAAATATATTATATATATATATATATAAATTATATAACCCGACCTAACTAAACCCAAATCAGCCTGATATATATAATATTATATATGTTAGATATATTATATATATTATAATCCAATTTAACATGATGGAATCCAACCGAAATTGAAAATATACGGATCGATAAAAAATATATATAATTTTGATCGAAATCGGTTTAGTCTTTTAGTATTTAATCAGGTTCCGTCAAATTGAAATATATCCTTAACCCGACCGATGCACATTTCTACGTTAAATCCTACATCATCCGCCGTGTCAGTTTCATAAAAAACCCCTTAAATTCACTTTTTTTAAAAAAAAAAGCCTTTGACGTGGCACAATATTATGCATTATGCCAGCTTCATTAAACTAGGTTGTACAAATTTTTCAAAATCGACCAAATTCAAAAGAACTGAATAGATTTTAGTCAGGTTCAATCCGTTTGATATATATTCGAGTGAAATCGGATTTATATTTTTAAAAAAATTTAAATTCGGTTGGATGGTCAAGTTAAAATTTATTTTTTTTATTTGAATTCAAACCTGACCGATAAATATATACTATATATATTTATAAATTATAATATATATTATATAACACAACCCGACTTGTAAATTTATATATATATATATAATATTATATTTATTAGATATATTTATAATGTATATTTTATATATTATAATCTAATTTAACCCGATCGAAATAAAAAAAATATTAGTCAATAAAAAATATATATAATTTCAATCGAAGTCGATTTAATTTTATAATATTTAATAGGGTTTGAACATATTAAAATATATCATCATTCTTACCTATAAATTTATAGATAAATTATTAAAAAATTAATTTTTTAAAATTATTTAATTATTAAATAAAATTATATTGTAATTTATAATTTTTTTAAAAAAATATAATTAAAATATAAATAAAATAACTTTATAAACAAGATGTAAATATATCTTCGGTGGTTAAGCTATTAGACTTTTTATATAATAGGTGCAAAGTTTAAAGCGAATATCTGTACCTACCTGTTTTTTTAAGTGAATTTTTTATTTAAGGGGGACTTTGAACAAAAATTTATACAGCGTCACATTTGTCCCTAAAAGTGATGTGGCATTGTGTTGGCCCCTAATCCACTTCATTAAAGAGCCAACGCGGTGCATTAAATAGCAAATAGAGAAAAGTCAACAGTTTTTAATTAGAATATTTCTAAAGAACAACGAGTATATTTTATCCACAATAAATAAAAAATAAAAATAATTTTTTTCAATTTCCTTCCAATATTCCAAAACTATTTTCACAAGTAGACAAAGAAAATAAAAAATAAAATTCAGAAAATTCCTAATTTAATCTTTATTGATTTAGAATAATAAAGATATAATAGTAAAAATAAACTCTATAAAAATTATTTTCTTTTATCTTTTTCATGTTTTAATTAAATAATCAAATAAATAAAATGAAATACAAATTCTATTCTCTTTCTTTTTTTTTTCTTCTTTTTCATTGCGCTGCTAAAAACCAAAGAAAGGCTAATAGTTTCATAATCAAGTGTGTATCCTGTAATCCAAATACATAAAACATTCAAATGCTAACAATTCATCGTCTCCTTTAAACATCCAGGGAAATGTAAATCGAATCCCAATAATAAATAAGATCAAAACCTCCTCATAGCATTTCAGTTTTCACCAAGCAATACGAGCATGCGCCTCAGGTCAGTCTTTGGCACTTTCTAGTCAACTTTGTTGGCAATTTAATGAGCAAAGGAAATCTCCAATTTGCTGCAGTCATTCTAGCAATTTGAAGAATTTTATATTCTCATGGAGTAATAGGATGAATATCAAGTAGTCTAAAACTCTTTGAAGGGTGAATACAACAGCCTGCACAATAGTTTTGACACCCATTGCAGCATCAATTCCTGCGCTGCTACACTTGTATCGCTCAAGTAGTTCTGGCTCTTAGCAACCTATAATAATATCAAGGGTGTTTTAGTCGGTCAATAAATAGAACCCCAACTCGAGGACTACCACAAGCAGCCTGTTTGAAGATGCTGAACAATTCTTCTTTTTAGATAGAAAATCATACAGCTGACTCAACTCTTAGGCATTCTAGAAATTCTTCCAGTAAACTCTAATGCAATTTCCACGTCCACGATCCAACCAACATATATTCTATTAAAGATTAAGAGAGAGAGAGAGAGAGAGAGAGAGAGATTGAAAAACTAAAATTTATGCATCTGGTACTCAAAACAAAAATATATACAGCATGATTCATCATCATGAATCATGAGTCCAACCTACATGGGTAAGAGAAATAAATGATGAAATGTGATGTTTGGCTCTTCATTTTGCATTTTGTGCTCTGCATTTTGCTTTCTAAGAAGTGTACTTTAAGAGGAATACTAACAACATAACATGTTCGGCAAATGCAACACAAAATAATCTTCCATTTATAAGAAGAAACTTTTGCATTTCAAATATTTGCCTTTTGTTAACGAACAATATGCCTTTTATTTCCAAAATAGCATAAGCTAAAAACAGGATTTTAGCAAGTTAAACAAACTGTTAATTTGTGCTTTCAATATAATTCCACATCAACAAGAAAATAAGAACTTGTGAAAAAGTGTACCACCGATTCTTCCAATAAAGAAAATACTTTAGGATAAGCAAGAAAAATGGGAAATAAGAAACAAGACGTGTAATGAAAAGCAATTTTACCTCAGCTATTTTAACTGGTAATCATATAAAAATCATAACATGTATGAGCAATTCACAGGTTGTATCTTTGCAAACAAAATTACTCAGCGCACAATCCTTCAAGCATAATTTGTAAGATGAACTTAAAATAACAACAGCCCAGCTCTAAAGAAATGTAACACACTATATAAATTGAGAATGATTATGAAATGTCCAAAACTGCACACGTATTTTCATTGTGCATTTCAATCTGGAGTTACGGCAAATTTCTGCATCCTATGAATTAGGAGCAGCATATTGAATTTAAAATCTTTTAAATAATGCCTAACATGAAAACTTATGAGCACCAGACACTTCTAGGATGAAGTCAACATAAGTAAATAAAATGTAGCTCTAATGAAATTCATTTCTCCTTGAACGCAAATACAATGTAGCTGTAATGAAATTCATTTCTCCTTGAACACAGCTGAGCTTTGCAAAACAGCCATGCACTGCTTGCATAGTACTTGCCATGAATAACATTGACATGCCATGCATGTATTGCACAGATGATAAAGATTATTAACTGCATGGGCAGTTGAATAACAATAAGCAAAACTATTATCTCTCATATAAGTCTAAACAAATGTTTTGATCTCTATAAGAAGCTTCAGAATGCAGAATGTATTAATCAAGAAAAAACCAGTAGAAAGATCTTTGGATTCTGCTGCTTAAGTTTATGAAGATCACATATTAGTGTAGAATTATGTTTCACGAAAATTTTTCAATCATATGCAAAAATTACCAGGACAGCTCAATGAAATGATGGAAGAAATAATCTTAAGAATTCACTATATGTAATTCAGATAGAAAAATGTCAGAGACAAGAAAAAATCAGCTACAGCTAGAAATGAGGACTAGATTCCTTAAAACAAAAGAAGACTGAATACACAGAAAAGCTTCATCAGTGAACTTTAAAATAATCAATATTAGCTTTGATATAAAAGATCTCTCACCTTGAATCCTTATCAATATATACATGCTGACTGTTAGTGTGTTGGTCATAAAGAGCAGAACCCTCAAGGACTATGTTCTAATCTTAACTTTAACGGCTACGTTGAACTTTTAGAGACGAAAATACCATTAAAGTTGACAAAGTAAAACAAGAACAATACAGCATTTTAACAATTCTCATTCTTGATGAACTAATTCATGGTGCATAGCCCATCTATCTAGATGTGACCCAAGTGAGCTTCAAGGCTGTTTTTTGCCAGATTGTAAAGGCACTACATCAAGGCCTAGGAAAATTTCAAGAGTTCCATTTGCATAGGTATGAATTTGAAATGACAATGGGTTGATTGTTTTTCAAGTGAGAGATCACTAAAAAATAAACAATTTCAAGAGTTCCATTTGCATAGGTATGCATTTGAAATGACAATGGGTTGATTGTTTTTCAAGTGAGAGATCACTAAAAAATAAACCCATGATTTCATATTTAAATTCCCATCCATTTCAAATAACCATCTTTTCCAGTAGGTCGTCAGATGAGTTCAAAGTAATTCTTTAACAAAATCAATTCAATCAGATTAATTATTATGTATTGCATGTAATTTAAAAAAAAAAAATTCATTCAGCCAAATTTCGGAAAATTATCTGCCCTAAACTTATCAACTAATCAAAATCAAAGAATAACGAACCTAATTAGCTAATCAAAATCAGAAAATAAATGATCCTAATTCATACTAGGCCAACAATTGTTCCATACATTTCGCCCAAAATTAAGTTATAAAACACAACACAATCACCAAAACAACAGTGGAATTTAGTCCCAGTTTTAGAGAGATCTATTATCAAATCACTATCCCATTTATCCTACTCACTACAGAATCAGATAATTATGATCTAACAACACTAAAAATTAATAGAATATCAAGTATCAATTAAATGAACAACACCAAACCCGATCACGATCAATTCGTTTTTGGATCAGGCAACGGGAACAACCCAGCTCCGGCGGCTCCACGTGGCGGCGAAAAACCGAGAAACTTCTGGAGATTTGTACGAATACTGATTGAACATAGGAAATACAAAAACGCCATCGAACAATCGGTTGCATCATCGCCTTGCAATCCCCGATGACTCATTTTCATCACGATCCCAATCGGCTTAAATGGCAATCTGGCAACGACTTTCCCTTCGAAAAGCGAGTTCAATAGTCCAAAAACGATGAACAGAACCAAGGCCACAACGGCGCCGGATTTGAACTTGAAGAGAGACAAGTCGCGATTGGATTCTTTCAAAGAGGACTCAACGCGGTCTATTTTCTTGGTTTTGGACTTCTTGTTAGTGATTTTAGTGGTCTCAGTTTTCATTGTTTCGAGCTTTTTAGAGGCTTTGTCAATAGAGGATTTGAGAGATTTGTAAGAGTTTGTTCGGTAAATTAAGATCCAGGAGATGGCCTCGCAGACTACAGCGGTACAGATTGAGATTCCGACCACCGTGAGACTGTCGGAGTACTTGAAGGAGGAGAGGAATTGCAGCGTCGCCATCGGAGAGAGGAATTGCAGTGTCGCCATCGAAGGAAGCTGGCAAGTAGGAGCGTAGGACCCTGTGAAAGATTAATTTATTTGCGATTAATATGACTGGAAGAGACTGAGAGGGAGATCAACAATTATATATACCACAACAGGGGTAATTTTTTCGGGTAAAATTAGGAATTAACTGTTAAAAAATTGAACTCCATTCAAAACGAGGAGCTCTTACATATTTTACAAAATTTTTATTAAAAATATATTATTTAAAAAATAGAAAAATATTAATTACAGGTATTTTAGAGATTAACTATTTAATAATTTTTTTATTAATTAAAAAATATTTATTATAATATTTTAAAAAAAATTATAATAAATTTTTTTATCAATGAGAGAAATTATTGAATAGTCACTCACCAAAATGACTGTAATTAATATCTCTTAAAAAAATACCACATACATGATAAGAACAATACACGGAGGCAAAGCCTAGTTATGAGATGTATCTTCTTTAGACAATAAATTTAACATCGATTCTCCTTCTAATGTAATATTAAAAAAAACAATGTTACCAAAAAGTCCAAAACTATATGCATTTAGTGGATCAAAATTATCACAAATAAGTTATCTTATAAAGGTGTAACAGAACTTCTAAATTTTAAGACTCATACTTTCAAGAAAGGGTTAGGATATGAAGAAGCTAACAAAAATGGTCAGCCAAAGAAGAATAAGAATATGAGCTTCCCATCGCTTGAAGAGGTTTTTGTCAAAGCTCCAGACATAGGACCACTCCAAGGGAAGCCTGAGCCAGTTATGTTCATAGGAAGATTAATCCCGAGTTTTGAGATTTTTGCTAATGTTGCAGAACTGGTGGACCAAATGAAGAAAGAGCTCATCTTGCCAATCGACAAGGAGCCTAATCCAAAAGGAAAGAAGGAAGTTGTCTTAAAAGCCCAGAAGACTCCAGAGAAAATTGATGCTCTAGTTGAAGAGAAGTTTGAAGATGTCTTAGTTTATGATTTTGAGAATAATGATTTTGATTTTGATTTCTGCTTTGTATGATGATGATGATGTTTTCTTTTCCAAAATGAATGCAATAAAGTCTGATTTTGGTTACTTGTGTGATGTTTTTCCTGATGGTCGCATGCATTCAAATAGTGGTTACATGAGCATCTTTAATATTAACTCTATTGATACACAATCATTAAATTTGAGAACAACCGAAAATCCTAAAAATATTA
This sequence comes from Garcia nutans, assembly GCA_947685225.1. NCBI lineage: Eukaryota > Viridiplantae > Streptophyta > Magnoliopsida > Malpighiales > Euphorbiaceae > Garcia > Garcia nutans. The sequence goes on from CANTUV010000060.1 coordinate 5,693,622, forward strand.
GCATAGCATCCGACCTTATTCCTGATGAGAGAGAGAGATTAGAAAAAACACTTAAAAAATATGAAGATGTTTTTGCTTGGTCTTATGAGGATATGCTTGGAATAGATCGGGATATAGCCGAACACCTGATTCCTACTTACACTCACATGAAACCTGTCAGACAAAAGCTTAGACGGTTAAAACCGAAATGGGCAGAATTGATCAAAGAAGAAGCCACTAAACAAATATAAGTGAAGTTCCTTGAAGTGATAGATTATCCAGATTGGCTAGCCAACATAGCTTTCATTCCGAAGAAAGACGAAAGAATTAGTGTCTGTGTGGATTATAGAGACTTAAATAAGGCTTCCCTAAGGATGACTTTTCTTTACCCCATATAGATGTCCTTATTGATAGTGCGGCCTCTAGCATGTTACACTCATTCGTAGACGAATTTTTCGGATACAACCAAGTATTAATGGCCCAAGAGGATAAAGCTAAAACTACCTTTATTACTACATGGGGTATATTTTGTTATAGGGTGATGCCTTTTAGATTAAAGAATGCTGGAGCAACCTACCAAAGAATGGCCACCACCTTGTTTCATGATATGATGCATAAGGAAGTTGAGGTTTATGTTGATGAAATGATGGTAAAGTCAGATACAAGAGAATATCATTTTCGTAACCTAGAGATATTCTTAGAGAGAGCAGTAAAGTATAATCTCAAGTTGAATACAAAAAAGTATGTGTTTGGAGTTACTTCAAGTAAAATGCTGGGGCACGTGATTGGCCCAAATGGTATTGAGATTGACCCTGACAAGGTTAAGGCAATCAGGGATATGCCAGCCCCTAAGATGGAGAAGGAAGTTTGGGGGTTTATTGAATGATTGCAGTATATTAGCAAGTTCATAGCGAAGCTTACCATGATCTGTGAACCTATCTTCAAATTGCTTAAAAAGAATTAGCCAGTCAAGTAGAATGAAGAGTGTCAAAAGGCTTTTGAGCGTATAAAAGACTATCTACTGAATCCACCTATTTTGAAATTACCTAAACCCGGTAAACCTTTATTACTATACTTTGCAGTAGAGGAAGAGTCAATAGGAGCTATGATAGCCTAAGCAAATGAATCAAGGGTTGAGCACACAGTCTACTATTTGAGTAGAAAGCTCCTACCTTATAAAATTAAGTATAATATCATTGAAAAGACCTGTATATAGTTGTGGTTTGGTCTTCTAAGAAGTTGCAGCATTACTTTCAGTCTTATAGTGTGCAGGTAATTTCCGGTTGGATCCAGTAAAGTATTTAAGGGAGACACTCTCTTTAATAGGGAAGTATGGTCGATGGTTGATAATTTTAGAGGAATTTGAAATTGAATATGTAACAAAAAAAAATAATTAAAGGTAGAGCAGTAGCAGTATTCATGGCCTATCAACCATTGCCAGACAATGAGGAAGTAGTCTTAGAATTTTTCGATGAACATTTAGAGGCCATAGAAGTACAAGGATGGAAGATATACTTTGATGGAGCAGTAAATAAAAAGGGAGCAGGTTTTGGAGTAATACTTGAATCACCTTAAGGGGAGCTCATTCCTCTAGCAAAGAAGTTGAAGTTCAGGGCAACCAATAATATGGTGGAGTATGAAGCATGTATCTTTGATTTAGAAACCCTGATGATTATGAATATGGATAAGGTGCAAGTCTTTGGTGATTCCTTGTTAGAGGTATTGTCACATCCGCCTACTGCATTTATGCAGTGTAGACACGTGCATAGCGAGAGTAGGGAAAAGGAGAAGATAATTCTTGATAACAGCCCTAGATAAGGTTGTATGACAAAAGGGACCTAATTGTAATTTTTAATAAAGTTGGGGACGTAGATGTAATTTCAAAGAAAGTTGCACCGGATGTTCTTAATAGTGCATATAACAGATTCCAAAAATGGAATGTAGAGAAAAATCGGATCGCAACGACGTGTAACGGTTTTTCCAGGAAATGTCCCGTTAAAGAAAAATGAAGAAATGTTGACTAAGGGCATTTTGGTCATTATCAATTAAAGTTATACATGAATTTAGGGTAGGAAATAAAGACGTGAGTACGTAGAGAATGGCGAGAAGTTAAATATGAAACGATTGTCAGTAGAAACGAAGCCGGAGAAAACCCGAGCAAAAATAGGACCAAAAGGGAATTTTGTAAAAAGTTGAGGGCTTACCGGTAATTTTTCAAAATGACTTAGAAACCTAAAATAGATCTTATAAATAGAAAGTAGAGGTCGAGAGGATCAAAACCATATATAGTTTGACTCGTGGAGCTATACGGTTTAAAAGATATGATCGATTAATCGCCGGAACGTAATGTGGGCCCGGTTTCGTGTCGGGACCGGATGAGTAACCCGGGACAACTTTATGAGATCCAATGGGAAGAGAGACAAGTGGAAAGAAGTAAAGGAAAAAGGAAGTTATAAAAATCAAAGGTTGGCCAATCAAAAGAGAACATTTAGCATATGTAATAAATGTGTAATAAATGAAGAAAGAGAAAAAGTGGACAAATGGTCAAGGTGATCATCACTTCCTTTGTAAATAAATATAGGTGATATGAAGAGCAAATTCTCTCTTTTCCACTCACCAAATTCGGCCAACAAAAGAAAATACCAAGGGACTTCCAAGTTTTTCCAAACTTTGATTTTTAAGGTAAGTTCTAAGGTTTTTAAGTGTGTAGACTTTAATTTTAGTATTAGTTTTAGGTAGTTATATATATATTGGAAGATTGGGAATTAGAGTCTTATATGGAATTGAAAAATAATAATAATAATAATAAGATTAATTGATTAAATGGAAGAACCAAGATATAGAAAGATTAATAAGGTTGGATTAGGGGTTTCGGTTGGAAAAGAAATAGAGGATAATTTATTATTTTGAAATTCTAAGGTTTATGTTGTATCTTGAATTGATTGAAGGAGAAATAAAGAATTAAAGAAGGAGAAGAAAGAAAAGCCAAGAGGAATTAAAGAAATAAGGTTTGGTACTTTACCTTTGAATAATTAATTTTGGTTTGATGCTTTACAAACTTTGGTTCATGAAAGTTTTGTTGTTGATGCTTAAATATATTGATTTGAGTTAAACATGCAAAAGTTGTCAAAGGGAAGTGTTTGAATCTTCACTTTACCATTAAAGAAGCCTTAATATTGATTTGCAAAAGAAAAATAAACTATCCTATGCATTTCATGTGTTTGGGCCGAAATGGTTCCAAAAAGACAGCTTTCTGGACCTTTTTGTGGAAATTGTTTGAGGCAGCAAACGAAGGAATTTTTCAACAAAATTTTACATGCAATTAGTCAACATATGAAATAAGTTTTCTGTAAAATTTCAGCCAAAAATAAGATCATTTACTTGGTCAAATGCATGATTGAAGTGGACTGAAATTTTGACGAAAATCCAGATTTTACTATTCATTTGGTCATGCCATTTTGCGTTGCCGATTTTTCTCGCCGCAACACTATTCATTTGGTCAATTTGTGATCCTTTGAGGAATGCTTTGAAATATTTGATATGTTTATTGTGGATGTTAAATATGTGAAAAAGAGTAACGGTTTGACCAAAGAATGTGGTGCGCGGCATAAATGGCAAAGCGTGACGGAAATTAAAATGATTTTTCGAATCATTCCAAAATGAAGTTTGAAACTTAAATTGAATCATTTTAACCTTTATGCTCTACTGGATAGTGGGAGTGGTAGATAAGGGTATGGTGCACTATACTAACGCATGCAGTACTGCTTATTATTGTGATATGATATGTTATTCAGTGGTGAGGCCACTGAAGCCAATGGGGAGGCCCATTGGTTAGAACCAGGATGGTGAGGGCCATTCCTGTGATCTGATATCGGTGGTGAGGGCCACCTATGTTACAGTGGTGAGGGCCACTGCCTTATCACTATGGTTCCCTATATACCAGTAGAGCCTGAACCAAAGACATATTTTTCGTTAAACTATGAAATGCAAATGAGTTGAATTATGATTTTACATTATTGAAAGCGTATCACACTGAATGTATCAAAATTTCTATTGGTTTAAGGTTGGTTGATTTATGATTTAATTATTTCATATTTTCCAAATGTTTTCATATGTTACTTGTATTTTATTGGTAAAGTACCCACTGAGCGACATTGCTCAGCGAGTTAAGTTTTCCTTGACTCGTAGGTTCGGAGCAGTAGATAAATCTTGGGAAAGCAACGACCAGACCACAGCAAATCTCAGGGGTAGATCTTTTAGTTCCATTATGAGTTAGCTAGTTGTGGCATGTATATGAATAAATATAAAAGAGATTTTCTATGTTATAATTGTATGTTAGTAGTATGTAATAATCATAAATCTTTACTTTATGTTATATTAGAAGTGTGAACTCTTCGTGCAGGTTTGTAGTTGAGGGTATAAGGTGAATTCATTGGGAGTGCATTAAATTTGATGGTAATTATATTGGTCTGTGTAAAATGTTTTAAAAAAAATCAGAAAAACAAGTTTTGTCGACACTTGGGATCCAAATTTCTAGGCGAAACTATGGCAAAATTTCTGTAAAAATCAGAATTAAAATTTGACTAAGTAAATTGGTAGCAACATTAGGATAGTGTGGCGCCTCTACTCGACTTACACATGTAGGTTGGGAAGGGGTGTTACAGGTATCCCAAGTGAATGGAGAGTGGGAGTTAAAAGAAGAGAAGTTAAAATCATACCACGATTACTTAACCATCGTGAAGAAGAATTTTAAGGAGTGCAGATTTATACACTTACCAAGAGAAGAAAATCAGATGGCTGATGCCCTAGCCACATTGGCTTCTATGTGGGAAAATCCTATCAAATTATTTCTTAAGACTCTGGTTTTGATCAGTTCATCGACTCCTTGCTATAAATGTGAAACAATCATGAAAACTGATATAGACCATGATGCATGGTATGACACCATAAGACGATTCTTGGAGAATAAAGAATACCCATTGGGGGCAAAAGGGAAGAGAGAAGAGCCATACGGCAGTGGTCCTTGCAATACATCACCTTTCATGGAGAGTTGTATCAAAGATGGCTTGACGAAGTGCACTTGAGATACTTAAAGAAGTCTGAAGTTGAGCAAATCATGTCAGAAATACATGCGGGAAGTTATGGTCCACACATGAATGGGTTTGCTTTGGTTAAGAAGATAATTCGACAATGTTACTACTGATTGACCATAAAGAGAGATTGTATTGTGTTTGTAAAAAAGTGTCAGCAATGTCAGATGTATGGCAATTTGAATCACACGTCTCCTGAAGAATTACATTCTATGTCTTCACCCTGACCTTTTGCAACTTGGGGGATTGATATTATAGGAGAGATACATCCGACAAATTCAAATGGTCACCGCTTCATTATAGTAGCAGTGAATTATTTTTCAAAATGGGTCGAAGCTGAATCTTTCAATAAGCTGGGGGCAAGACAAATGGCTAGGTTTATTAAAAAGAATCTCATATACAGATATGAGGTCCCACACAATGTGATATCAGACAATGTGGTATAGTTTTAAGGAGCAGTTAGGGACTTATTCTAGAAGTGTCAAATCCATCATCACCGATCCTCCCCATATAGACCGAAGGCTAATGGTACGATGGAAGAAACAAACAAAAAAATTAAGCAAATTCTGTCCAAGATGACCAAGATGTATAGGGATTGATCGGAGATGCTTCCTTTTGCTTTATGGGGATACAGAACAAGTGCGCAAACCCCGACTGGAATGACACCATTTTCCTTGGTTTATCGGATGAAAGTAGTGTTGCCAGTTGAGATTGAGATTAAATTGTTAAGGGTGGTCCTGGAAGCTAAATTGCCTGAGAAGGAATGGGTAGTGAGCAGATACACATAGTTAACTTTATTAGAAGAGAGAAAGTTAAAAATACTGTATCATCATCAGTTACATCAAAGAAAGATTGCTCGGACCTACAATAGAAGGGTTAAGATCAAGAAGTTTAAAGTTGGCGACTTAGTGTTGAAGCAGTGTAAGCCTATTGTACCTGATCCAAGAGGAAAATTTAAACCTAGTTGGGAAGGACCATATGTTGTGAAATAAGTCATGAACAAAGGTGTAGTCAAGATATCAGACATGGATAGAAATGAGTTTAGTGAGCTAGTGAACATTGACAGGTTGAAGAGGTTTTATGTATAAAAAATGCTTGCTAGGTTGAAAACCCAAAGAAGGCAGCCTATGCAAAAGTTAGAGCAGTCCGTTAGCTTTGAAAATCCGAAAGGGCTGGCTAGGCAACAATTAGGACTAAATAAAAGAAAATTATCAATTAGAAAACCCAAAAAGGCTGGTTGGCGATAGGAGTGATCTTTTGTATACTGGCCTTATGTTTGGTTGTTCCCTAATTTAATAAAATACAATTAATATTAAAATTATTCTATGTGTACTATTTCAAAATAATCTGACCATTAGATAAAATAAATAACACAATCGCGAAAGGCGATAACAAATTATAAAAGGAAAGAAAACATCTAGTATTATTATTATTATTGTTCATCCTAACATTATTTTTTCTAAGGAATTAATAAATGTAAAATCTATGGCAGATGATAAGTGTAGTGTAGAGGCCAACTTTACTTTAGTCGATCTAGAAAAGCTTCAGTCAGATGAGGCATGTCCAAATCTGGAGTAAACTCAGAAACTTGAGGCTCGGCTCCATACTGTAGGTTAAGAAGATGAGGATCATAGCAAGTACCTCGATGAAGAGAGGCAAGAGGAACATACATCAGATATGTTTGAATGATGATATGAGTGATCTTCCACCAAGGTACCAACCAACGGATGTTAATCGCAGCTCGTAAGTGAATCCAGTTAATCAAGTTGGCATATGAAGAAGTGGGACGGAGTAGTTTCTTGGTATAATGATGTCGTGGCAGATATCTAGCAAAATCCATCGATGGGGTGTCAAGAAAGCAGAGATGCTCCTGTAGCCAAATCTGTAAACACAAGCAAGAATTAAAAATTAAAACCAATAAAATAAAATAAGAGACCTGCAAGAGCGGCTTAGGCAAAATTAGGACAGCTCACTAGTTTTGAAAACATGCAAGGGTGGACTAGGTAAAAATTAGAGAAATAAAAATAAAAGGCCTAAATTGAAAACCTGAATGGGCAATTTAGGCAAGTACCTGTAGCAGCAGAGGACTTCCAGCTAATCTTTTTGAAGATTCTGTCTTGAATTGGTCCAATCTAATTGGAGTTTCAGCCAAGATCAAGGGCAACAGTGATAATCCTCCTTCCATTTGGTCCATGATATCCAGTATTCATGGATTGATGTCGTCGTCAAGAGAAATAAGTAGAAATTAACCAAGCAAACAAAGAGAGAACATGCACCCCCAAGTTTTAGTGGGAGCTAATTGAGAAGTGCAAAAGTCAATCAAAGGACCAAGCAGAATTTTCTCACCTCTCGTCAATTGCAAAACTTTGGGCTTAGAAAGTTGAAATAATATCTGCATCTTTTATTGTGTTTTGAAAATCAATATGGGCAACGCCATTGGTTGATTATTTAGATATCCTAGTTTATCTTGAAAGTTCTAGTTTTCACATCCCAAAAAGAAGTCATGGCGTGTAGGAATGGTTGGTCTAATTTGACATTTTGAAAGTGCTTCAAGACATTAAGTTGAGACCATGATACTTGTTCTCAGTGCGTTATTTTAATACTTTTTAAATAAATTCTTGATCTTTTTCAAATTAGATTTAGTCATTATGAAATATGAAAATTGCTATTAGCTTTATAAGGAAGAATTAAAGATGGTTGACATGATTTAAATATCTAAGCAAAAAATTGAATGAAATTATCTTGGTTTTATTAAAGCCTTACTACTTTGGATGCAGAATAAAAGAAAGTGATTTGTTGATTTATAAATAGTCGAAGTCCAGATTGCCGAAGGTAAAAAAAATTCCATACCGAGTTCGATGAAGATTGTAACCCACGTTGAAATAGGTTTAGTCGTTTGCTGCAAAGTAGGAAATTGATCCATATCGAATTCGTTCTCTGAATTCGAAATGGAAAGGGGAAAATTTGTATATGTATATGTGTAAAACAAAAGTCAAATTATCATTAAAAAAAGCTGATTGAAAAGTCAAATGAAAAAAAAAATTTATTTATAACACTACATTATTTTTATAATATAATTCAAGACACATCACTGTGAAGATGGAGGTGTTCTGTAATCAAATAAAGCCCTAAAAAAATTATCGCCTATTGGAGGAGGAGGAATATCATATGTCTCAAGTCCACCCAAAGAGGAAGCACCTGAACCTCTATTACCCTGGGTGTTAGTTCTGTAACAGTCATCACTTGAAAATGTAGGGGGTGTACCACGATCATCAGTCCGGGTTCATCTTGAAGAAGAAACATGTGAATCTCTCATACCTTGAAATAAAAAATTCTAGAAGTTTTGTGCCTCCTGATGGTATAATCCTTCAAAATGGGTAGCATGTTGACGACTGGCTACTAACTCTTTCTGTAGTTTTTTGCTCTGTTCTTCAAGTATCCGTTGTGAGCCAGACAAGGAAAAAGGTAAGAGCATGCATTTTCATGCATATAGACAAGCATATACCATTATAGGACGGGATGACAGACTAAGTAACTCAGATCGAAGCCTTACAGATAAGTTAGCTCGTCCGGCTGAAAAGAAGGAGCAAATGGAGAAAATTGACGTTGAACCGATGAAAATTATCGCTGAATTGGAACAACGGAGGAAGGTTCAACCTCATGACCAAATGAACCAGTAGCCCGCAGTAATCATGAAAATACTCAAAACAAGTTAAAGAAGAAATAGTTGCAATGACAAAATGGTAAATGTTTACCTGAGAAGTGACAACCCTAGAATCACCACGAGAATGGGAAGGAGGCTCATCCTCCTCCTCCTCCTCATCTTTGTCCTCTCCTTCATCTGCTTCTATTTCTCCTTCTTCACCTCCGGAAAGCTCCTAAAAGCCATCAGGAGACACCTCAAAATCTAGCAGTTGATCCCAAATGAATTGGACATATGACAAATCCGATGAAAGCATAAGGTCTCCAATATCAAAGCCATTGCGAGCATGACTCCAATAAGGTTTCCGCATAGATCTGGTGTTCAACACAAATGATGAAAAATATTCTGAGACCCTTCGCTGATCGGGACTGAGAAACCAATTATATACTCGCTCACCAAGATGCCAGCCACAAGTGGCTGGGCCAGCAATGATCTAAAGAGACTCTTGCAAGGGCAGTGCATTAATCATACATGCAGTCCAATTATTTCTCTCTTCAGTGTTCCACCAAGCCATGTTTACCTGCCGAAAAGCAAATAGGTAAGTTATTTTATTCATAAGTTTTGATATTTATATTAACACTTTTCTAACTTAGTCCTAGGTTAGGCGACTCAGGTGATAGTGGTGAGTAAGTACGTGGTGGCTCCCAAGCACTTCTCTACGGCCCGACAGCTAAAAGCTTAGTCGTGGATATCCGACTCGCTGCCTAGTAATAGTAGGAGCTCTCACCAGATTGTGCTAATACGCCCATACATGTACATGAAAAGAAAGGTCAAAATCCACACATATGCATTATTTGGACCAATAGTTATAAGAAAAATGATACTTCGGCAACAGCCATAAAACCAGTAAAGGATCTTCTGTTCCTGCAAATTGCATTAAAACCATGATAAAGGTATGCGAGATCGTCTTCTCCCCAAGCAAAAGTTGGCACACGATCCAAATTAGAAAGGGCACATAGCACCGACAAATGGATGGCAGACTCAGTGCTGCCCAATATGGTCGCCCCTAATAGATATAACAGGAACCCCCGAGTATATTGTTCAACTCTCTCATTTTGCACGGGTTGAGTATATTTCATCCAATATTCTCGAATAGGCTCATACTTGATTTTGTAAGATCCTCTATAATGGGGTCTAACACCGGTCAATTGATAAATTTTCTCGCAGGTTAAAATATCGCTAGTTAAAGGGATGGGGACCCCGTAGTATCGGACACCTGTTAGAGCAGCAAAATCAACAAGACTTATGGTCATCTCTCCGATGGGTAGATGAAAGGTATGCGTGGTATCCATCCATCACTCAGCAAGTGCTTGAATGACACTCCTGTCAATTTGGTATCCTCGGGATGGTAACTGCAAAACAAAGTCCTCAAACCTGCTTTCGCGGGCCATTCTTTCTACCGGAGGTAGGGCCCGATCATACCACTTGCAGGCTTTATGGATGTTTCCACCACCATGAATCTCACAACCATCATGCTATCTAAATATAGGTAAGTCAAGGTAAGTGCACATATATTGTTTTTCTACATTTTAACTACATTTATGCCATCTTTTTGCACAATAATTTCTATAAATTTTGCGACATCAATTTTTATGCGTCTTTTTGCATAATAATTTCTATAAATTTTTCTATATCAATTTTCATTCATATTTTTGCATAATAATATTTATAACAAAATTACACTAATAAAGTTTTATGAATAAGTATTTAAATTACAGCAAAATAATTTTTACCTGCATTTTTTCTCTGGAACTGCAATTAAGATGCATCCCGGGTAACATGAAAACTTGCTTAACCCTGTTATAATAAAGATATGTAAACAATTTATTATTTGATCATGTCCCAAACTTTGAGGAATGTTGAATAATGGCCATGGCAAGTGATTTAAGCTTTAAGCAAATGATGAAGATGAAAGGTTTTGGTAATCTTGAACGAGAAATAAAAAGGAAAAGGAAATGGTGATTGTTGTGAATGCCAAAGGCAAAGCCAAACGAGAGGGTTTATATAAAAAGAAACTAAGGCAAGCTATAAAAAAAACATAAAGTAAAAGAAAAGAAAAAAAAGAACAAAAGGAATCAGAATCAATAATTATCATTATAACAGTTAACTTACATTATTACTTGTTTCTTAGAATTTCTTTCTGTCACAATATTTTTTTTAATTAAATTACATAGCACATGTGCACATAGTAAATAAATATTTATTATAGGTATTTTTGTGTGTCTAAAAAATATTTTTTATACTCATTAAATATTTTTTTCATGCAGAGGGCAAGAGTATATAAGTACACATATATGATTTTTCGGGTCCAGAACCCAACCAAACCAATTCGAGTCCAGAACCTAAATTTTTTTTTACTCTAGAACTCATTTTGGGTCCAGAATCCAAACCAATCCAAGTCCAGAACCCAAATCCTTTTTGAGTTCAGAACTCATTCCGGGTCTAGAACTCAAATCTTTTTCCAGTCCAAAACTCATTTTGGGTCCATAACCCAAATCTTTTTTCAATCCAGAACCAAAATCAATTCGGGTCCAAAATCTAAATCTTTTTCGAGTCAAAAACTCATTCTGGGTCTAAAACCCAAACTAATTCGGGTCAAGAACTTAAATCTTTTTCAAGTCCAAGAACTCATTCCGGGTCCAGAACCTAAATTTTTTTTTAAAATTTAATCCAACCTCGAGTTCAGAATCCAGTCTTATTCTGAATCAGTTTAATAGTCATGTTATTTTTTACTCTCTTCTATCAAAATCTCATATTGCTCAAGCATGGGGCAAACTGTAGATCCTTAAATTTGGACCGACTTAAATTTAAAAAGCTTATCTTAGTCCATTATAAATCTAAAATCCCTTAAAGATTAGAATTCAGTTTGTGTGAATTTATATTAAAATTGAAAAAAAGTTTGGGCTGAAAAATTAATTATTTTATATTGGTTTGAGTCAAAATTAATTATTTTGGGTCGAATTGGTTCTCCCAAATCGATATGAGGCTAGCCCATATCGATTTTGGCAAGCCAAATCAATATGAAGCAATTTCATATCGATTTGGATGGCCAAATCGATATGAACCTTGCCTCGTATCGATTTGGCCTGCCCAAATCGATATGAGGTGGGATTCATGTCAATTTTTGGCCTTTAATTTCACTAATCCGAGTCCTAAACATAATTTGACCGACCAGACTTATTTCCTAATCACGCACTGATTTGTAAAAACTCAGTTTAACAAATCCTTTAAGGACAAGGATTAAGGAAATGTGCTCTATAATAATAAGAGACAGTAGCAATTAAAAAAAGTAGAGGAGAACGATCAAAAAAATTCTAGCAATCAAAAACCAAAAATGATCTAATTCACAAGGCAATGTGGTCTTGGTGGAAAGCTCGGCCATAAATCAAAAATTGGAGAAGGCAAAAGCTTGGATCAATTCTCTTAATTTTGTGGAGCCTTTAAACGTAAGTATGTTCATCTAATTTTTGTTTATTAAATCAGTAATCATCTTCATCTTTCAAACTATCATCACATTGTCTAAGTTATCAAATTCCTTCTTTGATTTAATTCACACAATAGCTTAATTTATTTCATACAGTATCTTAGGTTTCAAGTTAAATCAATAATATAATCATCAAAACACTAATCTAATTCCCAAACCCTCAATAGTCTTACAATTTTTCAAAACTCTAATCTATTTTCAAAAGACTCAATTTATTTTCCTAAATTTCCCAAACCCTAATTAGTTTTACAAATTATAAAAATCCTAAACTGTTTTCCTAAATCTCCAAAACCCTAATCCTAGTTTTCCTTCTAAAAATTTTAATTCTATTTCTAAACATTAATCTTGTTTTCCTAAAACCTAATATTTTCATTTTTTCATCCCTAGAACCTAAAGCCTTAATTCTCATCATAAAAATCCTAATTTGAACTATAAACACTAAATTAATATATTTATTGCTTTATTTAAGTTTAAAGCTTAGATATGATTATTTCATGGATGATTCATTAATGCTTTATTTTTATAAATGATTTGTTTTTATATTTGCTAATGGTGAATGATTTAATTTATTTGATTTATTATTTTAGTATTGATTATTTTAGTTTCAAAGATGCAAGAAGTATGTTTTCACTTTATGGGTACCTCATTAGTTAGGTTTAATGTAATTTAATTTATTTTAAGTTTTGGGATTAATGTAAAGAATATGTTTTCACCAAAAGGTGGGTGTCCTATTTAATTTTGGATATTGGACATTGTAAGGGCATGTTTTTATATTTTATGGGTGCCCATTTATTATTTTGTTTGGACCTTCTTTGATTTTAATACAATAAATATTTATTTACTTTAATATGTGTATAATATGGATAATGATATAATAAGCTAAGAATTTAATAATATTTAGACCTAAAAAGGAGGTCGGTTCTAATGAACCGGACGCTGTGGGGGTATTGGGTCATTCTCACCTTCCCCACGCGTATCCAAAATTTTGAACACATTAGGGAGTTGGGAATTCTCTAGAAATCGAGTCATTCACCCCTTTCTTTTTTCCGGCCCGTCCGGGTGGCGACTCCATTTTCTCCTAGTTTAAGCCCATGTTCTTTAAGGCTCTGAGCCTAATAGTGTTAAAGTCGCAAGAACCATTTCACATGGGAGTGGAGACAAAAATCATTGCTTACACTTGGGAAACTACTTCTTTGTCTGATTACACATATATTTTTTAGCTAAGGGATAATGTTCACCAAAAAAAATTGAGAAAATGTCGAAAAATCCAAATAATGAGTATCCACCCTTTATGTTTTTCCTTTTCTCATCAAACAAATCCTTTATCATTTCAATACGATATTTCCATGCAATTTTACCCCATGCAATTTTGTTGAATGCATCCATGTCATTAACAACCATCATAACCTTCTTATCTACCTTAGATCAAATGGATTTGCTCAATATAAGGAGCTCAACTAGGGATACAATGCCTAATTTTCTCTTTAAATATGTGTCGTTACAATCTTGAAACATTTCAACCAACTTTGCTCTAGTGATGAGCCCAATTTTATCATAAAGCATCTTCTTGCCACCTCTAATCTCCTCCTCATTGAAAGGTAATCTAGTAAGTAAACAAAATTTCTCATGACTTGGGCAAACAACCTTTTCTCCGAATTTAAATGATAGTACATCATCATCCTGGTTAACAACTGAATATAGGATCACATTGTTGGTAAGTCCAGGCTAGAAATCAGTGTCCTCCATCCGTAGAAGATGGCCTACATTATATGCCTCAAATGATTCAATATGCATTAGAAAAAATCATAAGTATAAGAATGTATATATATGATGCACTTTTAATTTATCAGGAAATAACAAACCTTAGTTCCATATTTTCTTAATGCTTTTTGAATCACTTTTATAACTTTGTACCCCATTCCGATAGGGTTAATTTGAAGATACCTCCACATATCCTTGGGTATTACATAATCATCTTTCTAGAGAATCCAAAAATAAATAATGAAGTCAGTAATATAATAATACTAGTGAATCTTATAAAACATACACTAATGTTGATAATAACTATACTAACCTTCGAAGCCGTTTCAGTCTCCATTGCAGCAAAATCACCATCACCATCACCATCATAAACTTCACCATTTTTTTACATTCTCTTTATTTTTTTACATCATCCTTCTCATTTACATCGCCTTTCTCATTAACATCCTCCTTCTCATTATTTTACATTCTCCTTATTTTTTTTACATCGTCTTTCTCCTTTACATCTCATATGTAAATTTAACAATTCTTACAGCTTTCTTGGACTTTCTTTTACAGTTGATTTATTGAGAGTCAAACTTTCTCTTTCTGTTATGACCTTTCTTATCATTGGTTGACATAGCTCCTGAACTTCGAATCTTAATCTTAAGCAGCTTCTCCGCTATAGGAGAGTTCTCACTTGTAGTTAACTGACTTGATTCAGATGCCATATTATTTGACGTGATAATTTAAGTAATCAAAGTAAGTTTGAATATACGTAAATTATTTTGTACTATACACATTTCTCTCTAATATTATATTAATTTTTTAACATAACAATTATTTTGATAAAATATTGTGTATATTTACAAATAATTTTATATTCTACATCATTGACTTTGACATTTAACAATATTATATTGTTTGATCTCCTCATTATAAAATCATTAACTCAATATTACAAAATTATTATGCTTTCTTAGAGAACTATTACACTTTATACATAATTTTGACATTTTTCGCATTAAATTGCAATATGTTGAAACTCATTCTAGTTAAATCCATCAAAAGTACTCTTTTATAGATTCAATCATCGCAAAGATAATGACAATAAAACAAACTATATATACTTACCATATAAAGTTATCTAAAAATTTGATTTGTAAAAAAACCATATCCCCATCAGCTTTTTTTTAAACCAAGCACAATCACAGTCATTACTTATTGTGCAGTGAAAATAAAATAAACATCTCCATTAATAGCATCATATTGCTAGAAAACTCATTTCCAACATAGTTCATGTTAAACCCTTCACAATTACTCAAATAAACATACAAACTGTATCTAGACTCACCCAAATATGAGTTTTTCACCCATGAAATTACAATATCTGACCATTCCATTCTAAGAATCATCAACTTCTTCGAGTTTAGGGTTTTCTAATTGATCTAAATAGTACTGTGAGTGGGAGAGTAGAGGGAGATAGATATTGAGTAAAAGTATATTTAAGGGAGAGAGATAGACGTCTAAATTGGCCCTTTTTTTTCATTGAAGGGTAATAAAGTCTTTTTTAGTCTACGTAAGGTTACTGGAGTCTAAATTAAATTTTTAGAAAACAAGAGGGATTTTTTTAATACAATTTGCTCTAAACCATACACGAGATTTTATTAGATATATTTATTATTTTTTTAATATATTATTTATATCAACGTATGTGTTCATATATATTCATATATATCATATGCATAGTAAAATTATATTTTTAGACATAGAAAATATATAGAATATATAAAAATAAATAAAATAATTTTCAGACACAGAACATATATAGAAATATAAAAATAAATAAAATATAAAAAGAATATGTACATAATATATATGAA
The DNA here is from genome assembly GCA_947685225.1 of Garcia nutans. Lineage (NCBI taxonomy): Eukaryota > Viridiplantae > Streptophyta > Magnoliopsida > Malpighiales > Euphorbiaceae > Garcia > Garcia nutans. The sequence continues at coordinate 5,709,501 of CANTUV010000060.1, forward strand.
ATGTATATGTATATATATATATATATATATATTGCTTTAGATTTGGATAAAATAAAACTTAAAAATAGTGTATGGTGAAATTTCCTCCAATTTTTTTCTTCTATTTTTTTTTGGAATAGTCAATGGCAACACAATGAATTACTTACAGAAAGTGGTTACTACCATAATTATCAAAGGAAAACCAAATGGGCCAAAAGCCCAAGACTCAGGCTAAAAATTAAGGTTTGATCACATTCGCAAGCAAAGATTTACCCTTTCTCTCACTGGCAAATGTTTTGTTAGTAAGCTATTGTTGTGCCAATAGGCAATGAGTGGAGGCTAGCTTCCTTAATGTCACTTAAGCTTTATCTATTTTTCTTGTTTTTCTGATTTGAAAATTGGGATGCATATTCATAAAAGTCGTTTCTCACAATTTTTTTAAGCTTCTGGGGATCTTTTGCCATTTTTTATTGTCAATTCTTAGATTCTTTTTCTTTAATTTGATGTTTGGTTGTTGAGAAATTGTGAGAAAGAATAAGAAAGAGTCTTTATAGTTGTTATTTTAATGTGTTATGGATGAAATTGGAAATTACTAAAAAATCAAAATAAGGAAAATAATTTTAATTTTTCTTCCTTTGCTTTAGGTAGTGTGAATTCTGTAACTTCTTAATAGACATGTTAAAGGTTCGCATTATTCTTTGATTGTTACAGAGGTCAAAAAGTCCTTATCTTAAATTTGCTAGCCTGTTGGGTTAAGGGTTTAAGAGCAAATGTTAAACATAATTTTTTGCAAAATGCAAATTGTATGCTAGACTATAATTTGTATCCTTTTCTCATTTTTCATTGCATGGATTTTGAGCTTTTGAAACGAATACTAGCTTAAATGATCATGTAATGGTGTTTATTTAATTTAGTAAATATTTTTAATCTTCATAGCTAAGTTTTTGCAAAATAAATACCAATGACTTTACTAGCTTTAGAGATTGAGAACTTTTGACTTGATTTAACTTTGATCTTGTAGTTTATGAGAAATAGTATTTCGTATAAGTTCTGAAAATCAAAAGTAGATACCTAATTAGGAGGAGCATTTGATGAAAAAAAATCAAAAAAAATTCTTCCCTACTCGAATGAATCTATGAGGAGTGACAGGTAAGTAAAAATTCAGCAAACTAATATCTTAAAATCTACCCCAAGAAGCACAAAATTAATCACATACAGACACAAAAAATTTTAACTTGGAAAACCTTCAATATGAAGGATAAAAACTACGGGACCTCTCTTATTCCAAGTAAAAGATCTCCACTATCAAAATTAATGTTTACAACAACTAAAAACTACTACAATAACCCTCAAGTAAAGTATCAATACCAAATCAACCAAATAATAAGAGATATACAAGGGAATAGAGAAAAATCACCCAAAATAGCTATTGTTCATGCGAATGGATTAGCTCTAATTATTCAAATTCGATCTCAACTGTCCAGATTGAACATCAATTAATCCTGATCATACTCACCAAATTACAGCCTAATCAAACCACAAATAACTATCCAGTGATAGGAGAAAGTCAAACTTGTCATTGCTGGAAGAAAGCACATGAATAGTAAGTTTTGAACCATAAATGCTAAAAATTCAACCTTCCAAAACTGATATCCACTGTTCAGAATGAAGAACAATGAGTCCTCTAAGTGTAAAATAAATTTCAACCTAATCGGAGCATAGATATTTATGGGACTGCTGGAAAATCGAGATTGGCCTGTTGTAAATTTTTCAGTAGAAAAAAATTTTTCTCTCCCTTTTGTTCTCTTTTTTTTTTTTTATTTTGGTGGCTGACACAAATAAAATGTCTCTCACACTCAAATTAGGGTTATAGTGGTCTACATATGTATTAAACATTAATAGCTCTGATGGGCTAAAAAAAATGGGCTCAAACATGAATTTTACACATAGGAGGAAACCTAAAACCTAATAATTCTCCCCCTCTCGATTTTATGGAGAAGTTTGCCAAACCGACAACTATATGATATGCCTCAAACTTCACTTTTGGTAAAGCCTTTGTGCACATATCAAAACCATTAGCATCAGTGCATATCTTCTCAAGTTCAAGCTGCTTAGAATCCAAAACATCATGAATCTAATAATATCTCACATCAATGTGTTTGGATCTACCAATTGAAAAGTAGGATTCTTACCAAGATAAATAGTACTCTGACTATCACAAAATAAGACATATCTCTTTTATATAAAGCCAAACTCATTCACAAACTTCTTCATCTAATTCTTCAAGGCTTTTCTATCTTTAAAAAGCTTCGTCAATTCAAAAGTGTGATTATCAAATAAAGCTGTAATCTATTCTGCCTTTTGTTCACTCTTAATAGTCTCTTCATAACATTCAGGTTCTTTATTGCCTATTAAGAGTATATATTCATTAGGTGAATACCTAGTAGAATGCGTTTAATCTTTGGTAGACCTCTTAAGTGGAACTTCAAGTTCCTCAACATGTGTCTTTTGTTAATCATCAACTACTTCATATTCAGGAGCACCAACCTCATCTGTATTTTAGTTGTCATTTTGTACATCACCATGATTCTGAACCTTAACTACATTAGGCATTTGAGTTGTAGGAAATGGGTCTAAGTCAACTAAACCACCAATCTGATGCTTTGATTTCTCCACCTTGTCAATATCTTCAATAATATGATCTTCTATAAATACTACATCATGACTTCTAATAAGTTTTTTTCTAAATTGGATCATAGTTTCTGTAACCAAACTCATCTTGCCCATAGCCAATGAAGATGCATTATCTAGTTTTAGCACCTAACTTAGACCTTTCATCTTTAGGAACATGCTCAACTAAATACTCGTAGATGGTCATAGAAAACATCCTTACCATACCAGAACCTATTTGGAATATCATTTCCCAATGCAATAGTGGGAGTTAGATTGATCACATATGCAACAGTATACAAAGCTTCACCCCAAAAAGAGTTAGGCAATTTAGCCTCTGAAAGCATTTTTGGCAATTTAGCCTCTGAAAGTATGCATCTAACTCTCTCCATCAATTTTCTGTTCATTCTTTCTGCCAAACCATTCAACTGAGGAGTCTTGGGAGGTGTCTTCTGATGTCTGATACCCTGTTCTCTGTAATATGCATCAAAAGGCCTACAATACTCACCAACATTATCAGTGCGAATACATTTCAACTTCTTTTCAGTTTCTCTCTCAGCAGAATCTTGAAATGCACCAAGCACTTGATCTTTTGATTAAGGTACGAACCCCAAAGTCTCCTTGAATGGTCATCAATAAAGGTCATAAAGTAAAGTGCACCACCAAATGACTTTTCTTTCAAAGGACCACATATATACGAATATACCAGCTCAAGAAAATCATTTTTCCTAGGAGGAGAATGATGTTTGAAAGAAAACTTCTTCTATTTTCCAGCAAAGTAATGAACACATATGTCTAACCTTGTACCTTTAAATCTCAAAAGCAAATTCTTTTTAGCTAAACAATTGAGTCCCTTCTCACTAATATGATCCAGCCGCTTGTGCCATAATTTGAAGAGCTATCACCTTCAACTGCATTAACAAAATATGTAGAGATTGAAGCTTGCAACCAATATAAGCCTAAAGCCTTCTTTCATCTACCCACAACTATGAAACCTTTGTTGATTTTATATTTTTTATCATCAAAAGAGTTACAATAGCCATCATCATCAAGCTTACTAGTGGAGATCAAATACAATCTAATGTCTGGTGCATGTTTAACATTCTTCAGCTTTAATTTTGTTTCCTTTTGGGTCTTAAAGCAAATAGTTCTAATGTCTATCACCTTTGACACTCCATCATTTACCTATCTTCAAAACTCCAAAATTACTTGGAGTATAAGATGAAAAGAATTCCTTTCTTGATGTAACATGAAAGAACGCACCACTATCAAGAATCTAAATAGTATTATCATAGGCTACGTTGATCATATTCTCTTGATAAACTATAGCCAAGTCATTATCTAAAGTGGTAGTTACAACACGATTAGTATTATTATCATTGTCCATCTTTTCTTACTTTCCTTTGTTTGCCTTGTTCTCTTTCTTCCACTTGTAACAATATTTCTTGATATGCCCTGATTTACCATAGTGATGATATTCAAGGTTCTTGTACCCTGATTTTGATTTACTCTCGCTCTTGCCCCTATTATGATCTTGACTCTTACTTTTACTTCTCCCCTTGCTTTTAGTAACCAAGATTTTTTACTGTGAATTAGATGTCCTTTGAGTTCTTCTTTCCATCTCTTCATTCAAAATACCAGTCTTTGCATGCGACATAGTTACACCACTTTCAGGAGCATAATTAGTTAAAGATACACGAAAACTTTTTCATGATTTGGAAATGTAGTCAACAACCAAAGTCCAATAACATCTTCATCAAATTTGACACCCATGCCGGACAATTGATCAAAGATACCTTGAAATTCATTCACATGATCAAGTATAGAACTACCTTCTCTTTATTGCAAACTTATAGCTAGTTTAAGCAAAAATAACTTATTATTTCTAGTCTTTGAAGCATACAAAGTTTTAAACTTTTTCCATAAGATTTTGACATTTATTTCATTAGTAATATGATTCAATCCACTATCTTCTACCCATTGCCAAATAAAACCACATACTTGTAAATTCTCAAAATCTCAATCTTCATTAGATATAGACTTAAATTTTTGAGAAGCAAATACAGATAAATGTAATTTTTTCACAACAAGAATGTTCTTCATTTTTTCTTTCCATTTGTGATAATTTGTGTCATCTAAACAAATAATTTTACTCATATTCACCTCCATCATTCAAGCAAGCAAACAACCACAATCAACCAATTAATAATGAACTAGCTCTGATACCACTTTAATGAGAAAGAACTGAGATAAATCCTTTCTTACTTGAATGAATCTACGAGGAGTGATAGCTAAGTAAAAATCAGCAAACTAATATCTTAAAATCTACCCCAAAATGCATAAAATTAATCACACAGACACAAGAATTTTTAACGTTGACCTTCAATGTGAAGGATAAAAATTATAGAACCTTTCTTAGTTCAAGTAAAAAAGATCCACTATCAAAATTAATGTTTACAGCAACTACAAGCTACTACAATAACCCTTAAGTAAAGTATCAACATCAAATCAATCAAATAACAAGAGATAAACAAGGGAATGTAGAAAATTCACCCAAAATAGTTATTGTTCATGCGAATGGATGAGCTCTAATTATTCAAATATGAAATTCGTCCACATTGAAGAATAATTAATTCTAAACATGCTCAACAAATTTCAGCCTGATCGGACTATAATTGATTGTCCAATAGTAGGAGAAAGTCAAACTAGTTGTTGTTGGAAGAAAGTATAAAAATAGTAAACTTTGAACCATAAATGCTGGAAATGCAACTGTCCAAAACTGATCTCCACTATTCAGAATGAAGAACAATAAGTCTTCTAAATGCCAACCAAATTTCAACCCGATCAAAGCACAAATGGTCGTCGAATAGCAGAAAAATTGAGATTGACCTATTGTAAATTTTTCTGCAAAAAAAATTTCTCTCTCTTTTGTTCTTTCTTTTTTTTTTCTTTTTGTGGCTGACACAAATAAATTGTCTCTCACACTCAATTTAGGGTTATAGTGGTATACATATATACTAAAATATTAATAGCTTTAATGGGCTAAAAGAAGTGGGTTGAAATATAAATTTTACACATACGAGAAAACTCAAACCTAACAGTATTTTTTTAATAAGTTGTGTGACTAAATGTAAGTTAACATTATGCATCACATGTAAAAAGAATTGTTTCTATTGGCCTCAAAGGGGCAAGGATTTCCCAATTACAGTTGTAACGAGCTATCTAAGTGTTTTTTAATTTTCATATATTATATATTGAGCTTTTGATAAAAATACAAAAAAAATTATATATTATAAATTATTTACTAAAATATTATAATTTATAAAATATTTACTAAAATACTATTTTTTTTATTAGTTCACAATGAGTTTAAAATAAGTTTATAATGAGTTTATCATAGGTTTATCATGAGTTTATAAATTTTATAGAGTTTATAATAAATTTATTATGAATATATAATAAAATAATTAAAATACTCTGATATAAAAATAAAAATTTTAATAAATATAGTGGAGAGTGTAATTATATATATATATATTATTTCTTTTAAATAATTAAATATTGCCCCTCATTCATTTTTTTTTTTTTTGGTTTATGTAATTTGGCCCCCTCCATACAAAACCCTAGATCCGCCAATGCTAGGATCTATGGACAAGATAATGATAAGTATCTAAATGAATTCCTGATAACTTGGGCATTAATGCCTTTTGCTTCATTCTCAAGTGTTGTCAACACAACAGAAGTACTGATCTCACAAGAAATACTTCTGTGACGAAGTACAATAATTTCTTCCATGAGTTCTACTTTATTGACTTCGTCTTTGATGCTTCAGTTGCCTTCCCGTAAGTCCCTTAAGTCCCGGCGTTGTCATCAGTTACAACTCGGATACATTCCTACTGCTGGTGTCAGTCATCGTGCTCGTTTCACCTCTTCTCTTTCGCACCCATTTCCAGCAAATTCACATTTTTCCTTGCACACTCACCAGTCATCGATTGGTGCTACAGTTCCTTCAGATGAGGGGTCAGTACCTGTAATCAACTTTGAAGATTTTACTGAGAAAGATTGGTCGTTTCTTGATTTTGATGACTTAAATTCCGAAGAACAGCTTCAACAAAAGATTAGCCAGATAATTTCTGCAGGAAGGATTGAAGAGACCTCAAGGGTTTTGGTTTCAATTAGCTCAGAAGAATTTGTTGATCGGTTAGTTGATACATCACCCTGCAGTCTTTTGCTTGTTGTCCATGATTCACTTTTTCTATTAGCTTGCATTAAAGAAAAATATGATGAGGTTAAATGTTGGCAAGGGGAACTGATACATGTGCCACAAAAGTGGGCTCCTTTGGATGTTGTATTTCTCTATTTTCTGCCAGCCTTGCCCTTTAAACTCGACCTGGTTTTGGGGACACTTGCAAAGTATTGTTCACAAGGTAATTAAAAAGGCTATTGATTTCACTCATTCTTCTTCTTTTCAGTTGTACTTTGTTCAATTGAGCTCTGAAAAAAAAGGCCATAAGATGACTTTGGAAGAAGAGAAAAAAATTGAAAACCTCAAAGCTCAAACCTTAGATCCAATGTATTGTTTAAAAAATTAATGTTCCTATACTTTGAGGTGTAAATTTACCTTCATAAGATTGAAAACAAGGTTATATCAATTGCAGTATTTGTGGTATTTGAAGTCTTATTTGTGCCACAATTGTGTGCATATTTATTTCAAATACCACAAAATTTTAGGGCCTATTTCGAGGTTTTCTAATATCTATCGATTTTTCATAGGTGCAAGAATTGTCATTAGTCATCTCCAAGGAAGGGAAGGGTTAGAGCAACAAAGGAAACAATACCAAGATGCTGTAGTTTCTGAATTGCCTGATAAGCTGACATTGCAGAAGGTTGCAGCTGATAATGCTTTTGAGATGACTGAATTTGTGGATGAGCCAAGATTTTATCTTGCCGTTTTACTATTTTCTGGAAAAAGAAACTGACAACTAAGGTTTTTTTTTCATCCATTTTTATGCAGCAAAAATTTCAGTGGCACATTAGAGTGTTAATCGAATTGATAATTCACTAGATTGTGTAGCTTAGTAATTTTATCTTTTCTGTTATTTGTATCATTTCGCCCGGTGAAATTTTTTGTTTTACCACAATAGGTGCTCTTTGTGATTATAATGTAACATTTGAACTCTGTTTGATTATCAGAAATGACAAAGCAAAAGGGAGGAGAATTGACTTGATTTATATCCTGCTCTGTGGTAACCACAATTCTGGTAATTTTTCAAAGTATGGTGCTTATTAGTTGTTTAATTCCTCAACTGGTAAGCTAGATAGTGGTTAGATCATTTGAGATGGCAGTGTTGAAGGTAACCATACACTTGACGGGAGAACGGTCAACTTCTCCTTTTGCCTGGTTTAAAAGTCTCTCAGTCAAGTCAAGCTAAACATTCTCTAGCAGATGAAAGCTAATGAAAGTTTCAATCTCTGTAAACTTAAAATTGGCTTACCAAAAAAAAATATATTATTGATGTCTGAATTTTTTTTATTTTTACTATTTTGGTTTTTTGAATTTTTTTTTGTCACATTGGTGTCAACTTTAGTTAATAGTTTAATTTGATTACTTCGACCTATTTGATTCTAATTAGACTGCTGACGGGTTATAGTCGGATTCGATTTCCGCTGGAAGTTTTACCACATCATGCTATAAACAAATAACTAATACAAAAAATGCCTTGGTTACTAATTTTTCCAATTCATATTATAAACAATTAGTTTAAAATTGTGGATTAGGGTTTCTAATTATAAACTTGAAAAGAAAATCGAAGAAAAAGGCACAAATTTGGTTATTTCAAGGAAAAAATAAATACGAAACAGATTTGGTTATTTCAAGGGAGCAAAAAAAGAAGAAAGAAATTAACAATTTAGGCATGAATTGAAAGTGAAAAGCACCATAGTATTCAGACTACAACAATTTTTTGCATGCCCATCTTCAACAACTGATTCTGAACCAATACTTGGTTCATTGCTTACTTTGTCACCATTCTTTTTCTTCTCTTTCATTTTCATATAAACTCTGGTGGCCAATTCAACAAACGAAGGCCTTACTGCATCCAATGCCTTTCTTAAATACACCTTTACAAGCGTCAAGGCTTCATTGCACGTATCCCTTCCCATCAACCTCTTACACGCATTTGAATCTCGCAAAGCTGCCTCTTTCTCCTCCTTAACCAATCTCATATTCAAATTCAAGAGAATAATCAAATCTCAATATAAAGTGTCAAAAGACAAATTCAGGAGTCAGCAGAAGAAAATTTTTCTTTACAAAGAAAACGAGAAGAAAAATTCATACCAACAAATGCTTCATTAATAGGAAAAAAGAGAGAAAAAAGAAAAAGAAAAGCTGACCTCATACAGAAAACCTCAAATGCTTCATTATATCACTCTTGCAACCTTTCTCTCTCTACATTGAAAATTTAAATTTTTTTTTTTAAAAAAATTGAGACACATTTGGTTATCAATCAACTGGAGAAACTATAACTAAAATTGCAATTTCTCATAGGAAGATTATTGTGTACTAGCTTTTAAGTACTCAAACTTCCAATATGATATAAGAAGATAGGGACTGCACTCTCAAACAGCCACCTCACACCTTCTCACTGATTTATTAGAAGAACGAAAACCTTATGCCATTGCTTGCCGCAAACAAATTGTATTCTTCTATTGTAGTTTCTTTCTTATTGCACGCAGAACCATTTTCAACTTGATTCCCTGTAATTTTCGAAGAAATATCTCCAACAATCCCATCTTTTGTAGGCACACGATCTGGTATACATCCTGTTGAAAGAGCTACAGGCCCACCAAAATGGAACAACGAAAAACTGGTATTACTGACAGACAATTTGGCAGAATCATCCATTTTCTCACCTTCTCCGCTTGGTGACACTTCTGTTGGATGTGACCCAGCTGAAGCTGCCTTCTCTGTCCTAGCTTCGTATGAAGAATCCTGCACTGCGCAAGTCTTTGTTTGCTCCTCCGAGTTCAAGCAATTGGTTTTGCCAACTGGCTGAAAAACTGGAACTGGACTTGGATTAAACAAGGGAGTTGCCAAATGCTGTACCGGACCATACTGCATACATATACGTGAGTTCCCATTTAAACCGTAGCTAAGAGGGCCAGCATATAGATAGTGGTTAGGGTGGGGAAAGGGTATTAATCCATTAGGTGGAGTAGCTGGCCAAGCAACTGGATTTTGATGGTAGTAATTCAATGGAGGTTGAAAGACTGGAAATTGTAAATTTTGGTTTTGTATAATGGGAAACGTTCCTTGATGTTGCGAACCTATTGCAACAGTTGGTATTCCATTATCAGCATTTTGGGCAGTTTTTGTCGGCAGATTTCCCAAAGCACTTGTTCTTGGGCCATCTGGTGGAAGCCCAGCCAGTTTCCTGATTCCAAATGCTGCCTCTCCATTTGTGCTTGGTTTATTCTCAATGACCACTTCATGAGAATTTGAGAAACCATTTTGACATAGTGAAGTTTCTCTTCCATCAGATTGTTGACTGGTGTCTTCTGAATCTGACGTGGACGAGGATTCCAGATTTCCATTGTTTGAAGAGGCTGTATTGCTATCTCCTTCACTGAGGCATGATGAACAATTATCAGAATTTGAAGTGCTATCAATGCCATGATCAGAAGTCCCACTCAAGCTAGAGTTTTTTGCAAGACACGAAGAACTAACTTCCTCATAAGGAGTTTCAGTTGAGTAGCAAGGTTCCTTAAACTCCACATTGTGGCCACTCTGATCGTCTTTATTAATTCCGAGGCTAGAGTTCCCTGATGCCCTCATATTATTCGCCTCATGATCAATTTCACCAGAATTTTGAGTAGCTTCACTAGAACATGAATCACCAGATGACTTGAATAAGTTATTATCAGGTTCAACTCCTTCAACCTTGAAAGCGGATGACCTCAAGGTAACATCACTGTCTGAGTTGCTCCTAGCATATTTTTTGTGTGATTCCATGGGCTCCCAAACTTTCTTGTAATGAAGCAAATCTCTGCTGGAAGAGTTGATTGCTGCGATGCTTTTGCTTTTGGGTCTTCCACAACCTTCTCGCACGTAATCTATTTGCCCATACTTGTTGCCACGATAAAATTGCTTGGACATATCCAGTGTTGATTCTGATTTGCCAAAAGATTTGCTCTCTCGACCGATTCTTACTGCAGAAGTGTGTGGTTCAACCTTTGCCCTGTATTCATTGCTTTGGTGACAGCTGCAAGAGTGGAAGTCATATCTGTCAGTCATCCTGTTGTTGAGACAATGAAACTTATCATTGAACTTAATGCCACAATTTCGACCATTAGTCTTCGGTATATTTATCGTGGACTGCCTATTCAACCCATTGATGCCCCTTCGAGGAGTCTCAAAACAATCATTGTGATGTCTTGACTCAGATCTATTGACAATAGTCCCATTTTCGGAAATACTTGTAAATCGACGTCTATCAGACCACTTCAAAGAGGGATCAAGTTGAACTTCTTTCCTAAATTTCAGTCTCCAACGAGAAAATTTTGATTGTTCAATTGTAAAAGAGCCAATACCATCTTTGACATTAGTAATCTCTCCATCAGGACTACCAAAGGAGGAATTTTGCATTATGGAAGTGACATACCCATTTGAAAGTTCTTGTTCTTGAATATCTGGTGATCCAGGCCTCGATAAAGAAATGTCACCAGTTTCACTTACTGAATCTCTACAACTGACAACAACAAGAGTTTCATCCTTTGAGACTTCTGGAGTATCACTTGATTCAAGGCACTTCTTTTCTTTTTCTTTATCTCTTTCCTTTCCTTTTAACCTCTCCTTTCTTCGAAGCTTTTTCTCTCTTTCTTTTGTTCTTTTTCTCTCCCTGCGTTCTTCCTCTTCACGCTTTTCCTTTTCCTCTTCTTCAAGAAGTTTCATCTGTGAGAACAACCGCACCATGCATCATACATTTTTCCCAACACTAAATAGAAATTCCCCTGCTTTTGATTAACAACTCAAAATGAAATCTTATCCCAAATCACTGGTGGTAATACCTGTTTTTCCAATGTGATAATCTCTTTGCACGCAACATGAACACGCTCTTCCAGTAGCTTTAATGCAAGACAAACAAAGATACTGTGTGCATTTTGACGCGCAGTTCCTTCTCTAAAAGCCTTTTCAACCTGAAAAATGTATAAGATGGAATAAGTGGTGGAAAATGTGAAAATTCAAATATCCAGACACAGGACTGCAATTTCTTGTATGCAACAACAATATCTACACTATGGTTCATGTTTTATCAAATCTAAATTTTTTTAATAGCCAATTACTATTTATTGTTAACGCCAGAAAGAACAAACTTATTCAGGTGCAGTTAACAAAGAAGCTCCTGATAAATCAACTTGTTACCTAGCCAAAGTTTCATTCAAAAACTGAAAACTATGCTTGGAAACCACAATGACCCTATTGATACTTAACTTACACTTTAGCTTAGAAAAGAGCCCACCTTTTCGAGAAAAGGAAAAAAGGACTCAAAAGCTTGCACAAACTATTAATTGCATTCTCTCCAGTGATTCCATCCATCTCATCTGATGGACAATCCCTTTGACTTTGCCCCATACTCTTGGATATGGATAATTTGCATTCTGTATGTTTTGTTCATTGGCTCTGCATTCTTCCACTTTATTGAACTTACAAAGAGAATATTTATTTGCAACAATAATCAAGGAGACAGTTATAGGCTCAATGACAAGTCCAGTGATTCCATCCATCTCATCTGATGGACAATCCCTTTGACTTTGCCCCATACTCTTGGATATGGATAATTTGCATTCTGTATGTTTTGTTCATTGGCTCTGCATTCTTCCACTTTATTGAACTTACAAAGAGAATATTTATTTGCAACAATAATCAAGGAGACAGTTATAGGCTCAATGACAAGTACTGTTTGCTACTTTTTTTTATTGGGAACCAACATAAGGCCAGTGAACTAGTTAAAATATTCCTTCCCATCAACGTTTTAACGGACGCCCCTTTCCATGAAGCAACCTACTACATACTCCTAATGCTAGAAACTTTTGTATGAAAATTTGGGATTCCAAAGCTCCAAAAAAAATGGCTGGACAAGTGTTATAATTTTTAAACTAACAAGCAGAAAGAACAGCAAGCATATTGCAAAGCTTAACATGCCTGTTCCTTGAAAATAACAGTTGCAGCATCTAGAAGAAATTCTCGAGCAAGTTCTGGACTCTTCGCATGCTTTTGGGGACGGGAGCATTCTCCATCCAGCTCATTTCCGTCCTTGTCCATGGAATCATCATCCTAGAAGTTCAGACAATAGAAAGATAACTTTTAACTGCAATCAATTAGCTAGAAAATATCCGATGATATTCTAAAGCACTAAGGAGCAAAAAAGGTATAACTAAACCTGACCTACCTCTTCTTCCTCGGCTTCCTCGGCATGTTCAAAAAACCTTCTAATGCTTTCCCCTCTTGTGATTGTAACAAAACCATCACCAACTACTAGCCTGCAATGCACGCATCGTTGACCCCTTAATGCATGAGCCTTTACAGAAAGCTCCGTGCAGCGGCCATCTAGTTTCCAGGCCCTCAAGGTGATAAAACATGCACTCAATCCAACAAGATCTAGGCCATTAACTTGAACACTTCCATTCATGCCTACATCTTCAAATTCTAGAATGTCAGATTTCCCTTCCCCAGTTCCAACTGCCCATTCAAAGTGATGATATGATCCAGCAGTATCCGCAAAAGTTTGGCGCCAATCAGCCTGAATTGTGTCATTGGATACCTGAGGAAATAAGAAAATCTATGTTATGACAGTCACATCCTTAATGAAATTTCATTTAGTGCATAACAGCTAGCAATAAAACAATAACATGATTGGCATGTCTTAGGTTACCCATATATCTTCACTCTTCAGAACCACAAAACCACACATTTAGAAAACAAAAGACACACCTCATATTGAAAAGCTGTATCTGCAACACAAAACCAACTGGTACAGCGAGGTTCTTGCCGCATGCGCTTTAGTTCCTTTAGCTCCTTGAACTCGCGAATAACATTCCTTCTGCAATCTCTGCAAAATCTCTTGCTGTCAAACCTGTGGCATGAAGAAATGCTTTATTGAAAAAGAGAGGAATGAACAGAAAATCCTGATGGGGAAATATTCAGCATGGGAACTATCAGCACATGATTATGAGTGATGAAAAAGCACCTGTAACCAGTTACTTAAATAACTAGAAAAACTTCATAGGCCAGTTTTAAGAAGAGGATACAAAAGCTAGCCCGCTCATATGTGATGTTGCAAGGATCAAGTAAAGCTCTAGGTTTCTGTCCTCTAATAAAATTGGAAAGATAACTTAAGCTGGATCCTTTTAGCAGGAGAACTTAAGCTGGATCCTTTTAGCAGGAGAGACCACAAATGATCAAACAGAGATCTAAGTTGTAGGAAAACGGGGAAAAAAGAGCACAATTAAACCGTAAATAAATTTTCTTCATAGCCTACTTTGTTGAGAATTCAATAGATTTCTACAAATCTTTAAAACAAGAGTAACCTCGTGATTAACAAAGTATTGGATGGATGAATGTAATATCAGCAGTCCTAACCGTATAATAGAATTCAATAATTAAACCTATTTTCACAAACCAAAATCAACATGCACTCATAAGGTCAAAGGGATATAGTCTAAGTAAGACACCTTATTCTTGAGCCAACAACAATGCCAACTATTCTATTTGTATGGATTATGAAGTTGCAAGACTCAGACTAAGCAGTGTTATATTATATACATGGAAGGAAGGGAACATCAATTTTTTGAGAGAGAGAGAGAGAGAAAGAGGTAGAAAGAGGCTTCTGTTTTATGATTGATCAAATTGTCTTGCAACACTCAATCCCGCTCACCCTCAAAAAACAAGTGTGAACTTTTATCTTACAAGTCTTTTCCAATATAGAAAATTGGCAGTCTGCTACTTCAGTCTTCTCCCCATCCATTATACCATGTCTTGAAAATAGCCTCAAAAGATGTAACTGTGTATGAGACTGCCCTATCCCTCAGGGTCATGGTAACTCCTTAGTTATTCCAGCCTTCTAATTCTGTTTTCTCAATGTTTTAACATCACATTCAGCAATAACAAAGACCAAGACCTAGAGTTACACCAGGCAACTCTGTACCTTCAGGAGTATGATTAATGTATCTCCCAGAAACTAGTCTGATATCTGCATGGCTCTTGGAGATGATTCAGTGTGATAATCTGGTATGATAATCTGGCACTTTGATAGCTTGATAGAACATCACTCCAAAACTCAAATGTACAAACAAAGTGACTCACTAAAGAAACAAAATTCTGTCAAGATGAATTTATACAATAGATGTCTTGATCAACAAACATTTTAGGATTTCTGCATGACAAAGCTTTTGAATAATTTCTTATACCAAAAGAATCCAATAATTTTCAGTCATATGCTGACAGCATTTTTTTGTCCAACAGAATAGAAAATATCATGAACACACAAAATTGCAACTAACAGCAGCATCACTTTAGTTTAATGTGAACCATGTAGCCGCTCACTTCCTAACAGCATGACATCCATATATTTTGGTTTTATTGATGTTATCTATCAGGCAGAATGCTAGGCTGGAAAGATCAAATAAGCAATAACTATTTGACAGTCTAGGGCTTATGAAGTATAAGTCAGCATTTCTCAAAAGAAGATAGGTCCTGTCAGCATTTTCTGGACTTTTGGAAGCATATGCTACAAATTTTTACATCTTTTAGGATTGAATGTCAAATTAATTTTGGTTTTACTCTTCCCAGTTTCACCAAGATGACCATTTCTGGTGTCAGCAATTAGTTTTAAGCTCCAATAAATGCAGACGGCCCAAGTAGCCTTCAGTTGTCACTCTATTCCACTGATTTCAAACTGAATGATACTATAGAGAACAAGCAATTGGCTATTTACACACACCTGTACAAGAGCCTCTCAATAAAATCCTCTTCCTTCATCCTTAAAAGAGACTGTCGAGTCTCTTCTCCAAGTGCCGACCAAAAATCCACTAATGTGTCACAAGAAAGCCTGGCTGTATGCAGTGCGCATGTTTCTCTTGTTCCATGTCCTCTACCATAACCTGTCATTCCTTGGCTTATCCAACCCCGCCCTCCCCCACCACAAGCATCAGGATAGAGCAATTCCCTTTCCCGTTCCCTTGCCCGTGCACTGTCAAAGACCTGAATTCAAGTAGAACATCAGCTGCTAATATATAGAAAATAAGAACAGTTCAATTGGATAATCGAATTTAATCTTCACTCACATTTTGGAGACCCTTAAGGGACTTTGAATACAAATAGCAGCTCAAAAGCGTCAAAGAGCCATCACGTGTTGTGGTCAGACCCCCCCAGGGATGGACAGATGGATCTTGAATTTCATCTTGGCACCTGTTCATTGTATCTGATTCTCCCTCATTTTGATTTTTTGAGGCTTCTAGTCTGTTGCAAGGAAGATGTCCACTTACAGCCTCCTGCTGCAGAGACTTACCATACATGACAATCTGCAAAAAACCTTCAAGCAATAGTCCATTGCATCTAGAACAGCACATATTTTTACGCGCTTGCTCAAAAAGGGTTTGCTTGTCAATCCGTAGTAGCTTCTGTCGAGCTTGAGGTGACAACTCAATCCAAAACTGCACCACAAGTACATGATTTTTTTTACTGAATGGTCATAATCCACTCCATTTAAAGTAGTACTCAAATTCTTAGGAAGGTAAAACCAAACAATTAGTCTTAACTTGTAAATGCAACACTAGTGCAAAGAAGCTATATGCCCCAAAATGTAAGTGCAAACTCAAAAAAAAGGAGGTCCGGAATCCAAAATTGTCAAATATTCAATTGGCTCTGGTTTCTAATGGATTGGCCAGTACTACATCAAGAATTCTCATTAACAGATGTTTGGAACCATTGCTCAATTAAGTTCTATTCAAATGACCAAAAGTATTTAAAGTACCAATCCAAACACTTGTCCCCTAAGCAACCGGACAGAGCATTGAAATGTCATTGCCTCAACTAGGATTCTATCCCCCAAAAAATGGTTGACATTATCCAGTCACCAAACCCAAAATGGAAAAGCTACCACCACTACAACTGGTATACCCAATTGCAACTGCCAGAGAATCACAATCTCCATCATAAAGTAAACTACATATGTATACACATAATCCAAGTGTTGCAGTGGATCTGTTGAACAGAACACTAATAATGTAAACACGTAGAAAATATTAAACAATACCCACGAGTTAAAACTTAAAACATCACCGAATAACTTGAGCAGGAAGATCCAATCCAAACCAAATTACCGATACAAAACCAAAAACTAAAAAGAAAGGATATAAAAAAAAACAGTGATCCAATTCAAACCCAAATACATAGACATAAAGAGAAGGAATCAAGTACCTTCTGGAGCAAATTATAGCTAATATCATCTCGGTGTTTTGACCAGAATCCATTGGCTGAAAGCGAGTAAACGGCCGATGATGCATTACTGAATTGTTCATTTCTGTGCGCTAATCCTGGCATCTTATTTTCAATATTATAATGAATTTTTTTTAATTATTTGAATTGTTTTTTGAATTACAGTAAGATAGATTTATCCATCATCCTATAAAAAAAATTTTCTGCAACCTCATTTGCAGCACAAAAACGGATCGAAAAACCGATCGATTAAAAGGGTAAAATAATCGAATCAGAATGAAATTGGATTCATTATAGATCGACAAGTAAAGGGTATATTATTAACAATAAAAAATGATTTCATGGGATTTGGAGGGAAAGAAAGGAGTGAATTGGAGAAGAAAGAGATCGAGAGAGAGATTTATTAGAGAAGTGAACGTAAAAGGGGTTTTTGGGTTGATAACGATGAGATTTGGCACTGTGTTTTTGCTTTTATATATGGAGATAGAGAGAGAAGAGAGAGAAAGGCTTCAATGGTAATGAAGAAAATGGCAATGGAAATTTTTTTTTGTATTGTGTTAGAAAGCTGTGGGTGACAGTCTGCAGACGGTTAAAATGAACAGAGAGACAACTGTTACATTCCATGTTTAACGGGTTGGATTTTATTTCTTTTTTTTTATTTACGTATATATATATAACAAAATAATTAAGATTATGATATAATAAATATATAAAAAAAAAACATATTACTATTATTCCAAATTTCATATCAAACATAAAAATCACGAAAAGAAAACTCATAAATTTCTTGTGAAAATGTAATTTCGTATTTGAATTGATTTAAATCCAGTTGAATCAAACGAAAATTAAAAATTATTTAAAACATTAAAATATTTTTAGAGTTTCAATCTATTATCATATATTATCAGTTTTGTTATATGAAACTTGTTTTTTTAGTTAGAGATTAAAATGGCATTATTATTGAAATTATTATATAAAATATTAAAATACAATTTTAAGTATAATTCATCATTTTAAAAATAAGAAAATTTTCTAAAATCAGTCTAATTGTCAAAAATAAAGTTCATATAATATCAATAAATCTAATATGATCTTAATAAAATAATTTAGAAACTGTGAATAATGAATATCATCGTAATGAACATTGAGTATCTATCTTTATGATCTCAATTTATTATTAAACAAGATGTAAAATGTGTTGACATTATGATTATTTTTACGAAGGTGTGTTTTTTTCAAGAGTTTAGAAAATCATAATTTATAAAAATATATATAATTTTTTAATTTTTCAAAATATTTATTTACAAAAATAATTAAAAAAATTTTAAATTAAAGAAATTATCAATGCATAATTGTAAAAAGTATGCCAAATTTCATATGAAACCCTAAATACATTTATAGTTTCGATAGATTATGGTATATTATTTATTGATCTAAACTAGGACCAAGAGAACTAGATCCTAATTAAAATAAAAATAATTTATAAAGGTCTGGTTTAGATTTTTATTTTTATTTTTATTTTTTTTGAATTGAAATCAAATTAGTGATTTAGGGTTTGACCCGTAAAAATTGTCAAACAAAAATTAATATAGTCTAAAAAACTGTATATGTCTTAATATATATATATATATATAATATTAATGCATATATTAATTTTTAATATATATTAAAATTTATATATAATTTTTAGTTCAAAAGTTAAAATCTCATAATTAACTTTTTAAATTTTTTTCTATACTTCAATTGTAATATTAAATATTTAAAATTATGTAGCTAAATACATATATTTATAATAAAAAAAATTATGATTGTAATAATTTATCATTATTATTATTTGTTATTAATATATTAATAATTATTATTGTTAATTTATTATTTTAATAATTAATATTTTTAAAAATTTTAGTTAAATATTTAATCTTATTAAAAATATTATTAATTATAGTTAATTTTTAAAATTTATATATATATAAATTCATAAAAGAAAATTAGTTTGAACAACTAATTTAAATCGAAATCAAAATTAAAATGGGCCTATTATTTAAAGGCGTAGATCTTAACCGAAGGCGTAAATCTTAACTGAATGAGTTTTGTGGGTAAAGATGAAAATTCATAATTACCATATATTGAAATCGGTCTGTGGTCATAGGTACTCTAATATATTTTATGTATGTGTTCACATCATATGAGACTTGTTATTAAAAATACAAAATTTTCTATTTAAAATCAATCTATTTATCAGAATATAATTTCATTTAAAATCAGAATAGATGAAATTTAAAATGACATGAAATAGCGAATAATGAACATTTTTTATAGTTTTAATCTATTATCAAATAAATTTTAAAAATAAAATTGTCTTAATTTAATGTTTTAACCAATTATAATATATTGTTTATTAACTCTACATTAAATTTATTTTTAAATCCTATTGATTTTAGATTAAAAATAATTTATTTATTTATTTGAAATAAAAATTTATTTATTTTAAATCAATTATTCTTTAAGATTATATTTAATATAATTAAGATTGAATAAATCAAATTGTATCAAATCAAATATTAAAGTTATTTGAAATGGTGGACTCACTCAACTTTACAATTTTAAACTATTATGATATATGTATTATTGATTTTATGTGAAAGTTATTATTAGTTTAGGGGTTGATTAACATATTTATTTAGGCTATATAAAATTTTTTTAACATAAATTTAACATATAATTAACTTTTTTTTTAAAAGGTTCAAATCCCCGGAAATATATTTTTTGAGAGTTCGAACCTGCGACCTTCTTCTAGTAGGTTGAGTTGCTAGTCCGCTGGACTAACCCCAGCGGGTTTACATATAATTAACTTAGATGCATATATATATACATTTATGTATATATAGTATTTTCAAAATGTAAAACAAGTTATAATTGATAATAAATACGTGGGCAAAACAACCCATCTGATTTGGGTCACTCGAACTACACATTTTAATTTTTATTAATCGATAAAATAGGCAATATAAAATTTTCCAATATCTTATAAATTACAATATCATAATTTCTCAAGCATAATATGAAAATAAATTTAAAAAAACAAAAAGCAAATAGCGACGATAACAAATTTGGTTATTTTTTAATTTAGATACTAATAAACGGAGATTTTATATTAAAAATAATATTTGTAATTTTGATTGAATTATTGACCAACTAAGAAATTAAAATCTACTATAAAAAAGATAAAGACACAAAAATAATGATACACAGTAATTAAAGAAAAAAACATAAATTACAAAAAATGAAATAAATATAAAAAAAATTAAATCTATTTAAAATAAAAACAGATCTAAACTTTATTAAATAATAGGTGTGTTGTAGATATATTATAGATATATTATAGATGTGTTGTAGATATTGTATGTATTTTATGTTTAAATTATTTAAGTTATGTGTATTTTATGTAAAAATTATTTAATATTTTGTGAATATTGTATGAATGTTGTGTAGATATTTTGAAAATAAAAAAATTAAACAAATATTAAAAATATTATGTAGATATATTGTAAATTTATTGTAGATATATTATTGATGTGTTGTATATTTGTATATGTAATTTATATTATTGAGTATATATTTTATATATATTGTATATATGTTTATTTTTTTATGTGCATATTAAAAATATGACATAAAAAATTTAAATAAAAAAATATAAATAAAATTAAATAGTTAAAAATGAATATAAAAAATTATAAAAATAATAATAATAAAAGAAAAACAATGATTTTAATGTAATTTTGAAAAAAATCTACATGTCCGTGTTATTAAAAATGAAATCTTAAGTTGAGGTGCAGGATGCAATTTTCTCTATTAATAATTTATAAATATATTTATTATTAAAATAACTAAAAATAATATAAAATATTTTTAAAAATATTTATTAAAATAAATAATAATAATATACTACCATGTTATAAATTATTTGGTGCTTATAAATACAAAAATAAAGACACAAAAATTAATTTCACTTAGCTTAGACACAAAAAAAATTACCATGTAAAACATGTTTATTAATGCTATTAATTTTTTTAAACATAAATTTAACATTTTATAGTAATAAATTCACATATTTTTATTGTTATACTATTTTAAAAAATTTTCTTTTCTTAGGTCCAACAAAAATTGAAAAACGTATAATAAATTATCGATGAATTTTTTATTGAGTAATTTTGTATTTATTTTTAAATTATGAAGTCTCGAATTGTAATCAAATTAAACTAAAATTTATCAAGAGAAAAAAAATGTAATGAATTATTTGGTCACTTCTTTTGATGGTAAGTATTGTTCTAATGACAAAAATTTGGATTTCAATCAAAGCAGTAAAATGAATGTTTTACTAACTATTGGAGAAACCAATTTTACTAACTATTTAAGAAAAAAAATCATAATCAATTACTTCATCTAAAAGATAAGAAATCAACAAGTTATTTCACACAAAAGACAGTGATTAATATAAAATATAATAATAGGAAAATTAAAATGTATATTTTGCTAAAAGTTAAAAATATTTCAATTCTCTTTCTCTAATATTAAAAAATAATATATATTTTATTTAGATTTAGGAAAATAAAAAAATTATTGAAGTACTACGCATTTGCACAATATGCATAAGAAAATATAAATTATTATCATTAGAAAATTACAATTAGTTTAATTTGTCTAAAATTTCATTTTTAATTAATATTTATTTATTTATTTTAGATCGTACACAAAAATATAATAGTGCTTTTAGTTCCATCAAAATTTTTTAAAAAGTTGACTTTATAATTCCTTTTAATCAATAATATATTTATTTAATTATAAATAATCCGTATAAAATAAAGTATTGGACCTATTAAATTTTATTAACTAGTTGATAAAATATTTTAAATAAAGATAGTTGAAAAAAATATTTCATAATAAAAAAAATTAAGGAATATTATGTTACAAAATAATTATACATATACTTTAAGATATGATACAGTAAAAAAAGATATTTTAGGTATTATTCATATTTTTCTAATAAAATTATTTTATAATAAAAAAAGTTAATATTTTTTAATTCACTTTTTTAATATTTTTTATATATTTTAAATATGATAATATAATAATTTTTAATAAAATATATTTTTATAAAATATATTTTCAATAATTAATTTTATAAGTCATCTATAAAATGCACCATAAAGATAAAATCAAATTATTTCAACATTTGTGAAAAAAATGAGGACATTTTAGTTTCTTTAACGAAGTGAAATAGCGAGGACGGAATGTTTGATTTTAGGTTATTATTGAAATGACAAAAATGGCCTAGACTTATTGAGATGGCTTTGCAGTGAACGAGGCAGAACCGCACGTACAATTTTCTGCCCTTATATAGAAAGAAATTTTGTTTTTGCCGTTGTGGTCGTTTTTAGCAGCAAAACGCATCAGAGAATATAACACTTTCAATACGCAACCAACACTGCATTAGCCATCAAGTTTCAATGATTGTTTTTTTCCTTCACCATATAAAATTATTTTCTTTGAAAATCATAAAAATACTTTTAAAAAAAGAGTAATCTCTCTAGTCCGTTTCAATTGCTAAAAAAATTTTCTTACACATGAATTATTATTTTTATTAATTTAAAATAATATTAATTTTAAATTTTAAATTTTTCTTTATAAAAATAATTAATATTTAATAGTATTAATAATGATAATATTTAAAAATAATAATAACATAAATTATTATTTTTTAAAAAAATTATAATCATTAATGATTGCCTTACTCTTTAGATTTTATTTTTACACAATTAAAATGGAATAGAAGGGTACATAATTTTAAATAAACTATATAAAATATTATTAATTCAATTATTGGTATTTTTATTTTTAAAATTGTACAAAATATTTTAATTAAAAATTGAATTATATAAAATTTATGAACATTAAAAAATTAGCATTTATGATAATTAAATCTCCATAATTAATATTGTTTAAAAATTATTTTACACCTATCGTTAAAAAAATACAAAGAAACAATTTAATCAAAATAATTAACTAAGAGGGTGTTTCTCAAAACTTAAAAGCTGGTCAAAACTGATTATAAGCAGTTTTTAGATTATAAGTTGTTTATTTAAGTGTTTCTGAAAACTTAAATAGTAGATTATAATCTGATTTTAATCAGTTTTTTAAAAGTTTGGTTTTGCTACTTTTTTTTAAGCACTTATTTTTTAAGCAGTTTTAACCAAGTAAAAGACCATACTATCCCTACCTAATCTTCAATATTTCAAATTTGCCCACCCTATACACTTTAGTTCCCATCAAAATTCTTTTACGTTTCTTCTTAAATAAATTTTATTATTATTATTATTATTATTATTATTATTATTGCAAAATAAATTTTGAATTGACATTTAAAAAATTATTTTTATACAATAAATAAATTCAGAGACAGTTTGGTCATTTTGACAGTTTCTGCAATTAAAAATTGATTATAAGCTGATTTTACAGAAACATTTAACTGATCATAAACTGATTATCAGCTGATTATTAACTAGTTTACAGAAACGCTTAACTGCTTATTTTTAATCTAATTATAATCTAAAAATCACTTATTCATAATAAGCTAAAAAGCTCTAGTTTTGAAAAACACCCTCTAAATATTTGAAAATCCCAAATCACCATCACCCATGAGAAATTATTAGAGCTATAAATGAGCCGAGCTGAATCGAGTTTTGATATGCTCAAACTCGGCTCGACACATAAAACTTAAGCTTGAGCTCGAGCTCGATTTATACAAATATTGTTAAGCTCGAGCTCGGCTCGGCTCGACTCGGCTTAACTCGATTTGTGTTTGGCTTATTAATATGATAAACGAGCTAAGCTCAGCTCAAACTTGATTTTAATACTCATAAGAATTGAAACACGTTATAAGCTCATACTCGAACTCTAACTTGGACTTAAGCTCATTAACATATATGGATATATGATAAAATAAAATAAAAACTATCATTATACATCATAATTATATTTAAAATTAAAAATTAAACATTCATTAGAAAAGATAGATCTAAATAGAAAGATAAATAATAATAAATAATCTTCAAAATAATTTAATTTAAAAAAAGTACTAAAATTATTTAAACAAATCAAATAAGTAATAAATTCAACTTGAACAACTCCATTTAATACATGACAGCTCCATTATATTTGAGTTCAACTGTTGCAACTCATACATAAATAAAATTAAAAAAATAAATAACAATTTTAAATATACTATTAATTTTGATATGTAAACTCATAAAAAATTATAAAATTAAAATAATACCTTATAAATGGATAATACGATCAAGGTATAATATACTCTCGAATATTCTTGATGATATTTTTCTATAAATATTAAAAAAAATAATTACAACTATGTAATAAAAATCATAACTTTCATTATTCTTTTTCTTCGTAAAAATGAAACATACTAACATTTTCTAGAAGTGTGTGATTCTCACTCCATCGTGCAAATAGAATATGCGGACTCATTATCGGTAAAGCAGCAAGTAAAAAGAAAATACACAACCTAATAAAATGGCCTCATTCTAAACTTTCTTATATTTTTTAGGACGTTCCACATTCATTCAAAATGTAATCATAATTAGATCTCATTATCTAGGTACCTGAGCTTCATCGTAAGAGCCCAACCAAGCTTCTCTTTAATCAGGGTGTTGTCTGAGTTACGGCCACGAACTCCTTCAGGGCCAGGTCTGTGATAGATGGGGAGCATCTTATCCTCCAAACTCAGAACAATCTCAACCATCTCATTCATGTTAACCATTTCATCACTTCCAATGTTCACTGGCTCTCGGATGTCTGACTTGGTCAATCTAAATAAAAAAAGTTTATTCCAAGATGAATATTTATATAGAACATGTAATCCCAATGGTAATCCAAGAAATTACTAGAAGAAACACAACAAAAAAAAAAGTTCTATGACACAAAGAAGAGTGAAAACTACGATTTCCAATTCTATCATAGGCATAGATACAAAGTATAACTATTTTATCTCTTATCAATTATGTTCATTGTTGATGTACAAATTCAGGTCAACATGATTGCAAAGTCAAGAATATCAAGAACAAGTGTGCAAGAAATTACATCAATAATGAGTTACCTTTCTAAGTTCCAAAAGGACCATAAATGTTATGGAACCTCCCAGTAAGACATTCAATTCCGAAGTCCTTGGTGTAGTGCTTACACAATTCCTTTGTAGCAAGTTTCTCCAAGCCATAAGCATTTTGAGGCTAAAACATAGAATCCCGTTAATTACTTTAATTATTAACTGGTAATTATTAATTATCTTAGAAAGGTGTTAAACACTGAGAGCATAAAGAGAGCAACCGACCTCTGCTGGCCAGGCGTCAGACTCCTTCAAGCTCACATTAGTATCTAGCTGCTTAAATTCAGGGTACATACAAGCACTGGAGGCATAAAAGAACCTGCAGAAGCAAGAATATCAGACTTTTCAAACATGCAAGAAGAAAATCCAACTCCCAACTTACACAGGGACTTCTGTTCATCATATACTCTTATCCATCTCAACCAACCTCTTAACTCCATTAATCCTTGCGGCCTCAAGCATGTTGAAGCTGATCATTGTGTTGTTGTACATAATAACAGAGTGGTTGGACTGGATGAAGCCCATTCCACCCATATCAGCTGTGAGGTTAAATACATAGTCCACTTCCTTTGTGACCTTCAGGCAATTGACAAATCCATGGTCGTGTCGATGGCCGGTGGTTGGAGCTCCCTCGTCTGCCTGCTGTGATTTTCCAACTTGAGACAAAGATAAAGACATAGATAGAGACAGAGAGCGAGACAGAGACAGAGAGCGAAACATAGAGAGACAGATATAGAGAGTGGGATAGAGACAGAGACAGATAGCGAGACAGAGAGGTGGCTGCGACGGAGATGGCTGAGGTGCTTGGTTGAGGTGGCTGTGGTCGAGATACAGAGGGCGAGACAGAGAGCGAGATAGACAGAGACGGTCTGGATTAGCGATGAAGATGAGTTGGTTGATGGTCGGAGCTCCCTCGTCAGCTCGTTCTCATCTCCCGTGGTTCTTTCTTTCATTCCCCTCTCTGGTTCTTTCTTTCTCTGGTTCTTGTTCTTTCGTTCTCTGGTTCTTTCTTTCACTGGTTCTTTTTTTCTTTTTTTTTTTAGCCTGCTGTGTGAGATGTAGCTACGATAGAGCTTGTAAGATGTTGAGAGAGTGAGAGCAGAGGTGGTTGCGATGGAAATGTTGAGAGTGTAGCTAAGTAGCATAAGTGTGGCTAGTTTAGGGTTTTTTGCTTTTGATACAGTAAAAAAATTAATATAGTAATTTTTAATATTTTTTTAAAATACTTTTAAAAAATTAAATTTAGATTAATTAGTCAAATTGTATCTAGTTTACAGAGACAGAGACAGAGAGCGAGACAAAGAGTGAAACAGAGAGAGACAGATACAAAGAGCGGGACAGAGACAGAGACAGATAGCAAGACAGAGAGGTGGTTGTGATGGAGATGGTTGAGGTGCTTGGTTGCGATCGAGATACAGAGGGCGAGACAGACAGAGACGGTCTGGATTAGAGATGAAGATGAGCTGGTCGGTGGTCAGAGCTCCCTTGTCGGCTCGTTCTCGTCGCCTGTGGTTCTTTCTTTCGTTCCCCTCTCTGGTTCTTTCTTTCTCTGGTTCTGGTTCTTTCGTTCTATGGTTCTTTCTTTCACTGGTTCTTTCTTTCTTTCTTTTTTCAGCCTGTTGTGTGAGATGTGGCTGCGATAGAGCTTGTAAGATGTTGAGAGATTGAGAGCAGAGGTGGTTGCGAGGGAAATATTGAGAGTGTAGTTGAGTAGCATAAGTGTGACTTTCAAATTTAGTTTAGGATTTTTTTGTTTTTAGTACAGTAAAAAATTTAATATAGTAATTTTTAATATTTTTTTAAAATACTTTTAAAAAATTAAATTTAGGTTAATTAGTCAAATTATATCTAGTATTAAATTATATGTTATTTGTGTTGATATTAATATATTGATTAAGAAATAAAATAAATAAATATATTGATATTTAATTATATAATTAATATAATAATTATTAATATTATATTTCATTGATAGATAAATAATTGATGATGATAGAATAGACATGATACTAAGAAATAGATTTTGAGATACTAAAATATTTATTTTGAGATATAAGTTCTTAAATAATAGGAGTACTAGTAACATTATTATATATAATTAATATATATTTAATTTTTAATATGACTTAATAGTTATAATTACTTAATAAAAAAATAAAAAAAAATTAGTACTTAATTAAAATATAGTGTTATTGTAGTTTTAAAACTTAAATTATAAGTCTATAACTATCAATAAAAATATAAGTTTAATAAATATTATTGCTAATAATATTATATCATTTTCATTTTCAATAGATCATAAAGGGTATTATCAAACTTATTCTTATATAAATATTGATATTGTTTATCATAAATATATGTATCTAACTATTACTATATAATATATTTGCATAAATAATTTTTTCATATTTATTGTTAGTAAAAATATGTTAAATTTAATAGTGTGTGAATATTCTTTTATATTTATTTATTAAAAAGTATATTATAAATTAGTAACTATTAATTAGTAATTATATAATATTATAATATTTATAATACATAGTTAGTCATATCATACAAGAGACATAATATTAGTAAATATAATTTGAGATATAAGATAGAACTGATAATAAAATTAATAAATATAATATATTAATATATATATATAAATATATTTTTTTAATATGATTTAATGAACGAGCTAACTCTCTCGCGAGTTTATTAAATGAGCCAGCTCACGAGTCTGACGAGCCGAGTATATATGAGCTTGAGCTCGGCTCATTTAATAAACGAGTAGCTTAGGCTCGGCTTATTTTTAAACGAGTTCAAGCCTGAATGAGCTTTTACCTAGCCGATCTAGAGTAGCTTAACTCATTTACAGTCCTATAAATTACAATCTCTTCTGTTATATATATATTTGATTTATTAGTCTTGTTATAAATAAATAT
The DNA here is from genome assembly GCA_947685225.1 of Garcia nutans. NCBI lineage: Eukaryota > Viridiplantae > Streptophyta > Magnoliopsida > Malpighiales > Euphorbiaceae > Garcia > Garcia nutans. The sequence continues at coordinate 5,737,750 of CANTUV010000060.1, forward strand.
ATATTTTTTTCACAATGTAATTTTTTAATGTCAAAGCAGTATATAGGCGGCATTACTTCAATATTTTAATACATTATGACAAGGTTTAGCAATTAAATATATATATTCAGCGAGATTGGAATCTTATGCAATATAAAAAATAATATGATTTGGGTATACTGGGAAAAGGTGATAAAAAGGAGAATTAAAATGATGGGATTAATTAAATAACATAGATAATCAAATATATAATCATCTTTAACTAAAATTAGTGTTAAAAATTATTTCAATTTTTTATGGCTAATTATTTCTTTTATCAATTAATATTTGCATAAAATATTTAATTGTAGTTTTATTATACGTATATAATTGATCTCCTTTTGATTATTGTATTATTTAGTTTTCCAAATTTTATTTTGTCATTTTTCTTTAAAAAAAAAAAAATTTGTCACTCCCTCTTGTTCATGCTATGTCATGACCCTCACTTGAAAATATTTACAGTTATTAATTTTTGAATTATTAAGGAGAATTTAAATACCATGTAAAATATTAATGACAATGTGGACTTCAAAGACTCTTGATTTAGGTTTGAGTTCTATTTTAGTTAACTCTTCTATCTATAAGACAAGAGAAATGATCAGATTTCAGTGGAAAGACTTCAATACCTATATCAGATATCAGTTTGTCTGCAAATAGACGAGCTTTGGATATTAGAAAAGGATATTTTACCTGTGGGCATCTACCCATATTTATACTTGAAGGATGGAGGGCAACATCTGCATGTGTCAGAGTTTTTTCAAGATGTATCAGTATCCTATAACTACTGTATCAGAGGTCTATCTGTTGAACACTTAAAAGCTCAATAAGGTTATGGGTGCTCAATACCGAGGTTTAAACGGCTTAAGGATTTAGTAGAGTATAAGGCTCGGTAATAAAGTTCTGTAAATATGGGATAGTACCACTAGTCCCCCTGGTCATCCGATATTCATGTTAGAAGGGAATAGGTGGTGGGTGCACAGCTTAAGGGACACATGCCAATCATAAATGAGTCGTCAATTCAGTTCCTGTAGAGTGGAAAATGCGGGAAACAAAACCTGATTCCCCACCGATGGCAATTAATGCCCGCATACCTATAAATAGAGAGGTGGTGGGGTAGCTTTCATCACCTGAAGAGGGGTTACAAGTTTAGTTGCTCTAAAAAATTTGTCATTTATTGCTCGTTTATGCTAGTGAAAAACATTGCAAAGAGTGGCTCGGTGCTCAAAAGTCGACTGAGGCTTGGATCTAATAATACTTGAGATAGTGAGCTATTGTTGTAACTTATATTTTACATCCATTTATCTTGTAATATGACAAGATGAGCTCAGGTAGTGAGAACATTTTGATAGATGAGAAGAGAGTGAGTAAGTCATACTTGCAATATAGTGATCCGGTTCGATCTAAGGATGAAGTTGCACTATCATCAAAAAGTCACAACTCCTAAAGTAAGGCTGGTGAAGATACAACTATAAGTGCAGGGCGAGAAATAATGGCTCGACCTGCTCTAGTGGATGAAGAAGAAGAAGAAAAAGAAGAAAAAGAAGAAGAAGAAGAGGAGGAAACAAATGCTCGGGTATCTACCAACCAAGCAAGAATAAAACACATCCCTTCTACTCTAATTAAAGAAGATTTGGATGCAATTAGGGGGAAATACAAAATCTCCAAAGAGGTCAAGTTGTGCTTGGTTGAAAGGAAACTCGAGGTCACGATACTTTGGGGGCTGACCAACTAATAATTTATAAAGAAGATTTATGAGCTCAGGTTCAGTTTTCACTTCGATCATTCCTCCAAAAATTTATTAGATTGAATGAAATTATCCCGGGTCAACTGAGCCCAAACACCTAGCGAACTATCGTAGGCTTTGAGATTTTGTGCAAAATGTTGGGTTTGAGACCTTCGGCGCGAGTGTTAAGCGGCTTTTGTATACTTAAAGCACGGCCAAAATTGGATGAAGATTTTTTTTATTTCTTTAAGGTTGGCCAAGGCACGGGCTTTTCATTGGAAATTTTGAGTCCATGAAGGGATGAAAATACCGATTTTTTATCATAGAGAAAGCAGGGGGTTTTGATTGTCAGAATAAATAGAACCGAGGTCAGAACTGGCCTACAATAAAAAGGGCAAATTTGGAGCCCAGTGATCAGATAACCTATGATGCTGTGGACGAGGATGTTAAGATAAAGAAGTTGAATGTCATTAAATCAATTAAGAAATATTTTCCTCTTTGAGAAAATCCAATTGAACCACATCTCGAAGATCGGGCTAGTAATTATTTTTCTTATATTAGAAGTTATTTTACCTTTCTGATTTTGTATTTTTGTGCAGAGACGGGCAATAAAAAAGGGTCAAAGTGAAAAGAGAAGTTAAAGAAAATCCAAGCCTACTGAGCTATTAGGGCGATAAGAGGTAAGGGCTTGGTGTCCGAGATAGGGGCCCCGGTGGAGGGGAGAAAAAGGAAATCAACAGAAGTCTCTAGCCAGGGGTCACGAGAGCATGAACTTAGGAAGAAAAGGAGAGAGGAAGGGGTGATCAAATTATTGGATATCGAGGTCACCATTGATGCTCCACATTCTCTGCCAGTTGCCCAAACAGTCATTAGGTAAGAGAATATTAAGGGTTGTGCTTTGATAGAGCACAACGAAGATAGTTCACTTGCTCTGAAGAGCACATTCAGAAGGTAGAGAGCATGTCATAGAGTTCAAGGTTCGGTATAGGCCTGACTACTCCATCATGGACCCTAAAGTGGTCATGTTCTATCGAGATATTTTTAGAAGAGTTCCAAAGGAAAAAAAATTGAGTAAGATGAGCTCGTTAGCTATCCTAGATCAGTTCAGGAATGCGTGTATCGATGTATGGTAGCCAAATTTTAAATTTTATATTTAATTGAAGCTTGATTTTATATTTTATAACTAACTATCATGTTTGTTATGTAGTTTGATCTACTTGCTCTCAACATGGGGGATGGATTTGGGGGGGCAGTGCAAAGCTATAAGAAGGCCAAGGTAGATGGCAAGAAAGTTGCTGAAGATGCGAAACAAGTGAAATCTCGGCTTCAAGAAGCAGAAGTTTGGCTGGCTAAAGCTAAAAAGTATGTTAAGGAGGCTGAGATTCTGGCTACTCAAGTGGTAGAGTCCGAGAGGAAGGCTACAGTTTGATTATAGAGCTTTTTATTTTCTGTCTTTCAGAATGGCTGATTGCGAGGCCAAACCTGGTAGTTTTGTGAAGGTTAGTTTCCTTCTTACTTGTAATTTTGTCTTCTAATTAAAATCAATAAAAGCTAGCTCTTTTTGGTATATTTTGTTCAGTTTGTTTTAGCTTATCTAATTAAAGGATAATCTTTGTATGTGATCTATTTGCATTTTATTTTTTGCATTCTATGTTAAAGGTAATGTTGATGATTACAAAACCATAACATACCATGAAATTAGAACTCGATATAAGAGCTTGATGCGTGACAAGGTCACTATGACAGCTCAGTGAGCTATGAAGGTGTTATGTTAGTTCAGCGCACACGAAGGCTCTATGATAGTTCAGTGTGCACAAGGGCGTTATGATGGCTCGATGCGCATGAGGGCAATATGATAGTACGGTGCGTACAAGAGCTCTATGATAGTTTGGTGCGCACGAAGGCACTATAATAGTATGCATGAGGGCATTTAGCTTCATTTGTTTGTTCAAATGTTAAAGTCATAAATAGTTCAAGATCGATGCTCAGTTAATGATCAAACTTAGTATTTCAATGTTTGTGTGCTCATACATGTGTTTTGCCTTTACTAAAAATTAAAAAGTGATGTCATGCGACATTTTGATTGTGAATGTCTTTTCTTTTCTCACTTTATATATGTATGGGTACAAGTACAATCTTTGCATGTGAAAAATACAAAAGAAAAGAGAATACAAGAAATTACGATAAATTGTTGCTTATAGACGAGCTATTGAAAGTATCTTCTTAAGTTATTGGCATTCCAAGTTCTCGAGACCTCCTTCCCTTCTGCTGTATGGAGCTTGTATGATCCACCTTTGAGTGCCTTAGCTATCCTGTATGGTCCTTCCTAGTTGGCTCCAAGCTTTCCAGGTCCAGTCTATCCATGAGTAGAAATGAATCTTCTCAGTACCCAATCTCCTTTGTAAACCACTTATGGCGAACTCTTTTATTATGAAATTTAGTAATTGTAAGCGTCGAGTTTCATACATGCTTGATCTCTCTTAAACTCCAACATATCCAGATTATATCTGGAGTCTGGTTCTTGCTCTTCTAAAAAATTGAAGGTTCTGACTGATGGGAGGCCAATCTCTATAGGAATGACTACTTCAGTGCCATATGCTAGTGCAAAAGGAGTTTCTCCAACAGTTGTACAGTAGGCCCACCACACATTATATAATTCTTTCACCCATAGGCCTTTAGCATAGTCAAGCCTCTTCTTCAACCCTATTAAGATTATTTGATTTGTGGCCTCGGTTTGACTATTAGACTGAGGGTAGTAAACCGTAAACCAGAGGTGCATCTTGAGCTCAACATAGTATTCTATAAATTGTCTATAGTCAAAGTGTTTATCATTGTCTGTAATCAGGGTGTGAGGAAGGCTAAACCTTATAATGATTGCCTTATTGAAAAATTTGATGATTACAGTTGGAGTGATGGAGGCAAGGGGCTCTACCTCAACCCACTTAGTAAAATGATCAACTGCAACTATTAAAAATTTTCTCTGAGTAGTGGCTTTGGAGAAAAGACATAGAATATTCATTCCCCATTGAGCAAAAGGCCATGGGCTTTTGATGGGTCTTTGGTCTATGGAAGGCTGATGATGTAGGTTAGCATGTTTCTGGCATTTTTCACATTTTTCAACTAAAATTTTTGCATCATCATCCATAGAAGGCCAAAAGTACCCATGTAGCAGTGCTTTTCAAGCGATTGCTTAGGCTTCTTCATGGCTCCACATATCCCTTCATTTATTTCTCTGAGTAAATAATTACCTTCCTCTTCTGAGACACATCTAATTCATAAATGAGAAAATGATCTTTTGTAGAAGTGCCCACCATGAATGGAATATAGGCTGGATTTCCTGAAAATTTTCTTAGCTTCTACTATGTCCTCTGATAGCTTGCCCAAATCGAGGAACTTATAGATTGGAAGACTCCATCATACTATAGGTTATTTCACCAATACCAAAGTCTCATAACTCGGGCTCTGGATGATTTCAATGAGAAATCCATGCTCGGGAGCCCCCTTCTTTGCAGCAGCAGCACTAGTAAGCTTATCAACCTGCTTATTTTCAGGCCAGACTATATGATGAATATCCCAGCGTAACCCTTCTTCTTTAACGTTGCCAGGAGCTCAGCTATGTGCTCTTTATAACAGACCATGTTCAGTTCTCTAGTTTCATACTTCCCAGTTAGCTAACTGACTACTAATTAGGAGTCTTAGAATATTTGAATGAGCTCAGTTTGATATTTTAGGATGAGTCTTAGCCCTTAATATATGGCTTTATATTCAAAAACATTGGTGGAGGTTGTAAAGTTGAGTCTTGTTGAGTATCCAATGACTATTTTACCTAGACCTCGGAGGACCACACTAATACCAACTCCTTCAATACATGATGCCCTGCCAATATAAAGGATCCAAGCTACCTTAGGAGTAGCTTGAAATGGTTGTTCATATAACTCTGTAACAAAATCTACTAGAATTTGGGCCTTCATAGCTCATTTAGGCTCGTATTGAACACCAAACCATCCTAATATTACCTCTCATTGCATAAGGTGTCATGAGGTTTATGGCCTTTGAAGAATCTTATTTAAGCATGAGTTGGTGCATATAATAATGGTGTGTACATCAAAGTAAGTCATGAGTCTTTCTGAGGCAATTCGAAAAAACAATACTAGTTTCTCTGAAGGATAATATCTTAGCTCGAGGCCTTTCAGAACACGACTAGTGTAATAGATTGGGCATTGCTGGCCATCTTCTTCTTTGACCAATATTGAGACTATTACTGCTGGTGAGGCTGAGAGGTACTAGTAGAGTGTCTCGCCCTGTACAGGTTGGCTGAGAAGGGAGGTGAGTTTAGGAACTACTTCAGCTCAGTGAAGGCTTGTTGACATTCTTCATTTCACTAAAAATATTTTAGGCTCTTTAGAAGTTTGTAGAATGGTAAACACCTTGTAGCCGAACACAAGATGAATCCTTCTAGGGCTATAATTCTGCCATTTAGCCTTTGTACCTCCTTAATATTTTTGGATGACTCCATTTCCATCATAGCTCATATTTTCTCAAGATTGCGCCTCTTCAATATCATGAACCCTAATAATTTTATGGACTGGACTCCAAATGTACATTTTCATAGATTGAGCTTCATGTTTGCCCGCCTAAGGATCTCAAAGACCTCTACAAGGTCCCTATGGTGTTTAATCGAGGTCCTAGACTTAATTATCATATCATCCATGTACATTTCAATAGTTCAGCCAATCTAGTGTTGGAAAAGTTTATTAACGAGCCTCTGGTCCATGGTTCCGATATTCTTCAAGCCAAATGCATGACTTTGTAGCAATAAATGCCTTTCCCTGTATTAAAAGAGGTTTTGCTCTTAATTTAAGTGGAATTTGGTGATAACTAGATGAGCATATAGGAAGCTATACTTGTCATAACCCATCATCGAATCAACTAGACGGTTAATATTTGGGAGTGGATAGGAATCTTGCCTTGTTAAGATTTGTAAAATCTACACACGTTCTCCAGTTTCTATTCGACTTTTTCACTAATACCACATTGGCTAACCAATCTGGTAATAGAACTTCTTTGATAAAGTCCACCTTCAAAAGTTTTTCTACTTCTTGTTCAGCCCCCAACTGCCTCTCAAGCTCTAAATTTCTATTTTTTTGCTTTACTAGAGTAGCAGCTGGGTCCACGTGGATTTTGTGTACCACAAGTTTAGGCGAGATACTCTTAACATCTATTGGGTTCCATGCAAAGACATCCTGATATAGTTCTAGTACTTGGGTTAAGGTGAGCTCTTTTTCAGATCCACTGGAGCTCATGATTTTAGCACTTTGTCTGTTCCAAATTATATCCTTTAGCATGTTTGTCGGTTCAGTCCTGGATTATATGTTATCAAGCATATCGAGAAAGTCGACAAGAAGTATCATATTTGCGTCCTTGAGGAGGACAACATAAGAATCCATGTTATTTGCTAATTTCCTCTCAGAATTGGCACTCCCTGATAAAGTTGGGACTTTCATAATTAGGCTCTTTATGGAAATGTAAGCATCCACTCCCACTAGCAGTGATCGCCCAAAATTTGCATTGTAAGTAAGATTCATATCTACTACCATAAAACAAGTTCAAAAATTTCTCACGATTGAGTCCTCACGAAAATGCACATTCAACATGATAGATCCTTGCACTATTACAGTATGTCCAGATAAGCCAACCAAAGGTGCATAAACGGGCTTTAAGGTATTAGGTGACAAACTGAGCTTCTTGTCAACATCAAGATGGGACTCTTCAGGGTGAAAAGTAATAACAGGGCTTCTGGACTTAGGAATTTCTGTCATTGAGAAAACCTCCTTTTCTTTATATTTTTGTGAAGCATCTATAACATCATAGCATTCACCACCAACTATAACATGTATCATGCCATTCGGTGCCTTTTTAGATGCTCAGAAGGATTTAGAGCTCGATTCAGGTTGGCCATCTGGTTTGTGAGTGGCTACAAACTGCTTTAGTTAGCCCTCTTAAATCAACCGTTCAATCTCTCCCTTCAACTTACCCCAATCATTAGTTCTATGGCCATGAACCTTATGGAAATTGCAAAACTGCTCCTCATCTCTGTTAGAGCCATCCCTCATTGGTTGAGGCTAATTTACTTATGTATTCTCATTAAGCCAACATAGGTTGCTAGCTTGGGAGGCAGTTAGGGGTGTGTATTGTTTAGGGGTTTTAAAAATGTGATAAGCTCGGTTTGGGTTTCGATGGCCAGATTGTCTTATAGAATTGGGGTTGTAATTTCTCTAGGAGGGGTTCGGTCTGACTTGTCTGGAGGTATCTGGCTTTGAGGGTTTTTGTTTTGAGAGTTTAAACTTATAAGGTTCTTCAGGGGTTTTAGGTATTTTTCTTTGGTTTTGGCAGTTGGTATGATGTTCTTCCCAGAGTCGGGTATTCTTATATGCACAGATGTACTTATAAGATTGGGCCATAAGCTCAATAAAATCATAGGGTGGGTTCTTGCTCAAGGAAATTGAAAACTTAGGACATTCAGTATTTCTGATCAATGCTTCTAAGGCCAATTCTAAGTTTACTTTCAGAATCGTGCCCACTGTGTCAGTGAATCCTTCAATGCACTGCAATAATGTTTCTTTGGGCTTTTGGATGACCTTGAACAAATCTATCGAGGTACGACCGGGGTTAATATAAGCCACAAATTTATTATAAAAAGCTCAGTGAGCTGGTTGAAATTACAAATGGAATGCGACTCCAAATTTTTGTGCCATATATGGGTATTGTCCATCAAGGTTTTGGGGAAGAATTTGCACAAGGCGACATCTAACTTAGTGTAAATCAAGGCCATGTTAAAAAAGCCATTGACATGTTCACAAAGATCAATGGATCCATTGTATTCCTTCATCTTTGGTACATCAAAGCTCGGATATACTTTATTCAAAATTTCCTTGGATAAAAAGGAGCGAAAGGTAACATCATATTGCAATGTTGTTCTTTTACGCATCCGCTTAATCCTATCATCAACTAGGGCATTTAGATTTTCCTTTGTAATAACTACATCTTTCCTCTTGGGCTCGGTTGAGGCCATGTTGTGTGGGATATAAAGTGTTTAGGTGAATAAAGCCTTCTCCGAGTCTGATTTTTAGCTCATGAGAGGCATCTCTTGTTTGATATTGTGGGTTAAATTTAGGCCGAGGCTGTAGGGGATAGTATTCTAGTGGGAATGGTGCTGATTAATAAGCCGGTGGAGGGGGCGGTATTTGGTAGATTGGATGGAGTTGGTGGTGTTTGATATGTCGGGGGCAAATTTAGTTGGTTTGTTAGGAATGTGGATTGTGTTTGTAGTTATGGAGGATTTTCGCTAGCTTGTGGTCCAAAGGCTATAATGAAGTCTCTAAAGGTGGATGTGAGTTCCCTAACTGCTTGCTCGATTAAATTTGGAGATTGTAACACTGTCTAGGCTAGCTGAGCTAGTGGAACGAATGGGGATGGAGGGTTCAACAAAAGCTAACTCAGCTGCAGGAGCAGCTGTTGAGTGTCTAGGGATAGAATATTCTGTTGTCAGTAGTCTGGTCTGATAGTTGGCTGTAGTGTTTTGGGTTGTATGGTATTGGGGTGTGTGGTGGTGGGAATAGTCTGTTGTTCGAAGCACATGTATTGCTATATGATTTAGGGGTCAAATCTTGAGTCCTACTGCTCATTGTTCAGGGATTAGTCAATCAATGCTCAACGCACCACTAATGATGAGGTGGACACCAAGTACTCCTGGTTCGGGTTTGGGTTCTATTTCAATTGACTTTCCTACCTACAAGACAAGAGAATGAACTGGGCTCCAGTAGGGAGACTCTGATGCCTAAGTCGGAGATCGATTTATTTGCAAATAGACAAGCTTTGGATATTAGAAAAAAGATATTTTACTTTTGGGGATCCACCCTATTTATAGCCGAAGAATGGGGGACAAAATTTATATGTGTCAACATATCTTTAAGATGTGTAAGTGTCATACAATTGTCGTATCAGAGATTTATCTGCCGAACACTTAAGAGATCGGCAGGATTATGAGTATTTAATACTAAGATTTAAATGGCTTAAAGAGTTCGGTAGAGGTTCAAGGCTCAGTAAATATGGGATAGTACCAAATATAATTTCTAAAACTGTTTTATCATAAAAATTTGAGAATTAATAAAATAATTTATTATTATTGAATTATATTCTCTTTTTTTTTTCAAAAAAAAAGATAAATTTAAATCTTTCAAAATTAACTTTTGCATTTTAATAATTGAAATATTTCTTGAAAAATCTGCTGAAAATTTCCTAGGATTAGTAAAAAGGGAGTTTAATTTAACGGAGTTTGTGTATCTGTTTAATTATATTATGTATATTTAATTTCACCAATTTTTTCATATTTGAGTGATTACCTTTTTTTTTTAGAGGGTTATTATTATTTTTATTTGTTAATTATTAATTAATATGAAAGAGTGTATACCCGTAAAGAAAGGTTTGCTTTGGCAGCCAATACTGGGAAAGCAGAGAAAAGAAATTTGACCCCAAAAGAAAAAAAAATCAATATTCTCATTTTTGAAAAAATGTATGAAAATGGGAAGAGAAAAGAAAAAAGGAGAAGAAAATTATTCTTTAAAACTATTGCTTTTAAATTTGAATAAAAAGGGCAAACCTACAGAGAATTTAATAATTAATGTATATATATATATATATTGTCTCAATGTCAATGATCATAATAAGCAAAGATGAGCATGTCTTGGTACAATTTGAATGTTAAAAATTATTCACATCAATTGAAATTTTTTATTTTTGAAAAATCTGATTCTGAAAAAAAAATATTTCTAATTATTTTAAATTTACGAATCGATATAAGTAAGATGAGTTTATTGGTACAAAGTATTATAAATATTTTATACAACTATTAATATTATTAGGGATTAGAGTATGAACTGCATATACACATAATATCTTTAATAAATTTAAAATAAAATTAATATATATTATTGATGAATCACCAGTGACTCTGTTATTACTAATGAATTATTATTATTATTATTGAATAATATAAAAAATAATAATAAATATTTTTTTTATAAATAATTATTTTAGAGTCGAGTCAGATAGCACGGCAAAAATGATAAAATCCTTTTTACTAAATTTATATAAATTACTAAAGGAATGTATATATACAGTTAGGTTATGTCAAATTAACTCATTAATTTTCTACATTATTACATTATTACTGTTTTTTATTAAATTTAAATTTATTATTTTTTTTATTATTTTTCATCTAGCTCATGTATAACTAGCGGTCATAAAAATAATAATATATAAATATTAATGTAGATTAAAATATATAAACATAAAATTGTTTTAAACTTTATATGAAAAATAAAAAAAAATATCATCGTTATAATTTTTAAACGATATCATATTAATCTTTTTATTTTATATATTAATATATGTATAATTTTAAATTTAATTAAATAGAAAACAATAATTATATGCTAAAATTATATTTCATCTTACTTTTTATTTATTTCCTACATTATTGCTTTTTTCTTCATTTAATTTGTTCAAATAAGATTACTAAATAGAGAAAAGCTCTTAAATTTTTATAATAAATACTCTATCAAGTACCTAACAATTTATAATTATATTTTAGATAGTTAAAATTATATAATTTTTTTTTCAAAAAAAATGTAAAACAATAAATAAGACAATAAGAGAGTTTTAAAATTTTTATATACTCCAGCTTTAATAACTCATATTTTTTTAAAATATCAAAATATTATTATAAAGTAATATTTAAATTTAATAAAGTAACAATAATAAAACACATATATATTTTTTATATTAATATCTAAAATTATAAAAAAGAAAAATTTTATAAAATAATACTAACAAGTTAACCTTTAAAAATAAATTAGCACAAGTTAAAAATAATATTATCATGCAAAAGATAAATCAATAACTAGTAATATTAAAAATTAATTTTTTCCAAATAATTAAATATTAAAGAGGATTAGATGGAAGTATAAAAATTTAAGAGTGTGTTCTTGTAGAAATTAGAGCAATTTTTCTGAAAAATTTTCCATAAAAAATAGAATTTTATGTTTACATGACATAATTTTCTTAAATTAGAAAATAGAAAATATAAAATAATTTTTAATTTTCTAATTTTAAGAAGATTTTGAGAAACATATTTAAGATATTTTTCAAATTTTTTTTTATAATTAAAGTCTAATTTTCTAAAATTTCTCTATAAAAAATAGGAAAATATGGAATTTTCCATATACAACAACAACAACAACAACTAAGCCTTAATCCCAAACAAATTGGGGTCGGCTGTATGGATTCTCAACAAAATAAGCTCAAAAGACACCAAAAAAGATACTCCAGCCTTAGGCCCCTTTCAAGACACGGATTTTACGTCTCCATTCAAGTCTGTCATTAATCAAATCCGCATCAAGATCTAAGGCACGTAAGTCTCTTGCTATCACCTCCTTCCACACAGTTCTAGGTCTGCCACGACCTCTAGCCCCCTCAATCAACAAATTCTCACACTTACGAACCACAACATTAGGAGGTCTTCTTAAAACATGCTCATACCATCTAAGTCTTCCTTCCCTCACCTTATCTCCGACGTCCGCTACTTGGACTTTTTGTCGAATATGAACATTCTTAATTTTGTCCAGTCTGGTATGTCCACACATCCATCTTAGCATCCTCATTTCTGCCACACTCATCTTATGCAAATGTTGTCCCGTTGGTGCCCAACACTCACTACCATAGAGCATCGCAGGTCTAACAACCATCCTATAGAATTTACCTTTCACTTTCAGAGGTATTTTCTTATCACATAAAACCCCAGTCGCACCCTTCCACTTCAACCACCCTACCTGTATTCTGTGAGCCACATCTTCATCTATACGGCCATCATTCTGGAACACCGAACCCAAATATTTGAAGTGGTTGGTTTTAGGAACCAAAACTCCATCCAACTTAACCTCATGTTCCTGCTTCTTCCTTAGACTGAACTCACAGTGCATATATTCCGTTTTACTCCTACTTAACTTAAAACCCTTGTCCTCGAGGGTTTTTCTCCACACTTCCAACTTACGGTTTACACCAGCACTAGTCTCATCAATTAAAATAATGTCATCAGCAAACAACATACACCAAGGAACATCGTCTTGTATGCTTCTGGTTAGCTCGTCCATAACCAGGGTAAATAAATATGGACTCATGGCCGAACCTTGATGCAATCCGGTAGTAATAGGGAAAGTCTCAGTGTCTCCACCAGGTGTTTTCACACTAGTGGATGCATTCTCATACATGTCCTTGATGATGTTGATATATTTGCCGTTGACTCCTTTCCTCTTCAAAACCCACCATAACACTTCTCTTGGTACTCTATCATAGGCTTTCTCCAAGTCAATAAATACCATGTGGAGATCTTTCTTCTTCTCTTGATACAATTCCATTAGTCTTCTTAGAAGAGAAATAGCCTCCATGGTAGATCTCCCTGGCATAAACCCAAACTGATTCTCCGAAACTCTTGTAAGCTTCCTCAATCTGTGTTCAATAATCCTTTCCCATAATTTCATAGTATGACTCATAAGTTTGATACCCCGATAATTTGTACAGCATTGAATGTCTCCCTTATTTTTATATATGGGTACCATGATACTCTTCCTCCAGGCATTCGGCATCTTACGTCCTTTCACAATAGCATTAAAGAGTTTAGTTAACCAGGCAACTCCTACCTCTCCAAGGTTCTTCCAAACCTCTATAGGAATACCATCCGGGCCACAAGCTTTACCAACTTTCATATACTTCAAGGCTTCTCTTACTTCACTATGCAAGATCCTCCTAGACCAGCTGATATAATCATTTGTTGCATGAAGACCTTGAAAATCTTGTTCATGTTCAGGGTTGAATAACTGCTCAAAATAAGCCTTCCACCTCTCCTTAATCTCAACATCTCTTGTCAACACCCGTTGATCTTCGTCCTTTATACATTTGACTTGGCTTAAATCTCTGCTTTTCCTTTCTCTCATCCTTGCAATCTTATAAATGCCCATTTCTCCCTCTTTAGTACCTAACTTTTGATAAATCCCTTCTAAGGCTCTGCCACGAGCTACACTAACAGCCTTCTTTGCCTCTTTCTTAGCCCTCTTATATTCCTCAAAGGCCTCGCTATTAACCGCATTCGGTAACTTTTTATACCATTCCCTCTTAGCCTTAATAGCCTTTTGAACCTCCTCATCCCACCACCATGCATCGTGCGGTCGAGGCCCTGCCCCTTTAGAGATCCCAAGCAATTTACTACCTGCTTTCTTAATTCCACCTTCCATTTTTGTCCACAAGTTCTCTGCACTAGCCTCAAGGTTCCAAATTTCTTCCTTTAGTAACTCCTCCTTAAAGGTACCTTGAGCTAGGTCTTTCAATTTCCACCATCTTATCCTTGGTTCCAATATTTTCTTATCATTCCTCCAGCTACTTTTATTCTTAACATCTAAAACCACAATACGATGTTGCGCCGCCAATGCTTCACCCGGAATGACCTTGCAATCCTTACACTTACTTTTGTCCCGTCTTCGAGTAAGTATGAAGTCTATTTGACTTTGGGTTCGTCCACTCTTAAAGGTAATCAAGTGTGACCCCCTCTTTTCAAAACAGGTATTCGCCAGCACTAGATCATAAGCCACCGCAAAATCCAAAATGTTCTTTCCCTCCTCATTCCTGTTGCCAAAACCATAACCCCCATGGACCCTGTCATAACCATTACTGTCCTTACCAACATGCCCGTTAAGGTCCCCACCAATGAAGATTTGCTGATTATCCGGAATACCTTGCATGATATCATCCATATCTTCCCAGAACTGAACCTTGGATGCTCCGTCCAAACCTACTTGGGGAGCATAAGCACTAATAACATTAATAGTGTCATCTCCCAAAACAAGCCTCAAAGAGATAATCCTGTCTCCCTTTCTTTTCACTTCCACCACCTTGTCTTTAAGCGTAGGCTCAATAATAATGCCCACACCATTCCTATTGTTATCCAAGCCACAATACCACAGCTTATATCCTGAGTTACCAATCTCTTTTGCTTTATTTCCCTTCCACCTGGTTTCCTGCAAACAAGCAATACTAACCTTCCTTCTTTTCAAAGTATCCACAAGCTCTATAGACTTCCCAGTCAGAGTGCCAATATTCCAACTACCTAATCTTAATCGGCTCCCTTGGACTTGCTTCTTTAGCCGCATTCGTCCATAATGCGGTAGCCCTTTCCTGTCTGACACCACATCCGGGCGCTGATATGGCGGGACTAACTTCTTTACCCATACCCGTCCATGGCATGGGAACCTTTGCTCATACTCCACCACACCCAGGCGTCGATGTGATGGAACCCCTTGCTCATTTAACACTACACCCGGGTGCCGATGTAGCGCGTGCCTAGGTGAGCACGTCCCAACGGTATAATGATAGTTTTGAGAATCCATAGAAAGTTTGGCAAAATTTTTACACTGGCCGCCAACCTACCGCAACCCTCCTTCTTTATCCGGGCTTGGGACCGGCTACGATACTCGCAGGCGGAGTTATGGAATTTTCCATATCAATAAAAAAAATCTCTCTTCAAACCTTTTCAAAATAAAAAATCATTTCTATTTTTTATTAAATGAATATATTTTTTACATTTTCTATAAAAAAATAAATATTTTAATTTTTTTTAAAAAATAAAAAATAAAAAAAATATATAAGTAAAATATATCTTAAATATTCACATTCTATAAAATGAGGGAGGCATTGGACTATTGATAAATGACTAATAATGTCGTCTGTGTGTGTTTGTTGATAGTGTTGCCATGGTTTCTATGGTTGGATAGGGTTGCAAGTGTTGTCATTTTGTAGGAAGATGAGGTCCAATTATTATTAGAATAAGCCAATTTCTCAAATAAATAAATTGTCAAATATTTGTCACAAATTCAACGTTCTAGACACATCTATGCATAATTCAAGTCTTTAAATGAGATTATTAGCACAATCAAATTCCTAAAGCTATCATTACATTTAACATGATTTTAATAACTGTTTGAGGATGTTTGGCTTAACTTATAATTTGTTTAAACTAATCTATATACTCTAAATTTAAATTAATATATTTATTTTAATAATTTTATTAATTTATAAATTAAAAAAATAAAATAAAAGTATTAATTTATTATTTTAGTACTTATAAATACTTAGCTTACAAGTTAATTTGATCAAATAATTTATTATATTATCTCTAATTATTATTTTAATAAATATATTTAGTAATATAATTTTATATTATTTTTAATAATTTTAATAATAAATATGCTTATAAATTATATTACTAAACATATCAGGTGCTTATCAGTTACTTATAAATATTTAAAATAAATATATAATTATTTAAAATTTTAAATACCTATGAGCTCATATTAGTTTATAAACACTTGATGCTAAATTTTATAAATTAAGCCAAACACCCTCTAAATTTATCTTTAGAGTACACTTTTTAAATATAGTATATTATATATATATATATGTGTCTTTAAAAAATGATATATGTTTAATATGTTTTTTTTTTTGCAACGTTTAATATGTTAAATATGTATGAGATTTTTTAAATTAAAAGTTCAAAATTAAATATTTAAAAATAAATATTTATAAAAATATTTTTTAAAATTATTTTTGAATGAATCTGTATTACATTCTCTCAAAAAAAAATTTAGGCTAAAAAGAAAAAGAAAATTTAGTGATTTGATTTTTTAAGAATTTAATTTTAAGGATTAGATTTTATATGAGAAAAAATTTAAATTGGGGATAGATTTTAAAAATATATATATATATATATATATATTTTATAAATTTATATGATGCAGCTTGACTCATAATAATTTAACGAGTTTGTGTTTTTAAATTAAGAAAAATATAAATTCAGAAAATATATTATTAAAATGAAAATTTTAAAAATAAATTAGTTAAACCATTAAAATTTAAGTAGTTACATATATAATTAATTATTTTAAAATATTTTTAAAATAGGAAAGAAGAAAATGAAAATCAATTGCAAATACTAAGGCTGTATTTGTTTAACTTGTAGATTTTTTTTTAAACCAAAAATTATTTTCCTTTTTCATTTTATTTTTTACATGTTCCATATTTTAAAAAAATTATGATAAAAAGAAAAATATTAACCTTTGTAATAAAAAAAATAGAGTTTTACTGGTACACAATTTTTTTTCAAAATTAAAATTCTCAAAATTATTTGGCGTGAAAATCCATTTGCATTTTAATTTTTTTTTTAAAAAAAAAAGCTAAAACTAAATATTAAAATCATCCTGCATACAATTTAAATTATTAAATATTTATTTCACATGACATTGAACATTATTTTATGCCGAATGGTTTTAGATAATGATTTCATAAAAAACAAAATGGTAGATTTATTTTTAATTTTTTTAAAAAAATAACTTAAAATAAACACATTAAAAAAAAAAATCCAACAACAGATATATATTTCTCATGCAATTAACATGTATAAGATGAAAGCAGCAGTGGCATCCATTGGCTACATTGAATTGAAACAACAGTTACAGGCTGCAGGCTTAGTGCCTTACCTTCCATCATTGCTCAGCGACCACCCATTTCGGATTTAACTTGTAGATTTTCTAAATACAAAGTCACATCACACTGGGTTTTCCTCATTTAAATAAAATTAACAATTCAATAGTATTTTTTTTATCATCATAAAGGCTGAGAGGTGAAGCTTAGATATAGACAGCAACAGTACATAAGGGTTTTTACAATTCACTAGTAGATATAAGAGATTGAAATTTTAATTTAAACATTTTAATTCCTGTAAAAAATCTATTTAATTTGCTAAAAAAATGGTTGCATCATATCTATCATGCTTATGCTTCTTATTACAAATTTGTTACTTATTGCCTTTAGGTTTCTTGATATTGTTCTTTTTTTTTTAATTCAAAAAGGCTGTTAAATTGTAGAAATTAACTCCAGTTTTTTAAAAAAATTCTAAAGAAAAATAAAAAATAAAATTATTATTTAGTTAGAAATATTTTTTATTTAAAAATATTAAAAAATAATTTTTTTTATATTTATTATCTAGTAATTAAATTTTAGAAAACTACTTTTAGTTATTTTCTAAATAGAAAACAAACTTTTAAAAAAATAGGAGTTTGTTTCTCATTTCGATCATTATATATTTTCTTTTTATTTTCATTTAGAAAATAGTTAGAGAAAAAAAATTTTAAAAATTAGAAAATAAAAATAAAAAATATTTTCTATAATTAAACAGTTTCGAATTTCCTATTCTCCCACACTTCTTTCATCAATAATGTTAAGTGTACATATATGCTCAAATTCTTCTTTTCCTAATCCTTAAAACAAGATGAAAGAAAAGAATTAAAATCTTTTCATATTTTATAAAACACGAACTGTTGTATTTATGCAATCTCAATTTTTTTATTTCAAAGTAAATGATTAAAATTATATTTGTTTAATAAATCCTCCTAAAAATTCAAAATTATTTTTTTAAAAAAAAAAACCTCAATTATACATTATTAAGATTAATTTAGAATTACATATATATGATAAATCATATTTATGTAAGCATAAAAAGATTTTAATCCAAAAGAAAAAATTGTGAATAACAACTCTCAAGTATGAGCTTCCACATTTAGATTTAGACTCCTTTTAAGCAAATTTTTTTTCGGATCTAAATATGAATATACAATATTACATAGAATAACTTTTGCTTTTATACATTGAGGAATACTAACAATCACGGCATAGATGACTACCTTCTTTATATTTATTTACGTTGAACCATCGACTCGAATATTATATATTGGCGCTGCAAAGCTTAATTACCTGAGAAATTTGCTAGATAAATTTTAATGAGAGAATACATTTATAAATATGATACTACATTTTATAAATGATAATAAATTGAACATTTTCAAATATCCTATTTATTTATATAGAATATAAATAGTAAATTATAAACATGTTTAGAAGAGTGTAAATAGTATATTTACTATTTATAACGATTTAAATTCAGTGCAGATATATATTTCTGAACCCAATTATATAATTAAATTTTTATTAGTTATTTTTTATTAACTTTTAATTATATAATTATTATATTATATTATAATTATAGAATTTTATTGTATAAAATTATATTAGTATTATATTTTATTTATAATTATTCTATTAAAAAAATTATTATTTTATAATATAAATTCTATTAAATTTTTATATTTAAATGGGTAATAATATTAAATGAGTTTAGAATTAATATAAGTAATAAATAAATATTTATAAATGAATTTAGGACAAATACAAATAATTTAAAATTAAACAAGTTTCAATTAGAATATGGTGATTTTTGCAAAAATTCTATCCATTGTCACTACTATCTACATTCCATTGCACTTATATACTCTCAATATGCCAATCTTTTTCTAATATAGAATTCTTCTCACACTTATCATGTTTCAACACTATAATTCCAATTCTAAAATAATAGACATTTTCTCATAAAAAAAAGAAATTAGTTTTTTAGCTCCACCCTTTTAAAATTTAGAATTTACAAAAATTATACAATTACTATATGTTATAGTCCCTTAAAATTTCTTGCATTACTATTTAAGAATGATTGTTAAATAAAAATAGGTAACTAAGAAATAAAATATGTTAGAATTACTATGCATATACAATGTTTGAAATAATTTCATATAAAGTTTGAAACAATTATCACATATACCGTGTCAATTCAATTATATTAACAGAATTGAATTAAATTATTTTAAATGAAATTTTACGAACCATTCAGATTATAATATTATGATGGTTTTAAATGTAAAATTAAAAAAAAATAGATTCAATAATAAATTTTAAATATTCTTTAATTTGAAATGGATGCTCCAAATGTCCTAAAAAGTATTAAAATTCTAATATTATTTCTAATGTTATCCGAGATCTTATTTCAAAGTATTAATAATTCTCATTTAAAATCGTAAATTTTATTCATGCATAATAGTAACTTTATAAAAATTAAAATTATTTTATATCATTATTTTAAATTTATCTTTATATAATTAATAAATAATAAAATAAATAATAATTTAATAAAATAATCATATAAAATAAATTATTAAATAACTTTTTTAATTTTTATGAAAAACTTTAAAGGGATAATTATTTGTAAAGAGAAAAAAACATTTAAATTTAATATTGACATTTATTTCCCAAAATTTCGAGATTAAAATTCAAAGAAGCCAGGGTGACCTTAAATTTCTAAATTTTTACAATTAAATTTAAATATAAATACACAATCAATTTTTAGTACACCAAGTAATTAGTATACATATAAATTCATAAGCAATGCATTTTATTTGCAAATGAATTTTTAATTTGAAAAAAAATAATCTATGGATTTTCATATTTAAATAACAATATAAACTATGCCATATTTGTATTTATATTTGTAGAATTTAAATTCAATTTGAGTGAGTTTTATCTCTGAAATATCCAAATAAGGGCGACCATACATTATACATACCATAATAATTCAACATGGACAAATAGCAGAAATAGTTCTCTTCTAATCACAACAGCTCCAATATTTTGATGTATATAATTACAATCAAATATGACACACACTGAGATTCAAACTCCAAAATAAAACTTAATTTCATTAATTTGATGTACCCATCACCTGAGAATGCACAAGTATTTTGAGAATTAATTATTTGCTCCTTTAGCTCAGGCTGTATACATTACATTCTCTAGAAATTTCCTTCTCACGTTTAATTACAACGAATTATTAAATTGTTACAAAAAGATCACATCATCAAACATTTGAAAGTGACTAAAATGACATACTCGGTGCATGAAAAATTTAATGCAAATATCAAATGCTGAACTGATGACCTAATTTCAAGATTTCCCCAGAATCACACCTACCTATTAATATCAAATATCAGGCTGAACTATCTCGCTTGGAATCCTATCTTCATCAGGCGCACAAAATGGTAATTAATTACACCAATTTTGGGATGTAAAAAATTTCTCACCCTATAAAAAGAAAAATATTTATAATTACTATTCCTTCTCTAGCTAATCATGACAAAATAAAAATATTTTTTCCCGTTTGTTATTTAGTTTTTCAGCTTTCCAAATACCTTCTCCATTTCCCCTTTAAGAAAACTTGGTTTTTCCCCTCCTTCCTTATTTCCCCTTTAAGAGAACTTGGTTTTTCCCCTCCTAACCTCTTTTCATCTCTGCATGGTAATGCACATTCTTGTATCATCTTGAATGCTACATTTCCTAATAATTGCATGGTTAAAAAATTCAAATCACCAATATTGTCCATGAACTATGACCTAAAACCTCTTGCATTGATTGCCCCATCAATTTATTTCTCCACACATCTACAATTCAAGAATTCTATAGTATTAAATCAGGCCAAATTCTGAGTTTCCTCTCAGAACTGATGCCGGAATCTACACTCGTAAAAACCCAAAAGAAAAAAGAAACAGAAAACACTCAAAAGAAATGGCACTCTCTTCCCAAATTCACCACATCAAAACTCTTTTAAGAGTCTTCCCAGCAACTTTAAACGACAAACAATAGTTCCATTTAGATGAGTTAGTATAGACAACAAATCCAAAACAATAATATCAAAGGCAAACAACAAACTTGATACATGATCTGATTTTTCCTATGAATGATATTTTGTGATTGCAGTTATAAAGGCATTTCTGAAACCATGTTTCATTAAACTTGAAAACAACAGTATTTGGAAAGGAAAGCAAAATGAATCAAGAAATAGAAATGGCAGTCAAATTCAACCAGAAAGTTCTATTTTTTCTTTTTCCCTCTTTTGCTAATCTTGATTGAACGAACGCATATTTTTCTGTCATTGTCACACTCTCAAATTCAACAATGCATTTTGGTTATTAGAAAAAACATGAGCAAAACAACCAGTTCAGGAAAAACTACAACCACGTGGACAGTTCACAATATATCCGAAACAGTCAACGTAATCTCAGCAGCATTCATTAATTGAAATTTCATTGCTGAGAAAGATAATGTTAAAAATTTCTATACTTCGTAGAAGATAAAAAAACACTCATATGCCAAAACCAAAAACAGCTCGTATCTTATTTAATATGAGATCCCGCCATCCTCGCTCCGTGTTCTCCACCACAGTAGCATTTCCATATCTGCATCAGACAGAAAATACATAATCTGTAAGTCTAACAAACAAAAGAACTATCATTTCAAGTGTTTTAAATAAAACGAAACTAACCTGTCTTCCTCAGGAATGCCAGTATGCACCACCTTCACGACAGTAAGTCCAGGTTCAGCCTCATCCAATGTAAGCCTTACCTGCAACCACCAATTCCGAATACATTCAACATAAACATCAATAATGCTTAAATTAAAATAATCAAAACATAATCCAAAGTTCATTCAATTCAAAAACATTCACATATTTATAGCCAAAACCTAACAAAGTTGCAAAAAACTGTAGCTTAACAAGAGCAACTCACAGTTGAAACAATCCCATCAGGCCAGCTGCCAAATCTCCACTTCTGCACAATGAGCTTTCCCTCTTGCAATTCTACATTAGTCCCAGTAACAGACCCATCAAAAATACTAAATTCTCCTCCAACCTCTTTACTAATTCTTGCATTACTCTGCGTAAATCCTTTCCATCTATTATCATCCATCAATATTTCATACAAAGCCCTAGCTCTGCAACTAAACTTCTCTGTCACACTAATTGTCTTTAACCCTTTTTTAGATTCTTTCTTCACCTCCTCCTCCTCCCCCGCCACCTGCACCACGGCCTCTTCTACCACTGTCGCTGCGGTTTGCCCCTTTGATACAACCTTTTTACCTTCCAATTCATCCTTCGCAGGACCACCTTGAGCCATACTCAGAACATAAATCTTGATTTTTTCTTCAATCAAAGGTTTCCCTTTGCTCAGCATAGCTTCCTTCAATGTTTTCGCAATTGGGCCATCATCTCTAACAGTAACCCTAATTTCAGGATTCTCATCAGCATTCTCATCCGAAATATACGGAATTTCAACAGATCCATCAACTTTAAGCAAAGATTTGCCATCAGAATCTTTAGCTTCACCTTCCCAAGAAACGGTGACGTTTAGCTCATACCCAGGAATAATTTTGCCTTTACGAACATTAACATAAGCTTCACCATCAGCTTTTTCAAGCTTCTTGGTCTTAATGAAAAGATTACCTTCACCATCAAGAATAGAGAGGTTGGAGAGAAGTTTGGAAAGGAAATTTCTAGACCATTCCAAACAATCCGTTTCAGCCCAATGCCAATTGTGAACATTGGCGCCGTCTGGTCTTTCCTCTACGATCCAGCGCTTGTCACCTTCTCCGTACTTCGCCATTGGAAATTGGAAAGAGCTTGAGATCGAGAGAGCGCAGAGACAGATTGGAAGAGATATAGATAAAAGCCGGAAGCAATCAGGATTTTCTGGAGGGCTCTGCTAAAGATGGAAGGCTCTAGACTATTTAAGACTTTTGTTTAATTAAATTAAATTTAATCATTTTTATTTTTTTCATACAAAGGAAATTAGGGATTGCTCTTATAAGGATCTAGAACTACGTTTTGATTAGGGTTTTCTAGTTAGGGAACAAGAACAAAACTATGTGAGTGGCGGAGTCAAGTCATTTGAAATAAAATGGCTTTCTGTTTCATTGGAGTGGTTTAGGTTTTTAACTACAGTGCAGAAACATAGAAAAATTCATAATTTTAAAATATTTTTGAATTTATTAAAATTTATGATTAATTTATAAATTTATTATAATTTTATGAATTTATTATATATATTTATTAAATAATTAAAATATCTCTAAATAAAATATTAAAAAATATATAAAATATGATGAATGGTATAATTTTCTCAAATTTTGTGGAAGTTCTCATTTGGCACAATTAAAAAATTAAAATTTCTCCAGTCATATGTTATTTTTTATATATTTTTAAAATATTTTAAAGTTTTTAGAAAGTTCTAAAAATATTTGTTTTTAAATTAAATAAAAAAATATTATATATATATTCCTGATATTTTCAAAATTAAAAAGTAAGTATTTTAAAAAAAAACAGGTGTTTCAAAAATATTTTCAAGTTTTGAATTATTTTTATATAAAGTTAATTTTTTCTTGTTATAAATCTGACCTCAAATTATAAATTTCTAGAGATAATTAACAATATGATCAATTTAAAGGTTTAAAAATTTTAGAGAAAATTACATTAAATGGCATCTTATAATTTTAATTTTTTCATTAGATACCCTATAAAATTTTAAAAAAAATTCTCGCACTACTGCATATGGAGAATAAAAAAAAATATATCGCAAAATTATAGCCTGTCACAAATTAAAAGGGAAGGGACGCCTTTGTTTGTATCGTGGAATTGGCCAGGTCAGTTTATAATGAGATGGAGAAAGGAGCAGCAACTATGATTATGAGCAGCTTTTGAATTCAAATATTGGAGAAAAAATATTGCTCTATATTTTATTTCTCAAGTATTAACATTCTGCTACAGGGTGTATTTATATACAAAATGAGAATGATCTAGAATCTATATTAAATGTTTAAATCTAATTGGTAGATAAATTCTGTACATTGGATTATATAGCTGAAATAAATGAATGAAAATAATTGAATCAGCAATGATTGGCAATGATTGGCTCATGATTAATTAGTTATTGCTGGTGGGCTGTGGTGAATGTTGACAGGCTGTAAGGTGGTTGAGTTAGTTATTTAGGTATGGATTATTCTGTACAGCCCCTCTTCAAGGTGGAGATTGGGAGAGTGATGCCAATCCCAGCTTGAGAATTAAATGATGAAAGGTAGGAAAGGGAAGTGGTTTGATGAAAGGATCAGTTGTTTGTTGTTTTGAAGAGATGTGGGGAGTAGTTATAAACCCTGAGAATAATTTGGATCTAACAATGTGACAATCTATATCAATATATTTTGTCCTTTCATGAAAGACATGATTAGAAGTAATATAGATGGCAGCTTTATTGTCACAGTGAAGAGGTATGGGGAGGGTGATAGGTATATGAAAATCTTGAAGAAGGTTGAAGAGCCATTGAATTTCACAAACTGTAGAGGCCATGCTTCTATATTCTGATTCTGCAGATGATCTACTAACAGTTTGTTGTTTCTTGGATTTCCGCGAAATGAGAGAATCTCCAAGGAAGATGCAAAAACTAGTTACAGATTTTCTGGTTTCTGCACAAGCAGCCCAGTTTGCATCAGAATATGCAGTAACTTGAAAGTTGTTGTTGCTTGGGAAAAATAATCCAACAGATAAGGTGCCAAGAATATACTTTACAATATGCAGAGCAACTTTGTAGTGGAAAGAACAAGGACTTTGCATATACTGACTCAACTGCTGTACAACAAAAGAAATGTCAGGCCTTGTGAGTGACAAGTAAAGTAATCTACCAAGCAATTTTCTGAAAGGTTCAGGATCAGGCAGTAAATTATCCATATTAGCTGTTAACTTGGTGCCCTGAATATATGGAGTTGATGCTGGTTTGGCTGCAGATAAACCAGTGTCTGAGATGATGTCAGTGATGAATTTCTGTTGAGAAAGAATCATTCCATGCTGTGATCTAGCAATTTCAATGCCTAAAAAATACTCTGCTTTCCCAAGATCTTTGATAGTGAATTTGGAATGCAAGGATTGTTTGAGATCACAAATGAGACTGAAATTATTTCCTGCAATTAAACAGTCATCAACATATGCTAGTAAAGCCAGGAAATTATTTTCAGACCCTTGTGTGAATAAGCAATGATCATTTGGTGATTGAATAAAAGCCCAAAGATAAAAGAAAGGAAGTAAATTCCTTATTCCATTGCCTCCCTGCTTGCTTGAGACCATAGAGGGACTTCAATAATTTGCAAACCTTGCCTTGAGGGACTTTATGATAGCCTGGTGGGGGTGACATATAGATATCTTCAGTGATTTCACCATGAAGATATGCATTGTTAATATCTAGTTGGTGAATGTGCCATGACTTTGCAGTAGTAATAGATAAGAAGGTTCTGACTGTTACCAATTTAGCAACAAGAGAAAATGTGTCAGTGTAGTCAATTCTAGGGATTTGACTATACCACTTGCCTACAAGCCTTGCTTTATACCTGTCTATGCTCCCATCATGATTATGTTTGATTCTGTAGATCCATTTGTTCCCAATTGGTTTTTTTCCTTTTGGAAAATCAGTGATGACCCATGTCTGGTTTTGTTCCAGTGCATTAAGTTCAAGTTCCACGGTAGCTACCCACTTACTATCATCTTTGGCTTGACTGTAAGACTTAGGTTCCTGAATTTTTGACACTTGAGCAACAAAATTATGGTGAGGTACTGTGGGAGAAAAGGAGAGTAAAGATGTTTGTGTACCTGAGGATGTAGCAGCTGAGGCTATACTGCTGGTATTAGTTGTGGCAACAAAATCATCCAACCATCTTAGCTTTGTATGTTGTCTTGTGCTCCTTCTTATTTGTAAATCAAGTTGAGGAATTTGGTCTAGTTCAAGTGGTTCAGTTGGTGATGGTGAGTCTAGTTCTGGTGAGGTATGTTCTGGTGTAAGGTGCTATGTAGGGTCTTGAGGTGCTGGTGGAGAAGGTGTATTAGTTTGTAAAGGTTGGGAATAAGAAGAAAGATCATGTTCAGTAATGTATTTTGGCAAGGAAGAGTTGGCAACTGATTCTGGATGATTGTTGGATAAGGGAAATATATGTTCATGAAAGACAGTATCCCTTGAGTGAAAAAGGGTTTTGGACTCTAGATTATATAATCTATACCCTTTATGTTGGTTTGAGTAGCCAATCAATACTGAAGGAGAAGCTCTCTTTTGAAATTTGGTTTTGTGTGGGGTAACATCTGTGGCATAGCAAAGACAACCTATGGTTCTGAAATAGGAAAGGTCAGGGATTTTATTGTATAATTTTTGATATGGAGAGGTCCAATGAAGAGGTTCTGAAGGTAATCTATTTGTGATATATGTGGCAGTGAGGAGCAACTCAGACCAGAAATGTTTAGGAAGATGAGACTGAAACATTAAGGACCTGGCTACTTGAACTAAGGTTTTGTGTTTCCTCTCAACTCTTCCATTTTGTTGAGGGAATACACACAAGATTTTTGGTGAACAATGCCTAAATTTTCAAACAAAGAAATGCAACTGGAATTAATAAATTCACTGCCATTATCAGTTCGGATTGCTTTGACTCTTTTATTGAATTGGGTTTGAACAAAGTTAAAAAAATGTGGTTAAAGCTTGGTGAACTTGTGCTTTTGAATATAACATAAAAGTCTAGGTATATCTTGACATATCATCAACAACTGTGAGCATATAGAAAGCATTTGTAATAGATTTTACCCCATAAGGCCCCCAAATATCAATGTGTAAAAGATCAAAAGCATGAACTGAAATAGAATTACTTGGATAAAATGGTAATTTGGACTGTTTTGAAAGAGGACAAACAGGGCATATAAAGGATGAAGAATCACATTTAGGTAAATTTGCAATATGCTGATATCTTTTGTTTGACAAATGTCCTAATCTAGAGTGCCATAAGAAAGCTTTGTGGCTGGGACGATCTGAGTCATTTGTTTAAATTTGATTGTTGCTGGAAAAAGTAAAAGAGTCTTTGGTGAGGTAGTATAGGCCTGCCACAACTATACCAGAAGCAATGGGGACCTCAGTCTGCATATCCTGAAAGAAACAGTAATTTGGAATAAGTGAGCTGATAAATTGCAGGTACTAGTTAAGGTGTTGATAATGTTGCATTTCAAGGAGGGTACATATAGGACATTATGCAGTGTAAGCTTAGAGTTTAAAATCACATTTTCATACTATGTCACTATTTTAACTGTTCCATTAGGCAGCTTAAGAAATTTGGGTTGTGGTAAGATGTGCAAGGAAACAAAAAATGTTGAATTATAAGTGAGGTGATCAGTTGCTCCGGAGTCAATAACCCAGTTACCTTTATCATTAAAGTCAATACCAGAGATGAGGGAAAGTAGAATGCTACCTGAGAATTGAACAATATTAGTAGCAGCATCAGATGTACCAGGGTTATGAGAAATGGATTTGCCTGTGACTGCTCTGTTCACCTCTTGCTGAATAAACTGACTGAGATGAGGACTGATTGTGTCATTAATTGTTGCAGGAGAAGTTGGAGCTGGAATGTCAAGTGGTGATTCTGATGCAGCAATATTATGAACGGAAGCAAAATTTGCAGTTTGTTGCTTGCCCTTCCTCTTCTGTGGATCAAAGTACCAGTCTGGATATCCAATCAACTTGAAGCAGCTTGTTTTTGTATGTCCAGTTCCTTTACAGTGAGTGCAGTATCTGTCAGCCTTGTTCTGTGGTTCCCTTATTTTTTCCCTCTGATTGTTTCTATGATAAGCTGTGGTAGGCTAATTGGCCTGATGAGTGAGCATTATTGTTGTAGAATTTGATGACTCAATGGGCTGGTGATGAATCTCCCTTTGTTTCTCGACACTCAGAATCATGCTGAAGACTTGACTAACATGAGGCAATGGATCCATGATAAGGATATTGTTTTTGGTATTATCATACTCATTGTTGAGTCCCATCAAAAACTGAATTAGTTTATCTTTTCTTTCAAGCTGTGAAAAGGAATGAGCAGCTCCACATGTGCATACAAGTAGGGTTCTAATAGAAGACAATTCATCCCATTTTCTTTTGAGACAAGAATAATATTCATTAACTAATTTGGTACCTTGGACGATATTTGCTAGATCTCTAAGAATTTGGAATTCAAGAGGACCATTAACTTGGCCATAATTATGGGTAACTTCATCCCACAAATCCTTGGCAGTAGGACAGAAAACAAAATTATCAGCTACTTCTTCAGACATGGAATTTAATAGCCAAGATATAACCATACTATCTGTTCTAGCCCAAGTTTCATAATTAGCAGCAGTAGGTTCAGGACTAGCAACAGACCCAGTAATAAAACCAAGCTTATTCTTTGCACTTAAAGCAATCTTAACAGATCTACTCTAAGATAAAAAATTACCAGGATTCAATTTAATGCTCACTAGGGACTGACCAGGAGCATCGGAGTTGACAAGAGTTAACGGATCAGAATCATTAACTTTAACATTAGATTCATTTGCAGTAGTATTATCATCCATTTTAAAGATAAAACAGAGAACAATAAAAAATGCAGCAAAAAGGTTTAATGAAAAAGACAAAGGAATAAATAGAAAAATTTCTGAATCGAACCTGCAGGCTCTGATACCATGAATAGCTTTTGAATTCAAATATTGGAGAAAAAATATTGCTCTATATTTTATTTCTCAAGTATTAACATTCTGCTGCAGGGTGTATTTATATACAAAATGAGAATGATGTAGAATTTATGCTAAATGTTTAAATCTAATTGGTAGATAAATTCTGTACATTGAATTATATAGCTGAAATAAATGAATGAAAATAATTGAATCAACAATGATTGGCTAATGATTAATTAGTTATTGCTGATGAGCTGTGGTGAATGCTGACAGACTGTAAAGTGGTTGAGTTAGTTATTTAGGTATGGATTATTCTGTACAGATTATAGAAGTGATGATTGACGACAACAATAGTGAACATAAAAACAATTCATTCCAGCAAGAAACGAAAAACGAAGACAACACCAACAACATTTATTAAAAAACGAACTTAGAAGATGCTGATCAAATTATAATGTCGATCAGTTCTTGATTCTCTTTTAACCATGGAATCAAGATTAAATATAAGACGAAAATCGATGATATTAAAGTTATACAAACAAAACCTTCTTCTTATACAATCAGTATTATTAATTATTATTACTGGTAGTGAGTTGGAATTTGCTTCTCCTGTGGATAATAAAGAGCCTGAAAAACCTGAAGAAGCTTCAGCAGAAAAGGGTTACATAAAAAGAAAATGAAGTTATCAACTTGGCTTCAAAAGAATATTTATAAAAGTAAAAATATACTTAAAATAAAAATAATATGAAAGATGAATGAATATATTTTACGGGATTTAATCACAAATCAAAATAAAGATTAAGACAATATATATAATTCTAACTACGATTTCTCTATTGTATTTTAAGTCCATTCCAGCAACCATTCAATTTTTTTTTTATTTGTGAAAATTATTAAAAGTAAATGCTAGCTTATTTTTAATATCAAAGTTTATGTTTTTCTTTCCCTAATCGAATGGCCGAGTGGCTTTCAAAAGTTCAAATTCTTAAAACAACTAATTTTCCTAATTCAAGTTAAATTAGGACTGCTACAGCATTAATTAACAAACGGAAAAGGACTATTCATAAATTATAAACACACAAATAAGTTTCTATCAGACTTTCACGGGTTCTAGTTTCAGTTCTTGGGATACTTGCGAAGAACCACAAATAAATACACATGGATATCAATCTACAGACGCAGAAAGTGATATTCATTTTTCAAGGCACTCGGGCTATCTCCAAGGCTGCGCTATTCTTTAGAATAGCACAGCAAATTAAATCCAACGATGCACCATTCTTGCGCCAATTTAAATATTTACTACAGTGATTGCGCACTACTGTAGCAGCGCTAAAATTTTTTTTTATTATTTTTTAAATATTTTTTATAATTTTTTTATATTATTATTTTTACTATGTGTATATTTTATTTTTAATTTGCTAATTAATTTATATTTTTAATTAATATTTGGTTAATGCATTTTTATTATTAATGTTTAATTAATATATTTTTATATTTAATGTATTATTATTTATGTCCAATATATGTATTTATTTCATTTATTAGATCCTAATTTTTTTAATTTATATAATATATTGTATTATTAATTTATTTTATATTTTTAATAATTATAAAAATTTAATTTGTATTAATATAATATTAAATATATGTAGTATTTATAATAAATTATTTATTAAGGATTTTTTGTAGTGAAATGAATAAATAAAGTTAAAGATAAAAATTAATATAATATTAATGAGAGAGAAGAATATGAAAAGAATATTTTTTTTGGTGTTAAAAATGGTGTAAATGGTTGGAGATGATATTACGCTATGGTGCAAAAAATGGTGTAAACCGTTGGAGATGACCTTACTTTTGTAATTCTCTATACCTAACTGGGAAATCACATCTTGAACGTGGTGATCAAATCATAATGCCTCGACAGCTTTCTAGCATCTTCTCCGAATCGAAGTCGATTTTCGGATGCTTTTCGAGAAGAATTTTGCAGCTGCAAAAGGTGAAATTGTTAGCTTAAAGAGTGTTTAAGCCTTGAAAGGAGTAATTATAAAGAGATTCAACCACATTCTATGAATTTCTTAGGAATTCTTAATTCTAAAGCTGCCCTAGAAGCTTTGAGTTCTAAGCACTCTTGCCTAACTACTGGAGATACTGTGGTGATCAACCACAATGATAAAAGTCTAAAACCATCTTTTGCTGTTTGCTTCATTAAACTGATTGCGAGGTTGATTTTGCTCCCCTCTGGACTACAAGAGCCTGCTGTGGAACCGTCAGAGGCAGGCAGGCAAGGAGGAAGCGAAAGTTTCTTCCAGTTACTGGTTTAGCAAGTCCTTTGGATGGGAAGGCTGGAGTAGAGTTGGCCTCATCATCTGTGCAGGAAAACAACCAAACAGAAACAATTGATGATGCAGAGTAGGGATGAAGGAAAGTTACAGGAAAAGTAGTGTGTATTCCTCTGATTCCAAAAAGAAATCAAAAGAGCCACAGGCCAAAATTGTCAAGTCTGAAACTCCAAACAAACAACGGTTTCAGCCATTCCAGTGAAGAAATACACATTGTCAAGCTAACCATTTATTATGATTATTTATCTAGACTTACTTTTTAATGGTTACTGTTACCAAATAACTAGGCATTAAAAATTTTCCCTCCAACCTTTTGCTTCATTTTTCTCAGATTGTCTTAGTTTACACAAATAGCTCCAATCACAAAGCTTCATACAGCTGACTTCTAGCAAAACCAAAATCAATTCAAACTTCTTGAGGGTCCCCAGTGTGAACGTGAGTACAAAAAACATAATTTTACAATTAAAATATATTAAGAAACAAACTTAATTAAAATTGAGATTAAAACATGAGGTCTAATGTTCATATTTCTAATTCAATTCTCACTGGCACAAAAAAACACAAGATTGATTAACCAGTTTAGTGTTTGGGAATGTCGGAAGCAACAAAACAATCAAAATCAGGTACAAAGAGAGCACTAAAACAAAAATTTTCCAACTTAAGCAAACCAAAACCTAAGAAGTAATAGTACTTTGTTTTTCAGCATTTCCATAGTTCCTGGGCAATCCTCTAACACACCACAACACATACATTAAAAAAAAGGAACAGTTATGTCCCGTGTCCATGCCTGCTGCTCACAATATATCAAAAACATGATAGAAACAAGACTAGTGATTATAAGCTACACATGAGTGTTCATCTCTCCCCCTACAAGACACCTCCAGCATAGTTATATTGAATGCAATACTTGCAACAATGCACTCACTGATTATCACAGGTGCTTATAAATCAAAACTTAGGAGAAAACTAGTAAATAATAATTGGCAATTAAAGATTCAGGGAAACCAAGCTCATTTTTTTGGCTGGAACATAAATATTGATAATATCATAAAATGAGTTGTGCTGGAAACTTCAAATTCCTCTTTACAACAACAACAACAACTAAGCCTTAATCCCAAGCTAATTGGGGCCAACTATATGGATTTTTCTTTTCCATTCGATTCGATTTATGACTACTTCTTCTTATAAATTTAAAGCAGCAAGATCATTTTATATCACTTTTGTCCAAGTTAATTTAAATCTACCCCTGCCTCTCTTAGGTATTTCTACTTTAACTAATTCAGTGTTTCTGACCGTGCATCCCTAAGCCTACATTTCATATGGCCAAACCATCTCAATCTATGCTCTCTTATCTTATCATCGACAAGCGCTATCCCTGCTTTTTCTCTAATGCTCTCATTCCTGATTCTATCCATTTTAGTGTGTCCACACATCTATTGTATTATTCTTATCTCTGCAACATGCATCTTACTCACGAGTTATCTTTTCATAGTCCAATACTCACTACAATACATCACCGTAGGTCGTATGACAGTGAGGTAGAATTTTTTTTTCAATTTAACTGACATCTTTTGGTCACATACATTCCTATGGCACTCCTCCACTTTATCCAACCAACTCTAATTATGTGACTTACATCTTCTTCACAACTACCATCCGCTTGAATATTAAAATTAAGGTATTTAAAATAAATACTATGAGGTACTGCTACTCCGTCTAAAATAACTTCGCCTACTTTTCTATTCGCGTTATTAAAACAACAATGCATATACTCAGTCTTAGTTATATTTAACTTAAAACCATTTGATTCCAAAGTACTTCTCCATAACTAACTTTTTAATTTATACCTATTTAAGTCTCATTTATCAACACAATATCATCTGTAAATATCATACACCAAGAGATATTGTCTTGTATATGCCTTGTTAGCTCATCCATGACCAAGAAAAATAGATAAGGACTCAAGCTGAACCTTGATGTAACCCAATAGAAACAGAAAAATCCTTAGTATCCCCTCTAACAATGCGGACACTAGTGATAGCTCCATCATACAAATCTTTCAAGACTTTGATATATCTTATAGAAACCTCCCTACGCTCTAGAATCCACCACAAAACTTCTCTAGAAACTCTATCATCCACCATAAAACTTCCTCTTTACTGAGTTATAAATCAATCCAAGAAAGCTACAATGTAGACCCAAACAATGCCTGAGCTATGCAAATTTCAATATCTTATGGACAAAAGTTTGAGGTTAATAAGTAGAAGCACTTGCGCAAATTTTTATCAGAAATAATAAAACAGTCATTTAACTGAAAAATATGATATTTAAAACATCAAAAAATTTACAGTTACCTAGTCGTGGTCCTTGACAATTTCAACAAACTTGTCAACAATGCAATCCAAAGTGTGCTGGCATATGGTGCTGCTTCACTGAGACATTTAATTACTTAACTACTACAGCAAATATGTACATAAAGAAGAGAAGAGCTATGAACTAATGGAGAAATTTTGATCCAAGTTAAACAGTTGTTGAAAGATAAAAATATACACATGCACTAATTCACTTAGGGCAATGAAGTATACTTGAGTTTGAACTCAAAATTTCCAGTTCTACTTTATCTCTGACCAAATCAGCCTATCATCTTAAAACTATCACCGTCATTTGTACAACACTAAAAGAAAAGTTAGAACACCACAGGCACATTCAATTTTTCTTACAATAGAATCATATTATTTTGTATTGCAACTTTGCAAGGTAAGATAAACAAGCACGAATGCACGACAAGGAATTATGAGAAATATTTTTGTAACAATACTAGTATCAAATATCAGGTGGCAGCACTGGAAAATAGTGTATACAAAAGCAAAATCATGTAAAACACCTTAAATGTTTAGCTATTGCAGAAATATGATACAAATACACAAGCATAGATATAAGGCTTGCAACAACTGGAAGAAAATCACCAGTAATAAATTGGACTATAACATTCAAACCATCTACACTACTTCTAAGACCCTCATTTATCATACAGAAATACCTTCAACATGATTGCAAACTTCATGCAAGTCATCAGAAAGGGCTGCAAATCATCTGAGAAGGTAGAATAAAGGTGTCAATGCCTTTGATAAAATAAAGAACTAAAGCAAACTGTGAAATGTGACAAAATAAGACAAGAACATTTGAGTACCTAAAATCAAGAAATGAAATGCAAAAAGGTCATCCAGATGTTAGCAATGAACTGCAAATTGTTGTCCATGATGATGAGCAATTAGTCAAATTGAAGCAATCTTTGCATGCCTTGACTGCAAATCTAGCATTGACCAAGGTATCAACAGATCTCCTAACTTCTATTTTACTAGATGCAACCGAGTATAGAATTCTGTGAAGTCAAGCCGGAACAGAAGGAACTTCAAATCAACATGTTGCTGCACCGGCAATTGAGACAAGAATCCTTCTAACAATGTTGTATATTCTTTTGCTATGGGATCCAGTTCATGTGACATGTTTCGAAGAAATTCCCCAGCACGATGTGTTAAGGCCTTCCTGCCATCATTAATCCATGATCCAGGTTCCGAAGATTTATCTCTTGCCGGTTTTCGGGAGTTGTTCTTGTCTTGAGAAGGAAACGAGGATGCCATGGCTCTGAAAAAATAAAAATAAAAAAACCAGTGTAATTCAAAATATGCTCGATGAAACAAATGACAACTTAAAAAAAATTGCAGCACTGCCCACCGATATGAATGCTTACCTTGCTTGCAATTCATGAATGCCTTCATATAACCGATCTACGTGACTTCTGAAACGTAATATAAGGTCAAACAAGACAAATAGTGACTTGTAAAGGGGTTGAGAGCGTTCACCAAGAAGAGATTTCTCCACAATGGAATGGAGATACTTCTCATGGGCTGCAAGTAGATCATCAAGATCCTTTGCTAATTCCATTTCATTTGAAAAATTAGACCATGACACCTCCAAAACTTCAAACATGATATAATATTGCAAGTTTGTAACAAAGTGATTCATCTCATCCCAAAGAACCTGACAACGCCTCAATGTTGAAAGTAATTGCAACTTAACAGCACCCTGCAGCTTGGTGAAAGAATGAGAAGTAATATTTGGTTTCATCGTCTTCCAGGCACCAATTAGTGCATGCTCTACGCGCCTCAGCTTCCACAAAAAATTAAAAATTTGCAAATACCTAGCCATAACAGACTCTGTAAACACTGTATCAAGTGGAACTCTAGCATCATATTCCAGTGAGAATACATCCCAGCCCCTATCCCCAGTACAATGGGGCATCATCTTGACCCTCAATCTATCTAATATATCACGATCATCATACTGAGCATTAGATGATCGAATTGCACTTTCCAGCAACCCAGCTAGCTTGAATGAGCTAATGGTATTGGCAGGCTCAGAAAGTTCTGGCCCAACAATATCCATAAGATACTGAACAAAATCACCTTGACCCAACAGCAAATAGCGCTTGATTGCAAGACAATGCTCCTTGAATTTATACCTTGTATACATAACCTCTAGTAGATGCTTATCTATTCTCTTTGCTGCTTCAACAACCAGAGTTTCAAGTGCATCAGTTTCACCATATCCAAGATTTCCTCTTCTAGTTGTGGTCCCAGCAGCAGCAGCAGCTTCTGTAGCAGCATCAACCCAACCACGATCTTTGCAGCAAACTCGAAGAAAATTTATTGATTTCCCAGTTCTTAAGATGCACTGAGCAAGAGATTGTGAAATAAATGTAGGAAGCATCCCAGCATGAAGTCGGTAACCTTCCCTCCAAAGTGACTCAGCCTTCACAGGCTGACCAACAACAAAGAACTCAGTAAAAATGTCCTCCAACTCCCCTTCCAAAACCCAACTCCTAACCATTTCGAAAAGGGGAGAACATACACGCTGCAGTAAACTCCTCATGAACTCATGAACAAGTGGATCACCATGCTGGGCATGCAAATGTATAGCCCCTGCTTTAGCCCCACCCCTCAAAACTCTACATTTATCAACCAAAACAGCCATTAATCTCATTTTCACCATTGGTTCTGCAAACCAAACTGACAATCTCCTCAATGACAAATAATTCCCTGAACTAGCTGTCTCTGAAACCAATGGAATAGGATTCATTGCCTGTGTTTCAAGAACAGCCAACAACTTATAGTACTCCGAGAGCTCATCTTGCAATGCAGCACAGAATGCCTGCCCTACAGTGCCTACATCTTCAGCTGGAAACCCATCCATACTCTCTGAAATGTATCCTTTAACCTTCCTGAATAACCACCCCAACTCACAAAGATGCCTGACCATAAGCCTAGTTGCTCGAGGAACCTTAAGGGTATCCAACAAGGCATAACCATCAACATTGGCATCAAATTTCACATACTTCCCATCAATACCTTGACAAGCATACAATACATCTCTGACCAAAACCTCCTCAGACACCTCATTTTCCTCTTTAACCAAATTGGCATACTCCTTAAATGCAATCTCACGCAAATTCTCTGGGTCTTTTGTGATCAATAAAACCCCATTATCCCAACCCTTTTCTTCTCTTTTTAACTTATGAAGAAACCGTGAATCATTGTTCAAATCAGAGTCATTTAAAGCTAAATTAGGCAACAGAGGAATGGACTTGGGTCCATTTTGTCCAGCTTGCCTATCCTCGGATATAATTTTGAGCAAATAAAGGACAGCCCATTTGTTATTAATACTACCAGGACCAGTTTTCGATGCAAATTTGGTATAAATATCAGCGAAAGTAAGAGCCTGGGAGGACTTACCTTCAGTGGCAAGACGGCGCTTGATAGACTCGGCAATGACAGCAGCATCAGGCGCAATCGTGGGGGTTAATTTGCTGGAGAGAATACGGATAGCGTAGCGAAGAGAGTTGTGGAAATCGGGTGACTTGGAGTTGGAGTTGAGATTAGGGTTTGAAATTAAAGCTTTAGAATTAGGGTTTTGAGAGAGTAAACGATGGACTAGCTCTTTCACTAGATCTAGGATCTTTTGCTGATCTTCTTCCATTTTCTCCTTTTAAAGAAACAGAGAAAGAAAGAGAAAAGGAGAAAGAGAAAGTGAGCGAGTGAAAGCTTTCATTAGCGAGTTGGTGAGTGAGTGAGAGAGGGAGAGAGAGAAAGGTTTTTGATTTTATATGGGCGGGGAAACGTGCAGTTTTATATTTTTCAAAAGGGAGTTTTGATAAGGATTTTACATGGGTACATGCACTTCTGCAAGACTTTGAGTTTAAAGCTGGACACGTGGCAGTTGATGAAAATAAACGCTCCCTTTTTTCTTCTTTGGTAAATAAATTAACTGATTTTACTTTGTTAGAATAACTTCACAATAAATTGAAAAGCCCTCTTTTCTCTCCTCTTTGCCTATAGAGCCTTGCCGAACCATTTGATTCTAGTCCTAGATTTAGGGTGGTTGTTGCCATTTATGTCGACAGTAACCTTAGATCTATTGCCTTCTCTCTCTTTTTTACTAATTTTAGTTATTTTGATTTCTTTCTTAGCTTTCTTTTGATTTTATTTAGGAGTTTTTAGCAACCATAACTCCCAATGAAATCACTCGACTTCTTTCAATTTCTAAGCTCTTTAGAGCTCCTTACTCGTGGTTTCCGTTAGAGTTTAGGTTCCGGTGCTTAAAGATTTCTTTCTTTAACCCAAGAATATCACTCTTTAAATTTACAAATCTTCAATTTTCATCTATAGTTGTTATAAAGCTCTATTCCCCTCCTCAATAGTTTTATTTATGTTCAAGGAAGAAGTTCTATTAAGGTCTCTTGCTATATCCCCTTTCTAGTGTGGCTTCGATGGCATATTTATTTTTCTTTTCTCACCCCAAGATAGGATCTCTGATCTTTTTTTTCTTTTCCTCAACAAATTCAAGACATGAACAAGAAACAAAATGGTAACCAATAAATAAAAGAAAACAGTAGCACCTAGTAAGCAAAAGAAACCCAACAAATCTTCAACCTTCACATTAGCTGTAAGCACACAAATTCCCATAAGAAATAACCCTCCAACAACGGCAACAAGAATAATAGGTGAAGGCTAAGAACAAAGAAAAAGATATAGAGCCTTAAAGATTTTTGACGACCAAAACCGGTAGATCCACAGAATATGTAACATCTTTATTTTTGGTATACATTGAAATAATGAATATAAAAAATTAATTAGATATATTGGAAGAGATAAATACAAGATATACACATAATATAATATATATATATATTATACACTTGATATATATATAAAATATAC
The DNA here is from genome assembly GCA_947685225.1 of Garcia nutans. Lineage (NCBI taxonomy): Eukaryota > Viridiplantae > Streptophyta > Magnoliopsida > Malpighiales > Euphorbiaceae > Garcia > Garcia nutans. The sequence goes on from CANTUV010000060.1 coordinate 5,776,477, forward strand.
ATAATATATACATATGCATAAAAATTTACATAACATATAAGTAAAGTATAAAATGAGATATAAATATATGTAAATATATATATATATACATATATATATGGATGCGAAGATAGAAATAAATAAATAAAAGAAAAAGAAAAGAAAAAAGAAAAAAGAAAATGAATGGTGGGTATTAAAAGAAATTTTATTTCCGGTATTATCTTTTTAGCTCGAATAAAGGATCAAAGCGGGGGATAATGTCTTCAAAAAAATTGAGTTTCACAATTAGAAAAAAGCAATAAAGATGTTTAATGAATATATTGGCGGTCCAAATAGTCCACACAATTATGCCATAATATAATATGTAGGGTTTAAAAATCAAAGACAAAGTGTGTCTCATATATTATATTCTCATAGCCAGGAGCTTGAGGCTTCTTACTGCATTCATTTAACTGTTGTTGTAACTGTTTTCTTCTACTACAAGAGTTGGCTTTTCGAGGGCATGATGAGTTAGTAATTCACTTCATCGGGGTAATTTTCTTTCACTTCTTAGTTAGTACAAAGAATGCAATATTAATGTTGGGAATGTAGTTAACTCAAATACTCCTAAAAATAGTCAACTCACTTCTCCATTAATTCAGAAGCAAATAGTGAGTGCTTGTGTTATGGAGACGATACTAGTTATTGTTAATGATATTAGAGATAACTTCTACTCCTTATTAATTAATGAGGCTAGAGACAATTCAGTGAAGAAGCAAAATGGTTGTGGTATTGAGATACACAAATAAATTAGGACAAGTGGTGGAGTAATTTATTAGAGTAGTATAAGTGATACATTTGCATTGTCTTTAAAAAGTGCACTTGAAAATTTTTTAGCGAAACATGGATTATCAATAAGTAGAGTTAGAGGTCAATGTTATGATGGAGCTTTTAATATGCGAGGTGAATTCAACGAGTTAAAGACCCTCATTTTAAAATAAAAATTCCTTGACAAAGTATATTCATTGCTTCACTCATCAGCTCCAATTAGTACTTATTGCAGTAGCAAGAAGCAATAGAATTGTGAGTAATTTTTTTAATTATATTGCAATGATTACAAATATTGTTGGATTTTCATATAAAAAGAGGAATGCTCTCCCTCAAAAACAACATGATGAAGTAGTTCAACATCTAGATAGTGGTGATATTCAAACTGAAAGAGGTTTGCATCAAGAAATAAATTTAGCTAGACCTAATGACATACATTGGGGTTCACATTATAAAACAATTATATGTCTTCTCTCTATGTGGTAACCTGTGAAAGAGATTCTTGAGAATATTTTTGAGGATGGTTCTGATCAAGAAATCGAAGGGCAGTTATGGTTTTCTAAATATGAGTGGTTGGAATATAGTATTTCTAAAGATACGACATTTTATTTCTGGTATTATCTTTTTAGCTAGAATAAAGGATCAAAGCGGGGGGATAATGTCTTCATAAAAATCGGGTTTCGCAATTAGAAAAAAACAATAAAGATGTTTAATGAACATATTGGCGGTTCAAATAGTCCGCACAATTATGCCATAATGTAATATATAGGGTTTAAAAATCAAATACAAAGTGTGTCTCATATATTATAATCTCATAGCCAGGAGCTTGAGGCTTCTTACCGCATTCATTTAACTGTTGTTGTTGATTGTAACTGTTTTCTTCTACTACAAGGGTTGACTTTTCAAGGGCATGATGAGTCAGTAATTCCTTCATCGGGGTAATTTTCTTTCACTTCTTAGTTGGTACAAAGAATGTAATGTTGATGTTGGGAATGTAGTTAACTCAAATACTCCTGGAAATAGTCAACTCATTTCTTCATTAATTCAGAAGCAGATAGTGAGTGCTTGTGTTATGGAGACGACACTAGTTATTGTTAATGATATTAGAGATAACTTCTACTCCTTATTAATTAACGAGGCTCGAGACAATCCAGTGAAGAAGCAAAATGGTTGTGGTATTGAGATATACAAATAAATTAGGACAAGTGGTGGAGTAATTTATTAGAGTAGTATAAGTGATACATTTGCTTTGTCTTTGAAAAGTGCACTTGATAATTTTTTAGCGAAACATGGATTATCAATAAATAGAGTTAGAGGTCAAGGTTATGATGATGCTTCTAATATGCGAGGTGAATTCAACGGGTTAAAGACCCTCATTTTAAATAAAAATTTCTTGGCAAAGTATATTCATTGCTTCACTCATCACAGTAGCAAGAAGCAATAGATTTGTGAGTAATTTTTTTTAATTATGTTGCAATGATTACAAATATTATTGGATTTTCATATAAAAGGAGGGATGCTCTCCGTCAAAAACAATATGATGAAGTAGTTCAGCATCTAGATAGTGGTGATATTCAAACTGGAAGAGGTTTGCATCAAGAAATAAATTTAGCTAGACCTAATGACATACATTGGGGTTCTCATTATAAATCAATTATACGCCTTCTCTCTATGCGGTCACCTGTGAAAGAGATTCTTGAGAATATTTTTGAGGATGGTTCTGATCAAGAAATCGAAGGGCAGTTATGGTTTTCTAAATATGAGTGGTTGGAATATAGTATTTCTAAAGATACGACATTTTATTTCTGTTATTATCTTTTTAGCTAGAATAAAGGATCAAAGCGGGGGGATAATGTCTTCAAAAAAATCGGGTTTCGTAATTAGAAAAAAGCAATAAAGATTTTAATGAACATATTGGTGGTCCAAATAGTCCTCACAATTATGCCATAATGTAATATGTAGTATTTAAAAATCAAAGACAAAGTGTGTCTCATATATTATATTCTCATAGCCAGGAGCTTGAGGCTTCTTACCGCATTCATTTGACTGTTGTTGTAACTCTTTTCTTCTACTACAAGGGTTGACTTTTCGAGGGCATGATGAGTCAGTAATTCACTTCATCGGGGTAATTTTCTTTCACTTCTTAGTTGGTACAAAGAATGCAATGTTGATGTTGGGAATGTAGTTAACTCAAATACTCCTGGAAATTGTCAACTCACTTCTCCATTAATTCAGAAGCAAATAGTGAGTGCTTGTGTTATGGAGACGACACTAGTTATTGTTAATGATATTAGAGATAACTTTTACTCCTTATTAATTAATGAGGCTCGAGACAATTCAATGAAGAAGCAAAATGGTTGTGGTATTGAGATATACAAATAAATTTGGACAAGTGGTAGAGTAATTTATTAGAGTAGTATAAGTGATACATTTGCTTTGTCTTTAAAAAGTGCACTTGATAATTTTTTAGCGAAACATGGATTATCAATAAGTAGAGTTAGCGGTCAAGGTTATGATAGGGTTTCTAATATGCGAGGTGAATTCAACGTGTTAAAAACCTTCATTTTAAATAAAAATTTCTTGGCAAAGTATATTAATTGCTTCACTCATCAGCTCCAATTAATACTTATTGCAGTAGCAAGAAGCAATAGATTTGTAAGTAATTTTTTTAATTATATTGCAATGATTACAAATATTGTTGGATTTTCATATAAAAGAAGGGATGCTCTCCGTCAAAAACAACATGATAAAGTAGTTCAACATCTAGATAGTGGTGATATTCAAACTGGAAGAGGTTTGCATCAAGAAACAAATTTAGCTAGACCTAATGACATAATTGGGGTTCTCATTATAAAACAATTATACGCCTTCTCGCTATGCGGTCACCTGTGAAAGAGGTTCTTGAGAATATTTTTGAGGATGGTCCTGATCAAGAAATTGAAGGGTAGTTATGGTTTTCTAAATATGAGTGGTTGGAATATAGTATTTCTAAAGATACGACATTTTATTTATGGTATTATCTTTTTAGCTCGAATAAAGGATCAAAGTGGGGGGATAATGTCTTCAAAAAAATTGGGTTTCGCAATTAGAAAAAAGCAATAAAGATTTTAATGAACATATTGGCGGTCCAAATAGTCCTCACAATTATGCCATAATGTAATATGTAGGGTTTAAAAATCAAAGACAAAGTGTGTCTCATATATTATATTCTCATAGCCAGGAGCTTGAGGCTTCTTACCGCATTCATTTAACTGTTGTTGTTGATTGTAACTGTTTTCTTCTATTACAAGGGTTGGCTTTTCGAGGGCATGATGAGTCAGTAATTCACTTCATCGGGGTAATTTTCTTTCACTTCTTAGTTGGTACAAAGAATGCAATGTTGATGTTGGGAATGTAGTTAACTCAAATACTCTTAAAAATAGTCAACTCACTTCTCCATTAATTCAGAAGCAAATAGTGAGTGCTTGTGTTATGAAGACGACACTAGTTATTGTTAATGATATTAGAGATAACTTCTACTCCTTATTCATTAATGAGGCTCGAGACAATTCAGTGAAGAAGCAAATGGTTGTGGTATTGAGATATACAAATAAATTAGGACAAGTGGTGGAGTAATTTATTAGAGTAGTATAAGTGATACATTTGCTTTGTCTTTGAAAAGTGCACTTGATAATTTTTTAGCGAAACATTAATTATCAATGAGTAGAGTTAGAGGTCAAGATTATGATGAGGCTTTTAATATGCAAGGTGAATTCAACGGGTTAAAGACCCTCATTTTAAATAAAAATTTCTTGGCAAAGTATATTCATTGCTTCAGTCATCAGCTCCAATTAGTACTTATTGCAGAAGCAAGAAGCATTAGATTTGTGAGTATTTTTTTAAATTATATTGCAATGATTATAAATATTGTTGAATTTTCATATAAAAGGAGGAATGTTTTCCGTCAAAAATAACATGATGAAGTAGTTCAACATCTAGATAGTGGTAATATTCAAATCGGAAGAGATTTGTATTCAGAAATAAATTTAGCTAGATCTAATGACTTGCATTGGGGTTCTCATTACAAGAGTAAGGGATAACATTTGTTTTCCTTTTTTCTTCTTTGAGAAAAAGTTTACTTTTAGTTCATTGTTCCCACAGTATATTTTATCCATCTCATTTATCACAATGTCACTGTATATTTTCAAAGCCCATATTAATTAATTAATATATTAAGTTAAATTAAGTATGACATTAAAAGTATAAAGTTAACGTTATAGTTTATACATATATTTGACTATAATTTAAAATTTAAATTGATAATTTAATTATAAAATATTTAAAAATAAATTACAATTCATTTCTTTAAAATTTTAGGATTTTAGTTTATTTTATATTTTTTGTAGAACAAAGACATCTGTAAACCAAAAGAAGAAAGTTTCAGTGCAGCAGAGAACATATTGTCCCTATGTTGCTCTTGTGGAAAGTTAACGTCAACGAACGATCATCAAAATTCAAAAACGTTGCGTGTTGTTGACAGAGGCTTTGGTCCACTGTAGAAACAAACAAAACTTTTGGAATCATAATTTTATTATTTTAAATTTAAAAAGAACACAGAAAGCGATATATATATATTTTTATATTTCATTATTTCCAAAAAGGACAGAAAAAAACAAAAACAGACCCAAAAATTTGAAAAAAAAAAAAGAAGAAAAAAACCACCCATTTAGAATAATTATTCCATTACCAGATTGTGAAGCAGGTTTGCATATAGAGGCAGCAAACCAAGACCGTTCACGACCTTTACCGAAGCAAACAAGACACTTTTTTCTTTCCTGTATTTTTATTTTCCATTTCCGGGTAATGCGGAACTCCAGTTTTTTTTTTTTAGTTTTTTTTTTGGATAAAGTTTGTCTATTTTCTGTTTGTTCTTGGATTGTTTTTGGATGTGCTTGTTTTAATTTATTGCAAGTGAAGACATAACATCGTGGAAAATCTCGAACTGGGTATCTTTTATTTCGTTTTATATCTCTTAATTAGTTTTATTCTTGGAAAATTTGAACATGGGTTTTGTTGCCATTTTAATGTTTTTTTTATCAGATGTTGCCATTTTAATGTTGTTTATGTTTAATTTGATTATTTTTGGTGATTGGGTTAATTGGGTAAAGGGTGATATCTAGAATGAGATAAGCTTGAGTATTTAAGAATTTGGATTAATTAGGGAAATGGGTTTATTTGCTTTTACTGTTTTTAACTCATTTTATGGTTGCTTTTTTGGATACTATAAATGTTAAAGGTAGTTTTCGGCACAATCTATACTTGATTTTTGTGTTAAGATTGTTCTCCAGTTGAGATTTTGAAATGGGTTTTTCTTCTCATTTGGTATTCTTGTCCCATATTTTGATTTTTTTCTTTGGTGGTGTGGACAATGGTGTCCCTTTGCACTTTATAGTTTTTTTTTACTTAGATTAGTAAAGTTTAAAATGACCTTTTTTTTATTTGAATCATTTTTATGAAAAGGTGATTTCCTAGAAAATCCCAATTTGATTTCTCATTCTCAATTGCATTTGGATGGCGTTCCAATCATAAAGTGATTGTGGATGGATAGATATTAAAAAGGGTGCTTTAGATAAAGGGTGTCCATTTTTAAACTGTGGAAATAAATTTTGAAAATTTTAAAATGTGGACAAATGGGGTGTTTTCGGAAACTAGGTATTAGAGTTTTTAATTTTTTAATTAAGAACTCTCAAATTCAGTATGAGAGTACTTAGTCTCAAACGGGATATGAGAGTAAAGAAACTCTCAAACTATATATGAGAGTTTAGGGTTCAATCTTTCACGTGCTACACTGTCAGACTACTTTATCTTTTTTTCACAAAAGTCTCAAACTGGATATGAGGGTATAGAAACTCTCAAACTTCGTATGAGAGTTTAGGTTTTGTCTTTTTTTCACAAAAGTTTTATACCAAGTATGAGAGTAATTTATAAATATTATAAACAATTTATAATATTTTAATTTATAGTAATTTATAATTTTAACAAATAATTTATAATTTATAATTTTAAATATTATTATAATTTATTAATTTTATAAATTATAATATTAAAAATATTTTAATATAAGTGAAAATGATTTTTTTATATTAATAATTTATCATATTAATAAACAATTTTTATAATATTGTTAATATTATAAATTAATATTAAAAATAAGAATATAAAAATTAAAGAACATTGCAAACTACATAAATAAATAAAAATACAAATTTTTTTATAATATTATTAATATTATAAACTAATATTAGGAAATATAAAATATAAAAATTACAAAAAATTATAAAAAAAATACACTAACATATCATACCAATACCGAGTATGAGAGTATATCCCAAATCTGTCAATTTTCATTTTTTAAAAATTTTATGCAAGTAATTTATATTATATCTAACTACTAACAAATAATCCGAATACAAATAAAAACCATAGATTTAGATTTTTTCAAAATACTAAATATCTAAAAAATAATAATATCTAGTTTGAGAGTACAGACACATGTGAAGCATGCCAGAAACTCTCAAATTCAGTATGAGAGTACTTGGAGAAAAAAGAAACTTCACACGCCATCAACCAAATGACTACAGGACAAAAAAAACTCTCATACCTAGTTTGAGAGTACATTGCCCAGAAAAATTTTCACCACCTGCAACAAGCAACATTGACAATCAAGTTCTGACAGTAACAGAAAAAGTGCACGGTTGATGGGAAATAAAAAAAGCATCGGGTAGTGTGTTCTCATAATGAGTATGAGATTTCTTAGCCAATATATATCATATACGAGCTACATTTGGAGCACAAAAAAAAATAATAAGCTGGCTCCCTCTGTTTTTTCAGTGTTCTTGAGAAATGTCTTATACTACTCCATTTCCGTTAAATTTATATTGGAGCAGTGCATTACCTCTCGTCGACGGTATGGTTGGTTACAACTCTAACGTGGCAGACGCGACAATATGCATTGACTGTCAGCTATCTTTTGAGCAGCTTGTAGATGTGGTATGCAACGAGTGTGGGTTGCGGAGTAATCGAAATATGCTGCGATTTTTTTTATTTAGTGTGGACAGAATACAATGGAATGAGAAGGTACATCATTATTCGGGACAACCGAAATATTCAGTTTTTATACATGTATGCGTTGAACTTGCCAGAATTATATATAACAGCGGAACAAATTTCTGACTTTTATCATGCGCCTGAACCGCGTGGGGCTGGCGAAACAAGTGGCATGGCACATGATAGTGAATATCAAGAAGTAGAAACTGGGGCAGGGAACAGTACAGATGAAAGAGTATATGAGGAAATTGGAGCAGTCAACAGTCTAGGTGATGGAGAAAATGAAGAAATCGGAGCAGTCAACAGTCCGGATGAAAGAGAAAACGAGGATAGTGAAGAAGAGATGTCAGATTTTTCAAGTAGTGACGATGAATCCTACGTGCCATCAGAGTATGATTCTGGCAATGAAATTGATGTACCTTCGGGTCATTTTATTTATGGAGACATTGGCGTGGAAGATCCGAAAGAGGAGAATGCAAACTTACCGAATATGTGGGATGGCAATACCGAGAGTATTGGTATCGGTACTTATTTCAAAAACAAGCAACATGTGATAAATGCTATTACGGCATGGTCCGCAAAAAGAGGGATAACATACCACAAGGTCGAGAGCAAAAAGAAAACTTGGGCAGCCGAATGCGAAACCCGTAGTCCTAAATATCCACAGGAAAGACTGCACGGAGTATATTGCAACTGGAGTATACGGGCATCGGAACAAGCTAGTTCGGGCAAGTGGAGAATGGTGAAGTGGGTTGCGGAACACAACTGTGCGGGAGCAAACATAGGCAATCAAGGCAGAAATGTGACATCCTCGGATATTGCTGCCTTAATTACTCCAAAAATTAAGGAGGACACAGGCTACAAGGTACGTCTAATTCAGACAGATGTGAAAAAAATATACCGAGTTGATGTCAACTATAAGAAAGCTTGGCACGGGAGAAGAAAAGCAATTGAGGGACTATTTGGGACATGGGAGTCAAATTTTAGGGAGCTGCCCAGATATTTAGCTGCAGTTCAGGCAAAGAATCTGGGCACAGTGATCCAGTACAAGTTCAAAGGCGGTTCATATGCGAGACACATTTTTCGGTACGTGTTCTGGGCATTTGGCCCGTCAATTGAAACATTTAAGGCTTGTCGTCCGGTTGTTTCTATTGATGCAACGCACCTCCGAGGGTCTTATAAGGGAAAATTGATAGTAGCAGTGGCCAAGACCTCAAACAATAATATTTTTCCAGTAGCGTTTGCGGTCGTGGACGATGAGACAACACATAGCTGGAAGTGGTTCCTAAAATATTTGAAGTTGAATGTTCTTGGTGACCGGTGGACATGCATTATATCCGATCGTCACAAGGGTATCCTTTCTGCTATTGATGCGATTTTAGAAAAATTTCCCGGAATGGGAGTCCACAGGTATTTTTCTTAATTAAGTGTAGTTTTTTTAATGATTTTAATTATGTTTAATAATTATTATAATTACGTTTTATTTTATTTAATTTTAATTTTTTGAAAATTATGTGATTTTAATTTTAATAATGTGTATTTACTTCTAATTATTTTAATTATGTGTCATTTAATTTCTATTATTTTAATTATGTCTTATTTTATTTTTATTATTTTAATTATGTGTTATTTAATTTTTATTATGTTCATAGGTACTGTCTTGAACACGTCAAGGCCAACATGTGTTCGAAATACAGGCGGAAGGGGCTGAAGGACCAGTGTCAGACAGTTGGTACGGAATTGCAAGAGCACAAGTATGAAGCTGCCTGGAAGAAGTTGGGCAAGAATAGCAATGGCGCCAAACGATATTTGGAAAGCATCGATCCCGAGAAATGGACTCTTTTTGGAGATGGATGTCATAGATGGGGGTTGTCGACTACGAACATATCTGAGAGCTTCAATAATGTCCTAAAAGGAGCTCGCTACTTACCGATCAGAGCTTTGGTTGAGTCATCATTAGAGAAAACGGTAGCTATTTTCCAGCGAGACTGGGAAAAGATAGCAAACTGCAACACTGCACTTGCACCGAAGCCTATGAACGTGTTTAACAGCTATAGAATCCGTTCGCAACTCCATCGAGTAGGCTGCTGGAATGAACGTTTATTACTGTACAAAGTGGCAACAGAATACGGCAACGAGCATGAAGTACGATGGAGTTGCAAAGCATGCACATGTGGAAAGTGGCAGACGTATAAGATTCCGTGCTCACATGCCATTGCCGTAGCCTTACGCAGACGTGAGGATCCATTGGTGCTTGTTGATAAGTTCTACATTAAGGAAGGCTGGATTGCACAGTTTGCTGGAGCTTTCACCCCTATACTTGGTAGTCAGACGTGGCCTCATTTGGACTGGACTCTACTTCCAGATGACTCCCTAATGATTCACCATGGAGGGCCGGGCCGAAGAAGGGTAAATAGAATTAAAGGCGCGATGGATCATAGCCGAAGGCAGACTAGGAGAGGTCCGAGATGTAGCCGTTGTGGAAATCCCGATCATAATTCCAGATCATGTCCGCTCTCTCATCCTCCTTCTGATAGAGCTCCAATAGATAGTGTTTATGATAGATATGGGGAGCATGGTTTGTAATTTTTTTTTAAATTATGTGAATTTTTTTTAATTATGTGTATTTTTATTTTAATTTGGTTTGTAGTTGAATTATGTATTTTTTTTAAATTGTAATTGTAGTTTAATTATGTATATTTAATTATGAATGTTTAGTTTAATTACGTATATTTAATTACGAATGTATATTTAATTATGTATTATTTAAATTATGTGTATTTAATATCTAAACATATATCAAAAATAAAACATATATTTATAAAACAAAGCGTGGTAGAAAATTATAGGTTTCTCGATCAACTTGTGCAAACTGAATTCTAAATAAAATGAAAGTGTAAAATTCTAGAAAGAGCTATAAATAGAATAGAAATAGAGTACTAAAACTTCTCTTATTAATTTACTTGAATTTCTCATGGATTGATATAAATAATAGTCAAAGAACTGCAAAATTCAAGCTAAGACTTCTAAATGATTTGATGGTAGGTTAGTAGACAAAAACGAAGCTAAAACCAAATAAAATAGAGCAACAAAGTATAAAAATGGCAAAGAAATGAATTTGCAGCAATGAAAGTGAAATTCCTCCGAAAATTAGAGGATCGATTATTCTATTTTGGTCTTTTCGGAGGGGATTTTTGGTGTCTCATTCATTCATTGCTTTGTCCTTTCATGGTCATTTGCCCACTTCGTCTATGGTCAGTGGCCGGTCCCACATTCTTCCTTAGTTCCAATATCTCCATGACTTTCATTTATGAGACTAAATATTTAATTCATAAATTTAATAATATGAATTAAGTTAAATAATAATAATTGTAATAATAAAGACAAATTTTTGCAAATATAATTTTTCAATATAAATATATATATATATATATATTTAACTATATAATTTTAAAATATTTAATAATATAATTGAGGTGTAAGAAAAAAATTTAAAAAAATTAACTCTAAATTTTAATTTTGAACTAAAAATTATATGTTATATATATATATATTAAAATTTAATATATTATATATATAATATATAAAATATATTAATTTTTAATATATATTAATTTTTATTTTTTTATTTTTTATGGTTCTGAATTGCCGGTTCTGATTTCGGTTCATGAATCGAAACTAAACTCTTATAATCTAATTTTGATTCTAGTTAAAAATTAATTTTTTTAATTTTAGTTTGATTTATAAATTATAAAGTTAATTCACAGTTTACTGTAAATCATAACTATTATTATTTCTGGCCTGATTCATATACTTTCAACTATTAATTTTGGCCATATTTAATATTTCTCTTGGTGCAAATAGAATTTCTTTGAAGTGGTTCGAAAAGTAAAGTTATTTTTAAAAATACTTTTTTCCTTTGAAAAATATTACTTATAAATTTTTAATTTTAAAAATTATTTTATTCTAAAAAATAAACATCGAATATTAAATATATATTTTACTTAAAAATATATATTTAATATTCATATAGTATATTAAAAATATATCAAAATAATTAAATTTTTTTAAAAAAAAATATAGTACAATTTTCCTTTGTATAAATCCAAAAAAAAAATTTCTCATATTATGAGGAATATAGACAGGTTTATTGTGATCTCACTGGAAATTATTTTTAGACATTATATATATATATGGTCAAATATGACGGCGTTGAAAAATTTAAAAAATTATGTACTGATAATTTAAGTGATATATTTTAAATATTAAATAAAATAAGAGAAATAATTTTTAAATTGTAAAAAATAGTTAAAGATTTAATCACTTGTTATATTCTGTGTAAATTTTAAATTAAAAAATTTATTGTGTTAATTTTAAGATATATATTATCAAATAAATTAAAATAATTAAATATTGAAATTTTTAATTTTAAATATTAATGAATGTGTCTTATATATTATCAAATAAATTAAAATAATTAAATATTAAATAAAATTTTTAATTTTAAATATTAATGAATGTGTCTTAAATAGTAAAATTGGATAGTCTCAAACTGGATATGAGAGTAATGAAACTCTCAAACTATATATGAGAGTTTAGGGTTCAATTTTTCACGTGCTACATTGTCAGGCTACTTTGTCTTTTTTCCCACAAAAGTCTCAAACTGGGTATGAGAGTATAGAAACTCTCAAACTTCGTATGAGAGTTTAGGTTTTGTCTTTTTCCCACAAAAGTCTCATACCGAGTATGAGAGTACTTAAATCTCATACTGAGTATGAGAGTTCTGATGACTAATGACGTGTCACCTTATGGTTGGACCTTTTGTATTCCTCTCTCTGTACTCTCAAATTGAGTATGAGAGTATATTTAATCTGTCATTAAATTGTTAGTTAGTGGGTAATTATTCTGATTAATGCTTTGTACTCTCATACTGGGTTTGAGAGTATATTTTTTAATTCAAAAAAATACCTGAACTCTCATATCTAATATGAAACTTTCTTAAACTCTCATAATCAGTTTCCGAAAACACCCTTTCGTGTCCAGAGTTTAAAAAAAAACACCCTTTTGGTAAAAATTCCCTTGTGAAGGTCTTCAACTGTTTTGGAAGACAGTTCTGTTTGCATTTTGAGGCTTTCCAGCTCGGTATGGCACCAGTATATATGGCATTCTTACGTTTTATGGGTGATGATAATGAAGCAAAGAAATTTAGCTATAGCTTAGAAGTTGGTGGGAATGGCCGCAAGTTAGTATGGCAGGGAATTCCCAGGAGCATCTGTGACCGTCACAGAAAAGTTCGTGATAGCCAGGATGGGCTCATCATTCAGAGGAGTTTGGCTCTTTATTTTTCTGGCGGGGATAGACAAGAATTGAAGCTGAGGGTTACAGGCCGTATATGGAAAGAAGAATGAGATATGGAAAGATGATGTTCAGTCTGTTGTACAGTAGTATGCAAAATTTATGAGAGGCCAGGGGGTTCTCAAGGCATTGAATGGCAGAGTTTCAGCTATTTCTCGATTGGATTTTTCTATTTTCTTTACGTGATGTTTATGGTTTGAGGTCTGCAAGAATGTATTGTCAACTCATTACTCTAAGGAGCAGATTCCAGTCGTGTTTGTAGGAATTGGTAGCTCGGTGTTATGCGGCAAAATGGGTATGCGGTTCATACATTAACCATGTTGTTGAACCTACCATTTTCTGTTCTTATTATGTTTTTATGTACCATGTCCCCTGATTGAAATGAGAAGAAATAAAAATCCACTTTTTTATTTTTTTATTTTTATTTGTTGTTCCATCTCTTCTGTTCTAATATATGAAGCTCAGACGATGTCCATAGCAGTTCAGAAAGCAATTTATTTCCTAGCTGTGAAATTGAGTTTGGCAATCTTCTGTTGTTTCAAGCACTAAACAACCCGTCTGTCTGTCTTCTTGAAATTGAGCCTTTGGTTCTTAATAGGACTTTTGAAAAAAATACAAAAATAATTAAAAATAATTTTAAATATACTATATTTATAAAATATTTATTAAAATATCAGAATTTATAAACTATTTATTAAAATATCATATTTTTATTAATTTATAGAGAGTTTACAATGAGAGTATAATTAGTTTACAGTTTATTATGAGTTTATAATAAAATAATTAAAATACCTCTCATAAAAAAATAAAAATTTTAAAAAATATAATGAAATGTGTTAATTTTCCTTTTTAACATCACGAAGATGTCTAGGACTTTTGTACGATGTAAATTCTCTTTTGTTCATAGATCTTGTAGTAGGCTTGCTGACTGTGTGGCCTTTACTGTTTTTGCGGCCTAACTTAGGCCTGACTAAGAACCTTAATTTTTTGTTATCTGCTAATTTTCCTTAATAATACAATTATTATTCAGGTTGAAAATTTTTTTATATGGGAGTAACAGAGGGTTAAGTATTACACGGTCAAAATTTAACCTCTTTTACCCTTGTTTGGATTCCTTTTTAGTACCAGCTTAACTTTTAATCCAATTAAAAATTTTCACCTTTGTGAAGGTGAAACGTTAACCTAGGGGAGACTAGGTTAACAGGGGTTAAAAGAAAAACTTGGAGATGGCCGAAAAGAAAATAAAAGAACTAGCACTCTGCGTTGTTCTTTGTCTACGTCTACATCGTGTTGTCTTTGATCTCTAACTTCAGTTTCAAAATCAAACAACAGGTGAGTTTATTATTGGTTTTTGTTTTCCTTTTATTGCTATCCTTCTTCTGTCAAATAATATTATAGAAACTGAATTTGATTCTATGAAAAGTAATGCATCTTGGTAATGAGTTGATTTTTTTGTGTTAATCTCCACTACTGATATGTGTTTTTATTATTTTCAAGCTTTCTTGGTTTTGTGTTGTATTAATAGCTAAAGAGGATATCATGTTGTTAAAGTATTTGATAAAATGCATGAAAGAATATTTGGTGTTTTCTTTCTTACAGTTTGTTTTAATTATGTGGTGTTTTCTTGAATTGTTTATTTACTCCACCCGTCCCACCACATTATGCTGCTCCTCATAAACTTTAACCCATAATTTTGCCACTTCCTTCCATTTTGTTTAAATGATGTGGTGTCTTTATTTGAATAGCGGTCCCCTGCTCCTTACTCCAAATGCTTCTGCTCCTCTTTAGTACTAGTTTTGGTTTATCTCCTATTGGCTTAGAACGCTATTGGCTTAGAAACTTGCTAATTTTGTTTAAAACTTGTATTGGCATTTCATCTGTTTGTTAATTTTTTTTATTTGTTATATTTTTTATTGCAGTATGGCTCGTACACCTTTATCCAGAAAGAGAAAGATCGTATTTTTAATGATTTTATTTCTTAGATTTAGAGCAATGATCTTACTACAAATGTGTGGATACATGATATCTATGCTTGAATATATAAATCAGTTTGAGACTATTAACAACAGAGTTGACAAAATGAATATTACTAAAACACTTAAAAATATGCATGAATTTCTTAGTGATGATTTATGTTGCATTGAGCAATGTAGAATGGACTTACATACATTCTACACATTATGTAATATGCTTCGTACCATTGGACATCTCAAGGATACAAAAAATATGTTTCTAGAAGAAAGAGTTGCTATCTTTTTAAACATTCTAGCACATGATATTAAAAATAGGATTATTAAGCGTAGAATTCAAAGCACCGGAGCCTATTCCTGAGAATTGCACAGATAATAGATTAAAGTGGTTCAAGGTAAATTATTCTCAATAATTTTTTCATAAACAAAATTACTTTCATCAAAGTTGATATAATATCTTTTCATTTTGGTTGAATTAGAATTGCTTGGGAGCATTAGATGGAACTTATATGAAAGTTAAAATACCCCCTAGGGATAAGCCTAGATATCGAACAAGAAAGGGGGAATTGGCAACTAATGTTTTAGGAGTGTGCTCTTGGGACATGCAATTTATTTATGTTTTGCCTAGATGGGAAGGGTCAGCCGCTGATGGAAGAATACTAAGGGATGCTATAACCAGAAAAAATCCATTAAAAATACCTCAGGGTGAGATTGTTAAAACATTTAGTTCTAGTACAAGTTTGTAGCATATATAGAGACTTATTATCTTTCAATTTTATAGGTTATTACTATCTTGTGGATGCGGGTTATACAAATGGAAATGGATTCTTAGCTCCCTATAGAGGCCAACGTTATCATTTGAATGAATGGAGACAAGGTTATATTCCAACCAATCGAGAAGAGTTCTTTAACATGAAACACTCTTCAGCTAGGAATGTGATTGAAAGGTGTTTTGGATTATTAAAAATGCGATGGAAAATTCTTTGGAATACTTGTTTTTATGGCATTAGTAAGCACACCGATATTATAATGGCTTGTTGTCTACTCCATAATCTTATTAGAAGAGAAATGAGAATTGATCCAATGGAGGCCATGTTAGATGAGGAAATGGCAAGACATTTTAGAGAAACATTTGACGAAGGACAACATATCGGAGCAATAGAACCCTCCGATGAATGGACAACTTGGAGAGATAATTTGGCAACTGAAATATTTAATACTTGGAGAGCAAATAGGAGAACTAATTAACTATTTTTAATTTGCATTTTTTAACTGGTATCTTTTGTTTTATTGAATTATGGGATAATGTAATTATTATATTTGACTTGTCTATTTTGAATTGAATGTAATCATGATATTATTACTATTTTTTATTTTATATTTTAATTTACTATTTTGATGTTTTTAATGACTTAATTTTTCAATTTATATAGTATGGAAAATTCAGAAATTCAAGCAAGCCAAAATAAAATAAAATCAATGAGAAGAACATGGGCTTTAGAAGAGGATAGATGTTTGACAGATTGCTTAATTCAAATGCATCGTGAAGGAAAATATAGAAGTGAAGGTGGTTTCAAACCAGGACATTTGCTTTATTTAGAACAATTAATGAGTAAAAAACTCCCTGATTGTGGTTTAAAAGCATCCAACATAGATTCTAGATTGAGTTATCTTAAAAGGCAATTTTTTGCATTGTATGAAATTAAAGAAAAAGGTAGTGGCTTTGGATGGGATGATGAAAAGAAAATGGTTACAGGAGATCGAGTTGTATTTGATGAGTGGGTTAAGGTAAATATTTTATCTTCTTTCTAAATTTTTTTTTCTGTGTATTTTACACATTGAATTAGTAGAATTAAATTTTTTATTTTTAAAATTTTATAGAGTCACAAAGATGCAAAAGGATTATATAGAAAACCGTGGCCTCTATATGATGATTTTGAAGAAGTTTATGCTAGAGATAGAGCTACAGGAAATAAAGCTGCAAATGCTGCGGATCGAGAAGATCAAGAGGTGAACCAAGCAACTAATAAAGTCAAGGAAAGTAATTTAAATCATGGTAATGGAACTCAAAACTTATTATCTACTGATGATCCAATTACTGAGGAAACAAATAATGACTCATGCAAAAAACAAAAGAAGACATCAAAAAAGCAAGTTGAGGAATTACAAGGAAAATATGTGGAAATGATGCAACAAATTATAGAAAAAAATAATGAGTCTGTTGCACAACTTATGCAAACTCTTACAGCTGTAGAGAAAAATGAAAGAGCTAATTTGCGTGACGAGCTTGGACTTGTTTCTAAGTTGACCACATCTGAAATATTACATGCTATGAGAAAAATGTCTAATGACGATGTGACCATGTTTTTCACTTTGAAGAATGAAGATGAGAAGTATGAGTTTGTACAAATGGTTCTTGGAAATATATAGAGGTGATAATACTTCATTATAATTTTATTTTATTATCATTATTTCGACATTATTATAGTTTTCAAGTTATTTTAACCAAATTTTATTTTTGTTGTTTCAGAAAATCGATGATATTGCACTTTCAAATCAATGAACTAGAGACCGACAGAAGATTATAATAAGAATATAGAAGATTATAATTTTTGTTATCATTGAATTTTAAGTCAAATTTAACTGAATGACAGTTATATTATTATGTTTTGAATATTATTAATAATACTTTTTTGCCCGTATTTTCTATAAAGTGAATTTTTTTTTTATTTTTATGATTACAGAATAAATATTGGTATGATAGTTTTATGGGTAGTATTATTATTTAAATAATGACAAAAAAAAAAGCTACTTTATTCTTTTTTGTTACAGCCTTACCAAACAACGAAAAAAGTTAATAGGTTAATAACTAAGATATAAACAAACAACATTAATTATTACTCCCTTAAAATTTTTTACTCCCTTAATAGTTACTCCCTTAAATGTTACCAGATTAATACTTACCTTTAATTCTCTTACCCTCGTACCAAACGCCCGCATTAACATTTACAATGGATACAATGTAAATAAAAATGTCAGTTAAGAAAAAAACGTAAATAAAAATGAAAAAAAGGGGCTTTTACGTCATACCATATACGCACCGAGCACAAATATAAAACAATATTTTCAGCAATACATTGCAATAATTTCTATTCTAGTTGACAATTTAAGATATAAAGGATTAAAATTAAAAATAATTCTTGAATGAGTTAAGCAATAAAAAGAGTAAATTACACCCATCATTTCTCAAAAATATTCTCTTATCATTTTATCAACCATCAACATAATTTTGTCTCATTATCATATTTCAACTTCATTTTGTCATGTTATCATTCCTCCCTCAGCTTTCTAAATTTGTATCATTGTTGTCTTTCTGTTCATTTATTATGTAAAATCCTAATGGAAAACTGATGTGATACTCCATCAACTCCTAACATGAGATTAAAATTTTAAATATCTAATTATAATTTATTCTTAATATATGTCTCTTTCTGTTAAAATTTTGGATGACAGATGAATAGAAAAACAATAATGATATAAACTTAAATAGTGAAGGGACGACATATAACTAGATATATGTCGTCCCTTAATTTAATAATAAAAAAAGAAATAATATGCTTAGAAAATAAAATTTGGGGAATTTGCCATCTAGATGAAGATGATGATCACAAATTCACAGTACAAAATATCAATAACCTTTGATAAAGTGAAAGAAAACAGAGACTGATGCGAATAATAATGAAAAAGAGAGAGGTGTGAGATAATGGGGACGTGCAATGAAAAGCAAACGTGAAAGCACGTAGAAGTAGGCTAAAGTTTTAGCAGTTAAATTCTTACAAACCGAATTTCCCGCTACAACAAAGGAACATATGCCTCCTCTGCCTCTGTTCTGTTGATGTAAAACAGAGAACCAATACAGGGACTTAAAGAACACAGAGAAGAAGAAAACTAAAAACAACCCATTTCTCCTTTTTTTCCTTCCTTTGTTTTCTCTGCTTTTTCGTTCCAAATATCCCCTTGTTTTTTTTTCTAGATTTTTTTTCCTTTTCCCACATTTTTCTCCATCTAATCAGTTCCTTTGTATTTGTCAATCCAATCTTTCTATCATTTCCTCTATTGGGTTTGTCAAATCTCAATCCTATAGGTACATATTCATAATCTTTGATTTTTTTTTTCAAAATTTGACCAGATCAACTTTGTTCTTGATTTTGTGAATGAAAAATGAAAAAAAGATTACAACTTTATCTGCAAAATTTGCAGGACATTGCTCGAAATTGTAGGATTAATTGAAGATCTGATATGTTGTGTTGCGGAGGTACAGAGGAGGAAGTCGACGGCTCACCTTCTAATCAATATACAGCTCCACCTAAAGGAGGCAACCCATATGGCGGTAATAATATTACTTTTAATGTACAATCTTCTTAATTTCTGTCTCTGTATGCATATGAAAATTTTCAAAAAAAAAGGATTCGAAATCATAACCTGCTGTATTAGGTTGATAACTGGTTTTACCCAATAATAATTATTATGATTGTCTTGTTCCTTTGACACAAATATATTTTTTTTCTAGTTCTAACATGGATTATGCATTTTTGTATTTAATTTGGAAAATGGGTATGATTGTTTTCAAAATTATGGAAAGATGAAGGTAATTTGTCTCCGAAGTTATTAACTTTGATGATATTTTCTAGAGGAGAGGGCTCAATCTCGAGACCTTCCAATCCTGAATATTGACTCTGAATTTAATTTTTGGGTGCTTACAGGCAGTGAGAGAGAGCCAAAGAGTGCTAATACAGCCAAAAGTGGAACCCCACAAAAGGTCTTACCAATTGAAATTCCAGCTTTATCATTGGAAGAGTTAAACAGATTAACAAGTAATTTTGGTTCCAAGGCTTTGATTGGTGAAGGTTCTTATGGCCGAGTTTTCTATGCCAAGTTAAATGATAATGTGGAGGCTGCAATAAAGAAGCTAGACACTAGCACATCTCAGGAACCAGATTCTGATTTTGCAGCACAGGTTAATATCCATTCATTCTTTTGCCAAATCCAACCAATTTTTGCTCAAAAGTTTACCCTTTTTTTCCCCTCATTGTTATTGTGATCTGCAGTTATCAGTCGTTTCAAGGCTTAAACATGATCATTTTGTGGAGTTGATCGGATATTGTTTGGAGTCAAACAATCGAATCTTGGTTTATCAGTTTGCAACAATGGGTTCTTTACATGATGTTTTACATGGTATATCTTGTTATATTGTAATCCATTTGGATATATAGTCTATTTGAAATGATTGAATATTTGGATTCACAAATTTTTCATGACAAATTCAAATACAATATGCATTTCGATCGATAAATTATTGATTTTATTATGCAGGAAGGAAAGGTGTACAAGGAGCTGAACCAGGTCCAGCACTTAGCTGGAATCAAAGAGTTAAAATTGCCTTTGGTGCAGCCAAAGGCCTTGAGTATCTGCATGAAAAATGTCAGCCTCCTATAGTTCATCGTGATGTTAGATCGAGCAATGTCCTTCTTTTTGATGATTTCACATCTAAAATCGCAGATTTTAACTTGTCAAGTGCCTCTTCTGATACTGCAGCTCGGCTGCATTCAACTAGAGTCTTAGGAACATTTGGTTACCATGCTCCTGAGTAAGCCTTTTCACCTCCTTCAACATTAAAGTACTGAATGAGCAAAAAAGCTGCTAGTTTACTCTTCATTTTCGACTTCCTTTTTCCTTTATAGATATGCAATGACAGGACAAATCACACAGAAGAGTGATGTATATAGTTTCGGAGTGGTTCTTTTAGAGCTCTTGACAGGAAGAAAACCAGTAGACCATACAATGCCCAAGGGACAGCAGAGTCTTGTTACCTGGGTACGTTACATTTTTCCCTTTCACTTTCTGGCCTTAACCTCCTCTTTTTACATTCAGTTCATGCCATCTAATTAATTAAACACACAGGCAACTCCAAGATTAAGTGAGGACAAAGTGAAGCAATGTGTAGATCCCAAATTAAACAATGACTACCCACCAAAAGCTATTGCTAAGGTTTGTTTCTATAAACCCTTCTTTTTCTTAATAACAATTTTCATTTTTGGTGTTGATAATTGAATTTTTATATGTAAAACAGTTGGCCGCAGTTGCAGCACTTTGTGTTCAATATGAGGCAGACTTCAGGCCAAACATGACAATTGTTGTGAAGGCACTGCAGCCACTTCTCAACTCGAAACCTGCAGGGCCTGAGACGCCTGCATAAAATTTAACATATTGGCCTCAGAATCAGGCAGCCAATTTTTTTAGACTTTTGTAATATAATATGCAGCTTTTTATTTCCTTATTTTTTTCAGTTTTACTTCTAAAAATGACATTGTCAAGATCACATAGATTATTATTATTCGGAGAGGGAATTATAATCATCATCATCATCATCTATCTGGAAATACATTGTAAGTATTTATTGCTTGATAGACTATATTTTAGTAGTTGTTTGGCAAACGAGAAAATGAAAATTTGCCAAAATTTTTTAGTGCTCTATTTTGTTCTGTCTCTAACCATGTGAGAAAAATATTAATGGGAATCTTTACAGTTTACTGTTTTTGGATAATTTGTTGTGCTGCTTCTGCACCATAATCTCCCTCAATTTTTTTTCCTTTTATATAAAAATTTATATATTTAAGTTTCCTTACTAATGCCTTTTAATCATTCATGTTAAATATTTTACCTTAACTGATGAGAGATTTATTTTACTCTATTTAAAATAACTAGTTAGACATGCATAAATTTTATCTTGACTCATGCAAAAATTGATTTTTAACAAAAAACTTAGAATTTATTGATTAATATTATTTTTGTTTTATTAAATATTAACTAATGGCACGTAAAATTTAATATTTATTTTTGACATCAAAATATTAAATAATACAATCCTAATCCTAAATGTCCTTTTTCTTGATATAAACTATTATTAACACTATGAAAAGATGGAAAATAAGACTTCGTTTAGATGAGTGATGTTATATTTTATTTAATTTAATGATATTTTATAAGATTTTAATATATTATGGAAATAAAAAGCAGGTTACAAAATTATATTTAATATTTAGAAAATTGTTAAATATATTTTTTTAAAAAATAAAATTTTAAAATAAATCATTAAATTAATGATTTTAAAACTCATAAAAATAAATGGTCATATCTTATAAATCATCATAAAAACAAAGTCTTAAGGAGAAAATGATTTTCCTTTCTTTTATTTGGAGCCCACGTTGGGAAGTTATTTTTGAAATCTTGAACTTAAACAAGAGGGCTACAAGAATGTCAAATCAATGCCAACCAGTGCAGTTCGTGCACTCTCGAAAAGGCTCGAAACCGTTGGCTTTCACCTCCGTACTAACTGCCGTTCCCTCCATTGACTGCCTCTTGAACTCTTGTTCTTCTCTCTCCAACCTTAAGCTTGTCCATGCTCTAATTATCACAACTGGGTCTCACAATAGCCTCCTCCTTTCCACCAAGCTTCTCACTTTATCCTCCACAATGGACAATGCTCGTAAACATTTTGACAGTATGTCTCAAAGAGATGCCTTTCTTTAGAATACGCTGATTATGGGTTATGCTGATCTGGGTCCCTGTCAAGAAGCTATAATCCTTTTATAAAAACATGCGTCAAACTGGATTTTTACCTGATGATTATACCTTCCCTCCTGTGCTTCGTTCTTTTGTGGTGATATCGGCTTTAAGGTAGGGGAGAGAAGTTCATTGTAATATTATAAAATATGGGTTTGATTTAAATGTGCCTGTGCAGAACGCTTTGGCCTCTATGTATGCTCAAGGTGGAGAGACTTTGAATATGGAAATGGTTGTAAGGAACATAGTTTCTAGGACGGCGATGATTGCAGGGAATGTACAAAATGGGCTTCTTAAGCAGGGATTGACGATTTTTGGAGAGATGGTAGGATCAGAAACTCAGTCAAATGCAATTACATTGGTAAGCGTCCTTCAGCTTGCGGTGGTTTGAAACTTTTAAATTTAGGTAAATCGATTCGTGCTTATGGGTGAAGGTGGGGTTTGATTTGGATATTTCATTAAGTAATGGTTTGATTGCATTATATGGAAAATGTGGAAGTGTTCATATAGCCAGATCGTTATTTGATGGGATGGCTGTTAAGAGCCTGGTCTCGTGGAATGTAATGATTGCAGCTTATGAGCAGAATAATCCCGGTAGAGATGCAATAAAGCTCTTCCTGAGAATGTTATGCGAAAAGGTGGAATTTCATTATATAACAATGGTAAGTGTTATTTCAGCTTCTATTAGCTTAGGAGCTGTGAAAGTCAAATCAAGTTCATGTGTATTAAATCTGTCAAGATAGATAGTAATATACACTGCTTCGTTAACTGACTTCAACTAACAGAAAGCTAAATAAAACTAACAATAAACTAACAAATATAAGTTAACAGAAAGATTAACTCCATCACCCCCCTCAAGCTGGGAATTATGAACATCTAAAAGTCCCAGCTTGGATATGAATTGATGAAATAAAGAAGCATGAAGTGGCTTGATAAAGCTGTCTCCTAGCTGATTTGTTGTTTGAATTGGAAGAATCTTAATGAGACCTGACTAAACTTTCTCCCTCACCAAATGACAATCCAATTCCACATGCTTAATTCTCTCATGGAAAATGGGATTGTGGACAAGATTAATAGCTGATATATTATCACAGAACAGCAAGGTTGACACAGAATATGCCAAACAGAAATCATTCAGCAAATAAATTATCCATTGAACCTCACAAGCAGTGTGAGTAAGAGCTCTGTATTCATCCTCTGAAAAAGACCTTGAAATTGTAGTGTGCTTCTTGGATTTCCATGAAATCAAAGAAGATCCTAAGAACACACACATACCAGTGACCGATCTTGGAGTTAAGGGACAGGAGGGCCAATCAGCATCTGCAAAAGCTTGAATTTTCATATCAGAAGAGGAAGAAAAGAATAAGCCTTTTGCAGGAGCTGCCTTAACATATCTGAGTAATCTGTGATCCAATTGCAGATGATGGTGAGTTCGTTTGTCAAGAATTTGTCTCAAATACTGAACACCATAACTAAGATCAGGTCTGGTGTTAGTGAGATAAAGTAGTCTGCCAACCAGCCTTCGATAAGAAAAAATATTATCCAACAATGGTGAATTAAGTTGATCTTTACCTTTAAATGCAACCATAGGAGTGTCTACTGGCTTAGAATCAAAATATCCCATATCAAGCAGTTGCTCAAGAGCATACTTCCTTTGGCATAAATGGATGCCTTTGGAAGACCTTGCAATCTCAAAACCCAAAAAGAACTTGAGAGAACCCAAATCTTTAATCTGGAATTGTTGATGCAAATAGAAATCTGAACCTCAAAAGCTATAGAATCAGTAGCATCAGCAACTTGTACTTGATTAGCATAGGCAGATGTGTGTTTAGGCTTGAATTTATTGAAATAACCTTGTGGATAACCATGTTTCTTGTAACATTTGTCTACTGTGTCTTGGAATTCCACAGTGAGTGTAAATAGGTTTTCTTCCTTCAAATTGAGGCTTTCTATATTGATACAACTTATTCCTCGTATTAAATGGAAAACTAGCTTTAGCAGCACAAACAACAGGTTCTTGATCTCAACCAGCAATCTAAGCAAAAGAAATCTGCCTCTCATGTTATATAACAAGAGAAAAAACTATGTTGAGTGAAGGCATAGGCTCCATCATCAAAACTTAAGTCTTAATAGGTGAAAATTTTTCATTGAAACCTTTTAAAAATGTTATCACCCTTTCAGATTGTTGATACTGTCTGATTACATCAAGAGCATTACAAGAACATGATGGAATGCAAATATAGATAGGCATTGGCCTTGATGAAACTAATTCATCCCACGAGGTTTTCAATTGAGTACAGTACTCACTGACAGAGAGGTATTCTTGCAAAGAACAACAATCTCTTGTTGAATGTCTCCAATTCGAACATAATCCTTTTGTGAGAAACGATCATGAACATCTTTCCAGACTTTTCTTGCTGTCTCAGTGCAATTCACACTTGCTGCGATTGAAGGAACAAGAGAATTAGAGATTCATTACATCACCATAGTATTACCTTTCCCAAGCTGAGAGAAGCTCATCATAATTTTTTGGCTGATTGATAGTTCCATCAACATATTGTATTTTAATCTTCAAAATTAAAGCTCTCTTCATAGATCGAGACCAGGACTGAAAGTTGGAACCATTCATTAGCTGCAAAACCAAACTTAAGGAAGGATTTTCAGTTGGATGAAGGAAAGAAGGTGTGTTTATTGTTTTATCTGACTGAGAATTTGTTGAATTAGTTGAATCAGCCATTGAAAAGATGGAAATCTATCAAAGAAACTTGTTTGTTCTGAAGGAAAATCAAAGAAAACGATGGAAAATCAAGAAGATCACAAGGAAAATCAACAAAGAAGCTTCTGGACGAAGGAAAAAACTGGATGAATACAGTTGTCAAATTGAAAATGCTCTGATAATGGCTACACGAGCTTGCTAGAAGAAAGGGTTTTGAAACCAATGGTCCAATCATGACTGCTCTTATTGACGTGTATGCAAAGTGTGGGAACGTAGAATTGGCCAAGGATGTTTTTGAGAGGATGCCTCATAGAATTGTTGTCTTGGACTTCAATCATTGGGGCTTATGCATCCCATGGTCATGTGGAGGATGCTCTCAAGCTATTCTCTAAGATGAAAGAAGAGGGAATTAAACCAAATAGCTTGACCTTCACAGTTGTTTTGACTGCTTGGAGACATGCTAGCCTCGTAGGAGAAGGGAGGAAGCACTTTGAGAGCATGACAAAAGACTACTTGATCGTGCCTTAAGTAGAGCAATGTGCTTGTATGGTTGATCTTCTTGGTAGAGCTGGTTGTTTGATAGAGGCTTATGAGTTCATCCGAAAGATGCCAATTGCCCCAGATTCAGGTGTCTGGGGGGTTTTGCTTGGGGCTTGTAGAATTCATGGCAATGTTGAACTAGCTGAACTTGCAGCAGAAAAGTTGTTTCAGTTGGATCCTCATACCACGACTTCCTATGTCCTCATGTCGTATGTATATGCAGAAGCTAGGAGATGGGAAGATGTAGTAAGGTTAAGAAACTTGATGGATGAAAGAGAATTGGAAAAACCACCTGGTCATAGTTTGGTTGAGGCAAATAGGAGGTTTCATACATTTTTAGTAGGGTTGAGATCTCAACCCTCTTGGGCCACACAGTGAAGCAGATCATATTCATCTTCGGAAAAGTTTCTTGCCTCGAAAATTTGCTAGGTTGTATTCCTTGTATCCTATGGTATATGATCCTCAAGCATGGGTGAAAATATGGGTGGTAATTTAGGCACGATAGAAAATTAGATGTAGGTGGAAATGTGGTGATTGAATATAAGATTCATAATGGTTTGAATGCAATCTATTACCTGCAAAGTGAGTGTCCACATGGGGCACAAAAGGACCAAATTCTTGTCAGGTAGGTCTCAGTTGATTCGGTAGTGAGAAACATCTCAACTTCAACTAGGGTAAGCAATTAAATATTGATGATGTTCATTCATCATAACAAAATTATGCCTTTTTTCTGGCACTTATTCTTTCGATGGCAAAACTGAAAAGAATAACCAGTATTGATAGATAATAAAATTCTAAAATCTTCTGTAATAGTTCCTAACAGTCCTTGTGTAAAAATGAAATTTAATAAAGTTATCCGAGATAGTTTCTAGATTAATTTGTGTTAGCTTGAATCAGAACTGCATTTTTATGATACTCAAGCGCTCTTACTGTTAAAATGCACGGTACAAATACAAAACCACTTACCGTTGTTTGATTGTTGAGCAATATTTTTTTTTCTTTTTTTTATAATTAATTGATCTTATTCTTAATTGGATGAAGCTCAAGAATGCCTGTGTTCTTTTAAAGAGACAATGCTTTACTTGAATCCCTTGCTGCTGCTTCAATGCCAAATTGCACTTCAATGATTCAAACATTTGTACAGTTAAAAACTTCCCACAATTTTAGATTCAGTTACAGATAATTATTTGGACTTTTGGGAAGAAATATTGAAGACTTCTCTTTCTATTCGTCAGTGTCATTTCATTTTAAACCTTTTAGATGATCTCTGAGATGAACAAGTAGAAGGTGATTTGCTACAGATGATGGCACATGTAGTCCACTCCTGCCAGAAGCACAAACCCTGTAAATGTTTATGAAGCTTGAACTCATTCAGATCCCTATGATTGTATAATTTATGTTGATTTCGCTGGAAGTAAACACTTGACATTTATGTAGATAGTGTTTTGTTTATTGTATAATAAAATAAACGAAATTGCTATACCAAATTACTATAAATCAAAACTAGGCTTATTCAAATTTTTCAAGAAAAACCCATCTAAAGTAGATGGAATTAATTCTTATATATACATACTTGATCATATGATTAGAGCAGTGATAAAGACAAGAATAGACAACATATAATTATCATATGAATTTTTGGATCATTTCTCTGACTTCTTCAATAACAAGCCAGGCCTTATGCCCTCCAATTACTTCTGCTTTCATTTCTCCATCCTTCCATAGCTGCATTAATTACCATTCTCTCTTTAATTGCCATTTCAAAAAGTTATTGATCACTAAATTACCACTAAAACAATAGTTTCGTTTACAAGTGTTTCATGAGTTTGGAAATCCAAGTGAATAGGTTTATTTCTAATCTTATTAGCATTAAATAATAATACAATTAAAGCAAGAACTGATAAAAGAGTATACGTACCTGAATTGTAGGCATTTTCTGCAAATGATCAGACCCACAAGAAAAAAAAATCATTAGAAGAAAGAAAACTTGTAGAGTGATTTTCTTTCTATATATATATATATACACACACACACATAACAAAAGTGATCGAACACATCACATGATAAAATCATTCTAAAAAGAAAGTAATAAATGGAGATTAAAAATCAAACATACAGATATATTTCCTCGCTTGACTAGAGATTGAGGGACTTTGTTCACATCCACAAAGTAAAACTTCATCCTAAATTTTGCATCAACAAACAAAAATTATGCTTATATGATATTAATAACAAAAATCTTGAATGCCCTTTAAAATTTATATCTTGATAGATGAAAATGAATCACTTAATCTAATAATATTGAAATTGTTTTCAGAATTTGAAGAATATAATATGCTGTCTATTTATAATTTATCTATATTAAAATTAGAACTTTTAGTAAAGAAAAAAAATTACTTTATAGTAAAATGATGTGTCAAAAAGAAAAAGTATTCAGATATTTTTAGATATTTATGAAATGGAGTATAGTTACTGTTAATCCCAACTTGAACCCAAGAAGAACAGAAACAGAGGAGAAAGAAAGAGTGGTTGATTACTTCTTACTTGGTATCATATTCAGCTGCTAATTTCTCCAATTTGGGCTTCAAATAGATGCATTTCCGGCACCAAGTAGCCATCCTTTAAATTAAAAAAAAAACATTTTTATGAATTTATTCGATTCAATTCTAATAATTAATTAAGGGTAAGAGAGAGTATTACCAATCAATGAGAATGGGCTGGGAAAGTTGCTGAGCTTGAGTTAGAATCTGATCGAGTTGATCAGAATCGTTGATGGTTTCCATTTCTACAGAAGTGGGTCTCGTCATATCTGC
Organism: Garcia nutans; assembly: GCA_947685225.1. NCBI lineage: Eukaryota > Viridiplantae > Streptophyta > Magnoliopsida > Malpighiales > Euphorbiaceae > Garcia > Garcia nutans. Next base: position 5,805,366 of record CANTUV010000060.1, read on the forward strand.
CCAAAAAGCTGCTTCTACTTTCAAATCTCTCTTTAAAATCTTTTTGGGGCTTCGATTTCTAAAATGCCCAGATGAAGTTCTTTGCAATAACAAGCAACAGCGACTGCCACTATTACTCCATAATTGCTGCTGCTGCTGGTCTCTGTTATAATTATAGTTATACAATATTTGGGAATTTGCAGCTAACGCAGACATTCTTTTTCTCCACTTTACCAAGAAACAAAAGAAAATTTTCTCAAGAACGAAAAGAAAATCAAGAATGGAAAGAAATGGAATAAATAAAGTATTGAAGTTTTTTTTTTTTAATTTTTTTTGAAACTTTAAAGATTGAAGTTTTCAAGATGTGAGGATTTGGGGACAAGAGCGGGTTATTTCTTTTCCTTTTGGTTAAAAATTAAAGATTAAGAAATGAAAATATAAATATTTAATTTTAGAAGTGTTTAATTAAGTAAGTAATATAATTTTTAAATTATAACAATATTTAAATATAATTATTTATTATATGTAACACAAATTTTAAAAATCTTTAAGCTAAATATTATTAAATAAGTAAATTTTAAAAAAATTTAATTTTTAAAATATTCAACATCCTCGTGGTAAAAGAAAATTGGAAATGGAAGGCGAAAAGAAGAGCTTATCCGGTATGGGAGACGACAATGGCATGTGGGGTCCACAAATGAGGAGGACTTTCTTTAAGAATATCTACTCTATCAACTGGGCTCATCTAAAATACCAGAAAAACTCACCCCAGGATTAAACAGATATTTACAAAAATAATTTAAAAACTAAAATTATTTTTTTTTAAATTAGAGATTTGAAAAAAAAATTTCAAAAATACTGAACCCGTAATGGTCAATTATAAAAATATCATAAGTGAAAATTGCAAAAATATTTTTATTGTTATAAATAAAAGAATAAAAAAATAAATAGATGATAAAAAAAATTAGAAAAATCTCTTTATTATAATTGTATCTAATAAATTATATTTATAATGGTATAGGTAAAATTTAAATGAGAAAAAAAATTATAATTAAATTATAATTTAAATAAGATAAAATTAATTTAATAAATAGTTATTCATATATTATTTAACACTTATAATATATATATATTTTATTTATATGTTGGTTATATTTGATGTATATTATTTTTTATGTTGTTTATATATTCTATATATTATTTATATATTTGTATATTGTTCATATCTATGTCATACATGTTGCATATTTTTTAAATACTGATTTTTTTTTTTACTCTTTCAATCTCTATACAAAATAATATAAACACGAATCAATCAAAATTTAGGCAAATACAATTTAAATAAAATGATACACATTCACCAAATACAAAACTACCAAAATAATACTAGAAAAATTTGCAAAAAAAAATATTTTTTAAAGTATTTTATTGAGCATTTAAACTACATTACAATTAAAAAAATTAATAGAGAAAACATGGATTGATTGTAAAACAATGACGAAGAAGATAAAAACCTAAGAAATAATAATAGAGTCAAGAGAAAAAATGAAAACAAATACAATCAATTCAAAAAAACACCACTGATTCGAAAAAATGGGAAAACAATGGAGATTAGAAAAATTGTGGTTTAATTATGATTTCAATTGCAAAGAAGGGAAATTAATCCAACTGAAAGAAAAACACCAAAAAGCAGAGGGAGAAGAAAACGTATACCAAAAATAAAAACTGAAAAAACATTAAATAAGAAGTAAAAATAAAATTAAAATTAATAACAGTAAAAATAAAATTAAAAATTAAAAATTGATATATGGTGTATTTCGTCGAGATTAATTTTTTTTTTCTAAGTAGCCTATGGAGGCAATTAAGCGAGTCGAATGTTGAATGTGCACATGTAGTATCTTCTTGATACACATCAGAGTTTTGGCCAACGAATTTGATATGAAAAATAAAAATCATAAAACAATCAAACATTTAATACATTATTATTTATTATATGAAAAAAAATAAAAAAATTATATATTTAATAAATTTAATAAATTATTAATAAAAATTTATTAATTGAAAATATTAATAAATGAAAATCAAAGGTAGTATTTTTAATAAATTTAATAAATTATTAATAAAAATTTATTAACTAAAAATATTAATATATAAAAATTAAAAATTATGTATTTAATAAATTTTTAATAAATAATTATTAATAAATTTTTAATTAAAACTATTAATATATGAAGATAAAAAAAAGTCATATACTCAATAAATTATTAATATATAAAACGATTAATACACGAAAATAAAAAATTTATAAATTTAATAAATTATTAATATATAAAATGATTAATATATGAAAATAAAAAATTTATATATTTAATAAATTTAATAAATTATTGTAAAAATTTATTAAGAAAAAATATTATCATGAAGATTATTAATATTTAATAATCTAATAAATTATTAATTATTAATAAATTTTTTAACTAAAACCATTAGTATATGAAAATAAATATTATATATTTAATAAATTATTAATATATGAATATAAAATATTTTATATATAATAAATTTAAATTAAAAATAGAATAAATGTAGACTATTACATAATATATAGATATATACAATATATATAAAAATATCTAAGTATGATAACTATTTATCTCTTTCTATATTATTTATTTTTCTCATAATTTATTAACTTAAGCTATTAATATATGAAAATAGAGAGTTGGCTTGGACTTTAATTTTATTTCTTATAATACTAATAATTGCTAACCACATTAACTTAATATTTATTAGGGATTTTTTCAAAAATATCCTAAAAAATAAAAATATTTTCAAAAATATATTTTTTAATTTTAATTTTAAAAATACTATTTTTTTAACTTTTAATTTTAAAAATATCTTTTTTAAAGGTATATTTTTAATATATATTTGATATATTAAAAATATATTTAATTTTTAAAAGTATATATTGAATATATATTTAATATATTAAAAATATAAGATATTTTAAAAAAAAATCAAAAAATATGCTATAGAGTATAATTTTTTCTATTTATTAACTGAAACTATTAATATATAAAAATAAAATATTATATATTTAATTAATTAATTATTAATATATAAATATCATATTCATAATAAATTATTGGTTGAAATGATTAATTGATATAAATGATTGAAAATACAACGTTTATAAATTCATATTTATTATGGGTTATACATTCAATTTCAACAATTATTAATATTTTTTTTGTAGTACGATAAAAGAGTGCTTTCCTATACATCAAATACATATGGGTTAAGTGTTGTTAATTTATTAAGCCCAAAGGTGATTTTCCACATCCGATATGAATTGATCCACTAAAAAATGTAAGACTGACTTTCTTCAATTTAATCATTTCCATATATATATAGTACAAATTAAGACAATTGAAAAAAACTTTTTTTTTCAAACCAATTGAAAAAAAAAAAAAACTTATTACAGATCAAATTTTTGGACATGTCAAGTATCTTGTAAATTTAACTACAAATTTAATTTTATTATCATTAATCAAATAATTAAGTGATTTAATTAATTACTATGATAATTATTAAGAGCACTAATAATAAATAGGATATCCGTAAAAATTATTTTACTCAAACTTGTTTATAAAAATTTCTTCATTATCTATAATTATTTCAAATTCATTTAATATTATTTACATCTATTTATTTATTTATTTAAATATAAAAATTTAAAAATATAATAAAATCTAAATTATAAAATTATAAATTCTTTAATAAAATAATTATAAATAAAATATAATATTAATATGATTTTATTAAAATAATTTTATACAATAAAATTTTATAATTAAAATATATTTTTATAAAAAATAAAAATTTAATTATATAAATAATTTTAAGTAATATATATTCAGAGATATATGCCCGTCATAGATATTAAAATAAAAACATTATCGTATCATTTCAAAACTATTTATAAATTATTTATATTTTATATATACGGACCTAATAATTATATTTGATGGATTGATAAATGTTATATGGCTAGTGATTTTCTAGATTCATATCCATTATTTATGTGATTGAGAAGCAAATTTTATGCATTAATTGTGAAATTTTCATTTCACATTTAATTTCATAAATCATGAATGATGTATAGTATAATATATATATATTTTTATATACTGTGACTAACCAATTAGAAATGAATATTTATAGTTGATTATTTAAAACATCTTATGAACCACTGATCGTAATTATAGTGCATTAGAAATCTTCCATTATGAAATATTGATCTCGACTAGGGTCACGGTTTAACCCTAAACCTAATGTGCCTTGAATATATATCCTCATCATGATTCTAATTATAAAAACAACTAGATAGCATGTAATCTCTTTATTGTTTACCAAAATTAATGGGTTTTATTTTGGTATCCACATATAACTAATTAGAGCCATTCCATTTTATATACATGCTTGTGGACGGTATCTATATGTAAGCAATAGTAAACCCTAACCATCTACGTATTAAATACCCGTATAATCTAAAATTAAACAATTATATACATAATTATATGATCTAAATGATAAATTATATATTGACTATCAGTAATAAAACTCTATACCCTATACTTATCATCTAATATCATTGTTTGTCTACTCATCCAATAAATATCTAAATGTTTGCTTTTTATAATTAATATGAGATAATGCTTCTTTCATATGAAAAAAAAAAACATATATAATCTGTCATAAATAATTGAAACATTCAATACTAACATAATCAATCGCGTTTCAATGAACTTGTCTAATTTTATTACGTACACTAGGTCTCCATTGCTCCGTTTGTTTCCATGGAAAATATTTTATATATTTTCTTATATTTGGAGTGCTATAAAAAAATAGTTACAAAAAATAATTATCTTGATCAATTTAAAATTAATTATGACATTCCTAAACAAATTTCTTTTTTGAAAAAAAAATATATTTTCACAATTTTAATATCCAAGTAATAATGAAAACAAATTTAATTAGAAATATACACATAATATATTTTGAATTAACCTTTTAAACTTTTTGAATTATAAAGGAATTACCATTCAATTTTCAATTGTCATATTTATTAAGTTTAACACGGAAAAATTAACGAGATGAATATATACATTCAATTGTTATATAACTATGGTGTTTATACACACAACTTTTATCATAATAAATTTCATATTAGATATGCATTCAATCATTCAATTACTAGTACAATGCCAACTTTGTATATTCACAATCTTTGAAATTATTAAAAAGATTTGGCAACTGAAATTTGTGAAATTAATCTAAAATATATAATAAAAAAAATAATCTTCAAGATATGAATGACAAAATTACTAATTAATTTTATCATATTTTAATATTCAAGATTTACTATACTAGAGTATATTTTAATCTGCCTAAATTTTGAAACAATGTAAATTCCAAAATATATAAATAATGAACAATTTGAACTTTTTCAAAATCCAAAATTATCCAAAAAATACATAAACAGAATCATTCATTATCTCTAAGTTAACCAAAACAACCATGTGAGTGAAAGGGACTTATATTTCAATACAGAAACTGTATAATGATTAGATAGGAGAGGTGGATCTTATATGAATGCGAATGAGAACATTGTACAATCTTTATAATTGAATAATTTCCTATGAGAACATTTACTTGTTTCTCTTTGCAAATGCTTAGAATCAAAATGCTAAAATGGATGTAAAAAAAAATGAAACAGATTTTTAAAAAGCTGCAATTAATAGTTTATGGAATATACACACAGGCAGTGATTGATTAACTTTTTTTTATTGGTCGCATAAATAACGTTCATACCTTTCACTGAGAGTTTAGGTTTCTACTGTAAAAAGAACAAACCAAAAGGAGATACAAATAAACATGTTAATTTCCTAAAAGAAACCACAAAAACAAGAAATATAACTTAGTTCCTCTTCTTCATTAATTTCTTTTAGAGCTTTAACTACATTAATTACTGTACCCCCCATTGATCGTCAACATCAATTTATATATATATATCCAACTATTATATTCTCTCTATGGGTATATACTTAAATAGCCATTAGTCAATAGCATTAGAAAAAGTATATCACCATATTCACTGGCTACTGATAGTATTAATTAGCAAGCAAAGGAACTGTTCTTTCAAGTATGCTGCTTATCAACATAGTCCTCTTTCTCTTCTTATTACTATTCCCAACCATAAAATCTTCTCTTCCACCATGACCAACAATGTTCTTCTTCGTTTTTAATCCCCAGTATCTGTTCCCATTCTCATCAGATTTCTTCCAATCTCTAAATCTTGATTTCTTGATGTGATACTCACAGCAAGCATAGCTATCAAGTCTTTTTCTACTGCATCTCCATCCTTTCCCATTTGTCCTACAGCATCTTGAATTCATCTCTTTTCTATCTCCATTATCAATCTTGATTCTTGACCTATTCTTTTCACTTTCTTGGGTTATGAACCTCTCCAAGCTGATTTTTCTTTTCTTTAATGGAAACAATTTCTCTTCTTCACACCACCATCCTATGATCACCACCATAATAACTAATAATTTACATATCTCAGATTAATCAATTAATTAACTGATCAGTAAATATTCTCATTCTTATACATACCATGCCTAGATAAGGAAGAGGAAACGGAACTTGTAGCTGAAGTTTGAGTACTCATAGAATTGCTGCTTTTGCCATAGCTATTCACACTACACTACAGAATAATAACATAAAAACCCAAATTCATAAAAGCAAAAATTTGAGATTCAAAATAATATCATGAAAAGGAAAAAAAGCAACCTTTTCTCCATGATCGTACTGGCACTCCCTTCATATCCAGAATCGACTCTTGGGTTCTAATTTCAAGAAAAAACAAGCAAATCGATGTCGTATATGTATGTCAGGTATTAAGGTTACAAAATAACAACTGAATAAAAAAAAAGGTTACAAAATAACAAGACTTGAAAAACAAGTAAAGATTATATTCAAAAAGCTTTCACCTTGTCAGTGCGATCAGTGGAAGCTTTGATTCTACAAACCATGACAGGCGGCGGTGGGTGGCCAGCGTCGACGTGGCTTTGATTTTGATGATTCTGGGAAACACAAGAAAGTGGCGGAGAGACGTAGCGAATTTCCCCGTCGTAACCACCATCACCACCTGATTTTTGTTGCGGTTGACGTGTCATCGCAGTAGATGAAATAAAATCCAGCGGCGGTGGTATCATCACCGGCGGTAGAACTGAGAAGCCTTTCCTGATTCTCATTAACACAAAATTTTGGGGGGAATTCTGGAAGGCTAAAGCCCTAAATCAACCACTCTTTCCTCTTTTTTTGGTATCGTGAAATTGAAATATGGTGGCTTATTTTGTCTTGTTCTGGTAGAGAGCAATGTGGCACTACAAGTACGGTACCACGTGGCAAGCAGAGAGCGTGTACGGATATATTGTAAATCATACATAAGTGACGCTCAATCTAGGAGCGTGTTTTTGACAGACCAATAATTATAGAACACTTATGATATTTGACACTGGCAATTGGAGCAGTGCGTAGTGAGTCCAAGCACAGAGCAGCTTTGGAGCGTAGAGATAAAGATTAGAAATTATTATTATTATTGGTAATAATATTTATATTTATATATTTTGTGAATAATCATTTAGCGGCAGCGCTCTCCAACCCGTTTGTTCGGAGAGAAGGAAGAAGAAAATAATTATTTACTTATTTGGAAAAGTCTGACAAACGTTAAAGGCAAAAATAATAGACTTATAACAGAAAACATTATTTCTCTCCAATTTAAATTATGATAATTGTATTTTAAATTACATTTTTATCCTAGAATTTTGCTTATAATTACATTCTTCTCATGGGTAAAGAGTGTTTTTACATTTTTAAAATTTCTCTTTTTTATATCTTTTTATTTTAATTTTTCAATAAAAAAAATTGACCTTTCCCATCTCTCCCACCCATTTAACCTCATTTCAAACAACGACAAAGGAAAATTTATTCCCTTTCTAATCTTTTCCTCATAATATTTTTGCTCCCATCAGTCTTTTCACCACTTTTTGCTTTCTTTTTTTTTTTTTTTAACAAAATATAGGTCTAAATGGGAGCCAAAGACCGAGACCACGAAATATCACTATTTTTAATGTTATTTTATTTATTACGTGAATCAAATATAGGACTACGCTATTCTTTTTGGATCCAAGACTATTTTAGCATGCAATGGATATTATCATACACAGAATCGAATCAGTGGTGGAACTAGATGGGATTGTGTGGGGTCATACGATTTCCCTTGACTGGCCGACCGAAAGCTAATATGTGTAAGTCGGAAGCACGACCCCTCCCCATCTAGCCGCCCCCTGCTATAGAGCCTCCCCTTGCCACTGCAACGGTGAAAATTTTACCTTCCTCTTGGTAAGTCGCTGGTTCTGCCACTGGATCGAATTTTGGGAGGGGATCATGAGGGGGGAGGAAGGAGAAACGACTTCCCTCCCCCACCGACGACTAGAAGTACATATAGGGGGTACTTCTGATCGCCGATAATGGCCAGCTTGTCCAAACCTCCCTGGCTTGATTTGTAGAGGCTTGAAGGGTTAAAAATGATTGTAATATTTTGATTTTTGATGTACTTTGAAATAGTAATTATGTCAGAGTATATTGGTGTAATAGATAGAGAAAATATAAAATGAATATATATGATAGATGCAATATATATGTACATGTTATATATATACTTGAAATATATTTGAAATAAACATGTTATATGTATAACATATACATATACCAAACATATACAACACATATAAAAGAATTATATATATATATATAAGGATGGAAAGAAAGAGAAATTGAAATTTGCTTCTTCTTCTTCTTCAACGTGAGATAAAGAGCGAGAGGTGAGAAGAGTGAGATTTTCATATTATATATCAAATTTTATAAGAGATTTAAGAGAAATTAAAGAAAATAATGAAGGTTTAGCAAAGAAAATAAGTGTCTTCTTCTTGAGCTTGTTTTATGGATTATATATATAATATGGTTAGTGAGAGAAAGTGATGATTAATTAAATAATATGATGATAATAAAATATTGAAGTATATATATATATATGTTGAATTGATGCTTAGATGATGAAAATATGATTATTTGTGAGGATGATGATGAGTAGTTGAAATTGAGGAAAAAATGTGATAAGAAAAAGAGCAAGGGTTTTGTATAAATGAGTTGGGAATTGAGTAAATTGATAAATGGATGATTATATAAATGAATTATATAATGATTATTAGTATTATATGTTGGAGTTATATAAGTATTGAATTGATGGGTGAATTATGAATATAAACTAAGATGATGATTAAGGGTGTTGTAGTATTGAGTTTGGAATGATTGTATTTATATAGTTGAGAGTTCAAAATGTAGAACTTTTGCCTGACACGGCCATATTGTTAGGCGTGTCATCGGTGCCGAGTTTAACGTTGATGACACGACCATTAACAAGGCCATGTCTCTGAGCGTGTCGTTGCTTCTGTAAGGTAAAAAAATTGACACGGCCATAAACACGCCCGTATTATTAGGTGTGTCAAAGTTTCTGTGAGGCAGAATCAATGACACGGGCAGTAACACGCCCATGTTATTAGACGTGTTAATGTTTCTATATGAATGAGTTAATGACACAGTTATTAACACGTTTGTGTTGTTGGGAGTGTCACTTGAGAATAACTCTTTTCTTTATTTTTTAGTTTGCAATTCTTATTTAAATGATTTGATGTTAAGAATGGCTTAGAATATGATATTAAATTGTTGTTTATGATCACATTTGGTATAAGCATTGAGAGAGAGTAATTTGTCCAACCCTAGTGTTGAAAGGCAACATAGAAGAGAATGTTAGAGGAAGTTTTAAAGCTTATTTTGGAGTGTTTCCTAAGGTATATACAAACTCTTGATAAATGGAATATGATTGCATTACATTTAGCTTAACACATTTTGGATGAAAAATGTGTTAAGTTACTTAATACATTAAGTATTCATGAACGTGGTTCTAAAACATGTGAATTGCTATGTATGTATTATTATGTATTGTGAAAAGTCATTGTTAATGGCTAAATTGAATAAAATGTGAACTATGTGCAAAATATAAAAATGACCCAAAATGTTTGGGTAATATGGTTTGTTGTATATACATTAAAGATATTATGTAAATTCATTGGTGATGGCTAGATTGTATAAAATGTGATATTGTGATTATATGATGATGTTGATATAAATGAGATAAATGAGACAATGTGCCTAGCTTGATCATAAGAAAGTGAGAAAGAGATTGATAATAAAAATATGAAATAATTGTGTGCCTAATATATTATTCAATTTTTAGATTTCTGTATTTGGCGGTATGCCTATATTTGCCTATAAGACTAGACGCTTGGCGTCATTATGAAAATATTTTTGAGATGAAAAGACCATGTCGTAAGCCTCAGAAAAAGTCCTTGAAGCTGGCTGGGTGAAAAGACCAGGTCATAAGCCCAGGCCTAGTTGAACTATTATATTGATATTTTACCTTCGGGACTAGACACATGGTGTCATTATGGACTAAAACAGTAACTCTGAGATTTGAATGATCTATTAATTATTTGGGCCCATGCTTGTATATGTGATATTGTGGTACATATTGTATATAAAACCTGTGATGGTTAAATGAGATATATGATGGTAATCATTGAATGATATGATCATAATGTATATGCAAATTGCTGAAAATGAATGTGGCATAAGAAAATATGCTAAATGATAAGAAATGAATTGTTGAAAGACTTGAGCATAGTTAAGTATTGATATTGAAAATGATATTATGGAAATATAATGTGATGTGTAATATGTATATGGTTGTGAAAATTGTATATATTATTTCATGAATGTTATGATAAGCCATTAAATTATGACTTATGTTAAATATTTGTATAAATTATGAAAATAGTGAAAAGCTATAAAAAAATACATTGAAAATGAGAAACATGATAAGAATATGATGATAAATGATATTAGTGATGTGAGTGTGATTTTCTGCAATGTATGTATATACTCTTTATATATATCACCAAACTTTCGAGCTTAACACGGTTGTGTAAATCGCACAGATAAGTAGATTATTGATCTGGAAGTCAAACAATTGTGCTACGAGAAGAGTAAGAGTATTTCAAGACTAACTAGAAGGTGGTGCATATATGTGCAATTTTATTATGTTGTATTTTTTATAAAAATGTATATGTAAATAAGTGAATTTCGAAAAAGATCATGTAAATTTATATATATGTAATCTAATGAATAGTATAATATTTTGTAAATGTTACTTTTAAAAAAATGAGATTTGATAATGGAAAATGTACTTTTATTAAAAATATAAATGATGTGAACTAAAGTAAATGTTTTAAATAATACTGAAACATGACATTCTTATATTTTATACGCATATTATATGTATACGGGATATATGTATATAGAGCATAGAGGTGTTACAACGACCTCTCACACTCTCTGTATTTTTTTTTAAAATGCCTCGTCGTTTCAGCCATGAGTTATATATTTTTTTTATTTAACTTATAAGTAAAACAACGTCATTTCACTCATATCACATTAAAAAAAAAAAAGAGGAGTTGCTCGTTTTTCAAACAAGCAGCTCCTCTGCCAAGCGAATGAATGAGAGAAGAAGAGAGGAAAGGACGAAGCAGCAGGCCAAGGCTGGCAAGGATGGATTGGAGAGCGGTCACTATTCCAGTTTAAAATAGACTAGCCTGATTAAACTAATTTAATTAAAAGTGATTAAAAATAATCTTACAGTTTTTCATTTTACGTTCAGCGAAAGAAGAGAATTTATACGGCTGACCCTAATTAATGTAGATTAAAATTTTATTGAATTTAGTTGAGCTTAATCTTTTTATACCCTCTTTACAACTCAACTGTGTATGTACTCGAATATATGTAAAAAAAGAAAATAAATAAATAAATAAAAGCAGCTTCATTGTAAGTGGGGCAAATGCATCTTTACTTGTTTGAATATAACTTATTTATAACTTTAGAAAGGTTAAAGTAGCTATACACCAGAAAACATGCATGGTTTAATAATAATCACTTTTAAATGATTTTTAAAAGTGATTTACTTGCATAATTATTGGTCCCTCCCTAATCTAAGTTTTCTTTTGTCTCCTTTGCATGTATGAATGAGGAACCAATATAATGTTCTTAACAAACAAAGCACCTAAGCATGAATTAAAGTAACAATAAATATATAAATATATACCTCTATGACTAAGCCTGATTGTTTAATTAGCTACAGAAGAAACAAAACAATATTGGATTAGGTATAGAGAGTTGAGGCCACCATTCCAATAATATAATTATATTTTTCTTTTTTAATGTGAGATATAGATTATAAAATAATGAATTTGTAATTAAAAAAATTATAAATAAAGATTTTACATATTTATATTTATTTAGTTTAAATATGAATATATTATTTTTTACAAGTATTATTTATAATATATTCTAATAATATTATATTATTATTATAGTTATATAAAAGTGTGAAAAAATAATTACTTGTATATATATATTTTGGTGCAAATAATTTTTATATGAGTAACAACGTGTAAGTTTAACGTAGCTACTAATAGAAAAGAGTTTCAAAATGAAACAATTCAAAGCAATAATTATTTAAACTCTGGATAATTTTTTTTAACCAGAAATATTCGATTGCAGTATTACATACAAATCAATTATCAATTGCATCCAACAGTCACACCAGTATTGTAAAATGTTATTATATTTGTGTTATTATAATAAAAATATTCAATTATTTTCTTGTTTTAGCGATAATAAATTAAAATTAATGGATTTTCTTTTTTAAATAATTTTATTTTTTATTTACATTTAATTATTTTAACTAATTTTTAAATACTAAAAAAATATTAAGACGGTTTATGTTGTAAATAAAAGAAAAGAGAAAATAGATAGAGAATGAGAAATTAGAATAATCTTTTTATTATGATTTTTTTATTTTGCACTGCCTATAATGGGGTATATATAGTGGTGTAAGTAGAATATATACAGGAATAAAAGATTACAACAATCATCAAATTAAATCTTAATTTAAGTAGGATAAAACTAACCATAATCTTGATAGAATAAAGTTAATATAATTAAGTAGTCATCCACATATTTCATAACGTTTCCCCTTGGATGACTACTCCTATGAATATGTCTCGTTAAAATCTTGCTAAAAAAATTCAGTGAGATAAAACTTAACGAAGAAAAAAGAGTATAATATTCATAGGTAACTTCTCCTTAAAAATACATCCAACTAAGATATTTTAAGCAAACACGTCACAATATTATATATATATCTTTTTGAAGATTGATGCTAGTAGTGTCTTTGTGAACAAATCTGTTAGACTGTCACTTGAACAAACTTTGCAAACATTTACTTTTTCTTCCTTCATAAGTTCATGAGTGTAAAAGAACTTTAGTGATATATATTTAGTCTTGTCACCTATTATGTAGCTTTTCTTGATATGCACAATGCATGCTGCATTATCTTCATGCAATATCGTTGGTTTATTAATTTTTAATAGGTGATCCACAAGCTCCTCTAATATATTTAATTATGATTCTCAACCATACATATTCACGACTAACTTCATAAATGACTAATATTTTTTAATGATTTGATGAAGTAGCAGTGATTGTATGCTTCATATATCGCAATGGCATATTAATATTCTTATATGTGAATCCATATCAGATGTGCCATGTATATAGCATGAAACATGTTTCACTCCATTCCAATGTATTTTAGTTGGTGTAGAACTAAATCTTGCAAAATAAGTTAACATAAAAAATAATATCTAGTATTATATCATTAGCAATATATAAATTATCTATATTATACTGAGATATGGTATCTCAGGATCAAAAATCTTTTTATTGCCTTTTAATATTAGAGTGTTTAATTGATAATATTTATCCATATAAAATTATTTCAAGATGTTTCGATATATTATTCTTGATGAAAAATAATTTTATTTGACAGATACTCAACTTGAAACTAATACAAAATTTTATTCTTCCAAGATTCTTCATTTCAAATTCATTATTTAAATAGTTTGCAGTAATTAATATCTCTTCTGGAGTTTTCACTATATCAACATAAACTGCGACTATAGTAAATTATGAATTTATCTTTTGGATAAAAATACATGTGCAAATGAAATTATTTTCATATTCATTTTCTCTAAGTGTTCAAATAGGTGATTACACCATATCCGCCTATATTGATTTAGCCCATACCAAAATCTTTGGAGTACAATATAATATATTTGTCAATGTATTATATGCTTCAGACATCTTGATATTTCATGCATCTTAAATCTTTCAGGAATTTTCATATATTTGTCATTATCTAATGAATCATATAAGTAAATTGTCACAATATTCATCAAGTATATGTCGAGCTTTTTAGAAACTCCTAAACATATCAAAAATCTAAAGGTAATAGCATCCATGACAAGGGAATATATCTCATCATAATTTTTACCAGATCTTTGTGAGAATTCTTATAACATAAGTCGTGTCTTATATCTCACAATTTTATTTAATTCATTTCTCTTACGAGCCATATGAATAAGCTGTCATAATATAATGTTAAACCCTTTAGGGGATGCTAAAGTAATTTTAAAAGTAATTGCATTCATAATAGAAGAAATGTGCTCTTTTCATAATCTTATTTGATTTATTATTATTTTTTTTTACATACAATACCCCATGCATCTGAAATCTTCTAGTGTCTGGACTACTGATATAAATATTGTACGTTTAGCAAATTAATATAGTTCAGCTTGAATTACTTGTTTTGATTTTGGCCAATCACTTCGACGTCAATAATTTAAAATATTTTTAAGCTCAAACATATTTTAATAATTTTAACAATAATCATATTATTAACAATAATTTCATTTTTTTTATAAATATTTCTAGATTTTAATGAGATCTCATAAATTTTTGGTACTGGAACCATTTCTGTGGTTATTTCTCCAGAAATATGAGTTACGGATTTATGTTACTTTTGACCTCTTCAGAAGTATCATTTTGAAATTATTCATTTTTCTTTCTTTCAAAAAATAATAATTTAAATCAAATGGTCTACCATGCTTTAAGTGTATATTAGATTCATTGGATGCCATATTAATAGGATGTGCTGCAGGGATAATCAATTGAGCATGAATATTAGCAGCTAAAATATATTATTTAGACACTTTCTGGATATCTGTAAAGATATCTGGTAACTGATTTGCAATATTCTACAAATGATTTATATTTTAAACTTTCAATTTACATTGATTTATGTATGTATCAAGATTAGATAAAGTTGGTATATTCCAACTAATCTTTTATGCTTTTGGACTTTTACTTTTATCTTCCTTTAATAGTGGGAAAACTAACTCACTAAAAACTTGCTTTAGAAAATTTATCGCTAAAGGTTCATAATATCGAATATAAATAATTAAAACCTACATAGATATCAAGATAATGTTGATAATCAATTTTAGTTTTTTGAGAGAATGTAATTAAAACAGATACATTTCAAATAAGAAATTTTAATATTACAAATTTTAATGTCAGATAAGCACAAGTTATAAAGTGAAAAACTTGTAATGTGTAGACAGTTAAATATAAATTAAAAATAAAATATAAACTATAATATGTATCGAAACATATATCAATAGATATAAAAAGTTTTGAGTATGAACATATTCAATAAAATATTCAATAGTAGTATAATCATAAAATACTTTTTAAGTGAATTCATATGCATTATCTAAATAAATTGACTTGATATGATAATCAAGAAATATTGACTTTAACTTTTATAATTTGAGCAAAAAATTTAACAAAAGTAATATTACGAGTTGACAATAGACAAATATATGATCATCGAGTTAAAGAATCAATTAAAACCATAAAGTATTTAAATGGTCCACAAGATTGAATGATATGACCATAAATATTCCAATGTATTTTTTATAAAAAAATTAAGGGACTCCAAATATAATTTAGATAGTAAAGGTCTCATAATTAATTTACCTTGAGTACAAGAAGTACAAAAGTAATTATCAGACAAAAGAATTTTTTTAATGGATGTCTATTTGTATTCTTAACAATATGTCGCATCATGTTTGAACATGGATAACCAAGATAATCATGTCAAACTATAAAAATTTTAGGATATATGCACTTTCAATGCATATAATGTAATTCAACTGTCTTTATTTTTATAAAGTACAACCCAGTTAAAAATTTAGAATTTTTTAAACATGAACTTTTGGTTCAAATTCGTAGAGTTAACACATAAAAATTTAATATATCTCTTTTACTTTTTTTCAATAGAATATTCATTGCGACGTATTCTTTAAAACTTAGTAGATTTCTTCAGGATCTACTTAAATATAATACATTATCGAAATATTATTTTACTCAAATTCAGAATATAAGGTAGACTCTTCTAGATTTTTCAGCCATATTTGCAGAATCAGATATCATGTTAATATTAATTTCTGTTATTGTTAACTATAACAAATATTTTCTAATTATGAATAATTATGAGAGTTGTTAGTACTTTTTGATTTCAAAATTGGTAGAAAAAAAAATTTACTATAACTCTTTTTATCAAGATCTAATTCATAGTCTTGAAAAAATAGTACATTCACTTCGGGAAATGATATTAAGCCAATTGAACGAGTTTGATGATTTTTATTTAACTACAGGTAAATAAAAATTAGTTTAAAATATTTTGTGAATCTATACTCTTAATATTGCTACTATATGAGCATATTTGAGGCATAAAACGTTTAATATTTACCAAAAATACTATAATAAATTATCAATAATAAGATAATCAATTTTTAATTTCTCGTCTGAATAATAAAAAATATCATTACTTCTAATCGATCCTGTAGGGATGCTTGATTTTCTTCTCAAATATATCTAAGATTCACAATATCAAGGTAAATCTAATTATCAAATACCCATAACGAATAATTTCTTTAGAAAATATTAAGGGTAATAAATTCAAATTTTATGAGATTTAACATTATAAATATATCAAATTAAAAAAATTATAAATTAGATAAATTACAGAATTCATCAAATAAATAAGGACAAAATAATCTAATTAGAGTTTTAATACCATAACTCTAAAATTATATCAAATCATAGTAAATATTAATTTATTTACAAACTTTACTTCGATACACAAATATGTACTCATAATTTTCTATCTCTTTTATTTTCATATACTATATTATGTTATTAGATATATAACCATAAACAAAAATAACTATTAAATTTGAATTTTACAAAAAAAAAATTTAAATTTTTATTTGTTCCTTATTTTAAGAGTATATAAATATTATTAATATACTTAAAATACATATTTCTCAAATCACTACGTTATATATATGTTCATAAACTGTAATCTCATTATATATTATGTATGCTGTCAATATTATTATTTAAGTTTGTGAATCCATGTCAAGAAGTCAATACAAATGTCAACTATTTTTTACATAAATATATACAAACAGTAGCCTTATGGGTAAACATAATATCAGGGTTGCCCAACTTTCTTTTTACATTTATGCGTTATTCATTATATATACAAACATAAATAAAATATTGCATGTGTTACTCAATTCATGAATCTAACAATTTTATGGTTACGTACAATTGTAATCACATAAACATGAATAAAATTATATACAGTAAAACTCCGAACAAATATTATATATATTGTAACCTTAAAATATTTCTTAATGATTTAATATGAATGGCTCTGATACTATTTATAAGTAAAACTCTAATTATCAATCTAATCAAGATCAATCATAAAATTATTAAAAAATATAAAATGTGAAAGCGTACATTAATTTAAGGTATATAAAAATTCTCTTAAAAAACTAGATCTTGCTTTATTTACTATTATAATTTGTAGAAGCTATCGTGCTGATAACGTGTTATAAATAAAAAAAGATAGAAAATAGATAGAGGATAAAAAATTAGATGAATCTCTTTATTATGAATTTTTTATTTTACATTATCTATAATGAGGATATATATAGTGGTGTAAGTAGAGTATAGATAGAAACAAATGATTACAACTATCATTAAATTAAATCATAATCTTATAGAATAAAATTAATTTAATTAAATAGCCATCTATGTATTTCATAAGAGTTTCTTTATTTTTTTTAACATTTTATTATTTGAGTCATCATTGATCTTCATTCGGTTGAAGGAGATTTTTTTTTTCAAATAAATTTATCTTTTATTTCCTCATATTCATTAATGATATTATCTTGTTTGAAAAAAAAAACCATTATGATATTGATGGAGAAAATTAAGAATAGTATAATTTTTATAAAATATAAATTATTTTGCCGCTAATAACTTAATTTTTTAAAATTTTAATGATTATAAATTTAGTCCTTATTATAGCTAAAATTAAAATTCATTAATAATTCAACATGTAATATAGCTAAAATTTAATAATATACTTAAATTGAAATTTTGCCTTAAACTAAATATTGTTGATTAAATTTAAATATTAAACTCGATATTTTTATATTAAATAATAAAAAATTATAAAATATATTTATAATAATTGAATAAAAGGAAAATTATATGTTATATAACTTTTTTTATAATTTTTTCATAAATGATTTACATGTTTTTTAAAAAATTATTTTTAAAATTTAACTGAAAATATATTATATGTAAACTTTTAAAAATAAATATTTTTAAATTCAATGTCAAAAAGTAAAATTCTTAAATAAATCATTGCAATGTGTGTTTTTTTTTTTTTTTCAAGGCGAAAAAGTTAGGTGGAATTTTTAAAAAAATGGTGCATATAGCGTGGGGATAAAACTATAAATATGGAGTAGGTGGACAAAAGTAATTGAATGTGATTTTATGAGTTGGATGGGACTCCTTCCTTTCTCTTATTTATATTGTCATTTTCATTCCTCTCTATATTAATTAGCATCCACTAAATTATTCTCAACCTTTTTTTCTAAATTTTCTTTCATATTAACGTAACATAAAATCAATTATTTTCCATCAATATCATCCACCATTAATTTTTATAAAATTATATATCTATTTCAATCATATATATATATATATACTTGTACGCATAATTTTTTTTTAATGGTGAAATAATATTTGCGTTTATTTTTCATATATTAATTTAAACAGGTTAAATTCTCTTCATTTCTTGGTGGAGTCTTGGAGGGGGCACTTTTCCTTTGAAAACATAAATAAATATGTATATACATATATATTGAAAATTCTAAAATTTCTTTATTTACTCCCTTTAAATTTTAAATTATATTTATTTTTTAGTAAATTAAATTACACTCATTCAATGAATAGAAAACTAAAAAAAAGTTAAAAACACAATAAAAAAAGAAAAAAATAATTCTTCAAAAAAAATACAAGTTTAAAATTTTTAACGTTTTGAAATCTGTTTTTTTTTAATTTTAATTTTAATTTTATTATTTTTACTTTTAATATTATGTGATGTGATTATTTCGTTTTAATTATTTATTAAGAGTTTATGTTCATAATTTAACACTTTTCTTTTTCTTTATGTATTTTTTTATTATCATCAGATAAATTTAAATATATATATATATTTTTTTTATTTACTAATTTAATTTTTTTATAAATGAATATGATTTATTAATAAATTAATAAAGTTATAAATTGATGATTGTATATAAATAGTACAATGAATATCGATATAAAAATAGAGATAGATAAATAATAAAAAAAATCTGAATTTAAAAAAAATATATCTTTCTTCCCTTGAAGTCTTGATTTCACCCTGATCATATACTAATTTAAAAATGTGAAGAATGAACAAGAAAATCACTTTTTGAAAGGAAGGTTCCAAATGCTATTTCCTATAATTATAATAAATTTCTTTGGAGCTTGAATTTGACTATTTGAGTAAGTTTCAAGATAAAAATCCCCTGTATCTCATACAGTGAATTTTTATCACACTTTTTTTTTTATCATATTTCAAGATAAAAATTCTCTCTATATCATACTTTTTAACTTTTTTTTAAATATCATATATTTTTTTTATATATTTTTGATATATCAAAAATATATCTAATATATATCTTTAAAAATTAAATATATTTTTAATATACCAAATGTATATTCAAAATATACATTCAAATGGGGTATTTTTAAAATTAAAAATAAAAAATATATATTTTTGAAATTAAAAAAAATTAGTATTTTTAAAAATATTTTTAGTTTTTAGGGTATTTTTGAAGAAACCCCTTTTAATTTTAATTTTTCAAAAGTACTTTTCAATGAAAGTCAAAATTAAGTCTTGCCTATAAAATAATATCACCAAATAAATTTATTGGATTTTGTATCTGATAATAAGGAAGTTATCATCAATTACAAGTTTAAATTTCCGTTTAAATCAAATTGCACAACATAATAATGTATTGAATAATTTAGTGTACAATTTGAATAATTTATTTCTTATTTATGTTGATTTTTAATTTAACTTATACTGTTTAATGTAACTTAAAATCATTAATTGAATTTCTTAGAACTCATACTTTTACTTTGATAATTGGAATATATATATATAATAATATTTATGGAAAAATTAGTTTTAGATATTCAGAAAGATAATAAAATTAGGTATTAGATGCCAAACAATGTATAAAACTGCTTCAATAAGTATAAATATTTTATTATTTTTAAGGTGTAAATAATTTATTTTATGTAAAGTTTTTTTTATAAAATTATTTTATGTAAAGTTAACAGCACATATAATTTTTATCATTATGTAATTTTATCCGTACTATACTGTGATTTATATATTTTATATTATATTTAAATAAAAAATAATTTTTATATTAATATATAATTAAGACATAAAAGATAATATTATATATAAATACATATAATATTAAAATTTTTGATATCTATTTACATATTATAAAAAATATTTATAATAAGATATATTAAATATACTAATATTTTTTTTGAGTTGATTTGAGATTATAAAAATAAAAAATTATAAAATTTAACTGACAATCATATAATTAAAGAAAAATATAAGAATGGTAGAAAAATAAATAATTATATTAAAATTTATATTAAGTTAGTATAATAAAAATATTTTTAAATGTGTAAAAATATATTCAAAATAAAGTAAAACATTAAAAAAAATATAAACCTAATTATAATAACATGTTTATTTTATTAAAATTATTAAATTTATATAGTTCGTTAAAAGGTTAAAATATAATAATAATAATAATAATAATAATACAATTTTAAAATTTAAAAGTCATTTTTCTAGAAATTAATTCATAAAATCTATTAAAAGTTAAAATAAAAAATAAAATTTTGAGAAGTCATTTTTATTAAAATAATAACTTCTAAATTAATAATAATAAAGGGAAAATAAAAAAAATAAAAAATAAAATGGTTGAAAGTGAGAAAGAAAAAAAATAGGGATGAAGTTGAAATTTTACTATTTATTAAGAATAGAAGTGTTAGTATATATGAGAAAGATTTATTAGGACCGAGTATATATACAATTAGCCAATAAAATTAATTATATTTTTTATTGTTATTTTTTTAAATTATATTTTTTGGTCGAATATATACATCTGATTTAAATAAGAACTATTCTTGGTATATATAATTATATTTAACTAGTCACTAAAAAATAAATATAACTTTCTTTAAAAAAAAAAGAAATATAACCGTCACATTATTTTAAAATCTTTAAAATGAAATTTCATTAAAAAAATTAATTATAGTGAATTAAAGTTAAATAAAAGACAAAAGACACAATACTTCTAATATATAAAGTACTTGTTAAATGTTAAGCAAAAACATTTTTACAATTGAATGGAAATAATGGATATATTACAAATAAATTTGTAAAATGCCAAATTTTTTTGTGTGAATATTTTTTTAAAGTTGAGTTGAATAAAATTATAGAAATAGAAAAATTCTCTATACTGAGTTAAATATAAGAAAAAAAATCACCAAAAATAATTAATAATTTTAACAAATTAAATAGCTTTTCAACTATCCGAGCAGCCGAAATGAGTAAATATTTTGAGCGACCGTTGTAATAAGTAATTACCATGGAAAATGCCTAAAAAACTACGTGTGTATCGTGATATCATATAGCACAAAATTTCTAAAGAAATGCAAACATTGAAATGACTAAAAACCCCACTTAACGTAAGCGTGTGAAAAACAATGATTGCTTGGGATAGGATGGAAATAGTAAATTACTATTATTTATTTATTATTATTATTATTATTGTAATATAGCACCGACAGAATAGAATAGTTAGACTTTCGATTGGTCAAAAGTTGTTGTCGCGTTGACGCGTAAGCCACCTAGCTAGTCCACTTGTCCTCCCCTATCTGTACGGATACGAATCCTTTTATTTATTTATTTTGCCTTATTTTAACGATTAATATTAATGACATCCTCATCTATAATTTTTGTATTTTCTTCTTCTTTCATCATGTTAATCTATTTTTAGAGTAATTTTATTATTTGACTGGAGTCAAATAATACGATACTCAGATTTTTTTTAAAGAAAAACTATCATTGTTATATTACTCACCAAAGCAATACTAATGCTTCAATTAAATTTGCAGGAATATAAGAAAATTGTTAAATTATAAATCATATGCTTGGTGTTAAAAATAATTAATTTGACAAAGAAAATTTTAATTAATAATATTCATACTGAACTAACAATAGCAATATGAAAAGCAAAAGAATTTAAATCGAATTGAACCATACAAATAGTAATAATTATGATTTAGATGATTTATTTAGCTTGCCGGCAATCCTTTGTTTAATTGTTTTGAGTGATAAACAGCGGCAGGTAGCTGCGATCGGCCATTGCTCTGTTATCAGTGGTCATAAATAATTAGAGTATTTGATAATTTAGTAGTTGCAAATAAATTTAAATGGTAAAATAATGAATAAAAATATATTTTTATAAATTATAATAAGTTTAAATTATACCAGAATAAAAAAAGGTTTAAATTATACATAAAATTAATATATAATTTAATATTAATTTACATAAAATCTATTAGTAAAAAAAGTATACATTTTAACTAATACACATTTATATATGAATGCACAAATATGTATATGCAAAATACTGATTTTCAAAACTTAAATGAGCACTTACACTGTGTTTGGGACGACCGTGAAGTATGGATGGGTAGGATTAAGGAAGGTAAGAGAGGAGAAACTGTATTGTTTGAAAAAATAGTAAATTAAAGTAGATAGTCTCATAAGATTAATGGTACTACCTCTGGGAAGCTGAGTTTAGCCTTCGAGAAGCTCCTTGAGCTCTTCTCCTGAGTTCTACTCCAAGTTCTCTCCTGAGTTCTATCATATATTTTTCAGTCTCTCTAAACTCTGACTTAGGTATCGAAACCTCTCTCTGAAGAGTTCGATTCCTCCTTTTCTTGTCTTGCAAGTGGGAGAACCACAACAACAATGGCATCCAAACCTGAAATACATGAGCTAGGATCACCCCTGAAGTAAGCCTGTCATCAATGGTGCGGTGAGCGTGGAAAGGCTAATCACCAGCATAGGCGATGAAGTCTTAGGTACGTTCCTCAGCTCTTGCAAGAAAATCACTCCAACTATGCAATACTATTTTACTTGAAATGTATATCAAAGCGCTTCCATGCGCACCACTGTTATAGCACTCTCATGCGCCGAACTCTTATAGCGCAATCTCGCACCGAACTTCTATAGAGCCCTCAAGCGAACTAAAAAATTTAGCATATATTTTGCAACTCAATGTGCCTTAGTCGCATACCTAGTTGCACATCGAGCTTCATTGTGCCTTAGTCGCACACCGAGTTCTCAGCACTGATCATGCAGCTCATAGCGTCCTGGTCACGCACTGAGCTTTTAGCTCTTTAATGATGCCATTGTGCATCGGTCCCGCACTCAATTACTATTTTCCACATTATAACAAGAAGCAATATTATGTTTTCATAACACATCAAATTAAGAAACTGAACTCCTTATGAGCAAGCAAGCTAATAAAAGCTATGAGTTAAACTAAACCGAGTAATAAAAAGAAAAGTCTTATTTCATTTATAATACCTAATTGTTTAGTGCCTTCTCGCACCAATTTGCTTGCAGGGCCCTCGTGCGCACCTTGTCGTAGCCCCTTGTCGAGGGCCAAGCCTCTACGCTCTGACCGAGCATTAATGCTCTAATTATATATTAGAATTTGTATTCATTTTCTATTCTTGTAAATTTGGGGCCTATGTAATAACACTCTTTGTCGATATTTTCGAGCCCCTAACTTTCTATAAGAGTAATCCTCTATTATTGTACAAAAGATATATATATATATATATAAATGAATGTACATAGTTAGGCATTTTGGAAATCCTCCAAAAGTGTGCCCAAGAGGCTAATTGATATGAATATCAAGGCAATAAAGGGAGGCAGTGGCATCCCTAGCTGCCAAGCAATGGCATCCCTAGCTGCTGAGTAATGGCATCTCTAATTGCTGAGCACAAGCACTGAAGCTCATCAAAGAGCCGAGCATTGGCACTTAAGCTCATTAAAGACTCGAGCATTGACACTCAGGCACATCGAAAAGAGAAAGTCAAGAATCTGACTAGAGCAAGAAAGCTTATGCAGCTCCTCCCAAAACATAATGTCCTGTTCCAAAAGGCTCTTCCAAGAGCCATACTACAAGACAGGTAGCCCCAACCAACCATTGCAGATAACACCTCATGTAGGTAATTACTCTACAACTTCACTTTTCATTTTTTATTTTAAGAGTTCATAAAATGCACATGTATGAATTCATATTATAGCATGGAATGAAAATGAAGTTCGGATCAACCAACCGACCATAGTTAGCAAAATGCTACGACCAGGGCATGGTATATATAACCGTGCCCAAGGCGCATTTTTAATAACAGAATGCTCGGATGCACCTCATGCTTGAGTAGGCTGAGCAAATGCCATAAACATGTTAATACAACACAGAAGTAAGATTTACTTCCACCTTGAATCAAGCTCAGTTATAAAACCGAGCCATCTGGTTAAAACGAATCATATATCACATCAAGAATAAAATAAAATACAAGTATTGGACTACAGTTCAAAAGAAAAGACTTCATTAAAAGAACAATTTCATTATACAAGAGCCCGGTCTTTATAATTTGCTAATAGACCGAGCATAGACAGATCTTATGGTCCATATACCAAAATTCTATAAGTCTTGGACCTCGTCGTTCTGGTCCCAGTCCTCTTCATCCCCTTCATCTTCATCTTCATCTGCCTTGGCCTTAGTAGCTAGTTAGTCGATGTTTATATCCATCATCCAGGATAAGTCCATGTCCGGGGCTCTCTTCCTTTAACCATTTTTACACAGCTTGCTGATAGGCATAGACACCCCAAGCATAGCGCCTGTTGCTCTTCGCAGACTCGACAGCTATTCCAAATTGAGCAACCTCTAGAGCATCCTTGGCCAAGCATAGTTCCTCAGTCTTAGTTCTCAAAGCTTTTTTGGCCTAGTGTAGCTCGTCGATTTTTTTCTTTCAGAGCATCTTAAGCTTGCTTCAGCTCCCCAGTTTTGGCGCTTAAGAATTTTTCTGCCTCATGCCTTAAAGTGCCGTCTTCATCACAACTCTTGGAGACCTGGGAAAAATTCGCCGCCATGCCCACCATCCGATCTTCCAAGGTATGGAAGAGCTGGGCGAGCTACAAAATATCATTCAGTTAGTTTTTATTTCAAACATTGAATCCAAGTACAAATGTTTGGACTATATCTTACCATGTGAAACACTGTGACCATTTGTTGTGCCACATCCTCTGAGCTCATCAACGGATACTCTCTTTCTTTAGGGATAGCTCGATATATCTACTTGAGCACCAATTTGGGATCGACGTCCTATACTAAGTATGTTATACCATGAGGACCCGTGAGCTTCTCATTCACTGCCTCTACCAGTCGAATTAGGCTATGACAACAGGCTAGTGATTCCACCCCCTCTCTGTGAGGCATGGTCTCTGGCCTCACCTCTCTGCGAGGCAAAGTTTGTGGCTCTACCTTTAGAGGGAGAGTCAAGTCCTTAGTAACGGGCTCTTTCTCTTGAGTGGTACCGATCCCAGCAGCTTGCCCGCTGACAGCCTATGAGATATCCTGGCCTTCTTTCGAGCCTCCCTCCTAACATCCTTCTCTGCTAGGCTTTTCAGCTTTCTATTAGTTGATCTCGAGCCTCTCTCTAAACAATAGAACTAAGAGTTAAACTAATAAACTTTAAGCAAATAAAAACAAAATCTATAAGTTATAATACTTACCAGCCCGGTCTTCGGGACGAATCTCCTTAAAAGCTTTCCCAAAGGGGAAGTACTCCATTATCAATGCTATGACATTCCTCTTCTCCCTTAGAATGTCTTGCTCCATAGTCACAAACACCACGAGCTCATCGTTGCTAAGCCTGCCTTTGGCCACTTATTCATCGCTAGATCCCTTCTAGGTCTATCTTTGTCAGAGTGGACCGAATATCCCTTACTCGGGCTTTTTCCAAGCTCGTATGGACCTCATCAGATTCGGCTATGTCTTCCTCTTTTTCATCAACTAGGGCAAGATGTCTCCTTGTCTTTTGCTATACCTGCTCGGTTATTATCAATCCAGCATCTATCAAGCCCCTTCTTCACAGTAAGTAACCTCACCAAGAACGCTGGGAGAGCCTGCCTCTCCTGACTCTTATGGCAGAGCTGAACTGATAGTTGCTCATACCATATTTACTCTAAAATCTTAAAAACACAAATTTAAAACTAACCTTTGTAGTTTTCTTAGTCGAACTCTCAAGTCTAAACACAACAATCAATCAGAGCAACTGAGCTATTTTCTTAGTCGAGTGACGAATACCACTTCCCCCACCCTCTATTTATAGAGGAGACTTTGGCCTTGTGAATCGGCATCATTAGTTTTTGCCCGAACCATTACCACTATTTTTAAAGCGTCGGCCCCCTCTTGTTTGCCATGTGTTCTTTTGGAAATCTTAACCGACACTGCTTGGCATAAATACCAAGACTTCTAAAGGGGCTCTAGTGGTACTACCTTTGAGAAGCCGAGCTTAGCCATCAAGCTCCTTGAGCTCTATCCCAAATTCTCTCATGAGCTCTATCTTATGCCTTTTAGTTTCCTTACAACCCCAGCTGAGGTTGATTTGACTTCACTGAGTCACAGGTCATAGTTTAACATAAATGTCAAATGAACCTTAGGCCCCTACCTACCAAGCTTGCCCTCCGAGCTCTCTGTCTGATCACTCTCTTTACCAAGCTCTCAAAAGAAAGATGGACCTTCATGCCCAGCATATCAGTATGACTGAGCCTTTGATGTTCTGGTAGACAATTATCTGACACACTCGCAAGTTGCACTAACACTATTTAAAGGTTGTTTCATTCCATCCATTATATATCGGGATCACCCCCAACAAGTAAACGGATTCTCTCACTTTCACTCTCTCTCTCTTTATTCAAAATGATCAAACTCTAACTTAGGCATCGGAGTCTCCCTCCGGAGACTCTAGTCCTCTCTCTTTCTTGTCTTATAGATGGGACAGCCACAACAGCAGCAACAACGGAGCCTGAGCTACAAGAGCTAAGGGCACCCCTGAGGTAATTCTGTCATCAATTAATAAAAGGTTAAAAACCCTTATTTTTTTAAGAGAAATTTTAACATTTTATTTTGAAGTGTTAGAAGTTGTTATAATTGTTATTTTTTTTTGCACAAAATCTTTTATTGTGCAATACTAAATATTTTTCTATTTTTAGATATAAAATAATATTTTAATAAATTAATATTTAACATTATCTTCAATTGTCTTCCATAGAAATAATACAGCACTATAAAACCTTTACTTTCCCTTACTTTCTCACCTTCTTTCTAAACAAAAAAAAATACATATTCTATCTTGCTTATGACTTTTGAATTTGTAATTAAACTTATAATAATTTAAACATTTTTAATAACAACACTAAAATATTTTCATATAATAATTTATTTAATTAATGCACTATTATAAGTAGGGGTGGGCGTAATTTAGTTAACTGACCAAAATTATCTGTTTGGTTAACTGATTATTTAAAAATTAGTCTGTTCGATTATATGTATAAACAATTTTCGGTTATCATTTCGGTTAACGATTAACCATTTTTGACCGGTCGATTAACCATTAACCAAAGACTATTTCTCTTTCTTTTTTATTTCTTAAAAACCTAGCAACCAAACCTATTTCTCTCCCTTTCTTTCTTTCTTTCTTTCTTGCTTAGCCATGGCTGATCCTTACTCTACTATCCTCACTGGTTGGTTCAAGTTCAACAATAATAATGATAATACTAGTAATTATAATATTAACGCTTTTTATAACCATTAGCCATATGGTTATCTCAAAATCCAACTCTTCCTTGTTATCAACAACTTCATAATAATCTAAATACAAATCCTTTCATTACAACTACTCTAAACCAAAATCATCCATTTTTTCACTATCAAAATAGATCTCCCTCTCCTCCTCTAAGAGAAGCCCTATCCCTTTTGAAGTTTAGTCCAACAAGGGATGGAAAAGATTAAGATCAAGAATTTCCAACAACTTCGAACTTCTATGAATTTGGTTGGCAAAGATCAAGAAATAAGCTTTTTTCTAGTAGTAGAGTAACTATTAAGAGTAAAAGAAGAATATGATGATGATGAAGATGATGGATTGCCTCGCTCTAATCCTGCAGAAATGGCTTCTAGAGATGGTAATGATTCTTATGGTGGTAATTAAAAATAATTATAATATTAAATTTATTGGGGCTATGGCAATTAACAAATAATTTATGGAATAGAAACTTTTCTTTTTATATCATTTTTTGATGAAAATTTTCTCTTTTCAAGTCCCGTCTTGCACTAGAAAGCATTGGGTTTTAATTGCTATTTACTCCATTAAGATTTTCAGTTAAATGGTAAATTAACCAAACTGATAGAGCTGGATCAATTAATTAACCAAATTAACTGAAAATTGATTTTGGTCTGTTAGATTAAAAATTTTAAAATAAAAAAAATCAGTTATATTAGTGTTCGGTCGATTAATTAACCGACTGACAGATTGCTTATCCCTAATTATAAGATCTAGCAAATTGGAAATATAAAATGAAAAAAATATAAAACCAAGATGACGTGTTTTTATTTCATCTAACAAAATGTGAATTCGATTCAATTAGATTTAATAGTCAATTCTAAGTAAATTAATTTGCTACATGTTTGTAAATCTATACATGCATGTATATATTCCTTTTTTTTTGGAAAAAAAAAGCATTACATTATAGTATTTTTGTTAAAAGTCATGGGATACTTTATTAACATGGAACGCTTGTTTATATTTAGTGCATATGTCAATTTAACGAGATAATATTTATCACATATTCGTAGTGATGTCTTCAAATTCTATAAAAAATAGATAAATATTCATATGAGTTAAAATATTTTCATTAATCATTAATTTAATATATTAGATAAATCTATACAATAAATATTAATTTTCTTTATAGTAATATAATATTGTTTTACCCACCCTGGATAGAAGAATTAGAAAGATAAGGGAAGTACGTCAGCGAGGTCAAGGGTTCGAACCATGAAGTGATTTGAGCTAGACTCCTAAAGTTATGAGTACTAGATGTACCACATGTGACTGTCCTTTCATAAGCCCGAATTAAAGTGGAGGGTCTTGACAGTGGATTGTTAGACCAGCCTCTTTGGGTTTACCTTGCTTGGTGGTCGAGTTCCATCTCAAAGGGGTGATTGAGCTCTGCCAAGTAAGGGTTCCTCATTACAAATAAAAAATAGTATTATTTTTAAGGCTAAGTACGGATCCCGGAGATACCTGAACTGATCCGAATATTTGGACCGAAATATTCAGAACTGAAAAGATCTATTAACTTTTTGACTTTCTCCGAACCGATTTTTTATAATATGGAACGTTTATGGATGTTAAGCTATATCCGGACCGAGAACTGTACTGAATCGAATCAAACTGTACCGAATTAAAGAACCGAAATAATAACCGATTTTTTACATCCTTTTAATTTAGTTTTATCAATATAAATGATATAGTATATGAAATAACCCTTAAAGATTATTATATTAAGAATAATTTAATTAATATTAATCATATATAATTTGTCAAACATAATTAAAGTTGTTATATATTCAATAATTAATATAAAAATAGTAATTAAAGTTGGCCTAATTCTTAAAAGTCAAAACATATAGATAAAGTAATAAAAAAAATATGGATATATATATATATAACTTGTACAAGTTAGAATTAAAATTTAAATTTTCAATTTGTATTAAAATTTGTAACATAATATTTAGGGGTGATCAAAATTCAGTTAACCGACCAAAAATTTAGTTCGGTTAACCAAATTTAGAAAATTTAGTCGGTTCAGTCGAAGAATTTATAAAAATTTGGTTTTTAGTTCGATTAACTGTTAATCAGTTTGATTTGATTGGTTAACCGTTAATCGGACCATTTTTTTTTTAAATTTAATTATTATTATTTTTGTTTAATTCTTTAATTAAATTAATTTTTTTACTATAAATATAAATTTTTATTGCAAAATAAAATTATTTTTTTAATAAGTTTTATTTAGTTATTTAATTATATTAATTTTTTATTTTAAATAAAATTTTTATTATGAAATTTTTTAAAAATTGGTCGGTTTGGTTAATTAACCGAACCTACCAATTTGATTCGGTTAATTAATCGAATTGATCAAAATAGAAATTCGGTTGGTTTGATTAAAAAATTTTAAAAAATCAGTTCGTTTAACCAGTCAGTTCGGTCGATTAATTAACTAAATTAACCAATGTCCACCCTTAATAATACTTTTATATTAGTTTTTGACTACATATAAACTTATATTTTTTATGAAAACTTATGAATTTTATTACTAATTTGAAAAATATTTGAAAATCTAAGTCTTCTATGAATTAAAATTTTATCTTTTATAATATATTATTACTACAAAAAAATTTTAGTTAATAAAAATTTTGTTTTAAAAATATTTTAATTTATAAAATTTAGTACTGAAAGTACAAAATATTCCAACTGAATTATCCCAAAAATTATGAAATAATATAATACGGAGATTTTTATATATGGAACGTTTATAGATTTTGCATTTTTAAAATCCTTGACTTTTGAATGGTTCTGGAGATTTTTAAATATTCAGATTGGACTAAATCATGCTCACCCCTAATTATTTTAGACTGGTGCCTTCGTTTGTTGACCTTAGTGTTGAATTCAAAATTGTCACAGTTTATTTGAATTTTCAGCATTAGGGTGTGCAACTGGAAGAAGATGAATTACAACTTAATTTTCATATATCAATTTTATTGAATGCTTCTTCAACCACTATTCCAATAATTCTTGTCTCTCTGAAATAGGGCTACCCAGATTTTTAGTTTTAGTCTTAGATCTTGGGCTACGACCAACAATTTTACCGGCAGTAGCCCTCACCACCTTGTTGTTTCTTTCTTTTTCTTTCTTTTTCCATCTGTCTGCCCTCTTATATGTGTTTTTTGTTATTCAACAACCAAAACACTCAGAGGCAAACACCTTCTATCTCATGGCTCTGGGCTCTTCAGAGCATTTGTATGGTGTTTATTTGTTAGATCTGGGGTTTGGTCTTCTCTAGACCAAAATCTCTCTTCTCCCAACTATGTTGTTCTTTTAGATCTTTTCGTCAGAGCGCTCTCAACACCTCTCCCCTATGATGTTATATTCCTTTTAGTTTGAAGAAGATGATCCTCTAGGATCACATGTTTCCTCTTTTTTTTAGATTTAGTTTTTAACTGGGAGTAAGGCTATAATCGAGTCGAGCCAAACTTTGAAAAGCTCAATCTCGGCTCATTATAAAATAGTCGAGTTCGAATCCGAACTCGAATCAAGTCCGAGCTGAGCCCGAACTTGTATCGAGTCAGCTCATATATCATGTATCTCGAGCATGAACTCAAGCTTTATTTAATTAGTTTAGCGAACTCAATGATATTATTTCAGTTTTTATTTTTTATTTATTTTTTCTACATTTTCATAAAAGATATACTAAAATTAATATTTTTATAAAAGATAAATAATATGATTATATATTAACAAAAATAAAATATTGTATTACTGTAATGTTATATTTTACTATAAATTACTAATATATTTTATATTATATATTATTTAATTTATTTATCATATATAATATATATTAATAAATTATATAAATTAAATTAGCAAATTAATATATTCACATATATAGTTTAATATATATAAATTAAAATATATATATTTAATTAAATACACTAAACGAACTAGCTTACGAGCCTTTTAAATGAGCTAACTCACGAGCTAACAAGCCGAGTATTTCTTAACTTGAGTTTGGCTCATTTAATAAACGAGTAATTCGAACTCGAGTCTGAAAGAGTTTTACCGAGTTAAAATTCAATTAG
The DNA here is from genome assembly GCA_947685225.1 of Garcia nutans. Lineage (NCBI taxonomy): Eukaryota > Viridiplantae > Streptophyta > Magnoliopsida > Malpighiales > Euphorbiaceae > Garcia > Garcia nutans. The sequence continues at coordinate 5,838,056 of CANTUV010000060.1, forward strand.
CCGAGCTCGAATAGTTTGACTCATTTAAAACTCTAACTGGGAGGTTTTTCTCTCCCTCTTTGGCCCCATTATAGGACACTAAGTCCTCTCCTTCCCTCAAAGAATTCTGGAATTGAGAATGTTCGAGGCAGCAGAGATGTTTGTGATTTTCATCCTTTTTGTTTGTTCGTTGTTGGCGGACAAGATTTTCTCTGGCTCTGCAATCGTTTCCAGCTTTTGGCCTTCACATTGTTACTATGATCCTTTTTGGATGGTTTGTTTAAGGTACTTTTCCTGCGCTTTACCTCGAAGAGATGGATGAAGATTTTTAGTTATTGTTGTTTGTCGGTTGTTTGGGTCTGGTTGAATATGTGAGGTATGGTTCTCCCCTCTGTTTTATGGCTTCTATTGTTTTCCCCTGGTTTGCAGTGGTTTTAGACATGCCGTTGCCATATTTTTATGTTAACTGTTTATGCGTTAAGTTGCTCTGCTTTTGTGTTTTTATGTTTACAATTCATGTATTATGTTCTCTCCTTGGGCTCCTGTATCTTTGTTTTTTGAATTAATGATATTAGCTTATTTCTGTTAAAAAAAAGAATAATACTAGAGATTTTATTCCTTAAAATTTGTTAATTTTATTCCACATTGTAATCTTCATCTCATTATATCAATATGTAACATATTATTACCTTATTTTATAGAGAAAATTACACTTTATATCACAATTTTTAACTTTTTTTTAAATATTATTTATATATTTTATATTTATGATATACTAAATATAAATCTAATATATAATTTTAACAATAGAGTATACTTTTAATATACTAAATATATATTAATAATATAATTTCGAAAAGGAGTATTTTTTAAAATTTAAAATTGAAAAAGAGAAGATTTTTAAAATTAAAAAGAAAAATAAATATTTTTGAAAATATTTATTATTTTAAGAATATTTTTGAAGAAACCCCTATTTTATTTATGGCAAATTGGCAATAGAAGAGTACTAAAGATTTCACATCCTAAAATTTGTTTTGCTCCATTGATTGCGGGTATTGTCAAACGTTGTGTTCCTAATTCATGTGCATAATATATTCTTACTCTCATTTCCTTTTTTATATATATAATGGAAAATTAAAGTAAAAAATCATTATAAAGCACAAAATGTTACAAAAGAGATAAAATCACAAATTCATACAAAATGGATATAAATTTTCAAACGAGGAACTAAAATACATATAATTTTAATTGCATAAAAAAATCAATTTCACATAATAAAATTCTAAATTATAGAAAAAAAAAAGTTAATATAAATAAAAATGGTGAACGAAATGACCCTACTGCCTATAACAAAATGACAAAGGTGTAGAAGCGAGACATATGGCGGTGACAAACAAAGGATCACTGTCATTTATTGGGCTCTCCGCTTTTTGCCGTTTTTTAATTTGTCTGTCACAGATCCTTCCAATGACAAAGTGGCACAGCCTTGCTTTTTAAAATTTTTAAGTTCTATTATTACTAGTATACGCCACTGTTAAGTTATCGTACATCTAAGGAGTTAGATTTCCTTATATCTGACCGTAGATTGAGGTCCTTATTAGATCGGATGCATTAAATTTTTGACACGTGCATTTTTGTACGGTTTTAAAAATTAGAAAGTTTTGCTTTCGTCAAAGGGCTCTACGCGGACTGTCTTTGATGTTAAAATAAACTGGTTAGTGGTTAGAAGTGGAAGACCGCATGATTAACTCACGGCTCCTTTAAATTACAATTTTTGCATCTGTTCTGAAATAGATATATATATATATATATATATATACTTTTTTAATTTATTATGTTAAAAGTTGGTGAATTTCATTCAAACTTCAAAACGAAATGAATAACAAAATAATAATGATTATTTGTTTTATTTTATTTAATTTAAAATTGAAATATAAATTAACATAATTATTTATTTTTTATTATTTAAAAAGTTTTGAGATATTATAATTAAAAAAATAAAAAATAGATTATTATATTTTATTTTAAAAATTCATAAAATTAATTTTAAATTTTATTAAAAAATAATTAAATTTATTTAATAATTCAGAGATATTATAGTTAAATTCAAAATTTTTATTTTTTTTATTCTAATATGAAATCAAATCTTATTAACAGGAGAGTAATAAGAAATTACTCATTCTTAGATAATAAAATTTTTATTACTCTATTTATTTTATCTAATCAAATACTATTTATATGAATAATTCATTCTCATTTTCATTATTAATTTCCATTATTATTCTGACCAATTACCTCTTAAAAATATTTTATAAGCAAAAAAATATTTTTTATTATAATAAAAAATAGATATATGAAAATACAAAATCATCTTTTATTTTATTTTATCAAAACAAAATCTCTTTTTTTTTTCGAGTTTTGTTTGTATTTTTAATTTTTCAGTATATGATTAAGATTCTTTCAATTGTGATTTCAAAAAAAAAATTATTTTAATTGTAATATATTGATAGTTAAATATTAGTAAAGTAAAATTTACTTTTTTTTATTATTATTCCTTAGAGGAAATGCACTTTGCTAGTTTGCTTAAAATAAAATAAACTATTCTTGCAATTTAACTGTTAATTAAATGTTTAAATACTAACTATTCTTGAAATTTCCGTTGATTATAAAAAAAAATGTTTAAAGACTTATTTTATCGAAAATCTGAATTTAAATTTTTATAAAATTCAATATAACTAAAAGATTTATTAAAACATTTGAATAGATTACATTTCAAATAAAGATAGATTTTGTTATATTATTGATATATATCAATAATAACAATAATATATTTTTTAAAATACCTAAACAAATAAAATTTAAATTCTAAAATTCAAACTAATTTGAGTACTAATATGATCCATCTCTTATTTTTTTTTTAAATATAATTATTAAATAAGTCTCGATGGCAAGTAGTGCAAATAAATTGATGATATATATATACAAAACTCTCATTTTCATTTTTATAGCAAAATCTGATATATAAATGAATTTAAAAATTATAATTTCTAAACTATATATATTTTTTGAAGTTATAGATTCAGATTATGATAATTTTTATATTTTTTTAGAGAATATATCGATGCAAGAGAAAAAAATTTATTCATCTATTATTTAATTGCAAATGAAATGATAATAATGGATAGAGTTAACTTGGAAAATTTTAAATTGAAATTTACACGAAAATAAATATTTATGTAAAAAAAATATGTCAATGAGATATCAAATATGATAGGTATCTATAGAATCATATCTAAGATTTCTATTTAGGAAAAATTTTGCTAAATTTATAAAATTTCAAAATTTTTAAAAAAATCAAAATAATAGAATCGTTTCAAGATTTTGCTTAAGAAAAAAGCATTGGCAGTTATGGGATTATTTGATAAAACGATGTCATTTTGTCAAGACTCTTTCAACATTGTTGCGAGTCTTTTTTTTTAGATTTTCCCTTTACTTTGTTTGACAACTCTCTTCTTCGTCTCACATTGTAATAAAAATAAAAATAAAAATAAAAATACTCCTCTCTCTCTTGCTCTCTCTCTCTCTACTGTAACAGAGATCACTCATTTTTAGACTCCCATCGCCACAAATAGCACTGTCCATTTCCTTCTTTTTCTTTCTCTCTCTCTTACACTATTCATTGCTCTCCACCTTTTCTTTTTTCTGAACAAGAAGAACACAAAGAAGAATAAGAAGAGATAGGGAGGCTAATTGGAAGAGGAAAGAGGAAATCTTTCTTAGTCTGCCATGGCTGATTCACCCGCAAAGAACTTCTCTTTCCATGGTGGAAGTCTTACTTCAGAGCTAAAGAGTCTCTTTTCTCTTCTTAAAACCAGAAGAACTATGGCTTTTGCTTACGGGTTTATGTTTGTTTTTGTTGTTTTCACTATTTTCTTAGCCTTTACTCCTTCTCCAAACTCCTCCGCTCCTTGGTTTACCAAAATCTTTAACACTTCTGCTACTACACCCACTGCTAATTCTTACGGATCTCAGTTTTCTTCTATTTTCTCTTACTTTTTGCCTAACAACACTACCAATTCGTCTTCTTCACACACCACCACCGGATCTAATACTTCTGCTTTATATCATCCTCCCATTTCAAATAATCAAGTGAAAGACCCTCCCTTTATACAAAATCACACTCTAAATACACCTGATTCTGTTAAGCATGCTGATTTGCAAGCAAATCAGTCTATAAATGCTTCAATTGTCAATAAGGTACCATCCATTGCAAGTAATCAAACTAAAAATGTTGAGAATATCAATAAAGATCAAGCGGCGAGCCTAAATCAAACTACAATTTCAAAGCCAACAGGCACTGTGCTAGCCAATCAGAGTGCAGATCCATCTATAAACCCAATTTCTGGTTCAGTTTCACCAGGGAAAGCAAATCAAACTACAAATTCAACCACCAAGTTCGTCTCACCGGTGTCAACAAAGCAGAATGCAAATTCATCCATCGGCTTGGTATCTCCGGTAAAAGGAAATTCTGGGAACCAAGAGAAGGGAATTGAAGTGAAGAACGCTGCATCTAATTCTACAGCTGCGCTTTTGAAGAAGCAGAGTAATGTGTCGAAGCAGAGCAATGGAACTAATTCAGGAGCATCGGGGGAACAGGGAATGGAGAGCTTGATACAGAGTTTGGTGAATTGTAATTTTTTTGATGGAGAATGGGTTACGGATGATTCATATCCCCTCTATAAACCTGGGTCTTGTTCACTAATTGATGAGCAATTCAATTGCATTCGTAATGGTAGGCCTGACAAAGATTATCAGAAATATAGATGGAAGCCTAAGGGCTGCAGTTTACCAAGGTATGAACTGATTTTTTTTTTTTTACAATTTGGATGTTTTGCTTCTGGGTTTTGATTGATTGATTGATAATTTATCTCTTATTTTATTCACAAATTAGAATCGGCTACTTAATTTATAGTTGTATTCTTTTCCTTCATTCTCTGTAATTGAATTTTGATTCTGACTGTTTATGGGTTATGTTTTTTTTTTTCAGACAAAAATTAATCTTTTGAAGATGAATTGTTTTATATAGGTTAAATCCAGGCTATATGCTGCATATGTTGAGAGGGAAACGACTTGTATTTGTGGGAGATTCTCTTAATAGGAATATGTGGGAATCTCTAGTTTGTATGCTAAAAGGCTCAGTGAAAGATCAGAGCAAGGTTTATGAAGCCAATGGGAGACACCATTTTAAAGGGGAAGCTTCATATTCTTTCATATTCAAAGTAAGTTACTGAATCTTTCTCAAGTCTTTTTAGTAAAATGTTTTTCCTAATCTTGTGTTACATATGCATAATTCATGAAATTTCTTTGTATTTTTATAGGATTATAACTGCACTGTGGAGTTCTTTGTGTCTCCTTTCTTAGTTCAAGAATGGGAAATGCCCGACAAAAATGGGGCAAAGAAGGAAACTCTTCGGCTTGATTTAGTGGGGAGGTCTTCTGATCAATATAAAAGTGCAGATATCATTGTCTTTAATACGGGGCACTGGTGGACTCATGACAAAACTTCTAAAGGGTAAACTATTAATTACTTGTGTTGTTTGAGCAGCTGCTTTTGTTTCATGAATGTCGAGGAGTTTGTCATTCGGTAATAGAGAGGGAAAATAAATATTTGCAGTTTGTAATTGCAGGAAAGATTATTATCAAGAAGGGAGCCATGTATATGATGAATTGAATGTTTTGGAAGCATTTCGAAAAGCTTTAACAACATGGGCCAGATGGGTTGATGCCAATGTAAATCCAATGAAGTCTTTGGTCTTCTTTAGGGGATATTCTGCTTCCCATTTCAGGTAGAATGAACCAAAAGCTAATTGTATTTGTGAATTGTTAATGAAAGAGTAATGATGAAGCAACTGCAATTTGTTTATTGCTTTGTTCTGTTACTTTAGCATCAATATTTTAAATAGGAAGTCATACATTGATCCAAGGAAGTCTCAGATGTGCGAAAAAACCATTTCTTATTGTATTCCATGGTTTCTTGAAATTTGAGCTCCTTCAATTTCTTTGGAGCAAATAATTTAAATCAAATTACTTTATCTTTCTACAGTGGTGGGCAATGGAATTCCGGTGGGGCGTGTGATAGCGAGGTAGAGCCGATAAAGAATGCTACATATCTAAGGGAGTATCCTCCCAAGATGTTGGTGCTGGAGAAGGTGCTGAGAGGGATGAAGACTCGAGTCACATACCTAAATGTAACGCAAATGACAGATTATCGGAAGGACGGTCACCCTTCAGTCTATAGGAAGCAGAATTTAACTTCAAAAGAAAGGAAATCACCACTGTTATTCCAAGATTGCAGCCATTGGTGTCTTCCAGGTGTGCCAGACTACTGGAATGAGATTCTTTACGCTGAGCTCTTAATAAATGAGCATCAAAAGCTTCAAGTGCAGAAGAGACACAGGTGAATAATAGAGCACATAAAATTTTAGATGCTGCAGTTGAAAATAGAGCTGAAGCTGAAAGTTAACATCTATACGCGTAGATTTTCTTCTTTTTTTTTTTTTTTCTTTTTCTATCTTTACCAATTTTGAGTTATAGAAACAAACAACCAAGAAAGGAAAGATCCAAGAAAATGGTGTTTCTCTCTGCATCAACTATGAGAGAGTAACAAGCAAGTGATGAGTGATATACATGTGTTATAATAATCAAATCCTATTGAAAAGAGAACGGAGAGAATAGAATATTTATCGAAGCTCTCCCTCTTTCCTTAAATTCTTTTAGCCTCAAAATTATGGCCTTAATGTAAATCCTTTGATTATTTTAGTTTGTTTTGTTGAATAAAATGGTGGGTTGTAATTATTTTCTTTCAATTCTTTTTATAGCTTAAAAATTATATTAATTATTTCGCATGAGTATTTTAAATCTTTAGTCTTGTCAAAATATAGATAACTTTTAGTCAGAGTCTTAATTATTTAAAAAAGAAACTCTTATTTTGCTTTGTACTTTGAGTCAATTTTTATAAATTTATTCTCAACAATGTGAAATTGAAGTTATCAAAGCAAATACAAAATTATTGCATAAAATTTAAACTACTTGTAGTATGGTCAAAATGATATTAGTCAGGAACCGGCAAATTTCCACTCTGAAGACGACAGACTGTTTAGTACCTTTGATGAAATTAACATATAATAATAATAATAATAATATATAAATTGGCTTAATAATATATAATTTTTTTTTATTATTATTATTATTAGTTTTTTTTTCTCACATTGTCACATGGGGATGTTTTTTATTAAGTTATTTGGTTAAAATATGATTTGTGTCGGTGTTATTAATGCTTTAGCATTATCGATTAGTGATTATCACGTCAATGCAGTATAAATTACATTTTTTAATATTAAATGAAATATAAAATTTCATCAAGCGGATAATAAATTTTGCATTTTTTATGAATAGAAAAAGATGATTGACTAACATTATAATAGTATGTATGTTTCATTTGATGATATCTTTATTTGAATTTTTAATGCTTTTAGTGAATTTTATTTCACATTTATAAATATTAAATTTGTTATTTCAATTAAAATCTTCAATAATTTTATATAAAAAAATCATAATTTTAAAATTAAAGAATACGTATTTGAAAAAAACAATATCATTAGAGAGAATAAAAGTAAATAAAAAATAAAAAATAATGTTAACAAAATTTACAAAGAGTTGTACTTGTATTTATTAAAATAGAAACTATAAAAAATGAAATTGTATCCAACCATTTCGTTGGTAATCATTCAATTTAACTCAGCAAAACTTTAATTTTAAGTTAATTAAGATTAGTTATATAATTTTTTTTTAACTCGAAAAAACTTTAAAGAGATAAAAGGAGTAGGCATTCAAGATTTACTTTTACATCATTATAATATTAACTAATTAATATTAATATAAATACTACAAAAGTACCATTCCTTAATGTAAAAAAAAGCTACTATCTCTTACATATTCAGCCTTCATTTGCAAAATCATTCATTTTATGCATTATTATTTTATTTTTTGAAATTACTATTTTTTTCAAGTGATGTCGGCAGACAAAAAAATAGCCAAAGAGGAAAAACACCACACATTTCAAAGGTGTGTGATTGGAAAATGATATATCAATATTTCTATTTTTTTTAATGCACTTAATTTTTAGTATGATGCTTAATGTTTATTTTTTTAAAAAAATCAAGAAATACAAGGTATTGTCTGTATTCCACCATTAAAAAACCAATTTTTCATAAAACTAAGGTGTGTTGGTTTACCTATCTTAAAAAAAAAAGTGTGTTGGTTTACCTTGTAGAATTTTTATTTTATTTTTTAATTTAAAACTATTTTCAATTTTTATTTTTTATTTTTTAAAAACCTATTTATGTCTTTAAAAACTATTCACAATTATTAGACTTTTAATTATTAAAAATTAAAAAAATAAACGTCAAAAATTGAATTTCACAATGATAAAAAAATTAATGATATAAAATATCTTATATATAAAAAAAATTTATTGATATAAAATATATTCTCAAAATCAAAACTCATAAAATCATATTTTATATATTCTATATTTAGAGTGAAAACAATTTTGATTTAAAAAGTAAAATTTAAAACTTAATAATATTATTGAACCTATTTTTTCTAATAAAAACTAAAATTAAAAAAAAAAAAAACTATTCCAAACATAGCTTAAGGATTTTGCTGCTAGAATTATTATTTTAAAATATTATTCAGTTGGATATTATTTTTTATTTTTTGTGATGTTTATGAAGTTTTTTATATAAAGAATATTTTTTTACAATAAAAAAAAATCAGATTTTGAATATTATTTATATGTAAAAGTTGATGGTAGCTAGCCTCCCACTATGGTATATTCTAATATCGATATTATGATTAAATTTTATTTAATATTTTTTCTTGTAATAATGTGATCACAAGTCAAATTTTATATGTTGTATTAATTAAATCACCTTATGGTTACAGTTAAAAACAAAATGCTATAGGCTGGAATTAAAAAATTTATAAATGAAAAAAAATCATTTATATTCTAACACTAAGAATATATTATGAAGATTTTGATTTTACTTACAAATTACTAAAATTTGAAAGTAAAATCCCATGTTTTGTAAAAATTATTAATCTCCCATGCCACTCTTCAATTTCTCCCATATTATTCTCATATACTTTATGCATCAATGGAAACTAGAAGAAAAAACTGATAATAGTGATCTTAACTTCAATTTAATTAATTATAAATGAAGAGATAATAAATTTAACACAAATTAATCAATTTTGTATAAATAGATTCTGTTTTTTTTTCCTTTTCTTTTTAAAAGATTACAGCCAACAGATTGGACTGCAGTAGATGTTAAATTATAGGAGTTTTTATAAAAATACTAGAAAAAAATAAGAAAAATTTTAAATTTATCATATTTTTGAAAATATTTTCAGATTTATAAGAATTTATGATTTTTTATAAAAATACTATATTAAAATAGTTTATTATGAATTTATAAATTTATATAGTTTACTATGAATATATTATAAATTTATTATAAAATAACTAAAATATTCCTAGAAAAATAATTTTTTTTATAAAAATTAATAAAGGGTGTAATTTTATCTAAATTATAAATTTTAGCGATATTGAATTAAAATCGATTAGATTTCAAAAATTTCCATAAATTTAAATTATTTTTTAATTGTAATTAGGGATTTTATATAATTAACTAAACAAAATTGTTTTCAAAAATATTGTAACAAATCTTTTTTTTCCTTTTTTACAAAACAAACATGTCAAATTTTCAAAAATATTTTATCCTTCGAGTTATTTTATATATTTTATAGATATTGTGTAAATATTAATTAAAAGAATTGATATATACACATTTTACTCACTAATCATTCACTTATCATTTAAATTTATAATTTTACTATTTTAAATTAAAAAATTATATGATTCAGCACTTAAAATATATAATACATATAAAAAATAATACATCTGCATAACATATACAGAACATTTATAAAAAAATATTAAAAAAGAATTATACTTCTTACTAAGTATAATATTAAAAGAGAATTACACTTCTCATCAATTAAAATTCAATATATATCAGCATAAATACACAATAAATTCTTCATAATAAAAAATATTATATGATTTAATACTATAAAATAAAAAAAAATCAAACATTATAAAATAATAAAAGAAGATTATACTTTTTATAACTAATTATAATTCAATATATATCAGTATAAATATATGACATATAAAAATATTATATAATTTAAAAGTTAAAATACAATATAAAAAAAATTAAACATTTATAAAATGTACACACATTATATATTTATGTATATTGTGTAGATTTTGAGAATACATTATTTGAGTATTGTATGTATTTTCTATATGTTGTTTATATATTGAATGTATACTTTAAATATATCTCTATATGTTGTGTAAATGTTGAAAAAATAAAACACATATATTAAAATAAAAAAATAATTCAAATAAATATTAAAATAAAATAAATACAACTCAATTAAAGATATAACAACATTCAAAAAATATAAATTTAAAAGAAATTAAATAAAAAATTCACAAAAAATTCTCTTTGAGCCATTTTATCAAATATGTAAAATGTATTACCATTAAAAAATAAAACTTTAAAATTATAATTGAAAAATAATAAAAATATAAAATATAAAAAAGTTTATAAATATTAAATAATATGAAAAATCAAATCAATTTTATGCAAATAAAAAAGAAAATAAAAGAAAGAAAGAAGAAGAAGATAGAAGGAGAAAGATAAAAGAGAAAAAGAAAAAAATAAAGTGATGGAGGAAAGAAGAGAAAAATATTGATGGAGAGATATATTTGAAAAAAATTAAATAAAAAATAAAACTGAAAAAAAAAGTTAAAATTGAAAAAAAAAAAAAACAAAGCATTGTATATATGAATAGTAAAAGTGAAATAAGGATAGATGGCATAATTTTCTCTTATAATTATTGGACTTATTGGTAGAAATTACTCTTTTTTTTTTGCCTCTTTTGAAGTAAAAATCTATCAAATATTTTTCCCTTTACAAAATTTAGCAGGTCCCCTTCGTACCAAAGAAAAAGGAAAAGAAAATAAAATGGAGACACCATAGAGGCAAATAAAAATGGGAGAGACATAAGTAAATAAAGTGTATATCCATCCGGCCAATAAAATTAATTATATTTTTTATCATTACTCTTTTTAATAATTTTTATTGATCAAATATATATATATTCGGTCAAGATAAAAATTATCTAATAAAAATAATTTTTTAGAAATCATATTTTTTTTTTGAATGATACATTGGAATCTTTTAATTTGAAGGCATATACACTGGCACAACCATTCGTCAATTTTTTTTATACATTCTAATCTCTTAGATCTCATAATTTCAATCCTAATTATTGTTTTTTTTAAATAATTAAGTAATATCTTCTAATTATTTAAGCCTATTTTACAAGTCAATAGCTAATATGTGAAAATTATATAATCTAAAATATACTAATATAATTATATAATTATATATAATATTTTAATTGCTTAATTTTCCAATAAATTTTATAGTTCACTAAACTGATTTTGTAAATTATTTGAAAATAAAAATTGCAAAACCCAAAATAAGGACTATAGAGAAAATTGTAAAACTTGTATAAGTAAATGTAAAATTTATATAAAAATTTAGATTATATTTTTAAAAGAACCCAATATTTTTATCTTATAGTAAAAATAAATTGAGAATATTTTAACGTTTTATTGTCTATTTCTTTAATATCTATTATCTTTTGTATTATTGGCATATATATATTTTTAATCCATAATAATAAATAATAAATTACACAACATAGCACTTACATTGTAAAATATAAGATAAAAATATTGGGTCTTTTAAAAAAAATTACACAGCTAAATTTTTTTATAAATTTTATTAGTATAATTAATGATTACTTACTATTGGATTATGTAATTTTTACTGTTGACTTGCAAAATTAGTTCAAATAATTTTAAGATATAATTTAATTATTTTAAAGAGCCTTAGAATGGGACCTATGAGATCGAAGGGTTTAGAATAATTTACGGGATTGTAAATTCAGTGCCTTTAGAGCTCTTTAATTATTTTAAAGAGCCTTAGAATGGAACCTATGAGATCGAAGGGTTTAGAATAATTTACGGGATTGTAAATTCAGTGCCTTTAGAGCTCAACTTCTGAAGATGGAATGCTTTTCTTGTAGGCAACCAAAATGGCCTCAGAGCTTCTTCTCAGTGCAATGCGATTAGCTTCGATCCCCTTTTTGTATGCCTGCAAGAGATGTGAAGATTTTATTGAAAATATTTCAAAAAAAAAAAAATTCAGCTTTGCCATTACATTAGATTATCAACTTGAGTGAAAAAAAAAGAAAAAATGTAAAGAAAACTTACCTCAGCATCAAGATGTAATCTTTGCAACAATTCCATGTGTACTCTTAATGCTTCTTCCAGTTCATAATCCTTGTCTATATCAGAAGTTACCAACTTTGATGAAGAATTCCTGGTCCCTGGAGTTCCTGGTAGGGGGAAAAATCAGCGTCAAAAAATGGCTTTTGTTTTTTTTAAAATGTAAAAATAAATAAATAAAAGCAAAAAAGAGAAAAGAAAAAAAATCAAAAACTGATTCAACTGTAAATCATAATTCTCTTAAGCTTTTCTTTTTAGCTATTCCATTGATAACTAGTCGACATGCATAAAGAGAGCAACACTGATAGCAGGATATTATACCATCATTGGCTGTCTCATCCACAGCCTTCATTGCTTGCTTATCCAGATTGTGTTCCTGTAATATAGTTAAAAACTCTCTTGGGTAATAATGATCATACTTAATTTCATCACAAGCTACAACAAGGGAATTGTAATGTCAACATGACTGAATAATAAAATTGAACCTCATGGTGACTCCCTGAAGTTGAAGGGTCCTTATCAAGCCCTCTTTGCAGTCCATCAGATGAGGTCAGTTTAAGCTCTACAATAACAATTAATTAACGATGCCATCAGGAGACTAAAATAATGATAAAATAAAATCTACGGAAGTCTTGAAGCAAAGAGCAATTGCAAAGTGCTTCAATGACAAGAACAAAAGAAAGAGGACAGCAATAATAATCAATATCCAAAATCATATGGTAGTATGAACATTTACATTAATATAAGATATTAATTTAATGCCCTTGATCAAATAAAAAAATGTAGAAACAACAATTATACCAAGAATACCTGTTCTTTCTGATTTTAGGACATCTTCAACCCATTTCAGTGCCATGTCTAGATAAATCTTAGCCATCTTCTGGCTCTTCTCAATTGATACGCTTTTATTGATAAGATTCCAAGTTTTGTACTCCATTTCACCACCACTTATCCCAGGAACAATTTCATCACAATGGAAGTCTTCATATAATACTTCCCCTCGTAGTTGATCTGCTGCCTGTATATACTGCTTGAAAAACATTGAAAAACTCATAGGCTTACTCTTTATATGTTCAAAAATACTCGCAATATTTGCATTCAATTGAATGCCAGCACAGGAGGTTGTCTTGTTGAATACAGGAGCCCATCTTTGCTTTGACATGTACAAAGCATTAAGCCATGGGTTTTCACGAAGATTGAATCTCAAAATCAAAAGATACCACTTTGACTCGAATTCTTCCTCTGTTTGATTGGCAGAGATGCATTGATTGAAAAGGTCCTCAAAATCAGGTTGTGCAAAATAAGTGGATAGGTTCCTTGATGCATTTTGGCAGATATACCACAAACTGATCTGATGTTTGGACTCAGGCAACACCTCGTTTATAGCATCAGCCACAGCGTGACTCTCGTCTGTGATAATTGTTCTTGGTCGATGTTTGCCCATAGCTTTCATAAAAGCCTCAAACAACCAAACAAATGAGTCTGTGCTTTCATCAAACAAGAAAGCGCAGCCATACAAGACATGATGTTGATGATGATCAAGTCCCAAAAATAATGCGCAAGTCATTTCAAAATTTTCCATCTTAAATGTAGTGTCCAAAATGAGAACATCACCAAAGTGCCCATAGTCTATCTTGGAGCTGCCATCCCTCCAAAAGAAATTCAGCGCCTGGCCGTTGGCATCAAGCTGAACTGCATAGAAGAATGATGGGTCATCATCCTGCATATATCTGAGATAATTTAACAGACTTTGAGCATCTGCAGGTTGTAGACTATTTGTTTTCCTTTCAGATTTTGTATCGAAACGTTTAAAACGTTTTGCAGTCATGGCATCTCTTGGCATCCCAATTTCATCGTCAGTGTGAATCATTAAGTGAGCATCTGATGTTTTAGTGCTCTGGCCAGTCATATGCATTTGATCTTCATGCTCATGATTATGCTCCTGCAAGAAGTCGGAGATAACCCATCTTCCATTTTCAACTGTACATTGGATCCTGGCGTTGCAACCTGTTCTAGTTTCTTTTCTCTTATATTTCGTTATCTTGTTGGCTTGCTTCTTTGATCTAAACCCCTGCTTTGAACAAAAAAAGTATCGCTTTCTAATGCTCCCAGTGGACAACCGTTGCACCTTTCCTTTTCTTACTTTGAATCCAGTTTCTTTAGCATAGTTTTTGTAAAGTTTGTAAACATCCTCCTCAGAGCAAAATGTCATCCCAAGTTTTGGTACATGAACATTATCCTTCTGAATCTCTTTACTTCCATCCAAAGTCGATTGAGCTTGTGTTCCATCTTCATTGATGTTTAAAGATAATAATATATCATCCCTATAACTCTCAGGGACGTTCTGAATGAAACATGGATTGTTTTTAGTCGAATTATCCATTGTTTTAAACAAGGAAAAACAAAAGGTAAAAGAAAAAAGATAAGCCTAAATCATCAAAATCATGACAAATTTCATCATAAATATATATATTACTGTCAGAATTTTATACCACCTTGTAGATCTCTATTCAAAAATATTTTCCAGTGAAATTGTATGCTATGCATTTTAGTCTAAAAAATGATTTGACATTATTTTAATAGAATTGAGATGATAGTATCACGTGCACATATATTTAAGTAATTGGTTTTTCCAAGTGCAAGTTAAGTCCTCTGAAATTGCAGCAACTAAATACTAGCAAATATCAGTTTTGAAAAAGCAAAGATAAGTGGCAGTTTCTCAAAAGAAAGATGAGAGACAAAATTAATATACCTATAAAAAGCATAATAAAACCAATCAGTCTGAACTCATCTTCCCCTTGTTTGCTTTTTTTTTTTTCGTAATATGATACGGTGTAATTTAATTTTTTTTGTTTATTTTGAATTTCACCTTAAAATTTGAAAAATATCAACAAATTAAATAAAAACATTTTTACTTAACCATGTTATATTATAATATGTACCATACCATATGCTGCCAGTTACCCAATTAGGGAAAATTAAAAACATCAGAAAGGTAATTGCATTAGAAAGCTCAAATACTACTAATTAGGAAAAATTGAAACAAATTAGGAAGCCGATTGGCAATATCTTACCCCAACAGAGTCGTCCCTAGAAGTATGAGAGGACTGAGAAGAAGATAGACTTAGTTGAGCAGAGATAGCAGAAAGAGCCTCGGAAAGATCAGTTGTACTATTTACTGCACTGCTACTACCAACATCAGTTCTCTTCTTGTTCTTCTTCTTCTTCTTATTCTCCATTTGGTCCGTTAACTGGTCAAAAACCCAACCCCATTCATGGTCCCGATCCGTAGACGAAAACGTGTTATCATCTTGATTACAAGCATACATGTCGAGCCAAAAGCTTGAATCTGTATCAATAGAAAAAATATCGGCTATGGGAAAGTAGTCAGATGCTTCCGCCATTAAATTACAGAAAGAAAATAAAGAAGATGAATTGCGAGATATTGGGTAATAATCCTCCTACTCTCTATCGTGTATTTATATGTTAGCTCGCTGGGCAAAAGGACTACCTCAGAGAGGAAGAGATGGGTGCTCTCGCGTTGACCCAACTTTGCCAGTCTGCTCAAAAAGCTTCGCTGTATATATTCTTCCTCCCGTTCTCATACGCCAAATTATTTTTTCAAAAACTAAATTTATTTAAATTGTTTATTAATATCTTTTTTTTAATATTATTACATTCGTTATTTTTACAATTGATTTGATTAAATAAAATTGACTCATATTTTTTTATATTGGTAAAATATTTAAAAATAATTTATAATATTATTTAAAATCATTAAATAATAATAGCTTATATATATTAGAATATTTAATAAAATTTATTTTTTAAAAATACGATTAATTTCATGCAAAATTTAGGTTTATGACTTATTATATATTAAAAATACCAAAAATTATTAAATTTTATTTTTACTAATACACATTTACATAGATAAGTAGTTACTAATTAAAGACATTGTTATATATAAATCACATAGTTGCAAAAATACAAGCAATTACAAAACAAATAAATTTTACAAAATCAACAAGACAAATATTGGAATACTAAAACCAAAAGAGGTTGGACTTTTGATAAAAATATAAGAAAAATTAAAAATAATTTTAAATTTATTATATTTATAAAATATTTATTAAAATACTAAAATTTATAAAATATTTATCAAAATATTAGATTTTTATTAGTTTATAATGAGTTTATCACGAGTTTATAATTAGTTTATAAATTTTATACAGTTTATAATGAGTTTATTATGAGTTTATAATAAAATACGGAGGAGGGTGTCATTTTTTTTAAAGAGATTCCTTTAAAAACCATCATTTCTCTAAGAGCGGCTTTTTATAAAAATAGATAAAGTAATAAAAATTCTATTAACTCAATAAAGAGATTATTAATTTCCTACTACTCTCTTATTAATCATATTTAATTTTTTACTAAAATTAAAAATTAAAAAATTTTTATTTTTATTTTTAAAATAAAATTAATTTAATTTTTTCTAATTATAAATATCTTTAAAATTTTTAAATAAAATAAACTTAAGTTTTTTAATAAAATTATATTATATTTTTAAAATAACATATAAAAATTTTAATATTTTTTATTATTTTTTCTAATTATAATATCTTTAATTTTTAAAATAATAAAAAAATAAATATTTATCTTAATTTTAAAATAAATCAAATAAATAAATAAATAAAAGACTGTTTAGTTGTGAAAAATATTTTTCAATTCTATTCTAATTTTCTGAATATCTTAAGCTATAAATATACACGTTTTAAGATTGAAGAAACTACTTTTCATTCAATAAAATTTACGGAGAAAATTTTCTTTTCTAACAAGCCTTTGATATTTTGTGTAACCCACGATTGTTTTTTTCTATATTTTAGGCATTCGTAATCTAAATAAGTTTATAAAAATTAATTTTATTTATTTTTATTATGTCAGAAAATGTTTTTTTTTAAATTAAAAATTGAAAAATATACATTTTTAAAAGAAAAAATACCTTTAGGATATTTTTGTATAAATTTATTTTTTTATTAATTTAGATTTTTATTGTCTATATGTATTCATACCCTATAATAATAGTAATAAGAACAAGAACAAGAATAAGGAGATTTACAAAATTACACCCAAAAAAAATCTTTTTTAAAAATGCGGTCATTATAAAAAATTTTAAAAATAAGAAAAATATTGTGAAATTATATAAATGCAATATAACATTATCTCCACAAAATTTCTGTCTTTTTTTCAGATTTCATAAATAATATATATATTATGCATATAATAAATTATAACTAAAAAATATAAGTATTACTTTTATATCTTCTTTAAATATATATATATAATGTAAAATATAGTTTATATGTTGAATTTTGAATGAAAATATATATATATATATATATTATTAATAATAACACAATATAATGTATAGGAACAGTTGAATATGTTATGCATATATATATATATATATTACTTTTTTAATCATTTTTAATTATGATGTGTGTATATATCTTATAAATATTATTCATATATTAAATTTTAAGTGGTTATATATATATATTATTATTAATAATAGCATGAATATATCATATAAATTATGAATATGTTACGTATATTTTAGAGATTTTTACTGAAATATGAGAGAAAATCTCATTTTTTTATTAAAATATAGGAATTCTATCTGTATTTACTTAAATATGATAGTTAAAACTATAAACCAAAACTTTAAGTTTGAATTTAGCCAAATATATTAAAAAAATAAAAAATTATAAACCGAAATTTAAAATTTTAGTTTGACCAAAATTTATTTTTTTACAATAAATTAGTGGCCAACATAAACTTAGATAAATTGGTGACCAAATCAAAACTCTAAGTTTTGATTTGGCTATAATAATAATAATAATAATAATAATATTGAGCCCAAATAATTAAAATTAATAATAATAATAATAATAATTAACAATAATATGATTATAATTAATAGTACATCTAATTAATAATTATATAATTGATAATAATAAAATTAATAATAATATAATTATAACTAATAAATATATAATTAATAACAACAATAAATGATAATTATATTGGGACCAAAATATAATTAATAACAATATAATTTTAATTTATAAATATATAATTAATAATAAATATAACTAATAATTGTATAATTGATAATAGTAATTATATAATTATAATTAATAAATATATAATTAATAATAATAATAATTTATTATTATATTGGCCCAAACAATTAATAATTATATTTGGGCCTAACATAATTATTATTTAGAGCTTTTGATAAAAATTTAAAAAATAATTAAAAATAATTTTAAATTTATCATATTTATAAAATATTTTTCAAAATACTAAAATTATAAAATATTTATCAAAATATCAGATTTTTATTAGTTTACAAAGAGTTTACAATGAATTTATAATGAGTTTATCATGAGTTAATAATGAGTTTATAAATTTTACACAGTTTATAATTAATTTATTATGAGTTTATAATAAAATAACTAAAATACCCTGGTAAAAAAGTAAAAATTTTTAAAAATATGATGGATGGTGTCATTTTCTCTATTATTTATTATTATAATTAATTATATAATTATCAACTGTAATTATATTATTATTATTATTATCAATTATATAATTATCAATTATATTTATTATTAATTATATAATTATTAATTATATTAATATTATTATTAATTATATTTGAGGCTAACATAATTATTAATAATTATTATTATTAATTATTAATAATTATATAATTATTATTATTTTATTATTATTATCAAGTATATATAATTATTAATTATATTTATTATTAATTATAATTATATTGTTATTAATTATAATTATGTTGTTATTATTAATTTTAATTAGTGTTATTATTAATTATAATAATAATAATAATAATTATTATTATTATTATTAATGTGGACTTTCAGCCACCAATTTATTGTAAAAACGAAAAATTTCGGTTTCTAGTTTTAACTATTATCTTTAAATAAATAAGACTCCTCCCTCCCACATTTTAGTAAAATTTCCATATATTGGGAATATAGGAATTTTGTAACTAATTTGAATACAAATTAAAATATTATCAAATTACAAATGGTTATTTAGCAATAATAATAATAATAATAAATAAATAAATAAATAAATTAGAGAACCAAATAAGAGAATCAATAGTAAATAAAAGAAAAAAATATAAAAATAAAAATAAAAAATAAAAATCTTTAAAAGAAAAGAAACAAATATTAACTAAAAGAAAATTATGCATTCGGTAAAAGAAAATAGAAAAAATAAAATAAAGATATATTTAAAAAAAATGAAAGAAAGTAAAGTCAATAGATTTGAAAAGGAAACTCAAAATTTAAAAAAAAAAAAAAAAGGAAACTCAAAATAGCATTTTCCGTGTAATTTCCTAGGGACCAGATTTGCAAAATATCTATGGGCTTTTTGTAGGCCCAAAAAAATGGAGGGCTTAGCTCATAAGTGTCCATTACTCGATGATTTGCCATACACCTCCTGGTTGATAAGGAAAAATCCTATTCTTTTCCTTCTAGGGTTTAAGCAAATATTGCAATTTTCTGAATAGTAATTAGCACAGTAAAAATTCAAAACAAAAAAAATCACTAATCCATAAAAATAATAACCGTAATTAAAATATTATTTATTGTTTTTTCACAGTATCTATTAATTTTATTAATTAGCTATATATGATGAAAACTAATTACTAGAGTATTTGTAATTCTGAGAGTAATGGCCAAATTGTTAAAAATAAATAGAAATTTGTAAAATTTTAATTTGGTACTGAAAATTAAATGAATCAATTTTTAGTGCTCAATATAAAATTTAAGCCAAAAGTTTAGTGATTAATATATTATGCAGTTTTTCCTCAATGACTTCACTGGCTTGTAGCTTGATTCATAGTGTTCAGTATAAATAGCCAATTCATTTCAATAAAACAATTCATTTATAAATAGATTTTCATACTTAAATTAAATTAATATATATAGAGAGAGTGTGTGTGTGCATGTTAGCTTTACCTTATAATAAAAATAAAATTATTTAAAAATTAATGTCAAGATGTATACTAATAAACACATCAATTTAGAATTAATGATTAATTATTTTTATTAGAAGTATATTTTATGTATTTTTCTTTTTACATCCTAATTTAGTATGAAATATTCTTATTACATGTTTTTAATGCGTAACTTTAAATATGGATAAAAAAATTAATATATGAATTTATTAAAATAATAATTGGGTTATAATTTAAGACGACGACAACAACATCAGAGCTTTAATCTCAAGCTAATTAGAGTCGGCTATATGAATTCTTATTTTTCACTCGTTTCTATTTAGGGCTATCTCTTCTGATAAATTTAAAACAACAAGATCTTTTTGTATTACTTTTGTCCAAGTTAATTTAGGTCTATCACTGTCTCTCTTAGGTATTTTTACTTTAACTAGTTCAGTTTTTCTAACCGGTGCATCCCTAGATTTACGTTTCACATGGCCAAACAATCTCAATCTATACTCTTTTATCTTATTCTCGATAGGCGCTACCTCTACTTTTTCTCTAATGCTCTCATTACTGATTCTATCTATTCTAGTGTATCCATACATCCATCTCATCATTCTCATATCTGCAACATGAATCTTACTTATGTGTTGTCCTTTCATAGTCCAACACTCATTATCATACATCATCGTAGGTTGTATGACAATATGATAGAATTTTTCTTTTAATTTGACTAGCATCTTTCGGTCACATAACACTCTTGTGGCACTTTTCCACTTTATCCAATCCGCTTTAATCTTGTGACTTGTATCTTCTTCACAACCATCATCTGCTTGAATAATATAATCAAAGTATTTAAAATGAGTATTATGAGGTACTGCTACCCCATCTAAAATAACTTTGCATCCTTCTCTATTAGCATTATTAAATCTAAAATGTATATACTCAGTCTTAGTTCTACTAAATTTAAAACTCTTTGACTCCATAACTCTAACTTTTGACTTATACCTGCTTGAGTCTCATCTATCAACACAACATCATCTGCAAATATCATACACCAAGGAATATCATATTATATATGCCTTGTTAGCTCATCCATGACTAAAGAAAATAGATAAGGGCTCAAAGCTGAACCTTGATATAACTCAATAGAAAGAGAAAAATCCTTAATATCTCCTCTAACAGTGGGGACACTAGTTATAGCTTTGTCATATATATCTTTTAAGACTTGGATATATCTTATAGAAATTCATCTACGCTATAGGATCCACCATAAAATTTTTCTATAAACTCTATCATACGCCTTCTCTAAGTCAATGAAAATTATATGTAAATCCTTTTCATCTCTTTATATTTTTTTATCACATCTCTAATAAGAAAGATAGCTTACATAGTAGATCGATCAGGCATAAAATCAAACTATTTTGGGGAGATATAAGTGTCTAAATATAAACAGTGTTCCACAACTCTCTTTCATAATTTCATGGTGTGGCTCATAAGCTTAATACCTCTGTAATTTGAGCAATTTTGAATATCTCTTTTATTCTTAAAAATAGATATCAGACTGTTTTATCTCCATTCATTAGGCATTTTCTTTATACTTAAGATCTTATTAAATAAAGCCGTCAACCACACAACTCTTATATCTCCTAAACTTTTTCAAACCTCAATGGGTATTTCATCCAGTCCACATGTTTTACCGATTTTTATTCTATTCAAAGCTTCATTTATTTTGGAGAACCTAATCCTTCTAGTATACTTCACATTTATCTCAGTTATGTCGTCCAAACCCTCAATGATTTTATTACGGTTACCATTAAGAAGCTCATCAAAATAGCTTCATCATCTTTCTTTAATATCTTATTCTTGAACCAAGACTCTATTCTTTTCATCTTTGATGCACTTAACTTGGTTCAAATCTCGTTATTTTTTTCCTTATCTTAGCCAATTTATAAATAGTCTTTTTTATTCCTTTGTTTCAAGTTTTTCATACAAACTCTTCAGAGATTGTGTTCTTGCTTGCTTAACTGCCTTTTTAACATCATTTTTTACTTGCTTGTAATACTCAAAAGCATCATTGTCATTATACTTTGGCAAACTCTTATATCATTCTCTTTTACTTTTTGCTACTTTTTGCACTTTCTCACTCCACTACCAAGACTCATTCGAGAGGTGTCCACATTTTTTAGACTCTCCAAAATATTATTGTAGACATGCCCACCCATAAATCATTTGCTGACATATTCATATCCACCTCTCAACCTTCGGCTTTAACTAACTCATCCTTAAACATTAATTATTTTATACCTTTTAAAGTCCACCACCTAATATTAGAAACTTCATTTCTTTTAGGCCTACTAGTCCAACTCTTAATCTTAACATCCAACGCCACTAACCTATGTTGAGTAGTCAATGTCTCATCAGGAATAACCTTGCAATCCTTACATCTAGTTCGATTAGTTTTTCTCGTGAGTATGAAGTCAATTTGACTTCTATTTTATCTACTTTTAAAGATTACTAGATGTGATTCCCTCTTTATAAAATATGTTTTTGTCAAAATCAAACTCTTTGTCAAAATCAAACTCTAAGCTATAGCAAAATTAAGTATATTTTTGCCTTCTTCATTTCTAGTTTCAAAATCAAAGCCTCCATGTACATCCTCAAAATCTACTCTATCTTTTTCTACATGTCCATTTAAGTCTCCTCCTATAAAGATATTTTCATCATTCGAAATCTCCTGCATAAGTTCATCCATATCCTCCCAGAATTTTTGCTTGCTCTCCCCATCTAATCGAACTTGAGGAGTATAAGCACTAACTATATTAATAGTCTCATTTTGTAGTACAAATTTTACTGAAATGATCTCATCACCTACTCTT
The DNA here is from genome assembly GCA_947685225.1 of Garcia nutans. Classification (NCBI taxonomy): domain Eukaryota; kingdom Viridiplantae; phylum Streptophyta; class Magnoliopsida; order Malpighiales; family Euphorbiaceae; genus Garcia; species Garcia nutans. The sequence continues at coordinate 5,861,454 of CANTUV010000060.1, forward strand.
TTCACTTTTATAACCCTCTCCTTTAGATTTCAGTCTAAAATTATACCGAGACCATTATTATTTTTTTCAATTCCTGTAAACCACAACTTATATCTTGTATTCTCGACTTCTTTACTCTTTTCTCCAACCCATTTAGTCTCTTGGATGCAAGCAACACTAATTTTTTTTCTCTCTATAGTATCGATAAGTTCTATCAATTTACCTGTAAGAGATCCAATATTCCAAGTTTCTATTCTGATTTTACTTTTCACTTGTTCTCTCTTATGACTCTTCCTATAAAAGTTTTTACCCTTTTATGAACTAGTATCCCTCTTTTTACTTGTATTTATATTTTGGACTAACTTCTTTACTTATATCCGTCCTTAATGTGAGAACCCTTGCTTATTTAGCGCCACATTCGGGCGTCGACATGACACGTCGTATTGGAAGAACGCCCTACACCCTTACATATTTCTCACTATACCCGGGCTTCGATGTAAGGCGTCGCAAGTAGGGGACGCCCCAACGAGAATATCATTAGAATCAATATCATGAGATGTGATAAAATTTTACGCTGGCTATCACCTATCGCAACCCTTCTCTTTTATCCTGGCTTAAAACCGGCTATATACAAAAAATTCATGTATAGGCGGAGTTGAATTATAATTTAAGACATATAAAAAAATATAAAAGGTGAGAATATTTTATTTTTATAATAAATTTAAATAGAGCCCACTCTCTTGCTAAAAAAAAACATAACTTTCAATTTCATACGACTCTCTTCATATTATCCAAATAAATTTTATGGACAGAAAATCTTGAATTTAATAAAAATACTAAAAATTCAAGTGATGAAATGTCAGCATCATCCTCTTCCTCATCCTTCTTATAATGTCAAATTATAATACACATAGTTCTTCTATTTTTGTCCAGATAAAATGGGACTTGATTCTATTGCATGATGATTGATAAGTGTAGAGGGACCATATTTCAGAGTATTTACATTTACTGTATCTGGTCCCATAAAATTATTTAACATTTTGGTCCCCCAATTCATTTTTGTTTAGTTGAATCCTATGTGCTTCTCAGTTTCATTTAATTGGATATATATATATATATATATAGTGATTTAGATTCTGTTTATTTTTCATATTTCATAAGTGTTAAAATACTAGCCTAAGAAAAAATTATCAATTCAAAATATCTTTCTAGTAAAAAATTTGAATAAATTCATATAATAAAAGAAGAATATATGAGTTATATGGTCAGTTAATCGGACCGAATATTCGATCGATTAACTAAAAAATATCTACCCCTAAATATAAATATATATTTATTAATCCATTTGCGTAATGGTCACGGACCACCACCATTTTTGTTTAACAAGTTCATGTATTTTTTCTCATATATATCTAATGATAAATTTTAAACATATGTAAGTTTTTATAAATTTAAGCATATGTATATTTGTAATTTTATAAATTAAAATTATTAATACTGTAAGCGAATAAAAAATTGAAAAAATATTTTCATTTTCTTGTATATTAGTTATTTTCCATGAAACCTTTTATATGTTAATAGTTAATCCTTCCATTCCATGAAAATTCTTGTTTTTCAAGTTGCTGTGCACATTTTCATCCCTACTGATGGCTTCGTTTTTGTAATTTCATCCAATTATAACTATTCCATTTCAAGTAAAAAAAATAAAATTCATGTCATTAAATGAGATAGTACACAAATTTCATACCTTGTATTATAGGAAATTTCTAATAATATACATTAATAATTGTTGGATTTATTTATTAATATGGTTAGAATTTCAAGAGAAATATAAATTGTAGCAGACTTATATTGACATTGGCATTTTAATATCCCAAGTAAAATTAATAAATGTTGAATTTATATCTCTAGAATCAATATATATATATATATACATACATATATATATATATATATATATATGCATGTATATCAAGGGCGGAATCAAGAGGGGGGGAATGAGGTCTATGGCCCCCCTTGGTTCCTATATACATATACATATATATACATGTATATGTATATATATATAAATTTATAATATGTATTAAAATATTTTGAGAAATATTAATAATATACAAATTATATTATTAATCAATACAAATTATATTATTAATATTTTAAATACAAATTATATAAATTATATTTTAAATACAAATTTTAAATACAAATTATTTTAAATACATTATATTATTAATAAAACTATATACAAATTATATTATTAATATTTTAAATATTTTTTAAAAAATATCTCAAAATATATATAAATATTATTTAAAAAATAATATATATTATGTAATTTTTGAAAATAAAATTTAGATATTGAAATAAAAATAATAAAAATTTCAATAGTTTATTATTTAATATAAAAATAAAATTGAATATAAATATTAATACCAATTATTTGTATTAATTTTTTAATATGAAAATAAAATTGAATATAAATTCGTATGTATTTTTTTTTGCTTGAAAATTTTACCCCCTTTATCGGTGTCCTGATTTCGCCCCTGATGTATATCATATGATTATGATTATAATTATAAATTGTATTTCCTTATGTGATCCAATAAATAATGGGTTTGAGCAAATCCTAATAAAGCTGAGTGAATTATGGCGAAAAAGATAAACTAAAATTTCTTATATTTTTTATCAGAAACAAACTCTCCATTACGACAAATATTTCTTAAAATCTTATAAACTTGCTTAAATTTCTTATCATCTTATAATTAAAACAACAAATATTATATTATTTTTTAAATTTTGATATAATGATAATCTCACAAATATGAACACAGAACAATATATATTGGCTAAATCCGTTGAAAGAAGACGACATGATCAAAATCATAGGATAACATGTGAATTGGTTGTTAAACAACCACATTTTCTGCACATTTAGGATAGACGATAGACTAATAATTGAAAAAAAAATCAACAAACAAGTTGGACCATTTCTTTCTCTTTGAAAAAAATTTACTAATACATGATTAGCACTTAATCATGAAACTTTTAACAGTCAAAATTAATGATTTAATTATCCTATACGTATGTGACCAACATAAACTGGGTAATTCGTTAATTGAGAATGGTGGTTACCAGCTATAACTCGTAATTTCTATTATGGTATCGTTGCCTAGTAATGAAGCCTAAACCTTAAATTTAACATATTTTACTTTCTTGGCAAATGGATATCTTACTTTCCTTATCAATATCTAAGAAATAGCTAACTATAAAATCACACCAAACCCTTATTGAAAAAAATAAATAAATAAAAGTCCAAACTATATTTAATATTATATATAAAAATTAATAAATTACAATATTGATCAGATGGTAAAATTATTCAACTTCCCACGAAATTTGATATCTTTCTAACAAATACTCTTCATCAGTCAAAACTCAAAAGAAACACATCAACCAACCAACCAACCAACCACTCTTCTCAAATTCTCCCATTCCTATAATTAAACTACATAAAATTAATTAATTAATAATGACATTAATAATAATAAAGAAATTCCCCAAAACAAAATATTTACAAATGGATTAAGTAGCTGGGGTTCCGATTTTCTTTGTTCTTTCTTTCTTTATTGTTTTTCACTAATTACACCTTAGTGATGAGTCACGAGAGTTAGAAAAAGGGCATAACCTAGGTTTATTAGCAAGTGACAATGATGTAGAATTTGTGTTGCTAGGAGTGGTGGTGGTTGCAGCAGCAGCAGAGGTGGCAACTGGGTGGTTGTTACTGGTGGTAGTAGGGGTGGTGGTGGTGGTGGTTGCGGAGGAGGAAGTAGTAGTGGTAGCCACGCGCTCACAAGAAGGGCACATAGTGAGAGTGGTAGCAGGAAGTTGCATGTAGAAAGGTTGGGAAGTTTTCAAGGCTCTCAACTCTTGCAATTCCTTTTGCAACCTCCTATTCTCTTCTGTCAGTGTCTCGCAGCATCTCTTTAAATACTCACAATCTACCTCTGTCTGCTTCAATTTTGTCCTATATATTTTCAAATAACAACAAATATTCAAGATTATGTTATTACTGTTATCAAGATTCAAGATTTTGGCTTTCATTCAAAATCAAGAAACCCATTTCTTTCCATTTCTTTATTTACTATGTATCTCAAGAAAATACAAAGAAAAAGCAAAATATAAATATACCTTGCTCTTCTGTTTTGAAACCAGACTTCCACCTGGCGAGGTCGAAGATTCAATTGCTTTGCTAAAGCAAGCTTTTGTTTCTGCACATTTTCAACAATCAATAATGAGCAAAAGAAAAACGAAAAAGAAAATTGATTTCTTTTTTTATTCTCTGGGTTTGACTTACAGGATTGAGAGTATTATGTTCTTTGAAACTTTCTTCAAGAAAACCTGATTGTTCTTTAGAGAGTCTGAGTTTCTTCCGAGTCAAACCGTTTTCTTCGTCATCGCTACCTCTTTCGCCTGCTATACCTTCTATATCTCTTTTATTATTAGCTATAAGTCCAAAATCCATCTGAAACGACGACGCAACACTGTTCGGTGATGACAGCGTCGTCGCCGCTTCTTCTGCCTCTTCTGTTGACAACCGGTTCACATCGAACCCTTTACCCGATCCATCTGTAGAACCCGGTTCAGACAACGCCACTGTAAAATTACAAACCAGAAAGAAAGCATCGTATTAATTAACTAATAAACAGAACATGCAAAACCCAGATCTTAAAATAGGGAAAAATTTTGGTATTTTTCTAGGAAACAAACAGAACATACAATTACCGGTAAGCCATGGAAAGGGAATCTGTGAAGTAGGTTGTTTACGGGGAACCGGAGAGAAAGGTAAAAGATCAAGCTGGAGAATAGGAGGATCTGAAGAAGAAGAAGAGACAGGTTTTTCGCCAGCAGCAGCAGGAGCATCTTGAAAAACACGGTCATCAACAGGTCTTTCATGAGATCTTGTAGTAAATCCAGTTCCTAAAGCCATGCAAAACCCTAGATCTTTAGTAGAAATCTTAGGGGTTTTGTCAATAAACTTGAAGGAAGTCTTAGAGGAATCAACACCAAGACTCAAAGCCAGCTCCATTTCTTGTTTTTGGCAGTGAAGAACTGTAAACAGATAAGAAAGAGGACCAAAAGAATGAAGAAACTCAACTAGAGAACCCCAGAAGCAGAGAAAGATATAGAGAAAGAGAGGGAGAGGGAGAGAGGGAGAGGGTTTAAATACTTAAAACAGAAATGGAAATATGAGATACTTAAAAAGAAAGGAAGGATAATAAATAAATGAATTTTAGAAAAAATAAAAAAATAAACGCTATCTAATTCCAATAAATTTTTTTATTTAATTTTTTTTTAATAAAGGATGAAAGAAATGTGATCACAATCACACAAAGAAAGGAACACAAATCGTGTTCTTCTTTTTCTGTGTATTTTAATTAGTTAAGGGTTGAGGGAGTAAAGATTGACCGACAAATCCAGGTTGACAAACACACGTGAATCTATATAAATATACACTATGCTTCGCACGAGAGAGAGAGAAAGAGAGATTTTTCTCTGAGCAATCAGGTCTAGAATATCTTTGTTTTATATAATAAGAAATGAGTGGTTTTTTATTTTAATTTATAGCTTAATATATATCCTTCCATATTTTTAAAAAATAAAATTTCATTTATAAGTTTAATTTGACATCATAATAAATGTGCACATATCAATTTGAGTAAAATTTTAAATTTGAGATTCATTTGCTTTTTTTTAAAAAAAAAAATAAATTAAGTAGTTTTATTTTTTAATATTTTCCTATTTTATATGTTTTCTCTTAATATACTAATTTATTTTTTAAAGTATTAAGTAATAGACATAAATATTTTTTATATTTTTTTGGTGACAAGAAAGGAGCTATATTGGAAAATAATTGAGGTGAAAATTATAGTGTTAATTAATACAATATTATTACCTCCCAATCATTCAAATTATTGTGCTCTCACCAAACAAAATGGCTATAATATATATATATATATATATATATATACAGCACCATAATAATACTACAGAAAAAAAATATAGTAACCAACAAAAATAATCAAAGGGGCGGCAAAAATATGATAATGTTGCCATGTTGTATTCAGCGTTTGATAAAATTTAATTAATCCACTGAATTTTTTATTAGTTAATTAAATTTTAACCTGGTTAATTGAATTTAAAATAATTTTATTGATTCGATTGAAAAATTTATATAAATTTTATTTTCAGATCGGTTAAGGATTAAACGATTTGGTTTATTCGATTAATCATTAATCAAATTTTTTTAAAAAAAATATTTAGTTATTATTTTTTATTTAATTCTTTAATTATATTAATTTTTTTATTATAAATATAATTTTTTATTGAAAAATTAATTTTTATTGCAAAATAAAATTATTTTTTAGTTTTTTAATAAATTTTATTTAGTTATTTAATTTTATTAATTTTTGTTCTAAATAAAATTTTTATTATTAAATTTTAAAAAATTTGATTGGTTCAGTTAATTAACTGAATCGATCGATTTAGTTTAATTAATTAATTAAATTGATTGAAATAAAATTTGATCAATTTAGTTAAAAAAATTTTAAAAATTTAATTTAATTAATCGATTAGTTCGATCGATTAATTAATCAAATCGACAGATCCCATCCATAATTGTATTTGATTTTTTTTTTTTGCAAAACTTGCAAAACTATTAATTTAATTATGATCATCATTATTACCTTAGCATGATTATTATTAATGTGTTACCAAACATAATAATGTAGAGGGTAGGCTTTAATACTCAAAATGTTTTGAATATTTATTTTTGAATTCAAATTAACTCTCAATAAAATTTTCTTTAAATATTCTTTTTAACTATTATGAATTTATAAATTTGTTTTATGGTCATTTAAAATTAAAAATATGTATATATATTAAATGTTGAAATAATAAAATCGAAAGAAAAAATATTTTAATTTTCATCAGTAATTTTAAAAATTATTCATTCAATTCATTAGTGAAATATTTTTATATTATATTTTATATTTGAAAATAAATTTATATTCTTAAGCTTTTAAAATACTTTTTAGTATATATTTATTGTTTTTGTAACAAAAGTTATACTTTAATCATATTATAAAATAATTTAGTTTTTAATTACACAAACACTTTATATTTTATTATATATCAAGTATTATATAACATTTCTATAAATATAAAAATTAATATATTCTTAATAAAAATAAATAAAATATATAATTAAAATTTATATAAAAACATACTATATTTTATCCCAAAAATAAATTAAAATCTAAATTATTATTTTCATTTCTAAAATTATTATAAAAAACTTATTTCATTTTACAGCTAAAATTTATTATTTTATTAAATAAAAAATTTTATTATTTAAAACATTCACCATTATGAATAGGCAAATTTTATAAGGTATAGGCGATTTTTTATGTCTTATATTTGGAATAATCAAAATTTGTTTATAATATAAAAATTGATTTAACGATAAGTAATTTATAATTAAATATTAATTACTTTAAAAACAATAAAAATAATTTAAAATAATTTGGATTAATCATACCCTTAAATGGATTGGCAACAAAACCACAGTTAATTGATTTGTCGGTAGTAATTTGTTTGTTTCAGATTTCCAAATCATAATTATTAGAAACCCAATTAGTCCAAGTCAATCTTTCTCAGTTTCCAAGTTCATTTATTAATAATTTTGTTAATTAGTGCCCTCATGACCTTGATAAGAATAAATACAGTCAAAATAAAAAAAAATTATTTAAAGATAAATCGAGTAGAAATTTTTTTAAAAAAATTCTATATTTATTTAAAGTTGCTATCTTGAAAGTAACAAGTCAAAAACCATGCTTCTCTCGCATAGTTTTTTTTTTTTTCAATATAAGCATATATATTTGTCAAATATATTATACATATTATAAAATTAAATAAAATATTAATATTTAATATTTTTTATCATCAAATAAGAACTATACCAAATATTATAAATATAACTCAAACTCGATAAATGCAGGAGTTAAATCTTACTAAATTTTATGGTTTCAATTTTAGTGTTACTATTAAATCAAAACCTTATATGTAAATTTGCATGAATCAAATAATGGTTAATATTATAGAATAAATTTCACCGATCGTTCTTGAGAAATATATCAGTATATGTTTTTATCTTTCATTTTTAAATCGTCTCATAATCATCTCTAAAATTTATCTCAATTTTAATTATCGTCATTCTGTCTATTTTTTATGCAAATATTTAACGTAATTGGTATGGCATCTTTTTTTTGAAGGTAATTGGTATGACATCTGATGTGGTGTCATATAGTATATTACGTCATATTAGAAGCTAACGTGGCGCTATGTCAATCACCACGTCAACTTATTAAAAATTACTACTTCAACTTATTAAAAATTATTTAAAAAGATTGAGATTTGAACTCAACATCTCTAATGCTAAAAGCCATGTGATTTATAATTTTGGTTACGTTTCATCACATGTAATTCTTACACTTTTAATATATAAAATATGTATATACGGTATAAAAATATCACAATCCAGTTTAATAAAAAACTTCCATATTCCCTTATTACTTAAAATATTTGTATTTATACATATATATATATCAAAATACATGATACCTCATATTACTTCATTACACTAAAAAAAAAAACGCTATCTGCAACGGACAGAATCCGTCGCAGATCACGACGGATACAATCCGTTAATAAAAAAGGCATCGCAATTTTCAATTTTGCGACAGGCCGTCGCAGATTGCTACCGATTTGCTACCACTAGGCGGTTGCAAATTTGCCACTCAAATTTTCGCGGGCAAACAGTATCCGTCGTAGAAACTGTCGCTAATTGGTAGCAAATTTATCTTCCCGCCATTTTCAAGGTCATAGTATTCTGTCGCAGATTGTCATTGCAGATTTTTCGTCGCAGATTTTGTCGCAAAACTCGTCTCAAATCCGTCACAAATGCCGTCGCAGATGTTCTGGAGTATATATATGCCGTGGTATTTTCCGTCGCAAATTTCGTCGCAGATGCCGTCGCAAATCCAATGGATTTACAATTTTTGTGTCATTATATGGATTTTATATATAAAATATACACCTGTAGTAATAATATTTATAATTTAATTACATAAATCTAAATTTACACCAATTTTCATTGATATAAAATGCAATAGTTAGTTAAACTAACATAATTCAAAAGTCATTACAATATATAAGTTTTAAACATTTCAAAGTATTAAAGTATGAACACTTTCAAAAGTAAAAACTAAGCCGAAGGCATACACTAGTCATCATCTGGATGTTTTTCTGTTACTTGATCTTCTGCTGGTGGGGTTGGTTCTGTTGGAGCCCATCTAGGAGGTTCAGTTGGCCGTCCTAGTAACATATTCTGAATCCAATCTGGTTCTCAACCAAAAATCGAGTCATATCTGCAATCTTGGTCTCTAATTTGCTCTTTATATGACTGACTTTATTGCTTATCTCATCACGTATCTCAGTTAACATATTCTCATTCACTTGTTGAGATGTACTTCCACTGCCCTTAAAGATGTGAGAAATCGCTAAATTCCCCAACCCATATAATCTGGCCTTCTTTGTTCCTCCTGTCGCTTCAACAAATAAATCATCATCATCCTTAGTACAAGATTGAACCTCCTCTCCATTTGCCTCTTCTGTAGATTGTGATGCTTTTAATTTCTGAAAGCTTTCCTAAAAATGAAAATCAAAACAACGTTAGAGTCAAAAGAATCCAGTAGCCAATACACACAATTCACAAGCAATATTTATAAATAGGCAATTTAATAAAATTTAACAAAAAAAGTATTAACCAGATTATGACATAACCTATTTATGGGTCTCAGTTCCAATGATTATGATCTCCTCATAAACACAAAAATCGAATAATTCAACTAGTTCTTTTTAATAATTGTACTAGCAGTACAACCAAGATGAGGTTCCAAATGCAAGTTGAAACTCAAAAAAACTGAAGGCTACAAGTTCAAAAACTGCCAATTGAATTGCAATGCAAAGAACAATTTGTTTACAGATAAGAGGAGTTAAAGAACTAAGTGGCTAAGCCACTCAAACAGACAATGGGTAATATTTTCATCATTCACAATCAAATTAAAGGGACAACTCTGCAGAATATTTGACAATACTTTAAGAATAAAAGGGTGAAAGAAGATGGTATTTACATTAATGTTTAAAATTTTAAAACAGGGAAAAATTTGCAGAGCAGTCACTTCCTATAAGCTAGATGCAAGCAAAAATTTATGTTGAAATATTATTGACTGATACAAACTAAAGAGCCAACAATGAGCCACGATCACATAAGTACCCTATGGCGAAAAAAATCAAATAAGCAGAAAAAGGTATAACAAAACTTAGAGCGCACTATAACACAACCTAAGAACAAAATATTAGAAAGAAAAGCCAATCAACTAATAACAAAAAAGCATAAAATCATAAGATTCTAGTTCAGATGCTTCAACCATATACAGAAACCAGGTGATAGAATCCACACTTGGAAATGTTTAAGAATAAGCACATATCATTAGTTTGAAGGTTTATCAATTATAATGAAACAATTACAAAAACAACAGAAAAGAAATCGTCAACATGAAAACATAAAGAAATTACTATGAAATCAAACTGCCTATATTAATTGAAATCTGAAAATTTGAAAGAGAGTGTATACATTATGCAATACCAAGTAAACCACACACCATATCAGTCATATTTTCAACAAAAACATTAAAAACTCATCCATAAAATAATGTAAATAAAATATATTAACTTACATGAACAAGTTCCGATCTCTTATCTATAAACTTCCCCCGATCTTTTTTACTGGTATGGCTATGCTTGAACAATTCATAATTTTCAGGAAACTTTTCCCCATTTGCTGCAGCCTGTTTAAATCAATATGAAATACAAACATAAGATGAAAAAAATAGTCAATTTATTTAACAAAATAAGATGTAGATTACATACCAAATCCTTCGCATGCTCTTTCATCGATTTCGACCCACAAGTGTGAGTAGATGGCCCTGTTCTTGGTCCAGCAGGCTCAGACAGTCTGTTCTTAGACTGTTGCTCTAATAATTTTTTAGCATCTTCCGTTTCCCAATCTCTTCTCCACTCTTCTACAAATTCGGAAGGCACAGGACAGTTCACTAATATGTTATGTCTCACATTGTAAATGAAAGTACTGTATGTCCTTGCTGCTTTGCTTTCCCAAGCTTTTCTCATTAAGTCATCTTCAGATGACCTCCAAGTAAATAATTTCTGCAAAGTAAGTAAAAATTACTAAATATGCTAGCCATTATCATTATTAAAGAATATGAGCAAACAAATAAAAATGAATATTAGATAAACATTAACCTTAAACTCTCCGAAGTATAAGTCCTTTGATTGTCGAGACAGTTTTGCCCAAGAGGATCCTGTTTTATCAGGATACCGTTGAAAAGCTTCTGTGCATGCATGTGATATGCCCCATAAATCAGGATTAAATATGAAACAACTTAAGATTATTAATAAAGTGCCAAAATAGTGACTAAATAGGATAAAATTAGTAAATTACCCATCAGCCTTTGACCAACTAATTATTATTCGCCCATCAGCATCACAGGCTGGTTCTTGGGATCGAGAGCCTCTACTTATAACGTCATTGTTAATATCAGGTTGAGGTTCATGTTCACTAGAATTAGGAGATGAAGCTGATATTTGGGGATTTTCTATTCCTAATCCGTGCATGTTATCCAGTGAGGGAGTAGAAGAGGTGGTGTTATAGGATTAGAAGATTCAGATTTTCTTCTCCTAGATGTTGGAGTTCCATCTGTGTTAGGATTTGAAGATTCAGAGGTTCTTCTCGCAGATGTTGGAGTTGCTTCTGAATTTGGACTTACAGCCGCTGGAATTGTAGGTGTGGGTTGGGTAGGTGTTATGGTTGTTGGTGTGGGTTGGGTAGGTGCAATGGCTGTTGGCGTGGGTTAGGTAGGTGTAACATCTGTTGGTGTGGGTTGGGTAGGTACCATGGCTGCTGGAACTGTACGTGTGGATCGTCCTCTGCCCACTGGTGGTTGAATAATATTGTGACTTTTCCCTCTAGCCATATCTGCAAGAACCCATAAAACATAAGATTAAATATAGAGAAAAAGAGTAGCAATATTGGTATAGCCTATAGAGATAATACAGTTAAAAATTTTAAAAATGTTGTTACCTTAAATTTTCACAGTAATAAGAAATTCACTTGCTCTTAAATCCAGAACAATCCAACACTAATTAAGAAGTTCAGTTCCTGCCACAAATAAAGAGCAAAAGAAAACACAGGAAGCAATAATTCTACAAGAAAATAATGATATGACTACTGCATGTGATAAATACATATGTAACTACCATGTATGCAGCAGGAATTGACAGCATATGTAGTAAATTAATAAATTAATGCAAAATTATTATAACATTTCAAAATGGGCCATAAATAGTTCCTAACTCTATAGTATAGTCAAAGTAAACATCAAAACAAGGAAAAAGAACCAAATACTAGTCATTCGTCTTCATCATTATTCATCATCTCATCCTCCGAAGAATAATACTGAAATTCTTCATCATTCCTTTCCTCCAAACTCTCACTTATATGCATTACAACACCTTCAGCATCATTTAAAGTATCAGGCATTTCATTGTCATTTACATCAAAAGTCTGCCTAGCTGTATCATCTTCTTGGAATGCCATTGCTGTTTGAGAAACATTAGAAGGAGCTATAATTTCTGGCAGCTCAATTACATGTCTAGCTTTAACCTTCACAACAGATAACCAATCACTATCAACCCGTCTTATAGACGGATAAGGAGCATAGTATACCTGTTGTGCTTGGCTTGCCAAAATAAAGGGCTCATACTTCCCAAATCTCTTCCTTTTGTGAACATCTACAATATTGTATCCTTTATGACACCTCATACCCACATCTAGCGTTGGATCATACCAATCACAAAGGAACAAAGTTGTCCGCTTAATTGGTAGTGTCGGGTACTCTATTTCAATGACCTCCTGTAACCTACCAAAGTAATCGCTTGATTGTTCACTGTAGTTTGTCCCTTTAATACATACACCACTATTCTTGGTAGATCTATTTGCACTTTTTCTCTCTGTGTGGAACTTAAATCCATTCACAAAATACCCAGAATATGCCTTAGCATCATTGTAAGGTCCCTGTGCCAAGTCTTTTATAAATTGGTTGTTCACAGCATTCAACGGGTCATGCACCTATATGAAAAGCATAAATATTCAATACATGTGCCTTAGATAATATTGACTACAAAATGCTAGGTAATAAACTTACATAGGATTTGAACCACTGGGGAAAATTATTATCCAAATGCATATCAATCTCATCCTTGCTAATGTTAGGATTTTGAGTACGTAATTCGCCAACGAACAATCTTCATAATATAAAGGACCATCATTAAGTATATCAAGAATGGGAGTGTAAAACAATATTACTGAAATACAATTTTAACATACTCAACAAATGGCTCAACTTCTGCACAATTCATGAGAATATACGATTGAGCCGCGTTCCTCTCACGTTCCGTCAATTTTCGATTCTTTGGTTGACCCATTGGTCGACCATAAGACTGGAATATTGATAACATTCCTTCAATCTCCTCCTCAGCCTGACCATCATCGTTCCGTGGCACACGATGATGTCTAGTTGATACATGTGGCTAAAAAAAATGGGCACAAAATGCAGCTGCTTCTTTTACCAAGTAAGCATTAGCAATTGACCCTTCAACTTGTGCCTTATTTTTTACATCCTTTTTCAAATCACCATTTTAACTGCAAGATGTTTATATAAGGCTTACAATGCATTTATTATTAAAGTAAGCTCAATAAAAGGGTTTAAGGAGAAAAGTAAATTACCGCTCAAATGGATACATCCAACGATATTGTACAGGCCCTGCAATCCGAGCTTCATATGGTAGATGGATAGGAAGATGTTCCATAACATTAAAGAATCCTGGAGGAAAAAACCTCTCTAATTTGCATAGGATTTTCGGAATTTCCTCTTCAAGCCGTATCATATCATCTACCCGTATGACTGAACTTGTTAATTGTCTAAAAAATATACTAATTTCAGTTATTGCCTCCCAAACTCTTGCTGGTAATAATTCACGAAAGGCAATCGGGAGTAAACGTTGCATAAACACGTGACAATCATGGCTTTTCATCCCATACATTGTTAATGTTTTCATGTTTACACATCTAGCCATGTTAGAAACATAGCCATCGAGAAACCTTAGTTCTTTTAACCACTCACAAATTGCTTGCTTTCCATGCTTATCCAATGAGTATATTGCTTTTGGATATTTACCAGTTTGTACATTTTTTTGTAACTCTGGCCTGTCACATAACACCATCATCTCCTCCCTTGCTTTGGCATTATCTTTCGATTTACCGTCGATGTTCATAATGGTGTTGAACAAATTATCAAAGAAGTTTTTTTCAATATGCATCACATCGAGGTTATGCCTAATTAGCAAAGAACTCCAATATGGCAAATCCCATAAAATACTCCGTTTCTTACATCCACTCCCAAATGGCTGGAATCCGTCAGAACTTAACCCGAGCATGACATTTCGAGTCTCAGAAGCAAATGAGGGATACAGATTGTGAAAGTGCTTCCAAGTAGGAGATTCAGATGGATGACGCATAACTCCCTCCTCGGACTCGTGTTCTGCATGCCACCTCATGTCTTTTGCGGTGGCATTAGATGTATAGAGCCGTTGCAACCTTGGAATGAGAGGGAAGTAATGCATGACCTTGTATGCCTTCTTAACATTGCCAATTCGTTTGTATCTTGCTTGTTGGAAAAACTTGCACACAAGCAAATCTACATCATCACCCCAGTATATCATACAATTATTTCTACAACAGTCAATCTTCTGCACTGGGAGGCCCAAACCTTCAATCAATCTTTTCGTTCTATAGAAATTTTCAGGGAATACATTATCCTCTGGCAAAACTTCTTTAACGAATTCTGCTATCTAATCAAAACATCTCTCCGAAAAATGGTGTTCGGCCTTCATGTTGAATATACGAGCCATGGCAGATAACTTTGTATGCTTTACACAACCGGGCCATAGTTCCTCATTAGCCGCTTCCAGCATTTGAAATAGCTTTTTAGATTCTTGATTCGGTTCCTCCTCCATGTAATCAAAATGAGAATTAGGAACTCCAAGCCCTTGGAGGACCATTTCACGATATTGTGCACCTGTTTCATTATGCATTTGATCGACCAATCCAATTTCAAGATCCCTAAAAGCTGTACTTGTATCCTGAGGCCATGGTTCCCCATGTGATACCCACTGATAGTAATTTGGCATAAAATCAAATTTTGTAACGTGGAAGTGGACTTCTTCCACCAGTTGGAAAAATCGGTTTCTACATTTCGGCTTCGAACAAGGACACCTAATTTTGGTCCCATCCATACTTGCTGGATGAGAAATTGCGTAGTCTAAAAACTCTCGTAGTTTTTCTTGAAATACTCTATTCAAACGTCCCCCAGTATACGTTTCATACATCCATCCCCGGTCCATACTTATTGTCTTATGTGAATCGTCAAAAATGTAATAAAAGAATAAAAAATCAATAATCAAGCCCAATAAAAAGTGACAAAATATTAACACCTAAAATAATGAATATAATTTTTTAAAAAATAATTAAAATAAATAAATTATTTAATTCATTAAATGGGTTCAAATTAATTTAGTTGAAAATTTTATTCTTTTGTTTTTGTATTTGTATATTATCAATATTTTAAAAGACAACAATTGGTTATAGAATAAATAATTTATTATATTTTTTTACTTCTTGTAAAAATTAAAAAAAAAGAGGGGACAATTTAATTTTTTTTTAAAAATAATAAATAAATTAAAAATTTTATTATAATATTATATATATATATATTTTAAAAAGAGAAGGGGGGCAACTGCTCCCCTTCTTATTAATGTATCTTAGCCACTGCTCGGCACTAGGGGATGTGCTTAGCATGCAAGTTTTCTGATATTATTCTCCTAGTGATGACTTTGAATGTTTTGCTTGTTTTAAATGTTATGCTAGAAACCTGTCATGTTGAAGTTAATTTTACATCCAAATATCTTTTTTTGAACATAGATCCAAATATCTTAAAATGGAGACTCAGATGAATTTGTTTAAATAATATTAATGATAAATACTTGGGCGTTCCTTTACCATATATGACTCTTCAAAGTCCTTTATGAAAAACCCATGATACTTTAACAGACTCTCAATATCTTCTTCCTTATATCAACATCAAGACATGAGTATAAAAAGGAGGTAGAAATTGTTGGCTGTTGCAAAGTAAATAAAATGAAACACTCATTATGCAATGAACAATGTACCTCTATTGTCAGCCACTTGGCAACATGAGCAGCTGATGGATTTGATTATTTTATAGACCGAAGTGCAAAGAAACGACTGAATCTGTAACTGATCACAGCAAAATGCATGGAGCATGAGACACTAAATATGCAAGTGCTCAAATGTTTTAAGCACAAACAAGAGAATCCACAAATAAAGCAGTACAAAGGTGAATATCGTGATTAACACCTTGAAGATATTTACGCTTTAAAGCAGGTAGTATCCCCTTAATGTAGCATTTTATAATGTCTTGGGAATCAATTGCATAATAGCACTGAACTTAATTAACTATTGCATTCTGGCTATGCTTCCCAGCAAATCAAGTCCTCTTTTGTATTCTTAGGCACCAAAAATTGAACAATGAGCAGAGATACTATGGTATCTGCAAACTTTGATAAATTTCCATTACAAACTTCTTAATAATAGGGTAAAGAACATACAAAAGAATCTCTATCATACATATTTAAACTCTCAATGTCGATAAAAAGATACTTAAAGGAGATAAAGCATATTGTATATATTAATGGATGTTCTCATCAATGAATAATAACATTTTACAACTATTATTACCTTCATATGAACCAAACTGGTGGTTGTAAGACGATGTTATAGGAATTATATCCATCTTGCATCCATTAACTATTATAACACAACTCATGATACATGAAGATTTTGTATTTCAACTCGCAAAGTTCTAAAATTTCCCTATATTTCTGATAATTCATTTTGAACTACTAAAAGGTACGTTGTGTAGTATTTCCCTATATTTCTGATAATTCATTTTGAACCACAGCTTCTGATATGTTCATTTAATGTAAAATATAGCAATTAACACACCAATATGTTCACCAATTTACACACATAGCCTCCTATCAATCCAATATGCTTACTTAAATACAAACATAACAATTAACACACCAATAAGTTCATCTATTTATACCTGGATCTTCTTAGCAAATGAATATGATCAGTTTAATACAAAATGTGGCAAATAACACACTAATAGGTTCATCTATTTATGCAATGTATTAAATATGATTCACATTTTCAATTCAATGCAATGAGTGATGTAGAATAGAACAGCTAGTAAGACCATCCATTGCTTACCAAATTGCCAAATAATCACTTACCCTAGAAAGGTGCAGCAATGGCAATCCAATTATTCACATATTTCTCAAAAACTTGCAGTAAAAAGGCATAAATACAAAGGGAGAGAGTTGGGGAGAAACAAATTACTAAAACACTCCATTATCTCTGGCAACCTAAAAGACAAATAAAGCATAAGCAGACAAAACTAAAACAAACATCTTCATCAAAAGTTAATGCCATTGAACAGATAGCAAAATCAAGGAAGCAAAAAGGATTACAGCAATTATCATTTTAAAAAGCAAAAAGGATTACAGCAATACTGTTTTCACTTAATGATACATAAACAATTTGGAATGGACAAAAAATGAAAATTAATATGAATTTCCTGTAATACATGCACACACAACCGAGTTTTTTTTTTTTTTGAAAAGTTTGTGGTTCAGCACTTACCTATTGCTTTGGGCTCCCGCTAAATAAAGCAACCCTAACAGGAAGATAACAATCCAAATGATTCAAAATGTGTGTGTGTGGGGGGGGGTGTGGAGGACATACCAGCAGGCTGAGATGAAGATGGAGGTGGCGATGACGGCGGTGACCTCTCTGTGAAGGTGAGAGGAGGCTGAGATGAAGATGGCAATGCTGCGATGGTGGGCGGAGATGAAGATGGTTGGTTACTGCAGAGAGGAGAAGAGAGGGAGCGGCGCAAATAGGAGACAGTGAGGATTTTGAGATTGGGTTAGGGCAGTACAACCTTTGATACATGTGCCCTTCGAAAATACCCCAAAAAAATAAAAATATTCATTTTTAAAGCAAAAAAAAATCAATTTTCTTTGTTAATTTTAAAAATATCATTTTTTCAAATATATATTTAATATATTAAAAATATACTTTATTTTTAAATAGACATAGATTATATATTTAGTATATCAAGTGCATATAAAAAAAACAATATTTTTTTTAAAAAATAAAAATTGTGTTATACAATATAGTTTCTTAAAAAAATAAGAATTATCTATATTTATATTTATTTTATTTTGAAGTTAAATTAAAAAATATTTTAATTATTTATATGATAATAAATATTAGACAGTAAATTAGTATAATAAAATATAATTTTATACTATTAATAGGTTATACTATTAATTTTACTATTTTAATTTACAAAACACAATTTATTATATTATTAGTACTATTAGTACTGTTTATTGCTTAATAACTAATAAGTATTTATTATAACCACTAAATACGTAGATCACTTAATAAAAATACCATTTTAATTTAATAAAATATCTTAAATTTGAGTTACGAATATGATTCTATCATACTCCACTTTAAGATAATGAATTGCACAAAAAAAAAATAAATACTAATTTAAAATTTTATATTAGTGATAATAACTAAAATTTAATTTGTGATTATAAATTATTAAATTAATATCAGTGTAATATATAAAATATTTAAATGAAGCTATACAAATAAATCGATTTGTTGAAATCAAAATATGCTTTAAAATAATTAAACAGATACTCAAATATATCATTCATGCTATACGATAAATGCAGGGAAATGAGATAAAATAAAATGCCTATAAAGAAATTATGTAAAAAATAAAAATTAGTATTTTTTTATATAAAATAAGTCTTCTAACTTATTTCAAATAATTATAATTTTTTTTTTGGACTCCCGCTAAAAATTTCCTTTCAGTTTTCAGATGAAAATTTGCGACGGCTATTTTTTGTCACAAATTTGCTACAGATTTGCCACCGCTTTGCGACGGATACATATATATATATAGTCAAATTTTATTTTCGTCGCAAATCCGTAGCAAATGGGTAGCAAATTTGCAACGAATCTGCGATCAATCTGAGACGATAAAAATTTTCCGCAAAAATCCTCGGCGGGAGTAATCCCCGCCAACTTTAACGACGAAACTTTGTGACGAACAAAAATTCGTCGCAGATTTATTACGGATTTACAACCGATTTGCGACGGCTTTCTCAAAATTCCTTCAACTTGTTATTCTGTCGCAAATGCGTTGCAGATCCGTCGCAAATTTGCAACGAAAATTTTCCGTTGCAGATTTTCGTCGCAAATGCAGAATATTTTTGTAGTGTTATTTAAACACTTTTTATAATTTACAGTATATATATACATATTCTCAAAACATAATATTAAAATATATTAAACCAAAATATAATATAATATATATAATGTCAAAATATACTATAAAATAAAATATGTATATGCTGGCAAAGTGGCATTGATCTTATTGTAGTACAAACACTTCAAGCTTAATCAATAAAAGCCTAGACCCGATCTGGCATAGTGGAACTCTCCGGCTCTACTGGATCACCCCTGTCACCTGCGCGATGAATTATAATCGCACTAAACCAAAGCTTAGTGGTACAAACTTTGATAATAATAATATTCAAATTCAATGCCAATGTAGAATATTTATATGCTATGTCATCACATGATATTCAAGACCACTTTTGGATAAATACTTTCATCACTTGATAATTCACACAAACATATACATAAGCATGAACCCAAATAACTAATACATCATTCAATTCTCAGAGCTATCATTTTGGTCCATAATGACACCATGTGTCTAGCCCCGAAAATAAAATATTAATGTATCAGTCCAACTAAGTCTGGGCTTACGATTCAGTTTTTTCACCCTGCCCAACTTCAAGGACTAATTTCTGAAGCTTACGATCCGGTATTTTCACCTCAAAAATATTTTCACAGTGACGCCAAACGTCTAGCCCCATAGGCAAATATGGGCATACCGCCAATTCCATAACTCTGAAAACTGAGTAATATACTAGGCACACAATTATTTTATATTTTCATTATTAATCTCTTTTTCATTTTCTCATGATCAAACTAGGCACATTGCTTCATTTATCTCATTTATATCAATATCATCATATAATCATAATGTATCTCATTTTATACAATTTAGCAATCACCATTAGCTTTACATGATATCTTTAATGTATACACTACATTACCTAAATATTTTGGGTAATTTTCATATTTTGCATATAGTTCGCATTTCATTCAATTAACAATGACTTTTCACAATACATAATAATTCATACATAGCAATTCACATATCTTAGTACCATACTCATGAATACTTGATGTATCAAGTAGCTTAACACATTTTCATCCAAAATGTGTTAGGCTAAATGTAATTTAATTACATTCCATTTATCAAAAGTTTATACATACCTTAGAAAACACTCCAAAACAAGCTTTAAAACTTCTTCTAACATTCTCTTCCAAGTTTTCTTTTAACACTAGGGTTGGGTAAACTACTCTCTCTCAATGCTTATACCAAATGTGATCATAAACAACCATTTAATATCACATTTTAAGGCATTCTCAATATGAAATCATTTAAATAGGAATTATAAATAAAAAATAAAGAAAAGAGTTATTCTCAAATGACACGCCCAACAAAACGGGCATGTTAATGACTATGTCACTAACCCAATCACACGGAAGCTTTGACATGTCCAGTGATATAGGCGTGTCACTGTCCGTGTCATTCAATGTGCCTCACAGAATATTTGACACGCCCAACAATACGGGCGTGTTCATGGCCGTATCAATTATTTTGCCTTACAAAAGCTACGACACGCTCAGGGATATGGCCGTGTTAATGGTCGTGTCATCAAGGTGAAACTCAGCACCATTGAAATGCTCAACAATATGGCCGTGTCAGGCAAAATCTGTATTTCGAACTCTCAACCATATACACACAATCATTCCAAACTCAATAATACAATACCCTAAATCATCATCTTAGTTTATATCCATAATTCTCCCACAAATTTAACATTTATATAACTCCAACATATCATAACTATCATCTTATTCAATTAATCATCACTCTCTTATAACACATTCAAAGAAGAAGAAAGAAAAGAAATCTCTTCTCTTTCAATCAAATATTAAAAATCATCATTAGCTCCTTACAACATATTTATACATATTCAAACAAGCCATCAAAACATACTAATATAAAATTCCAAAATTCAAATATCATGTTCTTCTGTAGAATTTCAAAAAACTTGCAAAATGATAAAGAAACTTGCAAATTGATGAATAATCCTCAAAATCTTCACTTGAATCCTTGAAATTCCTTGTATAATTGGTGTATGGAAGAAGATCAAACTCTCTCTTACTCTCTCTCTCTGACTCATAGCAAAAAAGAAGGAAGAAAAGAAAAGACTCTTATCTTTTATTTCATCCTAATATATATATATATATATTAATTGTTCTTTTATATGTGTTGTATATGTTTGGTATATTTATATGTTATATTTACTTTAAATATATTTCAAATATACATTTAACTTAAATTCTTTCATTTTATTTAAATTATTTATTTAATGTATCTAAATTTAATTTAGATCCATTAAATATTCAAAAATTAGGGGTATTACAGTTAGAATTATTCAAATATAAAAAATAAAAAGAATTAATTAGATTACTTGCAAATATAATCTATTTTTTTAAAAAAAATTAAAATATTGAGTCTCTTAATTAAATTACCTATGGATTTGCTGATTAATTGAGTCTTTTAATAAATTTTATTTAATTATTAAATGAAACTATTTTGTAATTTATAATAAATGAAATATTTAAATAAAAATTGATTCAAATTTTAAATTATTTAATTTTTTTGTTCAATAAGTTTAATAATAAATAATTTATTCAAAAAGTTTAATAATTAATAATAAATATTTAAGTTAGTAAATTTTATTTAATTATTAAATAAAATTATTTTATAATTTATAATTTTCAAAAACTATATAGTTTAAATATAAATAAAGTAATAAAGATTACATACGGTGGAGTATAGTCAAAATAGTAAGTCATATAATTTTTAACATTAGAGCAATTTTAAATAAAATGACGTAGCAGTTAACATGGCGTCATATTGTATAGTATACCACGTCATATTAAGATTTGATGTGACATCACATCGGATACTACATCATCTCTATTAAATATTTGAATAAAAAAATAGACGAGATAATGATAATAAAAATTGAAATAAATTTTAGAGATAATTATAAGATGATTTAAAAATAAAAGATGAAAATGATATCACATCAGATACTACATCAGCTCTGTTAAATATTTGAATAAAAAAATAGACGAAATAATGACAATAAAAATTGAAATAAATTTTAAGAATAATTATGAAACTATTTAAAAATAAATAATAAAAGACCACCAATAAAATTTATCCTAATATTATATTAATAATCATCAAAGTGATTATCTCAAAGGATGCAATATAATAATTGAGTAATGCTAAATGAATTAATTTAATTTGAATGAAAAAAATTTTATATATTAAATATATTAGAAAAATAATTATTTTAATTTTATAATTATTAAAATTTTTTAATAAATATAAAATTAAAATAATTATTTTTAATATATTTAATATATATAAAATTTTAATTCAAATTAAATTAATCCATCGAATATTTTTTATAATAATTATCACTATTATATTAAATATTAATTAAGGAATTATTTAAGTGATGTTATCTCAATTGATATAATGATGTCATATAATAATAATACTAGAATTGAAATGACTATGTCCACAGGTTAAAAAAAAAAAAGACTATGTTGGCTTTAAACAGTTAATACGGTCGCTGACTCACCAAAAACAACAAAGTACCTTTACAGGTATAATTCCACGTGGCAGAACACTATTGGACAGAGTACTGAAACAGGTCTTTTAAGAGAAATTAGCGTGATAGAAGGATAGAGAAAATAAAAAATAAAAAAAAAATAGGAAAATAGATTATTATAAAGAAAAAAAACAAGATAGTCAAAATTAAAACCAGATTTGACCCTTAAAAAACAGACCCTCTTTTTTTTTTTTTTTTACATTATATAATAAATTTAATATAATAATTTTTTGAATTATGTTTAAGTTTAAAGGGAGACAAAGAGACCAATCTTTTACCTCTTCAAGAAAAGTTTATGGCATAATTTATTATAATAAGAGGGAGGGTAGGGGTCCAAACCTTTTTTTTTTTTTTTTCTTTTGAGCAGCAAAATCAGTCTCAATTTTTATTTTTATTTTTAGCATCGATTAGCTTAATTAAATTTTAAGAGTCGGTTAAAACATTTATTATGAATTGAATTAAAAAATTTTAATTTTTAAAATTAATTATTATCAATTGAATTCATTCAAATTAAATTGATTCAATTATTTATTCATTTATTATTATGATTATTTTATTGTATATTACATTTACAAATTATGTTTCAAAAAATATATTAAAAAATATATTATTTATGGTATCAATTAAAAATAAATTATCAAAAAAATATAGTTTTTATAATCATATTAAATTCTCAAATTATAGTCAATTAAACATATTGTTGATTTTTATTTATATTAAAGTCAATAAATTTAGATTTCGAATTTCAAAATAAATTTTCTAATAAATATTATTTAAAAAAATTATGAAGTTTCAATTTTAATTTATATTCACTAATATATGATGAGATGGGAGCATTATCAATATAGACAGGGGAGTAAGAGGTTATTTTCGGTTACATAGTTTACGATATTACGAAGAAATTTTTTTTTATTTTCTAAATTCATAGATGCATTTTTTTTTTATTTTTTAAATTATAGTATATTTATTATTTTAATAAATTAATTAATATATTAAATATTTATGAAATTCATAATTAATATTATTTATTAAAAATATTTTATACTAAATTAAAAAATAAAAATATATATTTCTAATTAAATTATTTAATTTTTCTTAATTTTTATGTTATAAAAAATTATGTTTATCCATTAGAAAAAAAAACTGTCTGTCAATTACTCAATTAGTAATAAAACGCTATAAACAATTAAACATTATGAATATAAAAAATATTATTATTAAAAATAAAAAAATAAAAAATAAAATGGGTATACGATGAGGGTTTACACATGAAAAAAATAAATTAGAGGGAAATAGAAGTAAAGAAGAGAGAGAAGAGGAGTCGTGGTCCATTGGATGCGCGTGGGAAGGGTATTAGAAACGAAGGGATTGTAATTAAAAAACACATCTAGAGGATGTGACCAGCTCAGATTTGTCATGCTTTTGGGATCCTTGCAATTATTGAACTCATGCAGGCTTTAATTATCAGTTTCAGACTCAGATTACGACTGAATTATTGGGTGGGACCCCCTCCTCCTCCTCCTCCTCCTCCTCCTCTCCCACCGCCACCTTCCGACCGCTTTCTCCAGTCTTCCATCTCTCTATTCTGTTAGCAATGACAACCACCCTTTTGACAATGATAAGGTTTTCAGTAAACAATAATAAAGTGGTTGTGTCAAGCCTCCTTAAAAGTTAAACCTATCATATTGCCATTGTGCCATTCATCATCAACATTTCTTAAATTTCACGTGGCTGTTTGGTTTAGCTGTTTGATGTAGCTGACAGAGATTTGAATCTCAAAAAATAACTGTTTGATAAAATTTGATGTTTGGTAAAATTTTAAAACAGCAGCTGATAGCTGTTAGGAACCTCAAACAGCTGCTGTTTCAATAAGCTCCTACTCGGAGCTTTTTCATATCAGCTAATAGCTGATTCATATTAAGACTATATTAACTCTATTAAAATAAAATAAAAATTAATATTTATTAGATAATGATATGCTTATTGGTAATTTTACATTCAAACTGCAACAGCTATTGTATTTTTACCAAACACTAATCCGAATCAGCTACCAGCTATCCGCCACCAGCTATCAGCTATCAGCTACCAGCTACTATGAACAGCTAAATCAAACAGGCCCTTAATTAGTTTAAATTATGGACTATAAAAAATTTAAATTATTTTATAAATTCTGAATCTTTAATTTTTACGTTTCTTTTTTATTTAAATTATTTGATTATGAGATTCTATTGAATCAATTATATAACAATATTGTTTTAATCAAATAAATTTTAAGGTTAATCATATAAAATGTTGATACAAGGTATGACTTCATTTTTTTTTTATTTTACATTCTCTAAGTTGTTGTTATTATTATTATCATTGTAAGATTTAGATTATAATGATTGTTATTATACAAACATCAAATTTTTAATATTTTTAATATATAATTATTATATATTATATCAACCTATATGTTGAATGCTTAAGACAAGAAATCTTTAAAATATAATCTAATAAATAAAAATAGCCACGATTAACTATAAACTGTGATTTGGAGCATGATTCATAAGTCCGATTCATGAGCTGAAAGTAAAAAAAATGATTCGTAAATAAAATTAAAATCGACTTATAAGTGTTCAGTTTTGATTTTTGATTTTTTGAATTTGAATCGTGAAAATTAAAAAATAAAAATATATTATAAAAATATGTATATATTTCAAAAAATATATAATATTAATACATATATTAATTTTTAATATATATATATATTAAATATATAAATAACTTTTAGTTCAAAATTAAAAATTTTGAATTAATTTTTTGAATTCTTTTTTTTTTTACACTTTAGTTGCTCAAATTGAAAAAAGAAAATCCATATAATTAACCTTATTTAACTTAGAATTAAAGTTTTATTGAGTGGATTTGAGTTCAATTACAAGTAAATATTTAAAATTATGTAATTATATATATTTACAATAAAAAATTTATATTTGTAAAAAATTATTATATTTATTGTGATTGTTATTATTTGTTATTAATATATTAGTAATAATTATAATTAATATATTATTATTATTATTAATTAATATCATTTAATTTAATTAAATTAATATTATTAAATTTATGAGTTAAGTATTTAATTTCATGAAAAGTATTATTCATTATAGTTACTTTTATTAAAAATATAAATTCAAAAAATAAAAATTAGTTTGAACTAGAACTGACTCATTATTTAAGGACCTAAATTTTAACTAAATTAGCTTTTATTGATTAAAGTTAAAATTTATTATTTTTATAAATCGAAACGGATGGTTTTGATTAATCGAACCGTGACCGTACTTACTAATAAATATACAATAACTTGGATAATTGATGAAAATATGGTGCTCACACACACATACATATAACATAACTTTATAAGTTACATTAATTTTTTCTTATGCTGCTTGGGGCTAAAATTTTAATAATTATATTTTAATCAATTAATTTAATTTTTGAATTATTATACTAATAAATTGATTTATACATGGTAAAACGCTTATGATTACACATAGGTCAGTGATTAATTTTTATGTGCAGCTATTATCTTTCATTTTAATAAATTAATAAGGAAAAAAGGAACTATTACTTGATTTAACTAAAATAATTAGAGCTTAAATTTAATTGACTTTTAGGGAAGCATATGCAATAATTTTTAGTTGTTCAATATTGGCTAAATATGACTACAACTTATTTTAAAAAATATATATATAATTTTCATGCATAACCAAATTATAGTTTTAATAATAATTTATAATTTATGATTAAAATAAAATTTAAATTTTAGTTACTCACATAATCATCATGTGCAATACATACGTACATACATACATATATATATAGTACAATATTATGCTACGTATTTTACTCTCATCTTACCACGTATCATAATTTTTTAAAATTTTAAGTTAAAGTTATTATTTATTAGGATAAATAATTAATTATTTTATATATTTATTTTAAAATTTTAAATAAAATTATGATATCTTATTTGATATTGATAATAATTGTTTATATTTAATAATATAAATTAAATATCCAACATAAATACGTTATATTAAAAAGTTTAAATAAGATTAGGATACCTAATAATATAAATTAAGTAATTATTTATTTAGAGAGTTCAAATAAAATTAATATATCTTATTTAATATTGAAATTAATTAGTTATTATTATCTAACAATAAAAATTATTTTTCTTAGATATTAAACTAAAAAAATATATATTAAGTTTTAAATTAAAATTTTAAAATATTAAATTTATCATTTATTTTAATAGATAATTAATTAATTATTATAATATTATCTATATTAAGTTTTAAATTAAAATTTTTAAAATATTAATTTATTAAATATTAGAATGAATAATTAATTAATCGTTATATATATATATATTTGGAGAGTTTAAATGAAATTATGATATTTTATTTGATATTAATATATATTATGATATATATTTTGCTCTCATCTTGCTATGTGTTACAATTTCTTAAAATTCAAATTAAATTTATTATAATAGATAATTAATTAATTAATTATTATATATATTTATTTAGATAATTCAATTAGGATTAGAATATCAATATTCTATTTAATATTGATAGTAATTAGTTGTATTTAATAATATAAATTAAATAAATATTTATTTGAAGAGCTCAAATATGATTAAGATGCATAATAATATAAATTAATTAAATATTTATTAGACAATTCAAATAAAATTAGGATATCCTATTTAATATCGATAATAATTAGTTATTATTATATAATAATATAAATTATTTTTTAAAAAATATTAAACTAAAAATATCTATATTAAAATTTTAAAATATTAAATTTATTATTTATTATAATATACAATTAATTATTTATTATATTTATTTATTTGAATAATTTATATAAAATTATGGTATCTTATTTGATATTTGATATTTGTAGGAGAGCACGAATAGAATTAGAATATTATATTTAATATTAATAATATATAATTATTTATTAGCTACTAATATAAATTAAATATATATTTATTTAGAGAGTTCAAATATGATTAATATATCATATTTAATATTGATAATAATTAATTATTATCTAATAATATAAATTATTTTTTAGATATTAAATTAAAAAATCTATATTAAGTTTTAAATTAAAAATTTTAAAATATTAAATTTATTATTTTTTTAATAACTAAACTATCAAGTTTTGCTTTTAGTGTTTTTTTCATGTTTTTATTTTTATTTTCGAGAATTTTTTGCACTCATATTTCGTTTCATCTTTTACTATTTATAAAATACTCAAGAAATTAAGTAGAATAATTGATATTACCTTTTGTTGTTGTTGTTTATCTTCTTTAAATTTGTCTGTCAATTTAAAGAGTCATAAGCAATATTACTATTGATTCATAGGAGGTTGTCATGTGGCTATACGCATGCAGTATCTTATTCTGTCAATCCTCTTCATTTTTTTTTTCATGATTAGATATGTGGCTATGTGCTCTCTTCTCTCTATTATTCTCTATTATAATAAATAACAAATAATTAATTGTTTCCCAGATTTTTAAATGAATGTTCGTCCTTTTTATCTTATATCTAATCCAACGTGTGGAAACTCATAAATACTTCTCCCCAGTAGACATATCTTCAGCCCTTAACATATTTTTTATCTGTATGTTTGTATATACAAGGATTTTTTTATGATATGATACATGCATATTGAAACCATAATTTTTAAAAAATAAACACACAACACATATGTGATAAGTTTATTATATTTATATATATATAATACAATGAAAGATAAATATATATATTAAAAATAAATATATAATAGTTCACTTATATATTAATATAATTATATGTACATACACACACGGGTATAAATATATATTTTAAGTCATAAAAATATAATGAGAGAAAAATATATATTCAAAATAAATATGTATTAGTTCATTTATATATAAATATAATTATGTAAGTAAAAAAATAATTTTTTTATGACAAAAAAGAAGAAGTTTTATAATGAAAATTGATTATAATTATCTAGTTAATAATTTACTAATATCATGTAAATTAAATTTTATGATAAAATATATCCTAAAAAAATTATCATAAAATGTATTCGAGTCGTGTTTTATATGTGTTCTAACCGTATTCAAAAAATAATAAAAAATAAAAAACATATGGAGACGTATTAAATAAGTATTCAAAAAATAATAAAAAATAAGACATACAGGAAAATATTAAATATGTGTCTATATCAGACACTCCTGCCTCCTTTAGATAGCAGTGGCATAGAAGGACTTAATATTTTTATTTTTATTAAAAGCCAGTTTAAAGACCTTTGGAACCCATATAATTTTTCTATCTACTAGAGGGAATCAATCCCTTCAAACAAGAGTTTCTCTTTGTTTTGATCAAAGGAATCAAAACTTTCATAAAGATGCTTCATTTCTTTCGTCAACTCCTCTAATCTCTTTTTTGCATTTACATTATTGGATTTTATCCAATTCTTCAGACAACCAGTAATGAAATTCAATTTCTGTGAGAAGTGAAAAATATTCATTTTTGATACAGACCAGGAGCTTCTAATTAGTTCTATGCAACCAGCATTTTTCTAATCACTTGAGTTCAAATTTTAAATTAACTTTTCCCGTACTTAGCTTAAGATAAAGAAACAAAGTGACAAGCCTGTGATATGACCCTAGGAAAGGCCCTTAAGAAACTGATGCTCTATTAAACTTCGTTCTCCAATCAACATTAGCTAAGACTCTATCAAGATGTTAGATGTTCATAGAGCCCTCTTGTTTATTGTTCTAAATGAACCTTGCCCTTTTTAATCCAATATCAATCCAATGTAAATTGTTAATCTAGCTAGCAAAAAGATCTCACCTGAAATTATCAATATGTCTTCTTCCCTGCTTCTCATAAGAGAAAAGAATATGATTGAATTCGCCTATGCATATCCATGGGACTTGATCTCTGGGGTTTAGTTTTGTAAAATGTTTTCCTTTTTCATATATACTGCCATAAACATACGTCAAAATAAAGAAATTAAAATTAGGTCATAGATAGATAAATGAATATAATTAAAATCTAAAGTGAGAGGTTGGATAAGCCAATTCCCTTGCCACCATAAAAAAAATCCCCTAACAGAGCCTTGAGGATCAACATACAATCCAAAGTTAAAACCTAACCTTCTTATATTGAACTTGTAATATCCTGTTTTAATAATAATAATAATAATAATAATAATAATAATAATAATAATAATAATAAACGTGCCCACCTAAAAATAGGTGGGCAATTTGAAAAAAAAAGGATTATTTTATTTAATTTAAAAAGAAAACAGAAAGAAAGAAAGAGAAAAAAAAAGAAAAGAAAAAAAAGAGAAACAGGAAAGAAAGAAACGTAGAAGGAGAAACAGAGACAGAGAGAGGCAGTAACGAGAACAGTGAAAGAGAGAAAGCGAGTTTTGTGTTTTTCTTTCGCTCGTTGCCTTTCGATCACCAAACAATGACACGCGCCGGCCACCAAAAAAGTAGACTCGTCGGTCTTTCCAACGGCATCAAAACCACTGTGAACGGCGATCTGAGTACGCCACACGCGCCGCCCAAAGCATTGGTCGAAAATTTTGCAGGTGCAATTTTTCGAAGACTATTCCGACCATTTTTCGATCTCTTTTTCGGCGATACGGGTATTTTAGATTTTTCTCTTCATAAGCTTTAATTTGACATCTTATTTGCTAATTTAGGATGTGTATTTTAAATTTTGATGAATAGTAAAATAAATAAATATATATAATTAATTCAGAATATTAATTATAATTAATAATTAATAATTAAGGAGTATAAATATTAAATTAAAATTTAATTAGTAAGTTATTGTGTTAGATTAAATTTATTTTATTACAATTTGGTTAATTATTAGATTTTTCTATTTAATTTAGATAAATTATTTGTTAAAAAAATAATTATAGTTGTTAATTAGTGATTAGTGTATATATATATATATATTAATTAGTATTATAAATTAATTAGATTTATACATGATTAGTTAATATTATGACATTAGGTTGAAGAAATAAATTTTTATTTAAAAATCAACAAAAGTAAATAAATACATAATTAATAATAAAAAAATAATAATGAAAATTAAATTATATATTATACATTTAAAATACTAACTTAAATTTTATTAGTTATTTACTGAATTTGATAAAAAAATTCTTATTTAATAGTAAATTATTTATTTACAATTATTTATGTAATAAATTGATTTAAATAAATAAACTATCAAATTCAAGATTTAAATATAGATATTAATTATTTAGTTACAAAATTAGTTTAATGAATGTAAATAAATTAAAATTTTAAATTTAGAGTAGAGTATGATTAAATTAATGAAACATTTAAGTTGTGAATGTGTATTAATAAAGTATAGAATAAATTACTTAAATTATACACACATATATATATATATATTTTAAGAATAAATAAATTAATACTTAGATGTTAGTAAATTTGAATTTATCATTAAATAATATTTAAGAAATTTTATTAATAGATATATATAGTTAATTAGTAATTGAGTAATTATTTGAAATTAGAATGAGGATAGGTATATATATATTAATTTTAAAATAAAAATATTTAGGGTTAAAATAAATTAAATTATTGAATAATAAATTTTTATTAATAATTTACATAATAAATTAATTATATTTATATATAAGAATATGGGTAATTATATATATATGAAAAATTGTGAATTATTGTATAAAGATTTTTAATATTAATTTAAAATTTTGAATAATTAATTAATTATCAAATGGTGAATATGTTAGAGATGAAAATTTATAACATTTAATATTTTATTCTATTATAATGATTAAAGTTATAGCTATCATTATTTAAGAATTAATAAATATTAATTAGTAATTAAAATACTAATATTATATTATTATGGTAACCAAAAATATCAAGAAATTTATTGTAGCTATAAAAAAATATTAATTTTAGCATAGTTGATAATATTTTTATAATTATAAAATAATCACTATAAATATATTATGTTAATTTTAAGTTTAGTATAGAATTATTTATTAATATTGATATTATTGCTAAAATTATTTAGTATTAAATTAAAAATTTATTTATTGAAAGAGAAAGAGTAAGTGGATAATTAATTAATTTTTAATTACATAAATAATGTTATAAATTTACTATAAAAAAATTATTATAAGTTAATTATATGGGATTATTAGAGAATGAAATATAAATAAAATACTAAGAAGAGTAAATAAATTATTTAGCATGATATAAATATTATTGTTGCTATTATTAATGTTATTAATATAAATTATTTTAAGACTTGGAATATTAAACTACGGTAGTATAAAAAAAAAGATAAATTTAATATTATTTTATATATAATCAAATTAATTAATAAAATAAATATTATTAAACCATTAAATTAAAGAACTAAAATAATATGATTTAGTTGTATAAAGAAATATTATAAATTTAGACACTCAAATTATATTAAGTTGTTAAAAATATTACTGAAATATTTGATAAATAATTCACTTGATAAATTATGTAATACTCATTGGAGTATTAATTTAAAATTTTAAGAACGATTGAGCTATGCCGAAACTCCGCCGAAAATTTGTTAGAATTTTAGGACTCATTTTCACGTTTTCTTTTTCATGCTATTTACCGCGTAGTAGTATTAATCCTAAATAAATTTTTTTTTTGTAAAGGTGGGCGGAACCACCGGCAATATTTATAAAAGATTAAATAAGAAAAAAGTTTGAGTTACAACCTCTTTAAAGATAGAGTAAATAAAAAATGAAATCCAAAATTACATGATAGGCAAAGAAAAAGAGAGCCTAATATCTAAAAGAAACATATGGTAGTCCATCCGCATCCGTCAAGATCATTCCAACAATTCTCTTAGGAAGAGAAAGCAAGGACCATAAATGCCTGGAATAACCATCAAGCCTGCATTGAAAAGCTAGTGAATGGGCAACTACATTACCTTCCCTGGGGATATATGAAATAACACACCCTTGAAGAGCCTCACGAGCACGATCAATCAAATACATGGAAGAAGGAGCATCCCCATTTAGTTGTTGAACTAATGTAAGGGAATCACTTTCGATATGGAGTTTGGATGGATAAATACCTTGATCGCAACACCAACAAAAACCATTCCATAAAGCATTAAATTCAGCAAGAAAAGGAGAATTAGCCTGTAAAATAAAAGAAGAGGCTCCAATAAAATAACCAGATTCATCCCTCAAAACAGCCCCTCCTGTCGCATTTTGCTCCGAAAAGGAAGCATCAACATTCAATTTCATAAAACCCATTGGGGGTCTTACCCAATACACAAGTTTAGGCCGAATGGTGGATCTCCCAAAACAGTAGGCAAAAAATCGTAACAAGAACTCTCCCTTGCCCACTTGTCACCCGAGTGAATAGCACCCCAACTAAGGAGGAGTTTCAAAATTCTATGATTCACAGCCTGTAAGCAAAAAGTTTGAGTACCCCAAGCAGAAGAACAGTAAGCACACCAAACTTCGTACAAAATAACCTGCGGTAAAATACAAGCCAGACGCCCTTTCATGGAACAGGACTTAGCCAATCTAAGCCAAGATTTCAACTCATGAAATAAAGAAGCACGACGTCTGCATTGAGGGAATAAGTATTCACAAAATAAATTCCAAAGACCATGAATCTTAGGACAATCATGAAAAATGTGAGAAATTGATGCAGGAGCATTAAAGCAAAACAAGCAAACCGAACATAAGGAAACTCCAAGCTGTTGAATTTTGTGAGGTAACGGAAGAGAATCCTGAAACACACGCCAAGTATGAATGGACAATTTGGCAGGGACCACAGAATTCCAGATACAAGCAATCTCAGGATTAGATTCCTTTTTGTCTCTAACCATGTCATATGCTAGAGATAAGGAGAATTTCTTGCCATCTCTCCAAACTACATTATCATCAACAAGAGAAAGGGTATCATGGTGTTTTTCATAAATTCTGCATAAATTTTTCCAACCAGGTGAGTCAAGAGCTGAGTATACAAAATCTCCCCGACGACCATATTTACCAGAAAGGCATTCTTCCCAAAGAGAATCTCTTGAGAGATACATCCATAGTCTCTTGATTGAAAAAGCTTCTTGAAGAGCAATCAACGATTTAATCCCCAAACCTAATTCCGTCACGGGATAACACATCTTATCATAACTTACCCAATGATGTTTTAAAGTATCAGTCCCACTCCAGTAGAATCTAGCAAGGCGTTTTTCCAAACCAATAATAATGGATTTAGGCAGTAAAAGAGCTCCCATGATATGAACCGGGATGGCACTCAACACATGCTTAATGAGAATAAGGCGACCACCTGGGCTAAGGAAACGTTTTAACCAACCTGCCAGTTTATCATCCACTTTTTGCAACAAATTTGAACAATAAGAGGCTCTAGTAATACCTTTAAAGACAGGAGCACCTAAGTAGGTAAGAGGGAGAGTGCCCTTACGAATGGTGAGAATATCTTCGAACTTCGAACTTGTGCACCATAGTTCTCTTAGCTTTATCAGAAACATAGAACGAGCTTTTGGCATAATTAATCAGCTGCCCTGAAACTCGCTGGTACAAATCTGAAAAAGCTCTAAAATACTTAAGAGATCTAGCATCACCATTAATAAAAATCAACAAATCATCAGCAAAAGCAAGGTGAGAAATAATAGGACACCCTCTAGTAAGCATGTAGGGCCGAATTTTACCCTTAGAGATTAAATCATTCAAACCTCTAGAAAAACCTTCAGATGCAAGAATAAACAATAAAGGAGAGAGAGGATCTCCTTGCTTAACCCCTCGCTTGACTTGGAAGAAACCGTAGTTCACTCCATTAACCAATATCGAAAGATGGGTAGCACCCAAATAACCAAGAATAAGTTGGGTAAATTTATCAGAGAAACCGAATTTAAGTAAGATAGCTTGGAGAAAGTCCCATGAGACCCTATCGAAAGCCTTGGCCATATCCAATTTGAGAGCAATATTATGACCCCAGGTTCTTTTATCGAGATCATGAAAAATCTCGTTAGCCAACATAATCTGGGCATGAATAGATCGACCTTTGAGAAAACCTGCTTGCTCTTTAGAAATAAGGTTGTCCAATATTGGAATGATCCGATTAGCCAAGATACGAGTGCATACCTTGCTAAAAAAAGAAGCAAGACAAATAGGGCGATAATTGTCAAATTTATTTGGATTAGCAACCTTAGGAAGTAGAATAATAGTCGCACTACCAACAGCTCGAGGAACAGGGACCCCCAAAAAGAACTCTTGAACAGCACTAATTACATCCCGACCAATAATATCCCAACAATTCCTGAAGAAACACCCATCATCCACTTTTAGGTGTGGATTCTACTGCAGTTATAGAACATAGAAAAGAACTAGTCGATTAAATAATTTGTGCTATCGATTAAGGTGAGTAGATAATTATATAATATTGGTATTTTATTAAATTATATATATAATTTGCTAAAATTATTTCATGATGAAATTATATTTATAATGAATTTGAAAGAAATAATTTTTATATATATTAAAAATGGAAACAAATAATGGTATGTTGGTGTTTGAATTATAATATGATGATTAATTATTGATACAGTTGAATAAATATTTTGAATACACTCATTATATATTTTCTAATAGAGACACCTGTAATGACGTGGCGTTAAAAGAATTAACGGATTATGATATGATACCGTCTTTGGGACAGTGCTTAGTATACATATAGCCTTTGGGGCATATATCAGGTAGTCGCCCTTTGAAAGCAGCTCTGCATATGTGTATGACCATGAATATTTGCTCTTGGTGCTCCATGCGTCATTACTGCGCCCAAAATGCCATATTTTACCCTTAGATTGTCAGTAAATATATGTTTACTAACGCTTAAGGTATTATGTTATCTATGGACTATATATATTGAGTGTATGAAATTATATGATTTAAATTTTATACTATGATATTGTGAATTTTATATTCTTTTAAGGAAGAATTTATTATACTGAAATTATGAAATTTTATACCAATAATTATATGAGAAAAACCTTATTTGTTTCTCCTTTGTTGTATAATTATCTCCTCACTGAATAGTTGGACTCACCCCTTAATATATAAATATTTCAGATATTGTTGGAGAATAAACCAGTAGAACACTCCTCCTTTCTTACCGTTCAGTGCATAGATAAGGTCGGGCTTACATAATTATTATTTGGAGTTATTTATGAATTATTTATATTTTTGTGTTGGATAATAAATAAGTTGTATTAAAAAAAATTAGCATCTATTGGATGATATTAATGTATGTATTTGAATAATATTAAAAAATAAATTGTGAGTAATATTTTTATAATAAAATAATATTAGAATAAATTATGAAATAAGTTCATTCTCAGAATTAAGAGAATGGGGTGTGGCATTTTATGGTATCAAAGATTGGTTTAAGATTCTGTAGACTTTTATGAAAAGACTTATAGTAATTTTAGTAAATAAGAAAAAAAGACTTATTTTAAATAAATAGTATACTCAATAAA
Source organism: Garcia nutans (assembly GCA_947685225.1). Classification (NCBI taxonomy): domain Eukaryota; kingdom Viridiplantae; phylum Streptophyta; class Magnoliopsida; order Malpighiales; family Euphorbiaceae; genus Garcia; species Garcia nutans. The sequence continues at coordinate 5,898,392 of CANTUV010000060.1, forward strand.
TTCTCAAATTTAAGTGAAATATATATATATGTAATAATAAAAAAATAAAAATATATATATATACATATAAATTTTCATAAATAATTACCCAAAAATAAGAGATAATTTTCAGGGTGCGCTAATATATATACTGTTATTTAAAAGAATATATATATATATACTATAAAAAAAGATTTTTACATGTAGCTGACTCATGTTTTATATATATATATAATTATTTTGTAGGATAATGCCGCCACTAATGCGAGGTGGTATAGGCCGTGGCAGAAATACTGACTGAAGAAATTGAATAGTTAGATTAGAAGAAGTCGGTCGACCTCTTAGGGATCTTACTCCACCTCTTTCTTCTGAGGAGTCTATTGATACTAATGAGTCTAATAGTAGCAGGCAAAATAATGATACTACTCTACAAGAAGAATCATCTGGAGTAAATTTATCTCCTCCACCTCCTGTTCCACCAGTAGCTACTCCAGTTATGCCTGCGATTATAGATCATGGTATTGGTGCTATTTTGACCCAATTACTAAATACAGCGGTAACAATGGGTAGCCAACACAAAAATCCTTGGGATACTATTTCTCATTGTCAGAAAATGGGAGCTAAGATATTTAATGGGTCTTTAGATTCTGAAAAGGCTGATAGATAGTTAAAGAAATTGGAGAAAGCATACTCACTATCTCGCTTATCAGATGAAGATAAATTAGGATATGTTCATGCATTCCTTGAAGGAGTAACTGAGAGTTGGTATAATAGATTGACCCGTGATTTTGCTGCTCGTTTGTCTTGGCAAATTTTTGTGATTAAATTTCAAGAGGAATATATAATAGACAATTACAAGAGAGAGAAGAAAAATATGTTCTTTAATCTTAAGGAAGACGGTATGACTATAACACAGTATGTTGACAGATTTGAAGAGTTGTACCGATATGTATCATATTTAATTGTGGAGAATAAAGACAGGTATAGTCGGTTTTATAATGAGTTACACTTTACAATTCGCAAAAGTATACCCAATTGGCAGACTTTGAATTTTCGTGCTTTGGTGGACAGAAAACTGGCAGTAGAAAAACTGATAAAAGAAGAAGTTGACTTTGCACAAAGAAAAAGGAAGCAGACTCAGGGTCCTTTTCATGGGAGTTCTAAGGGACAATTCAAGAGAGGAAACAGTTCACAGTCTAACCCTAATTATGGAGGTACAAGTAAGAGTGTTCAAGTGAGATAAGATCAACAGCTTAATAGATCACATGTCAGTCGTAGTTTGGTGGGACAGTCTGTTAGTAATTTTGGTGGTACTCAAAATTTTAGACAGGGTTATAGTATAAGAGCTGGACAGAGCAAATGATCTTTTCCTCAATGTGCCACTTGTGGCAAGTATCATTTGGAAGAATGCAGAAAAAAAATCTTTAGTCTATTTTCACTGTGGGAATGCTGGTCATTTTATGAGAGATTGTCCTTTGCTTGTTCATACTAGCACTTCAGTACATGGATCTTCTGTACCTATTAATCAGAGAGGGGGCAAGACACAATCAATTGGGAGATCATCTGGTAGAGGGGTTAATATTAGCATGAATAGACAGGGTGGAGCCATACCATCAAATCAGGGTTCATCATCCAGTAGACCACTTAACCAAGCCCGAGTTTTTGCTATTACTCGACAAGAGGCACTAGCATCACCGGAAGTTATGACTGGTATGTTATCCATTATTTTATCGTGATGCACATATTCTTATTGATCCTGGTTCCACACATTTCTTTCATATCTCATTCATTTGCCATATATTCGAATAGAGAATTGAGTTCCTTAGATAATGGGTTAGCGGTGAGTTTTTCAGTCTGGACTTCTATATAATGTAAGTTTGTGTATAGGGATTCAATAGTCAACTTAGGTGACTTTGAATTAATAGCAGATCTTATTCCCTTGCCCATACGGGAGTTTGATATTATTTTAGGGATGGATTGATTATCCTGTCATCATGTCACTGTTGATTGTTATGAGAAAAAAGATGATTTTTACTATGGCTGAAAATTTTAATCTTACATTCTGTGGTGAGCAAAAGTTTCTTCCATCATGTGCTATTTATACTATAACATCTAAAAAATTACTTAAAAAAGGTTGTCAGACATATTTAGCACATGTAATTAACACGCTGTTAGAAGGACTTAAATTGGAGGATATTCCGATAATATGTGAGTTTTCAGAAGTGTTTTCAGAAGAACTTCCAGGTTTACCTCCTGATAGAGAAATTGAGTTCTCTATTGATGTTCAGCCTGGCACAGCTCCTATTTTTCTAGCTCCTTACAGAATGACTCCTGCAGAGTTGAAGGAATTGAAGCTGCAATTGCAGGAATTATTAGATAAGAAATTTATTAGACCCAATGTTTCACCTTGGTGAGCCCCTGTGTTATTTGTGAAAAAGAAAGATGGCTCTATGCGGTTGTACATTGATTATAGACAACTAAACTGGATTACTATTCGAAATAAATATCATTTGGCCCTCATTGTTGATCTTTTTTATCAGCTTCAATGTGCCAAAGTCTTTTCCAAGATAGACTTGCGATCGAGGTATCATCAGTTAAAAATAAAAGAGTCGAATGTACCTAAACCATCATTTAGAACTCGCTATGGATATTACAAAATTTTAGTAATGCCATTCGGATTAACTAATACTTCAGCTGCTTTTATGGATCTTATGAATAGAGTATTTCATTCTTATTTGGATAGATTTATAATTGTATTTATTGATGATATTCTAGTGTATTCTCGAAGTAGAGAGGAACATGAGAAACACTTAAGAATTGTGTTACAAACCTTAAAGAGCAAGCAATTATATGTCAAGCTTAGTAAATATGAATTCTGGTTGGATAGAATGGTATTTTTGGGGCATGTTATATCAGCAGAGGGAGTTTATGTGGATCCTAAAAAGATTGAGGCAGTAATGAATTGAGAGCCGCCAACAAATCCAACGGAGGTGAGGAGTTTCTTAGGCTTAGCTGGGTATTATCAATGCTTTGTTTAAGACTTTTCCATTATTGCTTCACCACTGACAAAACTGTTAAGGAAGAATGTGAAGTTTAACTGGACTGAGAAATGTCAGCAAAGCTTTGAAAAATTGAAGGCTTGTTTGATTTCTGCTCCTGTTCTTACTCTTTCTTCAGGCGATGGTAGTTATATGGTGTATAGTGATACTTCATTGAAAAGGTTTAGGTTGTGTCTTGATGCAATATGGGAAGATGATAGCTTATGCATCTAGACAACTTCGATCTCATGAATTAAATTATCCTACTCATGATCTGGAATTTGCTGCAGTTATTTTTGCTCTAAAATTTTAGAGGCATTATCTTTATGGAGAAAAGTGCTAGATATTTACTGATCATAAAAGTTTGAAGTATCTTCTTTCTCAAAAAGAGTTGAACTTAGGGCAGAGGCATTAGATTGAGCTGCTAAAGAATTATGATTGTACTATTGAGTATCACCCAGGGAAAGCTAATATAGTAGCTGATGCTAAAATCTTATGGTAGTCTTTTCCATATTAAGACGGTACGACTTCCATTATTATTGGACCTTTTATTATTAGGAGTAGATTTGATGATGTATAAATCTAGAGCACCATTGGCCACTTTTAAGGTTAGACAAATTTTGATAGAAAGACTGAGAGAAACCCAAGTTTTAAATGAGGAAATGAAGAAGATCTTTGATGGTGTAAAGGCATGTGCTCATACAGATTATTCCATCAAAGAAAACGGCACCTTGGTACTTGGTAGCAGGTTATGTGTACCAAAGTATGATATTTTAAAAAAAGAAATAATGGAAGAAGCTCACTTTTTTGCATATTCTATACATCCAGGTAGTATCAAGATGTGTAGAACACTAAAAAACTACTGGTGGAAGGGTATGAAGAAGGATGTAGCAGACATTGTAGCAAAATGTTTGGTATGTCAACAAGTTAAGGCAGAACATCAACATCCTTCATGTCTTCTGCAACCTCTCCCGATTCTTGAATGAAAGTGGAAGCACATTACTATGGACTTTATTTCTAGTTTGCCTCGTACTCAATAGGGTCATGAAGCTATTTAGGTGATTTTAGACAGGTTGATAAAGTCATCTCACTTTCTACTTATCAAAATAGATTTCTCTCTAGATATACTTGCAGAGCTTTATGTGAAGAAAATTGTGAGATTACATGGTGCTCGAATTTCTATCGTATCAGATAGAGATTCACGATTTACTTCTAGATTTTGGCCTAGTTTGCAGAATGCTTTAGGTACAAAGGTAAAATTCAGCACTTCTTTTCACTCTCAAACTGATGGTCAGTCGGAGCACATTATCTAGACCTTGGAAGACATGCTTAGAGCCTGTGTCATAGAATTTAAAGAAAGTTGGGATAAACATTTATCATTGACGGAGTTTGCATATAATAATAGTTTTCATTCAAGTATTGACATGACACCTTATAAAGCATTGTATGGAAAAAAATGCAGAACTCTAGTATGCTAGAATCAAGTTGAAAAAAGAAAATTGATGAGTCCAAAATTGGTTCAGATTACCAGTGATAAAATCCAATTGATTAGAGACAGATTAAAAGTGGCACAAGACATGCAGAAGAGTTATGTAGATTTGAAGATGAAGGACATTGAGTATGATGTAGGAAATAAAGTGTTCTTAAAAATCTCTCCATGGAAGGGTGTTGTACGATTTGGTAAACGTGAAAACTTGAGTCCACGGTTTATAGGGTCTTATGAGATTATGGAGAAGATTGGTTCTGTTGCTTATTGACTTATATTACCACCAGAATTATTTCAAATACATGATGTCTTTCATGTATCCATGTTGAAAAAATACAGAAGTGAACCTTCGCATATTTTCTGGAGACAACCAGTAGAATTACGATAAGATCTGACTTATAAGGAAGAACCAGTCACAATTCTAGCCAAGGAAGAAAAAGTTTTAAGAAACAAGGTTATTCCTTTGGTGAAGGTCCTATGAAGTAATCATTCGAAGAAATAAGTAACTTGAAAAACAGAGTAAGATATGATTACTCAATATCCTCATTTGTTTTCATCTATAAGCAAGTTAAATTCGAGGACAAATTTTCTTTAAGGAGGAAAGAATATAATATCATGTTTTAAAATAATAATAATAATAATAATAATAATAATAATAATAATAATAATAATAATAATAATAATAATAAATGTGCCCACCTATCGAGTAGGTGGGCAATTTAAAAAAAAGGTTTTTTTTATTTAATTTAAAAAGAAAATAAAAAGAAAGAAAGAGAAAATAAAAGAAAAAGAAAATAAAAGAAAAAGAGAAATGAGAAAGAGAGAAACAAAGAAGGAGAAACAGAGAGAGAGAGAGAGGCAGTAACGAGAACAGTGAAAGAGAGGAAGAGAGTTTTGTATTTTTCTTTCGTTCGTCCCCATACGATCACCAAACAACGACACGCGTCGGCCACCGAAAAAGTAGACTGGTCTGTCTTTCCAATGACATCAAAATCACTATGAACGGTGGCCTGAGTACACCACACGCGCCGCCCCGCTGGTCGAAAATTCTGCCGGCGCAACTTTTTGAAGACTATTCTGACCGTTTTTTGATCTCTTTTTACGGTTATATGGGTATTTTTAGAATTTTCTCTTCATAAACTTTAATTTGATATCTCATTTGCTAATTTAGGATGCGTATTTTGAATTTTGATGAATAGTAAAATAAATAAATATATATATAATTAATTTAGAATAATAATTATAATTAATAATTAAGGAGTATAAATATTAAATTAAAATTTAATTAGTAAGTTATTGAGTTAGATTAAATTTATTTTATTATAATTTGGTTAATTATTAGATTTTTCTATTTATTTTAGATAAATCATTTATTAATAAAAAATAATTATAGTTGTTAATTAGTGATTAGTATATATATATATATTAATTAGTATTATAAATTAATTAGATTTATACATGATTAGTTAATATTATGATATTAGGTTGAAGAAATAAATTTTTATTTGAAAATCAATAAAAGTAAATAAATACATAATTAATAATAATAAAATAATAATAATTAAAATTAAATTACATATTATAAATTTAAAATACTTACTTAAATTTTATTAGTTATTTACTGAGTTTGATAAAAAAAATCTTATTTGATGGTAAATTATTTATTTACAATTATTTATGTAATAAATTGATTTAAATAAATAAACTATCAAATTAAAGATTTAAATATAGATATTAATTATTTAATTATAAAATTAGTTTAATAATTGTAAATAAATTAAAATTTTAAATTTAGAGTAGAGTATGACTAAATTAATGAAACATTTAAGTTGTGAATGTTTATTAATAAAGTATAGAATAAATTACTTAAATTATACACATATATATATATATTTTAAGAATAAATAAATTGATAGTTAGATGTTAGTAAATTTGAATTTATCATTAAATAAGATTTAAGAAGTTTTATTAATAGATATATATTTAATTAGTAATTGAGTAATTATTTGAAATTAAAATGAGGATAGATATATATATTAATTTTAGAATAAAAATATTTACGGTTAAAATAAATTAAATTATTGAATAATAAATTTCTGTTAATAATTTACATAATAAATTAATTATATTTATATATAAGAATATGAGTAATTATATATATATATATGAAAAACTGTGAATTATTGTATAAAGATTTTTAATATTAATTTAAAATTTTAAATAATTAATTAATTACCAAAAGGTGAATATGTTAGAGATGAAAATTTATAACATTTAATGTTTTATTCTATTATAATGATTAAAGTTATAACTATCATTATTTAAGAAATAATAAATATTAATTAGTAATTAAAATACTAATATTATATTATTATGGTAACCAAAAATATCAACAAATTTATTGTAGCTCTAAAAAAATATTAATTTTAGCATGGTTGTAATATTTTTATAATTATAGAATAATCACTATAAATATATTATGTTAATTTTAAGTTTAGTATAGAATTATTTATTAATATTGATATTATTACTAAAATTATTTAGTATTAAATTAAAAATTTAATTATTGAAAGAGAAATAATAAGTGGATAATTAATTAATTTTTAATTATATAAATAATATTACAAATTTACTATAAAAAATTATTATAAGTTAATTATATGAAATTATTAGATAATAAAATATAAATAAAGTACTAAGAAAAGTAAATAAATGAAAACAAATAATAGTATGTTGATGTTTGAATTATAATATGATAATTAATTATTGATACAATTGAATAAATATTTTAAATACTCTCATTATATATTTTCTAATAGAGACACCTGTGATGATGGGGTGTTAAAAGAATTGACGGATTATGATATGATACTATTTTTGGGACATCGTTTGGTATATATATAGCCTTTGGAGCGTATATCAGGTGGTCGCCATTTGGACGCCATAGTAGACATAACAAAGGGAATGTGCTAAGTGATTGTACAAACAGAAATATATTCTAAGATAGGGCTCGGTAAGGGACACAAAGCATAAAATTAGAGGTTAATAAATATGGTATTAGGAAGATAAGTGGAAGAGGAGAACTTGAACCGTTAAAGGGATTGGTGAACAAGTTGAGTAAATGGGATAAAAGCTCATGACTCAATATGACTCAGCAAATTTATATTCATTAGTAAAAAAAATATGAGTTTAGGATGGCCATATAGTACAATCGAAAGTTTAAGAGCAAACTGACTGAATCAGTAAAGTTTAAGAGGCTACATATATGTTTGACTTATAAAAATTGAATGTATAATGAAAAATGGCTATTATATTAAAATTTATAATATGAGCCATGTATAAAAGTTGTACATAAACAAATGAAGTGAATATATTTTTTTGATAAAATGGTGAAAATAAATAGTTACTGCACTATCCTCCGAGGGAGAGAACTCCTCATTGCATGCTCAAATAATATCTGGTTAATTCCAGAAGGGACTGAAACTAGGACGTGTAAACCCAATGGAAAATTTACTCAAACTTCGTAAGCTTGTCCGCTGCTCTATTTGCCTCAGGAGAGGCATGTTGTAAATTGCATTCCCAACTCCTTTTGAGTAATTCAACAACTTCTATAATCAGGCTTGAACTATGGGAACCCTCCATGCTTCAAGTTATCAGTTGCACTACTACAAGCCGTCTTGGATATTTTAGGGGCCCCGAGCAGAAATTAAGATATGGGCCCCTAAAAAACAGTATCGGAGCGAAAATTTTGAATTTGAGGGGCCGCCCAAAAATAAATATTTAGGACTTAAGGGCTTAAAAATAACAATGTAAAACTTGAGGGGCTCAAATTTTATTGTATGATTAACGTTGGACCCAAATTTTATTGTATAATGAATGTTTGAAAAAAAATGTAATGTTGATGATAGTGGGAATCGATCCCCATACCTTTTGATCATATACAACACGCTAGACCACCACAGCAAATTAAATTTTTTTACTTTTTACATATATGTATATATATTTATAAATTTGGAGCCCTATCAAAATCAGGGGCCCTGAGCGGTTGCTCATGTTGCTCCCCCTTGAGCCGGACCTGCACTATTAGCTGGCTATATGTTTCCAAGATAACCCATCTATAACCTTTCTCCTAAGCAAGTTCTGCTCCTTTTAATGTTCCCCAGATTTCAGCTTCCACCACAGAGCATTTTTCAATCTTTAAAACAAACCCAACTAGCCATTTACTATTCTCATCTCTGATAAATCCTCCTGCATTAGCCATCTCATTGTCAAGTAGAGCTGCTCCATCGATGTTCACTTTCACCACTCCATGTATCGGAGGTTCCCAACTTATATTAGTGTCTTTATAAGCTAATGTGGACCTTCCCAATGCATTGGAGTTGGCTTAAACCACCTCTTGCACAACTATTTCAATTCTATGTATTTTCTAGGACTCACCCCTCAATTTTGTTTGCAAATATATGTTGGTTCCTCCATCCCTAGAGCATCCAGCATGTTAGCCCAAAAGTAATCACCCATCTTCCTTCCCCATCTGATCTGGCACTCCTTCCCAGATTATTGAGTAACCATGTCCTATAATCACCATTAAAGAAAAGTGAATATATTTAAACTTGAAAGAAATAAACTATTAATTGCCTCATAAAATTCATCTTAAAAAATCAATTATATAAAACATTGTAAAACCTATAATTGGACAAAATTTTACATTCTTAGTTTACATTCTTAAATTTTATTTTGTTAAAAATCAAAACATGTGCATTGATATAATTATCATAATTACACTTTATAAACCCAAAATATTACCGAAATACTATTTAATCAATTGTACCGATAAAAAATACTGTTGTATATTAATCATTACAAATACTACAATTTAAAGCAAATCAATCATTCTCTCTTTCTCTTGTTGACAACTTGTTTCCCCTCTTCAATGAGTTATAAGGAGGACTTAATTATTTGAGATTTTAGCTTTGAAGGGCTCAGTTCGATTCGATTTAGAGTTTAATTATCCTTTTGATCTATTTAATTTTAGGGACTCATTTATTCTTTTAACAGTAAATTTAAGAAGAAAAGAAGTTAGAACTTATTTAAGAAAGTAAGTATATTATAAAATTAAATATTAATACATTAAATTGCAAAAGTAAATACATAATAAATTTAAATATTAGTACAAAAAATTTTTAAAATATTAATTTCTAACATCTATTTTCTCCAATTTTCTTTTCTTTATTTTTAGAGACATTTACAAAAATAACCGGAAAAAGAAACTCATTTTAAAATATACAGTAGAAAAAAATTATAAAAATACGGATGAAGAGCTTTTTTTTTTTTGCAAATTTATGAAAACTTGAGTTTTGTTGACTTATTAGCCAGTTTCTTTACAAATGGCCATTGTTTATTTTTAAACAACATGCATTTTTTTAACTTTTTTTATCTTTTAATTTTAAAATAAATTTTTTAAAATATTAAATTAAAAAATATTTATATTAAATTTCTATTTATATGTAATAAATACCTATATATATATATATCCACATATACTCTCATTTTGAAAATAAAATTAAATATTTATTTATATTAATAATCTTATTTAATTTATAATTTATAAAATAATTTATTATATATTATAAAATTATTTAAAATAATTAATTAGCAAAAAAATATTAGTATAAAATTAATATATGCTGTTATATACTCATATAAGTTATATAAAATAATATATATTAATTAATTTGCAATAAAATATCGATATACAAACTAAAATATATTGATATATATTACATATAATAATATATATATCTATTGATATGAAAAAAATTAGTGCACAACTAATATATGTTGATATATGTTATATATAACAACATATATTAGTTGATTTGTAAAAGAAATATCAGTATACAATTAATATATATTAATATATGAAACATATAATAATATATACTAATTGATTTGTAACTAAATATCTATATACAAACTAATATATGTTGTTATATATTATTATATGTTTCATATAATAAACAACATATATTAGTTAATTTGTAAAAAAAAAATATCAGTATATATCAGATATATATTGATATATGTTGCATATAACAATATATATATAAGTTGATTATAATAAAATATCAATATATAAATTAATATATGTTGTTATATGTTACATATATCAACATATATTAATTGTATAGTAATTTTTTTTTATATAAATTAACTAATATATGTTGTTATATGTAACATATATCAATATATATCGGTTGATTTAAAGAAAGAAACATGAGAATATATTGTGTTATATGCTGATATATGTATTATATATATCTCAACGTATATCACATGATTTAGGAAAAAAAATATAAAAATACGAAGTGTTATATGTTGTTATATGTTCATATATGTTGCATATGACATATATTAATTGATTTGCAAAAACAATACCAGCATACAACTAATATATGCTGATATAAGTTATATATAACAATATATATATAAGTTAATTTATAATAAAATATCAATATACAAATTAATATATGTTGATATATGTTACATATATCAACATATATCGCTTCTCTAAAGTGTTATATATTGTTATATATGCCGATATATATAACATATATCAGATAATTTAAAGAAAGAAAAATAAAAATAAAAAGTGTTATATACTAATATATGTTAATGATTTAGAGAAAAAAATATAAGAATATAAAGTATTATATACTATTATATGTTCATATATATTACATATAACAACATATATTAGTTGATTCACAAAATAAATATCAATATATAAATAATATATGTTGATATATGTTACATATAATAATATATATCCGTTGATTTATAATAAAATATTAGTATACAAACTAATATATATTGATCTATATTATATATAACAATATATATCAGTTTATTTGTAATAAAACATCAATATATAAACGAAAATACACTGTTATATATTCATAATGTTATATATAATAACATATATTAGTTTATTTGCAAATAAAATATCAGAATACAATTAATATATGTTGTTATATATTCATATATATTACATATAATAATATATATTATTTTCTGTTCGGTATATCTAATTATGTATAATATATACTCATATATAACTAAACATATCAATATTATATATTGTTATCTTGGTATTTTATTTAAATTAATATTCATTTTATTATCTTTAAATTATTATAATAATATTTTTATTAAATTAATAAAAATATATTCTAATAAAAATAATATTTTTAATTACACAACTAACATATACATAACAATAAAAAAATAATTGTTCTTTATTTTATTAAAAATTTAATTTTGATTTCAAATAAAAAATAATACTCACAAAATATATATATATAATATAGAAATATTTTAATATAAATATTATAATTTTCAATATATCTATATATTTTATTTGTATGTTATGAATATGTTAAATTATAATTAATTAAATATATGTTTATATATGTTACATATAACAATATATATTAGTTGGTTTACAAAAGAAATATCAATTTATATCTGATATATGTTACATATAACAATATATATCCGTTAATTTATAATAAAATATTAGCATACAAATTAATATATGTTATATATATTATATATAACAACATATATTATTTTATTTGTAATAAAATATCAATATATAAACTAAAATACACTGTTATATATTCATAATGTTATATATAACATATATTAGTTGATTTATAAATAAAATATCAGCATACAACTGATATGTACTGTTATATGTTTATATATATTACATATAACAATATATATTATTTTCTGTTCGGTATATCTAATTATATATAATATATACTCATATATAACTAAACATATCAATGTTATATGTTATCTTCATATTTTATTTAAATTAATATTCATTTTATTATCTTTCAATTATTATAATAATATTTTTATTAAATTAATAAAAATATATTCTAATAAAAATAATATTTTTAATTACATAATCAACATATACATAACAATAAAAATATAATTGTTCATTCTTTTATTAAAAAATTTAATTTTGATTTCAAATAAAAAATAATACTCACAAAATATATATAAAAAATAAATATATAAAATATAAAAATATTTTAATATAAATATTATAATTTTCAATATATCTATATATTTTATTTATATGTTATGAATATGTTAAATTATAATTAATTAAATATATATTTTTTATAAAATTATATTAAATAATAAAATTTAAAAGTTAATTAAATAAAATATTAAAATATAATAATAATATAAAATAGTTGCTTGGTCAAAATATAAATAATCAAACGGCTATTCATATGTAGCCACTCATTATACAAACGGCGTGAAAAAAAATTGTGCAACATAATATTGAAAAAAAAAATCAAACTTTTACGTATAAATGTAAAATAAAAAGTATAAAAATATAAAAAAAATAAATTTAGCACTATAAAAATGAAAAATGAAAATAAAAATATAATGCGTGATGTAATTTTTTCTTATTTTTAAAGTTTTAATTTAATAGACTAATAAATTATTGGTGTGAGTGATTCATCACTCTTATTTTTTAAATAAGTAATTATAAATTTAATTTTTATGAATAAAGTTACTATTTAATGAGATTATTTTACTGCTTAGTTGGCTGGCCTAATACAAATAAGATTAATTTTAGCTTAGTGCGTTCAAGTCCACGTGTGATTATAAAAAAAAAGGGTTTTCTCTTAATAATGTGACATAATTGATTCTTTTCTGTTCCTTTTTCACAAGTACATCATGCAAATAGCCTTTTTTTAAGGATTTCATCAAAGTAACTTATTATGGAAAATGTAGAAGCTAGAAAAGTCAATTAATTAATAGTTGACAAGAATCTCTAAACATATGAAATGTAATTTTAACACTTCAATCTAATAACTTTATCAAGTCAAAAGTTAATAATAAAACACTTAATTAACTATAACGATTTCGAAATTTCATAACTAGATGAATGGGTTGCTTTTGTTAAATTTTTCCTTTATTGACATAGAAATAAAAAAGAAATCTATCAAATCTTATATTGATCTCGTTAAACTAAAAAAAATAAAAAAAATAATATATGTTATATTATTTCACTAAGAATATATAAGCATAAAAAAGAATAATGGTTGATAGTGAAGAAACATGACCATGTTACATATCATTGTCCTCACTTGAAAAACATAGACAACTACACATCCTCCAAAAATTGGTAACAAGATTCTTCCTCCCAATTATGGGCTGTAAAGCTATATAAAATTTTTCACATGTCACTTTCTATAAATATTTATAAAATTAATTATGAATTTTTTTAAGTCCTATAAGTAATATATATATATATATATAAAAGAAAACCTATAACAATGGAAATTTATTTGGGAAACATCACAATCCATCCAATTTCTCATATCAATTTTGTATGTATTTGTTTTCACTAATAAATCAATTCTAAGAATATAAATATTAATAGTTGATCAAATTTATTAAGAGTTTGATCATCAGTCACCAAGAGTTGGATATTCATTATTTAATTTATAAGTTCCTAAATATAAGCAAAGATATATGAAAATAGTATAATATTACCCACCATAGATAGAAGAATTGACAGAAGCACTTGGTTAACATTAGAGAGGTGCCATGTTCGATCTATGAAAATTTTTTCAACCAACCCTCATAAGTGTAAAAGTGTTGGTGTCCCAGGTGTGGAGCATTTTTATAAGCCCGTATTAAAGTAAAGAGCCCTGGCGGTGGATTGTTGGGCTAGCCTCTTTGAAATTTACCTTTGCGGTCGGGCTCCACTCCAGAAAGGTGGTCGGACTCCGTCAAAAGTTCTCGTTAGAAAAAAAAAAGATAGTATAATATACTCTAACCTCACTCAATTAATAATTTTGGTAATCATCAAAGAACTAATCATTTCATGCGAAGATAATGCAAAATTTGGCAAGTCCATATCTTCTCATCCTAAATTTTAGAGGGCCCTTCCTCCAACCCTAAAATGGTGCCATAATCTATGGCAAAATTTCCTAATTTATTTGTCATATATATATATATATTCTTATATTTGGTAAATCACCCAATGCCATGTAGTTAAAGAAAAGCTTTAAACAAGTCCATTTCTATTAGAAACGGATTTTCGGTCCTCATTATTGATCTAAATTAGAAACGGACTCTTGTTTTTCATTTTTGTTTTTCATTAGAAATGGATTACTATTTCCGTTTCAATTCATTTAGCATCAAGCATTTTTGAAACAAAATTTTTCCGTAAGTCTATTTCAAATTTTATTTAGAAGAAGATTTTTATTAACTAGAAAAAGGATATTTTCATATCTAAATTGGTTATATTTTGCAGTACCTTCTAGTCAGCAACAACTCTAGTTTTTCCTTCTCTCTTAGGTTTTATACTTATTTTCAGCTTTTTTTTTATTATTATTATCGTTAGATTTAACGCTTAATAGGTCCCTTTTATTCTGCATCTACGTAGTGGAAGGGGTTATTTTTATATATCCAATATTTGGGAAAGAAAATCATCATATAGCTCCAGAGGTTTTTTTACAGTTTGGCTAGCCATCCATAGTCTATGGTGTTTTATAGTATTAATAAAGAGAGATTTGTTATTTTCAGTAGTTGGAGGACGAAGAAAATGAATGGGCTTCAATGTTCTAATTCCTAGATTACTTCTATTTTTGGCATCCTACCTTTCCATATGGTCAAGTAAGCTTCATTCTTTGTGGCTTTCTGTTAGCCCCCTAAAGTCACTGGCCCAGTGGAGCACAAGGGATGGGCACGCTGGTCCTAAGTGCAAGCCAATTCACATGCAGGTTGGCATGGCAGGCAGTGTGGCAATTGTGGCGGAGTGTAGGCTGCCAAGCTTAAGTATCAAGGGCATGGCTTAAGCAAGCATGCAAGGCTGGCATTGGCAGCAGGCCAAGCAGCCAACGAAATAAACAAGCAGTGTTGGTACAAGGGTTGGCATGGTTGCTGGAAGGCAGTAGGCTGATGACTTGGTTATCCACGAGATTGGCTTGGATGGGTTCAGATATGTCTGGGACAGATTGCCAACATGGCAGAAGACAGTTTTAATTATCTGTATTGAATCTCTGAAATCCTGGCCCTAGGCAGTTGGGGGTGTCAACTGCTCCTGTAATAACCTTGTAGACAGTAACTGCCAAATAACTGCCTTTGTAACTGCTGTATGTATAAGTAGGCAGTAGATATGCTATGTAATGTGTTGAAAAAAACGTATGTCCCTTTCTGTAATCCTTATTATTGTGAATAATAAAAGGTTGGGAAGATTTCCTGTATGCTTTGTGTGTGCACTGTTCTGTGCTAACCTTCCTTTCTTACTTTACTTGCACATATTGTACTGAGTGCTATTGTTGGTAGGCTGAACCAAGTAGAGACTTGGCTGCCACACAGGCAATTTCCTTGAACGAAAAATTACCCCTGTGACAACTGGTATCAGAGCCTAGGTTAGGCTTGAAAGATTGGTCGGTTCTTACACAAATGGCTGGTGGAAATGCTGAAATACGTGAAAGAGTGTCTCGCCTGGAGGCACTGGTTGGGGTTGTTCCTGATGATGGAGAAACAACTCCACTGGCTACCAGAGTTACCAACTTGGAAGCAGAATTGCTGGATATCCACAAGTCTCTTGTGGACGAATTAAGCCAAGTTCGCAAAGATCATGAGGATCTGTCCCTCGAAGTTGGGTTTCTACGAAGGGCTCTTGCGAAAAGTCCTGGCAGTGCTGATGATCGTCCCAAAGTTAAAGTTCCTGAACCAAAAGGGTTTGGTGGGGCAAGGAGTGCCAAGGAACTCGAGAATTTCTTGTGGGATATGGAGCAGTATTTTAACGCTGCTCGTGTACCTGAGACAGAGAAGGTAACAATTACCAGCATGTACCTTGTTGGTGATGCGAAGTTATGGTGGAGAACTCGCATGTCGGATGACGAAAGTGCTGGTAGGGAAAAAATTGAAACGTGGGATCGTTTGAAGAAGGAATTGAAGGATCAGTTTCTTCCAAGCAACACTTCATGGGTTGCACGAGACAGGCTGAAGCGTCTCAAACAGATGGGTACCGTGCGGGAATATGTCAAGGAATTCAGTTCCTTGATGCTTGACATACAGAACATGTCAGAGGAAGATAAGCTGTACAATTTCCTCTTCGGATTACAACCTTGGGCGCAAATGGAACTTCGGAGGCAGAATGTAAAAGACCTCCCTAGTGCCATTTCAGCCGCTGATGCATTGGTTGATTTTCGAATTAGCAAGGAAAGTTCTGATGCTCCTCTCAATTTGAAGTCCAAAAAGGGCAGAGAAAAGAAAGGGGAGTGGAAGAAGACCTCCAAGAGGAAAGAAGGCGGTGACAAGGAGAAAGGCAAGCAGTCTGATGCCTTTTCTCAAGCCAAGGCTGACAGTTCGAAAAATGGGCATGGTTGCTTTCTGTGCAATGGTCCCCATCGAGCCAGGGAATGTCCCAAGCGGGAGAAACTGAATGCTCTCATATTGGAGGAAAACCATGAGAACACGGGGCATGAAGTGGCAACTCTTGTCAATCCTCTGCAATTATTGAATCAAGTAAGTTTACTTTGCACTTTGACAGAACATGATATATTGGCAGCACATGGGCAATTGTTGCATATTGCATTAAAACTGAATGGGAGAGAAATTATAGCAATGGTGGATACTGGGGCCACTCATACTTTTGTCTCTTCAAAGATGGTGCAACAATATGGGCTTTCTGTGAGTAAGTGCCCAAGCTTCCTAAAAACTGTGAATGCAAAGGCGCAAGCAGTTGTTGGCATGGCTTACAATGTGCCTATGACTGTTGGCTCCTGGATTGGAAAAGCCAACATGTTGGTGATTCCACTGGATGACTTTGACTTGATTCTTGGTATTGATTTTCTGCGGAAATAAAAAACAGTCCCTATGCCTCACTTGGATGGAGTGATGGTAATGCATGAGTCGAGCCCCTGTTTTGTTGCTTGCACACACTCTCATGAGAAGGGTGATAAAAGAAGGAAGACAGAGTTCATGTCAGCCTTAACCCTAGAGAAAGGGTTGAAACGAGGTGAGGATACTTATTTGGCAGCACTGTTGGAAGTGAAGCCAGACAGAAAAATTGAAGTGCCGGATTCTGTAGCGGAAATTCTAAAAGAATTTGCAGATGTGATGCCTGCAGAGTTGCCTAAGAACTTGCCACCAAGGAGGGCAATAGACCACAAAATTGAATTGGTTCCTGGGTCTGTTCCCCCTGCTCGACCACCATACCGCATGTCCCCACTGGAATTGGCAGAACTACGGAAACAGTTGAATGAGTTGCTGGATGCAGGATTTGTTCAGCCCTCAAAAGCCCCTTATGGTGCTCCTGTTCTATTCCAGAAAAAACAAGATGGGTCCCTGCGAATGTGTGTTGACTATCGGGCATTGAATAAGGTGACGGTAAAGAACAAATATCCAGTCCCTTTGGTGCAGGATCTGTTGGATCGGTTGAGTAAGGCATCATGGTTCACAAAGCTGGATTTGAGATCTGGGTATTGGCAAGTCAGAATAGCAGAGGGTGATGAAGCCAAGACCACCTATGTGACCCGATACGGTTCTTATGAATTTCTTGTCATGCCTTTTGGCTTGACTAATGCTCCTGCTACTTTTTGTAATTTGATGAATGATGTACTGTATGAATTTCTTGATTACTTTGTTGTTGTTTATTTGGATGACATTGTAATTTACAGTAAATCATTTGAGGAGCATTTGCAGCATTTGAGAGAAGTGCTGTGTTGTTTGCGGAAACACAAATTATTTGTGAAGATGGAAAAGTGTGAGTTTGCTACACAGGAAGTGATGTTCCTGGGTCATTTGGTAAGCAAACACCAAGTGCGGATGGATCCCAAAAAGGTGCAGGCTATAGTTGATTGGCAGGCCCCTACCAAAGTGACAGAACTGAGATCCTTTCTTGGATTAGCAAACTACTACCGCAAATTCATTCATGGTTATTCAAAGAAGGCAGCCCCATTGACTGATCTGTTGAAAAAGAATGTAACATGGGTATGGTCAGATGCATGCAAAGATGCTTTTGAGAAGTTGAAATCTGCCATAGCTTCTGAACCTGTGTTGCGGCTGCCAGACTTTGAGTTGCCATTTGAGGTGCATACGGATGCATCAGACAAGGCAATCGGTGGAGTGTTGGTACAGGAGGACCATCCAGTTGCCTTTGAAAGCAGAAAACTTAATTCTGCCGAGCAGAACTACTCTGCTCATGAAAAAGAAATGGTTGCTGTTGTGCATTGTTTGCAGGTTTGGAGAGTTTATTTGCTGGGAACAAAGTTCATTGTGCGGACAGACAATGTAGCCAATACTTTCTTCAAAACTCAGAAGAAGTTGTCCCCAAAGCAGGCCCGTTGGCAGGAATTCTTGGCTGAATATGACTTTCTGTGGGAACATAAACCTGGTCGGCACAACCAAGTGGCAGATGCTCTTAGCAGGAAAGAGGTGTTTGCTGCAATCTACTCAATTACAAGAGTAGAGTCTAACATGCTTGACAAGCTTAAGGCTGTGGCCCAAGATGATGCTAATTATAAGAAGCTGGTTGAGCAAGTTAAAGAGGGGACAGTGCGGCGGTATTGGATCGAGGACGATCTCCTTGTGTTCAAAGGGGGGAGATTCTTTGTTCCTTCCACTGGTGGACTTCGAAGGAGTCTAATGAAAGAAACACATGACCCGCAATGGGCAGGACATCCAGGTGTGGAACGGATGCTTGCCTTACTGTCCCGATCATATTTCTGGCCCAAGATGGAAGATGACATTGAGGCCTATGTAAAAACTTGCCTTGTGTGTCAACAAGACAAGGTCGAAAAGAAGAAGGAAGCAGGACTTCTTCAGCCACTGCCTATTCCAGACAAACCATGGGTTTCTGTCTCTATGGACTTCATTGGTGGATTTCCAAAGGTTGATGACAAAACTTCTGTGATGGTGGTGGTAGACAGATTTTCCAAGTATGCTGTATTCATTGCTGCTCCTACGATTTGTCCCTCAGATGTTGCTGCAGAATTATTCTACCGCAATGTGGTTAAACACTTTGGTTTGCCTAATGACATAGTGAGTGACAGGGATGCAAGATTCACAGGTCGGTTCTGGACTTCATTATTCAATATGATGGGTACTGATATGAAATTTTCAACCTCAAATCACCCACAAACGGACGGGCAGACAGAGCGGATAAATCACTTGCTGGAAGAATACTTAAGGCATTATGTGACGGCAAGTCAGAAAAATTGGTTGGATTTGCTTGACAGTGCACAGTTTTGCTATAACTTGCATAGATCTTTATCCACTGAGATGAGTCCCTTTGAGTTGGTGTTGGGACAGCAGCCAGCCACTCCCATTGATATTGCTAAACAGAAAACGGGTGGGAAGTGTCCAGCAGCATATCGGTATGCTAGGAACAAGCAGGAAATGCTTGAGGAGGCCCAGGATAGCTTGCGGAAGGCTGCTAAAAGAATGAAAAAGTATGCTGACCGCAAACGCAGGCCCGTGGAGTTCAATGTTGGTGACAGGGTATTGTTAAAATTGACTCCACAAATCTGGAAGAAGATAAGCAGCAAGGCAGTACATAGGGGTTTGATCCCTAAGTTTGATGGTCCCTTCGAAATTGTTGGGAAAATTGGCAAGGTTGCTTATAGACTGAAGTTGCCTGAAAGGTTGAAAGTCCATCCTACTTTTCATGTGAGCTTCTTAAGGAAGTATTTTGAGGATTAGACAGATCCAGCTAGGAGCAAGGCCAAGCGTGCTCCTCCTATGGTTAGAAAGCAATTCAGTGAAGATGTTGCTAGCATTCTGGATCACAGAACCTTGGGTATGAGCAAAAAGAATAGGAGAACTGAGTTCCTTGTTCTTTGGAAAGGGAAGCCAGAATCTGATGCTACTTGGGAGAGAGACACAACCTTGTGGCAGTTTGAGAAGCAAATTAATGACTGCCTGAAGACAGTTTCGACGAGGACGTCGAGTTCTTCTGGTGGGGGAGGTCTGTTAGCCCCCTAAAGTCACTGGCCCAGTGGAGCACAAGGGATGGGCACACTGGTCCCAAGTGCAAGCCAATTCACATGCAGGTTGGCATGGCAGGCAGTGTGGCAATTGTGGCGGAGTGTAGGCTGCCAAGCTTAAGCATCAAGGGCATGGCTTAAGCAAGCATGCAAGGCTGGCATTGGCAGCAGGCCAAGCAGCCAACGAAATAAACAAGCAGTGTTGGTACAAGGGTTGGCATGGTTGCTGGAAGGCAGTAGGCTGATGACTTGGTTATCCACGAGATTGGCTTGGATGGGTTCAGATATGTCTGGGACAGATTGCCAACATGGCAGAAGACAGTTTTAATTATCTGTATTGAATCCCTGAAATCCTGGCCCTAGGCAGTTGGGGGTGTCAACTGCTCCTGTAATAACCTTGTAGACAGTAACTGCCAAATAACTGCCTTTGTAACTGCTGTATGTATAAGTAGGCAGTAGATATGCTATGTAATGTGTTGAAAAAAACGTATGTCCCTTTCTGTAATCCTTATTATTGTGAATAATAAAAGGTTGGGAAGATTTCCTGTATGCTTTGTGTGTGCACTGTTCTGTGCTAACCTTCCTTTCTTACTTTACTTGCACATATTGTACTGAGTGCTATTGTTGGTAGGCTGAACCAAGTAGAGACTTGGCTGCCACACAGGCAATTTCCTTGAACGAAAAATTACCCCTGTGACACTTTCCATGATGAATCTAAGACATTCTTACATCAACTTCTGGTTTTTTGTTATTCTTTTGATAGTTCAATTTCCAATTGTACCAGATCTTTTCGGAAAAGATTTTTTCACCTAGTTTTGCTAAGTGTTAAATTTTTTTTTTCTTTAGGTTATAATTTTTTTTTCTTCATTAATGATATTTTCTATTAATGATAAATATATATATATATATATATATATATATATGTGAAGGTCATAATTTTGGGAGAGCCAACGTGCAAAAGATAGATGGTAAAATGTGAAAACATATTGAATAATTAATTATTATATAATATACTAAAACACCCACATAAATACATAGTGAATGTTCAATTTTACCCTTGCCTTTTCTCCTTTTATTTTTTAGTTTTGTTTTTTTAACTTTCTTTTTTTTCCATGAGCAACTTTTCTTTCATTTTTTATTATTTATTTTGTTGCTTCAAGCCAATTGTTTGGGGTTGTAGGTTTGAAATACCATCACTGTACCTTAAATTTGAATTATAATAATGACAATTTTATGTTAATTTAAATGTAAAAATGAAATTAACTTTTGACTTTATTATAATGCATTATAAATTTAATTTTAAATTTTTGATGCAAAGTAATTGAATTTATAATATTATGAAGTGATAAATTATTGAGTAATTTATTTAATAATTAAATTTATAATTTAATAGTATAATAATAATTACTATTAAAAATTAATATATTTTCTCAATATAAGATATATTTTTCCTTAAAAAGTTTAGATTAAATATGAATAAAAATATACCACATTTATTTGTTATTATAAAAATAATACTATAAAATATGAAAACTTAATTTATCTAAATATCAATAACTTTTTAAGTTTATAAATATGTACTGTTAAAAGACTAATCTTTTAATTTTTTTAAATATAATTATAACTAATCATATTATTTAAAAAAATTATATAAAAAATAAAATATTTCATTATTTTTATATAATTGTATATAAAATAATTTTCAATATATAATGTATTTAATTTGAAAAGTTATAATTACAATAAAACATTGAATTTATTTTATAATTTATTAAAATAATTTTTCAAAAATATTATTATTAATTCTATACAATTAAATAAGTTTAACATTTCAATTACTTTCAATATATTAAACATATCTTATTATAAATATTTTTATAATATGTAAATATAAATTTTTTTAATATACATATTTACATGCATGATACTTTTTATGTATTAATTATATTAATATATAAATTATTTATTTACTTAAAATAATATAAAATATCATAAATTGTGCATCTATTTTTTAGCAAAACTTTGAATTAAATATAGGCATATATTTTTTTTATTTAGCACTTTTTTATATTAAAATATTCAACGGATCATAAATCTCATAATTCACTGCCTCTCTCTAGTACGTGATACTAAATTTAACAAGAAATTTTTTTACTTTTTTTAAATATAAAAAAATTATTATCATAAACTTTTATTAAAATTAGCATCAAAATATTTTGTTTGCTAAAAGATTATTAATAATTGTATTTTTTTCTATTGTTAAAATTGTCAAAAGCAATAATATTTATTTTGTACTTAATTTACTTATTTAACAGTCATAAACTTTGTAATGAAATGTTTATTTTTATTTTTTTTCTTTCTTTTTTTCCTTTTTATATATTTTTTAATGTTTTCTTATTTATTTATTTATTATCTTTATTTTTTATTAATTGAAATTAATAATTTAATGATTTAAATTTAACTTTCTTCACCTAGATACAAGTCTTAAGATTATTAACTCATAGTTTATCTTTTAACTCGTAACTATTATATTTTGCTCTCAATTAATTATATTTTATTCCTTTTAACTCATGCGCTATTATATTATTATTATTATTATTATTATTATTATTATTATTAGTCTATTATAAGTAGTATATATACTAAAATATTTTAAGAATCAGTATTTCAATAAGAGTAATTTTTAAAATTTTTATTCTTTTATATTTTAAAAATAATTTAAAATGAATATGTTATTAATTATAATTAAATTTAGATTTTTATATTATTTGATTTTATTTTTTAATAGATCCACTTAAAGATATTTTTTATTGTACCAACTTATTTTAAATTTTAATATATTTATTTATTTTTCTATTCCTTTTATATTTCTCTTTACTTATATTATTTTCATACATATTTATAATCTTTTTCTTTCTATAAAAAAATAACAAGTAATTATTTTTTATTTTTTATTTTGTATTCAAATTACTAATTTCAATTTTTTTTTCTAATTTTTAATTAAAATAATTGAATTTAAAATTAATATTTTAATTTTTTTATCAATAAAATCTCAAATCAATTAAAAAAATACCTCAATACATTAGAGTTATTTCATTATAAATATATTTATAATATGTTGATATGAATTAATATTATTCATATATATAGTACTATTTTTATTATATTAATATATAAATTATTTTTTTATTTAAAATAAAATATAAAATTTCAAAACCACAATGTAGTACAGATTTTATTTGTTTGTAAATATACTAAAATTACATTACTATATTAGTATATTTTATGCTCTTCTTTCCAAAAAAAAAAATCATTATGCATGCTTTCTATTAACACCCTTTTTTTCCCTCTTCATTTTTTTTCTCTCTTTTTCTCTTTTTCTTGTATTTTCTATCATAAATATTATTCAATTGATTGATTTTTATTTTTGGGGTTAATTATCTTTTCATTTTTACTGGATGAGTTGAAGAGTTAGTATTTTACTAAATTGATTAATACTTCTTTTTATTTTTAATGTATAAAAATATCTGTGGCATATTTTTTTTTACAGTATGGATTTAATTTAAATTTAAATTTAATATCTGAATTATATATAGAGATTGTGCTATATATGTGTCATGTATTACATTAAATAAATCCGAAACTTTTTATAAAAGGCAGACATGGGGATGTGTTATTAATAATTATTAATTAATTGTAGATGGTAAAATAATTATACAGGAGAGACATAAGGATCAGTGGGGAGACATGAAAATCACGTGACTAAAGCGTGATTATTAATGATAATAATTAGAGAATAGTGTAGAGATGAGAGTGTCAGAGAAGAAAATAATAAGAAAGAGAAAAAAAAATGGAAGATGAAGAAAAAAAAATATATTTTAAAATTAAAAAAATTCAGAATTTGAATCATCAGATTTAAATTCATCAAAAATATTTTTTTAGTTTAAAAGTATTTAATTTTTAAAATTAAAGTATCTCAAATTTAAAATTTAATTTAAATTAAAATATTGAAAAATAATCAAGTATTTTTTTAAAAAAAATATCAGTGGTAAGATAGTCAAATTAAAGAAAAAAAAATGGAGAAATGATGATTGATGGAGGAGGTAAACTGATGGGGACAGAATGCAGTGTCTTAAGGAGACAAAATTCACAGAAGCAATCATTTGTACATGGGATGTTTATTTGGTTTAGGGCTTTTTTTCCTATTTTCATTTTCTTCTTCTTCTTCTTCTTCTTCTTCTTCTTCTTATTATTATTATGAGAATGGTACAACTATCCACGTTGTGGGGGTAGTGTCCTACATTTTATGTAATGAGTATATTATATAAGGCTTGGCAGCCTCTAATCTATCACTCTAATTATTGATACCGATAGCATTTTCATTTTTATGTGGACTTTCTTTTTTGCTACTTTCTTCTTGTATATATATATATGTTCACTTCGATGGAACTAAAAATTCACTGAAAAAAAGATAAAAATTTTACAAAAAAATTTTAAAAATATTTAACATAAAATTTAATATTTAATATTACAATAGTTCAATAATTAAAATATATTATTAGATTAACTAAGCCTAAGATATGATAACTGTATCCTACGAGTTTGCATATTTTGAAAACGTTGTATAATAGTTTCATTTTCAATTTTTAAAAAAATGTCTTTTTTCACAAAACATATCAAGCAGTCTGTCATAAAATTATTTCCCATCATATTATGCAAATTCATCTTGATAATGCTCATTGCTGAAAAAGCTCTCTCAACAGTAGCAATTGCAATAGGTAAGACTAAAGCTAACTTGATTATCAGATATAGCAAAGAAAATAGGTCATAACCTGTCTAAACCATTTTCTAAGAAAGAGCTCCAATGTCATCGAGATTAGAGAAAGCTACATTCCTTTTTACATCAGCAATGCAGGTATTAAATTGATCTTCAAATATCATCCGATCGGTGATGAAGAAATCATATGGATATAGTTCAGTAAAAAGAAGTAATTTGGATAGATTGAAATTGGAGAATGAGTTTTTAGGAGAAAGACAAATAATGCATAAAAGCAATTTAGTATTTAATTCTGTAAAACGATTTTTATTTCTTGAGCAATGAAATCAATAACCTAGAAGTGAATGAGCAAAAATTAGATTGTAGAATAATAAATAGATAAATATGATAATAAGAAGAAAAAGAAATACCGGATAAAATATTTTCACTCGAAAGTGGTGATAATAAGTGATAGAAACACCAGCGCGCTTGGAACGCAGATAACCTGCATTATCTTTCATATTAGGCACTGTAACATCATGATTTATATAAAATTCATTAACAGTTTCCAATAATTCATCCCATCCATTCTCTCTGAAGCTTTGCAATTGTTGTTTCATAGTTGCAATCAAATGAATTGCATTATCAATATTTTGATCTTTCCTTTGTAAAACTTGAGATAGATCATTTGTCATACCTAAAAATTTTCTCATTAAGAAAGCAATGAAAATAAATTCATAACTTTTCATTTTATCAATCAAGCCCACAACTGCGTCTCAATTTTTTTGTTCAGCACCATCCTCATAAATGTTCACAAGAACCTCTTTCACTGGTAAATACATAGAGAGAAAATGCACAATTATTTTATAATGGGAACCCCAGCGCATGTCTTCTGGTCGAGTTAAATTTATTTCTTGATACAAGCCTCTTCCACTTTGAATATCTCCTCTCTCCAGGCGTTGAACTACTTCATCATGTTATTTTTGGCAGAGAACATTCCTCCTTTTACATGAAGCTCCAACAACATTCACAATCATTGAAACATAATAAAAAAATTACTTATAAATCTATTACTCCCTGCTGTTGTAACAAGCACTAATTGGAGTTGATAAGAAAAACAATGAATGTACCCTGCAGAGGAATTTTTATTTAAAATGAGAGTCTTTAACCCATTAAATTCACCTTGCATATTAGAAGCTCCATCATAATCTTGACCTCTAACTTTACTTAGAGATAACCCATGTTTGGCCAAGAAATCATCAAGTGCACTTTTCAAAAATAAAACAGATATGTCACTCACATGTACCACTCCAATTAATCGCTCAACCACTTATCCCAACTTGTTAACATATCTCAATACTACGACCATTTGCTCCTTTACAGAATTATCTCGAGTCTCATCAATTAATAAAGAGTAAAAATCATCTTCAATATCTTTAATAATAGCTAGTGTCGTTTCTAAAGCACAAGCACTAATTATTTACTTTTGGATACGTGAAGAAGTGAGTTAATTATTTTTAAGAGCATTTAAATTAAATATATTTTCAACTTTAATACTGCATTGACTATACCAATTGAAAAGTTTAAGAAAATTACCCCGGCTAAGTGAGTTTTCTGACTCATCATTTTCTCGAAAAGCCAATCCATTTGCTAATAGAAAATGAATAAAGTCAACAATAACTGTCAAACGTATCCGATAATAAGCCTCTTGCTCTTAGCTGTGAGAAGATAGGACATGAGATACACTTTGTCTTTAATTTTTGAAACTAATATTTAACATTCTAGCATTATTGTGTGGACTATTTGGACCGCCAACATGTTCATTAAATTTTTTCATGACTTTTTTTCAATTTCAAAATCCAACTTCTGTGAAGATATTATCCCCCCGCTTAGATCCTCTATTTGAACTAAAAAGATAACACGATAAAGAAAATGTTGCATCTTTGAAAACACTATATTCCAACCACTCAAAATTTGAGAACCAAACATCTTTAAAACTCCTCATAATTTTTTCAAATTCAGTTTGAGAAAAATTGTGGCCATATGGTCGGTAAGGTTCTTTAGCCATATATTGTCTTCTAACATCATCCCTAATTTCAACATCAAATTAGTCAATTGGTTTACGCAATGTTGAATCACCCACAATATCACCAAAACTACACTCCGGATGCCCTATTGTATCACTAGTTTTCCTAACACTTGCATGACTACTAAATGTCTAGATTGGTGTCGGAGTCGAAATATTTGATGATTCATCACGTTCATTCACAATCTCTTAGTCTTTATCATAAATTTATCTATATCTGTTGCAATTTTTATTCTAAATATAATTAGTTTACTTTTTGTTAAAATTAGAGTTTACTTCATATTTTTCATTTTATAAGTATTTTATATTCAATTTATACTTAGTTTATATTCAATTAATATTTAACTATTAATTATTTTATACTCACAATATAAACTAATTTGTTTATGTTTAATTTATAATTGGTTTAGTTTATTAAGCAGTTAATTTATAAATTTATAGCTAATTTATGAACTAATTTATTTATATTCAATTTATAAATTAGTTTAATTTATTAAGTAGTTAATTTATAAATTTATAGTTAATTTATAAACTAATTTGTTTATATTCAATTTATAAATTGGTTTAATTTATTAAGTAGTTAATTTATAATTTTATAGTTAATTTATAAACTAATTTGTTTATATTCAAATTATAAATTGTTTTAATTTATAATAAATTTAGTTTATTAAGTAGTTAATTTATAAATTTATAGTCTACTAAGCACGCTTTATATTAATTTTTTTTATATTCAACATTTTAATTTATAATTATAATTAATTTAACCTAAAATCTAAAACACTAAATCAATTCATTATTCAACCAATCACAAAATTATTATAAATAAATTATTATACTTAATTAATCTCAAAATAAATCAAATTTTATAATAAAAACTAAAATCCTAAAATTCTAACCACAAAATACACAAATTAATTCAATATAATAATATCAAAAATCATTTCAAATAAATCAAAATACTTATTTCAACTTCAAACAAACTACATTAATCAATTATAAAAAAAATTCATAATTTTTACCTAAACCTAATCTCAAACAAAAAACACATAATCAATTAAAAAATAAAAATAAAAACATGTCGGTCGACCGGTGAATCGGCGATGTCAGTTCTCCGGTGTCATACACCACCAGCAAGCACAACTCCTCTTTCTCTTTTTTTTAACTGTTATAAATGAAACGACATCGTTTTACTCAAAGTGAAACGACGTCGTTTCACTTATAACTTATTAAAAAAAAATATAACCCTCACTTATAACTTATTAAAAAAAATATAACCCTTTGCTGAAACGACACCATTTCAGCCATGTGTATTTTTGTAAAAAAAAGAAAAGAAAAGCGTGAGGGGTTATCTTCGGCCCCTCATGCTTGCCGGCTTTGCAACAAGTAGGGGGGCGCTCGTTGCAGAGCTCTCATGCCGGCAGCCAGAACACCTTCCTATACGTGTTTCTGGCCGCTGACGAGGAAGAGTTATTTGCACCCCTACCACCCCCTATATCCGTCCCTGTATATTCATGAAATCATCTGATATATTCATAAAATCATCTGATAACATGGTCTGTATCGTGTTAATTCATTTTATAATAAAACACAATTACCATTTTAATTTTATTATAATCATATTATATTTATAATATCGATCATGAATTTATACCTAAACCATTCAAAAATTAAAAATAAAATTACAGAAATTTTGAAAATCAAACTAAATAAATATATATTCAAAAGTAAATTTGAAGGAGTTTTGGATTTTAGAAGTTAGCATGGTTATAATATTGTAATTTTGTAATGTTTGGGAAGCAAACTTGGTGAGTGAAAACAAATCCTATTACTGTTTTGAATCTTATTCTTATCACAAAATATTATTCAAGTCAGGATTTTTTAATAACTTCAGAGGGTAATAATTTGAGCTCAGTGTGGAAAAATATCTTACCATCAAAGCTGGTGCACTACAAGAAAATGAATGAATAGCAACTGTTAGTAAAATGTTTTAAAATTGTGACAAATTTAGGACTGATATGCAAAATTACACAATTAGCGATGGACTTGTGATGGATCAGCGACAAACGACATTTGGTTGCAAAATTGCCACTATTATTTGGCATGAGTTGAGTGCCAAAAATATAGCATTGGATTTAGCAACAAGATTTTAAATTTGTTACAAATTCCATCGCCAAATATTGGAGCCAAATGTTGGTGCCATAACTAAATTATTAGTTTAATGATAGTGAAAACCGTAGCTGAGTAGCAATGGCTTAGTACCATCATTATATAATTACTGTTGCGATAGATTTGTGCATCTGTCACTAAATTTGCAATGACTTAATGTCAACCGTCGTAGATTATGATCGATGGATGTCTAATTTGTTGTAATACATTAAGGATCTACCAAGTTAATGGCGTTTTGTTTTATCTATCAATAATCTGCAACCATTTTTTAATTATCCGTTGCTAAATTTATTTGCAACCGTTACAAATTGCGTCATGTCCAACTTTCTGTGCTGCATAAAGTATCCGCCAAGGTAGTAACTATGTGTAGCCAGTATTTCATCCATTGTTAAACTTTTAGTATATAAATATAAACCCTTGTGTTTTTTTTCTATTTTTCCCTCTCTCTCTCTCTTCAAATTCCATTTAGGTTAGGAGTTATAATGTTGCTTTGCATAAAACCTTATCTATTTTCCCTTCATGTTTTCTTAGATATTTGGGTTTTTTGTTTTTTAGTGCTAAATTGTTGGAATTAGGTTTATATTGTAATTTCGATTAGTTATAAAAATTAGAATTAGAATAATGGTATTAAAAATATATACAAATGAGGATATCAATTTTAATAGTTATGATTGTGTTTGGTATGTTTCTATTTAAGAATAAACATAGATTGTTACTTTTTAGTTTTCTTAGTTAGATGGTTTAATCAAATTATTAAAGGGAAGAATAATGTAGTTTAGGAGAATATCTTTTTCCTAAACCTTACCTATTTAGAAAAGGTAGAAAATAAGAGGAGAAAAATATAAAAAAAATTTATTTTGATTCTTATACACAAATTTGCTTGAATTAAATGCATATTTAAGTTGGATTATGGTGTGTGAAGATGATAATTGGTTAAGATCTTGCATATGTATGAAACTTCAGCTTTTAATATATTAGTTAGATTATAGTATACTCTGTTGTTTTTTAAATATTATTGCATTGCTATAAAGCTATATGAGTTGACTAGGTATGTTTTCAACATCTTTAAATCTTTATTATGGATTAAATAAGGTGGATGGACTTGAAATGCTTCGGGCCTTCAAATTGGATTTATTATAACTGCAAGTTGTGGAGTATGAAGACATGTTTTCATTTTTTCTTCTTTTAATTTGTGAATTAATGATGTGAGCTTGAAAGAGTAGAATTAGATTATTAAAATGTTTTATTAGATAATATAAAAAATATAATGTAAGATAATATAATTTTAGAAGATTTATGACTCATTAGTTGTAGTATAATATAAAATAATATAAAACAATATGAAACTATATTTTGGAGAGCTGGTAGTTATCTACCCACATTGAAGGCTCGATCTCACACTACGAGCATCTTCGTCACCTTGTAAGTATTAAGGACTTCTAAAAATATTTTCATTTCATATTTCATACATTTGCTTTGAATTTTGTTATACAATTAAATAGTAATTCATATTCATGTAATTTATTTAGGCTTTAAAGACTATATCAGACCTACCCACATGAACTTTTTTCTGCATATGCATGCACAAAACTATGATGGTCATACATTTGTCTACCAATGATCTAAAGATATTAATGTAATTTTTCTAAAGTTTTATTATTTAAATATTTAAAATAATTTAATAGTCTTATTTTTTAAATTTTATTAATTGCATATTTTTGTTTTTCTTACTAGGATTGACTTATTTCAATGCGAGAACAACACTCCCAAAATAATGAGAGTATAGATGAGTCGTGCTTATTTTTAGGTGGTGTTGTTGGTTTTTCCAAAGGCAGAATATAAGTATTGGGATTGCAGATATTTGTCCACTATGAAGTTGGTACGTCCAGCAATGGGACTTCATCTTCCAGCCAACATAAGCAACAGATAAATATAGTTAGACATTAGTTGCAATCCAATTAGGCCAACAAATGAAGAATATGCAGTAGCAAATGAAGAAAGAGATGAGACTACAGATGCAGCAAATGCAAGATCACTCCGATTAACACTACTTCAGTAAGGTCAATACCTGCAGCCTATGGACGACTCATCTTCTATTCCTCTAATACACATCTTGATTAGTGAATCTATGTTTTAAGTACTTTATGCATTTATATTTTGGATAGATTTATATATATTTTGAGCCCATTATATATATATATATGTTGGATTTATTAATATGCATTTTGGTTACATTAACATTTTAAATTTTACATTTCCATAATTTTGATTTTTCATATGATATATATTAAAATATACAATATATTGTAATAGCAAATATTAAATTTTTTTTTTATAAAAAAGCATATTTTAAAAATTAGTGATAGATATCTTAAATTCGTCGCTAATATAATTATGGATATCCTGACCCATCGCCAAAAACGACATCATCAAATTCTCAATTTTCCTCTATTTTCTAAGGCAGTGGTTTCGTGGCAACATTTAGCGACGGGCATACTGTCGCAATATGACACTAATGTTATCGTCTTTCCACCAAATTTCTTCTTTTTGCGATGGTTTAAAACAAGTAACGACGGCTAGCTTCCATTGTGAAATTACCTAAAGAAGTAGATCTTCATTATTATTGTCTTAGAGACTGTATAAATAACTGCAACATTTCTTCTGCCGCAAAGCCGTCGCTAATTTATTTTAGCGATGAAAACTCAATTTTTAGCTACGATTTTTTCCCTTGCTGTTTCTTCATTTTCTTGTAGTGGTGGTCAAGTGTGGCTTTGTGATGGTTAATAGGTGATTGTTCAAAATACCAGTGTGGCTAGATCCCTAGCATCCAAATTACCAGAACCTTATAGTAGTTACCCCAAGTATTGAAGGAAGAGAGCACATATTGGTGTTTGATTTGATGGAGAGGGGAAGTACGAGATGGGATATGCAGAGGCTAAATTCTCAGGGACATAGAACAAATTTCTAACAGCTTTAGGAACGTGGATAATCATTGTTATTGGTATCCTGACAAAATGGATACATATACTATAAAATCTGCATATTATGTTCACAAAGATTTAATGAATCGTCCATGGAAAAATGTGTCCGAGGGAAGAAATTGTGGGGTTTGAATATCCCTCTAAAAATTAGAAATTTTGGATGGAGGGCTTTCAATCATGTGTTACCATTAAAAGGGGCGTTAAATGGCAGAGGCATCTCTGTGAACATAAGTTGCGATTTGTGTGGTATGGAGGAGTCAACCATAAACGTTCTGTATGAATGTTCGTCTTTTTTATTAAATATTATGGTGGTGATTTAAATATTTTTATAAATATAAAATATTAATAATATTAATATCACATATACATATATTTTTAGAATAATTTATTATAAAAATTTTAAGATATAATTTGAGATCTGAAAATACTTTATAGTCATATTTATTCTTCTTAATTACTTTAAATTTTTAAATAATAAATTTCAGATAATACATAAACATTTTTTTTAATGGTTATTCGGCCTTCTGCAACAACGAAGATCAAAATGACTTTTTTTTTCACGTAAAAAAGAGATATGTTTAATTTTAATAAAATTTTAAGACTCGACTTAAAATTCAAATAATATTTTAAGATCATATTCAATATTCACGTGATTTTGTAAAGAACAAAAGCCTTACATGAATATATTTGGTGAGAATGCGTATATATTCACATGCAGTGGCGGAACTAAAAAAAAATTTATAACCGGTGCTGACTTGGTCAGACACCGACTTCCGGCAAAGACTTCCGACGAAAAATTCCGGCGAACACTTCCGACATATTCAAATTTAATAAAAAAAAAATACTTTAGCAAATCACATTCACAATTCATAAATTAAGGAAGCTTGCTGTTTATGTTCTCAATGGTAACAGCTAAAGCAACAAGAAACAGCTAGCTTTTTATGTTATCAATGGTAACAGCTAAAGTAACAAATAACAGCTAGCTGTTTATGTTCTCAATAAAAACCAGCTGCTAAAACAGCTTGCTGTTTGTGTTCTCAATGGTAACAGCTAAAGCAACAAGAAACATGTAGCTGTTTATGTTCTCAATGGTAACAGCTAAAGCAATAAGAAACAGCTAGCTGTTTATGTTCTCAATAAAAACCAGCTGCTAAAATAACTTGCTGTTTATGTTCTCAATGGTAACAGCTAAAGTAACTAAAAACAGCTAGCTCTTTATAAATAAATAATAATTTGTTGATTATTTTTTTCTCCTCATATTCAAAATTGATTTTTTCAAATAAAAGACTAGTATACTTTTATTTAATTCCAAAAACTAATATAATCATATTATTCATATTTAATATTATTAAAATATATATATATATTTTATAATTAACATATAAATTATATATCATCATTAATATACTATTTATGTAATAGTTTCAATAAACAGGTCTATTAATTATTAATCATTTATCAATAGCTTATTTACCCAATTTTGATAAACGATTCACAACTTATTTTAAACAATTTATATTCCATAAATATATTATAAATAATAAATCAATAATCACTTTTCATTTGACCTTACAGGTATAGGTTCTTCACTTCTTCAAAATAATGAAAGCTCATCCATCTTCATTTAATCTTGACTGGTGCTCGCGCGGGGTTGGCCTCTGAATAGTTCTACCCCTGTTCATATGCTAAATTAATTAATAATCTCTTATTCCACAATAAATCAATCAAATGCTCAGTGGCGAAGCCACGTTGTTGAGAAGGGGGCAACTGCCCCCTTTATTTAAAAAAAAACATATATATATATATTCATTAAAATGTTTAAATTCTTTTATTTTTCACCCTTAAAATTTTAAATTATCTTCCTATCTAAGAAGAGAAAAAAATATAAATTTTAAAATTTTTAACCAAATTAATTCAATCTTATCCAATTAATTAAAAGATTAAAAATAAATTGAAAAGGTAATGAAAAAATAAAATTGAGAAAAAATATAAAATTAAGATCTTTATTTTTTATTTTTTTTGTTTAATTTTTTTACTTTTTATTTAATTATTTATACTTCTAATTTTTTTTGATGATTTTTACATCAATTATATTTGTTAAAAAATTTTTTTTGATACTTTGTTTGATTTTTTTTTGTTCACGAATGAAGATGTCTTATTAATAGATTAGTAAATTTATTAAATAATTATTATATAAAAATAATTTAAAAAATAATTATCCCTTTTTAATATAATTTTAGCTTCGCCCTAATATAGACAAGTTTCTACATGCATAAACTATCACATCAACTATTACTTCTTAATTAAGATATATTTATCAATTTCTATAAATTTACAACTTGTATTTGCGTTTATTATTAGAAAATCGATTGCCTAATTGCCAAATAATTATAATAGGTGGAGGCTAAATATGGACGTCAAAATAATAATAAAAAAAACTTTAAAATTATTTCTTTTTGATAATGTCTTGGTATAAAAATTTATTCGTCGAATCATATTCAATTTTCATCTAAATATTATATTATAAATTATTTTAGTGATAATAAATTTTAAGTAAATTATAAAATAAGAGAATAAGGTACTTTCTTTGACCTATTAATTATTTTTTCCATAAGAGTATTAATTACATAATGTCAGAATATATAATAAATTGGAAAAAAAAAGAAATAATAAAAAAGAGAAGGTACAGTAGTCGATAATTGGAGGGAGAAGAAATAAAATGGTGAGAGAAAAAAATGAGTAGGTGAGACCAAATAAATCAGAGAAGTCGAAATTTAGTAATGATGACTTAGTGGGTTAGCTTTTGTCAGCCTTTGTAAATTTTGTATGGGGTTTTGCGTAATGTATTGTTCCTTTTTATGCAAGTCACCATCACTATTTTTCTCTCATTTAATAATGCCAATGAAGACGGAAAATTTCCATTTCAATATCATATATATATATATATATATAGGAAAATTCTTAGAAGAAAAATATTTTAATTTGAATAAATTTTAACTCCGCCCAATGGGTAACAAAGTGTAATTTTATTTTATTTTTTTAAAAAATCATATATAGTCTAAATATTAATTATTAAATGTATTAAATAGTAAATTGATAATTTTATCTCGTTTCGATTTATGATTAGAGAGTACATGTAGTAGTATTAGAGCCCCAAATGTGTTACCTTTCTTCAATTTGAAGAAGTTTAGAAAAATCCATCCCACAAACAAAAAAGAAAAGCTTTAGAAAATTAATTAAAAAAACTTTTGAAGAATTAGGTAAATAGGAGATGTTTCTCTTAACTAATTAGTTATATAGAAGAATGAAAGTAGTTTGAAATTAAATTATATTTGAATTTCAGAAATATAAGAATATAAATATTATATGAATTTAAATAGCCATTCATTTTAAACATCAAATAAAGTTAAAAATATCCAAGGATAAATGTGATCATTTATTATGTATTACACTAAAAATTATTTCTCCTCAATTATATACAGGAGCGGATACAAGAATAAATATTAGGGAGCTAAAATCAAATAATATATTAAATAAAAAATTAAGATCATGTATCTACTAAATAATAATGATTATTCATAATTACAAATAATTCTCATATATTCTAACTATTATATAACACGTGAAAAAAGAGTATGCCATTTTTTAAGGTGTGAAAATTATTTTATAATTGAATTTGTATTAAATTTCTTTTTTTATATATACCAACAGACAATTAGAAAAAGAATTCATTTTCAAAATATATATTCATATTAAATTATGCATATAGATGCAACTAATTAAAATAAATAATATTTTAATAAATCCATTAAACAAAAAATTCACCTAAAGCAATTAAATAAAACAATTTAATTATATTCTTATAAATAGGTCACCATCAGAAAATAGAAAGAAATCAACTTTCTAAATTAATAAAAATAATAAAATTACCTCATGCAATTACTTCTTTTAAAAAAACCTTGTACAACTAAATATCCAAGTAAGAAATTTAAATTTAGATCTTTAGACTGAATATTTAAAATAATAATTGAATCAAAAATTTAAATCTTGTTGAAAAAAAGTCATATAAATTTAGAGGGGGTAAACTTTATATATATTTAAAAATTTAATATAAAATTAAAAAGAAAAAATTAGGGGGCCTTCCATGAGTCGGCCTTTGATTATATATAGATTTTTTAAATATTATTTATAATTTATTTATTCCTGTATATTTAAGTATAATTGATCCTTCTAGTAATTTTTTTTGTAAAAATTATTATTTTTTAGTTGAATAGAATAATACTACAAAGATAATAAAACTCTTATTACTAAATTTTAACATAAATGCATATCACTGCTAATTTATTAAATACTATATATTTTGAGGGTATATTTGTTTCAAAATTTTTATTTTAAAAATTTTAACCACATTATAAATATAGTGTTACCTTTCACATTCAAAATCAATAAGTCAAACGATATTTTAACTAAATATAATCTTTATATTTTTTTAATAATAAGATATTGATATTATTATTTTTATTATATATATATATTATGATAATATTAATTTGATATATACACTTGATAAAAATAAAATTTTATAATTTTTTTAATCTTGTAATGAAGAGAAAAAATTAATTTTGAATTTATTGTTTAAAGGAATATGTAATTGATATGTGTATAAGTGAGAAAAACTTTATGCTGTTTAAATTAATAAATGTTTGAAAATGTGAAATTCAAAAATATGATAGGATAAATATTACATAATCATATTATTCCTCAAAAAGTGAAAAAAAAAAAAGAGAAAAAAAGAAGAGTTGAAAGCAATAAATAATGAGGCGCAATAATGTAAGTAAGATGATGAGAAAAAAGAGAGAAGAAGAAGAAGAAGAGCCCAAAACAAATTATAAATTTTTTCAAGATAAAAAAGCAAGAAGAGAAACCAAAAGACAAGAAGATAGCATGCAACCCTGGAAATGGAAGCATTTTTGTTCCCTCAAAGAGTCTTAAGGAGCTAACAAAGACATCATTATTAAGACTTTGTCACGCTTTGTTTCATTATCATAATCATAACCATTAATCATCTTCTTCCTTGGGATGCTCTGTTTTTGCTTCCTTTTTATGGGACAACTTCCCCTTAATATTTGCATTTTTTCATCATTCTTATCATAATGCTAATCATTTCCCTATTATATACTATATTTCTTCATTTACTTTTTTTTTTCTTTTTTTCCTTTCCCATTTCTTTTTAACAAGTTCTCAAACATAAGAAGAAAGAAGTAGCGGTTAGTCAAATTCAGAAGAATAATTAATTGCACAATGAGATAGAGTTTGATATTTTCTTTTTCTTTCATAATTATTTGATTGGCTTAATTATGATAAATAATTCAGAAGAGTCCAAAATTTAAATAATCTATCTATCATAAACCCCTCATATCCCACGACTGCCCATGTTTTATGCTCTAATAAGATTTAGGATGTGACATATATGAATAGTTATTCTTTAAAAAATTTCTTAATCTACTTCATTATGATTGTAGTAAAACATGTTTGCTCTAAATTTAAAAAAAATTAATTAAATTTAAAAAATAAGATATTATAGATAAATAGAAATAAATGATTAGTTTATCTAATATTAATTAGACATTGATATATATAATAAATTCATAATCAAATCATCATATTAAAAAAAAATTGATTGTTGTCCTATTGGTTTAAAGACAAACTTGCTTCGGACATTGGATTTTATATTAATTAGTAGATTTAAGACAATCTTAAAAAAATGATTTTTTAATAAATTTATCAGAAAATCCACAATATTATATATTTATCAGCTGAAAAAAATTATCAAAAGATTTTAATCAAGCTATAAATTAATTAGTTCTATATATAAAACTTATTATGATTTTATTATATACTAAATTTAAACGTGATAATTTTTATAAGTTTATTAGTAAATTGTAATGAATTTATTATATAATTTATAAAATAATAAAAAACTCTAATAAAAAATAATTTAAAAAAAACTAGTAAAAAGCATCATTCTTAAAAGAAAAAATAACATTGTTCACCATATTTTTTTTTAATTTTTATTTTTTTATCAGAGTATTTTAATTATTTTATTATAAATTCATAATAAACTTATTATAAATTATATAAAATTTATCAATCCATAATAAATTCATTATAAAATTCATTATAAATTTATTATAAATTAATAAAAATTTAATATTTTAATAAATATTTTATAAATTATAATATTTTAATAAATATTTTATAAATATAATAAATTTAAAATTATTTTTATATTTTTGTCAAAAGCGTTCTCAAATTCCACTATGATGTTGTTGGGCTCAGGTTTCAGACAGGAAAAACAATATCCAATGGGCTAAGTTTTTAAGTCAACTTAGAAGGGCCATTTAAGTCCAAATTTTCAGATCCAACCAATTTATTATTTATTTCAGCAGTTTCTTTTTTTTAAGGGGAAATTGCCTTCAATACGCGGTTGGCTGTCAGCTTTTGTTTTGGGAAATTTACACAGGTTTGGGAAAGAAGAATAAAAAATATACACAAAACAGACAGGCTAAATATATACATGTTCATTCTTTTGCTCCTTTGAAATTTTAATTTAATCATATAACCTCTAAGCTAAAATATTTTTTTTATCTTATAAACACAAACTCGCTTAGTCATTCTAAATTACTACGAGTTATTAAAATATTTATTTGATATAAAATATATAAATATAAAAGTCAAAATAATTAATATTCATTAATTTAAGTGTCAATACAAAATAGACAAGTACAAAAAAAAACAAAATAGTTTTAAAAAAATTCAAGGATAAAATGACTGAACGCTACAAATTTAAAGAAATATATATATATTTGATAAAATATATATTAAATACACACAAAATAAATATAGATATACACATAATATATACAATATACTTAAAAAAATTTTAACTTTATTTTTTAATTTTGTATACACACAACATGCATATACATATATATAACACACACATAATATATATATATATATAATATACATACAATAAATATAAACATACACATAACAAACATAAACATATACACAATATAAGTGCAATAAGCACGCCACATATATACAACATACATATAACAAATATATCATAAATTTAATATTTTTTTAACTTTATTTTTTTAGTATAATATGTAAAATTTATTTAAGAATAAATATAGTGATTTTTGTTAAAATATTTTTATATTTTTTATACTTTATATAAATTTTATGAGTATTATTTGTTATTTAAAATCAAAATAAAATTTTTCTTCATAAAAAATAAATACATTTTATATGATAAAAATATGATTTAAAATATTATTTTTTATTAAAATATATTTATTTAATATTTAAGTTTGAAAAAAAATTTGAAAATTTGAAATTCACATTGTTTAAAGTGAAAGATGGGGTATTTTTGTAAAAAAAATTATTTGAAATGAAAAATAAAGTATTTTTGTCAAAAAAAAATTGTTCCAAATATTTTTTAACTTTTTTAAAAGTGCAATATTTTTAAAATTGAATTTTTCTTAAAGGTATTTAAGTAAAAATCCCCATGTTTAAACACTTCTTTTTATTGGAACTGCTATGCGTATCGAACTTAATTATACACAACCATTAGCTTAAATTATAAGTACCACTTAAAACTAAAAGATAATGATGCATTAATTATTATATGGGTGTATACAACCATCCATCTTTGCTAAAACATTCTTCTCAGATTACGTACTCTTAACATTAACAGACAATGATGAAGATTCTCAAGAACGTGTAAAATGATTAACAAAGACTGTTTATTGTTGTTAGACTATTACCGATCAATTTAAATAATCTGCTATCTTCTTATTCTCTTCCTTTTCATTTGGCCTTCAAAGGGAAAAGCACATCCACAACAATGTCTAGAAGCATTAAGTACTGAACCTAATTCTGAAGATGCACTTCCAAAATCTCCCTTCTATGATGCTTTGTCTCCCCATAGAATCAATTATGATTGAATAGATGCTAAATGCAAGTATCAGCTCAGGGTGAAACAATATACTGAACCTATTTATGTAAAATTGTCAAAGACATACCTAGTAATTATCAAGCATGTTGCTTTTGTAAACCTAAAAATCCTACAAAAATGATTACCCTGTCTTACCACTTTCATAAGCCATTTGGTCATCAATTTTCAATTACACTACCTTGTTTTGTATTTCATAGATGAAGAAATAACTCATGCTGCACTGATAATTATAATTAGCTAACTGTGTAGCAAATAGTAATTAATGAGATGGGTTACTACTTCACATACAAATGGCAACAAAAGAAATGGCCAAGCAGGATGCAGCAAATTAGGATGAAACTGCTTTTACAAAAGAAGAAAAAAAAAAAGAATCCATTTGAGGTAGGAAAAAAAAAGTTCAGAGAAGTCTGGGAACTTTGTTTAGTTGTTCCAAGACTATAAAGATTATAACATGAGAAATTCACATTGAAAACAAATTCTGATGAACTGTAATTAACATTTTCAATGGTCTTTTTCTCGACAATTGCTCAAATAATAATGTCAAACAGACTCTAAGCTTTCGGGCTTACCAAAAAAAAAAAGATGAAAAGTAGAGAAGTAAAAAAAATGGCATGATCTCACTTGATTGAGTGCCAAGTGCACCATATTCATGTGCATGATCGGTTGACAACTTCCCAATAAAAGCGATGCTTGAGAAAAATAAGAGCTCAAAACAAAATGGATCAACAGTCCATACACACTGTCGTGGACATTTTTTTTAAATATCAGGAGAAATAAAGGAGAAAAAATCAATAGGCTATAGAAATTAAATTTTGAAAAATGCGATTTTTTTTCTAATCATAAAAAGAAGAGAATGAAATATAAAGTTCTAAAAAGACTAAAATTTTTAGTACAAAAATATACAAGAGGATTACAAAACCAACCATAACCAAATGGCAGAAACAAATTACTGATGCAGTAGACACCAAGATCTTTAAAATTCTAAATATTATTAGGTTATAATGTTTCCGAAAATTATAAGGAACCAACTTTCCTCAAAGGCAATGATCACAAATATTTGTTCACAATTTTTTAAAAAACTTTTCTATAGATAGCAGTATTATATTGTTATCAGGAACCGAAAACAAGAAAAGAATGGGCAAGCGCATCACCTTGTTGAAAAGTAGAAAACACAGAGGCTGCAGAAGAACATACAGGTTCTGAATAAAACCGAAAGTTGAACTCTCAGTCCTCAACTGTAAAAATTATTTTGGCTTTTTTTTTTATCACTTTTCTCAAGTAAATAGAAAAAACTTAAGTGTCCAAAGTTACATGCAACTTTTAGGCCGTTTACAATTATTTAAACTTGAAGGTGAATGAAATATTCACTAGAAAAAACTATAAGACTAGAAAATTAACTAGTTCAGCTTTGATAAGACATTGAGGGATATGTTCTGCAAGAATTCAGCAATTTTTGCATAACTATGAAGTCTGAAAACTGAGAAGTTTCTATGTACAGTGGAAGGTGATTGCCTACTTGCTCTATAAATTTAACTTTCCATACAAATTCAAAGCACAAGCCCCTTATGCAGTACAACAGTATCTCAAACACATATTGGTGCAAATAAGAATTGGAAGTTACATAATCACCCCATCACAGTTGGCAACTTTGGCAGAAGGTGAAAACTTTGCAGAGTGAGAGAAATATAAATGCAGCTAGCACTTACATAAGTGTTGGCATACCTTGAGCAACTTCCATGATATAATAATTATTAGATGAACTCTGCCTAATTGAATCGCCTTCTTCTAGGTGCTCGGGAATCCCCAGTATCCACATCTGAGATTCTTGCAGTATCATTTCTTCTTCTGGAAGAAGAAGTTGATAGGGACCCCATGGAATCAATTTCCACTGCAGTGTCCATTTGAGACTCTGAGTTTATAACTGCTGCAATGCTAGAGAATGAATCTCTATCATCAACGGGTTGGGGGGGCTCCTGATTCCTGCCTAAAGGATGGCTACGAAAATATGCATCAAGTAACCTATCAGCAGAACTCAAAGCAGACAAATTTGAAGCGTGGGCTGAAGATCTTTGGGAGTGTGATTGTGATCTTCGAAATAAAAATGAATGAAGTTGGCGTGCATGCCTTGCATCAGGGCTACTAGTGCCACTCTGAGTTAAATCCACTATGTCATCGATAGGTGGAATGGGATTTTGCTCAGTGCGCATTCCCCTAAGTGTCATAATCCTACTCAGAAGGGAAGTCCCATCTCCCATTTCACGAGTGCCATTTGAATCTTGCACTGGATTCAAATCCCGAGTTAAATCAAATCTGCTTCCAAGCTGTCGAATCATTTCCTCCATTGGGAAACTAGAAGAATTCCTCTGAATATTTTGCCTCCAGCTCTCAACCCGCCTTGCATGTGGCCTAAGCGGGATCTCAAGACTTGAATCCTCCTCTGGCTCACGGGTATTATTCCCACGGCCATAAATCGGGGTCACATTCTTAATGGTTACCTCTCCCTTGCAAACTGGGCATTCCTTAGCATCTGAATGCACATGTAACCATCTATACAAGCATGACCAACAGAACAAGTGACCGCAACAAGTAACGACCGGATCTGTAGCC
Source organism: Garcia nutans (assembly GCA_947685225.1). Classification (NCBI taxonomy): domain Eukaryota; kingdom Viridiplantae; phylum Streptophyta; class Magnoliopsida; order Malpighiales; family Euphorbiaceae; genus Garcia; species Garcia nutans. Next base: position 5,941,560 of record CANTUV010000060.1, read on the forward strand.
AAATCCAAACATATATTGCAATCGAAGAAGCTCCCATCATTATCACTTCCCTTCTCAACATCACCCTTTTTCTCTGATACTTCATCTTCCAAAAATCCATTGTTATTTTCACACATTTTGGGAACCTCATCAGTTCTTTCTTCAGCAGTAACACTACCCTCACCAGCTTGCAAAGAATTCACACTGTCAGAATTGCCTATCAATTGGTTCAATTCCACAGAAAGACTGTGTGTTTCACGAGGAATTTGAACTTGTCGCCATCTCCAGCGCTGTCTATTCCTGCTAATTCTAACAGCTTCTCTAATTCTCTCTATAGGATCATCAATCCACTCATCCAAATTCACTCCTTCGCTTGGTACTGATTCAGACCCTGCCTCAGGACCAGGCCCCAAATTCAAATCAAGATTCATAGTATCAGATGTCTCCTCGCCCATGACAAACTGAACAATCCCCAATCAAAAGCCCTAAATTCATAACAAACCCAAATCAGAACTATTACTTTATCATGAACTGAACAACGCATGATAAAACTCTGAACTTCGTCGCAAATTCAACAAACCCAAATCAAAACCCATAACTTCCCCTATAGAACTAATGAAACCCAAGTCACAAAATCTCGATTTTATTAAAAAATCTAATCGACGCAAATCATATACACATAATTTATCAAAAATAACAGAAACTCAACTGAAAGAGGGAAAATTCACAAGTTAATTCTAAAATAACAATAAAAATTCATCATAAAATTGTAAAATAATAAATAATTTAATCAATAAAACCCTAGTTTTAGGTCACCTATATTTCACTTTCCAAACATTATGGTTTCAAATAATTGACTCCGATGGAGAAGAAAATATATAAATTAGACGATCGAATAGCTAAAACCTAAACAAGTATTTGAGAAATTAGAGTTTACAAAGAGAAAAGAAGTTTCAAGACCTGGTACTGCAAGAAAAGACCTTTCTGATCAGCTTCAGACTCGTTCAAGACTCAGAATCGAGTTATCTCCAAGTTGACTCGCCATGGCCAATTCTCTCCTTTGAATAGCAATCTCGCCTATCCAGAAAGGAGAGAGAGAAAGAGAGAGAGAGTTTGGAGCGTCTGAATTGTGGAATGAATCCGACGGACAGAGAGAGAGAGGGAGAAATGATTTGTTGCATCAGAGTTGATTTGGAACTTCCTTTTTCCGTGATTATGGTCGTGATCCAACGGCAAAAATAAATTTCATTACCCCATCAGTGGATGCGATTTGCATAAAAGTGGGGCCAAAATATAGACTGAGAAGTCCACGATTGCAGTGGTAAATCGGACGGTCCAGAATTGGCTAATCCGTGAATTGAATGGTAGGTTCTACACGTGCAAAGATGGGAATTTTTTTGTGTTTTACTTTTAAAAAAATAAAAACAAGGGTTTTCTAAGAATTAAAAAAAAAAAAAAAAGACTATATGTTTTGTTTATACGTAGCAATTGGTAGGCCGCCCCTGTCTGATTCGGGCCGTGCCAAGTGTTAGACTACAGTTCAACATAAATGCCATAGATCGGGCTGGATTTAGGAAAGACACGGTTTGAAACTACAGTCTGTCATAAATGCCATTAGTCGGGCTGAATTTAGGGCAATAGGCCTATTGGACTGAACCAACGCTGCACTTCAGTACGTCCGGGTAATTTTAAATAATTTATATAAAAAAAAATTAAAGTAGAAAAAAATATACTATGATTTTATTTGCTTAAGAGACAGTACACTTACGATTAGATCATACTTTCATATATAAATAATTTTTTAATTTAAATATTTATTATTTAATATAATATTTAGGAGACTCAAATTTAAAATTTGAATGAAAATAACACATATAATTAGCCACCAAATTACACCTACATAGTTAAGAATGAATATTTTTAATATATCTAATTCTTAAAATAATATTAAAAAGAAGTTTTGTTAATTTTTTGAAAAATTAAAAAACTTGTGGATTAATATTTTTAGAAAATTATTATTATTTAAATTGAAAATTGACTATATAATAAATTTATATCAATAAGTATATACACTATAATATAATTGATTTACATTCGTAATAATAATTTCTATTTTCAAAAGAAGTTTACACTTTTCTGGAATAACAACAAACATGAACAAATTAAGAATCACAAAGATATAAAAATACCAAATTCCCACAGTCAAGGATCAGAGAACTTTGGATTATTTTTTATTTTGTACAAATCTATTCCTCAATAAATATGTTAGTGATAAGAACAATAAATTTTAAAGATCAAGAGATATAAACTGAAAGAAGAGGAAACTATTGGACAGCAGAAATTGAAGACAGAAAAGATAATTATATTAAGCTTAACCTTACTGGTTTAAATACATAAACTTATGTCCAAAAATAGAGGGAATTGATTCTAAAAGAATGCTGAATATCTGCTAACAAATATCAGATAACTAAAGCTCCTATAATCAAGGAGACTTATTCAAATTTATCAACAGAAAATAAAATTAAACACAAAAGCTATAATAAAAATTAAATAGTAGCAATCTTAACACGTGAATTCAACACTCCTCCTTGTTTAGATGCTGCAAACTCCAAGCTTCTTTCTAAAGCTTTCAAACTTGCTAAGTGGTAGAGGTTTGGTAAAGACATCTGCAACTTCATCTTCAGATCTGCAATAACAAAGAGACACAACTCCACTCTTCTGAACTTCTCGAACAAAGAATAGCTTAATGTTGAAATGCTTAGTCTTTCCATGAAAAACTGAATTATTGGAGATTGCAATAGCTGCTTGGTTGTCAACTAGTATCTCTGTACTTTGCTTCTGCTCCATGTTTAGATTAGTAAGGATCTTCCTTAACCAGAGAGCTTGGTTTACTGATGCCGTTGCAGCTATAAATTCTGCCTCAGCAGTAGATTGAGCTACTGTTTCTTGCTTCTTCGAGCTCCAAGAAAACATACCTGATCCAAGACAAAAACAGTAACCAGATGTACTCTTCATGTCATTAGTTGAGCCACCCCAATCACTGTCAGAGAAGCCAATTAACTTCAATTCTTTGTGCTTTGAAAACTTTACTCCATAATTCCATGTCCCTTTGACATATCTAATAACTCTCTTTGCAGCTCTCATATGAGATTCATTGGGACAATGCATAAACCTGGAGAGAATACTTACAGCATTCAAGATATCAGGTCTGGTTGTTGTTAAGTACATTAGACAACCTATCAAACTTCTGAAATCAACTTCATTAACTTTGGCAGATCCATCATCTTTGACCATCTTCTCCTTTTGATTCATAGGAGTATTCATTGCTTTGCAATCTTCCATCTGAAATTTTTAAGTATCTCTTTTGCATATTTTTTTTTTGACAAATGAACACTTCATATTGACTTTGTGTGATCTCAATGCCAAGGAAATATGACATCAGACCAAGGTCTGTCATTTCAAAGACCTTTTTCATCTCAAGTTTGAACTGATTAACTTGATCAAGATTGCTCCCTGTAATTAATAAATCATCAACATAAAGAGAGATGATTAAGGTGTTTATACCTTCATGCTTGACATACAGCGTGAGCTCAGATTGACTTTTTTTAAAGCCAAGATTCACCAAATGATCATCAATTCTGCTATACCATGCTCGTGGAGCATGTTTTAGGCCGTATAGAGCTTTTTTTAGCAAGTAAACTTTGTCTTCGTTGCCTCTGCTCACAAAACCTTCAGGTTGCTCGACGAAAATTTCTTCTTGCAAAAAACCATTTAAGAATGCCGATTTAACGTCTAATTGGAATACTTTCCAATTCTTTTGAGCAGCAAGTGCAAGCAACAATCTTACAGTGTCAAGCCTAGCAACAGGTGCAAATGTATCCGAATAGTCAACCCCAAAAACTTATGCATAACCCTTCACAACAAGTCTTGCTTTGAATTTGTTAACTGAACCATCAGGATTTTGTTTTGTTCTGAACACCCATCTTACTCCAATTACCTTTCTGTCAAGAGGTCTATCAACCAGCTCCCAGGTTTTATTTTTCTCGATCATCGAAAGCTCCTCCTTCATTGCAACCATCCAATGTTGACTATTTTTTGCATCAAGATAACCTGCAGGCTCGTAAATAACTACATTACACCTCTGATAAATATCAGATAGCAGCCTTGTACCTCTGACAGGTGCATTATCAGTTGAAGCATCTTGCACTTCATCTTCAGGTTCTTCTAACATACTGCCAATAGTGGAATTTTTTTGTGCACTGGAAATCTGGCGTATCATGGTAGAGTCCTTCCAATTCCATTGCTCATTTTCAACAAAATGAACATCTCGACTCACAATAACACGTCCAGTTTGTGGTTGAAAAACCCTGTACGCTTTTGATACAGTGCTATACCCAATAAATATGCCAGCTTCTGCCTTTTTGTCAAGCTTATCACGCTTGACCTGTGGAACGTAAGTGAAATAAAGGCAGCCAAAAACTTTAAGAAATTTTAAAGAAGGTTTATAACCATACCAAGCTTCAAATGGTGTTTGATCCCTCACTGCTTTTGTTGAAATCCGATTTTGCAAGAATACTGCAGTGTGTGCAGCCTCTCCCCAAAAGCTTTTTGGAAGATTTTTCTCATGAATCATACATCTTGTCATCTCCATTATGAATCTGTTCCTCCTTTCACTGACTCCATTCTGTTGAGGAGTGTACGGAGCTGTCAATTGATGCTCAATTCCTGCCTCTTCACAAAACCTATTAAAGGTTTCTGAAGTGTACTTTCTTGCCATTATCAGATCTCAGAATCTAAATTTTGCATCCACTTTCATTTTCAACTTTGGCTTTAAATTTCCAAAATACACCAGCAACTTCTGATTTTTGCTTCAACAAGAAAATCCAGCACATTCTTGTTAGATCATCTATAAAAATTATATAATAGAGATTACCATTTAATGATGGTGTTCTTTGAGGGCCGCAAAGATCAGTATGAATTAGCTGCAATTTTTTCAAAGCTCTTCGTGCTTGGTTAGGGAATGGTTGCCTATGTTGCTTTCCAAAATTACAAGTATGACAAGGAGGCATGTTATTATCAATGTCTGAAAGACCTTCAACCAGCTCCTTCGATTGCATTTGAAGCAATCCTTGATGGTGAAAATGTCCAAGTCTTTTGTGCCAAATTTCAGTGGTACTAGTTTTGGAATTAAAGGCCAACTGTTCTGTTTCCATTGGATTAAGAGCAAAACTTTTTCCCTTCATTTTGATTTGGAACAAAAGTTTGCCATTAACATTGCTGATCAAACACTGCTTGTTCTCAAACAACAATTTATAGCCTTTTTCCAATAACTGACCAACACTTAAGAGATTTTGATCAATTTCAGGTACAAACAAAACATCTGAAATAAACTTTGTACCTGTAGAAGAAGCTATTGCAACTGTGCCTTTCCCTTTTGCTGCAAGATATTCTCCATTACCAATCTTTACTTTGGTAATGAAAGATGTATCCAGCTCCTTGAAAAGATCTCTGTCAAAGGTCATGTGGTTGGTGCAAGCACTATCGATGAGCCATCTGTCACTAGAATGACTTGCTACAAGACAAGTGGCTACGAATAGTTGCTCCTCTTCACAATCTGCTACTTGGGCATTTACTTCTTGCACCTGATCTTTGACTTTGCAAGTCACAGCTTCATGTCCAAGCTGATTGCATCTGGAACATTTGGCATCCGGCCTCCTCCAACATTTGGATGGTGGATGACCTTTCTTCCCACAATGGTGGCAAGGTGAATAGGATTTCTTGGCATTTCCTTCTTTGCCTGCAGAATTTCCTCCACTCTTTGACTGATTTTTAGAATTTTTCTTCTTTTTATTCCTGCTATTATCTTGATGCTTGGCAGCCAAAGCACCTTCAATCACACCTTCTTGCCTCATGGACCTCCTTTGCTCTTGTGCTTGTAAAGCATTCAAGAGCTCTGCAAGTGGAATCTTTGACAGATCCTTGGTGTTTTCCAGAGTAGTAATGGTAGCTTCAAACTTCTCTGGAACAGTAACAAGAAGTTTTTCCACGATTCTAGAGTCTTTAAACTCAGAACCAAGCAATCTCACTTTGTTGACAATGCTGAGAAGTCTGTCAGTATATTCTTTCACTGACTCGGACTCCTTCATCCTTTGCAGCTCAAAGTCTCTTATCAAATTCAAGACTTTCATTCCACGAATCCTCTCATCTCCTGCATACTCAACCTTGTGGTAATCCCAGATTTCCTTTGCTGACTTCAGGGACATAATTCGTGTGAAAATCGTCTCAGATACAGCTGCAAATAGGCAAGATTTTGCCTTTGATTTTCTTGTCTTCTTTTCCTTTTGTGCTTTAATCTGTGCCACAGTAGGATTTGCTGGAAGAGTAGGAACTTCATAATCCTCTTCTACAGCTTCCCAAAGGTCCAAAGCCTCCAGATAAGTTTCCATACGAACTGCCCACATCTGATAATTGTCTCCATCAAAGACTGGTGGTACAGCAACTGAAAAACTAGATTCTCCTTCCATTTTAACACAAATAACCTCACAGATCCCTCAAGAAGAGTGCTCTGATACCAATTGTTAGTGATAAGAACAATAAATTTTAAAGATCAAGAGATATAAACTGAAAGAAGAGGAAACTATTGGACAGCAGAAATTGAAGACAGAAAAATAATTATATTAAGCTTAACCTTACTGGTTTAAATACAAAAACTTATGTCCAAAAATAGAGGGAATTGGTTCTAAAAGAATGCTTAATATCTGCTAACAAATATCAGATAACTAAAGCTCCTATAATCAAGGAGACTTATTCAAATTTATCAACAAAAAATAAAATTAAACACAAAAACTATAATAAAAATTAAATAGTAGCAATATTAACACGTGAATTCAACAAAATAAATCCTAAAAAGAACCACTCTTGTATTTAATTATAAGGACTTGAAAGAAACATAAAAAAAATGCCAAAAAGTACAATTCCAGACAATGTCTAATCATCTTGCGTACACTTGTTTAATTAAACTAGCGACCTTCCTTTTCTTATTATTAATAAAAGTACTTCAACATTATCTTGATTTTTCAAGAAATGCTAGTACAGTAATAATTTCATAGCCTTAAATTAATGAATAATTAACTTCCATTAATCTTCTTGCAATCTGCTCTAATCTCTCCATTTGTTCCTGTTAAAGGACTAATATTTCCCATGTTAATCATGGACTGAGCAAAACTCTGGAATAAGGCAGTTTGGTTACTACTAAAGTTGTTAACAATAGTGACAGTAGCAGCCCCTGTAGTAGAAAATAGTTCTTGGTCAGATTGGAGAAGGCCTTGATTGCTTTGTAGATTTGTGAAGTAATTATTATCAAAAGTATTTGGAGTCGAAGGATCAAGATTTGCTAAAGCAGACCCATTTCCACCCTGTGGACATGTCTGTTGGAGAGTGGCTAAGTATGTTGTGTTTAATGTAGGGTCAGGGTTGCCTGTGCCACTAAAATTGTAAAGCCGATTGCTAAATGTTCTACATTGTGCACGCCCAAATGTGTGAGCTCCTGCAAATTTAGACTCAATTAATTGTCTAAAAATAGATAAAATCATATTAAAAACTGAAGTTTTTTTATATGTGTTTTATTTTAATTTAAAATCTTTAAATCTAACGCTCCTCATGATGTATATATAGTACATCAGAAAGTATAAATTAATATACAGTATAAATAATTACCTGATAATGCGACAAGATCATTAGTGTTTAGACCAACTGCAGTAAACTTGGAAGTGATGTTAGTTAAGCTTTCAAAAGGAGTAGGAATTAAAGTGTTAGCTCCCGCTTGATTTGCAGTTAGACTATCTCTTCTTCCTAATAGAACATTCCATGATGGTCCTCCTGACTGTGATAATTTACATTCCTATATGTTATATTGACTTAACCAAACAAATAAATTGGAACTAACTTAAGAGCTGTGAAATTGCTTAGTTTTTTTTAAAAATAAGTTACCAAAGAAACAGAAGCTTCTGCAGCGAGAGCAAGAATATCTGCACAGGAAACAACACCAGGGCAAGAATTTTCCACAGCAGTTTTTATATTGTCAACTACGTCGAAACCCCGAGCGGAATTAACATTTGGACCAGAAAATTTTTCACTTTGTATGCTAGAAGTATTATCCAGCAAAATTGAAGCATCACAACCCTGAAAGCCAAAAATAATAAAAATGAATAATACAAAAGAAAATTCTTGGAAAATCTTAATTCAATATCAGAACTATTATGGGATTTACATTAACAAAGCAATCATGAAAATGGAGACGAATTAGACTGGCTCCGATCCGGGAATCGGATTGAAGAGCTTGTTGTATTGTATTGGTAACAATTGTAGACACATTTGGGCATGTAGTACCATAGAATGTAGCACTTAATTGGGCATTACATTGGTAAAATATTAGGGCCATCAAAACAATTTTCAGTAGTGGTAAGTAACTATTGCTAGTAGTATTAGAAGAAGAAGAAGAAGACATGATTTTCTCTCTAATTTCTAACATAATCAAAAGGCTTCTTAGTTCTTAGATAAATGTTTTTGATTAGTGCATGATTTGTGTATATATAGAAAAACTGTCATAGTCATTAAAAATAAGCCATAGCCAGCAAAGTGATAATTAGGCTATGCTTTAAGTAAAGTTTGAGGAAATAAAAGTTGATGGTTTGATATTTGATATCCGCTTTAGTGCCTATTGGCTTGGCTCTGATGTGATACAGATCGAGTTTGTATTTTTTAATAGTGTTTAAATGGTCAATGCCTTATAAAATATTTTAAATAAAGATATTAACACTTAATTTAATAATTTAAATCGGACATGATAATGATTAATTAGTTAATACATTAATTTTTTTTCAGTTAATTTTTTTTTTGTTTTTGTCAATTTTCTGATTTTTTTTCTTTCAGTATCCCTCTCAACATCTCTCTTATATTATTAAAGCAGATTCCATACAGCGCGATGAGGTGCGAAATGTCAAAGTAATAGAAGAAAAAGAAGATATTAATATGGACATGATTAATTATTAATCAAATTGCATAGAAAAAGGTCGGTGGTAAAATAACATATTAGAGGGATTTGGTGGCCAGTTAACAAGCACTGAAGAAAATATAATAGGAAAATCATGATTGCTACATGCTACTGATCTATCACAAGTCTTTTTTTTTTTTTTAAATTTAAACATTTGTTTTTATGATTTTGTTATAATTAAGTGGTACTGTAACGAACTATAATTTCGTTTTTTCACATTAAGTTTGCTTTTGTATTTATGATAACATGCATATATGATTAAAAAAAATTATGAAAGAGAAAATATTTGTTTTATTTTATAATATTAAAATCCATTTATTTAGCAAATTCATTTAACAACTGATAAAGGGACACTTGGAATTCGATAAATTTATATAATAATAATAATAATAATAATAATATAATGAGAAATACTATCTTAGTCTATTTTCTCGCTCACGGACTAGGCCAATAAAAAATTATAATTTAAATTATAATTTTTTAAAAAAAATAATTTTAGTTAATTTTTATTTTAAAATCATAACTTTTATTGATCTAGTTTATAAGTAGGGGTATATACTAGATCTATGTTATAATTTTCCATAATATAATAGATGTGTCAACTGGCAACTGAACGAAGATTTTTCATACAAGAATAAGGAATAAATTTGAAACCCGAAGAAAAATATCCGAAAGAAATTTGAAACTTAAATCATATAATGGGGTGATGCAAAAATTGTTTTATGCTTTCATTTCGTGCGTTGAGTTGTTAATATAAATTTAAGATAAAATTAAGCCCAATTATTCAGGAATTTTGCTTGATGAGAGGGAATATATTTGTGAATTTTATACCTCATTTTATAACTCAAAATTTTTTTACTGAGTCTATACGTCATTTACACCTATGTATCTCTCATTAAATTTATTCCTTTTAAATGTGAAATTTCTTTCACTCTCGCTATATTTTAATAATTTCTCTCACAAATATGAGCTTCTACATTTAGATATGGGCTTCTCTTTAAGTGTAATTCTCTGTAGACTTAGACCAGAGTGTATGGTGTCACCTTAAGCCCTTTATACTTATATCGCTTTGAAACTCATAGAAAGTAGCATTTGCTCTTCGATGTGGAGGGATGATTCCTATAATCATCCATATAGAACCTTTGACTCTCTTTGTAAACTTGGACCTGAGTATATGATGTATAGTCATCCATATAGAACATTTGACTCTCTTTGTAAACTTGGACATGAGTATACGATGTCATCTAAAATTCTTTATATTTTTACCGATTTGCAGCCATTAAGTGTAATATTTGCTCTTTCATATGGAAGGACATAGATAACTACAGGGTACAACCAGTGCTGGCCCTAGGGCAAGCCCAGAGAGCCTACTAGCTAAGGCAACTCGCTCTGAGGGCAACCAATATATATATATATTATGTATAAATATTTATATATAGGCAAAAAAAACTTATAATTTTTTTATAATTTAAATTAAAAATATAATATAATCATAATTTTTTTAAAAGAAATTCTGTCATTTTTAATATTTAATATTAGGGAAGCAAATAAAATTTGAGTCAACTAGGATAATCAAAATTTCAAGACCGGCTCTGAATTTGACCATCGTTTTCATACTTGTTTCTGTCGAAACATCAACTCTAATTTGTCGTGTTGATGTCGGAAAGTCCAATTATTCGAGAGACTTGTTTGATGGATCTTAATAAGAAAATATACTTGTAACTTTGACACCACGCTCCAACTCAAAACCTTAAAACATTAAGTCTTTAGGTCCTTTATATTTATATATACTCCTTATTAAATTCATCTATTTTTAATATGAGATTTCTTTCACACTTGTTATATTTCAACAACTTTTTCTTATATTATATTCTTACAAGTATTAATTAGAATTTAATCAAATTCACTATATTGATAATAATTTAATCAATTCACCCTAACTCATAAGTGAATTAAGTCACGCAAAAGACTGTATAAATAAAATTTGGAAAATAAATTTACTAGTTATGAAGAATTTTATTAATTTTAAAATATTTTTTAAAATTTAAAAATAAAATTTTATTAATTTATGTAAACCAGTGAGCTGCATTTCAAGTAAGATAAACGAATTTATAAATTGTTTAAGTATGAAAACTTAATTGTACAATAATGGAAGTTGAATTTGATCATCCATAAACTTAGACTATAGAATTAAATTCAAGATTATAGATTTGATTGACTTTCTATGAAATTTTGTAAGAGTGAAATTTAAAATTTATGAATTTTTATTTTTAAAATTTATTTTATTTTTCTTTTAAACTTATTTTTAAATTTAAAATTTAATTGAAAAATAATTGTTAATAAAATTATTTTTCTCAGATTAATTTTTATATGATATGTTAATTTATAATATTTAAAATAATTATTATATTTATATTTTACCGAAATTTTATATATGCATAAAAAAGTTAAGTACAGGTTTTCTAATTATAACTTTTTTTTTTACTTTAAAATTTAAATATATATATATAATTATATTCACATGATCATAACACATCTCAACAATAACAACTACTAAATTTTTGTGAATCTTAATATTTAATAATTAATTAATAACAGCAACATATCGTTAACAATGACTACCGCCAGCTCGATCATAACTAATACAAAAAGTTAAATCAAACATTGCGTTTCACCATCCTAAGTTAGGATTCCTAACTTTTATAATTATTGTAGTTTTCAAAAAACTTTTATATTTATTATTATATAAGTTGAATTAGTGCCTGCATGTTTAAAAAAATACAAAAGGTACGCAATAAAAATACAAAAATGTTAATTAATTTTATAGAATAAGATTATTATGTTGTGAAAATTGGATTAATTTTTCATTAATAATATATATAGTATGTGAATAATTAAACCAATTAATTATATCAGAAATATTTTTAAAATAAAGAGGTGTGTCACAATGGACATATTTAAATATCAAATATTTTTTTAAACAGAATTTTTTTAGACATATAATTAATAGTATAAAATACTACTATTTAAATAAATAATAAAGTAAACACTAAAATTTAACGAGATTCGGTCAATTTTACCTACGTTATCAGATATCACTAAAATAATATTACTAATTTAAAAAAAATATAAATAAAAAAAATAAAACTTATAAATAAATAGACTTATTTTAAAATGAATATAATAAAAGGAGAAAGATCCCTTTTATAAGTTAAAAACGCAGGATAATAGCCACATTCAACACATTAAACCCATATAATTTATTTACTAATATTTTATTTAAATCAATAATGGTGCACAGCACAACTTTGTTGAAATTAAATTGATGCTTTTGATATATATATATATATATATATATATACACTACAACTGTTAGAAAATTTATTTATTACATGTCAGCTAATAACTCTTTAATTAAAAATTAAGTTTATATAAAATTATCTTTTTCAATTTTTTCTATATCATTATATTTTATAAAATTTAACTAAAATTAATTTAAATTAATATATATAAATATAAAATATATATTTTTATATTTTTGTATATTTTTATATATTTTATTTATATTAATATTTAAAATTATAAAAAATAATATTTAAATTTAATAATGCATGTATATTAAACAATTAGCATCAAAATTAAATAAAAAAATATAATTAAAATCCATAAAAGTGGGGATTGCGACTAATTAATATACAATTATAATAATATTCTCTTTCACAACTAATTAATAACATTGTACCGCAATTAGAGGGAACACAGGAGGGTTTGATAAGTCCATTCATCTTTTAAAAAATTATCTAAGAATATTGCAAGATTAGGCTGATATTGATTTGACTTGATTTGGTAACCATAATAGATTTTTCTTCTTTTGTGTGATGAAATGAAATCTGACTCTAAGCATCTATTTAGTTTTTAATTAAAAATTATTTTTAAAAAATAAAATTACATTCAAATAAAAAGATTTTACAAAAATTAAATTTATTTAATAAAATTCATATTGAAAACCAAATGTAAATTAAAGTTTTTAAATTATCAAAATATATTGATTAAAATTTCCGTTTGAAATTCATATGAAATGACAATGCAATTTCATTTTTTGATAATTAAATATATGAAATACCAATTTTCCAATCACAGAACCTAATAATGAGTCCCTTCACCCTGATTTAAATATTATATATATATATATATAGCCTAACAGTCTATTTGACATTTTGATTAAATTTATTTTTTTTAGTATTGCATTTTTTATTTTGTTTGTTGCTTTTAGCCATCATTATTTAGATGAAATTTTACTTAATATTGATAGCTGGAAATAAACTATACATGTAATTAAAGAGTACAGTAGTTTTTGTTGATTTGGTCTTATACACTCGTTTAGTAACCGAATTCGGTGGATATTTAATAAATTTTCATTGAATTGTATAACATAAAAGTATTAGTAATTTAGTTATTATTATGAGGTACCTTTAAAAATACCCTAAAAAAAAATATTTTCAAAAATAATTAATTTTTTCTATTTCAAAAATACTTTTTTTCAACTTTCAATTTCAAAAATACCTATTTTGAGAGATATATTTTGGTATATATTTAGTATATTAAAGATATACTTCATTTTTTAAGGTATACATTGACTATATATATTTTATATTAAAAATAAGAAATATACTAAAAAAAGATATTTAAAAAAATTAAAAATTATACTATACAATATAATTTCCTCTATTATTTATTTATTATGCAGATAGAACTTTTATCCTATGAAGAACATTCTAAAGTTGAGTTGTAATAACTTTGTCTAATTATGAAAAAGAAAAAAAATTTTTTTTTTAAAAGATGAAAAAGATAGATATTAAGATTGATATTGAGGTTGATATGCCTAATGTATACTTTTATTAACTGCAATTTATTTTTTTTATTTTATAATTATTATTATTAGATCTTTAATTTTCGGGTGACTCATTATTGATAGGATTAATAATTAATTCAATTTCTAATAAATATTTAAGAAAATATTACAATTTTCTTATAGGAGATTGCAAAAGATAACATAATTTTTTATTACATTAGATTGCTAATATCGATATTAACTAAATCCAAGTAACATGTATAGTTAATTACATACTTCTTAAGCATATAATATGTATTCATATTCATAATTAAATTAAAAACATTTAAAGTTATCTTCTATGTGGAAGATAATAATAAGAGAAAGGGATGAAAATGGAATAAGTAAGAACATACTTTTACCAATGTGAAAACTGATTTTTATTAACTGTTTCAGTTGTTACAATTTTTAGGTGGTTGTTTATTTTCCCTAGTTTAAAAAAAAATACAGAAAACAAACTACATTCAGTTGAGGACCATAATCTTAAAGAATATTTATATATTATATAATTTTTAATATGGCCCTTCATTAAATAAAAAATTGTGATGTTTACACATTAATTTCATAGCATTTGAAATGTTTCACAGTTCAAATATTTAATTTATAAATTAAATAAAATGGAATATATTTTAAAATAATTATATATATATATATATGCCCATATATTGGATTTTTCCACACTATGACTTTCTTTTTATTTTCCTTTTACATTTCTGACTTGGTGTACCCTAGTCTCTATGGTAGAGTAGAAAACAATTAAGTAGAAAACGTGAACAATGACAAATTAATTTAAAAAAAAACCAAGAAAACAAATGAGGTTTCTTATAATTTGTATTTTGTTTTCCTTTATTTCTAGTTTCTATTTCTCTACGACGATATCATTTGATTTTGTTCATATTTTCATCTAATATTAAATCAATCCTTTTTTTTTTTAATAATTTCAACATCCCTCATCAGTAATAATTCCTTGATTGTCGCTTCTATGGTTCCTCTTTAAATATTTTTCGTACAAGTTTGGTGTTTGTTGATCACAAATTTGTCACTATTAACTGAAATTAAGCAAGCAAAATGTCATTATAAGAACTCAAAACTAATTTTAGAATGGCAATTATGACTTTCAAGAAAATGAATCCTTTCCTACAAATGAAAATATGTTAAATGGTTTTGGGCATTATTTCATACACAATTATTAGTTAGAAATAAAAGTGGAAGTGAAACTTAATTTGCCATTAGTCTAATTCCAAGTTGCTGTATACATTGTAAAAGTGAAATGGAAAGCCCTAAGACTAACTTTGGAATTGGAATAAGGATGTTAAATTTTTATATTACATTTTACTTTTTCAATATAAATTTGAAAAAGTCAATTCTAAAAATTAGATGTTAAAATTAGAGGGCTAAAAAATATATAATAGTTATTGTCAACCACCTAAAAATATAATCCTATATTTTTATGATCACTGTAAAAACTATTCAAGTAAGGGTATCAGTTCTAAAATCATTATAAATTTTCATATTAAATTTTTTATTTTTAATATAATCTGAAAAATTTAATACTTTCATTTTTATATTAATTATGTTACATTGTTATATTTTTCAGATTTGGAATTACTTACACTTCAATTATTATAGGGTAGTTCAACAAAGAATGTTAAGAAAATAAGGGGGAAAATACAAATGCATTGATTAAATATAAATATATTAAGTGATTAATGTAAAGATGAAATTTTAATTTTAAAAGCTAATTAATTTTTAAATTCATGTTTTTAAATATATATTAAAAAATCAATATAATAAGAAAACGAAGACCTTGTATTTATAATTTAAATTAGAAATCTTTCACATCAAATAAATAAATATTTTGAATACACTAAAGCTTTAGTGAGCAACTTTCAAATAATATTTTCATTTGAAAGTTTAATTGATATGGAGCAAAATTGAAATTATTAATCACCATAAAATCATTTTTTAAAAAATAAAATCTCAATAGGCTCACGGGACATGTAGCCATGGTCTCATTTTTTGCAGTTTCATAAATTGATTACTAAAATGATATCTAACTCATTTATATCTGTTTATATAGGATATGAATAGTTTATAAAATGATTTAGACATATATAAATAGTATTTTTATTAATCATGACAGTTCAGATATATATTTTTAGATGCTCATTATCCGAACTAATTTATATAATTAAAATTTTTTATTAGTTATATTTTCATTAAATAATTTTAATTATGTAGTTATTATATTATATCTTAATTATATAATTTTATTTTATAAAATTATTTTAAAAAATTATATTAGTATTATATTATATTTATAATTATTTTATTGAAGAAATTATAAATACTAACATATAATATTAAACGGATTTGAAGTAAATACGTCCTATGAAAAGGTATTTATAGACGGTTTTGGGATATTTAGGGTAGTTTAAAATGAGATGAGCTTGAATTTGGATACGGTGATTTTCGTGAATACCTCACCTGTCCCAACAACTAATTTCAACCAATCAAAGGTCAAGAACTACTAATTCCAACCAATCAAAGTATAAGAAAAAGCAAAGAATAAGAGAGTGTTTCTCAAAACTGAAGCTTTTCAGCTTATTATGAATAAGTGATTTTTAGATTATAATCAGATTAAAAATAAGCAGTTAAGCGTTTCTGTAAATTAGTTAATAATCAGCTGATAATCAGTTTATAATCAGTTAAGTGTTTCTGTAAAATCAGCTTATAATCAGTTTTTAATTGCAGAAACTGTCAAAATGATCAAACTGTCCCTGAGTTTATTTATTGTATAAAAATAATTTTTTAAATGTCAATTCAAAATTTATTTTGCAATAATAATAATAATAATAATAATAATAATAATAATAATAATAAAATTTATTTAAGAAGAAACATAAAAGAATTTTGATGGGAACTAAAGTGTATAGGGTGGGCAAATTTGGAATATTGAATATTAGATAGGGATAATATGACCTTTTACTCGGTCAAAACTGCTTAAAAAATAAGTGTTTAAAAAAAGTAACAAAACTCAACTTTTAAAAAACTGATTAAAATCAGATTATAATCTACTATTTAAGTTTTCAGAAATACTTAAATAAACAACTTATAATCTAAAAACTGCTTATAATCAGTTTTGACCAGCTTTTAAGTTTTGAGAAACACCCTCTAAATATATATTTTATAGGTTGGCATGTTGGGATAATTTTAGACAAAATAATAATTCCATTATTTGAATTTTCTCATACAAACAAAAGCTGAGTTTGATTTCTGTAAAAATGGACAAAAAGAAAAAAGAAATTAAAATTGTTTATAGTCAAGTTTCATTTGTAGTTTTTTTTTATATATTTATTCAATTACTATTTTTTTAGATACAAAAACTCAATATATCATAAACTGAATTAATTTCATCATAAAAAAATAATAGAAAAAAAATTTGAAAACGCTAATGCAAAAATATTTGGAAACTGTTGCAAATTGCCGTGAACTTTCATAATGAGATTGTTTCTTTTACTGTGGAATTTCATTTCAGAGATCGTTATTATTACATAATTTTTGTTATCTTTTATCTCATGTAGTTGGGCATGTAGATTTCTGAAAGAAGATATGTGGAAATTTTCTCGTTTTTGTAATAGCTAAACGAGAAAAATTTAATGTTATATATAACGTTAGGAAGACTAAAATTAACATGTGATGAGGATTGAAAATTCTTCACTTGAGTCACATTGATAGCTACTGGGTGCTGGAAATGATTTCAAAAATCCCAAATATTCAATCTCTGGTAAAGAGCAGAGATTTCTAGAATTGTTTAATTATATTTAGCATTGGTGAAATATTACCATGGATGGAGCATATATGCACTCGTCACTTAAAATTAAATAAAATTAATATTTTTTATTAAAATTATTTTATTTAATTTTGATTGGTTGAAGTGTATAGATAACTAGTACATGCAACAATATTATAATTAATCATAATGTGAATTGTACTCTCAATATAGTATAGGAAAAAAAAATATTGTGATTGTCTAGTCTACCATTAGCTCTTAGTTTGAGTTCATGGCAACAATGGCATACATAAGAAAATTACATTACATGTAATTTAAGAGGATGAAAAATATATATAAAGTATAAAATTTTAATAAAAAAAAAGGAAAAATTACATGGCACTTTTTTTATTTTTTTAAATACCATAAAGCTTTTTTATATTTTTGATATGCTAAAGATATATTAGATGTACACCTCTAACAATGATACTAAATATATACTATAAATATATAATAAATATTTTTAAAAAATTGGATATTTTTGAAAATTTATATTTTTTTATACTTCTGAAGAAATCTTTTTTTTAAAAAAAATATTATGCGGGCCTAGGGGGGCTTGTCCATTATGAATACAGGCTCTCAATGTTGTGGGCTTTAATTAAATTGATGCAGTTTTGATAAAAGAGTGATGGTAATTTCTTCCTGCTTACTGCTGTCATTTGAGTGATCTGTCTCGTCTGAATTTTATTGATACCTTAATTTTTTTATTCATGATTTTTTTTCTTTTCAATTTCTTTTTTTAATGTCTGGTATGTTTAAAATTTTAATTTATTATTTCAATTCATATTACGGTTAAACTTTAAATATAAATAATTCATCAGATAATTAAATTGTTCATAATATTATAATAAAAAACAAGTAACAAAAAATACTGAAATTTTGTTTGAAACTTTAATGTAACTAAGTTGGAAAGGTAATAATTAAAAGAAGAATTATAAATAAATAAAAAAATATATTATAAAAACTACACTCGCAGTTCTAAAATAATAATAATAATAAGTGTAATTTATCATATTTATTATTCTATCAATTCCGCCAAGACCATAAACAAATTAATCAATATATAGAGTGAAGGGTTTGGTACCTCATTTCTAAAAGCTTGACCAATTTGAGCTGCAACTTCCATTATAGCAGTAACTAGTACGTACAAGTACCATTTTAAACTTTAGAAAAATAGCTTATGCTGTCTCAGGTGCCTATGTATGCAAGATCAGACCAGTAGAAGAAAAAATTAAAATTCGAAAGTAAACAAAATCTCTGAAAATTGAAGCAATTATTTGTTCTATTCTCTGATAGTTTAACCCCAAAGTCTAAGCCTGACTAAAAAAAATAGTCAATTCCTAAATTTTATCAACGAAAATCAAAAATTTCACCAGAAAATTGAAGTTCATATATAGAACTTCTTTCCACAGAGGGAGATGGAAATAAGGAGCTAACCTGATGCCAAAATGCCAAAACTTTTAGACTTAACTGGGCAACTAGCCGGTCCACCCACACCGCCATATATCTTAAATATACGAAGGGATCGATGTAAAATAAATGCCACTGAAATGAAGAGAACTAACAACAACCTAACGGAAGGCATCCTTGATAACAAAGGCGTTGCCTAGAACAACGATTGGAGCCGCCGCTCCGCTCAATGAAGGCCTTAATACCTTATCAACCTTCAGTGCTTTTAAAACTCTGCGGTGGCGCCTATTATGGCCGTTTATTTCTGAGAGAGAGATTTTCATTTTGCATTTTTGCTAACAAAATTAGAAAATAAAAAAATGATGCCTAAATCTTTTTTTTTTATTCATTTTATCCCAATATCATGCTCCGACTTCAATCCAACATTAAAAACATAAGACATTAAATTATATTTTATATGTTTCATAAATAATTTTGTTTATATTAACATTAATATGTTATTTTTACGTAATATTATTAATTCATATATATATATATATATATTATTTTCATATTCATAGTTAATGATAATATATGGAATATGATTTTCAATAAAATTTAAAATTTTAAGCACTTCCATTTGTACGTATATTGTGTGACCGCGGGTGTATAATTTATAAAACAAAGCAAATTTTGTCTCTTCTTAACTTGTTAATTTTTTAAAATTAGGAAACTAAATATATATATATTTAATTTTAATTTAACTAGACAATAGTTGATCATCATCATCACCATCATTATTATTATTTTGCTGATGATTGTCTCATCTTCTTTAAATCAAACTTTGCAGGAATCTCAAATTATGAAGGATATTTCGTTAGCTTAAGGAAGGCTTCAGGTCAAATTGTCAACTTTCAGAAATTCTCCATGTTTGCGAGTCCAAATATGGATGGTGATAGAAGAAGGCAAGTCTTAATGTCTTGGAGGTTCCAGAGCTTAAGGATGATAGTAGCTACTTACTTGGTATCACCTTTCTTAATTATTGGCAGAAAGAAGAAGCTGCTCTCAGTGCTTATTGAAGAATTGAACTCAGTGGCGTAGCCAGGATTTTAGATAAGGGGGGTCCAATTCAACTTAAAATTTATAATTCACAAAAATAACATTTATAATAAAATAAATAAAACAAGAAAAAGGAATTAACGAAGAAGAAACGTGAGAAAGAAGAGAAAGAGTCACAATTAAGTTATTCTTGTTTATTTGTAATGGGCAGAGTCATTGACAAATCTTGTTTGTTTGTAATGGGCTTGATTAAAAGGCCCAGTTTTAAAGATTGGAAAAAAAAGGATGAAAAATGTTGGGAGCGTGGATCGAAGTTGCGTGCTCTCACATAGTAAGGCCAAGTTGTTCCATCTTAACCAATGTAATATTTATTCTCAAATATACCTAAAAATTTTTTATTTTTAACTGAGGGGGGAACAGGGCCCCATGGGACCCCCTTTATCTCCGCCTCTGATTGAACTCTAAAGCAACCTGATCGAATTTTCCTTGGTTAAGTTTAACATTTTTCTGGCCAAAATTAAAGCTTTTATCTGGCGAGTTTGCACATTAATTCTTCAATGCGAGTCTGGCCAATCTTCCTTGTTTGTAATTTAATTAGAAAATGAAAGTTAAGAAGGAAATTCTTCCTAACATGGCTGATTTGAAGGTGCTATCAGTTGGTGTAAGTCTCTTTTATGCAGGTAGCTATATTCTCAGCAGAAACAAGGATTGGGCTGGAGCGTGTGGCAAGAGGCAATCATGGATTGGTCAGTTTTTATCTACGGCTAGCTCTCCATTTTTTTAAAAAAAAAAAGTAATAATAATTATACAACTTTCTTTTTTGAAAAAATAAAAAAAAACCTGGAATTGAAAGAAGCTCAAATTTGAAGCTTCAATCTATTGACTAAAAAGACGGGCTTAAAAAAAAAAGTAAGATATTACCGGCTAGTTTTATGGACCGGACGGATCTTCAGCAGTTAAAAATTCCTGTAATTAATTTTGATTTTATCAAGTCAGAAGCAGGAGAACACAGAATTTTTGGTGCGTGCAATGTGGGATTGGTTCCCACACCACCCCTTCTTCTTTTTTCATTTTTTTAATTTATTTTTTATAATTAATAATATAATTGATAAAACTACCCACCACTTCCATCATTCTGTACGCTCTCACTCCACTCTGGCTGGCAATCCTCCTCATAGTGTGGAATTTTTCTCACCGTCTACCTCGTCAACCGGTATTCCCCACACACGTGCCTCTCTTACGTCTCCACACGTGACGACCTTTCAACCCCCGTACATACATAATAACACTACTCTTTACAATAAGACTATTTCTATTCCGCGACTTTATGTGGTTCAACCAATAGAATTTAGAGAGAGAATATGACAACACTCGCTAGAAGAGAGAGAAATAAACTGACTGTTATTAAACAGAAAAAAAAAACTTTTTCTTGGTTCTGGTGCTGTTATTTGCTGTTTTTGTTGTTCTTCTAGCAGTATAGGATTTTGGGTTTTGCACTCTTTTTTTTTTTTTTTTTTCCTTTCTTCTTTTCTCAGTCAAATCAAATCAAATCAAATCTGTTTTTCTTTTTTTTTCTTCCCCTCCTCCGCCAAATCTTGCTTTTTCTTCTTCCCTTGATTTATTTATAAATCTTATTCTTTATTTTGCACCCATGAGGATTAGGAAAAGAAAAGTACCGTTTCCTCTCTCATCACTGTCTCCAGTTCCTCTTTCAGATTCCCACTATAACCGGTCCTCTATTGAGCAACGTCTTCAGGTTTTATTTGGTAATTCCCAGTCATCTGATCAACGCAGTCACCCTATCGGAGATCAAGATTGGTCTGATTCTGTTCTTCGGAAGCAAGAAGAAAAGAAGGTGAGCACTGATAGTTTTTTGGTTGGTGTGAAAAAATAATTAAAAGAGAAAAAAAAAAACTAAGTCCTACTCTTTTAACATTTCTAGTTTTTGAGTAAATTATAGGGGTGCACTTGGGTTTGCTGTGTCCTAAAGATCCATTTTCATGGATCTACTTTTATGGGTAATTTTGCAACTACAAGGTTACATTATGACTAAATTTTTATTTTCTATTATTGTAGGTTTTGCTGAAAGAAAAAGAGGATCAGAAAGAGGAGAAGGAGAGAAGTACTAATAATACAAGGTCTGTAATTAAGAAAGGATACCAGGTCTATCAGTGGTGAACATATGACAGAGATAAAAAAGAATAAAATTTTATAAAAAAAAAAAATTTTTAAACAAAAGATATTACAGTCCAATTTATATTTAATTTTATTTTTATATTAAATAATTAAATTATAAAATTTTTATTATTTTATTTTAATATATAAATTTTATAAATTATATAAATATAAAATTAATTATAATTTTATATTATTTAAATATAAGTATATTAATTATATATATAAATATACATATTTTTTTATAATATATATATATATGTATATGTATAAAGGAGTCATGGGGGTCTACCTTGTTCCGTCCCTCAGGTCTGTAATTAAGAAAGAAGGGAAGGAGGCATAAAGTTAATAAAAAAATTCGTTTATGATCCATTAATTCTCTTCTTTCATGAAAAATTTTTTAAGTGAAAAAAAGGTGAAAAGTTTAAATTAATTCTACTGTTAGTGGACTTTGGCTAGCCACCATACCTTCCCGTCTAATCTAATCTATTAGTCTGTTTTTCACTGTTTTGGCTAACTAATATATTTATAATATATATATATATATAATATAGCCCCATGCTGTGCACGTTAGCATCGGGCACACTGGTCCCCGTTCATATCATTATTCATATACATTTTTCTCTGTTTGAATAAATATATACATATAATAAGCTCATTTTATTTACTTATAAATCCTTTTTATTTTTTAAGTTTCATATAATAAATATGGATGCGATTTGGTTTGATTTGTTTTCAGGCTATGTGCAAAAACACCAACTATGGTTTTTCAGGGATCAACTTCTGTTTATGAAGGTAAAGATTAATTAGATATAATTATTTTCAAGAAAGTAATTCAAGATTGACTACAAAAATTATTCCAATGAAAGTTATTGTTACTATATTGTTTGTGTTTGTTTGTTGGTTGGTTGCATTATGTAGTGGATGGGAGATGTTGCGAGGAAGATAAATCAGGTTTTTCTTTCAAGAATAAGAGAGAAAGCTTTGAGAGGAAATTATTAGACATTGAAGAGAAAGATAAGAAAATGAAGACAAAGTTGAACAAGAAATGCATGCAAGTAAATGGTAATCAAGAAAAAGAAGATAGTGATGAAGATCATAATAACTATAATAAAGAAACTAATTATAAAGAAGGTGTTGTTGACCATAGAAGTAGTGGTAATAGTTTGAGTGTAAAAAAGAGATATAGAGGTGGTGCACTAGTGGAAGGATCGCGGTGCAGTCGTGTTAATGGAAGAGGATGGAGATGTTGTCAACAAACCCTTGTGGGTTACTCTCTTTGTGTGCATCATTTAGGGAAAGGAAGGCTTAGAAGCATGACTAATGTTCCAAGAATGACTAATGTTCCAAGTCGATCCATAGCTACTAGTGCACCAAATAAAGGAGGTGCATTATTGCAGCCATTATCGAGTCCTTCATTGTCACTAGCAGAAAAAGAAACTGTATTGAAGAACATATCATTCGATGATAAAATTGTTGCTGCCACTATACATGGAAGTAAAGAAGAAGAAGTGATGAAGCCATCGATGACAGGAAAGAAAAAGCGGAAGCTTGGTATGGTGAAGGCTCGATCAATAAGCAGCTTGTTGAGTGAAGCAAATAATGCAATTGTTGAGGTGTCAGAAAATGAGTTCTAGGGAACAGCCAAAGTCTTGGATTATTTCATGTTACGGTGAAATTTTTAGATTCGATTGACAGCTTAATTTATTCAACTATCATATTGGAACTTCCGTTCTGTTTTGGATTCTTAATGAAGAGCAGCTACGATTAATGTTGTGTTCTTGATCTTCTCTTCCTAAATCAAGAAATCTTTTTTTTTTCTTTAATGAGTTTTTTAATACCTTTATATTTTATATACATGTAATATATATATTTTAAATATGTAAAATATTTATACAAAATGCAAGAATGTCATAAACCTTAACAGTAGAAAATTCTCTTAATTATTATCAAAGTAAATTAATTTTTAAAAGATAAATTTAATAGATAAATAAATTTATATATATATATATAGTTAAATATCAAAATTTCATATACAAAATAAATTTCCTATAAAAAATTCGTTAAAATTTTATTTGTAATTTTTATATTATCAAAAGAAAATAACCTCCATCAACAAATAAAATTATACTCTAAAAATATTTAAGAATTCAATGAACTCAACCAATTCTCCATAAGTACCACTTTATTAATTTACATCAAAGTATTTCATAGTTACAAACAATATTTAACTTCAACACCATTTAACACATTTCTCAAACTCATTTAATAAATATATATTATAATTAAGATGTATAAAAATCCAAATACATTATATAGACAATATACAAAATTCAAATTGTATAGTACATAAATTATACAAGAATGTAACATCTTCTGGGTTGCTCTCGTAGCATTTAAAATCTCCAAGTCCTACTCATAATCTGGATTATCCTGATCTATATTTCTAATATCAGCGTGATATATACAACCGCATTAAATTTAAAAGCTTAGTGGTTCATATTTTGATAATATTAAATAATTTAAAACTCAATACATATTTCAATATCACACAGCTACTCATGCTAACATCACAAAACAACCCATATTTAAAACATTAATTATTTTGTAAAATTTTTTAATATCACATAATCACAATCACATACATTAGAACTTTGCAACATTTATTATATAAAATACGTTTATGTAACAACACATTTATTATCACATACATCCCATCACATAATTTTTATAGACTTAACACAACAAAATATATTAGGCCGAATAATTCTCTATATAATTATCAAGTTTCAAAATAATTTAATTGGTCCATCTCACAATCATTTATAAGACCCAACTCTGTTCAGGTTAAACTCATTCTGAAGACTTAACTTTACTCATGTCTATCAACATATACAATACCAATGTCAACCTTCTGGAACAAGAAATTATGCAGAGCAACAAACACACATCGCTTGAAGTCTCACTTCCCATGTTCTCATTACTATTCCTCATATCCATCTTTTTCATGAGATTTCCACATTTCCCATTCTCTTTAAGGATCACCCATATTCATTTTCACATTTTTTTTTCAAATTTCACATATATATGCATGTCACACATCACATTACATATTATTAACATATCACATATCAATCATATCCAATGCATTACTCATCACATAAATATACAATGTTACATAGATTATGTAAATAACCACATTGCAAGAAACAATATATAATATACATACTTCATTATCATAATACCATATCTTTTTATCATGTCCATGATACAATTCATTTTCACATTTCATAGCACAAAACATTATCATTTATCTTATCAATTAATCTATCATATCATAGTCACCATCACACACACATTTATACATAATATTACTTTAAAGAAACAACATCCTTTGAAGTATGCCAATATAAATTATGTCAACATCCTTTAAAGTATGCCAATATGAATTATGCCACACATAATTATTTTAATTGAATGTTAATAAAGTACGTATAATCCTCAAAACTTGCAAAACCAATGCCATTTTTCTTCTCTAACCTTTGCTTCTTCAAACGACTTTTCTTTCTTTGATTAAACAAATTCACCTTACTTAATCTTAAATCAAATTTGAAGTAAAAATATTACATTAGCAACATATTCCAAGTCATTCCAATCAGCCAAACATCAATTATATCTTTACTATCCAAATTCCACTAAAAATCCTAATTCACTACTACTTCTTCCAAACTTTATCAAGACCCAACCATTTCAACCAATTAACCATAAAATCATCACAAGTTTGATATCAATTAATGTAAAAAATTACATATAGGTCAAAAATAAGAACTAAAAACTGAATTAGAAATTATTTTACATATACATATAGGCTCAAAATATATTGGAGAGTTACAGATAAATGTAAACAAATAGTGTCACTTTTATGTCAAATAGATTGAGTATAATAAATTTTAAAATTATCAATTAGTAGAGATTGAATTTGTACATGCAAAATACTCTAAGAAAAGCTAGTACTGATACTGATACATATATAATGTGAAATAAGAATATGCTTTTGGAGGAGGTAATTATCTTCTAATACCCGATCTTAGTTTGGAAATAATTAAATCTTATGAAAAATTTAAAAATATACATTTAAATTTCATTTAAATTTTTTATTTGAAATTTTATTTTGATAAACATAGGTTGGTAAACTGATAACTTCAAAAAAAATTCCATAATGATTATATAAAAAAACATTAACTCACAAAATATTTTTTAATTCATATATATTATAAATCGGAAAATATAAATTTAAATAAATGTATATATGTGCAAATATTAAATCTTTGTCCCGACCAAAAGAAATTAGTTACATCTGATATATATATATATATATATATATATATCTAATAAAATAAATTATACGTAGGTGTAAAAAAAGTATTATTGTTTTTATACTTAACAAAATAATAATATAATTCTTAGCAAAATTTTAAAAAACCAATCAAGAGATTAATTAATTATCTTCTTCTCGCTTTCTCTAATCTGGTAATTTCTTGTCCATCCTCTCCTAAACATTGGAGACCAGAGTATTAAGGATAAAGACTAACTATAACAGTTTTATCTATTTTTAGTATTTGTAACTTGAGTTATAGCTGTATGTTTATCTTATATTTAGTTAGTTGTAGACTTTGTATTATATAAGCATATGTATACGTTCAGTGATGAATAACAAAAACCCTTTTGTCTATATGGTATCAGAGCTTTAATCTACTCTCACGAGTTTTTCTGATCCAATTTTCTTAAGCCTTCATTAATGACTTCATCGTCTAATACTGTTATTCAATTAAATGCTCCAACGCATTTTCCTATTAAACTTACTCAAGAGAATTTTTCTATTTGGAGAAAACAGATCGAATCAACCTTAATCGGTCTTGATTTACTTAATTTTATTGATGGTTCACGGGTTGCACCATCACAATTTCTCTCTGAAAAAGACAACACAGCCAACCCAGCTTATGCCTTGTGGTTTCGACAAGATCAAATCCTGATCAGTGCTCTTTTAGGAAGTTATTCCGATACCATTCAACCCTTGATTTCTTCAGCCAATATCGCCAAAGAAGCATGGGATCGGCTTCACCAGAGTTTTACTAATGTTTCTCGTTCTAGAATTCTGTCCTTAAAAACTAAATTAGCACAGAACTCTAAGGGAACCAAATCAATTGTTGTTTTTCTCAATGAGATGAGAGCTATTGCAGATGAGCTTGCTCTTACTCAGAATCCGGTGAGTGATGATGACTTAATTGTTTATATTATCACACGATTGGGAGACGATTACAGTCCCATAGTTGCTGCGTTAAAAGTTCGTGAAACACCAATAACCTTTTCTGATCTTTTTGAAAAACTTACTGATCACGAACGATCCTTGTAAGAAAAAGATTCCGTGACTGTTTCAGCTACACCACAAGCGATTGCTACTGTTAATTATACTCAACGTTCTGGAGGGCGTTCACAGAATCCGAATGGCAATTATAATCGATCTTCACAAAACTTCAATTATTCTGGAAATCGACGTGGTGGTCGTGGTTCCTACTCTGGTGGTCGTGGTCGAGGTTCTTATCGATCAGATGTGATATGTCACTTTTGCGAATATACTGGTCATACAACTGCTGAATGTCGCAAATTAGCTCGCTTTCTTAAAGAGAATAATATGTTTTTGAAGACTGATATCTCTAATTCTTCAGTACCTACTCCTGCAGTTAATGTTACTTCTGCTATGGCTGCTTCTTCTCCGCAGCAATGGTTGTTTGATAGCGGAGCTTCTCATCATGTAGTATCGAATCCAGCTTCTTTACAAAGCTATTCAGACTATGGAGGTCTCGAGGAAGTACAACTTGGTGATGGTAAAATGCTTGCTGTATCACATACTGGTTTTGCGCAAATTCCTGCTCATTCTAAGAATTTATCATTACCTAATGTGTTATGTGTGCCTAATCTGCGCAAGAATTTGATTTCAATTGCTAAATTATGTCGCACTAATCATGTTTCTGTGAAAATTTTCCCACTTTATTTTATTGTGAAGGATCTGTACACGGGGGTGTCTCTGCTACGGGGAGAGAACATTGATGATATCTACTGTGCAAGTTTTTCCAGAGTCAGTCCTCAACGTCCTCAGCTGAATGTTACTACTCGGTGTCTGTCTTTGCTTTCTGAATGGCATCACAAGCTTGGTCATCCCAACAATAAAGTCTTTTTACTAGTACTTAGAAATATTGGTCTTTATTCTATGTCTAGATATGTTTCTCGTTTTCATTGTACTTCCTGCTCTATGAGCAAGAGTCATAAATTACCATTTTCTGAGAATTCTCTTGTTAGTAATAAGCCTTTGCAACTTATTTACTCTGATGTTTGGGGTCCAACACAAAAATCTATTGATGGCTATGAGTATTATGTTACATTCATTGATCACTATTCTAAGTATATTTGGTTATATCCCATGAAGAAGAAATCCGATACTCATGATTTGTTTATCCATTTTCAGAAATTGGTTGAAAATTACTTCCACTCTAAAATTGTTTCTGTGTTTACTGATAATGGTGGGAAATATCAAAAGCTTAAGCATCATTTTTTGTCTTGTGGCATTTCACATTATACAACACCTCCACATACGCCAAAGCATAATGGTACTGCCGAACGTCGTCATCGTTCAATAGTTGAAACAGGTCTTTCTATGTTACAATTTTCGTCTTTACCTTCTAACTACTGGTCTCATGCTTTCCAATCTGCAGTTTATTTGCTCAATCGGTTGCCTTCGTCCGCTATTTCGTTTCAAACACCTTTCTCCAAATTGTTTGGTACGTCTCATAATTTTAAGAGATTGAAATCTTTTGGTTGTCTATGTTTTCCATGGCTAAGGCCATATAATAGTTCTAAACTTCAGTCTCGTTCGTTGCCTTGTATTTTTCTAGGATATTCTCCAACTCAATCTGCATACAAATGTTATGATCCAAAGGCTAATCGTTTGTATTTGTCTCGTCATGTTCAATTTATTGAGCATATTTTTCCATCTAAAACTTGCACTAGTTCTCATCAATTTACAGATTATTTTCGAGATGCCTCTTGTACAGGTTCGATGCAACAACAAGATTCATCACCTGTTGTACCAGCTGCAGTTGCTTCGGTTCCATTGGAAGGTTCTATTCCAAGTAATTCTGATATGTTGGTTTCGAGTACTGGTTCAGAATCTATTGCAGCATTAGCAGCAGAAACTGATCAATCTGCCATGCCATTAATCAGTACTGAGATTCAATCAGTTGAACCTTTGATGACTGATTCTTCTACTGCTGATTTAGCTTTGACACAACCGGTTGTTTCACAAAACTCAGCTCCAGCTCCTGTGCAACGGTAGCAACGACAACGGAAGCCTAACTCAAAGTATTTTAATTCTTCTTTTGTTAATCTTACAACTAAATATCCTTTACAGGATACACTTGAGCCAAGAACAGTTAAACAAGCTATGGAGAATTCACTTTGGAGGCAGGCGATGGATTTAGAGTACAATGCTCTTTTGAAAAATAAAACTTAGGAGCTGGTTCTGAGAGGCAAACAGCATCTTATTAGTTGCAAATGGGTGTTTCGAATTAAGCGCAAGTCGGATGGTACCATTGATAAGTACAAGGCACGCTTGGTTGCCAACGGATTTCTTCAGGAACCTGGGCGTGATTATTTTGAGACATTTAGTCCGGTTACTAAACCGGTTACAATTCGGGTAGTTCTTACTCTTGCAATTTCTAAAGGCTGGCAGTTAAGGCAATTGGATGTTAATAATGCCTTTTTACATGGCACACTTTATGAAGATGTTTACATGCAGCAGCCTCCAGGATATGTGCAACCTGAGTTTTCCGATTATGTTTGCAAACTAAAGAAGTCTCTTTATGGTTTGAAACAGGCTCCACGAGCTTGGTATCTTGAACTTACTTCTTTTTTGCTCAAACTTGGTTTTCGCAAATCAAATGCTGATGCGTCCTTGTTTATTTTTTGCTCAAATGGGATTACTGCATATTTTCTAGTATATGTCGATGATATTGTACTTACAGGTAATAACAATCACTTTCTGAATACCCGTGTACAGAAGTTGTCTGCTCAGTTCTCTATTAAAGATTTGGGAATTTTGAATCATTTTTTGGGGGTTGAAGTGATTTCTACAGCTGCAGGATTATTTCTTTAGCAACATCGACATATTGCTGATTTGTTAGACAGATTTGATATGGCAGGAGCTAAAGAGGTGAATACTCCTATGTCTACAGGAGACAGGCTAATCTTAAATGATGGTTCTAGTTCGACTGATTCCACTTTATATCGCCAAATTGTTGGATCTCTTCAATATTTGGCAATTACGCGTCCTGATGTATCTTTTGCAGTGAATCGGCTATCACAATTTATGCATGCACCGACGCAAACTCATCTTCAAGCACTGAAACGTGTTTCGAGATATCTCAAAGGAACCATACATTATGGTTTATTTCTCAATCGAAATTCAACTCATACTCTGTCTGCCTTTTCTGATTCTGATTTGGGTGGTGCTCTTGATAATGGGCGGTCTACAACTGCTTATATCCTATATCTTGGTTCTAATATTATCTCCTGGAAGTCTAGTCGGCAAAAGACTGTCTCACGATCTTCTACAGAGGCTGAGTACAAAGCCTTAGCTAATGCTGCAGCTGAAGTACTTTGGGTTCAAAGTTTGTTACAAGATTTGGGAGTACCAATATCACAACCACCAGTTCTTCGTTGTGATAATCTTGGTGCGACTTACTTCTGCGCCAATCCAATCTATCATACTAGGATGAAGCATCTTGCATTGGATTACCATTTTGTTCGAGAGAAAATTACTGCTGGGCAATTAAGGGTTCTTCACATTAGTTCGAAAGATCAAATTGCTGATATGCTTACAAAGGCTTTGGGAAAAACTCAGTTTTGTTACTTCAGAACCAAGATTGGAGTTTCCAATGGAGCCTCAATCTTGCGGGGGCGTATTAAGGATAAAGACTAACTATAACAGTTTTATCTATTTTTAGTATTTGTAACTTGAGCTATAGCTGTATGTTTATCTTATATTTAGTTAGTTGTAGACTTTGTATCATATAAGCATATGTATACGTTCAGTGATGAATAACAAAAACCCTTTTGTCTATGCTGAGTACATAAATGCTTCACGTATAGATCCTTAAAGTTTTTTACAATGCTCTCTAAAAAGTGATTGTTAAAGCCATTGGCAATTTGCACGATCCATATCATTTTTCTTTATAATTTAATCTACGTACGATATGGATATAATATATATCTTTTCACGCTAATAAACTAAAATATTAATAATTGATTGATGATTGAGTATTTATGACTCTCTATTTGCTATAATTCATAAAAAATGGAAAATATATTAATACATTTAGAGTTCAAATATTAATACTCTCCTTCTCTTTCGTGTATTAATTTGTGATTTCAAAATAAATATATTTCCCTCAAATATATATATTTTCCCATCACAAATGTAGTAATACATTTTTTAATCATCTTTTATATTAAATTTTATTATATTCACTCTTAATATTACTTATTAAAAATATTCAATAAATATACCTCATATTAATTAAAGTAACAATGCAATAAGAAAAAAATATAAATTTATACTTTTAATAAAAATAATTACTTTTTCTTGATTATTATAAAATAATAAAAAAAATCAATTAATAGGAAAAATATTTTACTTTTGAGCTAGATTAGAATATCCTTAATCATCATTAATGTTCATAATAATAATGATAACAATTAATTAATATGTAAATGCATGAGACTGAATAAGATTGGTGTAAATTAAATTAGAATTAATTAAGCTTTGTAAAAACTGATCAATAAAGTCATGAGCTTGTAAAGTTGCGAATAATAATATTAATAATAAGAGTAATTCTCATTGTGAGTGTGCGGGCTAACAAAAAATATTTACGAAAACCAGTTGAATTTTACAGAGTGAAGTGTCGTAATCTCGGGCCATGGCAGAGTTAGAGCCACAGGAAAAAAAAAATATCTTAATCTGGTTAATGGTCCTATTGAGTATTATATTGATGGGTTTAAACTGGAAACTTAAAACATTATCGGCCAGAAACTAACAAAATTTCCAGGACACGTCGTATCCTATATCAGTTTGATCATCATGTCACCTCTTATATTAGTTGCTAATAATGAAGCCAAAAAAAAGCTATATATGTATATATATGTTATATGTTTTAGATTTTGAGTTATTTCATTCATTATTATTATTATTATTATTAATGGATTTTTGGCATAACCTAGCTAATTGATTAATATATGTAGTAATAAAATAAAAATTAATTTTCTTTTATCTCATATTGATATTTCGAAGTATCATAAATGTACTTTGTCCTCCAATAAAAAGATGATTATATCCTCTTGCTTTATTTTTTTTCACATTGAAAGACTGTATATACATCAACATTTAATAATGGGGTACCTATTGATATAATTTCAGATTAAACAGGGTTAATTATATAAATAGTACATAAATTTTTATAATTTTTTATAAAAATTCATGAATTTTAATTTGTTAATTAAAAATTTATAAACTTTTAATTCTGCACTAATTAAATCTTGAATTTAATTTTTAGCCACTGAAAAATAACTTGACAAATAAGTAAATAAGCTGACAATATGTGAATAAAAAAAATAAAAAATAAAAAGATAAATAATTCAAATCATATATATTAGATAACAATAAAAAATTCTTACACTCATTATTTATTAATTATAATTTAAATTCATTTAACTATCTTCTTCTCTACTTTATCAATCTTTCAATATTTATAATTTATTCTTCCTAATTCAAACTCTAACATAAAATTTAAAAATTTTATGTTAATTTTTAAAAATCAAATTTAAATCAAAACTTTCTCTATCTGCTGTTTCATTCTCTCTATTACATTCTCTCATTTCATTCTTCTGTAGTCGAAAATTGGATTTAGGAATTTAATTAGTAGAATATTGAAAGTTAAGAGATTTTTAATTAATAAATTAAAATTTGAAGATTTAATTGGTATAATATTAAAAGTTGGAGAATTTTTATTTGACAAATTGAAGTTTAGAAATTTTTATGAAATAGTTATAAAAGTTTATAGACTATTTATGTAATTAACCCGATTAAATATTACCCTTCATTATTTATTGTATACACTAATCTGAATATATGCAGTAAAAAATAAGTATCAACGTCTTTTTATTATGCAAAAAAAATAATAAAACGGTCATGTTAACTAAAATGTTTCAAACAGTTTTAATGACTTTTGAATATCTACTTTTAATTTTATCCAACATGGATTGTATTTTATGTATAACAATAAGATAATTTGTTATTAGAAGTGTAATACTAATTTTTCTAGACAAGATAGCATTTTAAAATTTACTATTTTTTTTTTATATTCTTTATCGATCAATTTATATTGAATAAAGTGAATTATATAATTTCAAGTTAATATTATTATTGGTTAGATGAAGCGCAATGACTTTTAATGATTCTAAATTTTATATAAATTCAGTCAAATTGCACATAATGTTAAAACAAATAAGTTCATTTCATCTTATTAAAATTTCACTTTAGAAATACACACATGCTCAATTCATTGAATTTCTTATAAATCATAACAATTATATTCATCACTTTTTTGTAAGTTTATAGTGATTGAACATATTTTTATCTATGATTTAGATTTCTTTAAACTTATATATTTTCCTAAAAGATGATGATGATTATTATTATTATTTTTTGTTATAAAACAAATAAAAGTTCTTGCATTTATATGTATGTTGAGTCAACTCTAAATTTGCACCTAATGAGAACTATAATAATGAGAAAGTTTAAGGAAAAGAAAGAGAGATAATTGAGGGATTGGCAACACAAAGTAGTAAAGTGTGAGCTGCAAAGAGAAACAATGCAATCGAATGCAACCAAGACTTTTTCACAACACAATGCTTTACAACTTTTTACAGGCTCTTTCACTTCCATTTGCACCTTATATTATATGTATTATTATGTAATTAATGATAAAATTATAGATAATTAAAAAAATAAAAAATAAAAAATAAATATTTTAAGAAATAATTTAGAGAAAAAAATTCATAAGTTTATAACTTCTTTTTTTCATATTTTTAAGCTTTACAAATTACCTCTATTTATAGAGTTAGAAATTAAATAAAATATTATATAGTAATTATTAAGATAATAAAATAAATAAAGTAATAAAATAATTTGAGAGACAAAATAATATAATTTTATCATTAATTACATAATACATTATCGGCACGATTGTTCTACATCATTTATCATAATCTAGCTTCAATCCTATTTCATCAAAAGTAATATTCATATATTATTCATGTTTGCTTTAAATATATTTATTCACTTGTTATATTTAAATTAATAATGGACTAAAATTTTAAGTGTTAATATACTATTATATGAATATATTTTTTCAATTGGTAAAATTAAAAAAAAAAGAAGGAATTCTATGATTATAATTTTTGTATATAAATTATTATTTTTAAATTTAGTTGATATGTATAATTTATTTTATAGTTTATAGGTTATATATATATAATTTTTCTCATAACATATTAATCATCCTTATGAGATTTTATTTAATGTTCTTACCAAAGAGAAACTTGAATAACTATGATGATGATGATAAAATAAATAAATAAATAAAAACTCTTGACTAGACCAAATTATAATTTTAACTATACTATCATTTTTGTTTCTTCTATATACATATAATAATCAAAATGATATGATGGTTATATAATTAAAAAAATTAAAATTATACACTTATTGCATATATATTACATACTTATTACATATAAACTTTATATTGTTATAACTTTATAATAATAAAAATATAAATGATACATATTAACAAAATAACTATGTTTCCATTTAATTAAATAACATATATACTTACACTCATAATTTTATATTTTTATCATCTTATATTAGTTCATATATCTATATATGCATTAAATTATGAGAGACATCATCTCCATGAAGGATTAAAAGCTGAATATTTAAGGTAAATGATCCCTATGAACTTTGACAAAATTTAAACGAAGATTTGATCATCAAAAAATAGTTATTCTTTCAAAAACTCGCTGTGATTGGATGCATTTGGTATTACACAATTTTAAAATTGTCAGTGAATATAATTCTATAGTTTTTAAAATTACTTCTCAATTAAAATTATGTGGTGAGAAGATTACTGATTAAGATTTATTAGAAAAAATATTCTCAATATTTCACGCCTTGAATATGCTCATGCAACAACAATATCAAGAGCGAGGTTTTAAAAAATATTATGAATTGATATCATGTCTTCTTGTTACTGAACAAAATAATAAACTTTTAATGAAAAATCATCAATCACGACCAACTGGATCTGAACTATTCCCTAAAGTCAATGTTGTAGTAATAAATAAGTCTAAATGAAGACAAAATAATAGACGTGATTGTGGTCGTGGTCATGGCCGTAGTCTGATAGAGGAGAAAGCAGTAATAATTATCGAAGCTATAAAAATCACTACAATATCCATTTTCGAAATACTAATGATTATAGTGAGAAAAATGAGAAAGGAAAGAATTTGCAAAATAAAAATAAAAAAATATCTGCTATAGATGTGGCATTAAAGGACACTGGTCTCGTATCCGTCGTACATCCAAATATCTTGTGGATCTTTACTAAGCTTCTTTAAAAGGAAAAAGAAAAAAATTATAAAGATCAATTTTCTTGAAGATAATGATCCAAATGATTTCACACATCTGGATGTTTCAGACTTCTTTGAAAATACTGATGGAAAAACTGATAGTTTAATAATTGATGAAATTCTCTTTTGGATGGCCATATTGATTAATGTATTTTATTCAATATCATATATTTTTATTTTTATCAAGTGTGTTTTATTTATCAAGTTTGTTAAGTTCAAAATTAAGTGTGTTTTATTTTTATCTATGTGTACTTTATATAAATATATTAAATAAAATATTATAACACTTATTTATACTATTTTTATTTTGAAGAAAAATGAAATTATCTAGTAACTTATTTGACACTGGTGGAGATTTATAGCTGACAGACAGTGCAACAACGCATACAATTCTAAAAGATAAAACATATATTTCTCATCTTCAATTAGCTAAGGCTAATTGTTAATATAATTTCTAATGCCGCAAATTTAATTGAAAGTTTTGGAAGATCCCATATTATGTTATCCAAAGGCACGAAATTAATAATAAATGATGCATTGTTATCTAGTAAATCAAAAATAAATCTTTTAAGCTGTAGAGATATACGTCTCAATGGTTACCATATTGAGACTAAAGATGAAAACAATAAAGAATATCTCTATATGACATCTGCAATATCAGAAAAGAAGCATATAATGAAAATATTATCAGCATTTTCTTCTGGATTATATTTTACATATATAAATCCAATAGAGGCTAATATTACAATTAACCAGAAGTTAGTTGACTCAAAGAATTTTAATGTATGGCATGATCGCTTAGATCATCCTGGTGCTATAATGACGAGAAAAATTATAAAACATTCATATGGACACCCTTTAAAGAACCAGAAGATTCTTTTTTCAAGTAAATTTTTATGTGTTACTTGTGCTTAAGAAAAATTGATTACTAGGTTATCTCAAAGCAAAATTGGATTTGAATCTCTTCAGTTTTAGAAAGAATTCATAGGGATATATGTGAGCCTATCATTCCATCTTGTGGTCCTTTTCGATATTTTATGGTTTTAATAAATACTTCTACAAGATGGTTATATGTTTTTTTATTTTCTACTCGCAATGTTGCATTTGTCAGATTATTAGCACAAATCATCAAAATATGAGCATAATTTTCAGATTATACAATTAAGAAAATTCATCTTGATAATATAGGAGAATTTACACCCAAACATTTAATGATTATTGTTTATCAAATGGGATTACAATTGAACATCCTACAGCTCACACTCATACACAAAATGGTTTAGCAGAATTTTTTATAAAATGACTTCAATTAATTGCTAGACCATTACTTATGAGGACAAAACTACCTAGTTCAACTTGGAAATATGCTATATTACATACAGCAACACTAATTAAAATTAGACTAACTGGTTATCACGAATTCTCTCCATCACAACTTGTATCTGGTCATGAATATAATATTTCTCATTTGAAAATTTTTTATTGTGCGGTATATATTCCAATTACTCCACCACAATATACAAAAACAGGCCCACAAAATATACAAAAATAGGCTCACAAAGTCGATTGAAAATTTATGTTGGTTTTGAATAACCATCAATTATAAGGTATCCTGAACCAATGATAGGTGATATTTTTACAGCACGATTTATTAATTGTCAAATTGATGAGACTGTATTCCCAACAATAGGGGGAGAAAAAGAAAAGTTAGAAAAATAAGTTATTTCATGGAATGCATCATCAATCTCTCATTATAATCCTCAAACAAATAGAAATGAGCTTGAAGTTAAGAAAATTATTCATTTGCAAAATATTACAAATTAGTTACCAGATGTATTCACTGATACAAAAAAGGTAACTAAATCATATATACCAGCATTAAATGCTCCTATTTGAATTGATGTTACAAATGAAAAGTCTATCAATATCCCGACGGATGTGTTTAGTATACGCCAAAAGTGTGGTAGAACGATTGGTGTTAAAGATAAAAATTCTAGAAAGAAAGGAGAACAAAATAGACAAATTCATATTTCTAAAATAAACATGCCAAAAGATATTATGATACAGAAACAAATAATAGATACAACTAATTAATTGCTTTTATCAGAGGAACAATTACTCGAGAATAATAAAATTATAAAAAATCCTAAAAATGAAGAGATTTCAACAAGTTGTGTCTATACAAGAGAAATATGAAATCGAGAAAAAATTATCATTGATCAAAATTTTGCATATGCAGTAGCTATTGATATAATAAATGAAAGCAATTATTTAGAACCAAAATCTATTGATGAATGTCAACATCAAAGTGATTAGCCAAGATGAAAAGATGTTATTCAGGCAGAATTAAATTCACTTACAAAACGTGAATTTTTTTTACTGATAGTCCTAACACCTGAAAATATAAAAACTGTGGATTATAAGTGGGTATTTGTAAGAAAGAGAAATAAAAATAATGAGATTGTAAGATATAAGGCACGACTTGTAGCCCAAGGTTTTTCGCAGAGGCCTGACATCGATTATAAAGAGACATATTTTCATGTGGTATATGCAATAACTCTTAGATTTTTAATAAGCTTAACAATTTTTAAAGGACTTCATATGCGTCTTATAGACGTTGTAACAGTTTATTATATGGATCACTTGATGGTGATATTTACATAAAAGTCCCTGAAAGCTAAAATGCCTGAAGCATTTAATTCATTACCACGGAAAAAATATTCAATTATATTGTGAAGATCTTTATATAGGCTAAAATAATCTGGATGAATATGGTATAATCGTCTTAGTGAATTTTTATTAAATTAAGGATATGTGAATAATCCTATTAGTCCATGTATTTTTATTTTAAAAAAAATCAAAATATGGACTTACAATTATTGCAGTGTATGTTGATGATTTAAATATTATTAAAACTCCTGAAGAGCTTGAACAAGCAGTAACACTTCTAAAGGAAAGAATTTGAAATGAAAGATCTTGGAAAGATAAAATTTTGTCTTAGTATAAAAATCGAACATTTATCAAACAAATTTTTGTACATTAGTTGAATTATACAAAAAAAAGTATTAAAGAGATTTAATATGAATAAATCTTACCCATTGAGTTCTCCTATGATTGTTCGATCTCTTAATGTAAAGATATATTTATTTCGTCCTAAAGAAGATAATGAAGAGATTCTTGGTTATGAAGTACCATATCTTAATGCAATTGGTGCATTAATGTATCTAGCTAACTATACAAGATTAGATATAGCTTTTTCGGTTAATTTATTAGCGAGATATAGTTCTGCACCAATACGAAGACACTGAAATGGTGTTAAACATATATTTCGTTATCTTCGTAAAACTACTGATTTATGATTATTTTATTCAAAATAATTAAATCCCAAATTGATTAAATTTGCAGATGCTAAATATCTATCTGATCAACATAATGGATGATCACAAACATAATATTTATTTTTATATGGTGGTATTGCAATATCTTGGTGCTCAACAAAATAATTAATTATTCCCACATCTTCAAATCATGCAGAAATTATTGCAATTTATAAAGTAAGTCGTGAATATGTGTGGTTAAGATCATTAGTTCAACATATTCAAGATACATGTAGTCTCTCATCTACTAAAATAAGTCCAACAATTTTGTATGAAGATAATATTGTTTGTATTGCTCAATTAAAAAGATGTTATATCAAGGGTGATAGAACTAAGCATATCTCACTCAAATTCTTTTTTAGACATGAACTCCAGAAGAAAGGCGAAATAGATGTTCATCAAATTCGTTCAAGTAAAAATTTAGCAGATTTATTAACAAAAGTTTTGCCAACATCAACATTTAAAAAGCTAGTTCACAAGATTAGCATGTGTCGATTTAGAGATGTTTATTAATATGAGGAGAAGAAAAATGTATATTTATTAAGAGTATTATACTCTTTTTCCTTGATTAAATTTTTTTTCCATAGGGTTTTTACCTAATAAGGTTTTAATGAGACATATTCTTAATAGAGAAATATTCAAGGGGGAGTATTATGAATAATTGAAGACATTAACATGTAGATATTTCTTTTTTATCACTTTAATTATCCTATCTCTTTAGTCATATTATCTTGTCTCCTAATCATATTATCCTGTCTCTCAAATTATTTTATCATTTTATTTATTTTATTATCTTAATAATTAATATGTAATATTTTATTTAATTTCCAACTCTATAAATAGAGGTTATTTGTAAGAGCGAAAAAAAGAAGTGATTAACTTATGAATTTTTCTCTTTAAATTGTTTCTTAAAATAATAAGCTTTTGTTCTTCATTTTTTTTAATTATCTATAATTTTATCATTAATTACATAACATATATACTACTACTACTACTACTACTACTACTATTACTACTACTATTATACTATGCATGTTGGATTTTAATTTGCATATAAAAAATGCACCTTGTTTAATCTAGCAAGCTAGGACTAGCGCATATCTCTAAGTAAATATAATGCTTCAAATATTTAATTATTAGTGTATAACTAACGCTTTGGTTTATTAGCAAATATTCATAGTTATGTTGAAGATGTCTTCTAGTTTGGCTTCTACTCAAAACTATTTATAAAAAGAAATTTGTCTGGAATCCGCATATTCATTATATTTAATCGGCTATAAGAATATAATATGATTAAAAAAAACCCCTTCATTAATTAAGTATAAATATATAAAGTGATTAATAAGGGTGTGTACGGGTCGGATTCAGTTGGATTTGAAGCACATACCCACCCGACCGAATCCGCTAGCAAAGTAGCTTATAAAATTCGAGCTTAACCAATGTTACGATCATCCCGGCCGACCCAGTTCAATTTCGATTTTGGACGGGTTAAGATGGTTTAATTTGGATTGGACCGAGCATTTGGGCTATAATTTTGGGCTTCATTTTTATAATGTTTCTTATTAGAATCAACGTGAATTTTAAAAGTTCATCCATTTTATTCTTAAAGATTCATTTTTTCTCAGCTTTTTTTGCACTGCAACTTTTTTTTAACATCAATTAACTAAATTTCTTATCAGAATCAATGTGAATTTTAAAGTTCAGCCATTTTATTCTTAAAGATTCATTTTTCCTCAGCTTTTTTTACACTGCAACATTTTTTTAACATCAATTAACTAAAAATTTATATAACATTTACAATCAATTGAATAAATTAATATTCTAGATTAAAACCTAATTACAAAATGCTAACATTTACAATCAACTAAATAAATTAATATTCTAGATTCAAATCCATTTGCAAAATACAAAAGTGGCTTACCCTTAACACTTTCAATCATGCAAAGCAGAGCAGAAAATATATTATACATAAATGATCAAGTTTTAGTGCTTTCTGATTTAACAAAAAACACAAACACAAAAACTACAGCTAAAAAAAAAATAAATTACATACATCTAATAGTTTTAACGCTTTCTAATTTTAACAAAAAAAATAAAATAGAAAGCACTAAAACTATAAAATCAGAATGTATATATCAATGAGAGCAAAAAATAATTGAGGAATTAGATTACATCAGCAACTACAAACTAGTGATTGGAAAGAACATAACAATAACTTACTTGACCTTCAATAACAGAAAATATATTTCAGAAACTAAAGAAACGTAATAAAAAAAAATCAGTAAATCATATCAGTAAATAAATCACTAAGGATACCAACAATAATACATTTT
This sequence comes from Garcia nutans, assembly GCA_947685225.1. Classification (NCBI taxonomy): domain Eukaryota; kingdom Viridiplantae; phylum Streptophyta; class Magnoliopsida; order Malpighiales; family Euphorbiaceae; genus Garcia; species Garcia nutans. Next base: position 5,983,450 of record CANTUV010000060.1, read on the forward strand.
TTCACCAATAATTAAACAGAATCATATTTCAGTAAAATCAACTAACAAAAATAAACATGTAACATGTTAGATCATAAATCACTAAAGATATCGACAATATCACAATTTTTCACCAACTTAAAATAAATCTATTTTAGTAAATCAACTAATAAAAACCATCATCTAACAAGTCAGATCATTTAAAAATATACCCACTCCTCATCCAAGTTTTAAATTTTGATCCAACTACCCAAAAACTTAAATTTTAATCCACAAACCAACTCAATAGTTAAAATAAGTCATCAGTATGCAATAACTTAACAAACCTCAACAATGAATTAAGCAAAATGTATTACATTTAAAAATGCAGAATAAATAAAACTCCACATATATAACCTAAACTGCATTGCTGCAATAACAAAATTCCAACTCAAAACTCCACCAACCACAAAAAAAAAAAACTACATAACTCTATATGATATACATACTAACCATACTCAAAAGAAGGAAAATAAGAATTCAGAAAATAACATATTGCAAATAATATAGTTACTCGCAAAATAAGTAATCCATCTCTGTCCCAAAGCAAAATCAATAGCTATACATTTCTGTTAGTCCTTAATCAGTATCTCTACCAAAATAAACAAACATTAATTTATAATACATAAAAAAAGAAAAACATAAAAAATACATGAAAAAAGAGGAATAACTTTCACTGGACAGTGAAGAGAAATAAAATAACAGTCCAGTTATTGTTCATCAACTAAAAGAAAATTTTTAGATGCTTCCTTTAAAATGAATTATGTTAACAAAGGGCAGAAAAATAAATAAGAGAAGAAGATGAAAATGGGCAAAAGAGAGAAAGAATAAATGCAAAAATAGAACTATAAAAAAAATAATGAATAACCTTTCATTGAAGAATCTCCATTTCTGTAACTGTAATCCCTGAACCTGATGCAACTTCCTTTGTATTTTTCTTGGACCCTCTAGTGAGTTCTATAGTGTAAAAAAAATACAATCCAATAATTTTTATCTTAAATAGAACAAAAGAATGAGAAATTAAAGAGAAACTTTTTACATCACCTGTTTCAATTTGTTTGCATTCCTCAAGTACTTCAAATAACTCCGAGTGTTTGAATCCAAAAGTATTGTCTTTAGCCAATTTTGAGTACAAATCAAAGATTTTGCCATTTTAAGACAAAGAGAACTCTTAAAAACATCCAATATCCTACCACCCGTGCTAAAAGTACTCTCTGATGCCACAGTAGATATCAGAATAACTAGTACATCACGTGCTAAATGAGACAGCATATGAAACCTAACAGCGTTCGCTTTTCACCAACATAGCATATCAAAATTAGACTCCTCTACACACTCACAATGCTCATTTAAATACTTATCTAAGTCATTTTGAGCATTTATATTTTCTTACTGCCTTACATGAATCCTAAAGGCAGCTGCCTGAGCGTTTGAGGCTCCTATTCCTATCTCTTCACTAGAAATTGATGATTGAATAGTTATATTTTCATATACAAAAGTTGCAGGCTTGTATGCATTAAAATACCATGCATATAGTCGATTCAGTTGGGTTTTGATCCTGTCGATCATACTCTTTGCAACTTTTAGACTACGAACATCATTCAAAGACCAAACAATGTATTGTAATTTGCTCCTAGGGTCAAGTATGTTACCAATAAAAATCAAAGAATTAATATTTTCAACTTTGTCCTAATATTTCTCATGCTTTTTCTTCATGTTCACAGCCATAATTCCTAACAATGAATCTAAATTACAACTCCATTTCTTAATTTCAGATTCAATTAATGCTAGATGGTGGAATGCATTACTTGATGTCACATACAAGGAGCCAAGAATATCTAATGTGACATCATAAAATATTTTCAATAATTGTAAGAAGTTTCTGGCATTCTCCCAATCAGAACTCATTGGTGGTGTCCCTCTCTTCTCATCACCATAAAATAAGCCAAGTAATACCCATCATCTTCCTCTAACCTCCAAAAGCCTTCTGAAATTTAATGGCAGCTTTAAGCATTAAATAGGTTGAGTTCCATCTAGTTGGAACATCAAGGCACACTAAGGATTTGTGTTCAATATTTTCTTGTTTTATGCAACTCTTAAATTTTGCTAACTTAGATGGGGAGACTCTAACATACCTAATTGCATGTCTAATTACACCAATGGAAGGGTGCATATCCCTAATCCCCTCACACATAATTAAGTTTAAAATGTGTGCACAACATCTCATGTGCAAAAACTCTCCATCCAATACCAAACCTTCCTTCATTTTGGGGTTTTTTTCTTCAAGTATGCAATAGCTCCATCATTGGAGTTTGCATTGTCAACAGTTAATGAAAAAAATCCTCTTTAAACCCCATTCATTCAAACACAACTCAATATGTCTTTCTATAGTTTCCCCTTTATGATTTGGTATTAGGCAGAAATTAAGAATTCATTTTTGCAATTTCCAATCTCTATCCACAAAATGGGCAGTAGGGGTCATGTAGTTTAAGTTTTGTACACTAGTTCAATAATCAGTTGTTAGGTATACCCTCTCACAATCTATCTTCAATAAATTTTTTAGCCTTATCTTTTCATCCAAATACAATTGGAAGCAATATCTTGCAACAATTTTCCTAGAGGGTACTTTAAATTAAGGAACTACCTTACCCATCATATCCCTCAACCACTCTAAAAAGCTGGTCATCTACTACAACAAAAACAATAATAGCCTTTCTCCATTCCTCTACACTACAAGATTGAGGAACAACCCCTACATCTACACCTCCATCCGATTTAGGAGTGAATTTCAAATTTGTTGCTTAGGATCATATTTTAGGGTATATAGGTACTTAGGACAATTCTTTAAATGGTAAACCAAATTTGAGGTTCCATGTTGCTTTGAATCACACAGATATTTCTTGCCATTGTAATTACAGGATGCTATTGGTTCATTAGTCTCATCTTTAGACAAGATAGAGAAGTGATCCCAAGCAATTGAAGTTTTTCTAGGACCTGATGAATTCAAGTCCAAATCCCTTATGCAGAATCAATTTAATTAATTAAAGAAAACTAATCGTATATTCACAATTGTCCTTTGATTGCATCTGAGAATTTAGTATAGGCTAAGTTAATTGGATTTGGATGCTATTTAGTTTCACTTACAGCTAAGCAATTAATTGTTTAATACTTTATTTGGGTGTTACATCTTACTAAATTTTATGATACACCATATGTTTAATATTTTAATTCTATTTTGGCGTTGGATTCTTTTCAAGTTTTATTTGCAAATAAGGAACTGATTGTTTAATATTTTAATTCTATCTGGATGTTACTAGATCTTTTTAAGTTTTATAATTTATTTGCAAATAGAGAATTTGATTGTTTAATATTTAAATTTTAATTGGATATGTTGGATCTCATTAAGTTTTATTTGAAACTAAGCAACTAATTATTTAATATTTTTATTCTATTTGGAAGTTTATTAAATTAATTGTAATTTGGATCTTAGTTTTATTTCTATTTTTTATATACTTAGTAAATATTTCTAAGTTAATTTACAATTAATATTTAATAGTTTATTATTTTTATTGGATTTTGGATTTTGTCAATTTTGGAACATTAAGATAGTTTTTATGTAAGTCTAACTATATATGGTATAAAAGATATTATACTATGCCCTAACAAAGTAACAAACTAACAAGGTATTAACTTTTAAGATCAACGTGCATCAAACATAAATATTTACACATTTCTAACATAAATTTACAGAGCAAATATATATATATATCAGTCTAAAATAATTAGTATAGTTACATAGGATCGAGACTCAGAAACAGGAGGAAACTCCAATCCTGATACTAAAGATCTTGATTTCTTCAATAAAACAGTAACTCCTCAAATAAATCATATAACCCACAATCAGTCTATAATATCAAACCTCAAAAGGTTTAAAGACATGAGTTTTTAATTTTTATATAAGAAGTTTCTTTATCAATTTTTATTATTTCTTTATCTTTTATAGATTTTTCTATTTTGTTTAACTATTGTCATACTATGTAGATGTGCATTACTGAAATTATTTTGCTCTAATATCTTTCTATTTAGATCATCTATTACTATTTTAAATGGTATAATTTTTATTTCCTTATCTCTGTACATAAATATACTAGTATTTTTATGTGGATATTCACTTTATATGATTTTATCTTTTACTTTCCATTATGCTTCTTTATTCATAATTATTATAGAGTTTACTGATTTTTTTATAAATCTTTTTATACCAATGGGAGAATTTTAATTAAATCTCATTTTGTTTTATAAAATTAATATATTCTATTTTTAATTCTTCAAATTTTCGATTAACTATTGCTACGTGAGAATAAACAAAAACAAATGGAGAATATAGTTACAGATAATCGAAGAAGGTGAAGAAAGGCCGACCGAGAAACATAAATGAACGGAGAGAGGAGACAGAGAGGCTAGAAGAGAGAAGGACTCTCCAGAAGCCCCCTGAATCGAGAGGGAAATGAGTGAAAAATCAGAGAATTGAGAGAGTTTTAATTTTTGAGAGAGGGGAGAAATGAGTTAATGCGTGCGGCTAGGGTAAGTTTCAGCCATTTAAGGATGCTTATATATGCATCTCAGACATAGTCATTTTTCCTTATGTAAAATGACGCCGTTTAGTATGTATATATATTAAAATATATTTATTTAAATATGTTGGTCGAGTTCAATTTTGAACAAAATAAAAATTATTAAACTGACCGACCACTCGAACCCGATAACTTTAATAACTCCCCACCCGATTTCACCCAATTTCAGCGGCTAACTCGACTGAACAAATCTGTTTTACTTCTGTTCAAGCCGGTCAATAAAATCTATCCAGCCCTAGTGATTAATATAAAAATTGATTCTCAAATTGTAAGAATAAGTTTTCAAATTGACAATTTTAGATCAATATTAAAATTTAATATGGTGTTAAAGTATAATTAATCCTTACAACTTTGTTATCTCATAAATTTTGGTTGAAATTTCAATCATTTTTAATTTTTGTCACATATCAATTAAGTATAAATATATAATATAATTAATATAGAAATGAACTCTTTAGTATCTATATTTAAATTAGAATTTTAATATTTTATTTATTTATTTTTCCTGATTTCAATTTCATAATGAATCAAACTTCCTTAATATCAATATTTTATTTATTTATTTTTCCTTATTTCAATTTCATAATGAATCAAACTTCCTTAATAACAATGAGTAGGCAAAATGATTTAAAAAGGAAGTTAGGCCAATAATACATTCTACAATTTGGCCTTTATTTTTTTTCCTTAAAAATATTTTTCTACGATATGTATGTAATTATCGAATCTTGTATATCTAAATTATCTATAAAATTTTTATTTTTTATTTAATATTTTTATAAGAGCTGTTTATCACTCAAATATCAACTATTTATTAGAATTATTTATAACAGAACAATATGATGACATAATAAATTAGTAGTAAGATTAGTAGCAAAATATTAGTGGTACTATATAAATAAATTATTTTTTTGAGTTATTTTAAATATTGGGAAAGATAAATTATACATTACTATTAGTGATATTTGATCAAAATCATATAGATATTATATATTTCTTTTGTACATTAGACAATTGTCAGTCACACACAAATTTGTAATTTTGTATAAAAATATTACTATTAATAAATAAATTTGCTAGGAAAAAATTATGATTTTTTAGATATAAAATTACTCACACTTCACCATATTATCGAACCACTAGATAATTTTTAATATGAATATGAAAGAGTTAACCCCAAAGATAGCCGGTAAATTTATAAGTACACGTATATATGTATTATTAGTTCAATTTTTTATAAATAAAAATAATTTATTAATAAATTATAAAATAGCGATTGTGTATGGGTATGTAATACAACCAACATGGCAATGAGAATAAAGATAGATAATTAAGGACAAAATTAGAATTTCAAGAAAAATTTTGCTCGCATCTTTTTGAGATTTTAGTTTCGTCCTTGATACTAACTATGTCATATTTTTATATTTTTTATATGTGAGATTATATATACTTCACCATATTATAGGATAGTACAGTAGTTTAACAATAACTTTAGAATAATATTTTTTAATTCTAATATTTATTATAAAATGATCATTTATATTATTTGCACATCATTAATTATAAATAGAGGCATAAAATTTCTCTCAATACTCTTGCCTGCGCCCCTAGTTTTACACTTACATTTTGGAATACAATTTCAATAGCTAAATGCAAAAGATAAATAAATACTAATAAAGTAGAAGTTGTCAATGCTTTAATGGAAAAAAAATTAATTGGTTTTTCATCCCATTTTCTCTGACAAAATTAACAAATTGCATCCGGTGGCCCAATAAGACCCACAACCCATTAATTGCTCCTCCCTGGCTCTGTCCGTACTAGAGTCGTTGTCAGTTCCGGTAGCCGGTTGTTCTCTAAATCGAAACATGCTCGGCCACACGTGCTTGGCCTCCTCTTTACTTTAATACTTGCCTTGTTTGCATGCGTAGTACCACAAAAAGTTGGATGAAGTAAATAATAAATAAATATAGGATTCCATCTAAATTAAAATAATAACAACAATACAGAAATGACTTCTTCCTTTGGACGAAATTTGTAATTAAATTAAATTATTTTGGATAGTGATGAAATCATAAATTTATTAAGAATGCTAAATTTTTATAAAAATAATATACACAAATTTATTATAAAATTAAATATTTAATATTATAATAATTTAATAATTAATTTATACTATTAAAATAACTATACCTAAAATATATTAATTATATCTTACGATTTTATATATTTTAAAAATATTATATAATAACTTTATTTTTAATTTTTTAAAAATATCTTTCTATGTATAACATAATAAGTAATCGATTATTTATATATATATATATAAATTTGAGCCAAAATTTTATAAATTAAAATAAAATTTATTTAAATTTATATATATAATTTATTTATATTTAAATATATAAATAAATATATATAAATTCATATATATATATGAATGAATGCGTGTGCATATATATATTTAAATTCATTTAAATTTAAATATATAAATAACTATATATAAATTCACATAAAAATATAAAAAATATATATAAATGAATGTATGTATATATATATATATATGTATGTATTTACATGGCTGAGGGGTGGCCTAGAGCCCTCCTGAACCCCCAGTTTCGCCCCGCTGATTTATATATATTTTTAAATAAAATACAATATTCATAATAAATATGAAAAATTAAAACACTTCTGATCGCATCCTCGCTAACATAGAACGAATTCAAAGGAAACTGACTATGGACTATCGCTTTTGGTGTTTGTGTGAATGATTATGAAGATAAATTCTATGTCCTTAAGGATTGTCCTTTTTCTAAACAAATATAGCTTTTATTCTTTTCTGTGGATATTACATTGAATTTTTTCACTCAAGAATTTAAGAGCTAGATGGTGGAGAACTTGAATTCCAGAGGCATTCTTTGTGACAATAGACGATGGAATCTCTATTTCGGCATCACTTCCTAGAGTCTTTAGCATCACAGAAAATAATTTGTTTGTTTTTGAGAATCAAATGCCCCAATTGCACTCGATTCTTTCAGACATCAAAGCTCGAGTTCATGAATCATGGTCAGCTCAGGGCTTTGTCCTGATCAATAAGGATATCAGATATATAGGAAAGTTGATTACGTGTCTTTACCGCCCTTGAGTTGGTTTAAGTTGAATTCAGATGAGGCTTTCAAAGATTCCATAGGAAGGCAAGCGCTGGATGTCTCATCAGAGATAATAATGGAAGATGGGTAGTGGGTTACCCCCTGAATAATTGAATATAGGGTTTTGTTTCATCACCCGTGCTGAGCTTTGAGGTGTTCATCAAGGTTTGGTCATTGCTTGGGCTAGAGGAATTAGAAAGTTGATTGTGGAGGCAGATAATTTCAATGTGGTACATGTGACAAACTCTCAAAGAGAAATTGATTCAGCAAATGTTACTCTCATTTTTAGTATCAAAAATTGGCATAAACTTGATTGGCAAGTTATTGTGGCTCATGTTTATCGTGAGTTTAACACCTCTACTTATTGGTTAACAACACATGCTTTTCAATTCAATTTGGGAGTCCATATAATCAACCGCATTTCAGACCAGCTTTAAGCTCTGATTAGGAATGATTTAATTAGAGAATCTCTACCTAAAATGGTTCTTTTTTAAGGCTAATGTCTTCCATTGTAATAAAAAAATGTTAAAACACTTAAAAATACATGAAAGAAATAGTCCCAATTATTATGGTGTAGCATGAAATTAATCAGTCATTTAATTCGAACTCTTTTTTTAAGTTACTCTTCCGTCCCTCTAAAGCTATCACTTTTGGAAAACATTTCTTATCCCACCAAAATTGTTTTTTTTATAAAATTAAGATACAATTAATTATTTTTTTCAACTTTACTCTTCTTTATTATCATCAATAACTAATATTAACTCTCTTTAAGAAAAATTATGCGTTGTTATTAATGGGATGAGATGTTGTCATTGAAGAAAAATATTAAAATAAGTAAAGGACATTTTGGTTCATTAACAATTTTTTTTTATAATATTTAAAGTTTTTAATAATTACCTTAATACTTGTAAAAACTAGTAATAGCAACAATTTGAGTAGAATGGAGGAGTAATAATTAAATTAGAAGTTTATTAATTACTTTTTTTTAATCTAAAATTAATAAAAATATTTTTATTTATTTTAAATTATAACTCACTTATCTTTTTAATAAAACAATTGATATATTAAATCTCTATTATACTTATATTTATTATCACTTGTTAAAAATATTTAATAAATATATATCATATTCAAAAGGCTAAATAATTATAAAGTCTCCGAGGTTTTGCAAATTATACCAGTCAATTTTTGTATTTTTATTATCTAATTTTTACATCCTGTATTTTTAAAAATTAAACTATTTAGTCATTTTATCAATATTTTTATCATAAAATCATTAGTTAACTATTTTGATATTATAAAATAATTTATTTGCTCTTCTTTTATATATATCTATCTTTGTTATTTATTAAGTTTATTTTATTTTAAATTTTATTTTATATATAGATCGTATGCAAAATAATAAAAAATATTATTTATATTATTTAAAATTATTTTTTAGTAATATCTATAAAATTAAAATAAATGATATATATGTATTGTCTATAAAATAATAAAAGATATTATTTGTATTTTTTAAAATTATTTTTTAATAATATTTATAAAATTAAAATAAATTATATGTAAAAAATATAAATAAAATTAAAAATAAGTTTGACTTAACAAATAATAAAATATATATATATATAAAGGAATGACAAAGAAATTATTTTATAATATTAAAATAGTTGACTAATATTTTTAGGATGAAAATATTAATAGAAAAACTAAACAGTTTAATTTTTAAAAACAGAGAAATAAAAAAATTAGATGTTGAAAATATAGAAACTGACTAGTGTAATATACAAAATTTCAAGGACTTTATAATTATTTAGCCTATTTAAAATAAGGGTGTAATAGAAAAAATAAATATAAATTTATATTCTAATAAAAAAATTAATTTTTTAATTTTTAAAAAATAAAAAAATATGTCTAATAATTATGGAAAACAAAAAAAAATTAATTTGAGCTATCAATTCAGGATTAATGTAATTTGAGCAATTCCCAATAAAGCCAAAAATCAAAATTCAATATTTGCAAACAATTATTATTTCATGATTTTGCATAAACATCCAACAAATAGCTATGGGAATTCCTGACTATACAACTCATATCTATCTTGTTTTATTTCTTGAAAATAATAGTATCAACTATAATTTTGCTAGTAGGAGAAAGAAAAAATTGTGCCATGCAACTATGATTTTAATTGAGAATAACACTTGAAATGACAAATAAATAATATATTGATATATGATATTTTTTAAAATAATTAAAAAAATAAAAATTTCAAAAATCACCACGTAATAAAAAATTAATTTTCCCACTAGAATTGCATGCATGGAATAATTTCTCCAACATCAGCTTTTGGCTAACTAAGTTTTTGAATTCGCAGCGAGAAATAATTATATTTGTTTACAGAACTTAAAATTGAATTCTTTTTAAAATGAGTTAAAATTTATTATTATTATTATTATTATTGTTGTTGTTGTTGTTGTTGTTGTTGTTGTTGTTGTTGTTATTATTGTTGTTGTTGTTGTTGTTGCTGCTGCAAATTTGATAGTCTTACTCAAAATTTCGGATACTAATAAGTAAAAAAATGATTTCTCATTTAAAATATCTTTCTATCTTTTAAAACATAAAATATCAATTAAGATTGTTACATGTTAGCATACTGAAATACAGTCTAATAATAAATATATCTTTTTTTGGATAGTTTCATATTTGATTTCCCTCTATCACATATTGTAATATTTTTTAAAAAAATATTACATTTAAATTATCATTTACATTTTAATTTTTACATATTCCTCGTCTTTAGTCCCTATCCCTCACTCAGTTTCTCCGTCCTATTTTTTGCCTCAAAAAATTTCCTTGCATATATAGATTTCCTTGTGTAAATTGTAGAAAATTCAAGTGTAGTTAATAATTATAAACCCCAAATTACTCTAATCTTTAACAAAGTTTGTTAAATTTTTCGTATTATATTTTTTTTATTAATATAATTCTAGGAGATGTTAAAGTTGAAAAATTCACTTCTTTATATTCTTATATTTTTTAAATATATAATTACTCACACTTTAACATATTATAGAGTAATTCAATACTTCTCTTTAAGTGTCAACTATCCAGTTGATACTTAACAAATATATAATAATCACTGTCCGAACTATCGGACTATCAAAATAAGAGTACCTGCTTTGATACCATATTAAATTTTTCATATTAATTCTTTCTTATTAATATAAATTTGAGAGATCACATTTCTATATTAACTATATCATATCCTTAACAGAATAAAACCTACTCAAAAGTTTCCCAATTCAGGACCATAAAATACAAAGTAAGATTAACAAAATGCAAAACATATAGGAGCAACAATCCAGAGCCATCAAACGCACTATACGACAGCTTAAATACAGAACAACCACAAATAACAAACCATAACTATAATACAGTTCAACCAAAAACAACAGATCACCAACAGGAACTAAACAAAACGAAGTTTTAAGAACACAAATAACACTAAGAACATGGACCCCAGAAACCTATTCCATCCAATCTTCAAGATTGCTTTCTCTAAATACACTAGATTTAGCAAAAGCATCTACCACATTGCTTGCTTCACGTAGAGTGTGCACGAAAGAAATAAACCAAATACTGAAGTTAGAACCTCAATATCACAAAGTCACAATGAATACCTCTCAACCTCCATGGAACAGCATCAATTGGTGCTTTATCCCATTTTACATTAATGTTTTGGATTCAGATTTGATCATATAGTTTTACCTCTCAAATCTGATACAGAGGAAGACATTTTGAGTGCAGCTAAGATGGTTCTAAACTCTGCTTTATTAGAGTCAATCTGCTTTATGTTTAGAAGCTTTGTCAATGGCTGAGCCATCGACATTCCATTTAAAAGAACCGTCAACTGATAATAACAAAAATTGATCAGTAGAATATGAGAAGGACGAGTTAGAGGCTGCTGTCCATAGGACAAGTCTAAACAAAATAATGTCAAAAAGCTTCTGAACATTCAAAATAACAGCATTGATTTCTAACCATATAGACCAGGTAGTAGAATCTATACCTTCTTCGCAAATTTACAATGAGCATACAATTCCCATGCTCAATGAATTGGGAGAGCACCATGAATAATTCCACCATGCCATTAATGATGGTCCAATAATTTGCACTCACCAATTGAATTGATGTTTCAATTCTTAAAATAACACTAATAAACTTGCTTTTGCTTGGTATAAGTGATAAGATTATATAAAATTTATTTACAAATAAAACATTTCATCTCTAATATAAATAAAAGATCGTTTAGAATTATGTCTCATTAAATTCATAAAATTGATTATAGGTGAATCAAATTATTTTATTTTTTAAAAAATATCTCAAAAAATAAAAATATATTAAAAATACTCACTTTTTTATTTTAAAAATACTTACTTTTCAATTTTTAATTTTAAAAATAATCCACTTTTAGTTATATATATAGATTTAATATATTAAAAATATGTATAGCTAGTATACTTGCCAACTTATCAGAAGTACACACAAACTATAAAATATTTAAAAAAAAAGCTAAAAAAGTAACATCCAGTATAATTTGTTATTAAATTTTTTACATGTGATAGAGTTGACTCTATCAATTATGAAATCGAGATTTTTTTTTTGCACCAATGAAATGGAGAATTAAGACCTTATAGTTAATAGTATTTTTATATATAATTGGGTGTTCAAGTGTACAAAATGGACTCAAATTTAACCAATATAGTATGAATCAAAGTTGCATCACAAGTCTTAATTTCCAGCATTAATCAAAGTATATATATATATTTTTTATTAATTTTAAAAAGGGAAAAATTGAGAAGTTGATGGCTTTCTTGAGTCGTATAAAATAACAAGTGAATTAGTGATGTAAGGGGGGGGTGCAGCCGTGCAGGTGCAGCCAACATACTGTGTGATACATCAGCTAACATGTCAGCTCGCATACACTGATTAGAATAAGTCTTTGTATCATATAAATATATATAAATGTATAAAACACTAAGTCCATTTTTAATTAATATTTTAGCTTACATACTTTACATAGAGTTATACAAACCATGTCAGCTCTTTTGTTTTATTTACTTCAATACTTAGAAGTCCTAACCTTTAATATAAATTAATAGGAACGCACTTCAGTTTAATGATTGAAAATTAAAAATTCTGAGAATTTAAAATTGAAAAAGCCTTTTTATTCAAGTCTCACTAATGCTGTCAATTTATTATTAAATTATTTCATATTTCACAATTTATAAATCCACAATGAAAAAAGTCTGCAAAATATTTTTTACAGTATGAGGTGATATTACAAACCAAATTTCACTCATTATATTAAGTATATATATATATATATATATCTTGATTCGATTGAAAACAGGGTATTAAATATATCTCTTAATTAAATTAAACATAATTTAATCATTCATATTGAGAGACTTAAAAATTTATAAATAAGAAAAATTTCTCGTTAATGATTTATCCAAAACTAAATCATTTATATGTTAATAAAAAGATGAATACATTTTGTATACCAATTTAATTCTCTTTGATTTAACTTTGGAGAACGTTTAGAATATGGGAGTCTAGAATTAAGTTTTTCATTCATGAAACATTTGGATATAAGAATATATCAATAGTTCAATAATAAAATGTTTCTCTTAAATATCAAGATCTAAGAGATAAATGAACTTAAATATAAAATTCATTTAGACATAATACAAAAACTTAGAAGAATTTTACAAAATTTTATAATTTTTCTTTGTACGAAATAGTAATAAGGAGAACAGAGAAAATATTTTGACCTGAAATTGAAGAAAAGGAAATAATTATTCTAATTAATAATTATATCAGACTAAATTAAACGTTGTTTATGTATTAGAGGATTATTATGAATTTATTGTTAACAAAAAAACGCATTAACATAAATTTTGGAATGTTTTGATAATATGTTATTAGATAAGTGAGTGTTTGATAATCTTATTCAAAACTTAAAATTGAAAATTTTTTAATATTTTATCATTTTTCAATTATTTTAACAATATTTATATCAAACATAAATGTTAATTTAAGTTTTTAACTTAAAATTTAAATTTAAAAACGTTTTAAATTTAAATTTTTTTTAATTTAAAATTTAAATTTAAAAACGTTTTAAAATTTTAAGTGATAGAATTTTAAAAACGTTTTTAAAATTTAAAATTTTATTTTTTATTTTTTTTAATATTTAAAATTATTCAGTATTTAAATTCTGAGCATTTAATTTTATAATTTTATTAAATAACTGGTAACGAGGCTTTAGAGAAAAAGGGTCCACTAGCAAAGCTAAAGTTGAATTAATCATCTAATGATTGTAATGTTAATGATGATTAATAGAAACTGTTGAATTTGAATGCAATTCCATCTGTATTTTCTGAGCTCCAGCCAGTCTTTTCTAAGCCATCACCTTCTCAAGGCCCCCATTTTGCTCAATTTTGTATTTTCTGCTGGCGTCTACCATCTTATTTCATGTTCACACCACATACCATCACTATAATTAATCATAAGAACCTGCTCATAATTAATATTTCATTTATTTTGGTGTTTTAAATGTTAATTATCCCGGCCGTTTGGTTAGATACACTTTATATTTTTATAATAATTAAAAAAATTAATTATTATCATCTAAAATATAAATTTACATATATTTTTCTTATTTTATCTCTATTTTAATATTAGCTCCATCCCACCAAAATTATCACTTTTACAAATAATAATTTATCCATTAAAATTATCATTTTATTAAATTAAGAAAAATTAATTAATTTTTTAATTATATTCTTATTATTAATAAATTAATTAGTGAAGTGATAATATCGTAATCTTAATTAAATAATAAATTAATAGAGAATATTTTAATTTATTTAGTAAGAGTAGGCATAATTCAATTAATCGATTAAAAATTTATTTCGGTTAATCGACTGTATTAATTAATCTGTTAGAAAATATAGTGTAAAAATTTTTTCGATCAGTTAATGGTTAACAGAATTTGGTTAATCGGTTAAACAATTAACCGAATAGATTTTTTTTAAGTTTTATACTAATTTTTTTTAGTGTCTAAGCAAAATAAGTATATAGTTATTAATAAAAATAAAAATTTTAGTAATTTAATTTAATAATTTAAAAATATTTATAATTAATTTATAATTAAAATTATTTTTATTTTTTATAGGTTTTGTTAATTAAACAAATAGACCGAAGTAATTTGGTTAATTAATCGAAAATAAAAATTGATTCATTCAGTTAATAATTTTAGTCTCTGATAATTTCGGTTAAGGTGAAATTATCGACTGATTGAATGTCCACTTTACTATTTAAAATATAATTTTTTTATAAAATTTAAAGAATATAATAATTATTTTAATACATATATATATATGAGTTAAATAAAAAATTTCAATTGAACAGAAAAAAATGTAACATATTCATCAAATATTTTTAATAAGTAATATTAAATATATATATATAATAAAAATATAATATATTAACTAACTTATTGAAAATAGTTATAATTTAAAATAAATGAGAAAAGAAAGTGGATATGGAATGATATAAATATTTTCGACTAATTTATATATTTAAAAAATTAAATATTCTCCCCGTTAAATACAAAACCAACTTATGTATACTTAATATATAAATTAATTTAGAAATAAGCTTCCAAATATATAAAATCTAAAAAGTCGAATCATAATCAAAACTTAAATAAATAAATAAATTTTATAAATTGAGCGAATTAATTCGGATTATACGTATCTTGAACTTTCGGCTGTCGAGAAGTAGCATATATGTACTTGCAAATTACAATTATAACAGCTTCATTATTAATTATCTTTCTGTAATTCAATTGTTAAAAAAAATCTTTCTGCAATTCAATTGGTTTAATTAATTGACAAATATAAATATATCACAAAGTTACAGTCAATGCAACAATAAAAATAGATTCTCCATATAGCTGAAATATTATTTTTAGAAAAAGAAATTAAGATATAAGTAATTTTTTATTGTCATTAATTAGGTACTTGAAAGAGTAACGATCTTGATTGATTAATTATAAGTACAGTTTTCATCTTATAATCTTTTAACATACATATATATCATTAATAAGGTAACTTTAATTATTATTATTATTATTATTATTATTATTATTATATATACAAATTTTGCAGGTTCTCAAGTCTTAAATTAATATTTGTATATATTAACTTTATTCTGCTTAAAGGTCTATTAATAGCCAGCTAGAATATTGAGTATGAATATATATAATGCAAGTTGTGGAAAAAGGGATTGGCTATGGTCTCCATCTTAGAGAGTCTCTATCTTAGAAATCTCTATCACATTTAATGGCTTAGTCACAAGAGCAACTGCCACTCAACTATAAATTAAAACCACAAATTAAATGTATTCTAACCAAGAAAAAAAAAACCACAAATTAAAAACTAATTATTATGTGAGTTTAATTAAGTTTAATAATGTAAAATCATTAGCTAATCCTATTAAAAGGTGGTAATTAGTCCTTTCCTTAATTTAATTTTGTAAGATAAAATACATCAATCAATGGATAGTAAATTCACACATCATTTTTACATGTCTGTGATTAATTTTAATGAAGATAGAAATTAGATGTATGATTAAGAAAATTGAATACCATAAGTTCAAGTCTTAAACAATTACAGAGTTTTAATAATAAAAAGAAAATTAAAATCTTATCTTCTTTTGCAAATCGACATGATATGATATGATATATATTTTTTAGCTATGATCCTATCTATTTATTTTAATCAAGTACTGTGCATTTTATAATCTTTTATTGTGTTTTTCTATCCAGCAAAAACTAGATAGGATCGTAGATAAAATCAAGCAATTTAGGAGATTTTCTAGATAACAATCAATATACACTCTTAGAACTATATAAAATATAAAATTATAGAAAAACGGATAGTGTTAAAGCATATATTAAATGAAATATAATTTATTTTATTAAAATAAATATGAATATATACAAGAAAATACAAATCTATTTTATTAATACTTGGTATTATATCACAGTAACGTAAGATTTAATTTTACTATCTGCCAGTAGCAGATACAACTGTGTTTCCACCTTATATATTAATAAAATTTTACAAACATGAGAATATATTTACAAATAATTTTTTGATGTATCAAATCAGGAAAAAGAAGGGGTTTGTTTGAGAGAAGGGGAAGAAAACCTAAACTAAGTTTGGAAAGTTTCTTCAGAGTATAGAGAATTCTAAGGTGAAGGAAAGAACTACCTCTAACTTAAGGAAATGCTCCTTAAATAAACAAAATATTATTGAGAAATGCTCCTTAAATAGATAAAATATTATTGAGCTTTACTAAATTTTACTGTGCTTTTAACATGCCTAGACTGTAGATAAATAGTACTTTATTAGATACTATTTTGCTTTCACTGTAGATGAATAATACTACTTTATACTGTTGATAAATAGTATTTTGATAGTACTATTTTACTGTTTCTTCACATGTTGAAGGAATAAGGTTTCTTCTGTATTTTATTATTTATTTCTTTTCTTTTTTTATCTTTTCTTTTTCTCTTTTTTCCTTTTCCTTTTCCTTTCTTTTTTCGTTTTCTTTTTTACTTTCTTTTTCTTTTTTCTTTCTTTTTTCTTTTTTTTTCTTTTTTTGGAGATATAATACCATAACAATCATCCTCATTACTAGGTAAATAATCCGAATTAGATTCAAATGTTTCACTAGTAGATGATGATGCCATGGATGACTCAGATGACACAAATAATGAAGAGGAAGAAACCTGTTTCTTTTTAGAATGGGTTTTAGATTGAGCTTTAATCTTTTTTAACTGGGTCTTATTAGAAGAACCAGAAGAAGTGGGGTTTACGGGTTTAGAATTGAAGAAATGGATTGAAACACTTGTTGGCAAATGACTTTATAATCTTCTGCAGTATTTGTAGCTACAATAAAGGCTTGACAATGGGCTTTTTAGGGCCCAAAAGAATTGATCATTCTTGGATCAATACCATTATTATTTCTTTTGAGGATTCAAGTTTTTATAGTAGATTCATGAGTGAAATTTCTGAATGCATTCCATTATTATTTTATGTTTTCTTAATATAATAGTTACATTAGTTATTGATTAGTAGGACAAGTAAAAATATCATTAATATACTCAAGGTATAAAGAAATTCATACAAAAAAGGAGGAGAAGAGAATTATTTTTCATACAAGGAGGGTTGGAAATTGGTTTTAAAATAATGGTATGTCATAAGTACTTTAGGTGATAATACATTTTCATGATTACTGCAGTAGTAACACCAATTGACAAACCACATATGGATATTATTGGTTTTAATGTTAGTATCAAAATATACTAACCAAGAATGAGTGTTGGTAGAATTTTGGAAATAAAGGGTATTTTTTCGAGTATAGACATAGTCCCAATAGTTATATGAAGAACATATAATTTTATAAGAAAGAAAATTGATTTTAAAGGATGCGAGTGTATGGAGAGGTTTTATCCAATCAGAAGAATAGAGAATCCTTTTTATTTGAATAGAGGAATAAGATATAATTGTTTTATCTTTCGAATAATAATTATGTTAAATTTTTATAGAATTTGTATCCTCAAAGATAGCTAAATAGTATTCTTGAGACTTTGATAAATCGAAAGATCCAAAAAATTAATTTTTTGGATATAAAGATTTAATAACTTTCCATGGATTTCCATGAGTAAATCTATCTTCAATTATTAATTATGTATCCAAAAATGATTTTCTAAACCATTTAGATTTTATTGGAAAATTTGAGAAAATTATTTGAGTTGGCTGTTTGAAAATTTCTAACTTATTTTTTAAAACATTTTAAGGAGGAAAAAATCTCCAATCTCGGATTTTATAAAAAAGTATAAGAACTTTATCTGGGGCTACAGGTGCCTGCTCTGTTGGAGACGGTAAGCCCATTTTTTGAAGTGCTTGTAGCACCTCTGGTTATTGGGCTAATTGGGCTATCCAGTTCTTTACTACTTCATGCTAGGCTTTAGAGTCTTCTTTTTCGACCATTACGACTCATGACTTTATAGTTTTAGAATAAGATTTTAACTTATCTAAGTGATCAGATAGAGCTTTAAGTGAGTGGCTTGAATATGATTTTAGAATTTCTTTATTTTTATTGAATTTATTCTTTTTATTCCCCATGGTTTTATGCATCAAGAAATCAAGAATACAATTATTTTCTCCTTTTATATATTTAATATCAAAATTAAATATACTTAAGATAGTTTGCCATCTTATAAAAATTTATTTTGAGGCAAGATTTTTAACATCATTTTGCAAAATTTCTTTTGCAAATTTACAATTAATACGAAGTAAAATTTTTTTATTTAATAAATCACATTGAAATTTAGAAATACAAAGTACAATATTTAAAATTTCTTTTTTAATAGTAGGATAGTTTATTTGGGTTGGATTCCAATATTTTAAAATAAATTGAACTATGGTTTCTCTACCATCTTTTATTTGTTTTAAAATCTCTCTATATCTTACATCTGATGTATCAGTTTTAACTATTTTAAGGGCTGATGGATAAGGAATATAAAGACATTAACTAGTTTTTACTAAGAGTTTTATTTGTTGGACTATCTTCGTGTGGACTTCAGTTTATGGGCTAGGGTTTTGCCTAAGCGTATCATGTAGGAGTTTTATTAATTTATTTAGGTTTGGATAAAAATCTATAAAATAATTTAGACATCTTAAAAATCTTTGTAATTGGGCTTTATTTAAGATTTTATCAGAAAACTTATCTCCAAAGACTAAGTTTTTTTCTATATGTTCTATGATATCCTATTATAATGTCCTAAAAATATGATCTTAGTATGAAATAAGGACATTTTTATTTTACTGAGAACTAAACCATTTTTTCATACAATCATAAACAATATTTTAAAGCGTTTAAAATGTTATTTTATTATTTTACTAAAAATTAATATATCATCTATATAAACAATATAAAATTTTATATATGGGTTAAATATACCATTCATAACTCTCTAAAATTCAAATGGTGTATTTTTTTTAATCTAAAAGGCATTACATTCCATTCATATTATTCAAATGGAACTGTAAATATAGTTTTATATCTATCTTTAGGGTGTATTTAGATTTGTCAAAATCCAAACTCATATTAAATTTAGAAAATATATTAGCATTATACAATCTATTTAATGAGTCTTTCTTATTTGGAATAGGGTATCTAATCCATTTTAATGCCTTATTTAGTGATTTATAGTTTATTACTAATCTTAGAGCTCCTTTTTCTATTTCAGAGGTTTTATTAACATAGAATGCAATGTAAGATCATGGGTTGTGCGATTTACAAATTAATTTTTTATTTTTTTAAATCTATTATTTCTTTTTTACATAATTATACCATATATGGGGCCATTTGAATGTGCTTGGCTTTAGTTGTAATGGATTTTTTTTTATCAAAATCTAGCTCATAGGGTAAATCAACCATATATTATTTTCTGTTTCAAAATGCATTAGGCATGTCAGCATATAATTTATTTTTTATTTGAGCCTTTATTTGGTCCATTTTATTTTTTACTAAGTCTTTTTTAAATTTTTATTTATTTTTTGTACTCAAAAATTATTTTTTAAATTATAAAGTTATTCAAACTTTACTTTTATTAATGTATTTATTTCTAGTTCATAAAATGAATGTGCTTTAAGTAAATTAAGATTTTTCTTTTTAGATTTTTGCTGGTATCATAGCTTTAAGATTTTTGGGATAGTAATGAGATACATAAATTAGAATTTCATTTTAGACTTTGATCTGTAGTATTAAGTGTGTGATTATTGACTAGGAATTTGGGTCCTGTTGGTTAGCTGATGATAAACATTTACGGCAGTTAGTCGGCAGTCGCTTCCAAAACCAATAATTCTACTCTTAAACTATTTTTCAAAAACTTAAAAAAGAAATTTTTTTTATGTAAATCATCTAGCACTACTAATTCTAATAGTCCTGATAACTCAAAAATTAAAAAGATAGTAAACAGAAATGAAGTAATTTTAGAAGATTTTCATAAAGTAATAAATGAATGAAAAATACCCAGAATTGATAAAGAACAAAATTTATAAAGTTTCTAAATTAAATCTTTTTAAAACAGATTATACTATTAAAACAAAAGAAAGAAATATACATTTAAGTAAATCTTTTGAGAAAATTACACTTGTTATCTCCATAAACCTTACCGTAATATAATAATAAAAAAATAGGTATATACATTTAAGATTAATACAAACTGGTATAAAATCTTTAACTAGAGAAGAACTAAATACTTGTATATTAGTTATTGTTAGAGATGCAAGATTTATAAACTTTCAGGATTTAGTCTTAGGATTTGTGGAAACTAGCTTAAGTGAGAGTCCCATTTCCTTTTAAGTTCATCCTAATATTACAATATCTCTAAATGATACTAATATATTAAAAAGTGTAGTATTAGAAGTAAAAATCCATAATTATAAAATGTTAGAAAGATCAATTCCTGTAGTATTAATATATTAAATACATTATAACATAGTAGTTTCTGCCTTTCCTACAAAGTATAAAATATAACATAAAATAGGAGAAACTAAATTTCTCTAAATAGACCTTAGCAAAACTAATATAGTAATTCTTAAAACCATACAGTGGAAAAGATATATCCCTTCTTGATGAGTGGATACTGGAAGGAGCAATTCCTCCTCTAGAATCTAAAAAAAATTACAAAACCAAATGTCAACATTAGTAAAATAGAGCAGTACGAAGATTATAAAGTAAAATTAAAATTTAGTAGACATAATATAACTACTAGGTATTCTGATACATCTTCCTCTACATCAACTGTATATTTAGGAAGAACATCTGAATTAGCTTTAGTAATATATGCTTCGTATAATGAAACAAATCACAAGCCTGCATTGCAAACTTTTATAAAACCTAGGTATTCTACATTAGATATACCAGAATCTAGCCATAAACTAAAATTTATAGATTATAATATAGCCGTATCACATCTTTTGTATAATAATTTAACTAATTTAAATCCTATAGGCCCAAATCCTAGAATAAATTAGTATAGAGAACAGTCGTCTTCTCCACCTATGTCTCTTACAACCTCAGCTATAATAGAAAATATAACAAATATAGATAAAGAAATAAAGAAGTTAACATAGTCTATTAAAGAGTTAATTAACATAATACATAACTTGTACACTTGTTTTTGTTGGTCCAGCTTTCTTGTATGTATAGTTGTCTTGTATTTGAATTTTATTCATTCAAGTATAATATATATAAAAGATTATAGAATTCTTCATATAGAATCAATGGATTCATGGCACAATCCTACATGATGCATTTTTTTTACATTTTTTTTTGTTTTGGCCAATATAGGGATCAAATGGTATAGTTCTTTTTTTTGTTGGTTGCTTGGAGAATTAAAAAATATGACTATTACTTTTCATTAGTTGTTTTTGCATTAATTGCTATTTCATCAATCTTGTTGATCAGTGCACCCATTATTTTTTCTTCTATTATATAAAAAACTAACTTCTATACATTTTTTACTATTTTTTTTCAATTCATGACCGAGCCAATTCAAATGAATTGAACACGCACACACAAAACAATATAAAATAATTAAAAATAATAACAAATATTAAAATTAACAAACAAAATTTTTAGTACAAAATGTAAAGTAGTTGCTAAAAGCTAATATACAAATAACAATGTGAAAAGTTACTGCTAAGAACATAATACATTGTTGTAAGATAAAAAATTGCTTCCGAAAAATGTCCATATAAGTACCAATATTAATATGCCTTTTAGTAAATTATTAGGATATAATTAATGGGAAGGAGCCAAAATTAATTCTTTTCTACTTGAATGAATCTATGAGGAGTGACTAAGTAAAATTCAGCAAACAACCAATCAAAAATCTCCCCCAAGATGCACAAAACCAATCACACATAAATACAACAATTTTTAACGTGGAAAACTCCTTCAATGTGAAGGATAAAAATCACGAGACCTCTCTTGATCCAAGTAAAAGAGTTTTACTATCAAAATAAATGTTTACAGCAATTACAAGCTATTACAACAACCCTCAAGTAAAGAAGCAACACTAAATCAACCAAATAACAAGAAATAAATATGAGAATAGAGAAAAATCACCCAAAATAGCTACTGTTCATTTCAATGGATGAGCTCTGACTGTTCAAATCTGATCTCCACCGTCAGATTAAAGAAAAACAAATTTTAAATCTGCTCACCAAATTTAAGCCAATTTTGACCACAAATGACCGTTTGATTGTCGGAGAAATACAAACTGGTCGCTGTTGCAGAAATACAGGTGAACAGTAAACTTCGAGCTCCAAATGATGGAAATCCAACTGTCTAAAACTGATCTCCACCGTTCAAAATGAAGAAAGATGAGTCCTCTAATTGTTGTTCAAATTTTAGCCTGATCGGACGACATATGATAGTCCGATCGCCAAAAAATTAAGACTTCTCTATTGACTTCTTTTGCCTAAAAAAACTCTTTCTTTTCTCTTTTTTCTCTCTTTTTCTCTCTCTCTCTCTTTTCTCCTTTGGTGGCTGACACACTCACACCTCTCACATGCAACATAAGGTTATAATAAATGCTAAAATATTAATAGGCTTTCCAGTTTCAAAACACAACTTCAAACTAGCAATGTCACGGAGATATCTCAAAATTCACTTCACAGCATCCCAATGCTCTTTTCCTGGATTAGACAAAAATCTACTAACAGTACCAACTGCATGAGCTATGTCCGGCCTAGTGCAAACCATAACATACATCAAGCTACCTACTACAGATGCATAAGGAACTTTCTGCATATATTCTTTCTCTTGCTCACTAAAAGAAGATTGTTTGACACTCAATTTGAAAGACATGACAAAAGGGGTACTTACAGGTTTAGCTTTAGCCATATTAAATCGCTGCAATACTTTCTCAATATACTTTTTTTAGATAGTCACAACTTCTTGCATTTCCTATCACAAATAATCCTCACGCCAAGAATCTGCTTTGCTGGCCCTAAATCCTTCATTGCAAAGTACTTGCTCAAATCTTTCTTCAAGCTATCAATTCTTGAAGAACTAGAACCCACAATGAACATATCATCAACATA
This sequence comes from Garcia nutans, assembly GCA_947685225.1. NCBI lineage: Eukaryota > Viridiplantae > Streptophyta > Magnoliopsida > Malpighiales > Euphorbiaceae > Garcia > Garcia nutans. The sequence continues at coordinate 6,007,501 of CANTUV010000060.1, forward strand.
TAGCAACAGGATAATAAAATCACTATCATAAAATCTCTGAACAAAAACACAATGATCAGAAGTAGACTTCTTGTAGCCTTGTTGAAGCATAACTGACTCAAACTTCTTATACCATTGCCTAGGTGCTTGTTTCACCCCATACAAACTTTTTTTTCAGTTTGCAAATATAATTTTCTTTTCCTTTTACCATAAAACCTTCAGGTTGTTTTATATAGATTTTCTCCTTTAAGTCACCATGAAGGAATGTTGTTTTAACATCCATTTGCTCAACCTCTTAATTGAGAGTAGCAGCTAATCCCAAAATAATATGAATTGATGACATTTTGACTACTGGTGAGAAAATCTCCTCAAAGTCAACTCCCTTTTTCTGACTAAAACCCTTGACAACTAATCTAGCTTTATATCGTGGAGATGATGAATTCTCTTCTTACTTTATTTTATAAATCCATCTATTCTTCAAGGCTTTTCTATCTTTAGGAAGCTTCATCATTTTAAAGGCGTGATTATCAGCTAAAGACTGCATTTCATCTTTTATAACTATAATCCATTCTGCCTTTTGCTCACTCTCAATAGCCTCTTCATTGCATTCAGGTTCTTCTCCATCTATCAAGAGTATATACTCTTTAGGTGAATACCTAGTAGAATGCATTCGATCTCTGGTAGACCTCCTAAGTGAAACTTCAAGTTCCTCAACATGTGCCTCTTGTTGATCATCAGCTGCTTCATATTCAGGAGCACTAACCTCATCTGCATTCTGATTATCATTATGCACATCACCATGATTCTGAACCTCAATTGCATCAGGCGTATGGGTTGTAGGAGATGGGTTTAAATCAATCAAACCACTACTATGAGGTTTTAATTTTTTCACTTTGTTAATATCTTCAATAGTCTGATCTTCTACAAATACTACATCCCTACTTCTGATAAGTTTCTTCTGAATTGGATCATAGAATCTGTAACCAAACTCATCTTGCCTATAGCCAATGAAGATACACTATTTAGTCTTGGCATCTAACTTAGACCTCTCATCTTTGGGAACATGCACAAAAGATTTGCAACCAAACACTCGTAGGTGGTCGTAGGAAACATCCTTACCATACCAGAACCTATTTGGAACATTATTTTCCAATGCAATAGTGGGAATTAGATTAATCACATATGCAACAGTGTACAAAGCTTCACCCCAAAAGGAGTTAGACAATTTAGCCTCTAAAAGCACACATCTGACTCTCTCCATCAATGTTTTATTTATCCTTTCTGCCAAACCATTCAGCTGAGAAGTCTTGGGAGGTATCTTCTGATGTCTGATACCATGTTCTCTACAATATGCATCAAAAGGCCTACAATAGTCTCCACCATTATCAGTACGAATACATTTCAACTTCTTTCCAGTTTCTCTCTCAGCAGAAGCTTGAAATTCTTTAAATGCACTAAGAACTTGATCTTTAAACTTTAAGGTACGAACCTAAAGTCTTATAGAATGATCATCAATAAAGGTCACAAAGTAAAGTGCACTACCAAATGACTTTTCTTTTAAAGGACCACATACATCTGCATGTACCAGCTTAAGCAAATCATTTTTCCTAGAAGGAGAATGATGTGGAGAATGATTGTTGAAAGAAACCCTCTTCTATTTTTCAACCAAGCAATGAACACATATTTCTAACCTTGCACCTTTCAATTCCAAAAGCAAATTTCTTGTAGCTAGACAATCTAGTCCTTTCTCACTAATATGACTCAGCCTCTTGTGCCATAATTATGAAGAGCTATCACCTTCAATTGCATTAACAAGATCTGTAGATATTGAAGCTTGCAGGCAATATAAGCCTGAAGCCTTTTTTTTCTCTACCCACAACTAAGGAGCCTTTATTGATTTTACATTTTTCATCATCAAAAGTGCTGCAATAGTCATCATCATCAAGCTTACTAGTGGAAATCAAATGCAACCTAATGTCAGGTGTATGACTAACATTTTTCAGTTCTAATTTTGTTCCATTTTGGGTCTCCAAATAAATAGTTTCAATGCCTATCACCTTTGACACTCCATCATTACCCATCTTTAAAACTCCAAAATCATCCGGAGTATAAGATGTGAAGAACTCCTTTCTTGATGTAACATGAAAGCATGCACCACTATCAAAAACCTAAGCAGTATCATCATAGGCTACATTGACCATATTCTCTTGATAAACTATAGCAAAATATCATCTGAAGTGGTAGTGGCAAGTATTATTATCATTGCCTCTCCTTTCTTGCTTTCTTTTGTCTGTCTTGTTTTCTTTATTTCACTTAAAATAATATTTTTTAATATGTCCTGGTTTACTACAGTAATGATATTCAATGTTCTTATTCCTTAATTTTGATTTACTCCTGTTCTTGTCTCTATTTTGATCTTGACTCATACTTTTACTTCTTCCCCTGTTTTCAGTAACCAAAATTTCTAACTGTGAAGTAGATGGTCCCTGATTTCTTCTTCTCATCTCTTCATTTAAAATATCAGTCTTTGCATACAACATGGTTACACCACTTTCAGGAGCAAAATTTGTCAAAGATATACGAAAATTTTCCCATGAGTCAGGAAGTGTATTCAACAACCAAAGTTCAATAGCCTCTTCATCAAATTTGACATTCATGCCAGATAATTGATCAAAGATACCTTGAAATTCATTCACATGATCAAGTATAGAGTTACCTTCTCTATATTGCAAGTGTATAGCTTGTTTAAGCAAAAATAACTTATTGTTACCAGTTTTTGAAGCATACAAAGTTTCATGCTTTTTCCACAAGGTTTTGGCATTTGTTTCATTAGCAATATGATTCAACACATTATCTTCTACTCATTGCCTAATAAAACCACATACTTGCAAATGCTCAAATTTTCAATCTTCATTAGAATTAGACTCAGATTTTTTGAGAAGCAAATACAGGTAAATGCAATCTTTTCACAATAAGAAAATCTTTCATTTTTCCTTTCCACTTGTGATAATTTGTGACATCCAAGGAAATCATTTTACTCACATTCACCTCCATCATTCAAACAAGCAGACATCCAATAAACTAATGAACTAGCTCTGATATCACTTTGATGGGAAGGAGCCAAGATTAATTCTTTCATACTTGAATGAATCTATGAGGAGTGACTAAATAAAATTTAGCAAACAACCAATCAACAATCTGCCTCAAGATGCATAAAATCAATCACAGATAAACACACCAATTTTTAATGTGGAGAACCCCTTCAATGTGAAGGATAAAAATCGCGGGACCTCTCTTGGTCAAAGTAAAAGAGTTTCACTATCAAAATCAATGTCTACAGCAACTACAAGCTACTACAACAACCCTCAAGTAAAGTAACAATACCAAATAAACCAAATAATAAGAAATAAACAAGAGAATGGAGAAAAATCACCCAAAATAGCTACTGTTCATGCCAATGGATGAACTTCGGCTGTTCAAATCTGATCTCAACCATTCAGATTAAAGAACAAAAAATTTTAAATGTGCTCACCGAATTTAATCCAATTCCAACCACAAATGACCGTCTAATTGTTGGAGAAATACAAACTAGTCGTTGTTGCAGAAATACACGTGAACAGTAAACTTCGAGCTCTAAATGTTGAAAATCCAACTGTCGGAAACTGATCTTCACCATTCAGAATGAAGAAAGATGAGTCTTCTAACTTTGTCCAACTTTCAGCCTGATCGGAGCACAGATGGTAGTCCGATCGTCATAAAATCAAGACTGCTCTATTGACTTCTTTTGCAGAAAAAAAACTCTTTATTTTCTCTCTGTTTTCTATCTTTCTCTCTCTCTGTTTTCTCCTTTGGTGGCTGACACACTCACACCTCTTACATGCAACATAAGGTTATTATAAATGCTAAAATATTAATAGCCTATTGGACCAAAAGAAAATGAGCTTAAACATTGAATTTTTCACATAGGAGAGAACCCAAAAACCTAACGATAATTAACTATTACTATCTTTCGTGTTAATTGATATGAATTGCATGTTATTAATATGAACTGGTATTTTTATTAAACACTAATTTATGTATAAGCAATTTAACTATGTTAAGTAATTGTGTTTTTAATACATTGTAGTTGATTTTACTTTTCTATACAATTAATTTTTCATTTTAAGACTTCATACTCCTTCGAGTTTTCAATCGATTTTTTTACATGTTTCGTCTATGAAACCAGTTTTGGTTCTAGCCTCAAGGACTATCCTTATAGCACAGTTGCAGGAAAAAAAATTGGACTTAGCGAGTTTAGAGCTTAACAAGACCATCCCAGGATGATCAAACATCTGCAAATACTTTGAATCACCATCTCGAGTATTAGTAGTTTGCATGCAGCGAACTTCAATTGCGCTTGAAGATTCTCCGTCTCCTAGCATTTTGAGCAAGTTGACAAGAAAAGATTAATAGTTTGTTAAGATTTGTTTCACTACTCCAGCTATTTTAGGTGTTTGAAAAAAATGAACTCTATAAATAATTGTGCAGAAAAGTAAAATCAACTACAATGTATTAAAAATACAATAACTTAACATCCCCCTCAAGATGGAGATTAATGTACCAATCTCATCTTGGACAACAAAAAATTATAAGACCAAGCACTAAGAGTTTTTGTAAATAGGTCCCCTAGTTGATCTTTAGATGATACATTTACTATTAAAGACCTGAGATTTGCTAAGTATTTCCTAGGACTTGAGATACTAAAACTGACAGAGGTATGTATCTTAATCAAATGAAATATATTTTGTACATTCTATATGATACAAGTCTAACTACTTGCAAACCAGTTAAGGTACCTTTACCTATTGGCTTGCATTTATCTGATGAGTCATCTATTTTTTACTTTGAGCCAGAGAAATTTAGAAGGTTAGTTGGTAGACTTTTGTATTTGAACTTGACTAGGCCTGATATTTCTTATGCACCACAACAGTTAAGTCAATACATGAGTTCTCTTTGTCATTAGGAGGCTGCTTTGCGTGTAGCTAGATATCTTAAGGCCACTCCCTTTATTGGTCTCTTTTTTCTCTTCTTAATCTTCCTTTTTTTTATATATAATAATAAGTTTTTAATTAATATAATTTTTATGGGAAAAAACATATATATGAGATGAAAACTATCCAAAATAAACCCAATAATCCAAAAGCATACCCATCCTAAAAACCATCTCAAAATATGTAAAATCTTCTCAATCTTCCTTGTAGTTGAGAGCTTATTGTGATATAGATTGGAGAACTTTTAGAATGACTAGAAAGTCATTAACTGGGTACCGTGTATTCCGAGGTTCTTCTTTGGTGTCTTGGAAAAAAAAAGTTACTATTACTAGAAGTTCTGCTGAAGCTGAATATAGGAGTATGCCATTAGTTGTTTATGAGCTCTAGTTTCTGCCATATTGCAAGGAATAAACTCCAAAAATGCTTCATCACTACCCATCATATTCCAACCAAAGATCAACTAGTAGACTTATTTACAAAAGCTCTTAATGCTCGGTCTCATTATTTTTTTTTATTGTCCAAGATGAGATTGATGCACTAATCTCTATATTGAGTGAGAAAGTCATAGATAATGTTGCTTATATACATCATAGCAAAAGACTAAAATAACCTCAACAACAAAACTAAGCATAAGCATTTAATACAAATGTACCTCACATTAGGTTTTGTTTGGAAATCCTCTTGTCTATGAGCAAAGTTGTTCAGATGAGGACAAATGTTTCAAGAGGGCAACTATATGAATAGCAACCTTCAAAAGTTCCCTCTTTTGGCCAACCCATGATGCCCTTCCACCAAGGTAAAGTACCGTGGAGCTTTGACTTAGTGATCAGGTCAAATTATTTTCTAAAATCTTAATTTATTGGTATAATAATCAACTTTATTTAGTTGATAATTAGCTATTCTAATTCCATTTCTCTACTGCAAAATATATAATTTTAAAAGCGATGGAGCCGAGTTTATTTATCTAAGTGCTAAGATAATTTTCTTTTTTCCCACACCACATAAAATGAGAAAACAACATTTCAACTACAAATTAAGCTGCCCTCTACGCATTAAAAGGTAATTTGCCCAAACGCAATAAGCAACTTTTCTTGATATAGTGTAGTGCAATTCACTACCTCTAGATTCTTGATTCTTGAATGCTTCAAGTCTTGATAGTAACATAAAAATAAAATGCATACTTCTTTTTTCAAAAAATAATTCATCTTTTTCTGAAGTAAAGCCTATGTGTGGCTAAAACGTAACTGGGGCCAATCCATAGGACACATCACATATACAGTTTAATAAAAAAGAAGGAAAAAAAAGTATAATTCTTGGGTATCACCCCACCCCCAACACACACACCATGTTAATTATCACAGTGGGGAGACATTCTTGCATCAAGTTTACTGTGATAGTCAACCCTAATCAAACTTAATTATGACAAAAATTGACTGATAATGCTGTTAACCAATCTCTCATTTACTTATTGTTCATAAACCTTTGTTATAAAGCAATACATTTGTATACATAGCAATATGGTAGTTAGCTAGGAGACATATATAGGCATCTCATGCGACTTTCGTATACATAGTAAAAGAGATGGAGTGCTATTTTTAATTATGATGATTTCCAATTTTTCTTAAAGTAGAAGAGACACCATATTAATTAATTTTTTTTCATCATCGAGCACATATACAACAGTATTAAAATTATATTAAAATTTAATAAAAATTTTTTTATCATTTTTATAGTCATATCTGACTTGACACCAAATAAATATATTATGTAAAAAAAAATATTTATTAATTAGTAGACAAATCAAATTAATGGACATACGTGGAGACACATAATAGAAATGATATTGAAATATAAATTTCTCATTTTAATACCACCATAAATAAGTGAACTCGCTAAGTAACCAATTTCCATGTAAATATTTATCTTAATTAATTCATGATTAAATTAATCTGACTAATTAACAATGGAACAATTTTAAAATATAATAGTACCATTATTGTTATATATCGCCATTGAACATGAAGTCAAATTAATACTAATATAAGTTAAAAAGAAATGATTTTGTACTCATTAACATAACATGGTATATGAGCTAGTTTTAGCTTTTATATATATATATATATAAATGCAAAAGAAAATAAATAATTAATATAATAATGAAAACCACCCAATATATAAAGTTTTGCATGCAGCAAGGCTACAGGATACCCCACCCAAGTGTGTCGTGCTGTGGATGATAGAAATGAATTATGCACTAAAAGCGTGCAATATAATGTATATATGTGTAATTTTGAGAAGGGCCCTTCTAATTCTATTTCTTTTAAATTAAAATTTATTGGCTCACTCCAAAGCACCTTTTGTTTTAGGGAAGATAAGACCCTTTTCTTCTTCTTCTTCTTCTTCTTCTTCTTTCTTCTTAAATTGATTCTTTCACAGTGTTGAATATTCTATATATCATTACTTCCACTCACAGCAGCATTTTTCATATATTTAGGCTTTGATCACTATTCCTTAATTTTCTCTTTTTCTCTATTTTTTAAAAAATATTGTTAACTCAATGTTAGCATAAAATCTTTTAATATATAAAAAGTTTTAAATTTTTTTACTATGATTAAATGTCACTGTAATAATAAAAATTTTATTTATTTTACCGTTCCCGGATGTAGCTGTAAACACTATCAATTAAGAATATTTATATTGATAATTCTTATCTAGTATTATATTGACTCCTTTTACTACTTCAAAAATATATTTCACTAAATAATTAGTCAATCTTGATTTTTATTTTTTTTATCTCAAATCTTTCACAAATTAATTAACCTGATTTATAAAAAATAGTTTTTAACAAATTTGATTAACCTAATTTATAATAAAGTTATTTTTTCTTTCTTGTGAATTAATATAATCTTTTTCAAGTTTACAAAAATTCAAATTTAATTATTTTAATAAAAATTTAAAGTTTTAAGTTATGAGATGTCACTTTGTAAACTACGTTAGGGCAATTTTCAATTGGTGTTGTTGTTGTTGTTGTTATTTTTGAGGATGGTAGTAAATTACTTTTGTTTGATTTAAACTGGAAAGTAGTTTATATATTTTTATTATTGTGTTCATTTCAAAAAAAAAAAAAAAACTGACCCTTTAATTTTACTGTTTTGGGTAATTTTGTTCTTTCAAGGTTCAGCCATTGAAATACTAATTTTCTTTGAAAAAAAATGGCTATTAGTTCACTAGAAATATGTCTTTAACTTAAATTTCAACATGAATATACTCGCCATTCATCACTCGATTGCTGAATACTGGTCGAATTTCAAAACATCATAGTTGTTTAAGAATATAACAAGACTGCTCTGGACTTAATAATTATATGCTTATGGAAGTGTAAAACATGTTATATACAGAACTTTATATATAATTAATATAGAGAAATGGGTATTTCATAAACATTCTTTGGTCAACTGGAGCTGCATGCTTCAATTAACTATCATATAATTCTACATAGATATTGAAATTAATTGGAAAGGAAAATCATGATTCAACAAAATAACAACTAACATATTCTTAAATAATTTAATCATTTAAAAAGATTTTGATTAAATCGTCAACTTATTGTTCCTTCAGTATATCAATAATCAAATAATCTGCAGAAGTACGTAATACTTTATTTATTGTCTCGTAAAAGTTAATTCCATTTAGTGAAATTTACATCTGAGATTTTTTAATAAAAATAATATTTTCTATAAGTTTTTATATTTACGTTTATCATATTAAAATTAGAATCAAATGATTAATCGTCTGCTAATATGAAAAATTATTTAATTAAAAGTTTCAGAATTTCCAATATGCATAAATAAATTTATATTATATGATTGATTATATAGCATCAAACTGGGTGTACACACCCAATATAGATAAGAATATACTCTTAATTAAACCCAAAATAATCTCACATCTACTTCAACAAATATTCTAGCTATAAACAGCACTAGACAAAAACAATAATAACAATGAAAATTATACACGTTAATTATCAAGCAATCTATTTGTTCAATTCATAAATGTTCTCAAACATAAAACAAGAGACTTAAACAAATTTGCACCAGGTGTAACATATGACAATTGTCTTTCAAACAAGAACATTAAAAAGATCCTTATTCTGTGTTCAAAAGTGGCTCTCTACTCATTATTCTCTACTACTGCACTCCCATAATTTGTTTCACCCAACAAGCTACTAATTGATCGAGCCTTAACTACACCAAGCTTCATCTTCTTCTTTGAGTTCGTCAATAGCTTCTTATCATCATCTCCTTCTTCTTCTTGATCATCCTTACCATTATCAAGTTTATTGTCTAGTAACATATGCTTTTGCTCTTTATCTTCTGATGATAATGTCTGAGAAATGGTCTTCTTTGTCGCGGTACTAGCCATGGATCGGCTTCGAACGCTGTTCATACTTCTCAGCCTTCCTTTGCCCAAATGATGTTCACAAAGAGAGTACCCCACAAGAGTTTGTTGGCAACATCTCCATCCTCTTCCATTTACACGACTGCACCGCGATCCCTCCATTAGTGCACCACCTTTAACCCTCTTTTTTCCACTAGTAGCATTGCCATTAACTACATTTTTCTTATCTTCTTCTTGTTCTTGGTTACTATCATTTTCTTGCAGACATTTCTTGTTCATTTTCGTCTTCATTTTCTTTTCTTTTCTAGTTGCTTCTTCCTCCAATCTTTCAAAGTTCCCTCTTCTCTTCTTCAATGGAAATGCTTTTTCTCCCTCGCACCATCTTCCAAGTGCTGTGTTATATAGTGCAACCAAACAACAACCCAAATAAGTTTCTTGATTACTGTAAATGCATTTTCTAATTAACATAATTTTCCAATATATACCTTGGTGGGAAGAATTTGATTCTTGAACAAACATAGTTTCTTTTCCTGCACCGAAGAAATTTCCTCTCCTAAACCAGACTCAAAAGATCCACAACCACACACATCAAATTTACAGCAAGTCAAGAAAACAAATTCAAGAAAATGCAAGTGAGTGCAAGTTTATCTAAATAGAGAGAAAGAGAGAGCAAGCTGCGTATATTATATAGATGGGGACCAGCATCCCATGCTAACATGCACCGCATGGGCATCTCTTATTATTATTAGCCAGCCGAAAAAATAGAAAGAACTTGATAAAAAAAAAAGAAAAAAAAAAGAATTACTTAGATTGGATCAGACGGTAAGATATGGTTTTTTTTTTGGAACACATAAACAGTATTTCCACTAAGAGTCTTTGGTAAAATTAAATTTATGGGTCTGCCCATTTTTCACCTTTTTCAAGTTTTTACTTCAAGATTTCATGAAAGAAGAGAAGAAGATAGATTTTAACTTTTATAAACTTAGTTTCTTACCCGGTATCATTACTCCTTTCACCTCCTCCTCCTCCTCCTTTCTCATCTCTTTGCAATAACAAAACCTACAGTAAAACCACAACAACTAATTACAAAATGATCTAATCAATTAGATGTATTGTGGTGTAAAATTAAACTTTATAGGATCGCATTGATTAGAAGTGCAGTACCCATTAAATAATTCTTGAAAAAATAAAGAAATTAGTTGGTTATTTCTACTAACCGAACAATCCTGAGGTTCCTTTTGGTGGTGATTAGTTGAAGCTCCGATCGGTTGATTTTGTTGATCAGAAGAGTGATTATTATTAAAATAGGCAGCTGTGTCGTTTTCTTGAAAGAGATTTTGAACTGGGTAGTTGTTGTTCAGTTGAAGTTGCACCACCGGAGACTGGCTCAAGTGGGGATCTGATAGAGGCATTGGAGAAAGAGAAGAGAGAGGAAACGGCACCTGTCTTTTTCTGATCCTCATCAGTGCAAGATAAGATTTGATCGGAGAAGCAAGAATACCCAAGAACAACAAGAACAATAACAAATTAAACAACAGAAAAACAAAAAGAAAAGATAGAAAGAAGGATCAAAACCAACCACACCCAAAAAAGAAACACAACAGTTGAAGAAGTGAAATCTTTGAAGCTCAGATTTCACCAAGAAAATAGAGAAAAATAAAGAAAGAAAGAGAGAGAGAGAGAGTGTGTGTAAATAACCCAAAGAGACTACTAATAACTATAATAACACCAAGACCAAGAATAAATATTTATCTTTGGTTTCTCTCTCCTCCACCTCTAACTTTTATTTGTTGCACCACAGAAAGGAAGGGAATAAGAATACTACTGTTGTGTTGGTGTAGAGAGAGAAGGATGAGCATGCACGTGCAAGAAGCACGTGTCGGATAAACCGGATAAAAAGGTGGCAGGTTAGAGCAAGAGAGAGAAAGAGAATCAAAGAGGAGAAGGAGACAGGGTACGGACGAGGGGTGCCAGGGTGGAAGGAAGAGAATACAATATGATGGGAGTGGGTAGTTTTATCGTTTCCGTTTCTACTTTTTAGAAGATGAGAGAGGAAAATTTTAAAAATTATTAAAATATATATAATATATAATACAAAAAAGTGGGTCCCATCCACACAACCCCACCCTTGGCCCTCGACATTCAACTACGACCCAGATTCTCTCCTCATTTTATTTCCTTTTTTTTTATCTAAAAAAATTTATTTTAAGAGTTTCCATTATCCATTTATTTTTTAAAATTATGATTTAATAATAGAGTGGATTTTTTTCTTTTTCTTTTTCTTTTTTAACTGCATAAGGAGGGAGTGTCAGCCAGACTGAGTTTGCTCTTTGCTCATTATCATTTTTTAAGCTTTCTCATCTATTATTATTATTTATTAATTAATTAAACATGTTAATTATAATTATATCCATTTAATTAAAATTAAAATAAAAAATAATTTTCTATATTTATCATTTTCAACCACTAAATTTTTGTACTTTTTTAATTTTATATATACAAAATGAGAATTGATAAAATGAGAATTTCTTTTACTGCATGAGAGATAAAAATTAAAGGTTCATCAGAGAAAATATTTTACAAAAGCAAACCAGTTGTTTGAATATTACATATTTATATAAGATTATGATAATCTATTTTACATTATGATTAATTAAATTTACCATTTAATTGAGATTTTGATTAACTACCCTATAATAAGAGAAATATGAGTGATCTTGCATCTAAAAAAATATAAGGATATAACAATATAGAAATATATTCTCTAATATTAACCGCTAGCTTTTAGAATTAGTCTATTAACAAAATATATATATATAATATAAAAAATTTAACATGATATCATAGTAGATATTTTTATCAACCTTATCCGTAGAATTATATTTCTTGGTGGCTTGAGATAGTAGTTACCATATATTTATTATGAGTTTTTCAACCTTGATAGTTAGTTTTTAGGATTGCTACTTCAAGATGTATATTAATAAGAAAAAATATACTATGACAAATTTAATTAACAATCATGCATGCATCATTTAATTGGAATTATTCTTTTTAATTAATGGAAAGGTAAAATCTTTTTAAGAGTTCATGACTTCATGTTAAGATTCAATTCTCATCGTAATAAATCTTTCTCCCCAATATTTAAATAAGAATTATTTGAAAAATAACAGATTTTTTTTTTCAAAAAAGTATGATTTACAAAAAAAAATAAATATAATTTAAAAGTTGCAGAAAGATTACGAAAAGTAATAGAAGATTTAATAAAGATTAAGAAAAACAGCAGAAGATTCAATACTAGTTAAATGAAACCTGAATTGTATTTTAGTAATTATATATATGTATGATCAACACCAACAATCTCCATTTACCCAAAAAAAAAAAAAGCACTAAAACATTTTAGGCAGCAACCACTAATTATCTTACTTTTGCAATTATATTATTTAAAAAAATAGATAAATTATAAATTATATGTGAGGAAGAGAAACACTTAGAACTCAAATTTAAAATCAAAGCAGAAGCAATATACGCTCTTAGCTACCATGCTACACCTTGATAATTTACTAAAATATAAATTATTTGTGAAGCGTGGATAGGTATAATGATTTTCATATATCTCAAATACTCTTACATGTATACATATATATAGTTCCCTAAGTAGGGTTTGTTACAACTAAAAGATATATACAAAAGGAAGTAATGTATATCCTAATAAATATGATTTGATTTCCTGATTCTTCTCCTAATTCTTCTCCAACTTCCTTAATTGTTTATTCAACACTCCCCCTAAGTTGGAGAGTAAATGTCTTCCATTTCAATTTCTTTGATAAATTTGTGAAATAATGAACTTCCACTGCCTTTGTGAGAATATCGTCGAGCTGTTCACATGATCGAATATGAGGAACTGTACTGACACCATTTTCAATTTGTTCTTTAATGAAATGCCTATCAATCTCCACATGCTTAATTCTATCGTGTTGAATTGGATTGTGAGCTATGTCACAAGCTGCTTTATTGTCACAATATAATTTCATAGGTTGATTAATCTTAATTCCCATTTCTTCCAAGAGACTTTTAATCCACAACAATTCACAAACTTCCACAGCCATGCCATGATATTCAGCTTCTGCACTAGATCTAACTACTACTCGTTTTTTATTTCTCCAAGTCACCAAATTCCCTCCAACAAAGGTTAGATACCCAGCTGTTGATCTTCTATCATCAATTGACCCTGCCCAGTCAGCATCAGTAAAACATTCAACCTCACGATTGCTCCCTTTTGAAAAAAGTATTCCTTTTTCAGGAGAGTTTTTAAATACCTTAAAATTCTCATTATTGCCTCTAAGTGACTTTCACAAGCTGAGTTCATTACTGGATAAGCCAAATACGGCCGAGTATGGGACAAATACATAAGCCTTCCAACTAACCTTTGTTATCTTTCTCTATTCACAGGTGCATCATTACTATCCTTACTCAATTTTATTTTTTTAGCTGCAGGTGTATCCACAAGTTTATATGCCAACATGCCTACTTCCTTAAGTAATTCTATCACATATTTTCTCTGTGTTAAAAATATTCTCTTCTTTGATCTTAACACTTCAATACTTAAGAAAAATTTAAGATTTTTCAAATCCTTCATTTCAAATTGCTTTGATAGGTGTTCGTGCAACATTTTTTTTTCATTTTCATCATCTCCAGTCACAATCATATCATCTACATAAATGATTAGGATAGTAATTTTCTCACCATTTCATTTTAAAAACAGTGTGTGATCCGAATTACATTGTGTATAACCAAAAAATTTCATAGCAGAAGTGAACCTCCCAAACCATGCTCTTGGTGATTGTTTCAACCCATACAAAGATTTTTTCAATTTACACACTTTATTACTTCTTTCAAGTTTCAAAACACTACCATGAGGTAACTCCATATATACTTCTTCTTGAAGAGTACCATGCAGAAATGCATTTTTTACATCATATTAGTGTAAGGGCCAGTCGAAATTAGTAGCTAAAGATAGAAGAATACATACTGTATTGATCTTGGTAACTGGTGCAAATGTTTCTTCATAATCTATTCCATATTTCTGACTATACCCCTTTGCTTCTAACCTTGCCTTGAATCTCTCAATTTCACCATTTGCTTTATATTTCACTGTGTACACCCACCGACATCCCACTGGTTTTTTTTCCATCGAGTAAATCAACAATGTCCCATGTTTTATTTTTTCAAGTGAACTCATTTCTTCTTCCATTGCTTTCCTCCATCTAGCATCCTCCAACGCCTCTTGTACACTGTTAGGAACATCTAAAGTAGATATTTGATTCAAAAAAGACTGAGATTCCCTTGTGATTCTATGATAAGATATATAGTTAGCAATATGATACTTTGGTGTAGAGGAAAGAGTGGGTTCATATGACTATTTGGGTTTTCCACGGTTACTACGATTTGGAAGAATTTTTGTACTTACTTGGTCATCTTGACTTGGCAGTGTTTGCACTGATTCAGAAGACTCAACTATACTATCTTCCTCTTCATTTTCAGTTCCATGAGACGTACATAATTCATGTATATCACTTGTTTTAATTTTTTCAGGATGATTTTTATTTTCAAAAAATACTTCAGGTTGACCGACAATACTTCCAGATTCATTTCCAGTATATGAACACGGTTCATTTTCAAATTCATTTTCATGTATGCGTGTTCTTGATGTGGGTGGACCATGCACGTGATTTTCAAATTCATTAGCTTCATTTTTGTCATCTTGTGCAATATCATTTCCTAACTCATTATTTTCAATTTCATTATTTCCTAACTGCAAGTACTCTAAATCACTAGTCTTTGTGATGCTCTCCCCCATACTTGTAGTTTGCTCCCCCTTACAATAATACATACAATTTTCATGAAATTTAACATCTAATGTGACATACATTTTTTTTTTGTTGAGGACAGTAACACCTGTATCCTTTTTTATTAATCCCATATCCTACAAAAACACATTTTCGTGCTTTAGGTTCTAATTTATTTCCTTTGTCTGCGTTTTGTAAATGTACAAAAGCAATACAACCATATACACGTGGAGGTAAATTCATGGGTGTTGGTGACTCTACATGCAAACATAAGGTGTCTAAAGGTGTTTTAAAACCCAAGGTTCGTGATGGCAACCTATTTATCAAATATGTAGATGCAGTAATGACTTCACCCCAATATGATAGAGGCATATTTGCTCCTATTAATATGGATCTAGTCATTTCTAATAGGCGTCTATTTTTACATTCAGCTACACCATTTTATTGCGGTGTACTATGACAACTAGTTTGATGAATTATTCCATTAGAGTGCAAAAAATCCTTTAATGCATGACTAGTAAATTCCCCTTCATTATTCGATCTAAGGATTTGAATTTCTTATGATACAGTGTTTCAACCAAGTTGTAAAATTTCTTAAATAATTCTCCCACTTCATTTTTATGTTTCATCAAGCAAATCCACGTCTTTTTGCTAAAATCATCTATAAATGTTACAAACCATTTCGCACCATTTAATGTGGACACACGTGACGGACCCCAAACATCAGAATGTACTAAAATGAAAAGTTTTGGACTTCGAGTGGTACTTGGTGAAAAAGATACATGTTGGCTTTTTGCAAGTTTCACACACATCACATTTCAATACCTTTACTTCATAATTCAAAAATTTATTTGGAAATAAATATTTCAAATATCCAAATGATGCATGACTAAACTGTTTATGTAAAAGCCAAAGTTCAAAAATACTAGAAAAATTAGTTGATAAACATGACGCCGTTGCCAGAGCTTTCAAAGAAGTGGTCGTCAGATCCAAATAGTATAATTTGCCTTTTCTAGTCCCAGAACTAATTTTCTGCCTTGTCTTGATGTCCTTGAAAATGTAAAAATCAGGCAAAAAAATTACGATACAATTCAAGGCATTGGTTATTTGTGCTACAGATAAAAGACTATAATTCAAGGATGGTATGACAAGAATTTTTTCAAGGTTCATTTTATTCACTGTTAAGGATCCTTCACCTAGTACAGGTACATTCTCTCCACTGGCAGTGGTAACATCTTTAATTTGTGATGGTTTTAAAATTTTCATAGTTTGATCATAAGTCATATGCTCAGTCGCCCCTGAATCAATTACCGATGTATTTGAGCCAGATAGAGTAGGAGAAGTCAAGGACTTACCAGACGAGGAGAGATTTATAGCCAAGGCTGTTTTAGACTCCATACCTTCAGGTTTCGTTTCAGCAGGGCTGGTTTGCACAATATTTGCTTTACTCTTGAGTTTTGGTGCCTTCTTTGGATCCCACCAAGGAGGATACCCGGTTCTTTCATAACATTTTTTCCAAGTGTGGCCAGGTAAGTCACAGTATGTGCATACCAAACTGCTGCCAGCTTTCTTTGTTTCAGCATTATACACCCCATAGCTTTTGCTTTTATCCTTTTAGTTTCCTTGATTTCTTGTAAACATTGCAGCGGCTTCATTTGTATTGTCACCACGACTCAAGGCCTTTCTATTTGCTTCTCTCCTTATATATGCATACGTTTCTTCAAGGTTCAGTTTTGGTTCCATGCGAAATATTTCCCCACGAACTTGATCATACTCAGCATCAAGTCCATTTAGAAACATGTATATTTGCAGCCTTTCAATAGATGTTTTATAGGCGACAATATCCTCAGGTTCCTTCATAACAACCTTGTCGCGATAGTCCAATTCTGTAAAGATTTCTGACAGCTCGCCGTAGTATGCTGGAAGTGTTCGACTAGCCTGTTGTATCATGAACGCTCGCTGATGTAACGAGAATAATTGTGCCTCATCTCCTCCATCATAATAGGCTTTGGCAAGGGCCCTCCAGATTGCTCGGGCCGTTGGTAACCTCATATACCTCTTCATCAAATTTGGTGCCATTGACGTAAGTAACCAGCCTTGGACCTTCTGGTTTTCAACGTTCCATTTGTTGTAGGCTGAATCTGTTTTTGCTGGTGGTATATCATCACCAAGGATATATGTTAACTTTTCACGGGCAGCCACATGAATCTCCACAATTTGAGCCCAAACATCATAGTTGGTTTCATTTAAAATAATTCTAGCATTGAAACTTGGATTTTCAGTTTGATATTGGATGATGGGTGGTGTGCTCTCAGTCATGGTGAAGGATGGGATTTGGATTCAGATGATGCAAAGATGCAAGGGATTTCAGAGTTTTAACCACTGCTCTGACACCATGAAGCATGGATGGGTATAATGATTTTCATATATTTCAAACTCTCTTACATGTATACATATATATAGTTCCCTGAGTAAGGTTTGTTACAACTAAAAGATATACACAAAAGGAAGTAATATATCCTAATAAATATGATTTGATTTCCTGATTCTTTTCCTAATTCTTCTCCAACTTCCTTAACTGTTTATTCAATATATATATATATATATATATTTTTTTTTCAGAAATTGAAGATCCTGTCTATGGCTTTGTTGGAATAATCTTTCAACTGCATAGACAGATACACACTTCACACGACCAACTAGCTAAAACCAAAGCAGCAATCCTTATTACTTGTAAACATAACTTTTTTTTTTCTCAATAATCATAAATTGTCAAATTTTCTTTTAATCATAAATTGTAAAAATTTTCATTAATGAGAGTCAAAAAAATTATGAGCTACTGATCATAACTATTGGCATTGACAGTGACTTATAAACAAAAGAAGAAAAATAAGTTAGATGGGTTTTGTTTAGTGCAATATATATGTTCAAAGTTCCTTAACCAATCTTTTGCCAATGATTATTCTTTTGACCAAAAAATATGACTATGAATCCTAAAACCCAACATCAACAAGAAGATCAATTGTTAAAAAATTATCAGTTGCATTTTTGGAGTGTAGAAATTGAAGAAATATGCATGTATGTGTATCAAAAGAGTGTTGCAGCTAGGAATCTTGTAGTTATTGTGTGTGTACACACACACACACACACACATGTGTGTGTGTGTGTGTCTATATATATATATATATGAACACACACACATATATATGTTCATTAATTTTTGAGTTGACATATTTAATTTTTATCAAATTTTCATTCATATTTTAAAATACATATTTTGCATTCGTTTTTATAGAACCCAACTAGTATTTTCCATATATAAAACCTAGATAAATAAATAGATCAATATTAATTGTTCTTACAACTTGTATAGTAGATATAGTCAAAAGTGTAAAAGAATTTTCAACGTGTAGTTCGGGCTTATTCATTTTCCATACAAAACTCTCATAAAAATGGAACATAAATAGTGTTTAAGCAAACAAAAAATATTTGCTTTTGCTGGGAAATTCTCGCACAAAGCACGTGGTGGGTTAGCCATTTGCCAATAAATATAAAGTCAATATAGAAAATTTTACATTTCTAGAAGATGTCTCTTTAAAGATAATTTTCGCTATATATATAAATTTTTATTTTCATTTAACTTTCAAGGAGAATCAAATATTGTTCCTTGTATGACGGTTCAGGTCCTAGGGGCAAACCTTATATGGTTGATGGCTCGAGTCCATGGCCTAGAATTAGAGCCGTTGTTTGGGTGTGGGAAAATTATAAGATGGAAAGGAAAGGATCAATGGCATGATTGATATTGGCCTAAATGGGAATTTTGACAAAGGTCAAACAAAATGTGTGCTTATGTGTCAATCTGAACCTATATACCAAAGGCCTTCCATGATATTTTTGTTACAAGTTATTAGAAGTGAACTAATAAATATAAACAAATGATCAAATTAATATAGAAATAATCTTCAACTTTAACAATTAGCTTTTAAGAATAATATATCAAATCTATATTAAAAAAGAAAAATTTAACATGGAATTGGAGATAATACCTTTATCCATTAATATTGAATTGTGTTATTAAATGGTCTAAACATAACTATTAAAATGTAAAACTGTATTTCTAAATAGTCTGGAAAGTGAATATTGTATATTTGACAACTATTAATTGGGTGGTTGGCATTTAAAAAGAGTGTTAAATTTAATGTCTAATAAATATAAATAAATAATCAAATTAATATAGAAAAAAACACTCTAAATATTAACAACTAATTTTTAGGGTCTACACTCCTAAAAGAAAATCTTAATACATTTCCCTATAAACCTGCTTTTATGTCATGCAGCTAGCCTATCACCTGTTTCTAATATTACTGATAAAAAAGAAAATGTCAAGGCAGAACCTAACGGCAATTGCATATTTCTTAAATAGATTCAGGTTTAATTCTCTCTTACCTATGTTGTAACACTCGGGAAAAAAGAAAGAAAGAAAGAAAGATTGGGTTAGACACCCGGTCCAGGTAGAATCACTTTGACAATGGAACATTGTAGGAGAATGATTTCTATTTTTTGCAAGCTGCGTGAAGTTTGTCTTTGACATTATAATTAATAGTTGGAATTTGAGACCTGTGTACTTGGGTTCATTGATAGCGTTTGCTGAAAATAAATCCTATTGTAAAAATGAAGTCCCTGTTTTTTTTTTTTTCTTTTTTTTTTCATTCCAAATGCTTTGGCCTTTATTTTATAGATTGAATTAGTCATAGTATTAGCTTTTGTTTTTCTTTTTAATTAATGCTCTCGAACTATATCTTTTTATGTTACCAATTGGGCAACTTACTGTATTTTTAAAGAAAATTGTAATTAAGCCTTTAAATTTTATGAAACAAATTAACCATTAAATTTTTTTTAAAAAAATAAAATTATCTAAAAAGTAATTAAAACTTAATAGTGAAATACTTGTTAGTAAGAATACTTTGTCACTACCATTACAGATTGTTGAAGATGTACATCTTATTAAAATTGTTAGTAGTTTAGTTGATATAGTAAAAAAATTAAGACAAGTGTAATTAGTTTATTTTTAGGCTCAAATTTTTAAGCAGACTCCTGCAATCCGAAATTATCTCCAAGATTTGGATTCTCCTCCCATTCTCATAAACTTTCCTTCTCAAACCTCAATTTAGAAAAAAAAAAAAAAAGTAGCCGTTGGAAAATCTAATTCATATTGCTTTCTACTATATTAACATGCTAATCTCTTTTGTTAAAGATACTGAAAATCTACATTGGATTTTTTTTTATTTTCATTTTTCCTTTCTTAAGAATAAAATCAAAGATTGATAGAATCTTTTTTTTTATTGAGATTTTGATTAAATTTTTGTTTGGATTTTAATTATTTAAAGATGATTTATGGTCGTTGTGCTGCTTGCAAATAATTGAGACGAAGATGCCCTTTAGATTGCATTTTTGCTCCTTATTTTCCTTCCAATAATCCTCAAAGATTTGCTTGGGTTCACAAACTCTATGGTGCCAGCAATGTTGGAAAAATTCTCCAGGTAAATTCATAATTGATAAATCGTTTTTATCACTAAACTTCCATTAATGTGTTGTTAATTAATGGGTACTAAGTAATTAATTGTTGATTCTAGGTGATTATACAAGAAATAAGTTCTATGATATTTAATCTAGCAAATAAGTAAATTTAATTTTTTTTTCCTTTTTTTTTAGTATATGAGGGGAATCAAAGATGAAGTTATTGTTATCCGGAGGTACATACACTATTATTAAGTTATGACTCAGTGCTAATATAAAATGTAAAGATTGTGTATGTTATGATTAAAAAAATTCTAAAACTTGTTTGATTGACTTTTAATAAAAATGTTCATAAGATGGATGGCTAAATTTAAAGAATCTTATAATTCCATTTTATTTTTCAAATAATTGAATTACATTTGTGACCTAATAAAGAATTATGCTTAAAAATGCATATGATTTCAATATAAAGTAGAACTATTCAAGCATAAATTTATAAAATTTTGGATTATTTGTGAATCAGTTAAACCAAAAAAAATAATAATAAATAAAATTCAATTTTTTAAAAATTAAAATTAATTTCTAATTTTGAAGTAAAATAATGATATGATAACGTGACTAAATTGGTCAACTTTTCAAATATTGATAATATGTGAGTGTGTGTATATATATATTGAAATTTTGTTATGAGTATTTTTATCCTTCTTTGTTCATTAAGCAACTTCCGGATCATCTACGAGCTTCAGCAGCAGATTCCTTGTGTTATGGAGCACAATGCAGAATTGAAGATCCTGTCTATGGCTGTGTTGGAATAATCTCTCAACTGCATCAACAAATACACACTGTACAAAATCAACCAGCTAAAACCAAAGCTGAAATTGCAGTTCCTTCTTCTCAAGATCAATATTTAACAAAATGAAGCACAGACCCAGCTTCTGCGATTTCTTGCTTCAGCATGGGAAATTAATTTTAGCCATTCTAACTCTTCCACTTTCGCTTCTTCTAGATTTATTTACAATTGTTGCAAATGAATAACACATCTTTAATTATGAATTCTTTAACACATCTTTAATTATGAATTCTTTTCCCATTTTATGTTTTGTCGCTCAGATACAAAGATTTTTTCCCAATTTGTGAGTAAAATTCTTGCTTTTTTTTTATTTACATCCGAAATTCTTGAAGGAAAAGGGTTTGTAAGGATTTGAACCATTGATCTCATGCACAACAAGATAGGTACTTGACCCCTTGTCTGCAATGCTGCTAATCCAATAGCTTCTTACATATTGATAAAAATTCATTCAATTTTGTGGAAAATTACAATTCTTAGAACCAAAAAATTGTAACTAAAATTCAATCAAGACAATAATTAAAGAAAAGATGCAAGTATAATGGAGTAATTAACGGCTTTTCACCAATCTTGGTTCAACAGTTCTCTATCTCCGAGTAATTTCTGAAAATGGAGCAAGTTGACTTCCAATGAGAGAGCAATCAGCCTGTTTTGCAGGCTGAGGCATGGAAGGCCAAATTAAAGCAGGCATTTCAGCAGGCACGATAGACACAGATGCTTATCCCTGTAAGGACCTGTAACACAGTTCCCACGGAAGGCCTTTGTTCTGAATTTGGTTTGCAGCAAGCAAAGCCCAACTTAAGCAGACACTTCATTTCTTCCTCCAAAAACTCCCCATTCAATCTCTCGTCTGGTACATCAACTAGTCTTCCAATTCTATGAACTAGTCTTCCAATTCTATGAAGTTACTGCGCCCAACAAACAATCCCACTGTTATAATCACTGTGCTCGTTCTGGTTTCCTGATTTTCTTCCACAAATAACTTCAAAAACAAGTACACCAAATGTATGAACATCTGTTTCTGCAGCGGCCCATCTAGTGAAAAACCATTTTGGAGACATATAACCAAGTGTTCCAGCTAGCTCTTTTGTTGAATGATGTGTTTGTTCTAATATGCGAGCGATGCAAAGTCTCCATGCTTGGCATTGAACTCTAAATCCAACATTATATTGCTGGTTTTTATGTCTCTGTGAAGTACCCTTTCCTCACATCCATTATGCAAATAAAACAATGGCTAAGCTACTCATGATATTACACCTAGTCTTTTTCCCCTGGCCAATGTTTATTCTTGTTCTTGCAATTCTGCTCTCTTCGGTAAAAAAATGAACTTGTCTAGACTACCATTTGGCAAGTACTCATACACAAGAAGGAATTCTCTTCTTTCATAGCACCATCCAATTAGTTTAACAAGATTCTTATGATGGAAATTGCCAATTGTTGTGACTTCTGCTATTAATTCTTGTTCTCTTTAGAGTTGACTCTCTTGAGATTCTTTTAGCAGCTACTTTATTTTTCAAGATTCCTTTATAGACTTTCCCAAATCCTCCTTTTCCAAGCATGTTATGTGAATTGAATTTGCTTGTTGCGTTTCCAAGTTCTTTAAATGTGAACTTCTTTGGAGCCAGTGATGAATCTTTTCTCTCTTCTTCTATGCTTGGATAAGCATAGAAGAATAATGCTGATAGATACATTGGTAGGCGACAATATCCTCGGGTTCCTTCATAAGGACCTTGTCGCGATAGTCCAATTCTGTAAAGATTTCTAACAGCTCATCGTAGTACGCTGGAAATGTCCGACCAGCCTGTCGCATCATGAGCGCTCGCTGATGTAATGAGAACAATTGTGCCTCATCTCCTCCATCATAATAGGCTTTGGCAAGGGCCCTCCAGATTGCTCTGGCCGTTGGTAACCTCATATACCTCTTCATCAAATCTGGTGCCATTGACGTAAGTAACTAGCCTCGGACCTTCTGGTTTTCAACGTTCCATTTGTTATAGGCTGAATCTGTTTTTGCTGGTGGTATATCAACACCAAGGATATATGTTAACTTTTCACGGACAGCCACATGAATCTCTACAATTTGAGCCCAAACATCATAGTTGGTTTCATTTAAAATAATTCCAGCATTGAAACTTGAATTTTCAGTTTGATATTGGGTGATGAGTGGTGTGCTCTCAGTCATGGTGAAGGATGGGATTTATATTCAGATGATGCAAAGATGCAAGGGATTTCAGAGTTTTAACCACTGCCCTGATACCATGAAGCGTGGATGAGTATGATGATTTTCATATATCTCAAACACTCTTACATATATACATATATATAGTTCCCCGAGTAGGGTTTATTACAATTAAAAGATATACACAAAATGAAGTAATATATATCCTAATTAAGGATGGCAACGGGGCGAGTAATTTCGGGTACCCGCAAAATTCACTTCCTTTTTACCAGTTGGGTAATCAAAAAATGGGTAATGGGGCGGGACGGGTAATTAATTTGTACTACCCGTTGCGGGGCAGAGCGGGGTGGGTAATGAGGGAGTGGGTACCCGTTACCCGCAAAACCCGTTAGTTTCAAAATATATATGCAGAATTGAGACTCGATATCGTGACTTTTCAGTGAAGTGCTTAGTCTTTTTCCATTAGGCTAGTATTGGAATTTCCAATTGAAGAAATTTGTCATTTTTATTGCGTCGTTTGTTGTAATTTGTTAAAATTTGTAATTTTTTTAAATGTTTGTGACTTTGTATTTTTAAAATTTATTGTTAGAGAATTTATATTATTATGAGAATATTATATGTGATAATTTAGATTTTTAATCAATTTTTATAAATTTATTAAGGAAATTAAAAATAACCCGTGGGTACCCATTACCCGTTAGAGGCGGGGCGGGTAGTGAAACAAGTATTTTCTTGCGGGGCGGGTAGTTTAAATGAAACTATGGGGCGGGGCGGATAGTAGGAAAATTTGTGGGTACCCGCCTCGTTGCCATCCCTAATGCTAATAAATATAATTTGATTTACTGATTCTTCCCTTAATTCTTCTCCATCTTCCTTAACTATTTATTCAACAATTTGCAGCTAAAATAGTCTTTTAGATTTATTTTTTTAACGGAGTTAGTCTATTTGAACACGATAAATTTTAAATTTATATACTTATTTAAGTCAAAATTATTATAAAAAAATAACTTTTAGTCAATATTTAATAAATTAACTTTAAAAATAAAGAATTAATATAAAAAGTCTAATTTATAACAGAGATTAATATTTTAACAAATAAATAAATGGGCACATGCTATAATTTCTTCGAGGGAAATTTTTTGGGTTTTTGATAAAAATATAAGAAAATTTAAAAATAATTTCAAATTTATCATATTTATAAAATATTTACCAAGATACAAGAATTTATAAAATATTTACTAAAATATCATATTTTACAATTTACAATGAGTTTACAGTGAATTTAGAATGAGTTTATAAATTTTACACAGTTTATAATGAGTTTATTACAAGTTTATAATAAAATATCTAAAATACATCAGATAAAAATGTAAAAATTTTTAAAAATACAATGGAGGGTGTTATTTTTTCAATCTTTTTTTCTTGAATAGTCAAGGATTATTTACTGAAAAGAAAAAAAAACTTCTAAATTGGAATTAAAATTCTTTTAGATTACAGTTAATCTCAAAATTTTCAAAATAAGAATTATTTTATTATAATTTCAAACATTAATTTCAATTGTAAATCAAAAGTATATCATTATTTTCTATTATTCAGATGATGTAATTGATGAAATATTAAGGTGCCATAAGTGATTATTAGAAAGATGTGTACGTACACAGAGTTACTTTATATTTCAATTTTAATTAAATAGTTACAATTAATTATAATTAAAATTTAAAATTAGAGTCAGATAGTCATCAAGTTTAAAATTTTGAGCATAATTACAAAATTCAAAAAATGTTTAGAGCTTTTCTTAGCGATTAGGCATTAGTAAAAACAAAAACGACTAATAAACGAATAAAGAGAAAGATAGCATCATTGACTAATAAAATACGGTGGATTTAGTTAAAAAAAAAAAGGAAGAAGAAGAAGGTGGATAACGTTGATAATTGTTGAACCACCTATAGACAGCTAAGTTGTTTTAATATTCACAAATTGGATAAAACTATAACTCATTTTATTCTCTCGAAACAATTTAAATTGAAAATTTTGTATAAAAATATATACATACATATATTTCTCTTTTTTTTAATAATATTTTTTTTTATTGTTGTTCAATGAACATTGGTGTTATACAATAAAATAGTAATTTAACTAGACATCCTATTTAGAATATTAAAAAAATTATATAATATGATAAAAAATTATATAATACATAATAAAATATAAAAAATATAAACTAATTAGATAATGATCCAATAATATTTTTGTAAAAATATATTTTAAAATTTTTTCAGATAAACTCTTAAAATTTTTAATAATAAAATATAAAAAATATATGATTATCTAATATATTTATCATTTTAAATAAAATATTTAGTTAGAATTACTGTTGTATCATATGATAAATATGTTAATTGATGATTTTTTGATAAAAGCATAATTATTTTAATTATTAATATTACGGATGGGGAAAAACATTAATTGTTGAGGTAATCTACCCAAGCCAATAGCTCGACCACCTACGACCAGCGTATGTTAGTTGTTTTTTTTTTTTAATTGTCTGATTTATATAACAAGAATATATATTGGAATTATAACAGTTGAAAAACGCATGCTTCCCTGGCGTTAGGAGCTGAAAGGCTCCTCTGGTAAATTTTCTACATATTTGCAATTCTTTCTTAAAACCAAACCAACATACCTTTGATTCTTTGCATTTTGCGTTAAATCAACATAAATACGGTAACAAATCAAATAAGAATAATAAATAGACAAGACAAACTTAGAATTATAGAAACAATAAATAGACACTACGCACTTAATTACAATCAGACATGACAGATCAAAATATAATTAATCATATGGCTTTACAAAGTATGCAATTAAACATTACTTTTCACACAAAAATTATGCAATTCATTCTAGAACAAAAATTTTGATTATGAAAATATTATTTAAAAGAAAATATATTTTTTCATGCCATAAACTTAAATATGATTACAAATGGATGAGAAATCATATAAACATGAATAAAACATGGTTTTAACCATGAACCAACAATAAAAATATGAAAATAAGTTCTAAAAAAAGGTTTAATTATTAATCTATATGAGCTCAATCTAAGAAAATTAATATGGCAAGATCACATATTTACATCAAATACAATTCAAGAAAGAGAAAAGATAATTAAATGTATAAAATAATAATAAACATGAATTTGATCCATATTGGATCCCTAAAAAAAAACCCCTCCTATATATTATTTTTTCTAAGTAAATAGATTTTGACACCTAAAATTTTAAACACTACAAGTCAGACTCAAGAATTCTCAGCATTCAACTGTGATTATGATTATAAAAAAAAATAACCTTAAATATTTAATCATGTGATTATTGGAAAAATCTCAATAATATTAATTATTCAGTCAAGTAATTTTAAAATAATAGTAAAAAAATTTTCCCTACATTTTATAAAAAAGATAAAAACTATAAAAAGACAAAAACTAACTCTATAAAATATATATTTTATTATTTTAAATTCTTATTTTTTTAAACCTATAAGTCTATAATTTTTAAAAAAAATTGTAGCTCTAAAGAGTTTTAAATTCATTTGCAATACTTTTATTTTGAGTGTCATGAATTTAATTGCAATGTTTTTTTAACTATTACAATTATTTAGTAATGCTGAAATTAATAGAAAATTTTTGTGATTTAAAAAAATAGCAATTATATATATATTGGAGCATGTTCTAAGGGGTTTTGTAGCAAAAAAAATAGCAATTTTTGTGATTTGCTGAAAATTTTTTTTGTTAAGGGGTTTTGTAGCAAATATTGGAGCATGTTCTATTCTCTAGGCAGAAATTTGGGTTATGTTTTATGGGGTGAAGTTAGCTTTGAGTATGGGTATTTCTCATCTTCTTATTGAAAGTGACAATTTGGTTGTTGTTCGGTGATTAAGGGGCATATAAAAGTAAGTTATGCTTGCTTGGCTCTAGTTCGACAAATTAAGAGTGCTCTCATTTCTTTTGTTCATGGAGTAATTTCTAATTTCTATAGGGAGGCAAATTTTCCGGCGAATTTTCTCTCCCATTTTGCTTATCAATTTGATCTTGGAATTCATATTCTTCATGATCCTCTTCTTGGAATTAGTTTGTGGCTATCTCATGATCTTGCTAGTGTAGTTCATTTTTGTTAGTTTTGTGGGTTGAGCCCATCTTATTGTACCAAAAAAAAAATGAATATTTTAAAATTTTTTTTATCACTGAATTGAAAATAAAAAACAATATAAGTAGGAGAAAAAAAAAACCAAAATAGAATTCACTGCTCAAAATTAACCATTCATAACAGAATTTTCAAAAAGATTTTTCATCCCGATTATTATTACTTGAAAAAAAAAAAAAAGAAGCAAGTGATTATAAAGATCAGAAGATTATTATGCATAAATCTTTATCTGCAAATATCAGAGCTTAATTTATTGATCAAATGAAAGAGAAACCTCCCAAGATGCTTCCCAGCAAAATCTGTCCTGCTTGTTGAGCAACACCATCAACAACTCCCTTCCTTACAAGCCCCATTAGATTATTATGTTCCATAATTTTATTTGTTCTTGGTGGCTGAACATACTGAGAACCGACCTGAGTGGGCACACCTACTGTATAATAATTATGCCCACCACCAATTTGATCAAATGCTTGAGAGGAACTTGGAGATGATGATATTGGAAAACGATGTACCATATTAGCGGATTGATTTATGCGTGCTGCCAATTGAGGAGTATTAACGCTTAAAGACCTTACCAATTGGTGCTGTTGGTGATGCTGGTCCTGCTTATTCTGGGTATTTGCTATGACACAATTTAAATGAGCATCAAAATTACAAGAGTCACAACGGTAGAGCCAATGATTTGAACCATACCCTTTACAGATATCGCAGTGAAATGCTTTTTTACGGTATGGAGGGGAGAAAACAAGGGAAAGAGTATGAATGTGATAATTAATTTTGACCGAAGAAGGCATGTGAGCGCAAAGGGTATGCAAATCAATTTCGCAATCTTTACAATGGTAGGAAAATCCTGTGCTATGGTCTCCACAAGCGTTACACTTGAAAGCACCTTGAGGATAGGCTGGTGATGAAAGTAGAGTAAGAGTGTGTTTTGGGTCTATTTGGTGTTTCTTGTTTCGTGGCATTTGAGAGCAAGCTTTGTGAAGGTAGTAATTGCAACAACTGCAATTGTATGTCCATCCAGAAACTCGCAGTTTACAAGCAGCACAAACAAGTCCATCATTTGAGAATTGGGAAGTGAAATTAAGTAGTTTTAAGGTATGTTGGTGGCTGAAATGTTGTAGAATTGGATCAGTATCAAGTCTGCCCATTTTTTGCTGACTCCTAATTAAGTGTTTTGATACTAATTATTATTTTCTTGTTCAGGTATTTAGTTGTTGAAGATGAAGAGTGCAGACAATGTTACGGGATAATACAAGCCGCTAGCTAGCTAGGTAAATTTTATTAATATATTAAGAAAGGTGTGAACATTTCCTGGCAGATAGCTTGTTTTTCCTCAAGATGATGGATGTTTTTCTTTTTGTCTTGCAGCATTCCCTTTGTCACACGGTTTGTCTTCCTTGTTACAAAGATTAGTTCTTCACTATAAGCCAAAAAGGCCAGCATCATTTGGGAGGAAATTTTGAGGTAGATTACTGTTTTTTTTGTCAATTTTTTTTAAATTTTATTTTAACGATTAAGTAATATTTCAACTGAATTACCGTATTAGGCTTAGAAGATTAACAAAGACGACATATCTTTTTGTGATTTCATCACATGATATAGAAATTTCTGTCTTTTAATGATTGTTTTCTATTTGATCTCAACACCAGAACATAGAAAGAAAGAATATATAGGAAAATTTTATGTGCCAAGTGCTATATGTATATCCTGTCAGCATTCAGTATTCTCACATAGCAAACACCAAGCGACAACTCTATTGTCTGGCTTCTGCACTGTAGTTGTATATCTTGCCGTCCTCTGTAATTCATTTTTGTTTTTTCTTTTGAGACAATCTGCGGTATAATTAAAGGTAGATCATGCCATAATTTTTGGGATATACATGTAAAGATATTTATTAAATAACTAGTAAATATAATGTATAGTTCTTCATGTCGTCCTTCTTGGGTTTTCATTTTAATTTTTTTTTTAATGGTATGAAGTGATACGACATGAACCCATTTGAGAAAAGGGATATTTTAAGTAATCTAAACACGATATGATATGAAAATGATGGAAATTAAAGTGACATGATATTAATTTAATAGAGAAAATATGAAAATTTGAATAGACTATCAAATATTGAGCAATCTACGAAAGTTGTTTCTCATCTGTTAACTCGAGCAGCATATTCTCTATCAAGTCTAAGAGTTTGGGAGTATATTCCTTTTCCTTTTATTGTTGAAGCTTTGATGAATGGTCTCTAATAATACTTTTTATTTTTTTTATTTTTAAAAAAGGGGAATGAAAAGTCCGTCAGAATTACATCATGGTTGTAATGCTTTGAAACTTCCCTTTTTTTAATTTTTTTGCTTCATACTGTATCAATAAACAAGTAGAGTTCTCTGTAACTTCCAAGATTTCACCAATCATTTATACATTTTTCAATATTAAATGTCTTAAATTTATTTTAGAGTACAAATATGGGTTTATTAAATGGTAAAAATTGTTTAAGCGGTAGTCCCCAAATCCATCACATCCTCATCAGAATTAGCAATTCAAAGACCTCCATTTTTGAAGCTTTTAGAACATTTCTGATACCTTGAAGAACAGCAAAAACTAAAGAGCTTCCTCCAACATAAGCATGTTGAACTTGCCTGCAGAGAGGCCAGAAAAAAAAATAAAAAACAACAGCAACAATGGTTTATGTTCCACAACCATAGGCAAAATTAAGTTCTGGATTAGGAAATTAATAATCTATTCAACATAATAATGAAAATTGTGGAAGAATGAAAATCTCACGAAAATCATGATAATTTTCTTTTATAATAAAAAAATCTCAATATAGTATTGATTGTCAAACTTCAAGTATTGCATTTTTCCTTTTGTGAATACCCTATTCCTGGTGTGAATGAAAATATCAAGAAAATTTCTTTTAGTGAGAGTGAGGTGAAGAAGAAAAACAAGAGAATACACAATTGATTATGGAACTTACTGAATTTGATTTGATACTCTGGTCTTTAATCTCTGCCCTGCCTCCATATCCATTTGATTTCCCATTTTCTTGATTTTGTCCTAATTTCTCATCATAACGATTTGCATCTCCAAGCAAGGATGCTTCATTTAGCCAGTCCTCAGGAGCCGTATAAAGGGGGTTGAAAACTGGCTTATTGGGATAATGAAGCTGCCTTTTTTGTTGTACAATTTGTTGGGAATCGCCTGAAGTCTTATCAAGAATTGCGGTAGTGTCAACTTCACGAACGACCTTCTCCATTTCTTGGAAACTAGCTCCTTTATTTGTCTGATCTCTTTGATCTTGACTTAAACTGGATTTCAGCAAATCAATTGAAAAGCAGAAGTCGCTAAATTGGTAACTCGGGATTGTCAAATCTTCAGAAACTGGAGTTGATGGATCTTTAGTACTTGTACAAGTGCTAGATATATATGATTCTATTTGATGTAATTGGAAACGATCAATCCCCCCACTGTTCTCTTTAGGGCTTCTCAATCTCTCATCCCACCCAGCTGCTGCATTATTACAAGTAACTTCACCATTTTTGTTTTGATCAGCACTAGCAACTCCTTGTGTTACTAATTGCATTAGTTCATTACTCTCGATTCCATAATCAATTAATCTGTTCTTCTCTTTTATTGATGCTGATGAGTACATAATCTGCCTTGTTAGAGTATTCTCCAATGGCATAGGTTTAGCTTTTTGGTTAGCAATAGCACAAGAAATATGTGCATCAAATTCACAAAATCTACACCTATAAAGCCACCCTATTTCTTTTGGTTTATCGCATAAATCACAGCAGAAATCATATGGGGGTGAAAATTCTATTTTGAGTGTGTGAGGATGGGAAGAGATGGCAATTGAGAGAGGCAATGCTGAGCATAAGATATGATAGTAAATGCCACATTCGGTGCAGTTGTAGTAGAAGCCAGAGACATTTTTTCCGCAAGCCTTGCACTTGGAGGTGCTAGTGGGACGTTGAGGTGAAATTAGAAGGGTTAAATAGTGATTTGGATGTGCAGGGTGTCTGGTTTTTCTAGGCATGTTGCAGCATATCCTGTGCAGGGAAAATGAGCAAGTTTTACAGTCGTAATAGTCCTTACCTGAAAATATTGTGAGGTTGCATCCATAGCAGGTAGCATTTCTAGTATTGGATGGTGAGATAGTGCTTTCTAATGGGTGCTGATGGCTAAAATGGTGAAAAGTATGCTTCTCTGCTATTTCCATCCCCTCTCAAGTCTTTCGAACTTTCTTGCCTTTAGAGTTTCTCATTTATCTCTTTGTTGTTGATTTTATATCACTCAACAATGATGTTTGAGCAAAATAGTCTTGAAGTGCTATGTCAAATATTTTTTTTGGAGTTAGTCTCTGATTGGAGTTCAAACTCACAGCCTTATAGCGTTGTAGAGCTCATAGGTACGTTGAATGTTTTAATAAACTGTTTTGTTGAGTTATCCGCCAATACTCCAGGAATTGGTCATCGATTCTCTGCCGTATCAGAATAGTTAATTGACAACAAAAAGGCTAAATTTGAAAGAATGCAATATGATGAAGACAAAAAGTGATTCATAGAAATTCTGGAATGCGCGGCCGGCGCATATATATTTGCATCGGAAAAACAGAAAAAGAAGGAAAATACTCAGGTATCAAATTT
This sequence comes from Garcia nutans, assembly GCA_947685225.1. Classification (NCBI taxonomy): domain Eukaryota; kingdom Viridiplantae; phylum Streptophyta; class Magnoliopsida; order Malpighiales; family Euphorbiaceae; genus Garcia; species Garcia nutans. Next base: position 6,040,148 of record CANTUV010000060.1, read on the forward strand.
AGTCTCTCATACTAAATTAGAGACTGAAAATTACAACACATATTAATATATTGTAATACTTTCATTAATTTTTTAAATTAACATGAAATGCAGATCAAGAACTAAAAATTTTCATACAGCAAACTGAAAGAGCATTATTTTTTTTTGGTACATCTGAATGTTTTAACAGCATTATTGAACTACAATTTTCAAAATATTAATTCAAAGTAGCCTGATCTAATTACCCAACCCAACATCGCCAAGGCCATTGAAAATCTCCTGGACAATCTCCTGTCCTATCCCTTCTCCAATTCGGGCAATAATTCCTGTTGCCAGTAGTCCACCTGCTCCAGCCCCCAACACCCCTTGTCCACTACCATGGCTATTATTTGGTGGGACAACAGAAGTTCCTGGATTAAACATATAATTTCCTGACGGACTTGAGATATTTGTATAGGGAGCTGAAGGACTAGGATTCACATAACTTGTGCTTGTTTCGCATGGTGGAGCTCTAATTTGAGAGGAAAAACTTGATGAATTCTGAAATTGGAATTGTGGGTTTGGCACAGAATAGAGACAGTTAATATGCACATCAAATTCACACTCACTGCACCTATAGAGCCAATGATCAGAACCTGGTTTTGCACATACATCGCAGCGAAAACCCTTGCAGTTTTTGTATGGAGAGGAAAACTCTAGTTTTAACAAATGTTGGTGTGAAGGACAAAACTCTTGAAGTGGCATTCTTAAGCAAAGGGTATGATAATTAAAGGCACAGACCCTGCACTTGTAGCAGAAACCTGAACCTGATACTCCACAGGCTTTACAATCAAAGAATGGCAATAGAAGAAGGTTTAATTCATGGCCAGGTTCAGCTGAGTGGTGATATATTCTTGGCATATTGTAGCATGTTCTATGGAGAGAAAAAGAGCAAGTCTTGCAAGTGTAGAAATCTTTGCCGGCTGATATATTTCTCTTGCAACCTGAACATGTTGGGGTTTTGGTTTGGTGAGAAATGTTTAGCTGCAATGGGTGTTCATGAGTAAAATGATTATACTTGGGCTTTTCTTCTTCTTCTTCTACTACTTCATTTGTGATCTGACCCATCTTTCTTGATATTTTTCTTCTGGTTCAGGATGGATTATTATTTGCAAGAAAATTTTGGATTTGATGGGAACAAGGAGCATAGGACAAGTGAAAGAACCAAAGATAAGCGAGTGGAATAATGGTAGAAGTCTTGATTTCACACCATTGAAGTTGCCCATAAAAAATTTGTTGTCATCATCAGAAAATTATATTCTGATCATATTAGTTTAAATTCTTAATTTAAGATTAGATTAACCTCTATCATCCATCTTGTTTTTGAGTTGTTGCTAATTTCCTTCTTATAGTACTTAATATTGCTATCATAACAAACTTCAGAGACTTTGTCTTAAAGATGAAGCCAAAGGGAGTTTCAAAATTTTGTTTTTTCTTGGAATTTTTCGGACTGTGCTCAATTCTTTCATAGCATAGTTCATATTGTTTGCATATCACGTTAACATTCTGTTTGTATTGAGTGTAAGGAAGGAGAAGGAGAGGTAAATTAATGAAGGGTAAATTTATACCATTGTTTGAAAATAAAATCTGAAATTAAGGTAAGGTAAGGGGAGGTCTTCCCCTTTCATATCAATTTTTTCTTTATTTTTCTTAAAGGAAGGGGAAGGTAAGTTAATTTTTTTTATTTCTTTTTTACCCTTATTTAAACTTATAATTATAAAACAATATCCTAATAAGTAATAACCTAATAAAACCTAATAAACATGTCTCCCACTTTTTTTAACTTATAAAACCTAGCTAATAAGCACAGCTCATTGGGTATTTTTTGGCCAAGGGAGATTAGTAATCTTAAGGATTGGTTTCAACTCTTTGCTCTTTGGATGACTCTAATAAAGCAAACTTAGCAGTTTCTATTTTGTACCACTTATGTAATTACTAATTATATAATTATTAATTATTGTTATATTGTTATTATTATTATTAATATAATTATGTAATTACTAATTATATTATTAGTTATTATTAATTATAATTATATATTTATTAATTATATATGGGCCCAAATGTAATTGTCAATTATTTGGGCCCAATATAATTATTAATTAATTTTATTAATTTTATTAATTAATTTTTTATTAATAAATATAATTAATAATTATCAATAATATAATTAATAATTATATAATTAATAATAATTATTATAATAATTATAATAATTAATAATTTGGGCCAAATAATTAACAATACATTTGGACCCAAATATAATTGATAATAATAATAATAACAATAATTATTAATGATAATTATATTTTTATTAATTATATTTGGGCTTAAATAATATTATTAATTATATTAATTATAGTTATTATTATTAATATAATTATTTAATTACTAATTATATTTTTAATTATTATTAATTATAATTATATTATTATCAATTATTTTTGGGTCCAAATAAAATTATTAATTATTTGAGTCCAATTTAATTGTTAATTATTATTATTGTTATTATTATTTATTAATAATTATATAATTATTAATTTATAATTATATTATTATTATTATTATTATTATTATTATTAAATCATGACCAAACGTTGGCCATGAACAGAATTCAAAAAAACTTTTTTAAAATTTCAGTTTGGCCAATTAAAAAAAATAAATTAATGGTCAAACAGAAACACATTAAAATAAATTCAAAAAAATACAATTTCGGTTTGGCCAAATACATCAAAAAAATACAATTTAAATTTTAAATTTTAAAATTTTGGTTTGTGTTTTGACTCTAATAATTAAGTAAATATGAGAAAGTTTAAATTTTGGTAAAATATAGAATTTTATCCCATATTTGAATAGAAGACCCAAGTTATGATTATTTGCAATGGGCGTGATGAAGCAGTAGCAGACACATGATACATTTGTGATATCTGCTACTTCAACTTGCATCCAAAATGTGCTCAGCTACCCATACATATTAATCACCCCTTACCTTACATCCTCAACACCCTCTTTTTCTCCTTGCAAAACCACTATAAGATAAATATAGATTAGTATATTCAGTCAGCAGTAGATTAGCATACATATCTTTCCCTATATTTGTGGGACTCTTAGCTGTACATCCTGTATATATTAAACACTTATGTACTGTGAATATTTTGTGAATAACTTTAATTCCTCTTCATCTCTTATGGTATCAGAGCCGTATATCTAACGGTTTCTCTTGATTTTTTTTTTCTCTTCCAATCATAGACCTGTGGAACGCCTACTGTGGTTCAACACTCTTCCACACCTAACATCAATCTTAATGACAACAATCAGCTGGTATCAATCAATGCATCTGCTCAAGCACCAATCAAACTCACTGCCATGAACTATATGTCATGGTATACGCAGTGGTATTCTCTGCTCGTTGGCTATGATTTTCTCAAATTCGTTGAAAAACCCCTTGCTGCTGACTTGATGGGAAATCCTTACTGGATGTGACAGGACCAGTTGATCAGAAGTGCCCTTGTTGCATCCCTCTCACCAGAGATTGCATCCCTTTGTTTTTTTTATAAAATTAATTTATTAATATGATTTTAAATGGGAAAAACATATTTAAAGGATGTAAACTACTAAAAACCACCGCATCTTAACCCTGCTGGATTATGTATTTTGTGACTTCTGCAATAAAATTTGCAAGAGTTTTGTGTACCACTGTTCTGTTTGCAATTTCGATCTGGATATCAAATGTGCTCTTACGCCTTGTATTTTTGAACCTGAATCTCAACATCATCAATTTATTTCCTTAGTAAATTCAATTTCGTTGAAATCAACTGCTTTCATTTGCAATGCTTGGGGCACTGACGGCGATGCCGATGATGCCCCATGTCTCTGTAACATGTGTGGAATCCTAGTCCACGAACGTTGTACTCTTCTGCGGCGCATCGTTAATAATCCATTCCATCCCCACCCTATTAGCCATACTTATTTGCTTCAACAAACTGCATCTATGAATCCATACTGTGGAATTTGACAAATTGAAGTCAAAACAAAGTACGGGCGTTATAATTGTGCAGATTGCAGTTTCATTGCTCACGTGGATTGTCTAGAATTGTTTGGGGGAGTCTATGAATATGGAGAAGAATTACAGAAGATAAGCACAAATCTTGTCGATGATTTCGTGGAACCTGAAGACGATGATAAAGTGGTTGCTGCAGAGATCAAACGTTTTAGCCATAAACATAACTTAATCCTCTTACAAGATAGCAATTCTAATAATGACGACCAAATCTGTGACGGATGTATGTTGCCAATCAATCCGCCCTTTTATGGTTGCACATAATGTAATTTCTTTCTAGATGAAAGTTGCATTCAATTACCCAAACGACTACCATTATTTTATCATCATCAGAAATTCCATACGACTATTGACTCCAAGTATACTGATTTTGTTGATGGCGTTTTCTGGTGTTTTCTTTGTGAAAAGTATTGTAATGGGTTTGTCTATGATTCGGGAATGGTTGTCTAAAGGCATCAAACACGAAGGTCATGAGCACCCACTTTTCTATGCTCAGAGAAAGGACTATTACCAGTGTAGTGCTTGTGATAGCGAGTGTCGCTGCTTCTTCACTTGTCCCATTTGCAATTTCATATTGGACTTCAAATGTGCAACTCTGCCATGCAAACAGAGACACAGGTTTGATGACCATCCTCTGTTTCTTACATATGATCCTATTGATGATGGTTATGATGAATATTACTGTGATATTTGTGAAATGAGAAGAGACCCAAAGTCTTGGGTTTATTATTGTAAAGAATGTGATTTTGCCGCTCTTCCTGATTGCGTCAATAAAAACCCATTTGTGAAGCTTGGTGGCAGTTTTACATATGATATTCACCCTCATCATTCTCTCACTCTTGGCCAAAAGTGTTGCAGCAGAAAGTATCCTCCTTGCAATAAATGTGGTGAGCCTTGTGATGATCTAGCTCTTGAATGCACTGTTTCTGGTTGCAAATTTATAGTCCATCGCAAAAGTTATATTTGTTCTAAACAAGGATTCTGAATAATGAGATGGGATATGTGTGTAGAAGTCAAAACATTTTTGACATTCTGATTAAGAAAACCTACTTGGAGATATGTAAGAGTTAATAATATATACACTTGAAAATCTATTTCTTATTGTAATATAATCTAATAAATATTCTAATATTATTTTTTTTATATTTGAATTGTTGAAATTTTGATGTTCGTTTCTGTTTAGTGATAACACCATTCTTAAAGCCAACAATCTCACTCAAGAACTAATACAACAGTAATGTTATTTTGTTCTGGTTCATTGCTATATCCTCTTAATTTTAATTAATTATTCACTGATATTAATTTTATGTCTATTTTTTTTCTATTAAAAAATACCGAGCAGAAGTATGCTTCCCATTTCAAAGGCTACCTGCACATATCATATTGTTCTTGATTTAAACAGAGAAAGGTTGGCAATCGATTTTATCAACAGAATTAGAATTAATTTAGAATAAATAAATGATTTACATAGTAAACACACCAACTTAAAATTTTAAATATGTCCAAAAATCTACAACTAAACTTCTGCCATTTGATTGTTAAATATTATAACTGAAAAATATTTAAAAGCATACCCAGGTTGCAATTATTTTCTGTGGAATCCGAATCCAAGAAAATAAAAAACCAAAAAAAGCACCTAAAAATTTATTCCATATGACAAATTTTAATGATTTGACAGTGGTGAAATGTTTGTCCTGTAGTTATATCTATGGTAAAACTATATATACAAATATAGAATTAAAATTAGGTCGAATATCAAACTGTAATTAAAAAAAAAACTCACTTTACATCTTGAAGAGTATTAACAAATTGGCTGCCATGGAAATGGATATGCATCAAGAATTTTTGCATTGTAAAATTTACTAGCAACCAATGTATCTATCAACATTATTCTTCTATGCTTATCCAAGCATAGAAGAAGAGAGAAAAGATTCATCAATGGCTCCAAAGAAGTTCACATTTAAAGAACTTGGAAACGCAACAAGCAAATTCAATTCACATAACATGCTTGGAAAAGGAGGATTTGGGAAAGTCTATAAAGGAATCTTGAAAAATAAAGTAGCTGTTAAAAGAATCTCAAGAGAGTCAACTCTAAAGAGAACAAGAATTCATAGCAGAAGTCACAATAATTGGCAATTTCCATCACAAGAATCTTGTTAAACTAATTGGATGGTGCTATGAAAGAAGAGAATTCCTTCTTGTGTATGACTACTTGCCAAATGGTATTCTAGACAAGTTCATTTTTTTACCGAAGAGAGCAGAATTCCAAGAACAAGAATAAACATTGGCCTGGGGAAAAAGACTAGGTGTAATATCATGAGTAGCTTAGCCATTGTTTTATTTGCATAATGGATGTGAGGAAAGGGTACTTCACAGAGACATAAAAACCAGCAATATAATGTTGGATTTAGAGTTCAATGCCAAGCATGGAGACTTTGCATCGCTCGCATATTAGAACAAACACATCATTCAACAAAAGAGCTAGCAGGAACACTTGGTTATATGTCTCCAAAATGGTTTTTCACTAGATGGGCCGCTGCAGAAACAGATGTTCATACATTTGGTATACTTGTTTTTGAAGTTATTTGTGGAAGAAAATCAGGAAACCAGAACGAGCAGAGTGATTATAACAGAGGGATTGTTTGTTGGGCGCAGTAACTTCGTAGAATTGGAAGACTAGTTGATGCACCAGACGAGAGATTGAATGGGGAGTTTTTGGAGGAAGAAATGAAGTGTCTGCTTAAGTTGGGCTTTGCTTGCTGCAAACCAAATTCAGAACAAAGGCTTTCCGTGGGAACTGTGTTACATGCCTCAGCCTGCAAAACAGGCTGATTGCTCTCTCATTGGAAGTCAACTTGCTCCATTTTCAGAAATTACTCGGAGATAGAGAACTGTTGAACCAAGATTGGTGAAAAGCCGTTAATTACTCCATTATACTTGCATCTTTTCTTTAATTATTGTCTTGATTGAATTTTAGTTACAATTTTTTGGTTCTAAGAATTGTAATTTTCCACAAAATTGAATGAATTTTTATCAATATTTAAGAAGCTATTGGATTAGCAGCATTGCAGCCAAGGGGTCAAGTACCTATCTTGTTGTGCATGAGATCAATGGTTCAAATCCTTACAAACCCTTTTCCTTCAAGAATTTAGGATGTAAATAAAAAAAAAAGCAAGAATTTTACTCACAAATTGGGAAAAAATCTTTATATCTGAGCGACAAAACATAAAATGGGAAAAGAATTCATAATTAAAGAAGTGTTAAAGAATTCATAATTAAAGATGTTATTCATTTGCAACAATTGTAAACAAATCTAGAAGAAGCAAAAGTGGAATGGCTAAAATTAATTTCCCATGCTCAAGCAAGAAATCGCAGAAGCTGGGTCTGTGCTTCATTTTGTTAAATACTGATCTTGAGAAGAAAGAACTGCAATTTCAGCTTTGGTTTTAGCTAGTTGATTTTGTACAGTGTGTATTTGTTGATGCAGTTGAGAGATTATTCCAACACAGCCATAGACAGGATCTTCAATTCTGCATTGTGCTCCATAACATAAGGAGTCTGCTGCAGAAGCTCGTAGATGATCCGGAAGTTGCTTAATGAGCAAAGAAGGATAAAAATACTCATAACAAAATTTCAATATATATATGTATACACACACACTCATATGTTATCAATATTTGAAAAGTTGGCCAATTTAGTCACACGTTATCATATCATTATTTTACTTCAAAATTAGAAATTAATTTTAATTCTTAAAAAATTGATTTTTTTTTTGTTTTAACTGATTCACAAATAATCCAAAATTTTATAAATTTATGCTTGAATAGTTCTACTTTATATTGAAATCATATGCATTTTTAAGCATAATTCTTTATTAGGTCACAAATGTAATTCAATTATTTGAAAAATAAAATGAAATTATAAGATTCTTTAAATTTAGCCATCCATCTTATGAACATTTTTATTAAAAGTCAATCAAACAAGTTTTAGAATTTTTTTAATCATAACATACACAATCTTTACATTTTATATTAGCACTGAGTCATAACATAATAATAGTGTATGTACCTCCAGATAACAATAACTTCATCTTTGATTCCCCTCGTATACTAAAAAAAAGGAAAAAAAATTAAATTTACTTATTTGCTAGATTAAATATCATAGAACTTAAATTAAATTAATTACAATTTTCTTTAAAAAAAACAGTAAGTTGCCCAATTGGTAACATAAAAAGATATAGTTCGAGAGCATTAATTAAAAAGAAAAACAAAAGCTAATACTATGACTAATTCAATCTATAAAATAAAGGCCAAAGCATTTGGAATGAAAAAAAAAAGAAAAAAAAAACAGGGACTTCATTTTTACAATAGGATTTATTTTCAGCAAACGCTATCAATGAACCCAAGTACACAGGTCTCAAATTCCAACTATTAATTATAATGTCAAAGACAAACTTCAAGCAGCTTGCAAAAAAATAGAAATCATTCTCCTACAATGTTCCATTGTCAAAGTGATTCTACATTAGTTGTTAATATTTAGAGTATTTTTTTCTATATTAATTTGATTATTTATTTATATTTATTAGACATTAAATTTAACACTCTTTTTAAATGCCAACTATCCAATTAATAGTTGTCAAATATACAATATTCACTTTCCAGACTACTTAGAAATACAGTTTTACGTTTTAATAGATATTGTTTAGACCATTTAATAACACAATTCAATATTAATGGATAAAGGTATCATCTCCAATTCCATGTTAAATTTTTCTTTTTTAATATAGATTTGATGATATTATTCTTAAAAGCTAATTGTTAAAGTTGAAGATTATTTCTATATTAATTTGATCATTTGTTTATATTTATTAGTTCACTTCTAATAACTTGTAACAAAAATCTCATGGAAGGCCTTTGGTATATAGGTTCAGATTGGCACATAAGCACACATTTTGTTTGACCTTTGTCAAAATTCCCATTTAGGCCAATATCAATCATGCCATTGATCCTTTCCTTTCCATCTTATAATTTTCCCACACCCAAACAACGGCTCTAATTCTAGGCCATGGACTCGAGCCATCAACCATGTAAGGTTTGCCCCTAGGACCTGAACCGTCATACAAGGAACAATATTTGATTTTCCTTGAAAATTAAATGAAAATAAAAATTTATATATATAGCGAAAATTATCTTTAAAGAGACATCTTCTAGAAATGTAAAATTTTCTATATTGACTTTATATTTATTGGCAAATGGCTAACCCACCACGTGCTTTGTGCAAGAATTTCCCAGCAAAAACAAATATTTTTTGTTTGCTTAAACACTATTGATGTTCCATTTTTATGAGAGTTTTGTATGGAATGGAAAATGAATAAACCCGAACTACACGTTGAAAATTCTTTTACACTTTTGACTATATCTACTATACAAGTTGTAAGAACAATTAATATTGATCTATTTATTTATCTAGGTTTTATATATGGAAAATACTAGTTGGGTTCTATAAAAACGAATGCAAAATATGTATTTTAAAATATGAATGAAAATTTGATAAAAATTAAATATTTCAACTCAAAAATTAATGAACATATATATGTGTGTGTGTTCATATATATATATATATATACAATAACTACAAGATTCCTAGCAGCAGCACTCTTTTGATACACATACATGCATATTTCTTCAATTTCTACACTCCAAAAATTCAACTGATAGTTTTTTAACAATTGGTCTTCTTGTTGATGTTGGGTTTTAGGATTCATAGTCATATTTTTTGGTCAAAAGAATAATCATTGGCAAAAGATTGGTTAAGGAACTTTGAACATATATATTGCACTAAACAAAACCCATCTAACTTATTTTTCTTCTTTTGTTTATAAGTCACTGTCAATGCCAATAGTTATGATCAGTAGCTCATAATTTTTTTGACTCTCATTAATGAAAGTTTTTACAATTTATGTTTAAAAGAAAATTTGACAATTTATGATTATTGAGAAAAATAAAAGTTATGTTTACAAGTAATAAGGACTGCTGCTTTGGTTTTAGCTAGTTGATCGTGTGAAGTGTGTATTTGTCGATGCAGTTGAAAGATTATTCCAACACAGCCATAGACAGGATCTTCAATTTCTGAAAATATATGCATATATATATATATATATACATACATATATAAGAAAATTGAGAATGGAAGGTAATATTCTTGGAATAAAATTTCTTTTTTTTTGTTTGGTTTATTACAAAGAATAATTAATAACTTATTAATTAAAATATCTACTAATTCAAATTTCAAATTCAAATTCAAATTTTCAAATTCAAATACTTAAAATAAACAAGTAGGATTACGTTTCATTAGAATTATTTCAAATGGACAAAAATAACTTTTCAAACTAATTCAGATCTTTCTTGAATCAAAGTTACTAATTCCTTAAATTTTAATCTTTCTTTTTCTCAAGCAAAAAAATTAATGATTGATGAAATTTATAAGTTCTATTTTCATGAACAATAAACTACAATAATCTATGAAGCTCAAAGGAACTAAGTTGGTCTCTATATGATTCTTTTATCTCTAAATAGAATTTTCTAAAGTTGTTGATTTCGTAATCTAAAATCATACATAACTTTCACTTAACATATAATTTCAATATAATAAGCAATTCGTGGCCAGTCAATCACAAACATTAAGATCAAAATCAATAAAATCTCAATTCAAAATAAAAATGAATCAATCTATTAAATGTTAATCATCCACAAATTTATATCCACCTAATCCCACTAAGGAGATTAATTACTCATAATTAAACTAAACATAAAAATCATATAAATTAAGAAACCAAACATGAAATTCATAATTCTAATATTCAATTCAATGAAATAACAAAAACAATAAATAAAATGTAAACTTGAAAATCTAAACCGAATATAATGTTCAAACTAGACGAATGAAGCTTGCAGAAATAATAAAGTCCTCCTCTAGTGCAATCTTATCCTTCTTTTTTTCTCCTCTCCAATGGTGGATAATGCTAATCGTAGAGGAAAATGAAAAGTGTAGATGAAAGTGTAGGTTTTTTGTGCTAATCATAGCACAAAAAATCAACTCTTCTTTTCAATCTCTTTTTGCCAAATTAAAATTTCAATTTCAAACTAGATTTTCTATCAGATAAAAACCTTATATCCCTCTTAATTCTTCATCAAAGTTGTATCCCTTGAAGATTAAATAACTTTAGCCTTTTAAATAACCTCATTTGGACTTTGGAAGCCCAAGATACGACCCAATTATTCTTAGTAGTTCGGACTAAAATTCTGCTTTAGTATCTCAGGCCTAATTTCGACTTAATAATTAGAGGCCCAAATGATCTTGGATTTTAATGAAACAGATCTCTTTGGAAATCTTGAGATGTCATCTATAAACCTCATGTGGAAAACATTTCTAATCTCAAACTCTATTATCACCGAAATCTTAATTGAAACTTTAAGGGTCTAATCCGCCTAAAATTTCAATTTGCAAGAGTCCTACAAAAATTAATCCAAATTAAGCTTAATTACAAAATAATGAACTTAAAACACATATATAAGCTTAGAAAAAATTAATTTAACTCAATTTTGTGCTAAAACTGATAAAAAAAAATATATGGTCAATATGCACTTATCAAATTCTCCCACACTTGAACTTTTGTTTGTTCTCAAACAAATTAATCATTATTAAATCAAATCCTAACAATCAACCAAGCATAATTAACCAAAGAAAAATAACAATCAATTATTCTCAACTTAAAATACTAAACTTCAAATAATCATAACATTAAATAACTTCACAGACTAAGCATACTTATTTATTAGAGTAGTTTACAAAAACTTTTATATCAAATCATAGCCTTAAAAAATTTATTATAACTTCATTAATCCAAGAATATAGCAAGCATCACTAAGTAGCCAACTCTATACAACAATCGAGGATCAATAAGAACTATGCGTTTAACATTATTATTATTATTATTATTATTATATATTCAATTGGTGCATTTTATGCTCAATCTCATTACCATTGTTATTTTCTTTCTTTTTTTCTCTTTCTTTTCTTTATATACATATATATATAGTGGATGTATTTTACACTCCATTCCTCCTTAATTATCCAAAACAGGTACGTTTTACGCTCCACATCGCAAAAACTTTATAATATATTAATTATATATATAATAATGCATAATTCTCATATCATATTTCCACATAATTAAATAATTTACTACCTTAGTGATATATACCAACTCAAGAATCTATTACATTACAATGAACTCAAAAGACTATGATAAAAACAATTTTAATTATTCTTTAAAAAAAATAAGTGCTCTTAATTTATAAAATTTTTCAAAGTTATAACCTCATCCATTCCATACATTAAATTAAAAATAAGCAAAAAGTATTTTAATCTAGCTAAAAGAGTTTAATTATCATATTAAAATCTAAAATAACAATAATTAATATACTCAATGGCAAGTAAAGAATAAGTAGGGATCAAAATAACTAAATAAATTGCAAAATGTGAGTAAAATAAAACTAACATTTATTGATAGCTGAAAATTAAATCTCAAAAAAATAAAATAAAAAAGAAAAGAAATTAAATAAAAATTTAAACAAAGGAAAACCTAACAAAAAAATCACACAACCAAAACAAAAAATCAAACAAAATAGCGGACAAGTTAAACTAACTACTCTCCTTCCACACTTAATTTTTTCATTGTTCCCAATGAAAAAAAATTGATTACACCCACTATCACACATAAATAACTAGAAAAAGAAAATATAAGAAGAAAAAGATAAATGATGAAGGTTTTCCTATGTTATGGAGACGTTGGAGGTGACGAAGTCAGAGAAGGAACTAACAGACCTGAAAGCTCGATATACTTTATTAACTTGTAATTATAATAGGTCTGGCTCCTTTCCATGTTGATAATTCACTAATTCATGGACCCTAATTAGTCTTTTATCGTCCTCTGTTGCTCCTCCATGACATTCAACTACTCACTCATAAGCTTATTAGTATCAACCATTGTATCAAGCCAATGTAAAACTTGTCGTCAACCATGTTCTTCATTGTCATTATTATCATCCTCGCCTTCATCAATTTCCTCATCATCATTTCCTTCTTCATCATTTGTTGGTTGGTCATTTGGCACAGCGCTACTAGAGCCTCCTTGAACTAGGTTCTTGAAACACCTTCTTGTTGTGGGATCTTTCAACTTACTGCTTGCATCCAAAATTTCAGCATGGCATAATATGTCAAATGAATATGGCTCTCCACTAATATACTCTATTGAGGTGTTGTTAGGATCAAAAATATTAAAATAAATTGTCAATCCAGTAACAATATGGCCTTATGCAATGATGCTCTTGGGATGTTGAGCAATAAACATCAAACTCTAAAAAATATAATATGTTATAGACATTTTCTTATTCTTATATGTATAATACAACATAAATAATTCTTGAGTTGATACTTTATTACTCTCATTTTTCCAAACACAAAATAACACATAAATTTATGCAATAATAATAGACTATGATCACGAATTAACTCGTTAGGTGCATTTCTAATATTGAACGAATTAAACTCAGTTAATATCTTTCAAAATTTATCAATGTTAAATTATTTGGAAAGACTACTAGCACCTCCTTTAGGCAAGCCTAAGGCTTTGAACATAACATCATGATCAATTACATAATCAACACCAAACATTCTACATTCTAAATTTTTATCATTATAATTTGACATTTTAAGAGTTGTAAAGAATTCAAGAGTGAGTTCTTTATGAGTGTCAATTCTCTTTGCTACCAATTTGTTCCATCCTAGTCTAGCAAACAATTACTTCATTTTAGCATCAATACACAAATGCTCAAAAATACCATAGATATAATATCTACAAGGAGAAATATTTCTTAAGCATAGAGATAGAAATCTCTTACCTTCTTCTTGAGTATAAATGGGAAAAGGAACATCAAAATGAGAAGATATATCTATCTCATCCCTTGAACTTGAAACATTTCCTTCCCTTTCCTTGTTGAAACTTTTCTTGCAATGATTTTTACTCTTGAAACCATGATTTGAAGATTTGAGTGGTGCATGTGGCGTATTTGGTAAGAATTTGTGTAATTGTGGAAGAAATTGATGGAATTTTGGAGGTTTTATGGTTAGAAATTTTAAAAGAAAGTTGAAAGTGTGTGAGAGAAAAGAAGAATAAAGAGAAATATGAGAGGAAAGAAAAGGGTCTGAATGTGTGGTATTTATTTAAAAAAAACTTTTTTTAATAAAAATTGGAACAGTCTCATCGCTATCGCGATAGCAGCTGCTATGCCAACAGAGGATAGCACTACACACATTTTTTTAAAGGCATGTCACGATCACGACGTCTGTCGCAATCGTGACAGACGTTGCTCAGCAAGCTTGTTCGGTAGAGCTCGATCGTGGGAGCTCGGCTGCTCCCTCTATCGGGATCACGCGGGACCACACGATCACGACAAAGATGATGCTTTGTGCAGCACGCTAGCGAGCTTACATGACAGAGCCTAAATTTTTTTTTTTTGTGTCAAATAATAACAAACACATTTTAAACATACCTTTTCTTGCCTTATATTCTCCACCATCGCTCTTGCTTGACAATAAGAAGAAAAATAAAAATAATAAAGAACATATAATTAAACACCAACCTACAAAAACTAACAAACTAAATTAATAACTCTAATATTATGTAAAATAACTATCAAAACTTCAAATTAACTAAATCCAATGAACTAAAACTATTAAGAATATAAAGATTAAATTGAAATAAAGAAATAGAAAATTTGGGTTGCCTCTCAAAAGTACTTGTTTAAAGTCGTCAGCTTGACTTTTTTTTTTTGAAGCTCAAGATGAAATATCACATTGTACTTCCTTTCCCACCATATTGCTTATTGTTGTTAACTTGGAATAATGTTTCCTAAGGTTTTTATACCCTTTAATTTCTATTTGTAAACTTTTATCCATGGGTGAAGTGAAATAGATTGCTTCACAGTTTTCTTCCTTTGACTTGGAGTTTTGTACTAACCAACTTTGAGCAAATCCTTTTTAATGAAATATTTTTGAAGAGATTTATCGCTTGCCTCCACTTGAAAACTTTTGGAAGTAGAATCCTTCAGAGATTCAATCATGTTAAACTCCACCTGACCATCCCCAATTTTTAAGGTGAGCTTGTCACTCTTCACATCGATTGCATCTCCAACGGTAGCTAGGAAGGACCTCTCAAGAATTAGCAGAATATCTACATCTTCATTCAAATTCACAACTACAAAATCGATAGGGATATAGACTTATTCCACTTTTATAAGTATGTTTTCTACTAGGAATTTAGGGTACTTGACTGATCCATCTGTAAGTTGTAAGGTTATATCGGTAGGTGTCATTTGTATAAATTTTAATTTCTTGTAAACAGGATAAAGGCATTAGATTAATACTAGCACCTGAATCACATAATGAATTCTGAAAATTGAATCTAACAATTTGACTGGGAATAGAAAAACTTCCTAGATCCTTAAGCTAAGAGGAAATTTTATTTTGTAATAATGTGTTACACTCTTTAGTAAGTGCAATTGAGGCTATTTCTTCCATCTTCCCCTTCTTAGATAAAAGTTTCTTTAAGAACTTTACATATGTTGGCATCTGAAAAAGAGTTTTTATGAAAGATAAATTAATGCAAAATTGCTTAAAAATTTTAAGAAACTTGTTGTATTGTTGATTCTACTTATGTTGTATCAGCCATTGAGGAAAGAGAATGGGTGACACATAAGATTTTATCTCTTGTTTAACAAGTGCCTCTTTTTTTTCAGCTTTACTCTCTTTAGTTGTCAATTTATAAGAAAAAATCTGTAGAACTGGGGTCTTTTGTATTGAGTCTTTAAGCTAAATGTTATTTAGAAAAATAACATTGCAATGGTCTTTCAGATTAATTTCAATTTGACTTGGAAGTGCTCCTTGTGGTAATTGTTAAGAGAGATTGCTATTTGACCAACTTGAATTTCTAGATTCTTACTTTATATTGCAATTTATTCTATTCTTGATTTTAATTTGTCAAATCTTTCAAAAGCAACTTCAATAAATTTCTTCAAAGCCAATTCATATGATGATTTACTTTCTTATGGTTGTAGTTGGCTTTGAATTTGGTTTCTCAAAATAGGAGGTTGATAAGATGCCCTTTGGTTATCTTGATTACCACCCCAAGACAGGTTTGGATAGTTTCTTCAACAAGGGTTGTATGTGTTTCCATAAAGCAATTGTTGAGCTCTATTTTGCTTCCCCATAAAATGCACTTGTTCTTGAGTTGGACATTTAAAAGATTGGTGGTTTCCACCACACCCTTCACAACTTGCAATAGCTAGATTAACATATTCTAACTTCCTAGCTAAGACATCAAACTTAGCTTAAAGTAGTAAAATTTCATCTACTTCGTGTATACCAGCCACCTTCTTAGGTAAAGACCTCTCACTAGACCAATGATAATTATTTGTTGCCATGGATTCGAGCAATTTCAATGCTTCAGCTGTATTTTTGTTCATAAGAGCTCCTCTTGCAGCTGCATCTATTGTACTCCTCAATGACCATTTTTTTCTATTATAAAATATTTGAACAATTAGTCATTCTGAAATCTCATAGTGAGGGCACTTCCTTTGAAGGTTTTTAAATTTTTTTCATGCTTCATAAAGCGATTCACCTTCAAACTGCATAAAACTAGTTATATAATTTCTAAATTTTGCAGTTTTTCTGGGTAGTGAAAGTTTCAGCAGTTTGTCCTTGCAATAATGCTTTTTCCTTATCTTTCAATGAGAAAGGAAAAAGGCATAGCCTAATCGCATTATCACTGACTCCATTCATTTGAATTGTGTCATAAATTTTTAAGAAATTTGTCAAATGAGCAATAGCATCTTCCTGTCTAACACATAAGAAAGTTGTTGTTGAGCCATATTAATAAGAGCGGGTTTAAGCTCAAAATTTTTCGCATTCACTGCAGGTCGAGCGATGCCTGATCCAATTTGAGCATTAGGCATGGCATGTTCCCTCAAAGTGAGATTTCTTGGTTGAATTTGATCTTGTGGATCATCCATGTTTACTTTTTCATCACTAGTTTCTTCCACTTCAACCCTACTTTCTTCTTCTAGAGACTCTTGTTCCCGAATTTGTTCCATTTCTTCTATTTCTAAGTGAAGTCTCTCCCTTTTTGCTCTATTATTCTCTATGCACTTCTTTTCAATTTTAGGATTAAATTCTTCTAATACAATTGTTTATTACTGCGCATATAATTTCTGTAAAAAAGTAAAAAATATAATTAAAATAAATTTTAAATTAATAGTCTCTTTGAACTTATTGTTATCAAATAAATTTCTCCTTCCCCAGCAACAATGCCATAAACTTGTTGTTGGGCATGGTGAGTGTGTGTGGTTGTTACGTTGGTGTGTGAAAATACTACTATGTCTAACACCACAAGTGTACAGTATCGTAACACATAGTAAAATGGAAGTATGAGTATCGTCTCCACAAGAAAGGTGATTCTTGAGTAACCTAAATTTAGTTTTGACTATTATTTGAAAAAAGAAAGATTAAGTTGATATTTTAAAATTATTATCTAACAATCTCTAATTTAAAATTCAAAATTAAATTCAAATTCAAAATTAAATTAAACTAAGATAATTATCTACTAATTCAAATTTCAAATTAAAATTAAAAATTTTAAATTCAAATACTTAAGATAAATAAGTAGGATTAGGTTTCATTAGAATTATTTCAAATAGGCAAAACAACTTTTCAAACTAATTCAAATTTTTCTTGAATCAAAGTTACCAATTTCTTAAATTTTAATCTTTCTCTTTCTCAAGGAAGAAAACTAATAATTGATGAAATTTATAAGTTCTATTTTCATGAACAATAAACTACAATAATCCATCATACTCAAAGGAACTAAGTTGGTCTGTAGACGATTCTTTTATCTCAAAATAGAATTTTCTAAAGTTGTTGATTTCTTAATTTAAAATCATACCTAACTTTCACTCAACATATGATTTTAA
Source organism: Garcia nutans (assembly GCA_947685225.1). Classification (NCBI taxonomy): domain Eukaryota; kingdom Viridiplantae; phylum Streptophyta; class Magnoliopsida; order Malpighiales; family Euphorbiaceae; genus Garcia; species Garcia nutans. The sequence continues at coordinate 6,058,313 of CANTUV010000060.1, forward strand.
TATAACAAATAATTAGTGGTAAATTAATCACAAGCATTAAGATCAAAATCAATAAAATTTCAATTCAAAACAAGAATGAATCAATCTATTAAATGCTCATCATCCACAAATTTAAATTTACCTAATCTCACTAAGAAGATTAGTTACTCATAATTAAATTAAACATAAAAATCATAGAAATTAAGAAACCAAACATTAAATTCATAGTTCCAATATTCAATTCAATGAAATAATAAAAGCAATAAATAAAATGTAAAGTTGAAAATTTAAACCGAATATATTGTTCAAACTAGACGAATGAAACTTGCAGAAATAATGAAGTCCTCCTCTAGCATAATCCTCTCCTTCTTTTTTTCTCCTCTCCAATGGTGGATAATGCTAATCATAGAGAAAAATGAAAAAGTGTAGTTAAAATTGTAGATTTTTTGTGCTAATCATAGCACAAAAAATCTACTCCTCTTTTCAATCTCTTTCTGCCAAATTCAAATTTCAATTTCAAACTCGATTTTCTATCAGATAAAAACTTTATCTCTCTTTTACTTCTTGATTAAAGTTATAGCCCTTGAAGATTATATGACTTTAGGCTTTTGAATCATCTCATTTAGACTTCGGAAACCCAAGATATGGCCCAATTATTCTTAGTGCTTCGGACTAAAATTTTGCTTCAGCATTTCAGACCTAATTTCGACTTAATAGTTGGAGGCCCAAAAGATCTTGGATTTCAATGAACCAGACCTATGTGGAAATCTTGAAATTTCCTCTACAAAATTCATAAAGAAACGTTTCCAATCTCAAACTCTATCATCACCGAAATCTTAATTGAAACTTTAAGGGTCTAATTCGCCTAAAATTTCAATTTGCAAGAGTCCTTCAAAAAAAATTAATTCAAACTAAACTTAATTCAAAAATAATGAACTTAAAATACATAAATAAGCTTAAAATAAATTAATTTAACTCAATTTCATGTTAAACTGATAGAAAAATAAATAGTCAATATGCACTGATCACAAAATCAATGTGCTCAAACTTGTATCTGCTTGAACTTGATTAACATGAGAAGACATAGGTCTAAGCTTATTGCGATTGAAGAATCCCTAAGGATAACCATGCTTCTTGTAGCACATTTCCACAATAAGGCTTGAATTACCACAGAAACTGCAAATTGACCTTCTATTATCATAATAGGGTTTTTTGTTGTAGGAACCACCAGAATTCTAAGACTGAATGAAACCTCTAGAAGAATTGCCCTTTGCAAGATAGGCAATCAAATTATTCTCAATTAAGATAGCCATTGGAAGCGAGATTTGTCTTTCATGTTGTAGAACAAGAGAAAAAAAACCCTATTCATGGATGGCATCTGCTCCAACAATAAGATCTGGGTCTTGACTGTAAAAAATTGTCCATAAACTTGATAATCTTATAAGAAGTTTGATAACCTCTAATAACATCAATGAAATTGCAGCTACAAGCAGGTATGCACACACATTTGTGTATGGGCCTCAAAGAATACAACTTATCCCACAATATCTTTGAGTTGAGTGAAGTAATTTGTAACAGAGAGATCACCCTAAGTGAAGGCAGCAATCTCTTGTTGAATATCCGCGATTCAAATAGAATCCTTCTGAGAAAATCGATCATACAAATCCTTCCAAATATCTTTGTTTGTATCAATACAGCTAATACTTGATGCAATTGAAGGAACAAGCGAGTTGGATAGCCATTGCATCACCATCGTATTACACCACTGCCATGAATGAAACTTCAAATTGGATTTCTTAGGTTGTGAAATAGATCAATCAACAAATTGAATCTTGTTTTTAAAGATTAAAGCTCATTTCATAGAGCAAGACCATGTCTGGTAATTTGTACCATTCATGAGTTGAGGAACAAGAACCACAGAAGGGTTTTCTATATGATGAAGAGAGTAAGGATCAACCTGATCTTTTTCTAAATAAGGATCAACCTGATCTTTTTCTGATTGTTTATTCGAATGAGTAGCCATGGAAACGAATTAAAGAAATATAGATTAAAGAACAATCACAAATCAAACATGAACAAAGAAATGAGAAAGGATCGAGAAGATCAATGTAACTCTAGATTACAGACCAAACAAATATCTCGAAAAAAAAAAGAAAATAAAGTATGAGAGAAAAATGTAAGTTGTCATGGAAGAGAGAAAAAAGAAATGGAAAATTACTCCCATACCATGTGGCAATTAATGAACTAAAGAAAATATTGACTTAGCTTTCATTACTATAGAATAAGAGTTTATATGTAATAGCTAATTACCAGTGTTATTAAAACCGGACCGGCCGGTCGGACCGGTTAAACCGGGAACCGGCTGCCAGTCCGGTTTGATTTTCATATTTTTTCAAAATAGATTAAAAACCGAATTTTTAAATTGAACCGGTCAAAACCGGCCGGTTTTGACCAAAAACCGGTTGAAAAATTATTTTTTTAAAATAAATTATTTTTTTCAAATAAAATTTTATTTTTTTTCACTTAAAAAATATATTTTCCTAATAAAATATTAAAATAAAAAAAATTAAAAACCCGATTCAACCGTTTCAACCCGGTCGGACCGTGAACCAGTAGGGAGACCGGTTCAATAACCGGTCCGGTTCTGAAAACACTGCTAATTACTATAGAATAAGAGTTCATATGTAATAGCTAACTCAGAAAAATATCTGTATCAAACTTGGCCAACAAACTAACTGCCTAATTAACATAAATAAAAAAGCCCCTTCACTATAACAATTCACTAATAAGAATTTCTGCCACAAAATTCATGTAATTAATTCAATATTATTTTATAATAATAAAAAAAGTATTAAATTATAATAATTCTTAATAATAGAATTAATAGCTTCAAATTAATGATAGTTGATATAAATTTTATAATTACCAAATATTTTTGTTGACAATTTTTAAATATCTACAATTTTGATTCTCACGAAATACATGATTTCTTCTAGAGACTGTACATTTCATGTCTATTCAAGCTATCATTTTCTATACAAAAATTCTCCTTCTAATTAGCAACTAACTTCTCTTGGTGTAATTTCATGTATACATAAAACCAACGACTAAAAGCTCTCTTGAAATTAATATAAATTAACAAGTAAAATTTATAATTATTATTTTATTCCTTTAAAAGTGAATTTTTCATCCTTTGAAAAGTCCGATGTGAGAGGATTGATTGCTACATAATATATAATTATATTTTTATTATATATATATATATATTACAAATTTTAAAAAATGGGCTTTTTCTATTAAATAAACTTTTTCCAAATAAATTTATTCAGATATAAAATATTAACATAAATATATTTACTTAGCTCAAAACTAAATATATATTAATCCAAAATAATATTTTTATTTTATAAAAAAAATATAGGATAAATTTATTATTTTTCTACTCTATTATCAACCCTTACAAATTAGAAATTGAGCAATTCAATCAATTATGAGTGAAACTTGAGACCATAATTTCATAATACATGTGAGTTTTTTTTTGGATTTTTTTACTTTTTTGTAACTTATTTTTTTTTTACTTAATGCTTGATATTAGTTCCAGATTGATTACGATTTATACTTTTTTCTAATTTTTTATAATTATTTAAAATTCTTTTTTTTAGTCTCAATCACTTAAATTGGGATAATATTATTTATAATTTCTTTTAAATTAAGGTTTAAAATTAATTAATTTTTCTATAACTATTTGATTTGGCTTATTGGGCCCCCAAATTTTTTATCTTGGCTTTGTCCCTATATATATATATATATATATATATACACTCAATTTTTATACTTTTAAAACAATTTGAGTACTATTAAATAAAAATAAAAATAATTACAATTATGATTTAAAAGATAAGTTAAATTTTATTAATAGTTAGAATAATAATTATAATTATGTAATATTTACTACCTTTTCAATTGATAAGTGCAAATTGATATTATATTTTATATCATATTTGGCAAGCAATTAACTTAAATTAATCTATTCTAAGCTTATTTATGTACTTTTATTTTATTATTCTTGAATTTAGCTTAGGTTAAATTAATTTCTTATAGGTGTGTGCAAACTGAAATTTTTAGGCAGAATTAGACTTTTAGAGCTTCAAGTATAATTTCAGTGGGTATAAAGTGTAAAATTAGAAAAATGGTCTCTATAAAGTTGATAGAGAACATCTCAAGTTTTTTAGAGAGTCCTAGTTCGTTAAATTCTGAGTTTGTTTGAGCTTCCAATTTAAAAGTCGAAGTTGGGCTTAAATTTCAGAAGCATAAATTCAATCTGAGTTACTGATAGTAATTGGGTCATAACTTAGGCATCTGAAGTTCAAATAAGATAATTCAAAAGTCTAAAATTATCTAATCTTTTGGAGCTATAATTTTTTCGAAGGAGTCAATTAGAGATAAGGATGTTATCTAATAGAAAAATCGAGTGGGAAATTTGAATTTAAATGCTGGAACAAAAACTAAGTAGGAGGAATCTAGTTGGAAGGAGGAGAGAGAAAATAACTTGAAGGGGGATGTGAATAGAAATATGGAGAGGATCCAGAGGTAATTTTCTACTATATTTTTTCATCTTTCAAGGGGAAGATTAGTTTTTCCACCATTAGATACCAAAGGAAGAAGAAAATTGAATTTGAAGACGACTTCATCATTTCAATAAGACTATTCATCCATCTAGTATTATTTTATGTCTTTATTCTGTTATTAATTTAAATATTTGAATTATGAATTTTATATTTAGTTTCTTAATTTCTATGTTCTTTATGTTCAATTTACCTATGAATAATTAATCTCATTAGTGAAATTAGGTAGATTTAGAATTGCGAATAATGGGTATTACTTAAATTGATTACTATTAATTTCTTGAAATTGAAGTTTTGTTAAATTTAATCTTAGTGTTTGTGATTGACTGACCACTAATTACATGATCAATTGAAATTGTATGATGAGCGAAAGCTAACTATGATTTTAGATTAAGAATTCAACAACTTAAGAAAATTCTATTTAGAGATAAAAGAATAATCTTAAGATTAATTTAGTTACTTTAAGCTTTATAGGTTGTTTTAATTTATTATTCATAAAAATAGAATTAATAAATTATATCAATCATAAATTTTCTTGCTCGAGAAAGAGGAAAATTAACATTTAAAGAATTGGTAACTTTGATTCAAGAATAATTTAAATTAGTTTAAAAATATATTTTTACCCATTTGAAATAATTCTAATGAAACATAATCCTACTAGTTATCTTAATTATTTGAATTTAATAATTTGAATTTGAATTTTAAATTTGAATTAATAGATTAATATCTTAGATTATTTCAATTTGAATTTGAATTCTATTTTGAATTTAAAATTAAGAATTAGGAATTTAATTTTTAAATATTAAATTAATTAATTAATTTTCAGATAATAATTAATTTGAATTTCGGTTAGTTAAATTATTTTTTCTTATGAGATTAACTTTTACTTTTATTATATTACTTATTATGAATCGTACACTTGATGTCTAAAATCGATACACGAAAATTGACCAACATCAATCTTAATATAAGTTAAATTTTATTATTTTTTTGCTCAATTTATTTTAAAATATTTTATTCAACACAATTTGAAAAAAAAAATAGATTGACCAAAAATCATTACACTTTTGTAGAGTTAAAAAACGTGTTTCACTTTCTTTTTCCAAGTTAATTAATTAATAGTTAGAATAACTACTATCTTGACATCTAAAGTGAAAAAAGAAGGAAATGAGCTTTGATGACTTTTGCTGCGTAGAAACAACTGATTTTTGCACTTAACTAACAGGTTTTTGTGCCTTTCAGCTTGCTTTCAACTTACGAGATTTTATACGCGCGCGCGCGCACACACAATATTAATTGACCCTCTAAAATCTATTACCTGCCATAGACCCAACTCAATATTAAAAAAAATTAAAAAGGGTGCATTTAAATTATCTATTTTTCATTAATATAAAGCCAATATTGGCTTTATTAAAAATATAAATTTGATCCTACTACATTTAATTTTTTTAGCTAGAGTTATTTGTGTTAATTAGACATGAAATTTTATATTATCAATTACAATTATTATTCACAAATACTTAAAAATTGTTCATTACAATTTTGAATATTTTGTGTTAGAAATTTAGTATTTGAAAAAAAAATATATGTGAAATATTTGAATTTTTTTTAGTTTGTTCGTAAGGCCTAATTTCCGTAATTACATACTATTAAAACTATAATTGAAATCAGATTCATATGTTAAATATTTTAGAAAATTTATCATATAAATTGGTTGTCTGTTTTTTTTTTAATTAATTGTATAATGTTTATCCCACCGAAAAATTGGTTATGCAATTCAGGATTATGTTTTAACAAAATTCTGTTATGAATTATTTTGCAATTTTTAATACTTTTGGTAAATAATTTATCAAAAATATTTTAAATTGAATATCAAATACACCTAACATATCAAACCAATAAATTATGTTTTATAAGCAATTAAAATATATTCAAACCAAGCAGTGCATGATAAAAATAAATTATAATTTTTTTGTATTTTAATTTTTGGTTATATAAAATGTTTAACTAAATTTGAAAATAAAAATATATATATAATATTTTTTTTCAGAAAAATGTAGATTTTTAAGAACCTTCTTTAGTATCTATTTAGATGCAAAATTTTCTATATTGACTGTATAAATTAGAATTGTGCTGTATCAGTATGCAACAATATCCCAGCAATACCAATATTTCTATTTGAAAAATTACACTTTTTAATTTTTTTTAAATATTTTATATTTTTAATATATTTTTAATATATTAAATATATACGCAATATATATTTTTAAAAATTAAATATATTTTTAATATACTAAATATATACTCAATGTATATTTTTAAAAATTAAATTTAAAAATATACCTTTAAAAAGGATATTTTTAAAATTAAAAATTGAAAAAAATGATATTTTAAAAATTGAAATTAAAAAAGCGTATTTTTAAAAATATTTTTATTTTTAGGGTTTAAAAAAAACCCTATTTCTATTTGCTGTACGGAAAGTGAACAAACCAATTAATGGAGACTATATTTTTTTTTTGGAAAAAAAATGAATTACTAAATTTCGAAAGTTCATTTATAATAATTTGAAATAAGACTTAACTATCCTCAACTTGGGTTTCCAAATAAGATCTTCACTTGCATGGACTAAAGATCAAACTCTTTTTTTTTTCTCAATATTATAATTATACAATTATCATTAATTATTAGTATCTTTAGACTAAATAAAAAATATATTTAAAATTAAAAATTTACATTTAAACTATATAATTTTTTAAAAAATTATAAAACGATTTAAAATTATAATTTACATATTTTAATGTGATTAAATGTACAAAAATAAAATGTAATTAACTGTACAAAAATAATTCATTAAAAAAATATTATGTCACGACCCAAACTGGGAAGCCGTGATCGGCGTAAGGTTATACCTAAGTACAACCTTACAAGCCTAATTTAAATTTATTATGATCGTGCAAAGTTCAATAAATTTACTCCAAAATTAAGTTCAACAATTAAAACTAAAACCAGATACAAGAAACAGTCTACTCCATTATTACAAGAAAAAGGGTTCGGACACGGTCCGCCCAAAAATATCCAGAATTCTCTATGGAGTGAACCAGAATCCACAACCAAACTATAAGAACTCACAAGGAGAATGACCGAGCTCACTAAGGAATATAACTGCAACCTGCAAGTCAATCTATAAGGGTGTGAGCGTTATATATAGACGCTCAGTAAGTTCATGAGAGGCAGAGAAACTTTTCTATAACAATAAACAATATATATATATAACAAGAACTTCAATCACAATCAATTCATACAAGATGGTGTGTCGGGGTCTACCAATATCATAATACCTCCTCCTTCAATCAATATCAATGTACAATCGGACTTATAGCCCCAATGAGAAATCAGGCTTATAGCCTCAATGAACAATCAATAGCAATAGTCAATGAACAATCTCAATCAATAACCTCCGTCCCCATATGACACACCATCACACAACACAAAGAATTTCAAGTTCATTTAATACAATTAATAAATCAAGCACATACGTTTCTCTGTCTTTTATTCACATGCAAAGCTTGGGTAGAAAGAATAGTCTAGCAAATTAGAAAAGAATAATTATATATTGAGAAGGGCTGTAATATATATATAGTATTTGGTTAGCAAGTAGCACATCACAAGTAATTACATACACCCATTTAACTTACCTGGTATCCAAAGAAAGCTTAGCCCAATCCTCACAACCTACTGACCTCGAGCTTCAGCCGGATTATTGCCTAAGGAAAGATAATTACACAGTCCAACAATCAATCCCGCTATCTCATCTATCATGAGGGATGCAATGCATGCTATGAATACAGAAATACCAATACTTAACCAACAATTAACCAAGATAAATCCAAAATTAAAAACTAATCCGACTCAACTCAAAATCATGGTTCAACCAATGGTTAAACCGATTGCACCTCAAAAATACAAAATCAATTAATTACCTAAAATTTATTAGAATCAGAACCTCAACTCAATTTCTATAACTCATTTATCAAATAATATCACATCAGTCCCTATGCAAAAATCATAAATCATACCAACACCCAAAACCGATAAAAATTCTTAAGTAGTCTCTATAACTCAAAAATTTTCAGAAAATAATTCCATCATTCAAAAATTCTGGAAACATTCCAGTAGCTTCTCCAACATCAAAATAACGCGTGTACAAAATTTCAGATTAATCCAAATTTATTTGATCTCCCAAAAATATTTTACAACCTTCTGATTCTGTTTGAACCACTAAAAATCAGTACAGCAAAAATCATCTTAAATCCTTCACATTTCGTTACCATCAAATTATCCAAATAATTTTCTCATATAATAGACATCAGGATGGACAACCTATAAAAATTTCATAATTTTACAAGACATCTAAGACCTTCAAATTAATTTCCAAATCAGACATCATCAGAAAATCCTTAACCAACAGCAGTGCCAATACTTAATTTATTTTAGAACCTAAACATTAGAACCAGACTCCAAATTATTTTTCTCAGATTCACAACATCCTAATAAACAATATATCAAAATTTCATAATTTTTAGAAACTTCTAAGTCCCTCAATTTAATTTTTAAATCGGATTCATACAACCAGTTACCATACTGGCAGCAGTAGAAAGATCAAATTATTTCACCAATATAACAAACAGAAACATAGCCCAACATATTTTTCTTGTAAACTAGACTTCCAGAACTTCAACATATATGAAAATCAAATCTAAAACATTTTTACACATATTGGTATGAATTTCGAAAGTTACAGATGATGCAATCGCATCTACAGTACAGTTCTTCAGACAACAGTAGCAAACTTTAATTTTCCAGAAATATATGATGCTCCAAAATCCCAAAAATTATTTTTATCATAAACTAGACTCAATTTCGAGCCACATATCCAAATTTCAGATTTTTCTCAAGCTCCAATATTTAATTAAAAATCGAGCAACTTACAGAAGTAAAATCAAACTTCAGCAGAAAATTAAATCATCCAAAAACTCAAAGAAATTAATTAATCCGAAAACCTTAACACCCAAATCAATTTAATCAAACCCTAAGTCAATACCTTCATCAAATTTCAGAACCCAACACTAGCCCAAATCAATTAATTCAACATCAAAATCCATCAAAACAATAAAAATCCCAAAACTTAACCTAATTTGTCAAAACTCAATTAATTAAATAATAATTCGAATTTAACCAAATTAATTAAGAAAAATACCAACCCAATATGATATGAACATGAACTAATCAAATGGAAGTCGAAATAATGCAAAAGGAATCAAGAAAAACCTCAAAACACCAAAAAACTCGAAACTGTGGCTGCTGGAACACTGGCCAAACGACATCGGCGAGCCAGCCCGCAGCACGCCGAACGACAGACCGCAGCACGCCGAACGACAACGCTCTTGGCTCGCGCTTCTCCGTCGAACGACACTGGCACACACCGAACGACACTGGCTATGGCGCGCGCACAGTGATGAAACGACAGGCCCTCTGAATTTGCTCCCAAAACTAATTTTCTCCCTCTTTTTCCAAAACACCCGAAAATAGAAGACTAAAAACATACCCCCATCTGATTTTTTAGGCCTATTTATAGGAAAATAACTCTTCAAAATTATATTTTTACCCCAAACTAATTTATTTTAATTCAAAAACACCCCAAAATTATTTATTTTCATAAAAATTACCCAAAACCATAAAATTCACAAAATCAACTCAAATTTATTTTTAACTTCAAACTTTAACCCAAAATAATTTATAAATATTTTTTACGCATAATAATTCCTGAAAATACCGAAAACGACAAAAAATCCAAAAATGACGAAAATACCCTCGGCACCAAAAAATACAATATTATACTCAAAACGACCGTCTCGTCGTCCCGAGTATCAAAAAGACATTCAAACCATCAAATTATGTTCAAACGACATATGAGGGTACAAAATGACTATTTTGCCCCTAGACTCCAATTCTCCAAAAATCAAGGGTTTTACATATTAAATCATGTTAGTAAATACTATGTAAATTTTAATTAATCTTATTAATGTCTAAAATGATACTTCAACTATAAAAATTGATATGATATTTTAAATTTCTATTGTGATTTAAGTAAGAGCGAAATAAAAAATTATTTTCATAAAAATAAATTAAGAATTTTTATTTTGAATTTATATGATCATTCACTATTTGATAAAAATTAAGAATTTTCACTATTCTTTTTTAATTAATGATGGGTTTTGGAATTTTCAGAATATTAATTTAATTAGTTGACAATAAGATTAATTTTATAAAATTTAATAGAATTTCAAATAATAAATTATATAATAAATTAAGAATTTTTTAATTAATTTTTTTTTACATTTAGTCACTTTAAAACATGCAAATTATAAATTTAAATATTTTCATAATTTTTTAAAAAATTAAATCACATATATAATTTAAATTTTTAATTTTAAATATATTTTTTTACTTAGTTTTAAGATACTAATAATAACAATATTTAAAAAAAAAAAAAAAGCCTAACAAATTTTTAGTCTATACAAGCTAGAATTCTTATTTGAAACCTTTAAACACCTACGATACAGCGTAAAAGATTTTGTTTTCCTAAGTAAAAAAGAAAAAAAAAATCACATTTCATAATAACACAACGTGCAAGAATATATCCTTTAATGATGCAATTATGATTTTTTTTATACAATTGGTTTTATCTTATCGGTGTTTAATTAAGGCTTGTTAATTTAATGAGTTTAATATTTATCACATCCAATCTTTTGTCAGTGACTCTTTTTGTTTGGCCAAAAATGAAACTATCAGACATATATATATATATATATATATATATATATATAGACACACACACACACACAACATATTTTCCTCATTGTGTATAAATGTCACTATCTCTGCCACCCACCAAGAAATATCTTAAATTCCTCCTCTAAACTCCCATTTTTCAATTTTTTTTATATATGTATAATAATCTGAATAAGGATGGCTTTGATTCATTCAATTAAATGAGAAACGTTAAAAGATAAGATTAATTAATTATTCTTTTTTTAAGAATAAAGAATAAAGTCAATGCTTCATTATTTGTTTGTATATACATATTTATACATTACTCTGATTTGTCTTTCCTGAAATTGTTGATTAGTCTAATTATGCTGCTGATGAAGTTTCCTTGCTGATACTGTCAAGAAGAAAATTACAAAGAGATAACCCAAAACAAAATTAACAAATAAGCATTGGCGGAATTAGCGACCTTGTCAAGGGGATAAAATTTTCACCGTCGGAGACCAGATATTAGACTGTGCAAAAAATCAGACCAACAACTAAGGAATGGGGACTCGCAAAAGACCAGACACCGGACTGAGACAAAGAAAACTCTCTGTTTCCCCTCAAGTATATTTTTAGCCAGCCAGTCGGGGGTCGTGCGATCCCACACGATACCACCTGATTCCACCACTGCAAATAAGCACATGAATATAATAAAAAAAATACCATTTTCATTTACTATATATACATTTAATTAAATTCAAATTCTTATCAAAAGTTCTTATTATTGGGCAAGTTAGTTTTTGAATAGTCAATGTGGAAAATATTGTATTTACGCAATACTTAGAGACGAGACTTACGAAAAAACCTTGATTAGTACCGTTGGTAAATGATTTTTTTTTTTAAATTTTATTAGTTGAAAATTATTATTTTTTATTTATCAATATCTTTGAAATAATTTTTAAAAAATATAAACTCATGTACATGATAATGAATTATTGAATTCGTAAGAAGTAATTATAAGTTCGAAAAACATTTCAAATGGAAATAAAATTTTAACTAAGTATGAGGAAAAAAAAACCTTATATTTAAGTACTATTTTTTTTTTGAAAGTACGAAACCATTTAAAATTGTCTATGCATTAGCTTTTCAATTATCTTTAATTAAGCCCGTGAACTTCTCAGTTTAAAAATGTTTATTGAAGGTTTAGATAAATTTTCTAAAAAATATTAAAGCGCGTTCTTGTTTATTGAATGTGTTATGCAAACTTCAACAATAAAAATTCCAAAAACTTAACTATTTAATCTCCTTCTTGTTTGCACAAGTCCTAAGTTATAATCTAACAAATAAATACATATATATATATATCATATGACAATAATTAGAGTTTTTTCCAAAATTTTATGATATATATGTTTGTTTTGAGAATGCAAAATCATCTAATATTAAAACATATTAATTTATCCTTGAGCGATAAATGTATTATCTCAAAAAAATTTGATTCATTACTTAGAATAATATTGCTTACGAATAAAATAATAAATGAAGGATTTTTTTTATTACATATGTTAAGTTAATGCTAAAATAATAAACAAAGTTTTATTATTATTATTATTATTATTATCAGCAAACTTTTGGAAGGTTTTAGTTTACTGGACCAATATTTATATTTTGCTTCCACCATATATAATATTCAACCATGTGTTCATTTATTTCTAGTTAGGCCACAAAGCATTTTTTTCATAAATGATTTTCTGAGGTTTCAAGGAGAATTTTAGAAAAGGAAAAAAAATACAAATATAAAAAAGAGAAAGTACAAAGAAACTTACTACTCTTTTGACCTTAATCAAAACTTACTTTAAATTTCATTCTTGGCCAACTCTTAACCCTCACCACCACCTTCTTCCTTTTTAGCTAATCATTATTATCTTAGATATTCCACAAATAAAGCAATCAAATTTCAAATCCTATCAAACCCATTTTCTGATTTCTGAGTTTCTTAATTTTGCTTTTGCAAGATATGCAAATTTCTTTTGCAGTCAAGTTCTTAATCCTAGCAACCTTCCTGTGGATGTATTTCCCTCAAGTGCAAAGCCTCTACTTCAATTTTTCAGGCTTCAATGACTCAGACAGATCTTCACGCATATTATCACGAGATTCAAATATAGCAAAAGGTGCTATCCAAGTTACTATCGATGTTCGTGGAGCTATCACTAATCAATCTGGAAGAAGTTTATACCATACTCCTTTCAAACTGTGGAAAGATGAAGGCACCATTATTTCATCTTTTAACACTTCCTTTGTTCTGAATATCCTAAACCAGACAAGCCAAAGTGGTGAAGGCTTAGCCTTTATTTTAACAAATAGTATCTCTGTTCCAGATAAAAGTGATGGACAATGGCTTGGCATCGTAAGTCCATCGATGAATGGTACTTCTCAAGCCAATACTGTAGCTATAGAATTTGATACCAGAAAAAGCTACCCAGAAGATCTTGATGATAACCATGTTGGCTTGGATGTCAATAGCATCTACTCTCGTAAACAAGTCTCATTAACTTCTCTTGGTGTTGATGTATCTGCTGGAAAAGATATCTTTGTACGTGTTCAGTATAATGGTGAAGCCAAAAATCTTTCCCTTTTTGTCCAAGACATGAATAATCCTGTTTTCTGGGAGATTCTTGATCTCTCAAAGCTTCTTCCGCAAAAAGTTTTCGTTGGATTTTCGGCCTCTACCAGCAGTTTTACTCAATTAAACTGCGTGAAATCATGGGAATTTAATGCTGTTGATATAGATGATAAAAGCTTGTTGTGGGTTTGGATTGTGTTTCCAGTTGTTGGGGTAGTCTTGTTGTTTGGTATTGGTTTTTCTATGTACTGGAAAAGAAAATTAGACAGAGAAAATCAAGAAGATGCCTATCCAAGTATTGAAGAAGCAATTCAAGGCTCTTCTACTGCTCCAAGAAAGTTCAAACTGAAAGAATTGAGAAATGCAACTGGCAATTTCAGTCCCAAGAATAAACTTGGGAAAGGTGGATTCGGAACAGTTTACAAAGGGGTGATAAGAGACAAAGAAGTGGCTGTCAAGAAAGTTTCCAAGAAATCAACACAAGGCAAAACGGAGTTCATTGCAGAAGTCACAACAATTGGCAATCTTCATCATAAAAATCTTGTCAAGTTAATCGGTTGGTGCTACGAAAATCGAGAATACCTTCTCGTCTACGAGTACTTACCAAACGGCAGCTTGGACAAGTACATTTTCTCCAATGAAAAATCCGGCGACTGCTCATCTGAATCATCATTGACATGGAGAACAAGACTGGATATAGTAACAGGGGCGGCGCAAGCATTAGACTATTTGCACAATGGTTGTGAACAAAAAGTACTTCACAGAGACATCAAATCAAGCAACATAATGCTGGATTCTGAATTCAACCCAAAACTGGGAGATTTCGGACTTGCTCGAACAATCAAGTTGAGTGATCAAACTCATCATTCAACAAAAGAAGTCGCCGGAACTCCAGGTTATATGGCACCAGAGAGTATTCTGACAGGAAGATTCACTGTGGAAACAGACGTTTATGCGTTTGGAGTTCTAATTTTAGAAGGTGCTTGTGGAAGAAGACCAGGAAGCCAAAACAATCAAAATGATTATAGTTCAAATATAGTGAATTGGGTATGGGAGCTTCATCGAAAAGGGAGGATTACTGACGCTGCAGATTCAAGATTGAAAGGAGATTTTGAGATAGAAGAAATGGAATGGGTTTTAATCCTGGGTTTGGCTTGTTGTCATCCAAATCCAAATAAAAGGCCTAACATGAAAACTGTTTTGCAGGTTCTGAAAAAGGAAGTTTTGCCACCTCGAGTGCCTGATGAAAGGCCAGCTTTTATGTGGCCACCATTGCCGCCATCATTCAAAGAATTGGACGTCTCTCATGGCTATCTCACTCCATTTTCAGAAATCAATGGCAGATAATATACTAAATTAAGTAATCCAAATTCAGTCTCGACGGAGAGATCTGAATCTCAACAGATGTAATTAAAGTTGATAAGATAATTTCACCTTATTTAGAATAGAATTGAGCTAAAAATTTAAAATATCTGTCAGGATATGCATAATATGTAGCAATAATTACTGTCTTTTTTTTTTTTTGAGGAAAATAATTTTAATGTCTTCGATTTTTTTTTTTTCCATCAAGAAATAGTAGTAGATCGAGTTATTAGTATTCTAGAATTATTTGATATACACACACACACACACACACACACATATATATATATATATGAATGTGAATGTCGAATAATGATATTGGCATTCTTGGAGAAATTTCTATTTTCTTCTTTTCCTTTCTTTCTGTTTTTAATTTCAATTGTGAGATTAGCAAATTTAACATGTTTGTTTTGCATTTTTAATTTTATCGAATTCATTAAATACTTTTAAGAAATTAATTTTAAACTTAAATTTTAATGACAACTTTAAAATAACTTATAAAAGTTCTTTAAAAACTCTGTTAAACACCAAAATTTTGACAGATTTTTAACCAATATTTTTATATGCTCTTATTTAAAAACCCAAATATAACCAAAATTGAATTATATTTTATCAATTCTCATATTTAAAAATATATAATAAAAAAATTAATTTTTTTAAGTAAAAAAAAGGGGAGGCCATACCCTTATTTATTACATTTTTTAACTAATAAATGCCCTTATATATTATATTGTTCAGCTAATAATTCTTTCAAGAAAAAAAAATGTTTAACTTTCATTTCCTTTTATTTTTATTATAATTTTAATCCACAAAATATTTTTTATTTTTACAAGTATTATGAAATAAAACATTTTTTCTGAAACAAATTCAATCATCATTTTAAGCATTTCACCATTATTAATTTTTCATAATATTAAAAAATATATTTTAAATTATAAGCATTCAGAAATTATAGAGAATTAAGAGGAATAAAAATAAACTAAGAGGAAAAAGAATCAAGATAAAGTTTTCAACATGAGAAATAGTTGGGAAAAGAAAAATAAAATAATAATATTATAAAAAAAAACGCTTTTTTGAATATGGACTTTGAACTTTCAATCTCAAAGAGTCGAGAATTCAATTGAAATACTAATCTATTTTCAAAAAAATGTTGAACTCTACATTGAAAAGTTTTTCAATCAACTTTGATTATGATTTGATGCTTCCATAACATTCATCTTCATTATATTCCCTGAATTTATGTAACTAAACATTGGAGAATTTATATTGAAAAATTTTAAAGATATGGATATTTAAATTCATAAAATAATTATTAAATTAAATATCATTTTAATGTAATTTGAGTTATTAAAATATATATATATATAAGAAATTAAAATCTTTATGAATAAAAAAATAAAAATTTTACTTCAAAAATTACATTCTAATTCCAATTCATCATCGTTACATCAATTTTAGAATTTCTTGTTTGTATTGAAGTCTAAGCTCATTTATATATTAGAATTGACTGTACAATGATGCATTTCAAAAAAAAAAAAAAAACTCTTTTTAATGGCAGTCCAGTTATATAATAGTATCAAATATATCTGATTTAAGAGGGATTTTTTTTATTTAGCAATTAGGTATTATTTCGGGTTATTTTTATTTATTGTATTCTGTAAATATTTCTTGAAAATCAATTCTAAATCAATAAAAAGTGAAATAAACTCACTTATCAATCAGACTGATTCCAAATCTCTTTTTCATTTATTCTTGAAAAAAAGATTTTTTTTTTAGTTTTGAAAATTTAGATTTTTTGCAAGAATTTAATATGAAAAAAAAAATTATATAATATCAAATACCATATTTGAAAATTAATAGTTTATACAATTCAATTATTTTTAATATAAATGAATTCAAAGTAAACGAAAATCATACCATTGACTGGATCCATTCTAATTTAATTTGAAGCAACAGAATATGAAAAATAATAAATTTATTCAAAAGGAGAGGTTCAAAGACAAAATTGATACATAATTCCACATTTAGTAATCTAATTTTCTAATTTTTAGTGTATTATAAAAAATTAGAATTATATATATATTTTTTAGGTCAATATTAGTTACAGCTAATTAATATTTTCTTTAAGTAACATTTAGAGAATAGAAATGTGCCTTTCCAGTTTCTATTAGTGATTAATTAATGTTTAAACATGTAAAAGGTCACTTTTGGATTAATAAATTTTTGTATTACCGTTTTATTAATTTAATGTTAATGCATTTGAAAATAATGTAATGATAATTTGTTGCCTATATTTTAATTATTGTGTTGCATCTTTTCGATTCTAAATACTACTATGCAAGGCTGAATTCAAATAAATAAATTAACGCTCAAGGGTTTTATAGATTCACAATTAAGAACCAACACAATCAAAGATACCTGACGAATAATTTTATCAATTACAAATAATAATTTAGTAGAAATTGAAATTTGTATATTGGGAATATAGATACAAAATTCCCTCTGTACTGGTAATAAAGCTGTTTCTAATAACAATGATAATATATATATATATATAGCAAAAAACAAAGATATAAATCTACTTCAATCTAAGGTTGTTCATACCAACCAATTAAAAATTATGGAAGCCTTAATCATAATCAGTCTGCACCGTCAGATCCTGTATGCCAAATCATGGCACAAACCATGCAAATACTGTAATGCTGGTCCATCATCTGTCCCTTTCTTGACCTACGAGTGTCATCCACGAAACATTGCAAAGTTACAGGTCTTCCACTATGTAGATCAAAAGCTAAAAGCAATTATATTTTTATGTACTATAGAACTGCATACAAGTCCAACAAGAAATAAAGCTGATACATAAACACATATGGCGAACAAGCCAAATTAGTGATATACCTGAAGTGAAAGTGAGCCAACAACATGACCAGGCACCAATTCCCAGAGACGAGCTTCAGAAACTTCACTAACATCTTCACGAGCAGTGATCTAACCAAAGAATTTTTGGGAAAAAAAAGAACCAGATGAATTTATCACAATATACTCCAGCAAAAGTATTGTTTGTAAAACTCTCTTCAGAATTGTTGGAAAAAAATCCCAAGACAATATGATCAAACGCTTACTAGAGCTTCCCTTGCCAAGTCACAGGCAATCACAAAAAAATAATAATAATAATAATGAAATTGTTAAAAAAGAAAAACTAATCAGTTTTGGCAAGGTGAACAAAGTTAAACACATTGAAGGATTTAAAATTATAAGATTGTGCATTTTGACAATTGAGATGGATGGTGGAAAAGGGTAAAGAGGATAGAAAATCACTATCACGTGTGAGATTCAAAAGGATGCTTTCGGACTAGCATTCATTGGCAACAACTACACAAGCATAAAACAGTAGAGTGAAAAAAAGAGGGTGCTTTTTTGGTGAGAAACTGAAATGTACAGGTTCAGTTGAGGACGATAACCCCAACAAATATGAGAGACACCAATTTTAATTCCCAACATGCCCTTGATTGTAAATGGAAAAAAAAAGACTTTAAAATTTTTGGCATCCATGTAAACTAGAGTAAATTGCTAATGCGCCCAACGATAGTTTCTAGAAGCCTTTCCAGAACCTCACCTGTCTCAGGCATTTGCTCAATGCTGAAGAAGGGATGCTAGGTGGTGCCATTTGAAGCAACACACCAGCAGCAGTTTTAAAGAGTGGCATGAAAAGCATAAAAATTGCAACTGAAACTAGTCCCATGCATAAAACTTCAGCATTGTCAACCCTGCAGTTAAAGCAACAATTTACAAATAAAAGAAGAATCAGAGAAAGTAAGGGGAAGGATAAGAAACAATTGCGGGCAAGGTTACTAAAGCAGAAGATAGAAGATGATGCATACCCAAGGGACAAAAACCAAGATGCCAATATCAAACCTGCACTGAGAAGCAATAAAAGTATACCAGATTAACATGGATACACTTAAAAGAACTTGCACAAACATGCTGGTGATGAGAATCAACACTCTGTTTGAAGAGGAGCTGAAAGGTGAAACTAAAACTTGTATAGGGAGGCAATTGTGCAGCTGATTGGCTAGCCTAATAGCCCACCAGGGCTCACCTTCACTGCTACCTTCACACACAGACATTTTTTTGTTATGTCTCCCCAAGTTAGATGTAAATTTGAACCTCAAACCCTGACTAATTCCTTAACTATTTGTCGTTTATCCCTTTAAGTCAACAACAATTATAGCCACGTGCCTACAATAATCATTCTGAGAGTACCAAGCAAAAACTTCCCAGATAACCATAATGTTATGATTTGCCAACAAAGTGGCCTAGGGCGTAAATACACAATAACACAATTCCTTTCGTGTGAATCACATTTAAATGATAGCTTTTTATATCAGGAAAGAGAAATGAGACAAATAAAGAAGGAAATGCCATATACTTACAGCATTAGTTAAAGCTGCTAAAACTTCAAGTCTTTTGTATCTGGTTAAGAGAATTTAACAGTTAAAAGAAAGGGAAAAACCATAACAAAAAAAAATATAGATCAATACAACAAAAGCTATATGATCTAGATACAAATCAACCGAGGCAGCTTCAAACAATAAAACTCACCCATAAGTGTACACTTTATCTGGTTTTTTCCGGGAAGCAGCCATGGCAAAGAAAGAAAACGTTAAGAGACCGCAGCCAAATGTCAAATGAAACGCATCAGATACCAAACCTGAAAAGAAACCCCAAAAAAAAATTGCAAATCATCACATTTCTCGTAAAACACATATCCCAAACAGCATAAATTGAATTCCTTTAACATAAACCAAGACAAAAAAAAAAAAGTGATCTAATTTCTCACCAATAAGAAGCCCGATTCCTAATTCTACAGTAGAATACGCAACATTAAGTGAGATCATCATCAAAAGCCTCTTCATTTGTCTATTCCCAGACCTAACAGCTCTAAATACCGAAATCACTGAATACATAACTGATAATTTATTTTTCTCCTTCGTGGAGTCTTCTACTCCCTTGTAAACAGTTTCATTTCCGTAGTCGAATGTGAAAATCTCCGGCAGCACATCAATGCTGGAAACAGTTCGAGAAAGGACAGGCCCTGATATCACATTGGATATAATAGAAATCGGAGTTTGGGGCTGTCCTGATTGACGATAAGAAGACTGGCGCCAATAAGCTAACCTACGATCGGTAGCACCGAATCCGAAATCACCAGCCCATGGATGCTGAGAGTCGTTTTCTTGATTCTGATACTTCAATGAATAGCTCTTCTCCATTCAAATCGTAATTGAAAGTTAAGAACCCTAATTTTGATGCAGAATTGAAATTGAAATCCGATTTTTTTTTTAAATGTATGAAACAGGAATCGGAAAACCAAGTAAACGAGAAAATCTTTACATTTTAGGGACCATTGTTACTTGGTAGCAGCTATCTATTCAACTCTAGTACACATTTATTGATCATTCTTTTTTAGATGATATCTATTTATATTAATTTTCTTATTATTTTTTCAATAATTCAATTCTTATTAAATCTCTGCTCAATAATATTTTAAAAATAATTAATCCCTCCAATTAATAGTATGTTCTATTACATAAAAAAATTTAAAAAATATATCAAAAATATAATATTTTTCTTATAATATGAATATATAATAGAAATGTAATATATTAATTAATTTATTAAAATAATAAATAAATTATAATTCAACGTAAATTAAAAAAATATATATTTATTAATTTAAGACAAGGAATTATGCATTATATTATACATATAATAAAGATTTGATTTTTCAAAAAAAATTGAGAACAATTGCAAAATAGTGTTTTTGTGAAAGAGGGCGATAAAAACAGGATTTATTTATATATAAAATCTTAATATAGAAAATAAATCAAAATGAATTTGCAACATAATTTATTTATTATTGTGTAATTATTTGTTATTTTATTTTGTTTTATTTAATTGGTTTTTCATATATTATTTTTTCATTTATTTTGATTTAATTCTGTTAACACTTTTATTTCTTTAATTTTCAATTTTAAAGTAATTCCCAAAAGAAGAAGAAAAAAAAAAAAAAAAAACAAGAACAAGAAGCTTCAAAGTTTGAATTCCTGAAGTCCAGCAAGGCAACAAAACATAGGGAGATCAAAAACAAGCAAAAGACAAGATCATGGAAACTGGGAATGTTTAGTCATTGGTTACAGGTTTTCCTTCCAATTCACAATAGGGAGACAACTGTACAATTTTGATGAAGTATAGCTAACAATCAAAACCAAAATGTTGCCCAGATACAATTGAAACTGCAGCTTTAGAAGAAATGGCACCTTCCTCTTCATATACTTCTTCAATAGCCTCAAAACTTTAATAGTGCTTGTAGAAAATCAAATCTGAATAAGAATTATACATAATGAAGAAGAAAAACAAAGAAAACCTCTCAATTCATTGGACGGCAAAAAATTATTTTTCAATACACACATCAGAAAATATTTATAATGTTCTATTTATATATAACCAAAAGACCTAACTACCCTTTACCCTAATACAAAATTACATCTGAAAACCATCAAACTCACATTAAAAATAAAAGGATAGAAAGGTAAATATACATTCTAACATTTCCGTTCAAGATGGAGATTGGTAAGCAACCAATCCCAATTTGGACAGAAGAAAATGATGAGATCTGACAGCCAAAATCATGGTGAAAATATCTGTCAACTGTAACTTTGAAGGAACATGATTAGTAATAATAAAGTCTTTATTCAATTTATGCCTAAACAAATAACAATCAATTTTAAAATGTTTTGTTTTTTCATAAAATACAGAATTAGCATCAATGTACAAGGCTGCCTGATTGTCACAAGAAAGATCAATATGCAGCAATAAGGGAATGAAAAAATTCTGCAACAAATAAGTTAAAAACTGTAATTCACACACAGTAGTAGTCATGCTACGATACTCAATTTCAGTTGAGTTTCTAGTAATTGTAGCCTGCTTTTTAGTCTTCCAAGATATGAGAAAAGAGCAAAGGAAGATACAATAACCACTCACTGACCTTCTAGAAGTAGAACAAGAACCTCAGTCAGCATCACAATAAGCATGCAATTGGAAAGAACAGCTAGCAGGGAAAATAAACTAGTGGAAGGAGTATCTTTAAGATACTTAACAATATGCAAAGTTGCCTCCCAATGGCATTTCCTATGGATACTCATAAACTGACTTGTTGAGTGGAAAATGATATATCAAGTCTAGTGAGATTCAAGCATAGTAATCTGCCAATTAACCTTCTATACTTATCAGGATCCATCAAAATCTCAGAAGACTCATCATTTATAACTAAACCAACAGGCAAAGCTACTTTAGCAAGTTTACAATCTAAAAGACCAGCATCCTCAATAAGATCCATCACATATTTTCACTAGTTAAGATATAGACCTGCCATTGATCTATGGATTTCAATACCCAAGAAGAATTTGGCAAAACCAAGGTTTTTAATATTAAAAGCCTGGTCCAAAGCCAACTTCACAGAAGAAATATCTTTCTCAGTAGTACCAGTAAAGAACAAATCATTCACATAGACCAACAAAGCCTAAAAATCAGTGTTAGATTGCTTAACAAATAAATAATGATCATTGGCTGATCGTATAAAACCCAAAGCATGCAACTTAGCGATCAACTCAATGTTCTATTGTCTGGAAGCCTGTTTTAACCCATACAAAGACCTTTTTAATTTACAAACCAAGGCATTATCTGAAACAACGTAGCCAGTAGGAGGAACCATATAAATTTCTTCATCCAAGTAACCATGAAGAAAAGCATTATTAATATCCAGGTGATGTATTGGCCAATGCTTAGCAGAAGCAATAACCAAAAACAATCTTATTATAACTAGCTTGGCCATAAGGAAAAAGCTATCATGGAAGTTAATTCCCTCAATTTGATTATACTCTTTAGCAACCAATCTAGCTTTATACCTTTTTACAGACTCATCTGGCTTAAATTTAACTTTATAAACTCATTTACAGCCAATAAGTTTCTTACCAGGAGATAAAGAAGTTAATTCCCATGTATTATTCTGCTCAAGAGCAATCAACTCTTTATGCATAGCCTCTACCCAATTAGGATCAAGTTTAGCCTGATCATAGCTAACAGGTTCCTTAACAACAGATGCATTAGCTAGAAAATTCATATGAGCATAGTCTAAGTATGACAAAATAGAAGAAGGAAAAGAAGAAAGAGGATAAGAAGAAACAGAAGTAACATATTGATCCAGCCATTTAGGTTTCACTCTACTCCTAAAACTGAGTCTAGGAACCAGAGGCAAATCAACAGGAGGAGGAGAAGAAGAAGAAGTAGGAATAGCAGAAGTAGTAGAAGGATCAGAAGAACAAATAATATCAGTGGAATGCACATTAGAATCAGAAGATGGAGAAAAAAGAAAAGAATCAGGAGAATCAGGAGAAATAAGAGGTAAGACAGAAGAAGAATCTGAAGAAACAAAAGAGGATTGAAAAGAAAATATATGTTCAAAAAATTGGACATCCCTAGAGACTAAAAAAATATGTGTTTCTAAATTGTACAATTTATATGCTTTTTGACCAGCAACATAGCCAACAAACACACACTTAAAAGCTTTAGGGGCAAACTTATCTTTTTGAGGATGAACATTGGATGCATAACAAAGACAACCAAAGACCTTCAAGAAAGAATAATCAGGCAGTTTATTATGGAGGGCTTCGAAGGGAGTTTTCCATTGAAGAAAAGCTTTTCAGGCAAATGAGACTGAAACATAAGAGCCCTAACAATTTCAAGCAAATGCTTGTGTTTTCTTTCAACTATTCTATTTTGTTGTGGGGTATATAGAGTGGACTTCTGATGAATTATACCAAGACTTTTAAAAGAAATCTTGACATTGAAAATTGGTAAACTCAGTACCAATGTCATTACTAATTTGCTTGACAACTGTATTAAATTGGGTTTGAATCATAAGATAAAAGTGTTAGAGATGAGAAAATGCTTCTGTTTTAGTTTTAAGAAGAAATGTTCATGTAGCTCTAGAGAAATCATCCACAATTGTAAGGATTTAAGGAGCTCCAGTGACAGAAGCCAAAGAATAGGGACCCCAAAGATCCACATGAATAAGAGCAAACAACATAGACTCATGTGTATCATTAAGAGGAAAAGGAAGCCTATATTGCTTACTCAAAGGACATATACTACAAAGATGATTATCAACTGTTTTAACAGAAGAAGAAATAGTTAAATGTAGTATTTTATTCTTAGAAGTATGATCAAGTCTTTGATGTAATAAATTAAAAAATAAGGGCTTATTAGAGCAACATTACAAGAAATAAATGCATCTGTATCAAAAACAACAGAAGAATCTGATACAGTGCAGGCAAAATTGATGTAATTTTTATGTACATACCAAAGGCCATATGATGGTTAGATATTTCGCTTGCAGAGTAGGATCTTGTTATCATGCTCAATGAGGCATCCCGCAACCTATATGTATCAGTTTGAAACAAACGATAACTCACTATGGCATCATATTTAAAAGAAAGCAATTGTTCATCAATGTGCAACGTCAAACAAGATAAATGCAGAATTTGAACATACGCAGCGCCCTCATGTACACAAAAACTCATTTTTTGAAATCACAAGATTTTGGTAATGGGCAAATTAGTTCTAGAAAAAAAAATAACAATCTAATAAGAAATACATGCAGCATCCATTCCCTGCTCCTGACTTCAGTGAAGACTAATACAAACTTTGTCCACCCAATTTCCAACAGGGTCTTTGTACATATCATGGGATCCAAACCTCTTTTACTGCTACTCCAAGATAAAAGCGAATCTACATATGTTTTTGAAGCAGCCATGTTTTTTCCGCATTACTTTCCCCAATTTCAGCATCCCAGTTCACAACCTTCCAGGAAGAAATATTCTTCTTGAAGATGCCAAAATCTGTTCATCTTTCTCTACGGTGGTAATCATCTATTGATGTCAACTCGGTCTCTTAAAATTATGTCTTGTTGTGAGTCCTTTAGAGCACCAAGTCAAAGTCAATGATTTTGTTTTTTTGTGTCTTTCTTTAGAAAAACATCCTTATCCCGACATGAAACTCATAAATTCATCAGAACTAGAAGCTCCTATTTTCCTCATATTTTAGCTGTCAAATTAACTATCTTTTGGCAAAATTATGTTTCAGTCAATTTTAGTCGTTGAATAACACCATAGAATTGCCATAACATAATTCTTTTAATTATCAAGACTAGCTCCAAAACATAACCTATTGAGCCCAACAATGATCAATGATTAGCTCTCTCCTTCCATCAGCACTAACTTGTTAATGCTGTAGTCCCATCACATCACATGCTATGCAATTTATAAATGTACAGATAGTTGACATGCTCATTAATGTGCCTTGAATGAAAATACAAGTAAAGTAAGAATTTCCTCGTAATAATATCTAAACTACAATTTCATGCCTTTCTAGTCATTCATATGATATTCAGTTAAAACACAAGACATCATTACAAAGTTGCCAACAGGGAGCCTAGAAATCCAAATTGCAGGTCTCAACAATAGCCTCGAGCCTCATCAAGTGTTCTCTTCAAATCAACAGGAATCAAAGAGAATCATCTCCTCCCATAATTATTAGTAAAAGGTCTATTGTGCTCTGTCTATGTTGTATCCCCTTCTATGGTTTACTTGCCAATAGAAAAAGGGGATGGACATCAACAAAGATAATCAAATCACCTAAAAGTCCCAAACAAATCATAAGTTCATAACTCTTGAAACTATAGTATTTGACTGAGACTGATAATTGCAGGTGAATTCTATAATATTTTCCCTTGAGCAATTATTATATTAAATAGTAATTTAGAATCTCTATTGCAGGTAACTTTACAATGCTTCAGTTACATGCTTACAGTAACCACTTCTAACATCATCAAGTCAAAAAAGAGTATCAGCTGTAACTCACTCATGATTCCACTATTTTATGGCAAAGAATTCAATTACTGATGCTCTTCATATCCTCTAAACCTTTCTTCACCTTTGATTTCTAGTCTGCAAAATTTTTGCCACAATTCAAATGTCCCATTGCTATAATGCACATCATATTCTACCCTTGTGATATGAAAGTCAAAAACTTATTATGATTGAATTTTCATAATAGCAATTAATGTAAGTTGCATCTAGTCGAATGTCTAACCAGGAACTGGATACAACCATCACAAAGAAGCAAATTCAGAAGATATATGCAGAGGAAAATGTAACTCAACTATTTCAAAAACACATGTAATTGAACAGAATAGCAGAAACATTCAACACAGCCCTGCTATAATAATGCAAAATCACACCATTTTTGGGTTTTCATAGGCAATTTTGCCACAAATTGTGCAAACATCTCTCATCTTTTCCTCTCCATCAGGTATCTCGTGATTTGTTGCTCCACCTCACCACTGACAAAAATTGATCTTGCGAACATTTGCCTGCACAGAATAAAATTTATAAGGGAAAAGGACACTAAGGAGCAAAGAATTGAAAATAAATACATATAATTTAGGGCAAGATTATAAAGATACTAATTCCTTATCTTTATGTACCATTGTTATGTCAAATAAATTGTAACAAAATGGAAATGGAAAAACATTGACATGTATTACCAACAATAATTCCATCATTAACATTAATCTAAAATTAATCCAAGTTGCACAGATTATCTTTAAAACCAACATAAGCTACCAACATTACCATGAATTTTGAACGAATGTGATAATAAAACTAGTTATAAGTTTTAAATCTTTGCCCAACAATACTCTTATCTTGAGTAGCATTTTTTTAACAGACAAGAAGATCTAAAACCTAATAGGATTCCATGAGTAAATAACTAAATAGCCATCATAAGCCCCAAAAACTAATTCCTCAAATACAAATTTAAATTTTAGTCGCCAAAGAACAATTACGACATATTATATATAATATCAAAGGAAAAGAAAAATAAAAAAAAGGAACACATTTCCTTAGCAATATCAACAAAGTTAAAAATTGTAAAAGAAAAAATAAAGTAGAATTGAATTAAATAAAAACCCATAAACGGGAAGGACCTGAGGCACTAGAAGTAACTCACTGTTGACTGAAATACAACTGAAGGAGGAGCAGATGAAGAAGAAGATGAAGTGCCATCCATCTTGGACTCGGACCAAGTTGAGTGTGCATAAATCGACCTCAAAGAATTAACTTTTCGAGTTGAATAAGGAGATAATGTCAGAGAAGGTATAGTAGGTTCTTTGTTAATAGCAGAATAGGATAATGGGTTGGTAGAGATTAAGATAAAACTGGTAGTGCTATGTGGTTTCCAATTCCATCGATAAAACACTAACCCTGATGATGAACCCAGAAACTGTATTGCTTTTAGCATTGAATTTCGCAAACTCAAAAGGGATTCTTGAATCAGAGATTGAAATTTATCGAGAATTCTTTACAAATTAAAAACAACGACTGGTTTTTATGATCTTAGAAATCAAAGTCTTGTATCCCGCGTCGACTCGGTCTGTTTGAGCGAGTTCATACCGGGTTACAAACTGAGAATCTTCTGTTTGTGGTTCCTAAAGCCACATGTTCTCTAGTATTTTTTTGCAGCACTGAATTTTTATTTTCGGGCTATTTTTTAAGAACCAATAAAATGTAATGTATATTTATTAAGAAAAATAAAATGTAATGTATATATTAAGAATAATATTTCCAAAGATTAAAAAATCAAGAGAAGTAATGAACAAAAAGAATTCTGAAAACAAACTGATAACAAATATTCCTGCCAAATATCTTGAGTGAAATTTCCAACTAGCTAATAAATATTCTTGATCCTTCTAAATTCTCCTACATCTCCCATCCCCCCTCCCCTCCCCCTCAGCAACTCGTGTATTGTTGGATGTATGCTTAGGAGAAATAAACCCTTGTTTCAATTGATCTCAAACAATATGACAGCAGATATCGATATGTTTGGTGTGCTCATGGAAAATCGAATCCGCTGCAACATGCAATGCTACCTTGTTGTCACACCACAAAGAGATTGGTAACTGAGGTTGAAAATCTCATAATATATGCATTATCCTTTGAAGCTCACACATAGTTGCTGCCATACTTTTATATTCTGCTTCTGTTGAATATTTTGCTACTGTGTTTGTTTCTTTCACTTCCAGGATACAAACAAAAACCTGTTATAGAACGTCTAGAATCATGGCAGGATGCCCAATTTGCATCGCAATAGACTGTAAGCTCCAGTGTATTATCAGAAGGCTAAAATAAGCCCAAAGACGAACAACCTTTAAGTATTTAATGACAATACAACACTCCAATGCGACGTCGTTGGACTTTGAACAAATTGGCTCAAGCGATGCACAGCGAAAGTAATGTCAAGCCTTGTCTAACTCAAGCACAAAAGTCTTTCTACCATCCTTCTATATTTTTACAGATCATCCAATAGCTCACCAGACTTTGAAGTTAAGAGCGGACCTTTATGTATTGGTGTAGTGGCATGCTTGCATCCCAATAATCTAGCTTCTTTAACTAAATCAAGTATGTACTTATGCTGATTTATATAAGTACCACTTTCTGCCCTAGCCACCTCAAGGCCCAAGAAATATTTAGCATGTTCAAGGTCCTTGATAGTGAACTAAACATCTAAAAACTGTTTAGCTGCAAGGATGGCAGATTTTGAATTACCAGTAAGTAAAATATCGTCAACATAGATCAAAATAACCATAAACACATGAGAATCAACCTTGATGAACAAACAATGATCATGTTTTGATTGAATAAAACTAAAATCTTCCAGCTTAGATGTCAATTCAACGTTCCACTGTCTAGACGCTTGCTTCAACCCATACAAGGAGCGTCTTTGCTTATAAAACTCCCCTGGCTTTGCTTTGAAATGCCCATCTGGAGGTACCATAAACACTTCTTCATCTGCCATTTCCTTGTCATAAGAGTACAATGATCAACAATAGGTTTTTTATTTTGAGCAACAGGAAGATGTTTCATTACAGACTATGATGGGTGCCCAAGCCTTTGGTGCCACACACTTTAGTTGAACACTTTCTGTACAGTATGAACATTAAGAGTAACAATACAATTATTCTTATTTACAAGATAAGTAGTATTCAGTATATACAAGTTTTCTAGCACTCTCCCTTGAGCTAACACACTCTTAGTCTTCAGGTCCTGTAGAAAACAAGCATTCTTGTGAAATTGGAATTGGATAGGAGTATGTTTAGTTAAGGTACTGACTAATAAGAGATTGTACTTGAAGGAAAGTATGTAGAGAACATCATATAAAATCAATTTGTCTCCCAACCTAACTGTGCCTTTTTGATGCACTACAGTGACAGTCCCATTAGGAAAACGAACTTTGGTATGAGAGGTAGTATTTTGAAGGTTTTGAAAAAGGTTTTTATCTGCACAAAATGTTTGTTGAAGCTCCTGTGTCTATTATCCACATACCATAATTAGATTTAGAACAGTTTAAAGCAAGATTGAATATCAAACCTGCAAATTCAACTTCTGTAAAGTTTATGAACTGGTTATCCACTTGTTTACTTTTCAACAGCTTTGAGAGTTTCTATTGAATTATCATAGTGAGGGCTTGATTGTCTTGTTGCTGGCTAGTTTCTTCAACCACTTCATCTATTGGTGTGTCAACCATATTAACACGTGCACCTCTGAATTGTCCAGAAACTACTTCCTTCTGTGCTTAAGTTCTTTAAACCAATCCGGATACCAATGTAATTGGAAGCATTTCTCTCTCTCTTGACCTGCAACATTGCAAGAATCACCAAAACAATCTTCCTTTCTCTTAAAACCTTTCTTTCCAGAAAAGCCTTGTTTAGGAGAATTAAAACTTTTTACTACCATGGCATCAGTATCAATTGATTCAGACATCATCATACTCGCCTACCTTTGCTTTTCTACTCTAAGCACCATTGAGTAAATTTTATTCACAATTGGCAAAGGATCTAAAGTCAAGATCTGACTTCCAAGATCATCATATGATTGGTTCAATCCCATAAGAAACTGTAACACCTTGTCTTCATCATCCATTTTTGTTAACTTGAGATTCAAATCACATGTACACGCACCACAATTACACAAAGGAGTAACTCTTAACCTACTATAATCATCCCACAGCTTATTCAATTTGTTACAGTACATAGTTACTGTAGTGTTACCTTGTTCAATTGAGCTTATTTCTCTTTGCAATTGATATAGCAATGGTCCATTACTTTCTTTATATATCTCTTCAATCTTATCCCACAGAGTAAATAATATACAAAGTAAATAGAAGAAACAAAATTTCAAGGACAAGCTTCAATTCATAGCAACAATGGCAACTGGATCAGAACTCTGATCTGATACCATGAACAAAAAGAATTCTGAAAAACAGGGGCAAACGGAGAACTAAAGAGCAATAGAGGAAAAATGAATAACATGTGATTACCAGTTATAAGAATCATTTTTATACAATTGTACAACTAATTTAATCAAAACTAACAAACTTCTACACTATAACATCATGATAATAAAATTTTCAGCTAAAATATCTTGAGTGAAATTTTCAACTGGCTAATAAATATTCTGAATCCTTCTACATTCTCCTATAAGTAGAACTTGTAGTTTGCAGATAAAATAAAAATGTAAATTGTGCAAAAATATTCAAAATTTAACTGCTAACTATTAAAATCAAATTTGAAAATTTTTTCAATTTTTTATTTCTTTTTTTTTTTATCAAAAGAAAAGTTTGATTCTATTGCCAAATTGAACTACAGAAAATATATAACCAATTACCGGCTCAGCAACATATTAAAATACTTCTTCTTTGGCAAAGGTCAAATCAATATATTCTTAATAATTACTAATTTAGTCTCAAATTAATTATTTTAATTAAAGATATAAATATATATATATATATACTTAACCGGCTGGAATAGCTCAGCTGGCCATATGTTGTTACTCTCAATTAATAGGGCAGGGATTCGATCCCCATAAAACTGTATTTCGGTGGTCGAACTTTTTAAAAAAAAGAATATATATATATATACACACTTTAAATAGGAGTATAATAAAGAATTAATTAAAATTTAAGATAAATAAAAATATATATTTATGAATTTAGAATTAACGAATATTATTTTTTTTGTATTAATCATTCTTTTTGGAGTACTTGAAATATTTATGTAAATTAAAACAGTTTTTTATCTATCAAACTATATATTTAATAGTAAAAGAATATTATTTATTATTCATATTAAATAAATAATAATAATAGTCTGAAACAGTGATTTAAAATTGATTAATCCTTTTTTTGTTTAATAGTTTTACCTATGTCAAATTTTTAACAGTTAATGTTTTGAAAATAAATGAAAACAAGATTTTGATATTTACTTTGCGGATGTGCGATTGATAATATCAGTTTCAATTTTTTCTTTCATTACTGAAATTTGATTTAATCAATGGAATGGTTATTTTTTAAAATAATTAATTAATTAATTTTTAATTTAATTCATTAAAATATCCGAACAGTGAGAATGACTTGTTGGCATATTTCACATTGAACTAAATTCAAGTAAGGATTTATTAAAAAAAAAAAAATTCAAGGCTCAAATGCCAATCTTAAAATTTGAGCCAAATTATCATTAGAATTATATTTTGTTAAGTTATTTCACTGATTGTTATAGCTGTTTTATTATGCTTTTTGTGTAAGAGATATAAAATTTATTTTCCATTTTAATTTTTAATTTTTTGCATATATATTTTCTTTAGTATTATAAATTTTAAATTGAATATATACTTAGATTTAATGTTGCAATTTTATATATTAAAAATTAAATATCAAAATACATAATGACATATTAAGATAGTCAATGGTTTGGATTGGGAATTAGAATAGAATGGGAATTTCATTAGCCTATGAGAGAAAATGGGTTATTTTTCACTACTTTCATGATAATCAATTTTGATTTTTGGCTGTATTTAAAAAAATACTTTCATCAATAAAAAATAATGAAATTAAATTAATTAAAATATCTTTAAAAAACCTTAATTAATTAATTAATCAAAGACCTTCTTTAGTTAATTGAATTAATTTAAAAACACTTTTATTAATAAAAATAAAAAATTAATTTATTATGATATTTTTCATTAATTTTTGAGTTATCAAAGCAAAAATATTTCACATAAATATATGTTTGTGTATGTGCTATTGATTCCAATTTTAAAGTCATTATAATCTAAATAATTTTAAAAGGAATTAAATTAGATTGAACAAAACAAAAAATAAATAAATAAATAGTTATTTCAATTCTATTTTTTTTTTCATTTTAATTTCGATTTTGATTTTAAAGTTCAAACCAAATGTCCAGTAAAATCACAAACTTACTTTCTCAAGGAAGGAAAAAAATATAACCTACTACTGTTTGTGAAAGAATATTTTATGATTTTAAGCTCAATAACATTTAATAATTAATAACATAAAAGGTTGGGTATGTATTTAAATCAAAAGATTGATTATAACTTTCTCTATCATTAAATTTAAATTCTTATATATTTATTTTTATGAGTTTAAGATATGATAATATATATTTAAAAAAATTTCAAAGCATATGGAACAAATTAAAGATATAGTATTTCTTTTTGTTTGATAAAGTTGACAAATCGATTTCAAAATGAAACTACAAAAATTGTAATGCTATCAAATTTGGAATTATCATACTATAAAATAGGAAAACAAAGAGACAATGAATATTAATTAATATTTGACTTGTGAAAAATACATCAATTATATACTTGATAAAATTATAAATATTTTGCTGATTTTGTATGATAAAATTATAAATATATTGCTGATTTTGTAGTACCATAACATAACATATATGACAAGTTGATGTGTCATAAGATGGAGATTAATTTTCTTAACTAACATATAAAAGTTTTTATTAAAAAAAAATAGCAGCTCCAATTTAACACTGCTGCCAGTCCAAACCATTTTTTTGTATTAATTTTTCCTAAAGCTTTTATACAAAATAAATATAAATTAACTGTAATCAGTTAGTGTTCTAGATGTTTATTAACGGTCAACAAATTTAAAATAAATACAAATTCAGATTTCTAGAAGACTTCCTTGGACTAGAAGAACTCTTATGGCTTGTTAGAATGTACATATATATATATATATATGAATAAACGAGTGTGCAGATTTTTTGAAAAACGATATTACTGAGAGGTGGTTAAGGGAGTTAAAGACCTACAAATAGGTGGCGCCACCAAAGAATGGCGGCGGTTATACCAGGAGATGATTTGGCAAGAACAGTGATGGGAAGTAGGCGGAGCTTTGCGGACGTTCCTGACGGTATCGAAAGATGGGAACAGGATGAGGCGGCTCCGATGGACGGCCCTGCAGCGGTTACCGACATATGATCGGATGAGACAGGTAATACTAGTTGGAATTGAAGCGGATGTGAGGAAGCTTCGAATGCAGGATAAGAAAGAGTTAATGGAGAGTATATTGAATGATGCTCAGGATGATAATGAAGAGTTCCTTATGAGACTTAGAAATAGAATGGATAGGTCGGTTTTTTTAATATTTTATTTTCTTTTTTATTATGAAAATTCAAACTGAACTTGAATGTTTGGCGGTTTCAGGGTTGGAATTGATATCCCAAAGATTGAAGTCAGGTATGAGAATTTATCAGTCGAGGGAGATGTGCATATAGGAAGCAGAGCGCTACCTACTCTGATTAATGCTACTCTTAACTCAATAGAGGTTTGTTTGATTATTGTTTTGGTAATTTGATCAATAGAATTGATATTCAACTGCACAAAAAGGTTGATTTAATTAACTAATTTCTGATACCTGTAACAATAGAGTGTTCTTGGGTTGATTCGGCTTGCTACATTGAGGAAACGAAAAGTGCAGATTCTTAAAGCTATCAGTGGAATTGTCAAGCCATCCAGGTATTTTCAGCACAATGCTCATATTTTGGATGATAATTGATGATTTTTAATTATTGCTGAATAAGGTAATTTTTTCAGGATGACCCTACTACTTGGTCCTCTAGGTGCGGGGAAAACAACGTTTTTGCAAGGAAACTCGACCATGATCTTAAGGTATGTATGCTACCTCCTGTTATATGTTGTAAATTGATTGGTTTAATCTGTGGATGATTTTTCTGAACAGACAACTGGGAAAATCACGTATTGTGGTCATGAATTGCGGGAATTTGTTCCTGAGAGAACCTGTGCTTATATTAGTCAACATGATCTTCATCATGGAGAGATGACAGTTAGAGAGACATTGGATTTCTCTGGGCGGTGCTTGGGTGTAGGCACCAGATATGAAATGGTGGCAGAACTTTCAAGAAGAAAGAAAGAGGCAGGAATTAAGCCCGATACTAAGATTGATGCATTCATGAAAGCCGCAGCAATGTCAGGTCAAAAAACTAGTTTGGTTGCAGAATATGTTCTCAAGGTTGGTTTTTTTTTTTCTGCATTTCCAAATTGCAGTTGGTGCATCTCTCTTGTTCAGTTGAATTTCAAATACAAATTTGTAATTTCTGTTCAATCTTTGAGTACAGATACTTGGATTGGATATATGCGCGGATATTATGGTTGGGATGACATGCGTCGTGGTATTTCCGGAGGACAAAAGAAGCGTGTCACTACCGGTAAGTATATTTTGTCAGAGGAGATAAACTTTGGATTTATAAAAAATATCATTAATTAAAGTTGCTGGTATTTTTTAAAGATATATAGTCATTTCTTTCGCTGTCTGCTCTTTCTGAACAAATGCTTTAGTAAATGGTCAATGACTCAATATACTGATTATTTCATATTTGTGCTAACTGTTTCACACAGTTTTGGCAGCTTGGAAACCAGTCTAACATGATAGTTGCCATGTTTACTGAATCCAGGAGAAATGCTGGTAGCATTGGTGAAGCTACCTTAACGAGCCCCTTCTCTTCTTAAATATATATATATATATATATATATATAATATTTTTTAAAAATTTTTAAATTATTTATTAATTTTATTTTAAATTTTAAATTGTCCCCCTCTTTTTTTTTTTTACAAAAAGTCAAAAAAATTATAATAAATTATTTATTTTATAACCAATAGTTATCTTTTAAAAAATTGATAAAATATTGATAATATATAAATGCAAAAAAAAATAATAAAGAATATTACCCGGTCCGTTAGTGGCCTCCTTAGTATCAAAAAAGAAAGGGATAAATTTTTCAACTAAATTAATTTGAATTCATTTAATGAATTAAATAATTTATTTATTTTAATTATTTTTTAAAAAATTATATTTATTATTTAATTTTTTTCTCTTTATTTTATTTTTATTATGAATAATTTTATAAATTTAAAATTTTTTACACATATATATTAATATTTTTTTATTAATTAATTTTTTAATAATAAAAATATATTATTAATAAATTAATAAATTTATAAAATATTATTAAAATAAAAAAAGATAAATAATTACGGAGAAAATTTTCAAAAAAAAATTTTACCCTCTTTATTTTAAAGCCTGACTTTACCGCCATGCTGGTAGGACCAGCAAAGGTACTTCTAATGGATGAAATATCAACAGGATTGGACAGCTCCACCACTTTCCAGATTTGTCAGTTCTTGAAGCAAATGGTTCATATTATGGATGTAACCATGATCATTTCACTCCTCCAGCCAGCACCAGAGACATTTGAACTATTCGATGACATTATCCTACTTTCAGAAGGTCAGATTGTTTATCAAGGTCCACGTGAAAAGGTCCTTGAATACTTTGAACATAGGGTTTCAGATGTCCTGAAAGAAAAGGAGTTGCTGATTTTCTGCAAGAAGTAACTTCCAAGAAGGACCAAGAACAATATTGGTACAAGAATGATCAAACTTACAAATTTATCTCAGTTCCTGAATTTGTGCATGTGAGGGAATAAGAGTCAAAATCGAAACCCTAACAGAAATCGCCACGATCCAGAACACAAACAAACATCAAAACAAACAAACAAACAGAGTCGTTTTACTTGGTTCACCTTTACACACAGTAAAGGCTACATCCAAGGCGAGGAGACAAAACCCCTCAGTCAATCCCTTAGAAGCTTAGAATCGGCAGAAACAGATACAAGCCAAAGTCTCAGATTATCCCTCTCTCTCTCTGTTTACAAATAGTAAAGCTCACCTCTCTAACAAAATCACAAGAAAAACAAGCTCTCAAAACAGATCAAAGAACTCAGTACAGAGAACCAGAGGAAACACAGAAAGAACACTCTAGAACGCACTGACGGCCGAGAGAGAGAAAAATTACACAGCACACAGATAACAAGAGTATTTATATCAACCCTAAACACGTGCACAGGAGAACCACACGAGGCAGCTCTTCAATACTGCACACACAAAACGCACCGTATGGAATAAGAAAGGCATGAATCATCACGTGACTTTGAGTCACTTAAGACCCACAATCTCCACCTTGACTCCAAGTCTCCAAAGGGAATGACATCAGGAAATTGCCTCTTCACGGGTAATCACCAATCAGAAATATAATTTTTAAGCTTTCAAAACTCCAAGCATACCCAGGGCATCCTGAAATTTTGAAACAGAAACAGGTTTAGTCATAATATCAGCTGGATTAATATCAGTATGAATTTTTTCAACACTTACCTCACCTTTTGCAATAACAGTTCTTATAAAATGCAACCTGACATCTATATGTTTTGTTCTTTCATGAAACATATTATTTCTGCTCAAATGTATAAGAAAATTGAGAAAAGGAAAAGAAAGCTGGATTTAATAAAAAAAGCCTGATAAAATATATGCAAAATAAGAACTAGAAAATAGAGAATAGAGAACTGCAAATGAACATATTTTTCATTCTTTGCGTTCCAATTTTGAAAATGAAGAGAGAGAAAATTGAGGAAAGGAAAAGAAAGCTGGAAAATGAAAACAGAAAATACTTTCTGCAACTACATACTCCAAATCCATAATGCATAACTTCCAGAACAATTTCAGCCTAATAGATTACTTAGGGACCTCTTAATAGATTCATCACCTTGATATATGTTATAGATTTTGGCATATCAACATTAGAAGATAGATATGCATATTAAGCATGTAGGGACTTCAATTGTACTTACTTCTACCTGAACGCCTGGTTCCCTGGTTACTAGTCCAGTTCCCTCTGGCTCCTTTAGAGTATTGCTTTCTGAACCATGAGGGGCCTCTGCTTGGAGAGGGATCGTCCTCATCAAAATCATTTCTCCAATTCTGCAATGTCAGGAGAAAAATAATGCTTTGCAGAAACTCAAAAAATACCAATGTCCAGAAATTTAATAAGACTAGCAAAATATTATAAAAAAAAAAACAGTCGCAAAAATTCCCAATTTGTCAAAACTTCCCAGACTTTTTGTAGATAATCAAGTGTAGAACAAGAAGTACTAAGTACTGATAGGGATGGTGGAGGGGATAGGGGTTTTGCAAAACCCTGACCTGACTCCCCAAGAAAGAATATTTTTCATTTTTTAAATAATTTAAGTTTTCTTTTTTTATTCTATTTTATTTTCATATCTATATGTTTATTCATATATTTGTCTACATATCCATACAACACAATTTATCTTTAGAAAAAATTATACACTTAAAAAGTCGCAAAATATATAAATACAAATATATAGATAGAGAGTTTAAAAAAAATGCACACAGTATAACATATAGTTGAGAGCAGGACTGCTTATACTATTACCCAGACCCAAGTCAGGTTCTAAAATTAGAACCTGACCTGCAACTTTTTAAATAGGCAAGGTATCCATCAAATCTTATTGCCATTCCCAAATTTTTATACGAGGAAGACAAACAAAAACTACTGCAATCTCCACATGTAACAATATAACAAGATGACCCCAACAAGAAGAGACAATTTCCTATTATGATTGTTGTAAGAATAACTACACAAACAGTAACATGAGTTAGCAATAGTCAATTTTGCAAATTATGCTCAGATAGAAGAACTTGTATTTAAGTAAGATGCAAAACAAGATAAGATAGATGGGCCTGCCATAATGGACTCAAAATCTGATTCTTGGCATATTTTTGGCTGTTTAAATTCCAAATAAAGTCTGGTCTTTGTAAGCAACTATCAAACTGGATTGCCAGTCTGCCGTAACTCATCAGCAGATCATATTTATAAATGGGCTGAAAGCACTCTAAACAAATAAAAGGTTAAAAGAAGGCCCACAACAGTTACAGCTTATGGAATAAGGTATCACAGAAATAGAATTTAAGGTTTAGAAAGTCAGAGAGGAAAAAAAACTGAGGAAATCTTAAAGATCATATAGACATACATGCAATTCTTTATTGTCCTTTCCTTTTTTCTTTCTTGACTGATAAGATTTTAAATGTGAGACAGCCAATCTCAACTACCTTCCACCTAAGAAAGTCTAAGGGCCAGATGTTTACTCCCTTAATAACATTACTAGTTATTAGAGAGTGTGATGTAGCAAGAATGGCTCACCAGCGTGTAAGAAACTAACATTGATCTACACGGGCTATATTGCTTACATCAACAGATCTCTTCAAATTTTGAAATTGCAAATTGAGTAGTTCAAATGTAAACTTGCATACTAAGATACAATTTTTTTCATTCCATCATAAATCTAAGAGTATCAAAAAAGTACTTCAAATTTTCATAGAAAAAGTTTCATAACCACCATCATTTCCCTAAAGTAATTTATACCAAGTTATTAACATGCTAAACAGAAGGGTGGGGGTGAATGCATGGACTATGAAGAAAGCAACAATAACATTTAGCAACTAAGCAGGTGAGCAAACAATACCAATTCACAGTTTTATAGGTGGTAAAAATATGAACCAAGAAATATGTGTAAGAAATTATGCAATAGTATCAACATGATGATGCAAACCTGGAAAAAGTATTCTGTGTAAATACCAATATTTCGCAATAATGACTCCTTTCCGTGCTTCTTTCTTGACCTCCGTGAATAATTATTAGATCTCTATAAACAAGTAATTCCAATAAGCAAGAGAATACTACTATTTGATATCATAGTAAAAGACAAATTACAAATACCTAGGCAAGAATAATAACAATGACAAGGAAATATGGAAGGAAGGAAAAATATGACTAGCACATATCTGAAGAAACTGTAATGGAAAAATTAAAACAAAAAAGAATTGGCAAGAAAAAGTAGGTGACATAAAGAGGAATCAATGGAGAAACTCTAAAATTGCTCAAAAAAAGGGAGAAACTTTAAAAGACAAAATAAAAAACACGAAGATGAATAGAATGTGGAAACCTACAAAATCCACAAGGGGCCTACATTCCAAGCTGCATAAGATATCGGCAATATGGTTAATAACGCAGACTGTCACAGATAACCCATTAATTTCCTTCTCTTCCACATTTTGTAATGTTGTGATAGTAAAAACAATATTTCTATTACAATCTCCTTCCAACAGCATGTGCTGAAACATCATATTCATTGGTTTTACTTTGCAACCAAAAGAAACAATGTGGAGAAATTACACTAGTCTAAAAGCCAAGAGTCTTACTATCACACTAATCAGTGGCTTCCTCCGTTCAAAGATCAAGTGCCAACAGAAAATAAAGTGTGTATCTAAAGTAGATAAGAAAGTATATATCAGTAAACAAGTAGATAAGAAAAGAATGCATTTGTTATGTGTGATTGAATAATGAATGTACAGGTTCTATAGGATTCCTGTACTCTCCAATCAGGCCTACATGATAATAAAGGCTATTATCAGCATGTAATTCACAGTTGATATAACTATTAAATGCGAATATATTTTCAGGCTTATGTTACAACTATTCTCCGAGCATGCTTGTTTTTATCAGTGACTTGTAATGTCAAACTGCCAAGCCCTTTTTTAGGTATCCTTATCCAACATGTAAACTTTATAATAATGATAAGATTTAACTATTGAACTCAAATATCCTATCCCAATAACTTGCTACACAAACTCAGTCTGTTTCACAACCTAACTTCATTAACTTGTCATGAGCATGTTTTTGTCCATCCCTTCTTATGGCAAAGTTTCTCTTATCTAATGCATCCATCGCCTTCAGACAAGGATCAGAATCAGAAAACGAAGCTCATTGTCCACGTTATGCCATAATTCAAATTATCTTAAAAGACTTAATCCATTTGCATACAGAAGAAAGTGATCACTCACTCATACTTTACAAAGTTCTTCCATAGAAATGATTCCCAGACGGATACAAGGACAGACAACGGGGAAAAGAAAACAAGTTGAAGCAATTTTCTGATAATATTAATTAGTAGTTAGAAGGGAAAAAAAAAAAAACAATAGCCAATTTCAACGCCTATGCCAAATCGTATTTGATTTAATAATTTCAATATCTTAACTATAAAAAAAATCAAAGACCAAACATTAGGAGACAAACAATACATTTTCAATAAGAAATAGAATAGAGGAAGAAAGTAGCTGATTCATCCAGTTTCCTGCTAAAAGTTCAGATATTTGCAGTAAAAAAAAATCCGCAAATATTTGAAGGAAACAGAGGACACAAAGCATAATTTATTTCAATTCATAAATTTAGGAACAATAAAACAAAAGTAGCTTCTTTTACCAACTTATAAAGCAAGAAAAACAAGAAAAAGACTGAACGTAATAGTTAATTACAATTCTATTTCTTCTAACAAGCACGAACTATAAAATGGGCCAAACACAATAGCACCACAAAACATCGAAAATATTATCCGACAAATATATCGAAAACAGAACACAACCCACGTAAGAAAAACCAATAATTTGAGCAATGTAAATAATCAAATTCGCCTGTGCGAATAGAGAAAGGGAGAGAGAAACTAACAGAATCCCAAAAATTGCGTCTTTTGCGATCGAGAACAGGAGTAGAATGAAAAAGGGCAGCTCGCAGCTGAAAACAATTGCTTTGAGGGATGAAAATGGCCGCTTTTGAACCACTATTCATCATCTCTGCAATTCAAGGCCAGAGATAGAACGAGTTGTTAGTCTCTATGGGCTCCAAGCACTTTGGCGAGTCCACTCAATTAACTCGCTCGTTCATAGTTCATACATTTTGATTTAGAGGAAGTAGGTTCATAAAAATTTAAGACAGTGGTAGTAATTTTTTTTTTACCGTGAAAAAAAAAAAGTAGTTTTGCCCTTTTGAATTTTATGCGGGTGAAATTATTTCACTTTTCTTTTTCTAAATAAATTATGGAATGCCTTGTTTAAATCCATTTTTTTCGAGAGTAAAATAAATGATAAATTCTCCAAAATTTTGAATTTTTCTCTTAAAAAAATAGTAATTCTTTATTATATTAATAATTGTGTTATGATAAATTAATACTTAAATTTAATTTCAAATTAATTCCAATAATAATTTATTTATAGATGAATTTTTAATTGAGTTTTATTTTTTAAGAGAAAAATGATTTAATATTTTGACGAGTAAGTCTTGCTTATACATAAATATAAAAAAAAAGTCCCTAAAAAAATAAACGAAAAGGTCAATTAAAATGTCCCTAAATAAAAAATAAAAAAAAACAAAAAGGTCAATTAAAATATCTCATCACTAATAAAAATTAATCTATTATAATAATTTGTTGATTTAAGTCTAGTTAAAATATCTCATTATTGATAAAAAAAAAAAAAGTTTTCTAATTTAATAACTTGTTGATTTAAATCAAATTTTTATTGCTTCTCAAACTATAATTTATTTGACTTAAATTTTTTCTCGTTTTAAAAGAAAAAAATAATCTAATCGCATGTTAAATGGAATAAAACGGAAAAATATAAAAAAAAAAAATTGAACTATTCATGGCACATTGGATCTTAAAAAAAAAATTTATAAAAAAAAAATTTATTCATTCGTTTTTTTTTTTTTTTAGAACGACTCAATTTAGACACCGGCTACTAATTTAATATTTAAAAAGATAAAAAGTATTTTTTTTACTATAAATAGATAAATTTTTAATTAAAAAATAATATTTTCACTATCTTTCTCTCTTCAGTAATCTCTTCTTTCCCCTTCTTTTTCTTATTCTTCTTAAAGATTTATTTTGATTGCGAGATTTATTTTGATTGCCACACACACATATTGGTGTGGCTCTTTATTCTCCTTTTACTAACTATGGCCATGGTTCCGTGGCAATTTTGATGCATAAAATTATGAATCTTAATTTTAACCAATAAAATTCAATTCGGTTAAGGTTCGGACCCTTAAAAAAAAGATTAATTTCAGTTTCGGTTTAAATTAATTCTAATAATTTATTTTTTAAATAAAAATAACCATAATTCATAATATTTTTTTATGAGATTAAGCATTTAACTTATAAATTTGATAATACAAGTTAAAATTAAATAATATTAATTGTTAAATAATAATAATAAATTAACAATAATTATTATTATTATTAAATAATAGTAGTAATAATAATGGTAATTATAATGACAAATTTCTACAAATACAATTTTGTCATTATAAATACATTTATTTAACTATATAATTTTATATATTTAATATTGAAATTGAAGTGTAAGAAAAAAATTTAAAAAATTAACTCTAGGATTTTAATTTTTAACTAAAAATTATATATTTTTAATATATCTATGGTTATGGTTACCTTTTTCTTTATTGATTCTTCTTTTAATGTTCAATTTCAACTTAAGTTTTTAATGGAAGGAAAGAAGACAATTTCTGATCAATTGGATGGTATAGAATAGTGAAACAAAAGAGAAGGGTTATACTCTAGCAACCATGATCTCCCCACATCACCACCTCCTTCACCATTCTTTCTCCATTGAGGCGCCAACCAAATTGATTACGCCGTCATCATCGCCGCTCGTTTTAGCTAGTCAAATCTTTGTCAACAATGGGGCTTTACTTTAGAGTTGATTAGTTTTTCATGGTCATTGCAATTAGTTATTTCAACAGCCACCATTCTTTCAGAATTTCTCTCATATTGCATAATATATTAGATGTTAAAAGTTGAAAAAGAAATTTGGTATTTCTCTGTTGTGTATCTTATTGTCATGTTTTGTTGTACCATTTAATGACAAGGAAATAAATTGCTCAAAGAACATATGAATCAAACTTTTCCATATTTTTATTATTTGTGTTTGATTTTGTTGGTTGTTGAAAGAGCTTGTGAATTCAATATGATGACGAGGTGGACTCTTAGGGACTCTTGGTTTGAGTTCAGGTTCAGCTACTGACTCTCCTATCTGCAAGACGAGAGAAGAAATTATGCTCCAATGAAAAAATTTTGATGTCTAAGTCAGTGCTTAGTTTGTCTGCAGATAAATGAGTTAAGAGAGTTGAGAAAAAGATCATTTATGAGAATTCACTTCTATTTATAATTAAAGAGTATGTGACAAGGTCTGGACATATAGCGAATCTTTAAAGAATATTAGTATCATAAGTCGGCAGTGTTAAAAAATTGTCTCTCGATGTCTAAGAGGTTGGTAGTGTTACCCTATACTCAATGTCGAGGCCTATTGATCACTTGATAGCTCAGTCTTAACCTTGATAGGATACCGGGCTCAATCTCTGAGCCCAATGAATAGGGGGTTGTACCACAATCAAATGGGTGATAATAATCTAATGTTTGTTGTATTTTTCACTTCCAAAGCTGGTGTTGTTTTTATTTTCTCTTATTCTTAATCTTCTTTAAGATTTCAAGATTTGATTCAAGAGAATAACTCATTCTTTAAAGTCATTTAAAGTTGTAAAAAATTGAAAGAAGTAATGAATTTGAAAAGATTGGTAGATCGTGGCTTGTTATTTTTATCAATGAAACAATAAAAGTCAAATAATACGAATCAGTAAGGCAAAAGGAGGAGAAAGAGCCACAATAGTGTTTGTGGCAATCAAAGTGAATCTTTAAGAAAATGGAGGAGGAGAGAAAAGAGAGTACCAAGGTTATTTTTATATTAAAAATTATTTATTTATAGTAAAAAAGGTACAATTTTTTCTTTTTAAATATTGACT
The DNA here is from genome assembly GCA_947685225.1 of Garcia nutans. NCBI lineage: Eukaryota > Viridiplantae > Streptophyta > Magnoliopsida > Malpighiales > Euphorbiaceae > Garcia > Garcia nutans. The sequence continues at coordinate 6,102,786 of CANTUV010000060.1, forward strand.
TAGGAGGACCCACAAGGTCAACAAATAGAAAATAAATGACAGTTTATTGTTCCATTAAATCGAAGTCAAGATTGAGACATTTAACAAAAAAAAAATGAATTGATGAAAAAGAAAATTTAAGATACAATATGTGATACTACAAATAGTTTATGGTCATTTTTATACATTTTTTCAAATAAAAACTTTTTTTTCAAGAGATAAACAGGAGAATTTTTTTAATGGAAGAAAAAAATTTTAAATGAGAGAAAGGGAGTACACAAATCATATGAAAAGTAATGGTGGAGTCTCACCAATTTTTCCAATATCTGGTATGTAATTAATAATTATATCATAGTTATATCTATAATTTTCAAGTGAATATATTTATATTGATTTTTTAGTAGGTGAAAACGAAAAATTAGATTTAAATTTGAGTGTATTAACCAAAGTATATATGTAGTTAGTACCAAATTATTTTTTATTAATTTAAAATGTTGAGTTTTAATTCCAACTTTAGTTAAATTGTTGAACTTAGAGTACTGCCTTTAATTAAAAAAACATTGATAGTTTATTAATCGAATAATAAGTAAATAAAGTGTGGTTATAGGGCTTCGTTTTCTCTCTTTTCTCAGTTTGAGATTGTAGCCACCACCACTCTTTGTTTGGTTGCATAATTAGATTTAGGGCAGTCGATGACTAAACGGCCCTAGATCTTCTCTTTTTCATTTTTTTTCTTTAGTTTTCCTAATAAATAAGGGGTTTGGTTAATAGATTTCTTAGATCTAGACTATTTTGGCCCTCTTTTCTCTACCTCCATGGTGTTTGTAGTTCTTATTTTTGTAAAAACAAACTTATCAATCTTTGACATATCATTATGCAAGTTTATTCAAGTTGGGTCCTTTCTCTGTTCTTTTTATCTATGATGAGGCATCCTTCGTGGCTACTCAATTCAAAATATCATTATGATGTTATTTATATGAACTATTATAATAATATTATGGGATTATAAATCCTTTTATGTTTTGTAATTTGATAATTATAGATTATTTGTAGCATCGTGTGGGATCTTCAAATAATTAACTTGTGAATTTTTAATAAAATAGCTCGCGAGACAATCGAGTCGAATATATCTTAACTTAGATTATGACTCATTTAGCACATGAATAGTTTTAACTCAAGTTTAAATAACTTGGCTTATTTATAACTCTAAAAATATATTTTTCTCTTGGTATGTTGAAATTCGACTTAAAATCGCATTATCACTGTATTGTAGGGTTTGCATCATAATATTTTAACGACAATGTTATATGTTTATTGTATTATAACTTCAATTAAAATATTATACACGTTAAAATAATTTATGAAATATTTATAGAAATATTTTTTTAAAATATATAAATTTATATTTCTAATAAAAATAATTAATTTTTTAAATTTTTTAAAAGAATATATATCAGTTAATTTGAAATATATTTTACCAATTAATATATTTTAATATATCGGGTAATTTACACTGGTCATTTCTCGGGAATTCTCATTATAATATCATCGTCCCTAACTTCAAAATGTTAGACCATCAATCCTCAACTATCTATGGTTGTAATAAGTAGCCCTTCCATCAATTTATCACACAATCCACTAATAGTGATCCTATGTATTGTGCATACATGTTCCACCTCATCAATCTAAACCAATTGTCCCTATCAACTTTCTATTTTGTGCGTAGCCCAAGAAACACATCTCTCCTTATTTATCTCGGCTCTATTGCTGCATTCTACTTTCTCTAGTGTTCAAAGTGAAACTCTAGGAAAATTCATTAAATCTTTAACCAAATAATCTACAGATTTTTCACTTAATCTAAAGATTGTTAGAAATTTATGGTGAATTTTTTGGCCCTGTTTATGAATGCAGCGTGTAATAGTTATAATAATAATAATGCTACCACTATTATTAACATTATTAATAATAATGATAATAGTAATAATAATTATTATAATAGTAGTAGTGGTGGTGGTGGTAGTTGAATAGTAATAGTAAAAAAGAAAGAAAAAAGGATGGTAAAGGTTTAAAGATGATGATGATGATGATGGTGGTGATGGTGATAATAATAATAATATATTAAAAGATAAGAATGAAAATAAGAAGAAATTTTCTGTTTTTCTTCTTCTTTCTTTGCCCGAGACTTTCATAAAAAAAAAAAAACAATCTCACTTAATTTCTACCTAAAATCAAAAGATTCTAGTGAATTTTGAAGAAAAATTTAAAAATTCAAGTTAGTATATTATTTTTAAGTTAAATTTTAAGAATTGTAGTTTATCTAAATTTAAAAATTAAGGAGAAAATTTATTTATGTTGAAAAAGAATATGTATATGAAGTGAATATGATGATTATATGTTGAATTTATGATTAATTAGTTGAATTGAGCTAGAATTAAGAAATTATAGTTTATGAAATTTTTAAATTTAGATTTTTGATGAAGTTTGCTTAGGTTTAGAGTAATTAAGAGTTAGCTAGAGTATTTTAAATATAAATATGTGTTTAATTGAAGAATTAAATATTTTATTAGTTTAAGAATATTTTGTTCAATTTAATTAAAGTGGTAGAGTTTAGAATTCTTTGAAATTAAAGCTTGGAATGTGAAATTAAATTAATTTTGGAGATAATTGAGACTTGTATTTACTTTGAAAATATTTAATTAATATTGTTATATTTTTTATATAAACTTAATTTGGTATTATTTTTAAATTGTTACTTGAATATATTTGTAAAATTTATATTAAATTATATGAATTATAGTATAAATATTTTTTATATTAATTTTTAAATTATTACTTGATTATTTGTGAAACTTAAAAAATAATTTTATGAATTTTAAAATAAATATTTTAAAGAGAGGTTTTAGTTGATTAATTAAATTGAATATTATTATATTATGAAATTTTTGTAGTTTATAAAATGGATTAAAGTATCATAAAAATTAATTGATTACTAAGATTATTCCAATTTTAAATTATTAATTAAATAAATTATAAAAAATTTATATAAATATATATTATTGATTATGTGATTTTTGATGAGTGATGAAAAATAATGCAAATAATGATTTGAGATGAATTTTGAAAAAATTGGTGAAAGTGTTATGGAAATTATATATATATATATTGGTGGAAATTGATGAAAATATTATTGCGTTTTAAATGCCCTACATGTGTTCTTAATTTTTAATAATAGGTTTGGCACTGTCAAGTTAACATGCCAACGATTATGAATGCGCAATGGTGTGATTATTATATTTATGCGTACAGATATGATATTACGGTATCGCAATGCTACAACGTTGAGATACTACAGTGTTAAGGGACTTATAATTATTATATTTATATACTTTCGGGCGAAATACTTCGATATCGTGACAATTTATCTCCGTTGTCAAGACTTACGGGTCACGATGGGCTAATTCAATATTATCGAAGCTTAGACAATTGCGTTTGGGCATAATTTAAGTACATCGAAATGTGAAATGTTGCAAATGTGAAATTATTTAAAATATGATTATTTCCTTTACGAAAGATATTATGTTTAAATTGATGTGAATTGAGTTTAATTATTTAATTAATTATTTTTAAAATAAATATCATTAAGCTATACAATTTAGTGCGATTAAACTTTATCGCATAGGTAATGGATATATAAATGGAACAAATACTGATAAATTTGAGAAAATTTAGATTTGAAGTTAATTAAAAAGCTTAAAAAATTTTCCACAAGACTGTTCTTACTAATGCTGCATATCATGTATAGTTTGCGCTTTCAATAAATTTTAGTTTTATAATTACAACTATTTTATATTTGATAAATCAATTAAGATTTTGTAAATGTTCTATTAATAAACGTTGTATAAATATTATTTTATGCTAATTTGGATTGATTAAATTGAAGCAATTATGAAGTTTAAGGAAATTGAATTTTAAAAGTATATTTTTCTATAAAATTTTTAATTTTAAAGATTTGGTACTAATTATTTTATAAATAAAATTCTAGCGAATTTTTTTAAATTTTTTATATAATTTAATTGAGGCAGTATTTAAATTAATATTATTTATTTACTATAAATATATACATGTAATATTCAAATTTTTGAATTATTTTTAAAATTTTATTTAATTAAAATTTTTATTGAGAATTTTTAAATATTTAATTGGCATAGCTCTCTTGTATTCTATGTATATATTTAAATATATATATATATATATAGTATAAGGAAATTACGCGACGAGTAAACTCCTCTCCACCACCTTCAAACATCTGTTATGATGTAAATTGAATGCAACTAAATAAATTTAATTAATTAATTAATCATAATTTGGTATTTAAGTGCTCTCTCTTTCTTTGTGTTTCTTCTAAACTTTTTCTCCCACTTTGCATATTCTTCGCATCCTTTTAATTAACTTATTTGAGGAAATTCAAATTATCGTTTTGAAATTGGACTTTCTCAAGATATATAGAGAATGAGTTGAATTGTTGGTGGTGTGAGCTTTGGATCTGAATGGACAACAATATTTTATTAAGAATTAATAGTTATTATCTTCTTTTATTTGAGTGTTTCTTCTTACAAATTAAAAATAAGAAATAAAAATTAAAAATAAATAGAATACAACATTAGTTCTTCCCCCTAGAACTAAACTGGTATTGGTGGAGCAGGCCAGCACCATGCCGCAGTGCAACGCATGGAAGACCTTCCAGAGGCCCAATAGCAAGCTATTGTAGCGGCCTCTTCCCCCTAGAAAAATTAATTTAATATCATGTGGACCAATAGCCCACGTATCAGATATTAAACTGATAAGAACAGATACTACACTTGATCTTAGCCAAAAGGCCGAGAAAGGTATGATTTCTAATGCCTTCAGAACTTCATTTTATAGTTTCTTTCATGTTCCTATTCCTTTGTTAAGCTCGATGTGGGATTCCGTGTTGGGTCACTCCCTGCCTTGGATTGGAGAAACAAAGTATATGCTTTCTTTAGTGAAATGTTTGCATAAAATGATTAATGAAATTATTATTATTATTATTATTATTATTATTATTATTATTATTATTATTATTATTATTATCATTAAACAAAAAAAATACTAAGATTATTTTTAAAAAAACATAACCTTCCCTCTTTCAATAATATGATAATTATCTTCATATGCACTTTTCTCCATTTATTATTGTATAATTTTTTTTAGTTAATTTGACTTTGATTGAGATTTAAAATTTAAAATTAAATTATATAAATAATTTTATTATAATTACATTAAAGTTCACTAATTTTTAAATAAATTATGAATTTTAATATACTAGCTTCACCCTTTTGCCTTTTTTTCTTCAGATTTATAATAAATTTAATATTTTATGAATTAAATAAATAAAAGCTAATTTATTTTTAAAATAAATTTATTTTTTAAACATATAAATTACTGATTACATGTTATTTATTGAAAAGATTTGCAATAAGTTTCTCAATTTAAAAATAATTCAAATAATTATAAAGGGAGCTATAGTTAAAATAAAATAATTATTAAATAATAACTTTTTTTAATATTTATGACAATTTCTTTATGTGTTATTTTTAATTTATAATAATTTTATATTCTATGAATAAATCAAATAATGAAGTAATTTATTGAATGGAATCTATTTCTTTTCAAATGTTTGTGTATTAAAATTTGATTAGAGTTCTTACGACCAAAAAACTAATTTCATATCTTTCCAAATTATAGAAAATTAAAATTTTAAAATAATATAATTGTACAAAGTAATATGATGAAAATCTTTAAAATTTAAAAACTTCAAAATGATTAACATGCTCAGTGGCAAAACTATTATGGGATCGTGTGTGGTCACACAATCCCCCCCTCACAGGTGATAAGAAGAGGAGGCCACCGGTGGTACAAAACTCAGCCCCCATCATGCACAGTTATTCGCAGCGAAGGATTGAAGAACCATTCGCTGCAAATAAAATTTATTTTTTTTTAAATTGGTCTCTGGTGAAACGACTTCGTTTCGCAGAGACGTATTTATTTTTTTAAATTTAGCCCCTATTGAAACGACGTGGAGCTAAATTAAAAAAAATAAATGCGAGGGACCGATTAAAAAAATTTTAATAGGGCTGTGTGAAAAAATCACGCAGCCCTTGTCTCTGCCTCCCTCCCCCAGCAGCCCTCATCTCACTCCCAGTCAGGCAAGCCACAGCTCCACCAGAGCCGAGGTACTGCCCGCCACTCTTTTTTTATCGGACTACAGCTGCACGCCGATCCCCTAAACAAAAATCTAGTTCCGCCACTGAACATGCTATTTTAATTTTTTTCAGTCACATTATTTTTTTATATGAACATTAGTATTAGTTTAGAATTGCATATTGTTATAGATTTTTTTTTTGAGTATAATATAATTTTTGCACTTCCCTGTTGTAGTGTTTTTTAAAGAAAAACTATCTTTCAGTCTTATGAGGGTATAATATGTCTTCATTCGAATCTAATCACAGGTCGAATTTAAATTTAGAAACGCTAAATTTTTAAAGATATGGCCTGCCCACCCATAAATTTTTTCATGAATTAAAAACCTGAAGCCCAGCCCACCGAAAACTATTTCGGACCGTTTCAAATTAAATAACCAAAATAATAATCAATTTTTTATATATTTTTACTTTAGTTTTTTTTATATAGAGGATATAGTTTATGAAATAATCTTTTAAAAGTTAGTATATTAAAAATAATGTAATTGATATTAATCATATATAATTTGTGAAATATTATTATAGTAATTATATATTCAATAATTAATATAAAAATAGTATTTACTTATAGCTAAAATTATTTTTATTGTACATAATTTTTAAAAGTAAAAAATATATGAATAATATTATTAAAAAATACATGAATAAATATATATAACTTATACAATTTAAAAATGAGATATAATTTTCAATTTATATTAAAAATTGTATTATAATACTTCTTTATTAATATTTCTCTATAGGTGAACTTACATTTATTTATAAAAACTAATGAATTTTATTACTAGTTTGAAAAATATTTAAATCTTTTATTAATTAAATTTTTATCTTCTTATAATATACTTTTACTATATAATAATTTTAGTTAATAAATTTTTTTAAAAAAAATTAGTTAATAAAATTTAGTATCAAAAGTACTGATTCTCAAACCTAATTACCCCAAAAATTATAAAATAATATAATACAGATATTTTTATATATGTAACCATTCTAGATTTTATATTTTTAAAATTTTTAACCTTTAAAACAGTTTTGGTAATTTTTTAAATATCTTAATTAAACCGTACTCATTCCTATCTAAATCTAGGATTTATTGGACCTAGACTTGCTCTAGGACCGACATTGTATATAACTGTATAAAAATACAATGTTACCCCATTAAACATATTTTAAAGGAACATTTTGAATGTGCAGTTTCCTTTTTTTTTTTTTCAAAAAATCATTATTATTTTCTTTTATTTGAGTGTTTCTTCTAATAATTCATACATGGTAAAATATGAAATTCAATTTAAGTTGTTAAAATCAATTTAAGTTGTTAAAATTGTGAGTGAACCACGCATTTCTCTTTTGCAGCCACTAGCTGGTAGCCCAAGATTTCCTAATGGGGCGAAGAAATGAGCACCAGCTAGCATGCGCAGTCCAGATCCTGATTCTATATTTCAGGGCCAAGGGGTTTAATTCTTGTTGGGCTAAAGTTTCCTTAATTTTCAACTCTTTAGCTTCTATTTTCTTTTCTTTTCTTTTTGTTTTTCACTAATTTCATGAAACATATCTACCTAAAGTTTAAAAGTAGCCAAGGCTTTGACAATGTTAGATTTAGAGGATACTGATATAAACTCATATGAGAATATGTAAGAAGGAAAATTCTATCATTCTATCATAGATATGATGTTTATACGCCCAACCAATAATAAATAATAAAAAGAATGATAATAGAAAAAACTAAATTTATTTAATTTTTATTATTTGAGTATATATATATTCATTTCAGAATAGAAGAATATTCATTTTATTTTTATTTAATTTTGATTTCAGATCTCATCATTTTATATGTGATTTTTTTTTTGGTAAGTATTTTATAAGTGATTTTGACACTGCAAGAATCAAAATATATATTATTAAGAAGTTAGGCTTTATCACTCACTGCCAAAAAAAGAAAGCATTTACAGTTATGACAAAATTAATCGCTAAAACTATAAAATCATATGGCTAAAATAATTAGCTACAATATAAATTTGTGTTATTAAAAATAGTATAATAAAAAATTAATCACAATTTTTTTATTTTTATAGTTAAGAATATAATTATTTTATTTTATAAATAATTTTATTGTAACTAAAAGATTAAATATTTTGCCATAAAATAAATAAATTTATAGCAATTAATTAATATTAGACCCGCAAAATTAATATTTGTAACTATATATATATATTAGTTATGCCATTAATAAATTTGTAACTAAAGAAGTCAATGAGTGCCACAGCTACAAATTTATGACAAATATATTAACATGCTAACCACGAATTAAATAATTCCATAGTTAAAATACTTATTTCTTGTTATGATCAAAAATACTAATTTCATAACAATATATATATATATATTTCAGCAAATAAGTCATTTGCTATAAAAATAATAAATTTGTAGCAAAAATAAACAACAAATTACTTCAAATAAATTTATATTATTTTTTATACATTAGCTATAAATCTAATATATCCATAACAAAAAAATAACTTATATTTAATATGGCTAAAATGCTTAATTTTTAGCTACAATCCTAATAAATGATAGCTAAATATCATAATTAATTATCAAGAAAAATATATGTTAAAAAAAAAAGCAAATATTATTGAAAGCATTTACTTAAAAACTAATTTAGAGACTGAAAAAAATTAAATTAATTTAGACTGCTCTAATAAAAATTGCTCTTTCTGAGTCTCTCGCACATTTGCTATTAGATATTAATATGACTTTTTATAATCGATGTGGGAATCCTAACCTATTCTATTGTTCATACGATAAATGAAGCTAAGAATATGGGAAGTTAGCTTTAACAGATAAGTGTTATTAATTTTAACCAATTATGTACCATATTAGTACATAAATAAAATTATTTTAATAAAAACTCATATTACATTGTCACTTTCTTTGCTCTTTCAATCATTCTCTTGATTTTCTCTAGCTTTTGGCTTTGACATTCCTTGCAAAAATTTCTATTATTTAATTATTATTCTAATCGGAAATTTTTATCATATATATTATATCAAAAACATGATAATGGAAAAAAAATTGCAATTGAAAATCATAAATATTACCATTATTTTAATGGATTTTTTTTTAATATTAAATTTCAAATTAGAATTATAAATTCGTACCCTACTTTACTCGAGTTCATACTTAATTTTTATAATTCATTTCATTAATTTAATATTGAAATTCAAAACAAATAATCTCACTATACATTCTAACTAAAAATTTTATTATATGCAAAACAATTCTATCTAACAACCTAAGATTTCTAACCATGCTTTAATTTCCATATAAAGCAATAAAATTTGGTTATCTCGTGGATGTCAGTTTACAAACTTTATTTTAATATATATAAATAAATCTAAAATAATTTATAGCTTATAGCCTCAAATTGCTTGGTACAAACAAAGTTGAATAAATATATTTTCTTATTGTCGGTCTTCTAAGTAATCTTTTGCTTTCAGTTTTTTCTTTTTTTAGATGCATATTATGACATTATAAAAAAATATGATAGAAAATTTAATATATAAATGCTATATCTTATAACAAATTAGTTAATAAATATTTTAATTTATCACAAATCAATCATGTATAATAATAAATTATTATTAGTCACTAATATTTATTTATGTGGCTATAATTAAAATTTTATAATTATTTTTTATAAACTTTAAATCTTTTGTGGCTAATTGAATTAAGTAGCTATATTATTTTAGTGTAGATAAGGTATGTAATATTAGCTATAAGATGTATCAAATTAATTTTAGCTACACATATTATATCTCATGACAAATTAATTGTTAAAAATTTTAATTTGCTACACATCAACTATTTGTACGATAATAAAATATTATTAGTCATTAATTTACTTATGCGGCTAGAATTGAAACTTTTAACTATCCTTATTATAAGTTTTAAAATTTTATAATTAATTAAATTAAATAGCTATATTATTTTAGTGTGGCTAATATATTATGGCTAAATTTAAATTTATTATCATAATTTTAAAATATTATAACAAGAATAATATATTTGTTATGGATAATTAATTTTATAATTAATTAATTTAACTAAATTATATATAGTTACGAAAATTTAATATTCTTGTAGCTACAAAAATTCAATATCCACCAAAGGTTGTTTGCGAAATTGTAAGATTATCAAATCTTGGAAGACTATGATTTATGATTGACAATGATTTTATATTTTTTAAACAGGATTTGCAAAAAAAAAAACACATATAATAATGATTTTTTTATTTAGTATTATATATAGGAGCACTAAATTAATTTGTTCTCGAGAATACATAAAAATTGAAAAAATTAATCATTGGATATTTGCGAAATAAGACTGAAAAGTAATAGTTGTTTACATTAAATTATCTAGTTCAGGTACAAATGATATTTTTTAAATTAGATCGATCATTTAAATTTAATATGATACATGAAAGTTGATCTGCAATACAATTTTACTATAAAAAAAATCTTATATTACAACACAAATATAAATTACAATTTGTGAATTTATTAGATTACTTAGAGCATGTTATTCTTTAATTCAAGGGATAATATATCTTTAACTTTTTATATTTATCTGTTTTGATTATTTTATCTTATATATTTATTATTTTATATATTTATTTATTTTATACTAATAAATATATATATATATATATTAGTCATTTTGCTTTATGTATTTATCTATTTCAGACTTAATAGACATCACAATAAAAGTAATATTATACATTGATGTAAATATTTTTTTGGTGTATAATATATTAATATAAGAGGTGAACTAATCAATATATGTGATACAAAATAAATAAATATAAAAGGTGAAATGATAAATAAATAAACATAGGGAGCAAAGTGATTTAAGCAAACAAGTAAAGCTGCATACATAATGTGCCTTAATTGAATTAGATCCGAGTTCTGCAATCTACCAAATGTCCAATGATTGCACAAGACTTCAAGAGCACGAGGCTTCGGGTTTGAAGTTTCTAAGCGCACCAAGCACAACACAAAAAATTCATGACATCTTTTATTGTACAAAAGCAAAAAAAAACACTTTTTTTTTTTAAAACACAGCCACATGCATAAAGGTATAGAAAGTTTCTGTCTGCCTGAATATAAAGAGCTGGATGGTCACTAATTCACTCTTAAGAAAAAGCAGCATTGACATGCAGGGTTGGCCCAAATCCTTAGCAATCATAGCCTTGTTTTTTTAAAGTTAGTTGATTTTAGTTCTATTCACATGACTAGCTATGTATATCTTACATTACAAATCTCATTTTGTTCACTTAATGATGTTTGTTCTTTGTTAATTATTATTCAATTAAAAAAATGCAATTTTTTTTGTTTGTTTCCCACTAACAATTTTGTGGTTAATTATTATATATGTCACTTCTATCTTAAATCTTTTAAAATGTATCATATTAATGTTTGAATAATTATTTTCTTCTGATGAATTTTTTTAAAAAATTTTAAAAATAATTTTATATAAGTGTTTTTACTGTTTTTCTGTTATTGAAATGCTGATTTAAAATTATAAACCAATAAGGTTGGTGAAAGGATGAGAAATTTTTTGTTTTTGAGTGGTTAAACAGTAAAATAAGATTTTACATAAAATTGGAAAATTGTAAATTAAGAAAGATGAAAGTTGCAAAATACTTATGTATAAAAGTTAATTAAAAAGTTTATCATAATATAAGACCATACCAATGAGGATGTTTTTTTTTTTTTTATCTCGGTCCCACTTTGAGATTGGGATCGTATAACTTATTCTACTGTGAGATAAGTTCCACGCCCTTTTTGGAGGGATTCCAATAAGGAACTGCCATAAAAAATATAAATTTTAATAAAAAAAATTTGTAATTTTTTGTAAATAAAAGTAATAATTTTTAATAAAATAATATTTTTATGTAAGTAATAATTTTTTTAAATGATACATTTTTAATAAAAATAATAATTTGTTAATAAGAATAATAATTTATTAAAATATATTATTTTTAATTATGTAGTTTATTTTTGAAAATATCATTTTATTTATTAAGTATTAATTTTAAATAAAATAATTTAAATTTTTTTAATATTTTTATGTAATTAAAAATTAACCTAATCAAAATTAATATATTAATTAAATCAAATAAAATTTTTATATGGCTAAATAATTTTATTATTTCATAATAAAATAAATTAATATTTAAAATTTAATTATTAAAATAAAATAATAAATAAAATAAATATAAAAATAGAATCCATTAAAATGAGACTTGACACTCACCGTTGGAGAACCAAATCTCACTAAATACCTACGTGACATTTTAGTAAAATCCAAGTCCCTCCCCCATTGGAGATGCTATGAAGTTATCCCAATACCAAAATGGCATATTTTAAAAGGTTAAGAAGTTTATTTTTTATTGTTATTGGTTTTCACTTTTTAAATTTTTATTGGTTTTATTTTATACTTTTTAAATTTTTATTGGTTTTATTTTATTTTATTTTTAATTATTTAAAAAACAAAAAATAAATAAATAAGTCTCGTAATGTCACCTGATCATTTTTAACATGAATCTAGATAATAATACTTCATAAACTTATTTATATCTCATTTTTTAATATGAATTGAGATGATAATATTTTAGAAATTTATTTAGATCTTTGGCGATTACAAAACCATGCATGGAATAAAATAGTAAAATATTAGGAAGAATGGAGGATTGGAGCTCCACTCCTCAAGACCAGAAACTGAATTTACTGCCTTTTTTGGACAATAAGTAACTCTATATAAATGTATATTGGCTGATCTTTTGAGAAACGCAAATTCACAAGAGTTTAACTTTGTGCTTAAAAAATATATAAAATGAGTCAAACTAACCTGCTAAACCTTCATTGCATCGTAACGCTTGAGCACGAGTGATAGTGGATACAGTAGTCATAAAATTTATTTTATTTAAATTTAAACATGTTTAAATTTAAATTATTTATACTCATTCAAAATATAATTATAGTTATAATTTTATTATTAATATTTATTTTAAACCTGTTTAATATTACTCTTGCTCATTTAAATATAAAAAATTTAAAAATATTATAAAACTATAATTATACAATTATAATTTTTTAATTAAATAATTATAAATTAAAATTCAATACTAACAAAATTTTATTAAAATAATTGTATATCATATAATTTTATAATTAAAATAAAATATATTAAATATATAATTAAAATTTAATTAAATATAACTATATATATTATATTCAGGTAGCAGATATTCAATGATATATACTAAACTCATAGTGGATATTCAAGGATATATACTGAACCCGTCATGAATAGTAAGATTACTATTCTTATTTGTCTAAAACCATTTATAAATTACACGTACTTATATAAACAGATCAAAACTAATTGGATATTTGAAAATATCTGATTCATTGTTGTCTCTGTACTTTTGCTAACAGTCTCAATAACATCCTTTTTTCATCTTTAGAGTGTTGGATATTCAACTTGTTTTGATGTGTTTTATATTAGGCACGGCCAATTTATAAATAAATTTAGACAAATATGGATAACAGTTTTTACTACTCATAATATGTTTGAGTTGTATTCAAGATGTATTCTTATATATCCGTTATTTTGAACCCGATTATTATATAATAATATTTATATTAATTATATTTTGTTAAATTTGATTATGTATTTATGATATATTGTTTTGATTATAAAATTGTGTGGCATATAATTATTTTAATAAAATTATATTAATATTAAAATTTTATTTATAATTATTTAATTGAAAAAATTATAATTTTATAATTTAAATTTTATAATATTTTTAATTTTTATATTTAAACTACTAATTAAATGGATATGGATAGCAAATGTGTATTGTTAAATAGATTTGAGATGAATATAATGGATTATAGTAAAATAATTGTAATCGAATTTTGAGCGGATATAGATAATTCAAAATTAAAGAGATTTACGTTTTACCCTATATGTTACCATCCTTAGGCATCCTTTTCTTTGATTCAACCCCTTAGAGGCTCTAATGAGTTTGAGACTTTATATTTTTGTTTCAACTTTTATTAGTCCATGAATTCTTTTTTGTAAATGTAAAATTGCATTCATTGTCTCTCAAAGATATATTAATATATATTTTCATATATATTTTTTCTTTTAATATGTTTATAACGATAAAATCTCTAATTATGCCATTTTGTGCACATAAAACTTTCTTAGTTTATTTTCCAACCTTATGATTAAGAACAAAAAAAAATCAAGTCTTAATAAACTACAAGAATCTTGTGATTAATGTGTTGCTTCAAGAGTTCTCAAAATGGAAGATCAGTATAAATTCTTCCAATATTTTTAAAATGACAATAGTGAAAATTCTATTGATTTTAGTTTTGTCATAGAAAAATTCTCACTGTGAAAAAAAAATAAAAATTTAAGACATTGAAGAAATAAATATTTGATACAATAAATTCAAAGTCCTCAAATAATTTTTCTTATTAATGACATTATGTAGATTATTCTCAAATAAAAAAAGAATAATTATATCCATATCATATATGACTAATAATAATTTTCAAATGGTGAATTGGTGATCAACTTTTAGGATGATAAAATGTTTGATGGAAAAAAAAAAGATGAACAGTTTAGTATGGTGTATGCAAATAAATACAAAGTGGAAATTAATTTCAATTTATAAAGATTGATATGAATATAGAGTTTTAAAAGAATGGCGAGTTAACCCGTTGGGACTAGCCCAACTGGCCACCTGATGTTACTCTCAGTTGAGAGGTCAGGGATTCGACCCTCAAAAATATATTTTTAAAGGTCGAGCTTTTTAAAGAAAAAAAATAATAATAAAAAA
Organism: Garcia nutans; assembly: GCA_947685225.1. Lineage (NCBI taxonomy): Eukaryota > Viridiplantae > Streptophyta > Magnoliopsida > Malpighiales > Euphorbiaceae > Garcia > Garcia nutans. The sequence goes on from CANTUV010000060.1 coordinate 6,117,963, forward strand.
ATAGAACGGCGAATTTGGTAGAAATTAAACTTTATTTCAACTTCAATCACTATAATTGAATAGGCAGAAAGCAAGCAAATCATAATAATGCACAAGACAAAAAACCACCAAAATTCAACCCACAAAACCAATAATTGCCCAAATTGATTGTTATATATTTAAGGTGAGGTTCATGAGCAGCGTGGGAAAAAAGATTTTATTATGATTAATCAATAAAATTTACTAATAAAAATTGAAATTATTAATCATAATAAATACTTTTGGAACTATTTATACAAATTCTATGTGCAAAAACTAGAAAGATTATAGTATAATCTAATTGTTCAAGTTCGTTTACAAATAAATTTTGTAATAAAAAATGATTTGCAAATAAAATTAAATTTCAAATTGATTTTTTTCCATAATACAAATAAAATACACCACAAAATATATAGATATATTTTTTTATTATTGATTATAAATGGACAGAAGATATCCAACTCAAATTTAAAATTTAAGTGAGAATAACATAAGCTTTCAGTATAATTTGTAAATAGTTATTTATAGTAAAATTTAATTGAATATTTTCTTAATTATAATTTTTTAAAAAATCTAATTTTTTAGCTAAAATTTGAGATCATTAACATAATTTCTATTTTTTAGCAAAATTTTGAGATCATTATTATATTTTCTTAATTCGCTAAAATCCATATTTGGCTTTGTCAATATAACTACCCTATCCGCTAAATTCCACATTTAGCTTTGTCAATATAACTACCCTATCTTTAAGCCGTGTAAAAGAAAGGATGATATATATATTTTTTCTCTTTTAAGAGCTAATAAAGAAAAAATTAAATAAATCACCAAAATTAGCGGAAGATTAATTAGAAGTGAGTCAACAATTAAATTGGTGACCCCATCGGGCCGGCCTTTCCCTTCTATATTTGGTTAGTTATGCGTGTCACGTCGCTACTCTTTTTTAGGCGACTGAATATCTACCGTTCGATCTTTCACCAAATCAGTTGTCAGACAAAGGTCGTTGATTAATGGAGAAAAGCCAAGTGGTAATAGAACTGAGAGCACCTGAATAAAAATATGGACATGATCTCCGGACAGTTGGAAACTGAATGCTGAGTTAGCAATTGGGCCCCATTTTCTATTATCCCATGAATAATACTCTTACCCAGCTCCAGCAATTTTGTTTTTAAAAAGTAATTAAAAAAGGGTATCTAAATTAGAATTTTTTGCTTTTTTTTTTAATGGGGCATCTTCTAGGACTAATTTGCCCCCATTTCAATTATGATATGTCAATCATATCTTAATGATGATTTTAAATAAATAAGGGTATTTTCGGATTTCACTACCGAGTTAAATTCTCAATTTTAGTTTTAAGACAACATCCAATACAAGCCAAATAAAATGAATTGTTAAAAAAAAAAAAACCGTGACTCTATCATATTCGATTTTTTTTTAAAATTATGCTAATCAATTTTTATTTATCTTCTTATTTTTATTAATTAATTTGAAATTCTTTTTTTATATTAATTAATTTGAAATTCTAATACCTTATGTATACAATAAATGTTACATAATTATTTGATTATTAATACTTTTTTCATTATATATAAATCATTTGATTCTAATTAACGATGAACAATATCTTCATCCTCTAAAAATAATATAAATATTTTTTATTTAATTAAAAAAAATTATAAAATGGCATAATTCAATTATTATTATAATTTTTTTTAATAATTCTATTATTATAAATATGTTTTACAAATAAATTATTGAGTTTCATGAAGTGCAATAAAAAAAATAAAAATATTAAATATCACTGTGAATTATTTATAACTATTTATTTTTTGTGATAAAATATAATAATATAAAATTAACTACTAAAATATAATTTAATAGCTAAAAATATATAGTATTATTTTTATTTAAATTTCTTATAAGTGTTCCTTTCCTCTACAAGGAATTAATCAAAAATAATAATATAATAAAAGTAATGTTAAAAAAATAAAATGAAAAGGTCATATTTCCGAAAATAGCCTAGGTTGAATGGAGAAGATTAAGACGGTTGGTAAAATAGGGAAATAATCGAGGGTACAGACGTCCACAGAAGTGAAGCAACCGAAAGAGAGCCAGCTGTTGGCAGCACGAGAGTGACTCGTCATGGGGTCCGTAGATGAGATATTGTAAACGGACGACCAGGATCAGTCAAAAGTGAATTTGAGGTTCATTTAAGTGGAATTTCATTTCATTTCACACACGCTTCCCTTCTCTTTTTTAAAACATAAGTGCGGGTACCTTCAACGCCCCAAGGCCATTCCCAGCGCCCGTTACATTCATTCTTACACGCACACACACGCAAACCAGAAAAACACACAAATCTCCCAACAATCTCAGTTTTTTTTTTTTTTCCAAAAAAAGGTAATTTAATTTCGGTTTCCGTTTTGAAATTCTCGAGAAAGTTTCTGGATTTTCCAGGAAGTTTTGCTGTTTTCTATTGTTTGCTGGTTTCGATTGTTAGATCTTGCATTCCATTTTGATTTCTCTCGAAATCAATGGATTCTGAAACTAAATTTAAATAGATCATTATTGTAATGATTCGTAATCTGATTTCGCTCCAAAATGCCTTGGTTTTTAACCTACAATTAGTTCATTTACGCAATAAGTTTAAGCTTGGTAGGCTGAATTGGAAGGTAATCAAATGCATTTCTATTTCATTTCATCAGGGGCTATAGAATGTAACTTAACTATGAATTTCATTACAATATATGTTTTCCGATTCATGTACTTCATGATTCTACATTCTTTTAGGGCCCAATTTTATAATCTAAATCAGCTTTTGCTGGATAAATCATCTGCATATTCAAATTGCATTTTTTATTGGAGATATGAGTGTAGTGAATCAGAAATGAACTGTTAAATGTGACTTTGGCAACGTCATTTAATGCATTATAAACTGGCTTGTATCAAAATGGTGCACCAGATCATATAGTTTTCATGTCTTTTTAAGGGATTGTAAATGTTAAGAATCAGATAGGAAGTGTATTTATCTGTTTTTTATATACAAAGTTCGTGTTTTTGTTGCAGTTATAAGGAAATGGCTGAAAGTGAGGATATTCAACCTCTTGTATGTGACAATGGTACTGGAATGGTCAAGGTATATATCCAGAACTCTAGGATCCCTTATAAATTTTATGGATTTTGTTTCTTGAATCGATCTTAGTTTTGATTATTAATGAAATATTTAGGCTGGCTTTGCTGGAGATGATGCTCCAAGGGCTGTATTCCCTAGCATTGTGGGTCGTCCTCGTCACACTGGTGTGATGGTAGGTATGGGCCAAAAAGATGCCTATGTTGGTGATGAGGCTCAATCAAAGAGAGGTATTTTGACTTTGAAATACCCAATTGAGCATGGTATTGTTAGCAATTGGGATGATATGGAGAAAATTTGGCATCATACCTTTTATAATGAGCTTCGTGTGGCTCCTGAAGAACATCCAGTTCTTCTCACTGAAGCTCCTCTCAATCCGAAGGCCAATCGTGAGAAAATGACTCAGATTATGTTCGAGACCTTTAATACCCCTGCAATGTACGTTGCTATCCAAGCTGTCCTTTCTCTTTATGCCAGCGGTCGTACCACTGGTGAGTGATATATTCCATCATCTATTTGTTGTTTTTACGGTTTGATCCATGGAAAATATAGCTGTAGCATTGGATTTTTTTTAAATGGAGTTAAATAGAACCTCATGAAGGCGATGATATTTAAAAGCAGAGTAAAATGTTTTTTTAATTTTTGATTGGGAAATAAAAATGTTTTACTTCATGGGGCAGTTAAGAACTTCCTTTTCTAATTGATTGAGAATTAATCAGAACTTATAGAAAGAAATTGATATTTAAATTACCATATAGAAAATGAGGTATGTTATTCAAACATCAGCATTTCTTTTGTCCAAGAGCCATCCAATATGTTTTCACAAAATAATGACAGTGGTCACACTGTTAACAAACAACTGAATTAAATTGATTCCCAGCAGCTGAATTAAGTGTTGAGAGCCTTCAACTACACTTGATTTTTAGCACTTGGCTCTCTTGACCATAGAGATTGATTCTGTGGATTAATATCTTCATCATGTGCATTGGTTAGGTATCGTTCTGGACTCTGGAGATGGTGTGAGCCACACAGTTCCCATCTATGAAGGCTATGCCCTCCCACATGCCATTCTGCGTCTTGATCTGGCAGGCCGTGATCTCACTGATGCCCTCATGAAAATCTTGACTGAGCGTGGTTACTCTTTCACCACGACCGCAGAGCGGGAAATTGTCAGAGACATGAAGGAGAAACTATCCTACATTGCTCTTGACTATGAACAAGAGATAGAGATGGCTAAGACCAGCTCAGCTGTTGAGAAGAGCTATGAGCTTCCCGATGGGCAGGTTATTACCATTGGAGCTGAGCGATTCCGCTGTCCTGAAGTCCTTTTCCAACCATCCATGATCGGGATGGAAGCTGCTGGCATTCACGAAACTACTTACAACTCTATCATGAAGTGCGACGTGGATATTAGGAAGGATCTATATGGCAATATTGTCCTCAGTGGTGGCTCTACCATGTTCCCAGGCATTGCTGATAGGATGAGCAAGGAAATTACAGCATTAGCTCCCAGCAGCATGAAGATTAAGGTGGTGGCACCACCAGAAAGGAAGTACAGTGTCTGGATAGGAGGCTCCATTTTGGCGTCCCTCAGTACCTTCCAGCAGGTATGTGTCTATATATATTTATCTTTGGGTTACAATATAATTGAGCTATTAACCTGACACTCAGTTCATATTAATCCTTATATAACTATGCTCAAGTTCATTTTGCTATAGGAAAATGAACCTTTATCCGATCCAACTTTTTTTGTCAAAATATAGCATGACCAAAAACAATGCTTAAATTTAAAACCATCATGAGCTAATTTAGTGTTATGAAGGCAGCCTGCTCTTGGCTTTGAGTTCTGATCTTACTGAAGAAATTTCGATTGTTTTTGGAATGCAGATGTGGATTGCAAAGGCCGAGTATGATGAATCTGGGCCATCAATTGTCCACAGGAAGTGCTTCTAATAATGCTAGGCTAAAAGGCTAATGGCGAAACTCATACTACACTTTTTTTTTTTCTTGCAAAAGGCTTCTAATCAAGTGGTTGCAAAATTTTCCTCTATTTATTCCCATCTTTTCTTCTTTTTTATATTGTGTTTTGCTCTGTTAATGTCCGGATCAAATTTAAGATTCTTTTTTTTTAATTTGTTATTTGATTGTAAAAAAAGAGCTGTTTATTGTAAGTGATTTGGTTTGGATTAAATTCAGGGATTCATTGTTTCTTTAAGAGTTATTTTAATTAAATAAAACCAGTAATTATATTCCTTTCGACGTGCAAAGCGTTTGCAACTCAATTTCACCCCCTGCATCATTGCATGCTGTTATCTTTAAGCTTTAATGAATGAGAATTTTCAATTTTTATTTTATTTTATTTCTGTTCCAAAGCAATTGAATTCAGATTTCTGGGAATCTACTTCTCCAAAAGTCATCTTCCATAATCACATTTTCAGCGTAATATTTTCCTCAAAATTATTCACCAAGCAGCCCTTAATATCTGCTGTTCAAATCTTTTTGAAAAAGTGTAACTGGTATTACAAGTTCAAAGATAAACTATTCGAGTTTATTCAGAATTAATAAACAAGTTCATCTGAGTGACAAGAAAAAAAATAAACAAGTCCATCTAAATTTTAATGGTAACAGCATTAAATTTAACTATCCTCTAAATTGAGCTCAACAATGAAAATAATTCAGAATTAATAAACAAGTTCATCTGAGTGACAAGAAAAAAAATAAACAAGTCCATCTAAATTTTAATGGTAACAGCATTAAATTTAACTATCCTCTAAATTGAGCTCAACAATGAAAATAAAGCTTGATTTAAGCTATACAATAATCAAGTTCTAAATCCAATCAAGTTTAAACTATTTTTGCCCATTCCTTGATCCTTACAAGGATCTGACTGATTTGGGCAAGAGAGTTGGAAATCCTTATTGTCAAACTCTCCTCATTTTAACCAAAAAGATAAATCACCATGGCATGTTCACATCACATGTTATTTAATAAACTACAGTATGATATGCCAAAACTTTGAAACTGTGTTGCTTAGCTTGAAGCACAAGGATCAAGCTGAATGATTAAAACTCGAACGCTCAAGGCAACGTTTTGTCAGTGCCTGAAGTGCCTCACATTGGTAAAAAGTAGTGAAACCCCATACTTATTGCAACAGTCTATGGCATCCTTATCTCTAATGCTCCCACCAGGCTCCGCAATTACACCAACCCCAGCCTCACATGCCTCTTCTACTGCATCATTCCAAGCTGTTTGCCAAAACAAATAAAGGCCTTAGCATGTCAATTATATAAAATACTGTTCCTAACTATTTGTATACTCTTCTAGTTCAAAGTAACAAATCCCAAAGCTAAATGAAATGCTATGTAATTATTAAATCATTGCTCCTGTATCAGTCGATGCCTACTTATTATCCTAAAGCTACTTAACCTAATTAGTGCACGCTTGAAGGCATTAAGTTGCAGTTACCAAATGGAAAGAAAGCATCACTGGCCAATGCAGCTCCTTTGACCTCGTTTCCTGCTTTCCTTAAGGCTATTCTCAAGCTCTCTAAGCGATTTGGCTGCCCGCTTCCCATACCCAGCATACAGTTATTCTGCCCAAAATGATGACAAGGAAGATAAATTCTTAGCTTTCATTTGCCAAAAGGATGGGAAATTTCTGAAATATGAAACACCAGAATAACTCGAACCTTTGCTAGTACAATGGCATTGCTCTTCACATGCTTGACACACAGCCAGGCGAATTTTGCATCATTGAGCTCACTTTCTTGTGGGGTCTTCTCAGACTTGACATTGAATTCCAAACCTTGGGGTGTTAAATCATCTGAATCTTGAGCTAACCATCCACCCCCAATTTGTCTTAATGAAAGCTTTCCTTTCTCATTCTTTTTTGCCTCAAGGATCCTCAGTGTCTTTGATTTGCCTCTGAGGATCTCAAGCCCTTTCTTAGTATACTTGGGAGCAACCACAATTTCATAAAACATCCGGGTTTCACCATCTGTTGGACTTCTGAACTCTCTGATATCCTTAGCAAGATCCTAGAAGCACAGCAAATTAAGAATTTAAGACTACATAAGAATTATAGCTCCGTGATATGGCCAACTATCTCAAAGTAGGCAGGTCAACCATAATGTTGCAGCAGTTATTGATGAGTAAGGAATTTACTTTGACATGTACATACAAGACAAAAAGGGAGCCTTGGTGCAACGGTAAACGTTGTCGCCGTATGACATGAAGTCACAGATTCTAGTCGTGGAAACGGCCTCTTCCAATTGCAAGGGAAGGCCGCGTACAAAGACTTAATGGGTCCGGCTCTTCCCCTGACCCTGCTCATGGTAGGAGCGTTTGTGCACCGGGCTATTTTTTTTTAATGTACATACAAGACAGTTATGTAATCTATTTTCACTGATATGAGTATCACAAGAAGCACAAATTGATTGGCGAGGGATATCAATTTGATTAATGACCTGACACTCCGGAGAAACTTATACTACTGGAGCTTGTCACATATTCAATATTAAATCTGACATCTATAAACCACAACTTACCTCATCAACTTCTATATTGAATGCGACTATACCACCAAATGCACTAACTGGATCTGCTTTCACAGCCAGCCTATATGCTTCAAGGATATTGCTACGAGACGCTACCCCACATGGGTTTGTATGCTTGACAATTACACATGTGGGGCTTTCAAACTCTGAGACACAATTCCAAGCTGCATCCGCATCTAAATAGTTATTATATGACATCTCCTGCACCATGAAAAATTCATAAGCTAAGATAACTTGTCCAGAAGCTTGCTTGCCTAAATCATTCAGGGAAGAAATATAAAATGTGCTGAAAATTCCAAATAAACTACACAAAGGGCTCTAATTTGTGAATATGCAACGAACCATATGATTTTTTGCTCAAGATTTGTCAAGAAATACTAAACTGGCAACTTAAAAGCAGGTTAAAGGTATGATTAACAAAAAAATACAAACAAAAATAAAAATAAAAAAGAACTCTTCCTGCGGTGCAACTCGGTAGATGCCCACGCAGGCCTTGACATAAAGTGTTCTCTTTCTCCTGTCTTTATCAATAAAACAGGATGTAATCAAGCATCAAGGCTATGAAGGAATTTTCTTCCTAAGACAGAAAAACTGGGGCATAAAAATAAAAGTGAAGATGTCAAGACATTCATGTTGCGTATCTGCTTAAGTTACCTATAAAGGAATTCAAGGACAACAAATAGAAGCTATGAGATTCACCTCATCATAGCTGAACCGCACCGACAGAAATACCCATAAATTACAGGAGAAATTTTCTCTACTTTTTCAGAGGACAGAAAGGTATTTTGAATTAGAGAAAACTTTTTGAGCAAAAAAAAAAAGTTTCAAAAGAAAAAGAAGGAAAGAAGAAGTGTGATCTTTAGATTTTTTTTGGATTAAAATGTGAAAAAAGAAAAATCTTCGGAGTTGACTATCAGAATGTGCTTTTAAGTGAGTGGTTTTAGAAGTATTACAGTTTGATTGTAAAAAAAACATACATTTAGGACTTCATTGTAAATGAAAGCTACTTCCAAGACCTTTGGCAGTGTTGTGATCCCGATAAATTATAATTGGTAAAAAAAATGACTGAAAATGTAGCAAAATCTAGCAATTGTGAACCTTGTTGAAACAACAGAAAGTGATTTTAAAACAAATTGGAGTTTTGCGACAATACTGAAATTAATGATAGATACAGGAACTTACGCCTTCCCTTGCTTCCAACTAAAGAAATTTACAAAATACCAAAATGATACATGTTTCAACTATAAACTCAAGATTTCATTCCTACACAAGGAACATAAGCTAGTGCATCATAAAAGAAGCCATTAGTAATGCCCATTAAATACTAGTCACTAGAATATATATTGCTCAATCTCATATATAGATGTTAAGGATAATGATTTTCTAGGAAAATAAGAATATAGAATGAAGCAAACAACCAAATTATCCAAAATAATAATAATGAATCTCAAATATGAATAATAATAGCCATTAGCCAAGCAAACAATCAGTCTATACTGCCTCACCTTTCCATGATGTTGAATAGCAGTTGCAATACCACCAGCATTAAACTCTGAGATACTCTTATCGTAATAAACTTGAGCCCCCTGATGAGGATTTTCACCATATCGAAGAGAATTCTTAACCTCAAGAGGCACTGTCAAGCTGGGAGGGAGTTTGTCTTGGAACATATAACATATAAAGAACTTGTCAGTGCATATTCAACAAGGAATAGTAAATCAAAATCAAAAGATGCAATTTTTTATCATTAGGAAAATTTTACACAAGTTCCATTTGTCGCTGTAGTTTACAGACCTACATAAGGGTAACTCCAAATTGTCAATTTCTTCTTCGTCTTTTTTAATAAATTATTTCAGCAATTCAGGAGAATTATAATTTAGAAGATATCTCAATATTTTAGACAAATCATCTCAATGCATGTATAAGGCACATGATTAAAGGCAGAGATGAAAATCAGTACCCCCTGCAGTCTGTTTCCATAGCCACTCAGAAACTGCAGAATCATAAGCAGCAACATGTTGGAATGCCTTGCAAGCAAGTTTTCTTCGGAACTGTTGATCATCCTGTTTTCCTTTAAGAAATTCCAGAAGTTCAGGATAGTCTCGTGAGTCGACAACAACCAAGACGTCTTTGTGATTCTGTTGAACACATATGGGTCAGTTGGTATCTGAAACAGTAAAAATGTCAAGTCTCCAAAATGTCTAAACAATTTCCAAAAGTGACCAAGTTTTAATCAGCCATATGCAGAAAGTGGCAATTTCCGAGATATCAGAAAAATGTTTTTTGATATTCAGAAGCAAACCCAAGACATCGGAAAAATGTTTTTGGCCACCAAGTTTCCACTAGAGACTTGATAACATTCCTTAACCCAGCTTGATCAATTTTTCAGTCAATGCACCATCTAATTCTACAGCCTCAGCCCATTGAATAATACAATTCACTGCTTTATCAGTTTTGGTCATGAAGGTGCAGAGTTGGATATATAATTTCAGTTTTACTTGAAAAATGCATACAACTTTAGACAGAACCTAACACAATGCTGACTGTCGTTTTATGAATAACATATCCATGATGGCATTCAGATCAACAACCTTTGCAGCAGCTCTGATCATAGCAGGGCCACCAATATCAATGTTCTCAATTCCATCTTCAAACTCGATTCCTCTAGTTGAGGTAACTTTATCATAAAAGGGGTACAAGTTGACCACTACCACATCAAATGTACCTGTAGAGGAACCACTTTAGCAGGGAAAAAAAGAGTATCAAGTGCGAACACACATGTGAACTCCCAAACCCATTCAAACAAACAATGGATATGAATAAAAGACAAGAATTTACAATTGTGGATAAGAAAAGAACTTTTACAAAGAGACTCACCAATTCCATGTTTATCAAGAGCTTCCATATGATGCTTTTGGTCCCTTCTAGCAAGAATACCACCATGGATGTTAGGATGTAACGTTTTTACACGGCCATCAAGCTGTGACAAGGTAGAACTGAAATCAAGTTTTAAAATAAAAAGTCTCGGGAGATATTTCAAAAAATAACAGAGAAAATTTCAAAATTTTTCCTACAAAAAATTGAAACAATTTTTCCTACAAAGACAATCTCACTTCTGGTCAAAAGATGAACTTGTCTAATAACTTCAAAAACATATAACTTCAAGAGTTATTTGAACTCTAACAGGGAAAATGACACACAAATTGAATTTCACATATGAAATTCATTATAGCTTGTAAATAAGCTAGGATCCCTATTTGAATTAAGGACATCTAGAACATACATGCATATTTGTGGATGATTCCCAAAAACAACTGCATGTTTAACACCCATTACTTACATAAAAATGCACATAGCAAATTGATAAACAACATTCTCAGAACCAGAAGCGGATTTATGTGGTAGGTTGCGGAGGCAATTGCCTCCATTGGATAATTAAATTATCCATATATTTTTATGGTTATTTTGTGTTTTTCCTCATTGGATTGTTCCCCTTTGCCTCCCATAAGATTACAATTTACAGATATACCTCAATTAATTTTCACTTTAAGACTTCTTTAACTGTGGTTAGAATTGTAATTTAAATATAATTGTTATTTGTTAGACTTTCAACACAGAGCAAACCAAAAGTTCACGTCTTATTTACTTTTCTATTTCCTCTTTTTTTTTTTAATTTTCTCCTACTATCATATATAGACAATCCAAATATGTGTATACATGTACCTATATATTGCCTGCACTGGCTAAATTTTCTGGATCCACCACTGCTTAAACCATGAAATTCATAGGGTAGTTTAAGCAATTTTGAGAAAGGAATATAAATTGCGAGCACCAGTAATTGAACAATATAAAAGCAATTATGCTACAATAGCTCTGAATAAAAGAAATAAAAAAAATAAGGACCATTTTACCATTTCTGGGAAACAGGTGAGCTGTTCCACTTTAGTTACAGACACTCCAGCACTTTCCAATGCTGATGATGTACCTCCAGTTGAAACAATTATGTAACTACATTTTACAAAAGAGATGAACACAATAAGTAAACCACTGAAGCCTTAAAAAAATTAATGATAACAATAATAATGATAATTAAGGACAAAGGATTCATTAGTAATATTCAAGTTATCCCAAATAACAAAAACTATAGTTTATATGAAGACAAGCGATAAAAGAATATATATATATATATATATATATATATATATATAAAGCTAAGGAATTTACCCTAAATCTTGTAATCCAGTGCCAAGAAAAGCTATGTCCTTTTTATCAGATAAAGATATAAGTGCTTGCTTTTTACCTGAAACCAAGAAGCAGTCGTATAAAAACCATAATCACTGTCTTATAAAAGAAATGCAACACAAAATTCTCACCAACACATGGATGAACCTTATATTGGACAGCTTAAGTTAGTGGAGCTAGATATGAGCAAACTTAATATTTCTATTGACAAATACTGCAACAGATACTAATATTGATGAACCTCAAAGACTTGATTTTTTTAGAAAGATTATGGACCCGTTTAATTTTATTAAATTTGGACATTAAAATTTAAAAAGCATAATCATAATCAAATTTATTCAGAATAGTAGTACCAGAAGCAGAGGCTTGAAGCTCATTCTTTGGAACAGAAATAGTTTGAAAGTCAGACATGGCTTTGATTGCAGTAGGGCTGTATTGCAACGAGTTCACGTTAACTTGATCGCACGAAAATGAAGCCTGAAACCCATTAAAAGGAAATTAGAAGTAGTGTTTAAAGTTTAAAACTTTAGAATTAAGTAAAAGAAATTCATGGATGGTGTTATGTAGGGATTGGAGTTACCGATTGAAAGAAAGATGCGGCGGCGGTAGCAGCAGTGGTTCCTTGATGGAATAGAGAGCAAGGAATGCGAGAAGACGGAAAGTTAGCGGCAGCGGAGGTGGCGGCAGCGGTAGTAGGGGCAGAGATAGAAGTCGAGCCAAACATAATTTCTATTCGAGTTTTTTAACGGTCACTGCTAGTCGAAGGGGAAAGCTACTGGTAGCAAACGCCAACAACGATAGTGGTCAAATAGCAGGAGCTCCCAGCTTTAACGACGTCGTAGAGATTGTTTTTTTTTTTTAATTTACTATTGATTTGTATAAAGTTTTCGTAAAATGATCTTTTATTAATTTAATTTCAATTAAATTCAAATTTAATACTAAAAAAAATGAAAAATTACCAATTTTATTTTATTAAATTTCATCAAAGAAATACACCATCTCTATCATTTTGATTGATTTTTTTTGTTTCTTTTCAGTGTCCTAGAATTTATATTTTTTTAGTACTTAGTTTAGCAATAAATTATCAAAAATGTCCTTATCAAAGAATATGAATGTCATTGCCAAATTAAATTTCCGCTAGCTGAATTTTAATTGCAGAATAAATTAACAAGGATACTTTAGAAAATAAAAATAAAAATTAATTATATTAATTTTAAAAATTAATATTCTTTTTTTTGGTCGGTAAAAAATTAATATTCTTAATACATGTGGTCTATAAACTTGACTAATATATTTTTCTTCTTTTGCTAAGAAAATATTTTTCTTGCTATATCATCAAAATTAATGTATTACCATATATAATTGCATGCAACAATATCTAAAGTGGTACTCTTTTATTATAAAAAAAAAATTAAAATACCATAAAAAATAACATGTATTATTATTAGCAACATGTATGTTCGTATTACCATAAAAAAAATCTTTTAAAATAAAAAATATTTTTATAATTTAAAATTGAAAAAAAATTTAAATGCATGATTTTTAAATTAAAATATACTTATACTTATTTGATTTTTGTATTGAAGAGGGATTAAATAAAAGTTATATAATAAAATTAATCAATGTATGATAATGAGTGACCAGAAAAAATATTAAGAATAATGAAATAATTTTAATTTTAATTTTGTTAAACTGATATAATTACAATTAGAAGTTTTAAAATTAAAACAAGATAATATGTTTTAAAAGACTTGGACAAATTTTATTTTTTTAAGAAAAAACTAATCATTAAGATAAAAAAAAATCACCAGTACGTATTGAACAAATGAAAAGATTGTACTTGTGTATAAGGGGGAAAATTACTCCTTAATTACATTATAATTACTGACAGAATTCTTATGATTGCAATTTATTAAAATTCAAAAAAATTAAAAAAAATTAAACACAGTTTTATTTTCAATAAAATGATTTCAAAACTAGGAAATATTTTAAAAAAAGAAAATAAACTAAAAAAAATTGATTTAAATATCTAAATAACACTCATTCTTTTTTATTATTCACAAACCAAAACAAGATGAATAAATGTGGAAATTTATTCATGATAAATTAGAATTAACTGTGACTAGATGAAATTTTTAAATTTATTTTTCCACTTTTTTTTGAGGGAATTTTTAATTTCCTCTTAATTCCAAATCATTAGAATTAAAACTCTAAACAAACCATTTATCCCATGTGCATCCGCCAACTATAGCCATGAGTACACCGCCGAAGGAACCATAAACACAGAAAAGAAACTCTTGCAAAGACAATACAGACTTTGCATACAAGTCTGTGATCTAATACATGAATTTCTGATGCATTAGAGGAAAAAAAAAAGGAATCCCATCAAAACACGGGAAAGAAGAGCAATATATAGCTGGGAAGTTTGAGAATTCGCAGTTTTTTCTATCCACAATTCTCTTTCTAAAGTTGAAGAAGATTGGTCTGTAAACCCAGCTTCATCAAAATCAAAATGCTTGAAAATCCAAATCTGTACACCATCAAAATTAATATACTAAAACAACAAAGAATGGCATGACAAACAGAAATTTATTGAAATGTCGTGTATGAATTGTACAAACTTGAGTGTATACAAAGCTCGGCATGTTAAACCACCAAAAAAAAATCTTTAGCTTTCTTGCAATCATTTTCGCCATAAAGCATATAAGAACATGATAATGAAATCCGGACCCAATGAGGAGGATAGATTTGACAAGTGAAATGGGTATAAAAAAGTGAGAGAAAAAGGGCATAAAACCAAATTGTTTTCAAAAAGAGAGATCGGGGTAAGAGTACAAAGAAAGTGGAAGCTTGTCGAGCTAGCTCTTTCAGTGGTCAAGTGATTATATGTTACTTTAGATAATGGACCTTGTATTGGAATCCATCCCATGGAGAATGTTAAAATTTGATGGTCCAACCGTGTTGACGAAACCCCGCATTGATAGCTCTGGTACAGATATGTTTTTACTCAGCAATTCCTGGTCTATGAAGATGACAACCACTGTTATATCATCATGGAAAAACCGCCTGCTTCCCTTGTCAATCTTCTTAAGATCATCATATCTCATCTCCCTCTTCCTAGCTGCCTCTTTTAAAGCCATTTTAATAAGTCTTCTAGCTATTCCCTACATGTGAAGAAAATAAAAGTGGGATAAAAAGAGAAAAGAACTTGAGTGCCTCCATGATCAAAGATGAAAAAGGAAGATTGAGCTGCATAAAATAATACATACAGCATGTGGATAATTATATACTATCTCCACAGCCTCCTGGTTTGTCATGTGTTCCCAAAGCC
Source organism: Garcia nutans (assembly GCA_947685225.1). Classification (NCBI taxonomy): domain Eukaryota; kingdom Viridiplantae; phylum Streptophyta; class Magnoliopsida; order Malpighiales; family Euphorbiaceae; genus Garcia; species Garcia nutans. The sequence continues at coordinate 6,133,236 of CANTUV010000060.1, forward strand.
CATCTGATGCAAAAATGAGGAAGCTGTCATTTGGACGTAAAACTCTTGCGCGTATGGAGGGTTCCGATGTTAGCACAGGGCGGCGGATAGGCTCAGGAAGGTGAAATCGCGGAAATGAAGGATCAAGCGAAAACTCTGGCCTCTTCAAGTATGCATCTCCTATAGATCTAGATACCTAGTACCAACACACAGTGAGAAACAGAACAAATGAATAAAAATTTGTATCTTCAAGGACACATGTATAAGAATGCATTTTAACTTTACATCAAAAGTATCACATACAACTTTCACAATGAGTTTGTCATGCGAGAGACAAATACAATAAATATAAATATAATATGAAATACAACAAATTTGAACCATTTCCTTTGACTGGCAAACCCCAAAAAATAACTCCAGATAAAGCGTATAAAGCATCTTCCCATTATGACAAACAAGAATCCTTCCATCTAGCAAATCTCCAATCACAAACATATCTAACTAATGTCACTTCATCATCAGTCTTTTCTTTATTTTTTATGTGAATGTGCCTCTAAAACTCTGAAGCTCAGAAGCCCAAAACCGAAGTGTTTTTCTGCTCTTCTCAAAACGCTGCGTCTCTTGTCAAAACGCCGCGTATTGATTTAGGCTGAAATGTAGCTGCTATATATATTAAACAGTTATTGGTTTTTTCGGGTCAGATGATATTTTCGCTTTCTCTTGTAATCTTAGCCGCTGCTCGTGTATTCTTCTCTCTGTTAGGGTTTCGAAACTCTAAGCTTCTACCTTTTTGTTCTTGAGTGATTTTGAGAGATTCTGTTAGAGAGTTTGTTTAGAGATCTCTGGTTTCTTTGATCTCTGTGTGAAATCGGTTTTGATACTGTGTTAGAGAGATTGCTGTAAACGTTTGTATCTTCTGATTTCTTCGATACTAGTGGAAAGACTGAGGAAAACTCCTCCTTGGATGTAGCTCTGATTTGTTCAGAGTGAACCAAGTAAAATCTGCGTTGTTCTTGTTGGCTTGATTGTTTATTTTTACAGTTTTCTTCTTCGATCTGTTTACTGTTCAGATCCGTAACAAGTGGTATCAGAGCTACGCTCTGGATCTAAACAACGAACGGAAAATCGAAAGGTGGATCTAAAGTTGTAGATCGGGAAGAAGACGATCTGGTTCATCAAAACCCTAGATCTAGAAGACTAACAGACAAAGGTGGTAACTGTCTTTGTCTCTAGTCAAATATTTAGTGTTCTCATCTTCAATTTTTTTTTGTTTTTGTTTTTCAGTCTGACCTTCTTTGTTCTTTTGGTGATTCTTTTACTGTGAGATCTGGTACTGTCAAGATTATTTCTGTTTGACAGGATCTGGGTGTAGAGTCAGAAAGTGTCAATTTGATCGTTGAAAATCAAAGATTGAGGAACTGATGTCGATCGCTAAGATCAACGTTGAGAAATTCGATGGAAAAGGGGACTTTACCATCTGGAAGGAGAAAATGACAACAATCTTGGTGCAACAAAAGTGCAAACGTGCACTTGATGGCTTACAAGCTCTTCCAGAGAGCCTTAAGGATGATGAAAAGCAAGATCTCATGGATCTTGCCTACAGTACTATAATACTGAATCTTTCCGATGGTGTACTTCGGAAAGTCAGAGGTAAATCCACTGCTCCTGAGTTGTGGGCAAAATTAAATGAGTTGTATAATGTTAGGTCTGTATCTAGGATTGCATTTTTAAAAGAACAACTGTTTAGTTTTAAAATGGATATTTCTAAAACTGTTGATGAAAATTGTGACTGTTTTCAAAAATTGGTTTTAGATTTGTCTGATACAGGAAAAACCCTAAGTGAGGAAAACCAGACTATAATACTGCTAAATTCTATCCCTGATAACTATAAGAATGTAAAAGATGCATTGAAATATGGCAGAGACAAATTAGGATTAGAAGATGTAATGAATGCATTGAAACTAAGAGAAATGGAAAATAAGGTAGTTAGTAAAACTAGCAGTAATGCAGAGGGTTTGTATGTTAAAGAAAAGTTCAAAAATAAGAAAAAGAATAACAAAAACAAAGTCTTCAATAACAATCAAACCCATCAGAATGGTTCCTCCAATACTAATAATAACCAAAACAATGGGAACTCATTTAAATCTGATAGAACTTGTTATTACTGTAAAAAGAAGGGTCATATAAGAAAATACTGTAGGGAAAGATTAAAGAAACTTGAACAAAAGAAGTCTGAATCAGGTGCTGTAAATGCATCAACAGATGTTGATGATATTGAGGCACTCACTGTCACTACAGTAAGAAATCCTGATAATTGGATTTTAGACTCTGCCTGTTCTTTTCATATGACCCCTAACAGAACCTGGTTCTGTAAATATCAAAGGTTAAATGGTTCAAATGTGTTGATGGGTAATGATTCCTCCTGTGAGATAGAAGGTATAGGTACAATTAGATTTAGAATGTGGAATGGGAAGCTAGTTGAGCTAGACCAAGTAAGACATATACCTGATCTTAAAAGAAACTTAATCTCTTTAGGATTATTAGAAGAAAAAGGGTACCCACACACTGCCAAGGATGGTGTACTGTGTGTGTACAAGAATGATAGGTGTGTCTTAAAGGGTCTGAGACTTAACAGACTCTATCATCTTGATGGAACTGTTGAGTCTGACACTGCTGGAAGTGTAACTTCTGGCATTAATTCCACTGTTCTCTGGCATAAAAGATTAGGACACATAGGTTATAAAACCTTAGAACAACTAAGTAGGAAAGGGAATCTAGAGTTAACTGATTTTAGTAAACCTGATATGTGTGAAAGTTGTGTGATGGGAAAACTACACAAGCAAAGCTTTAGTTCCTCTCTGTATAAGTCATCAGACTGCCTTGAATATATACACAGTGACCTATGGGGCTCCAGTTTTGTGCCTCTGTCCTTATCTGCATCTCAATACTTTATAACATTCATTGATGATTTTTCGAGGAAAATCTGGATTTATTTTCTTAAAAACAAAAATGATGTGTTTGAGAAATTTTGTGAATGGAAACTGTTTGTTGAAAATCAAAAGAATAAAAAGATTAAAACATTGAGAACTGATAATGGGCTAGAATTCATTAATAAGCAGTTTAATGACTTATGTTCAGAGAATGGAATCCTTAGGCATAGAACTTGCACATATACTCCACAGCAGAATGGGATAGCTGAGAGATACAATAGAACAATTTTAGATAAAGTGAGGTGTATGCTCTTTGAATCAGGTTTGAGCTCAAAGTTTTGGGCTGAAGCAGCTCAAACTGCTTGTTACATAATTAATAGATCCCCTTCATCTGCTTTGAAACTTAAATGCCCTAATGAAGTCTGGAATAACAGACCAATTGAGTATACTCACTTAAGAGTTTTTGGCTGCATAGCATATATTCATAACACTGCAAGTAAACTAGAACCTAGAGCTAAAAAATGTGTGTGTATTGGTTATCCTCCTGGCATTAAAGGTTATAAATTCTGGTTACCTGATGATAAGAAAGTAGTTGTCAGTAGGAATGCTGTCTTTAATGAACTGGAATTTCCTAGAACTAACTTGCAGGTTTATAAGTCTGATATACAGACTGATAGGTCAACTCTTGAGGAGGAGCTTGACAGTTTTGTACAAACTGATCAGAATGAGCCACCCCAAGTAGAAGACATTCAACCAGGAACTGAAGCAGAGCAGGACATACAATCTAATGGTTCTGATCAGGAAGGTGAACCTGATCTAGAACCTAATGATTATATGTTAACAAGAGACAGACAAAGAAGGCAAATCAAGAGACCACAGAGGTTTGATGATTATACCTTAAATGTTATGAACTCTGATTTAATTGCATTTGCTTTAGTGTCTGCTGCAGAGTTAGAAGGAGGTGAGCCTTTAAGCTATGAGGAAGCTATGAACAACAGCAATAGCAAACAATGGTATAAGGCTATGAAAGAAGAAATGTCTTCCTTGTGGAAGAATAATACATGGAGGCTAGTACCAAAACCCTTAAATAAGAAAATAATTAGCTGTAAATGGATCTTTAGGAAGAAGCCTCCTATACCTGGGGTAGAGAGAGAGAGATTTAAGGCTAGAGTTGTAGCTAAAGGATTTTCACAGAGGGAGGGTATTGACTTTCATGAAGTATTCAGTCCTGTTGTTAAGCATGTGTCAATTAGACTGTTACTGTCTATTACTGCCTTGTTAAATCTGGAACTTGAACAACTTGATGTGAAGACAGCCTTTCTCCATGGAAATCTGGAGGAAGAGCTGTATATGTCACAGCCACCTGGTTTCGTTCAAACTGGTAAGGAAAATTGTGTGTGTTTGCTGCAAAAGTCACTGTATGGTTTAAAGCAAACACCTAGGCAGTGGTACAAGAGATTTGATGATTTTATTCTTAGAAAAAATTTTAAGAGAAGTCACTTTGATCCTTGTGTGTATTACTCTGTACTGCCTGATAATGTGTACATTTATCTTCTATTATATGTGGATGATATGTTAATTGCCTGTAAGAGTTTGAATGAAATAAATAAATTGAAATTTGTGTTAAGCAGTGAATTTGACATGAAAGATTTAGGATCAGCTAAAAGAATTCTTGGTATGAATATTGAAAGAGATAGAAATAGACGTATACTGTTTTTAAATCAAAAGGATTATGTGATTAAATTTCTTGAACATTTTGATTTAAATAAAAGAAGAGAAGTGTCAACTCCTATAGGAGCACAATTCAAGTTAAGTGCTAGCTCTAAACCATTGACTTTTTCTGAAGCTGAATATATGTGTAATGTGCCATATCAGAATGTGGTAGGAAGCATGATGTATGCCATGGTCTGTACCAGACCAGACATAGCCTATGCTGTTAGTCTTGTGAGTAGATTTATGTCAAATCCTAACAAGGAACACTGGCATGCTGTAAAATGGTTAGCTAGATACTTAAAAGGATCTAATTCTGTTGGCTTGTTGTTTAAACAATCTATGAGTGTTGAATATGATCTTGTTGGTTATTGTGACTCTGATTTTGCTGCTGATCTTGATAAAAGAAGATCAATTACTGGTTTTTGTTTTATTTTTGGTAACAATGTTGTAAGCTGGAAGTGTAGCCTGCAGCATGTTGTGGCCTTGTCTACAACAGAGGCTGAATATATAGCCTTAACAGAAGCTATCAAAGAGGCCATATGGCTTAGAGGTATTTTATCTGAATTGGGTTTTCTACAAGGTAAGATTGATGTGTTCTGTGACTCACAAAGTGACATACACCTGTCCAAAAACAATGTGTATCATGAAAGAACCAAACACATTGATGTCAGGTTACATTTTATTAGAGATATTATCACTAAAGGAGATATTTCTGTCAAGAAAATATCCACTTTAGAAAATCCTGCTGATATTTTTACTAAAGTAGTTTCTGTTGGGAAATTTCAGGCTGCCCTTGGCAAACTTGGAGTTTCAGAAAGGTGACATTTGAAGCTGGTGATTACCCGAGGAGAGTTCCAAATGTCTTTCCTGTTTAGATGTTTAGAGTCAAGGTGGAGTATTGTGAATGTGCCTCTAAAACTCTGAAGCTCAGAAGCCCAAAACCGAAGTGTTTTTCTGCTCTTCTCAAAACGCTGCGTATTGATTTAGGGTGAAATGTAGCTGCTATATATATTAAACAGTTATTGGTTTTTTTGGGTCAGATGATATTTTCGCTTTCTCTTGTAATCTTAGCCGCTGCTCGTGTATTCTTCTCTCTGTTAGGGTTTCGAAACTCTAAGCTTCTACCTTTTTGTTCTTGAGTGATTTTGAGAGGTTCTGTTAGAGAGTTTGTTTAGAGATCTCTGGTTTCTTTGATCTCTGTGTGAAATCGGTTTTGATACTGTGTTAGAGAGATTGCTGTAAACGTTTGTATCTTCTGATTTCTTCGATACTAGTGGAAAGACTGAGGAAAACTCCTCCTTGGATGTAGCTCTGATTTGTTCAGAGTAAACCAAGTAAAATCTGTGTTGTTCTTGTTGGCTTGATTGTTTGTTTTTACAGTTTTCTTCTTCGATCTGTTTACTGTTCAGATCCGTAATATTTTATTTTATTGTTTTGAAGTTTTCCTATATTCAGACAATGAATAGATTAGTAAAACACAGTTACATAAAACATTTAAGAATGAAAGAGTCTGATTCTTGCTTGATTCAAGATTACTCTATTATTTAAAATATAATTAAGAAACTGCTGTCTGCACTCTGAAAACCCCAGCAAGAACCTCATTAAACGCATTAGTCACTTTATTTTTCCAGACTGTCACGAAAATTGCTGAATTTATTATGAACACTACTTGCCTGCTTATACAAGTCAAGATAATAATGAATACTATGCTGCATGTCTAGATATGCCAGGCTGCATTCAGTAAAAAATGCCAAATTGTCTTGACGAGAAACTGAAAAGATTGTGAACTGAACTGTCACATTTGCACTCATTTTACTGAAGCAGGAAAATTTCCAGATTGGACTTGAACTAACGCATGCTATATGTACACAACATTTTCCGACTTTCAAGAGAGAAAAAAAGAGAAAACAAAAGATCCAAATAGGGAAAGCAGGCCGCAATATTAGAAAAAGAAGCAAACCTGAATGATGCCTTTGATGCGCCAAACACCATTCTTCATTACTACAATATGTGGATCATCTGGATGCAAAGATTTGAGTTCTTGTCTAACCTCTTCCATACTTGCATTATGATCCTTAGTCAATTGTTCAGCAACTATCTTATTGGATCTACCTATGTAACCAATTACAGCTCGAGAATCACCCAGATTAGCAACATACAATGCCCCTCTCCAGATAACTCCAACCAAACAACAAGATCCAATTGCTGCAATTAATGGTTTTATTCCACAAGACCTACGGACAAGAGTAAGAAATCCTTCCTCAGTTGCAGAGAAGGCACTTCTGAGAATTTCTTCAGAGATGGTTCCTCTTTCTCTAGCAAATCCTACAAAAATATAATGCACAAAGATATACTTCAAAACTTAAAATTTTTTTTATAGAATTGCTTAAAATCCATCACAGAAGTCGCAAAAGAATGATTCCTATACCTAGGATATCAAATAACATGGTCAAACAAAAATCAAATCTCCCTTTGCATTTCACTGATATTTAACCAAAAAAGAAAGGAAACTTTTCCTACACAATTACAAGGTTAAAGTTTTCTTTCACAATTAAAAGATTCTAAACACAACACAATTCAACTGCATATATAAAATACAGAATCTTAGATTAATTTTCCAATTCACCAAGAACCCAAAAACCTACTAGTTCAAAGTATCCAGAAAGCCAAAAATCCTTCACGTTAACACCAAAACTCAAAATATATTAAACCCAAAAGGTTAAAAAAAATCATGTTAAAAAAGCAAAAAAAAAAAAACAACTCACTCATGAGATTGATGAAGAGATGATCACAAATGAAGCGAGAGGCTTCTGGTCCACCATGGCCATCATAGACACCTACAAAGGTGGCATCACGGCCAGTTTCCACTTGGCTATGGTCTTCAATGATCTCATTGGCTTGAACAACAGCAAAAGAGAACTCTCCATAAGAATGCTTCTCAAGGTCTCTGGACCAAAGAAGAGTGTCAACAATAGAAGAATCTTCGTCGTTATCAACATTTTCATCCTTGTTCATACGGGCATATTGACTGACCGGTCTCCAACACGCCATTGCTACCCTTGCCAGCCACGAGAACATCCCTCATTTCCCTACTAAAATCAAAACCTACTTCTACAATAATCCCAAAAGTTCCAAAAAGGCCTTCAAACGATTTGATTTGTTGATATAATGAAAATTGAGGGATTTGGCAGCAAAGGGTAGTCAGAAAAAAGATGGATCAAACTCAATACAGAGAAACAGAGAAAGAAATTGAAGAGAAACCCAAGTAAGAGATGAGTCACATCAACGTCTAGAGACAGAATGCAAAGAGAAAATTAGAGAAAAGGATTGTAATTAAAGAACAAATGGCAAGAGATTGATGACCCATTCTTGAAAAAAATAATAAAAATTCAAACTTTGAAAAACTTGTCAAGAAAGTAGGAGAAAGAGAGAAAATCTGGGTTCTGAGAATCAGGGGGAGAGTGAGAGAGAGAGAGAGTTGCAGAGAGAGAGTGGTTGGAGGGGGGAGTTGACAATGCGTGGGACTAATAAAATTTTCTTTGCTTTTTCTTTCTGTTTCTGTTTCTTTTCTCGTTTTCTTTCCTTTTTTTTAAAGGCTAGTTGTGATGTAGTAATTGTTATTATTAAAGAACAAACTAATTCAGTAATTCTTAAAAAAATGCTTTTTTCAAAAAAAAAATTAGAATTATAATATTTAATCAGAAATTGCAAATAATATTTATAAATAAAAAATCTTAATTATTTATAAGAAATAAATTTTATCCATGCTGAAAAAAGAAATTATTTTATTTTTCGCTCAATACGTGCATGAAAAATAACATTTTACTTGTTTATAGTATATTTATAATTATTTTAACATATATTAATTTTTAAAAAAAATTATTTCACTAAAATTATCACTTTATAAAATAAAAAATATAATAATTTTAATATTAATAAATTAATAAAAAATATTTTAATTTATTTAAAATAATTTTATGTAATATATAAAAATTTTAATTATGTTTTTAATTATCACAAATATACTAGAAAAGAGTGAGAAATTTTTAAAAATATATATATATAATAATTTTTAATTATAATTTTAATTTTTTAAATGGCTTTGTTGACTTTACTTGATAAAATTAACTGTGAATTTATTGTTTGAAATTGATTCTCTTTCATATTATTATTCTAAAACCTTGTATGAGGCGAAAAACATTATGTTGTTATTTTAAATACAAGTCAAATTATTTATGAGACAAAATAAGAATATTTTAAAATCGTCATTGGTTATTATAAATATAATGAATCATAATTAAATTATTTTTATTTAATTTAGATTTTATATTAAAAAAAGAGCGTGTATTTTCATAATATATGAATTTATTAAAAAAATTATTATTATTTTATTATGAAGTATTTTTAATTATTATTTTATGTGTGCATGTATTCTTATGCGTTATTACTTATATAATTACTATTTCAATTTTAATAAAAATTTGATATATTTATTTTCAGTTTGTTTTCTATTCAAAGTGAACCTAAGCTGTTTTTGGTGACTAAAATTTTCAAAAATAAAAAGGTATTTGAAACATAGAAAGTGCAAATTTTTGGATAGGGTTGAAATCATAAATTCATAATTATTTACGATTAATTTTCTACCTCGGAAGTCATAACTAAAGGATTTTTCAATTGATCAAAATCATTAAAAATATATTTTTGATTTAAAGCATCATTATTTTTATTTTTATGAATATTGCTTGCTTTTTTTATTTTATTTTCATGAAAAATATGCAAAAGTAAGATTTTCATTTTGAAAGTAAAAATCTAAGAATGTAATTTCATTGAATTTCAAAAATTAAACCAGCAAATACTAATTTTAATTATTAAATTACAATCGACAAACAAAACTCAAACTAAAAAAATTATAAATTTATAGTTACTACCAACTTCAATTTATATCAATGACTCCAATTCTCAGTCAAATTTGACTTGTTATAAATAGTTTTACAAACAAAAATCATAGATTTGATTGTTAAAATTTAAAAAATAAATAAATACTAAATTATGAAATTAAAATTATATAGTATTGCAAAATATATAGATATTATTTCTAATAACCCGAATCAACATAATGTAAAAAAAAAAAAAGCAAAAATTAAGGTGTAAATTCCTACATTAAAAAGAGGAGATAAACTTAAAAAATGGTGGTGGCAGAGGCAGAGAGGCATGTAGTTTTCCAAATCTAAAAAGGCCTAATGCAATTACAAGAGACATGTGAAAATTAAACCTTTTTTTTTAAAAAAAATTAAAGAAATTGTTTTGGGGGTCACAAGAGTATCATTGTGATGTAGTTTTACCTACATTTATCAAACCTATAATGGTACCAATAATACAGTTGATAATAAAGAAATGATGTTGCCTGTTGCCACCACTAAGACCCCACTTTCACACTACTCTCTACTACTATTCCAAATTTTGCTTCTCCTTCTTCTTCCACTACTTGTCAAATTTTTTATATTAATTTTTTTAATATAAATTTTAAAAAAATTAATTATAAAAGTTAGCTGTTAAGGTTGAAAATTTTATTTTTATATTTAATATGTTCGTATTATTATATTTTATTTAAATATAAAATTATTCATATTTTAATTATTATAGGGACGCTATTGCACAAAATAAAATAAAAAGAAAAAGGTTTTGTGGTTTATAAGTAAAGTCTCTTTCTCTAAAAGGACAATTGATGTTTTTTTTCAATTATATTGAGAGGTTCCACTTCCATGTTGAAGTGTTTTGCTCTAGTTATTTTATAGGCCTACCATACATATCACCACTTGCTCAACCTTATTATAGTTTAGTTAGATTTTGCTCATCATATCAAGTTTATTTTTTTTATTTTATTTAAAAATAAAATTTATGTTAAAATTATAGATTTTGACTTATAATATGATTTAGAGAACTGAGTATTAATTAATTTACAAAAAATAATTTACTATCGAAATAAATCTAAAAGTGAATATTATTTTACTCTAATCGAATATAATATTCATTTAATAATTGAAATTCAATTGTTTTGAAATTCTTCTTTTTTTATTATTAATTTTATTACTAACATATAATAATTAAATTAATTGAAATAATTGATTTTTAATAATTAATATTTTATAGTAAACAAAAATAATATATTATTTTTAATAACTTATTAATCTTATATTATTTATAAGAGTTTTTATTTATATGATATAGTTGTACTTTTTTGTGAATAGTATATAAATTAATGATTTTGTAAATTGTGAATTATAATTTTTTGGTTAGAACTAAATAAATATATTAATTTGAGATACAACCAATGTTGAAGGGGGGCTATGGCCTTCCAAACTCTAAAAAAGAACTGTGTTTTTATTCATATAATAATTGACAAAGCTGAATGGTATTTGGTTAGTTTTCTCTTAACTCCACTTTGTAATTAAAAAAAATAATTAACATAGTTTTTTTTTAAATAATAGATATGCCACTCCAAGTTAAGAAATTTTGACATATTTTTATTACCAATTTCGTTTATGGACCTGCAATTTCACAATAAATAAATGAATAAATAAAAAAATTCAGATTTTAATAGTCTCTTCCTTTCTCTGAATATAATAAAAAAAGATTGAGAGTTAAATTATAAAAATTTGTCGAGGTTCATGTTAATATAGACTTTTGATTTTTTAATTACAAAAATTACCAATTTTAGTTTGTTGTTCAAATATATATATATATATATATATATATATATATATATATTAGTTGAATAAAGTTTCAATTTAGCCCTGAACTATAGTAGAAAATTCAAATTGGTCATTAAATTTTTTTTTGAACCAAATTGGTATTTTTTTTAAAGTTTAGTTCAATTTGCCCATTTTTTAACAAAATCTTTAAATAGTTAATGATAGGGGCTAATTTAGACTAAAATTAAATATTAGGGGCTAAATTAAAATTTTTAAAAAATATTAATATAATATTTTCTAAAAAATTATTTATTAATTAATATTTTTAATATCAATAATTTATAATATTAATAAATATTTTAATAAATTTTATAATTTATAATAATTTAACAATCTATAATTTAAAAAATAATTAAATAATATTAAATAATATATAAAAATTTATATTATTTAGTATTTTATAATTTTTAATATAATATTAATTATAATATTATGAAATTAATATTGAAAAGATTAAAAAATAATTTTTATTAAAAATATTATAATTTATAATATTAAAAAATTATAATATTAATAAATAATAATTTTTTAATTTTTTAATATATTTTATATTTTAATTAATTTAATATTATAAATTATTTATTAATTAATATTTTTAATATCGATAATTTATAATATTAATAAATATTTTTTATTATTTTATATAATAATTATCTATCTTGGTTTTATATCTTAAATTCTTTTGGATAGATATAAGAGCTAAAACTATGCTATTTTCTTTAATTTATAGTCTTTTAATACATAACAAGAATAGATAATATGTTATTTTTTTTATTTTTTTTTTGCTGATTAAAGGCTTTTTTGAAAAAAAAATAAAATTTATGAAACTTTTTATTTTTTTAAAAAAATTAAAATTAAAATTCAAAATTTATATATACAATTATTAAAATTTTAATTATTTTTTAAAATATAGATTATTAAAACATATGAATTATAAAATTATAAAAAATATTTATTAATATTTTAAATTATTAATATTGAAAACATTAATTAATAAATAATTTATAATATTAAAAATTAAATAATTATTAAAAAAATAAAAAACTAAAATTAGTAAAATTTATTAAAATTATAAATTATAATATTTTAATATAAATTATTTATTAATATTCTTAATATTGATTTCATAATATTATAATATTAAAAAATATTATAAATATCCTATATAATATAAATTTTTATATATTATCTAATATTTTTAATTACTTGTTAAATTATAGATTATTGAATTATTATAAATTATAAAATTATAAAAATTATTTATTAATATTATAAATTATTGATATTAAAAATATTAATTAATAAATAAGTTTTTAGGAAATATTTTTTAATATTTTTTAAAAAATTTAATTTGGCCTCTAATATTTAATTTTAGTCTAAATTAGTTATTTTATTAACTATTTAATGATTTCGTTAAAAAAATGGTCAAATTGGATCAAACTTGAAAAAAAAAATATTAATTTGATTTAAAAAAAATTTAAAGATCAATTTAAACTTTTTATTGCAGTTGAGGGGGACTAAATTGGACCTTTATCCATTTTAGTCCATGTGAATTCCTTGGAATTAACTCTTTAGTTTATTATAAAGTGAATTTTTTTATTACACTTTAATTTTAATATTGTAAATTAAAACCGACTTCATTGCTTAAAATTTTAATGCATTTTAATCCTTAAATTTATTTATAAATTTAAAAACACTAACCCTCAATATATAAATATAAATATATAGATTTAATTTTAAAATATAAATAAAAGAGAATGAAAGGTTAATTAAAAAGATAATCTTTTTTATTTAAACAAAATTTCAGAACTATTTTCTTTTATTTTTTTTATCAAAATATTCTTATAACATGTTCTCTTTACTTTTAACCTATTGTTTTTTCCAAATATTTTTAACGAAATTTGTCTAATAACATGTTTTTTTCTTACAATAAAATATTTTTAATAGTATTTTCACTCTTAATCATATGCAATTCTTAATTTTTGTGACAAAATTTTTGACTTAAAATTAAAAAAAATTCAATAAATCTAGTAAGTACTTATATTTTTTTTAACATACTAGCTAATTCAAGATAACTAATTAAATTTAATAAGTGCAGTTTAAAAAAAAAATATTTTATTTTATTAATTAAGTATTATATAATTTATTATGTTATAAGGGTGTTTGGTTTAACTTATATAAATTAATTTATAAGCATATAGTGTTTATAAGTTATTATAGGTTTATAAATATTTAAAATTTTAAATAGTTATGTATTTATTTTAAATATTTATAAGTGACTGATAAATATAAAAAATATTTGATAAAAAATAATTTATAAATATATTTATTATTAAAATGATTAAAAAGAGATAAAATTATATTATAAAAAATATTTATTAAAATAAATAAAGATAATATAGTAAATTATATGATCAAATTAATTTATAAATTAAATACTTATACATATTAAAATAATTAAAATATATTAATTTAAAATTTAAAAATTTTAAATTAATTTAACCAATTTATAAATTAAGCTAAACACCCTTACTATCACAAGCAAGCTTATAAAACATGACTTAACAGAAGGAAAAGGAAAAAAATGCCTGAAAATGAAAATGACGTTTGAAAGAAAAGAAAAATAAAAATAAAAACTAATGTTATAAAGTTATGAGAAAATAGATAATTAATTATTATTTGAAAGGAGGATTGTTGTATCTTTTTGTGCGTTTGTTATTGTTATTATTATTATTGTTTGTGGTGCGAGATTACTCAATATAAAAGTACGTACATGAGGTAAAGTAGAGAGCCGTAAAATAAGCTATTAATCATCATTTTTTTCATGAAAGAAGTAAATAAATTATCAAAAAGAAAATCCTTTTCTTGAATCGTCTAAAATTTAATTTAATTGATTTTTATTTGTTTTTCATATATTCATAAAATTTTTAATATATTTTGATGTTCCAAATAATGTTCTATACATGACACACTTTTTTCAATTTTCCATATATTACTTTTTATTTTGTTATACTGTCATCTATCACTCTTATACATAGAGTTGGGAAATAAATAAATAAATAATCACTCTTATATATTGTTCAGAATCAGTATGATTAACTCTTTTTATTATTACTCGAGTTTTAAGGGCTTTTTTTAAAAATATATATATATATATATATTATTTTTAAAATATTCACTGTTACAGTCTTGGTTTCTTTTAATATTAAATTTGTTGATAATAACAATTTAATCCTTATTCATAAAATTATAATTTTCAATTATATTTTAATTCTTTATTTTAAATTGTTTGACACTTCAATCTCTAAAACTTAAAAATGTAATATACTTTAAATTTTGAGTTTCTACATTATAAAATATTTGAATTTTTTTGAAGATGCATGAGCTTTTCACTAAAATTAATTTAAAAATTAAAACGAATTCCGAAAAAACCACAAAAAAAATATTAATTATAACAAAATCACATTTTATTATACTAATTTGTGGATTTATGCAGAGAAAATTTATAAAATTCCATCTCACTGATTGGGATTTCAAATAAATAAATAATCCTGATTATGTAGAGTAAAGAAAAATAACAACAACAACAACAACTAAGCCTTAGTCCCAAATAAGTTGGGGTCGGCTGTATGAATCCTCAACAAAATAAGCTCAAAGGACACCAAAAAAAGATACTCCAGCCTTAGGCCCCTTCCAAGACACGGATTTTACGTCTCCATTCAAGTCTGTCATTAATCAAATCCGCATCAAGATCTAAGGCACGTAAGTCTCTTGCTACCACCTCATTCCACACAGTTCAAGGTCTTCCACGACCTCTAGCCCCCTTAATCAACAAATTCTCACACTTACGACCGCATCATTAGGAGGTCTTCTTAAAACATGCCCATACCATCTAAGTCTTCCTTCCCTCACCTTATCTCCGACATCCGCTACTTGGACTTTTTGTCGAATATGAACATTCTTAATTTTGTTCAGTCTGGTATGTCCACACATCCATCTTAGCATCCTCATTTCTGCCACACTCATCTTATGCAAATGTTGTCCCGTTGGTGCCCAACACTCACTACCATAGAGCATCGCAGGTCTAACAACCGTCCTATAGAATTTACTTTTCACTTTCAGAGGTATTTTCTTATCACATAGAACCTCAGTCGCACCCTTCCACTTCAACCATCCTACCTGTATTCTGTGAGCCACATCTTCATCTATACGGCCATCATTCTGGAACACCGAACCCAAATATTTGAACTGCTTGGTTTTAGGAACCAAAACTCCATCCAACTTAACCTCATGTTCCTGCTTCTTCCTTAGACTGAACTCACAGTGCATATATTCCGTTTTACTCCTACTTAACTTAAAACTCTTGTCCTCGAGGGTTTTTCTCCATACTTCCAACTTACGGTTTACACCAGCACTAGTCTCATCAATTAAAATAATATCATCAGCAAACAACATACACCAAGGAACATCGTCTTGTATGCTTCTGGTTAGCTCGTTCATAACCAGGGTAAATAAATATGGACTCATGGCCGAACCTTGATGCAATCCGGTAGTAATGGGGAAAGCCTCAGTGTCTCCACCAGGTGTTTTCACATCAGTGGATGCATTCTCATACATGTCCTTGATGATGTTGATATATTTGCCGCTGACTCCTTTCCTCTTCAAAACCCACCATAACACTTCTCCTGGTACTCTATCATAGGCTTTCTCCAAGTCAATAAATACCATGTGGAGATCTTTCTTCTTCTCTTGATACAATTCCATTAGTCTTCTTAGAAGAGAAATAGCCTCCATGGTAGATCTCCTAGCATAAACCCAAACTGATTCTCCGAAACTCTTGTAAGCTTCCTCAATCTGTGTTCAATAATCCTTTCCCATAATTTCATAGTATGGCTCATAAGTTTGATACCCCGATAATTTGTACATCATTGAATGTCTCCCTTATTTTTATATATGGGTACCAGGATACTCTTCCTCCAGGCATTCGGCATCTTACGTCCTTTCACAATAGCATTAAAGAGTTTAGTTAACCAGGCAACTCCTACCTCTCCAAGGTTCTTCCAAACCTCTATAGGAATACCATCCGGCCCACAAGCTTTACCAACTTTCATATACTTCAAGGCTTCTCTTACTTCACTATGCAAGATCCTCCTAGACCAGCTGATATAATCATTTGTTGCATGAAGACCTTGAAAATCTTGTTCATGTTCAGGGTTGAATAACTGCTCAAAATAAGCCTTCCACCTCTCCTTAATCTCAACATCTCCTATCAACACCCGTTGATCTTCGTCCTTTATACATTTGACTTGGCTTAAATCTCTGCTTTTCCTTTCTTTCATCCTTGCAATCTTATAAATGTCCATTTCTCCCTCTTTAGTACCTAACTTTTGATAAATCCTTTCTAAGGCTCTGCCACGAGCTACACTAACAGCCTTCTTTGCCTCTTTCTTAGCCCTCTTATATTCCTCAAAGGCCTCGCTATTAACCGCATTCGGTAACTTTTTATACCATTCCCTCTTAGCCTTAATAGCCTTTTGAACCTCCTCATCCCACCACCATGCATCGTGCGGTCGAGGCCCTGCCCCTTTAGAGATCCCAAGCAATTTACTACCTGCTTTCTTAAAGCCACCTTCCATTTTTGTCCACAAGTCCTCTGCACTAGCCTCGAGGTTCCAGATGTCTTCCTTTAGTAACTCCTCTTTAAAGGTACCTTGAGCTAGGTCTTTCAATTTCCACCATCTTATCCTTAGTTCCAATACTTTCTTATCATTCCTCCAGCTACTTTTATTCTTAACATCTAAAACCACAATACGATGTTGCGCCGTCAATGCTTCACCCGGAATGACCTTGCAATCCTTACACTTACTTTTATCCCGTCTTCGAGTAAGTATGAAGCCTATTTGACTTTGAGTTCGTCCACTCTTAAAGGTAATCAAGTGTGACCCTCTCTTTTCAAAGCAGGTATTTGCCAGCACTAGATCATAAGCCACCGCAAAATCCAAAATGCTCTTTCCCTCCTCATTCCTGTTGCCAAAACCATAACCCCCATGGACCCTGTCATAACCATTACTGTCCTTACCAACATGCCCGTTAAGGTCCCCACCAATGAAAATTTGCTGATTATCCAGAATACCTTGCATGATTTCATCCATATCTTCCCAGAACTGAACCTTGGATGCTCCGTTCAAACCTACTTGGGGAGCATAAACACTAATAACATTAATAGTGTCATCTCCCAAAACAAGCCTCAAAGAGATAATTTTGTCTCCCTTTCTCTTCACTTCCACCACCTTGTCTTTAAGGGTAGGCTCAATAATAATGCCCACACCATTCCTATTGTTATCCAAGCCACAATACCACAGCTTATATCCTGAGTTACCAATCTCTTTTGCTTTATTTCCCTTCCACCTAGTTTCCTGCAAACAAGCAATACTAACCTTCCTTCTTTTCAAAGTATCCACAAGCTCTATAGACTTCCCAGTCAGAGTGCCAATATTCCAACTACCTAATCTTAATCGGCTCCCTTGGACTTGCTTCTTTAGCCGCATTCGTCCATAATGCGGTAGCCCTTTCCTGTCTGACACCGCATCCGAGCGCTGATATGACAAGACTAACTTCTTTACCCATACCCGTCCATGGCATGAGAACCTTTGCTCATACTCCACCACACCCAGGCGTCGATGTGATGGAACCCCTTGCTCATTTAACACTATACCCGGGTGCCGATGTAGCGCGTGCCTAGGTGAGCACGTCCCAACGGTATAATGATAGCTTTGAGGATCCATAAAAAGTTTGACAAAATTTTCACACTGGCCGCCAACCTACCGCAACCCTCCTTCTTTATCCGGGCTTGGGACCGGCTACGATACTCACAGGCGGAGTTAGAGTAAAGAAAAATAAAAATATATAAAAAAAATTAACACTTTGAATGTCTTCCAAATAGTAGATTAATGGAAAAATTCATCATATAAGATTAGTACACTAAAGATAATAAACACAGACCATGTATAATGCCAACAACAAAAAAAAGAGCAAAAGGCAAAATTCTCAATGCATATTATCCATAAATCTTAAGCTAAACAAATTTAAACTATAAATTACATTCTAAAAAATACACAAGAATCCACACAAAAAACAAGATGTACAATGCATTTCCTGCATAAAACTCATTGCTTCTCTCTTTTGAGGAATCAGTACAGTGTTCAGTCGCTACACTTCATAAAAACCTGAGATTTAGCACAAGTCTTTCCCAAAATTCTCAAGAACTTTCCACAAGCGAGAAACATTGGACTTGGCAGATCACTTGATGCCACCAGACATGCACTTCCAACAAGATTACAAGAATGAAAAAATGTTTCAGTATTACTTGTACTGGCTAAATTCAACCAAATTATTCCAATATCAAGAAGTAAGATTAGTATAAAACCAAGATTTACAAACCTAATTCGAGTTAAGAAAGTATGAATTAATCCAAATTCATTTCTTTTCTTTATCATAAATTGTTTTTACAACTCCTTACTAAAACTTCCAAGAGAATTTTGATCAGAAGTCATTCCAAGTTTAAATTTCACTGAAAAAACAACTTATAACAGTGCCTGAACCTAATAAGTAAAAACAGAGCAGAACCAAGATTGAAAGAATTATCTGAGCTGACCAACATAAGAAGACTTTTTGCAACTTAACAGAAGCTTATGATGCGATTAAAATATTATAAGTAAATCTATGATATGCTCAGCAACTTGATTGTTCGAGTAAAATTCTTATAATCTGATCAAGTTATCCATTTGCAACACGTGAATGGCATCACAAAATGAAAAAAAAAACTCGATTTCCAAAGAAGAGGGAAGTGAACAAAAATGAACATTTCCTTTCTAAAACAATTGCAATTATACTTGAGCATTTCATCTATTCAGATAGAAGAACTTTAGCATATCCCATCTAATTAGGAACAATCATTCCATACCATGCATTTATAAGCTGAACTGAGTCCCAAAACTAAGAGCGTGGCATTCAAGATTTCTTAAATTAAGCTGCAAAACATGAAGAAAACAAAATCAATAATTAATTAGGAAATCTAATCCAAAGAACAAATAATGTATAAAGAATAAAAAGAAGTCCCAAGTATTCCCCATCTCAACAACAATAAATGTTGAAATATCCTATCTTGTGCCTATGACTAGAATGTATAATCCTGCTCTTTCTTCATTGCTTTTCCTATTATGGTATTGAATCAAAGTTAATTACAGCATGGTAAGAAAACGGCAATAGCACCTCTATGCTTAAGTAGAAACACCACATATTAAAAGTTCATTTATCAAAGGGGAGTTTCAGTTACATTACTTTCCAAAAGCAGACAACTAGTATATACAAGAATAATATTGCTTTTACATCCTCATTATCCCATCAATTACAGCTTCCCCTTGATTCATCTTTTTGAGAACCCTTTCAAGAAACCGACATAAAATAACTTAACACACTTAAATTACAGGTTAGATAATAAAAATTCTTATCTTTCAAAAGTATTGACATTAAGTATTGACTTTTGATGCAAGACATGCATGGATCCATGTCCATACATATAACAAACTTGTATGGTCTGTTGAGATTTCTAGGTCAGTACGGATCACTTGGATGATTTTCAGCATGATAAGAATTAAAACTCACCATGACAGCAACTCCAGTCTAGCTGAATTTTGGAATGGAAATAAGTCTTACCAACTGCCCTTCTGGACCTGTAAGGTCAGATTACCATTAATCTGAATTTGATTTGAAAGAAGTTTAAAAAAAAATAGATTTCTATCCTCTTCTTGTAAAGATGAGTCTCATTTAATAGTTGTCATCCAAATAGAACCCATACCATTTAACAGGCGAGTTCCAAATTTATCCTGATTTCCGACAAAATATACATGAGGACAGCTCTCAATCAGGAAAGGATCCCTATCAGTGAAAGGATAACACCCTGAAAAACATTGAAGGCAGTGGATTATTGAAGATAAGCTCATTAAGAAAATTAAAATTTTCACGAGCATTCTGTTACGGCCCTTCAATTGTGATTGAGTTACGGGTTATTCTTCTCCTGGAGGATCCAGACCTGGATCCTCTAAAGCTAGGTGTTTGGTAGATTTCCCACTCGTTTTACCTATAAAAATTTAAGCACTCATTGTGAGACAACCTTTCGATCTCTTCTGCAATAACTTAAATTTTGGGGAAGTTTATACTTTTCATTCATCTTCTAACTTTATATACATAGATGAAATAACTAATCAAGTAACTATTGTCCAAGTAAGTATTATTTCCCACAACTTAACCCATAAAAAGGAACTTGACCCACTAACATAAAATAAAACATGACTAACCATAATAAGAAAGGAAATGCATTAAACATAAAATCCTACAATTGCTACTGACTGACTTTAGTTAGTGTTCTTGTGCACCATCTTCTTTCATCCATGAGTAAATCACTTATAAACAACCCAGAAAATTGATCCATTTGAACACTTCCATTTTAGTCCTTATAATATTCTTATTTATCAAGTAGATATTATCTAATATTTCAATGAATCAAGCTAAATCTAATTAAAGGAAACCAAATATAAATAACCGATTTAGATAAATAAAATAATAATAGAATAACTACATTGCGTGATGTATAGTTTCTACCTAGTGTATTAGGTGCTGTTGGTGCCAGATGCCTCCACTTTAATGTCCTTTCGATAAAGTCAAGCTTATCCTTTGCCTCTGAATACTTCTCAAGATCATCAATATTCTGACCTGAAGTTCCAAGAAATCTAAGAAAAAAAAAGTGCTATATGTTAATTATTGTTCAATTATATTTCAACATAAGTCTCTTGCTACTATTGTTCTAAGGCACGTAAGTCTCTTGCTACCACCCCATTCCACACAGTTCTAGGTCTTTCATGACCTCTAGCCCCCTCAATCAACAAATTCTCACACTTACGAACCGCGGCATTAGGTGGTCTTCTTAAAACATGCCTATACCATCTAATGATAGACTTGAATGGAGACGTAAAATCCGTGTCTTGGAAGGGGCCTAAGGCTGGAGTATCTTTTTTGGTATCTTTTCAGCTTATTTTGTTGAGGATCCATATAGCCGACCCCAACTTGTTTGGGACTAAGGCTTAGTTGTTGCTGTTGTTGTATTTACAACACATCATAAAACTTAACGTTCACGTTATACCTGATGTTATCAAGCTCAAAGCAGTGAGGATTAGTATCAGGCCTAAAAGTGTTATAAGCTGCTGATCCTGGGAAAAAGGCATCTGTGCAGAGGCTGAAATAGAAAGAAATTTAGTAATTGTTAGATGAAAATTTAACATCATATTTAAATCATAAAGCAACCTGCTAGGGTAAGGAAAAGTTTGCTGGGTCATCGGCTCCAGGCATGATGTCCAAAGGCACACCTGCAGCAATCTAAACACAAATAGTAAGGCTGCATTACTGAAATGAGGAAACTCAGAAGAAAGAAAAAAAAAAGAAGAAGAACAAGATGACAACTTGAAGTTATTGAATAAAATGAATAAAGCAACATGAGATAGCAATATATCTAGCTCTTTGACTGGCTCAGACAGTCTTGATTGATCCTTTGAAGTCAAATTCTGCAAAAGTAACCATCAAGGGAGAAAAATTAGTCATGAATATGTGATAAATATTAGAATGAAAAATCCCATACACAAAATTTTGGTAAACTTGAGTTTAGTTTAACAAACCCAAGGCTAAAGGCAGTTCATTCAAAAGCAATCAGTACAAATTAATAAGAAAGGGAAAGTAAAAAATTAGTACATCCTTTCTAGTCTATATAGAGCAACAGTATCTAAACGTAACTAATCCTTCGGGCATTTCAGATGACTTAATTAATAAAGAAAGAAACTGGGAAGTTGTATTGGTACTTTCATAATCAACAACATATTTCTAGAGAACACCATGCACAGAATTGTCATTTTCATTGAAAACTGAAATGAATGCACAAATTTCATTTCTGCAGAACTCTAAGAGGCCAAGAATACATCCGCAACATGCATCTTACAGAAAGATCAGTTAGAAAAAAGAGGATTTGAGAATTTGTCAACATTAAGAAGACAGGGAACATGCAAAAATTGCTACCTGTCCATTAAGAAGTCCACAAGGAATTTCAACTGAATTCCCTGACTATCTCTGCTGCAATACCTTGTTCCTGCTCAAAGGATGAACATATTTTATAGTGAATAAAAAAAATTACAGCAGAATATCTTGAAGCAAAAGTAGGAAATAGCAAAAACCTTTTCATCTCCTAGATGTCCTGTTATATGATCAACAAGAAGCTGAAATTGGAGCGGGTTGGATGTGCTGCTTCCAACACTCAGGCCAGAAACAAAAACCACATACTTGTCTTCACCTGTACACAGCACAGTTTAATCCTTTAGGGCAATGCTTATAAAACATAGATGCGTCAACGGATGAAACTATCTTCTAATATTGAAAGGTTTTTTCTATAGGTTAACGGATGAAGTCTAAATGTTCAACTTAAAATGGAACACTGCACTAAAAGACTTGAGAAATTCATCGAGGAAAGGAGCAACTTGAAATAAAGAACAAAAATTTCAATATATAACTTGATATATGGTCATCTTGGCTATGATTGTACTATGATATTTATTATTCAACAAATGTAGCCCCAAATATGTTTTTTTATTCTATGTTCCAAGTTCAAGCCAGTTTAATGTAAACTTCAGACAATTTCCAAAATGCTTTCCCTTTCTGCAAATTAAAATGTATCATTCAGTTTCTATGAAATGGTATTCCATAGCTAAACATAGATGGAATACATTGTTCCATAACATTAGATGAAAATAAAAGGGCATCCGTAAACAATCAGTAATTACTTTTCCCTATTTTACATCCAGGTAAAAGTACTATGAATAAAGAAGACTGAAAAATAAATTATATCATACTTGAATGAGGCAGCATCTCTATCTGTGGGGGCAGGCCAGCTTCAAGGACAGCTAGAACTAAGAAGTCACCAGCACCAGTTTCCTTTCCATGTAAAGCAACAACAAAACCTGCCAAATGTAAAGTGTCAATGAAGAATCGGTACGCGTTAAGCAGATAATGATAAAGAATATTTAACAAGGAGCAGTTTCACGCATTGACTAAAAAACATATACAGTATGTGAACTAGTTATCCACAAAATTCCAAGGCCTGCATAACTAAATACAAATTGTCTTCCACTTTTATAAACATGTCAACAACAAGAATAAATAAACCTTAGTCCCAAATTATTTGAGTCAGCTACATAGATCTGTTTCTTCCATTCTGGAAGGTTTGGAGTTATTTCTTTAAGAAGACTTAGTCCATTTAGATCTTTCTTTATCACTTCTTTCCCATGTCATCTTGGGTCTTCCCTTCCTTTATTTTCCTTATCCATTTTAAGATAATCTAGGGCCTCTAGCAGTCCACAATATACATGAACAAACCACCTCAATCTTCCTTCTCTCATTCTTTATGCACATATATAAAAGCATAAGATCATGAATACCTTTGAGATGAAACGAGTTCATGATCTCACAGAAACTCTTCAATCATATAAATTTTTAAGTAACCAAAATTAATCATGCAATGTTCTAGAACAAATGAGAGCAGGATTGTAGGGCAAGAATACTCGTAAAATGTCAAAACCAATCAGTCCCTTCACTGGAAGTACTCCAGGCTTAAGAGTATAATGTCACCAAAGTCGGTCAAAATCTATAATATTTGACAAGAATGACAAAAATATGACAGAAAACTTGAAGCAAAATGTCAACCAGGCTTCATTAATTTGCAGGCAATAACCCCATAGGGTTTATCATTCCTCTTTGAGGATATTATACAGTTCCTCTCACTTCTTTACAACTCTTATTTATTTGCCTATTCAAATAAATTAGGTGTTGATCTAATTTAATTTTAAGTCTTGGGTATATTTTTGTAATTTATTGCTTTGCTGGACAAGTTGGCTGAAAATTTTAAGGGCCCCTAGTCTTATACTTAGCATAAATCCTTCACCCTTCGAGTCTTGTCTGGAAGTCCAAATCATTGAATGGGTAGGACTAGTTTTGATGGTTCTGTATCTTAAATCTTAAAGGGTTAGGAGTTGTTTGAATATATAAATGCCTATACTAGTAATGCTTATTATTCAATTTTTCAGCGAATAAAAATTTCCTAGAATTGTTGCTCCTGGATTATGTTGTGCAATTCAACCCCAGGTCAGCCTATGTAACCTTAAATGCGATGCCTAAGGAATTCTAAGTGCGAAGCTTAGAACCTGTAATTCTCTTTATATTCTATAGCAATCAGACCTAAAATGTCAGCAAATAATTGCAGATCTTAGCCATCAGCGGTGGTCACAGTTGTATTTTTGAGCTTCTACCCATTCCTAGATGCTGAACTGACTCAAAATTCTGTCCTGGATACAAAACATGCAAGCTTTCCTACTTCAGCTTCCTAATAAAATGGCTTGCTTCATGTTTATGGCCGGTACCTGTAACGTATGCTGAAGGTGAAAGCATGTCACCCCCAAGCTTCACTCTTCCACTCTCATCTTCCAACACCAAATGATCATCTAGGTGCATAAAATTATGAGGCTTGACCAGTGGCACTGCTGATCTCTGTACAAGCAACAACAATGCACGCCTTTACAACCAATATTTCTCTCTCAATTTCAGCTACAAAAAACAGAAGTCATGAAACAAGTTCATCATTTACAACCAAGATACCTCCTTAGAGTACTCATCAAGAATGCAGGGCTTAAGTTTCATATGCTTATACAGTGTTCCAACAATGATGCACTCCTTCCCTTTTTCCAGCCCCAGAACAGTACAAACTGCAATAAAAAAAGGAGTTCGTAAATAATTTCAAAATTATGCCATTGAATGTAAATCTCATTAAAACTACCACCTGAATCAAATTCTACAACTTCTACTTATAAAATGCCATCAGAATGAACAGATAATGAAATTACATGCTCCACATAAGAAGAAAAAAAGGTGATCACAAATTTTATTTTAGGGTCCTATTCAACATAACAAACAAATCACCAAACCATAAAACAAAATTATGATGAAAACTTTAGTCAAAACTTCTTTTTAACACCTTAAATCTTGGCATCTGCCAAGTTAAAAAGAACCCATCTGAAGAACACACCAAGTTAGCAATTAACCGAAACCGTGTACAATTATAGAATGGCAATTTAAACTATCATCCAATTTGTGCAAACTCAAACACAAACACAAAATCTTCACAAAATGCATCAAAAGCTTAGAATCAAAGGAAATCCAAAAAGGCAAAATCTTCACATAATGCATACAAAAAAAACCCAAATATTGCAGAAGCGCCAAAACCCTAAAACCTAAATAATTTATAAATTCACTCTACATTCCAAGCCAACAAAATAGCGAACCATCCACATATAAAATCAACGGAAAGATCCCAAATTTACTTTTAAAAAATAAGTACCTTTAACAAAAACCCCTAAATCAGAGCAGCAAATAACGTAAGCAAACAAAAAATTCAAAACCAACTAAAAACCCATAATACCAAGTTCAATGAAGAGCTAATACTATCTTAAATTCAAGCCAAAAATAAAGATTTTAATATTTTTTCTAATTACAACACCTCTAAATTTTTAAATAAATAAATTTATTTTTCCTTAACAAAACTAAATTATTTTTAAAAATTTTTAAAATAAATTATGATAATCTATTTTTTTCATTTTTTCTAATCATAATATCTTTAAATTTTTTTAAATAATAGAAAATAAAAAATAATTATTTTATGATTTCTAAATAAATAATAGATAATAATTTTAATTTTAATTTAATTTAATTATAATTATAATTTTTTTTCTAATTCTGAAATTTAAAACAAATAAAATCTAAATATGTTAAAATTAGTTGGGGCCATGGATCTCATCATCAAATCATCTTATCCGCAACACTCTATCACGTGTATTGTACCTAGCTTCTTTCAAATCACATTTTGTTAATTATAGCGAGTATTCAACATTTAAGGAATTGGACTCCATAATGCAACTACTTTTAATGGTTTTAACAATAACATTTTATAATAATTCTAAGTTATAAAAATAGCGCTTCATGTTCACAATGAAAAGTGGAATTGTTACCTTTGAGGAAAATTGAAAACAATTATAGATTTTGATGTAAAGGTTTAGCTTCATTATTCATGTTGTTGCAGTGTTTATAAGAGTTAATGATTTTCCCCTCTCTCTGTCTCTCTCTCTCTCCTTTGTATTATAATTTTATAAAGAAAAATATTTATTATTAGAATATACTAATCCATTGAAGGGGAGTCTTGACTCAGCGGTAAGTGCTGTCGTCGTGTGACCTGAAGTCACGTGTTCGAGTCGTGACAACAGCCTCTTGCAATTAATTGCAAGAGAATGCCGCGTACAAAGACCCAATGGGTCTGACCCTTTCCCGACCCCGCTCATTACGGGAGCATTTATGCACTGGACTGTCCTTTTTTTTATTATAATATACTAATCCATTACATTTGTAACATCTCACTGTATCGATGTTATAAGATAAATATTTAATAATTAATTTAAATTATTAATGTAACTGATAAAATTAATGAAATATATATAGACATAAATAATTACACATTATTTTTAATATTTAAAATTATTTATAACAATTTTAAAAAATATTTACATCTCATAAAATTTTATAGAATTTATTTAAATTCTAAAAATTGATTATTTGGAATAATTTTTTTATTTAAATTCTATAAATTTAAATATATAGAATTGACTAGTGTAAATCAAATATGTAAAAATAGGTGAAATTTGCAAATAAATTTTATAAATTAATGGACTTTTTTTTTTATAAAATTACTTTTAATAGACCTATATCTATTTTTTTTACTATGTCAATTCCATAAAATTTATCATTTATTTTATTTTAAAATTTTAAAATTAATTTTTAATAAAATTATTCCATCAGTTTTTAATTTTTTTTAAAAGTTTTTATCTTAATATTTTATTGGGTTTTCATTTTAGTAATCTTTTAAAATTTTAAAAAAATGCACAATATATATAAACCCTTTTATAAAATTGATTATCAAAACTAAAGATATTTTTATAAATATAAATAATAGTTCAATAAATTAAAATCTTTAAATCTAAATATTTTTATCAAAAATTATGTTAAAAAATTTTATTATTTTGAATAAAATTATTAAAAATAAAATTATAATACTTTCAATCAACTATATTCATATAAACTGATACATTATGATGGACAAATATACATTATGATGGACAAATATATTTGTTATCAAAATATAACAATAAATTTTTAAAAAAATTCTTTTCATATTTTATGAATATAAATTTTAAATATAATATTATCATTTTGTGAGAAAATAAAAAGTAAATAAAACTTTATTTCAAAATTTATTTTAAATAAAATTATATAAAATATAATTTAATTATTTATTTTAAATTATATCATATTAAATATAATAACAAATTTTATTTAAAATTTATTTTTAAATAAATTTTATAATTTAAATTTATTTATTATAAATATGATGTTAATTAAAAAAATTATAGATAGATAAATAGAGATGTATATAAATATAAATATAAATATAGATATATGTAGAAGAATGAAGTACATTTCCAAACTTGGTTCGAGGGTAGACGGGTGAGGCTCTACTGGTTATTGAAAATAAATTAATAAATAATTTCGTTTCGTTTCGGTACCCTATTTATTTATTTCCCATTTCATTATTTTAAATTGTCAATTGCAATGGCTTCGATTTTGAATCTGACCTCGCTCCCTGCAATTGGTTCTTCTTCTTCTTCTTCTTCTTTCACTTCAACTAAGGCCATCACTTCCCTTGTCTCCTTCTCTCGACTGCCGGAGACTGCACGGACGAACTGTAGAATGGCTTGCACTGCTATGGTTCAACAAGTGGCGCAAGGAGCTCCTGCCACTTATGCCAAGGCCATGGAGCGACTCTCTGCTAAGGAATCTTTGCTTCTTGCTGTTAAGTCTAATTTCTCCAGCAATTAAAACTAAATTTTATTTACTCCAATTTGATTTTGAGACCATAATTAAATATTTAAAAAAATGTTCACTGGTTGAGCTAATGGTAGATCGTTGATTGATTTTTAGTTTAAAGATTCCGGCGGTTTTGAAGCTCTAGTGACGGGAAAGACGACGGATATGCAGCGGATTGATGTGAATGAGCGTATAACTGGTCTTGAGCGGCTCAATCCAACGCCTAGACCAACTACGTAGGTGCTTATTTGAACAGAGAACTTCTTTTTGCATATAATTTTAATTTTTTTTTATCAAATTTTAACTTTATTTCTTCAGATACTCAGGTCGCCATTTTTGGAAGGCCGATGGAATTTTGAGTGGTTTGGACCTGGAAGTGCAGGATTATTTGCAGCTAGATTTATATTTGAGTGAGTTCTGTTGATTCGTACCTACCTTTTCTCTTTCACTGAACACATAAATCTAATGGAATGTGCTTAATTGCTCTGCATTGGATTAGTTGATTTTAAAAAAGCTAATTGAACTAGTCTAAGCTCTTTATTTTTGTAGGAGATTTCCGTCAAGTTTGGCTAATTTGTCAAAAATGGATGTGCTGCTTAAAGATAGCAAGTCAAATGTTACTGCAAATTTGAAACTGCTTTCATCGGTACTCTTCTGTTAATCCTATTTGGGATGTTATTTGATGGAATATTTGCCACATGCATATTTTCATTTCATGCTGTACTTATACATTCAAACATTGACTGGATTTGTTGAAACAAATTTGTAAATAAATGGAACCGCTTTCATGAATCAAGTCAAATTAAAGCCATTAACAAGGAAAGCACGCAAATAAAGCTCCTTTCTAGATGCTTGTTCATCCAACCAATTACTTAGCTCATGTATGTAGATTCCCCCACTTAATAAGTTATTACGTTTCACTCTCACTGCACCATGGACTACATAGTGCATGAAGGAAGCTGATGGTTGCATTGCTTCCATAACTGGCTTGATGGCTCTAGTTAGTAGTGATTATAGAACTTGTGCGATCGTTTATGTGGATTGGAGGTCGGAGGTAAATCTGGAATATGATTTGGATGTGGGGTCGAGTTGTGTTAGGAGAGACATGGACTTTTGCACATCAGGTTGAAATGTTTATCTAACTTAGCATATTCTCATATTTTACGGCATTGACATGGGATTATCAAAATAATTCCGTATAATCTTTTTGATTCATTTTGTAATGAGGATTGAAGGAGTGTGAGCATTCTGGGGTTAACTATGTACAATCTCTGACATTTTTCCCCTTTCTTTCTTGAGATCCAAATCATGTGTTGATCACATGACCTGAGGCCATATGTCCAGTAATGTGATGATGGGGGTATAAATTTGAAACAGCTGATGATAGTTAGGAATTAACATTGCCAACATTTGAATTAAGAATTTGGTAGAAATTGGAGGAAGATCTCTTCATCAAGGTCCAATGCTAATTCTTGATGTCTCGATTATATGCTAAGAACTTTAATGTCTTCATTCATGTTTGAATATGATTTTGGGGATGTTGTTCCAACAGCCATGCAGTCACGATGAGTCTGTAGTCCTTGCTGAGACATGGATGACAAGTTGATTACAGTTAATACTTCTGTAATCATTGCAAACCTGTTGTATTTGCTCTTGATGAAGGTTCTTGAGCTTTATTATGAATCAGTTTTTTCTGGTGTAGTGCAGATAGAAAGTAGATTTATTCTTTCATCAAAGTTATCTGTGGAGGGACCCCTTAGAATGAAAGAAGAATATGTTGAAGGAATTTTTGAGACTCCAACAATCATTGAAGAGACTCTGCCACAAGAGCTAAAAGGTCCACTCAGTCAAGCTGTCAGTACGGTTCAACAACTTCCGGTTCCTATCAGGGATCTTGTTTCCAGTGGGCTAAAAGTTCCCCTGTGTAAGTATTTTGATATTTTTGATGGCAGTGTCCGTCTGGTAGTGTGTGCATTTAGAGGTTCAAACCTCCTGCATTTTTCCTCCCCTCTCTTTAAATAGAGGGAAAAGGAAGACATTTTATGCATGAATAACCTTCACACAATATTGGTTGGTATATTGGTTGGTTAATCTCTTTTCTACTTGAAATTATTTCTAGAAAGCTCCAATATCTTGTGATCATGCTGCTGATGATAGGATTTCACGTAAAAACTTCTCCTCTTAAATGTGAAGAGAATAATAGCTGTGCCTCAGCCAATAGATATTTTTCTGGAGGATCTGTGTAATCTTTTGTAGTTGAGACTTGAGAGTTCGGTACAGCAGTGAGCTAACGTGTAATTGTTCTGAAACAACTGGAATCTGGTGTAGCGGGATTTATTATGTTAGATTTAGATACTGGAATTTTAGCTCGGAACCCGTCTTTGGTGTTTATATTATTGACATCTCCGAAGTTTTCAATTGGAATGCTATGCTCTGTATTCTTGTATGTACAATGAATTAGCTATCTGGCATTATGATCTAACTGTTATGACCACTACTGTTTTTAAGGATAGCCCATTGGAACAGTTTAGGCTTATGAGATTATGCTATTTTGAAGTTTAAACATTATTTTACTTTCTTCAGATATCCTGCCATCATATAACTTGGATGCCTAAATAATGCTTTATGGTACATTTTCCAAAAATGTTGGTGAAGTTATTACAAATTCAAGCTAACAATCTTTCTTTCTTTTTTCTTTCTTAAATGCCATCAGCTGGTTCTTTCCAGAGGCTCTTCATGATTTCTTATCTTGATGAGGAAATACTTGTAAGTATTATTTAAATGTATCTATGGGATCAATTTGTAGTTGTATTCATATACATGCTGCCCCCTGATTTCTTATTTTAGTCTAAAATTCTCATTTTAGTGGTTGTATTGCAGAATTGGTTAAACATTGTATACAGAAATATCATTGATCTGGATTTGGTTGAATCATCACTCAAGTAATATTTTTGTAAAGAGAACAAAATTCTTATTTCGATGATCTGGATATTGTTGCAAAGAGAACTAGAGATGAAAATCTCAATCATAAATGTGAACCTTGTTCCCATCTGATAGTCTACAGAGGCAACTTTAGGAATTCTACAACCTTAGTTCCTAACAAATTAACAAAGAAGGGATACCATCCGGAACTGGCTGCCAATAATCCATCTAGATTCACAAAAGCTTGTGCATTCAAATAATTTTATCAATATAGTGAAAACCTTTTCAGCATATATGGTCATATAAGCATTGCGTTCTTTCATTAATAAATTCTGTATGCCTCAAGTCAAATGCCATTCATGTTTCTATAAATTTTATTGCACTTTCAATTTCTTGTTGTGAATATACGTATTGAATAACATGTACAATACTTTGCAATGTTCTTTTATTTCATTATTTTTAATTTTTAAAACAGGTGGTAGGCAATAAATGTGAATTAGATAGCCAAGTCTGTTAGGATTTGATTATGGATTAATTTTTTTTTTTTTAAGAAAAAAGAGTAGATCAATGGTTTGAATTGAATTTAATAATTCATTCAGCAAATTAGTTATGATAATTTGGTTTGAATTCAATCTGTTGGTAGGCCTAACTGCCACAAGTAGTTACCGCAATTCTGATTTTGTTGGCAGTTCTTTTGCTTTGATGAATATCATAAAAGTAAACAATGGTCATGGCTAAAGCCCACTTTTTTAGCATTTTTCCTGAGCATCTTGATTTTTCTTCTATTTTATGTAGGAATGTTAAATTTGCCTCAGTAGCCTTGATCTTTTACATGCTTCTCTCTCTCATAGCCTGTACAAGCATGCATATTCATTGTTACCCGTGTTTTCTATGTCAAGGGATGCTTATGAATGTAATAGATAACAACGCTTAGTAATTTAAGTGAGAATAATCACGAAACTTAGTATCTTACTTTGGCTACAGGATGGCTGAAGACCTAATGACAGACTATTTATTTATTTATTTATTTTTGTTTCCTGACGCAGATAATTCGTGATACTGCTGGAATACCTGAAGTTCTTACAAGGATAGATGCTCCTGCATCTCCCATGGCAGAACCCAACACTGAGTATGAGAGCTAGAGATATGGAATGTTACTCTCTATTTTTATTTTATTTTATTTTATTTTCTAACTTTTGCTGCAATGTGTAATGAACACCTTCTTTCTCGCCGACTCTCTCTTTTTCTCTCTCTTAAAAACTTCCATTATGTTGTAGAGCGAACAGTTACATTTTCTGTAGCTCACTTCAATAAGATAGCCATTAATCTGTTTTATCCTAAGTTGTTTGTCTGTTTGTATGGATGAAATGCTGACTGATCAGAATGACAGGTGAAGAAAGAGTCGGTGAATCCGTCTCTCTCTCTCTCTTTGAATTGGATTAAGTGGTTGATCCTAGCATCAGCTGACTATCAAATTCAAACATAATTTTTCAATCAGTATTTCATTTCCTTTCCATTAACCTAGCAATGTGTCAAGCAATGTATCTGTTAAAAAAATCGAACAAGTTAGGGTAGATATAGCTAAGAGAGGTAAATATAGATTTAAATTAATTTGGTCAAATATGGTCTAAAATGATCTTATGATGTTATATCTATTAAAAGAAATAATTTTAAATCGTATTGAATGAAAAAAAAATTTATATAGCCAATTTTAATTGGCTTAGAATTAAAATTTTGTTGAGTTAAAATTAGTTATTTGACAAAAGTGATTTGTCATCGCGGATACTTTTATTATGATAGAAATAAAAATCTTTCAGCATCAGCTGTAGAAGATTGAAATAAAATTATTGATGGTGAAATGTGAATATTTTGTACAAAAAAAAGTGCTTTGCTGGTTGACTAAACTTTTGCTTTACTGTAAGATGCTGATAAGACTCTAATACCCACTACTCAAAGGCTTTGGCTTAGGTCAACTGGGAAGACATTATGCATTTTTTATGTGATTTGGCACTAAGATATTTTCTAATGGCTTGCAAAAACTTGCTCTCCCAAATCTCCAACTTTTTGACTTTAAATCAGAAGCTGACAACCACCACGGATGGCATGGCAATTGCCAACTACTATGAAATTCTGCTTCAGAACAGTTATCATAAAAGGGCTTAGACTTTGAAGATCTTTTTGGAACAATTGCTAGTCCGCTACGAATAGCAGTTAGCTGCGAAGGTCAAAAAAAAAAAAAACAAACAGCATCATTAACTGCTAAATTTTGAATATCATTTCAAACGCTAAGTTTATTATAATGTTTAGACTGTTAATAACTATTCTAAATTAAACTTTTTTAAAAAAAAGTGTCTTCTAAGTTTATAATTGCAACGTGAATCTATCCAAATATTGTATGTCAATCAAGGACAATAATGGTGGAAATGTTAGCTTCCTTTGAGAGTGTATTGCATTTTTATTGAAGCTTGGAATACTTATTACGGCCAAACAATCCATTTTAAATATATGTTTATTAGAAAATTCTGAAGTATTTGAAGTAAAAAATTTCACTTGTGATCATTCAATGTATTAATAAACTCCAACTAAGGTAAGCAATATCAATTAACTCTGATTTTGTTTATTAAGAATATTATTGCTAAATTTTTGGCAGAGATTCAGTCAAGTTTTATTTTTGTGTGTATATAATTTTTTTCTAAAAAATATTAATTACGGTCACTTTAGATAATAACTATTTAATAATCTATCTTCTTTAAATTAAAAAATATTTATTATAATATTTCTCCTAATAAATGAATCTATAATAAATATTTTTTAATCAATAAAAAATTATTAAATAGTTATATTCTAAAATGACTATAATTAATATTTTTTCTTTAAACTTTCGTTAATGCGAATTAAGCACCCATCCAAAACTTAATTTCATGCTAATTATAAATCACCTCAAATTTTTATTGCACGCCACAGTATAATCTAGGGATAAGTAGATGTACAATCTCAATTGAATTCCTTTCGAATTTTTTAATTTGCTCACAAATCATAACTATACAGCTCCTTTATTTTCTTGGACATGCCGGCAATGTCCATTCTCTTGTTAAGGGGGCAATCTTTTAAATTTAGCCGATTCAATAAAAAAATAATTTTTAAAAAAAAAAAGAGTACTGTTTAATTAAAAATTTGACAGCTTAACATCATTAATCTCAGTAAAAGTGAATTTTAATAAAGAAATATGTTTTTCAATGATTTAGCATTTCTAGTGGACGTACGTTTCTTAACTACAAAAATATTTATAATTTTTTTTTAAAAAAAAGTATGTTTTGTGATTTCATATTTTTATAAATAAGATAAAATTTTTCCTTTTTTAAAATATTTTCTTACTAAAATTTATTGCCACTTTTGTTGAGACTGTAAATCACAATTTACTTCTTTGATTTTTCTTTTTCAAAATTTTATTGGAATTAGTTGGTTTTAGTTCTTCACTGTTGAACTAAACTAATAATTGTGCTTATATGGCCTTATTTTTTGGTTAACAATCTTTCCAGCAAGAAAATTTTCCTTGATATAACTTCAATTATATCTAATAGTTCCAAAATCATCTAGACTTGGATTTGAATTCGTAAAGGAATTTTTAGTTCTAACATTTAATTCAAAGGCTTTTTAAAAAAAAAATTATTTAATAACTTTAATTATCATTAGATTTGATTATGAACAAGACTGCGAATTTTACTTAGTGAAAAAATTGCGACAAATGAACTAAAATTTTAAACAATTTAATATTTTTTTTAATTTTAAAATTAAATTCATAGCCAAATTTACTTGTAATATAAAAAAGGGCTATTGATAAAAATATAATAAAATTAAAAATAATTTTAAATATATCATATTTATTAAAATATCGTAATTTATAAAATATTTACTAAAATATTATATTTTTATTAGTTTACAAAAGTTTATAATTAGTTTACAATGAGTTTATAAATTTCACACAGTTTATAATAAATTTATTATGAGTTTATAATAAAATAACTAAAATACTCCTAATAAAAAATAAAAAAATTTAAAAATATAATGAAAGGTGTCATTTTATTTAAAAAAAGAAAAAGAAAAATTATTGGGAGCATTTAATTTACATAAGAACTCTTACATTATTGATCTTATATATTGATGTGAAGTTATCAAATTAAATTCATGTAGATAAATTGTAGTTATGGCAAAAAACTATCAACTTGAGAATATTTATAATTGTATTTGATTGTGAAAGGAACGCATCGTATTCATCATTATGGCATATTCTTTTAGAACATAATTTATGCACGAATAACGTGACTCAATATATATATATATATATATATAACATAAACATCAAATCCCATCCAAAAATGTCAAATACTTTATATATATATATATTTAAAGGATAATTATTATTATTTAAAGGATACTTATTATTCCACATTTGTTTAAAATTTACAATGAATTAGGTGAATCCATTTTGCTATTTTAATTAATGTCGGTAATGTAAAAATAATTAATATATATGAATAACAGTAAAATTTTAATTCAGTCATTTTTGAATCGTTCTTAATTAGAATTATAATTTCAAATCTCCAATAACAGTCAAAGTAATTAAAAAATGAGATAAATATTTTTTATTTTATTTTCATAACATATTTATGTATGTCATGCACACACTTTTTTTTGAAAAAATATAGATATTAAATATTTTAATTATATTCTCAATTTTGATGATAATAATTAAGTAATTCAAATTATGCACTATAATAAATATACAAAGATAATTCAGTTTTATATTTTTAAACATTTTATAAACTTTATTTTAATTAAGATTAAATTGATAAATAATTAATAAAATATCATTTATTAAACATAAGTGAATGATTGAATTATTAGCTGCTACTTATTATTTTAGAAGTGTATGAACTTAGCATTTATCTCATTTGTTAATTATTAATTATAATTAAGATCAATTTCGAGTACTGTAAAGGGTAACAATTAAAATTTTGTTTTGTTTGAACTCACCGACACATATTATAATTAATTATGTATTGCAATTTGAAAATAAAATTTATTAAAAATGTTGATTTAAAGCAGGTGTTGATTTATTTAAGTCAAATATTAATGTTAACCATTAATAATTAGCCACAAACTTGGGTTTACTCCTGTTGAAAAATATTTTTTTTAACCAAATATATGAAATACTTATGAATGTGTCTCAAAATTATGATTAATAGCAAGTTTACACTTTTAAAGCAATAATAATAAATTAACTAATAACAAAAATTGTGAATCTAATTTAATTTATAAGAAATAAAATTGAAAATCCTAGTTCATTATTTATTACACTATACGTTTCAAATAGATAAATATAATTCTGCTTTCACAAAAATTTTAAAAAAATTAATTATTTTTATTAAAAATATAAATTTATATATTTTTTAAATTTATTATAAATTAATATTAATATTTTTATTTTAGCATGTGATATATTTAATAAATAATATTAAATAAAAATATTATAAAAATTTATTATGTCAATTAATTTATTAAAAAAAATAAATAACTATAATTTAAGACGCATAAAAAAAATAAACCTATCTATTTAGTAGTAAGTAGTATAATAAAGTGTCTATCAGTGTGTGTATACTCACTGACTATTATGAAACAAAGAAAAGGTTATAATGATATTTTATTTACATGGCCCAAAATTCTTTTATTTTCTGATTTTCAACAGCAAAAAAGGTTTTTTTTTAAATATCCTAAAAATAAAATTATTTTAAAAAATAGTCACTTTTCTTTTTTCTTTTTCTTTTTTCAAAAACATCATTTTTAATTTTTAGTTTCATAAATACCCTTTTTTAAATGTATATATTTAATAAATATTTAATATATATTTTACATTTGAGATATTAAAGATATAATAAAATAGTGGATATTTTCTCAAAAAGAAAAAAAGATGAAAAATTAATTTCATTAATAATTCTAAAACTTAATCTAAACATCTTGCACTTTATATTAATTTGCTATTTATTGATATATTTTATTTTATAAAATTAAAATTATATTCTATATATTTTTTATCGGGTATTTGTAAAGTTATCATAAAAATTTAATATTTTGCTTGGATATCAATTACCTTATATATTATTAATTTAACTTTTTTCACATATATGTTGGTGAAATTTAAAATTAATTAATTAGAACTGATAATGAAAATAGTTATAAAATTAAAAACTAATTAATTAAAAATGAAATTTTATATTATTATTATATCAATATTAATCAATTAAAAAATAAGAATTTTTAAATCAAGTTCTTAATATTTTTCAGAATCTATGTGGAGATTTCAAAAATAAAAAATAAAAAATTTATTATTTTAATCTTTTTTTTATCTAGTATGGATCTCTAAAAGAAAAATTATGTGCTAACTTAACCATTGTATACCCTCATCAATCTCTTTTACGAAAGGTGAATGAAAGAAAGTGTGATTTTTTAGTATAATTTTGGGATCTTAAAAATATACAAAATTTGAATAAAGTAAAAAATATATACTTATAATTTACATATATGAAAATTTTCATAAACATAGAATTTATTTGTAAGGTAACTTTCATATTTTTCCTAATTAATGAATTTATATTAAAAATCTTAATATTATGTACTTATGATTCACAACTTTCTTTTAATTTAACTTTTGACTTTTTAGTTTTAAAACTAAAAATCATTTAAAAACTATAAAATGCATTAGCTAATTTAAAATTTTATATATTTTTTCAATTACAAATCACTTTCCTTTTAAAAATATAAACCAGCTGTTAATGAAAAGAAATATTACATTTTTTAGGATAAAAACAAAATACCATTTAATAAAAAGAAATTATTTTATCAAAATATTTATAATATTTTAAATTTATAAAGATTATATAAATATAAGAATTAAATGGTTTATCATTTTAAATATAATTATATAAAAAATATTTTAAAATATTTATAAGTTTACTAAATAAACTATTGTTGACATGATTAAAAAACTAGTTTTGTTTAAAAATATGTGGAACTATAGGTTTCAATAGAAAAACTCATATTTCCTATAAAGATTTTGTATGAATATAGCAAATCTGTTTTGATTTTTTTTAATCAGATAGCAAAATCTGTTTTGATGCTACTAAAGATCAAGAAATAAAATTTAAAAAAATAATTATGTTCACATGATATATATATATATATATATATATTAGAAAGTTATAATGATGGCATTTTGTTATGAGTAGAGCAAGTTTCTTAGCATAGTACTATTGTTAAACTTGGTAAGATACTTCTGAAATTTGCACATCTGTGAGATATGCTTGCACTTTCAGTTTCAATAATGACAGATTGTGACTTCAAGGAAATTGACTAATTTCCTTTTAATATGAACAAAAATAAAATTCTTATAATTAATTATTTGATGAAAAAAATGCTTAAAAAATCCTCATTTTCTTGTTTTTATAAAATCATAATATGATTGACCATTTCTTTTTCAGGATAAAAAAAAAGAATTCAAATTTTAATATTTTCTGCTCTGTTTTATTTTTGAAAATAATGGTATGAAAAGTTATAATTAGAATTTACCAATATTCTTGTACTTAATTTCTTAAATAAAAGGACAAATAAATTAATTATTTTTAATGCTAAGAAATTATTATGAATTATCATTTCGATCATAATTTAATTAAATAAAAAAATTAATTAAAATTCCTATAAAAAATTATGCAATATAATTAAATAATAAAAAAATACCTTTCTTGAGGAACAACCTCTAAGTCAAGTTTTTCTATGAAAATTTGGATAATCTTTTTTATGCATAAATGTAGTTTAATTAAAAAGAGCTATTATAGAAATGTTTTAAAGATAATTAAAAAACAAAAAATAAGAGATATGCATGCACCATTTACTAAGATTGTTAATATTAGATGTCTAATGTCTTGGCTAGTTGATAAAATTATAAAATTAAAAAAAATAATATTCTTGAAATACAATAAGCCTTGCAAGAAAAGTAATTTAATTAATTAAGAAGTTATACATCTATGTAGAGTTTTGCACGTTCATGTTTGGTCTACCATATAAAATTGTGTTTTCTTCTTTCATGCCAACAGATATTAAGAGAAGCCCATCCAGAAATTATTTAGTCTCAAAAAAACAAACAAAATTAAATCATTTAATTAAAAAAATTAAACTCAGAAATTTGCATTCAGAGTAGGGAAATTAAAACCCAAATTAAACAATAAAACAAAATTAAAATAAATTTGCTTCTCTCTAGTTCATCCATTTTCTGCAAAATGCAAGTGATCAAGAATATAATTAATGAAATTAACCAACACATATATATAAATTTTCCCTTTGTATTTACATGACTTAAACATGTATAGAATGACATAATAATTAAAGATAAACAAATGAAAATTATACATAGTCAAATAAACAAACAAATAATTAAATAAATATATAGCAAGAATTGTTAGCAGTTAAATAATTTAATAAAAAAAGAAAAGAAATAAATCAAGCATTAATTTCAAAGAAAATTAAACTAAAATAATTAAACAAGTTGAGTCTCTTCAAAACCATATTTCATATGATGATTACTAGAAACATTATAATTAGGCTCCAAATTAGGCAGCATTGGGAATTCACCAAGTTCTTGAATAAAACCATCCAAATCTGCAAATCCTGCTAAAAACCCACCTGAATTTGCACCATTCCACATTTGAATTTCTTCTTCTTCTTCTTCTTTAATAACCTTATAATAATTATTATTATCACGATAATTACTATTTCCAAACCCAGTTGTAACTAAGTCCACTTTCTTGGTCTGCAGAGTTCGTTGAGGTTGACTAGTAGTTGAAGTTCTTGATGATTTCTTGGTCTTGAAGTTGCAGGGCTTTTGATGATGATGATCAGAAGAAGGTTTCCCAGTGAGTCTTTGAACCAATTCTCTGAAGTTAGCAACATCAGTTTCGATGATTTCAGGGGCAAATATGTGAATGATTCGAATCTTAGGCTTATTAACTTTGGATATAATTTGTGAATGTTTATGAATGGCTAGAGGTGGTGGTGGTTGTTTCTTGATGATCATGTTCATGTCCTCCATTGATGATGATGATGATCTTGAAAGTGAAAGGTAAGAGAGACAGAGAAAGAGAGAGACTTGGTGTGTAGTTGTTCAGAGGAGGAAGGAGATGAAGATATTGGTGTTTATATATATAAAAAAAGAATTAAAAAAATGATTTTGTGAAAGGACAAATAAGAAATTTTGAAAAGAAAAACAAGCTGTCTGTTGAGAGAGAGAGAGAGAGAGAGTATTGCATGAATCCTTGTCTGACAAAACGGCAAGAGTCAATAAACTAATGGAAACTTAAATGGACCCCTCTAATTTCCTTATTTATATTCCTTTTTATTTTTTTTTATAACTTTTCTTTATTTTTATTCAAAATTGTTCTTTGCATTTTATTTTGTAGGGGAGAAAACAAATTACTCTTAGTAGCAGGGTAAATTTATTTAAAGTAAAAATTATTGTAATGTATAAATAAGTAATTGGTGTTAGTGGTTGATATTCTCGTTCTTTAAGTAAATTGTGGCAGGTAAGGCTCTAATAGAACTAAATTTTAAAAAAGGTTAAACTCGACTCGTTATAAAATAGTCGACTTTAAATTCGAACTCGAATCAAGTCGGAGTCGAGCCCTAGCTTATATTAAACCAGCTCATATATTATGTATTTCGAACTTAATTTAAATAAATTTAACGAACTCAATAAGCTTTCAGTTTTCATTTTTTATTCATTTTTTCTATATTTTCATAAAAATATATTAAAATTAATGTTTTTATGAAAGATAAATAATATGATTATATATTAATAAAAATAAAATATTATATTGCTATAATATTATATTTTATTATAAATTACTAATATATTTTATATTGTATATTATTTAATTTATTTATTATATACATCATATATTAATAAATTATATAAATTAAATTAGTCAAAAAATTAATATATTCAAATACATAGTTTAATATATATAAATTAATTTATATATATTTTTAATTAAATACACTAAACAAGCTAACTTACGAGCTTGACTCACGAGCTTTTTAAATAAGCCAGCTCACGAGCTAATAAGTCGAGTATTTTTTAACTTAAACTTGACTCATTTAACAAATGAGCAGTTCGAGCTTGAGTTTAAACGAGCTTTTATCGAGCCAAAACTCAAGTCGAACTTGAATAGCTTGGCTCATTTACAGTTCTAGTCGCAAGTTTGATTCTTATAAATAGAGTCACTTTTAATGAATCAATTCAGTACGAACAAGATTAGTCCTGGTCCAATAGATTTAGGGATATCCATAGTTATACAAAAAAAAAAGAAAAAGAAACCATTGAAATGTAGTTTAAGCGTCTTTTTTTTCTCACATATAATTAATAAAAAAATTATTTAAAATAAAATATTTTAATTCTAGTTCAAGAAAAATTTGAGTCTAATTCAATGCTTTTGAGTTTTTAAAATAATTTTTTTTAAAATGGAATATAAATATGTAATGTTAATTATGATTAAAATTCATATATTTTCAACCAAATCAATCATTTTTTTCCTCAATTCATTAAGCATATATTCACATTTGGAGTTAAAATTTAGTCTTTTTCAATTTAAAATTGAAATTAGGCTTTATCAATTCGATTAAATCCAAATCAATATTTACTGTTTTTTTAGATTGAATTTAAATCAAAATTATTTGCGTGTATAACTAACTAAAACGATACTAAAATTAAAATCTTACTAATATGAAATTCCTTTTTAATAATGAAAATAATAATAATGATATGATGATGGCTCTAAATTTTAAAATTTAATTTGAAAATTTTAGTTTTTAATTAAATTCATAAATTATTTTTGAAAAAAAAGTTTAGTCTCAATAAATAGTATATAAATTAACTCAATGATTAATAATCATAATTATTATACAAAGAAATTAAAAAATAAACAAC
Organism: Garcia nutans; assembly: GCA_947685225.1. Classification (NCBI taxonomy): domain Eukaryota; kingdom Viridiplantae; phylum Streptophyta; class Magnoliopsida; order Malpighiales; family Euphorbiaceae; genus Garcia; species Garcia nutans. The sequence goes on from CANTUV010000060.1 coordinate 6,175,622, forward strand.
CGAAAAAAAATTATATTTTGAGGTTTTATAAATGAGATGAAGAATAAATCTATTTATCATAATTGATATGGAAAAACTTTAAATATACAAATATATATTAATTTTCGAAAATTTAGGAAGTGACATTTATTATTTATCCACTCTTCGATATATATTTTTTAATTAATTGCATTGATGATATGAATATTCTCAAGCCTTTTTATTTTTAATATTAATGAATCATATAATATTAATTGAAAAATGAAATTATTCTGCCATTAATGATTTGGTGTCTCCAACCGCTATAATACATAAACTTCAGTACTATAACACCACTACTATTTTTTTTCTACCAATAATTGGGCAAAAAATATATATATATATATATATGCTTAATTATTTAAATGTAAAAAATAAAAATAAACAAAAAAAATTCAGGAATTATTAATATTATTTTAACTTATTCAATTTTTAATAAACAAAAAATATTGATATGTTTTTATTAAATTGAAAACAAACATGTAAATCATTTTTTTTCTATATTAATGATTTTGACCCCTAAATGTATAATTTAAGCTCTCTCTCTCAAAATAAATATTAAAAATTAAAAATTACATAGGATTTATAATATTTAATTTAATTAATATTATTCAATATATATTATTGAAATCGAGTAATTAATATTAAATATAAATTTATAAAAATAACAAATTAATAATGTGACTAACTATATATTAACATATATAGTTTTTATCCTTTATGAAAAATCAATAACATCCTAAGACGCGTAATGCCTTTATTTTGAACTGCAGTAAGCTGAGTTTATCAATAGGAAAGGAAACTTTTTTTTGTTTATTTTTAGCAATAAGCTGAGTTTTTCTTTTGTCTGAATTGGACCGACTTTGATATTTCATTATTATTATACAAATAAAAATTTTATAAAGAATTTTCTTTTTTATTTTTTTAATTTCTTTTCTTGACAAGGTTGAAGCGCAAGCCCTTGCCTGTTGGCAACTAGCTGGCTAATCGCATTAGCATATGATAATATCACATAATATGTGTAAGAATAAATTACAGTATTTCTCCAATCTTTTAAAGTATGATGTGGTAATATATGAATATTCATTTAATTTGATAAAATTTTCAATTTTTTAAAATTTTATATAAATCTTTTTAACAGCTTTTTGTCGCTGAAAATATTAAAAAAATATTTATATGAGATTTAAGGGCTACCAACTTTAAAAAAATTATAAATTAAGAGATTTTAAAATTGCAAATTAAAGTTTCTGCGATTGAAAATCAACTAAAAATACTTGTATAAAATTATCTGTAGAAACTGATAAACTTTTTTTAAAAATAAACATTAAAATAACAGAATTTTTCTAAAAAATGAAATACTATTGATGATAACTTTTTGCTAAGTGTAATTAAATTTTGAAACCAGCAATATAAAAGCTAAAGCCTAAGAGGGTGTTTACCTTGACTTATAAAAATTAACTTATAAAGTATCAACTGCTTATTATACGCTAATATGTGTTCATGAATATTTAAAATTTTAAAAAATAACATGTTTATTTTAAATGTTTATAAGTGATCGATAAGTTTCTAATATATTTATAATATTTAATATTAAAATAATAAAAAATAATGTAAAATTATATTATAAAAAATATTTATTGATATAAATAAAGATAATATAATAAATTATTTAGTCAAATTAATTTATAAGTTAAATATTTTTAAATGACTAAATAATAAGTTGGTCCTTAATTTATTTTTTTATTTATAAATTAAGTTTATACGCTATTAAAATTATATAGATAAATATATAAATTTAAATTTAGAGTTTCTAAGCTGATTTTACTATCTTATAAGCTAAGTTAAATATACTTTAAATATAATGTGTACTTTAAAAAAAAAGAAGTTATTTGAAGCCAATTCTAAAGGTTATTGCATCTAAAGTAGTAAATCATAGAGGAGAAATTGAAGAAAGGATGCATTGCGATCATTTGAAAATCTTATTAAGAGAATCCAGCTGTATTTATGGTGGCTTGCATGATCGACTAAACCAATTAAAATCTGCAATACTCTTAATAAATCTCAATATAAGTAGTTATTTTTTTCCCACTCACAATAATAATTTTTTTATTTATTATTAAGATATTAATGGAGCAGCTGAAATGTCACGATTTACTATATTATAAGAAATTATTTCCTTATCATTTCATAATTCTTACTATAATAAATAATGAATAAGAAAATTAAAATATGGAAAGATTTTATTCATGAAATTATTCCAATTAGATTTATTTAATTGGTAAATTAATTCAATTCATGGGTGTCGAATTAAAAAAAATCTTAATTAGTAACAAATAAAGAAATAAATAATTATTTTGGCTTTCCCTTTCTTAAAATTATTTTAAAATGAAAACAAAAAATAAAGATGAAGAGGCTTAGAGGATCTCAGTTAATACACTAATCAACTATTATAACTTAAAGCAATTAATTCTTCCTTTTAATTAATTATCAATTGGTCCGTCGTAATTATTGATTAATAAATTGTATTAATTTTGTGGTGATGTCTTGCATATATAATGTCAAGAAAAAAAAAAGGCAACAAATATTGTGAATGAAATTGATGACAGTAAATGAGAGAGAAATGAAAAAATATGTATGTGAATGAATCACTGCTAATTCTATTCTTAAATTGAAAAAGAGAAAAAAAAGTAAAAATTAAAAAAAATTATTTTAAATAAATTAAAATAGTATTATATTTATTAAATTCATTTTACATCTAAAAATTACCTGAAATATAATAGACTTATAATAAGAAAGATAATTTAATCTAAATAACTTAAGTTATTTACTTATTTGTATTATAAAATTCAATTCGTTATAAAGTTAATATACCCCACTTTACTTGAATTATTACATATACATATATTCTTACTGAAATTATTACATAATTTACTATAACCTTGTAAAATTCAACTCAATATTTTTAAATATTTTTATTTTAATTTGAAATTTGTTTTGATATTTTAAAAATTCAGCCAAATTATTTAAATCAAATCAAATTGAAAGAGTTCACGGAACCATCAACACCTTAACTTTTTTTTTTAAAAAAAATTGAGAAATCAGACTTCATTTTAGCTAAAAATAATAAAATATCAAATAATTTGAATATGTAGAAGTTATTTGTTAATGATATATCAGCTTGTGTTTTTGTTTCGTTTCCATCTCTGTGCCACCCCACAACCATAATTCTATTCTTTTTTTATTAAAAAAAAACCATAATTCTAATAGTAATAATTCATTATGATAGCAATTCACCCATTAATTTTTTTTAGCCTTACTCAATAATTTTTTTAATTAATTCTTTAACCAGATTGGTTATTATAGTAAAAAATAGTAGTATTATTTTTTATTTATAAAATTTCTTTACTTGTATCATAAAATATAAAAGTTGTTTATGAATAAAATAAAAATTAAAGAATATTGAGAGACTGAGTTGGCATGCAAGATAATGATTACAGTTGGGAGAGAGAGTAATAACCGTTAGATGGCACGTGAAGATCTGACGGCTGATGGTAATAGTGCGCGTCAGCAGCACAGAGCACACCCACACACACGAGTCTCGTGCCGGCGGGGCCGGCCCACATCTTACGTAGTACAGAAGTAGAAGCAGCATCTCTCAAAATGCCACGTTGCAACTACCTACTTACTGAAAATGCATCAGTGGAGCCCACTCTTTTCTTTTCCTTTTTTTTTTTTTGCTTTGCTTTCTGTTTCTCTATTTCTCTAGAACATTGTTGCGAATGTCACATTATTCTTTTTCATTTTCAAAGAAATTATTTTCATTTCTACTGACCTTTTTTTAAAATTTCTTAAAATTGTGAAGGATCTACACATTTGAGATAATTAATTTAAAAATATAATTAAAATATCAAAAAAGATTAATATTTTTTTTTATCAAAATTAATATATCAATCGTCAAAAACAGTGATTAATCTCATCGCTGACTTGCAGACACCTCAATAAATAGAACAATTAGTCTAAAAATTTAAAATTATTCAATATTCAACGCCGATAATCAAACCCTTTTGACAATTAATTAAGAGTTAATGAGTCCCTATCACTCAGTCACATCTCCTTAAATTAAAAATTAATATTTTAGTTATTGCTATTTAACTCTTTATTTAATAATTTTTATTAAATTTTAATCTTTTAATAAGTAAAACATAATACTATTCTATTAAAATTAATAAATTATCAATTCATTCATTAATCTAAAGTGATGATTTATCTTTTAAATCTGATTAATTTTGTTCTTAATTTAAATATTATAAATCAAATATTAGTATAACTGTATGCTTGTAAAATCATTCTAAGTAATTTGATTTAATTTACGATAATATATATATATATATATATATTTGGAAAATATTATTTGTTGAGTTGTTGAGGTATTTGGTAATTTTGATTAGGTGATTATGTTATGATATGACCTTTTTAATTTATTTAAAATTAAAAAAGTAGTTATGAATGCATTATATTTCACTGCAGAAAAGCTTGTGTGAAAATTAAATAAATCTACATTAAGTTGGGATCACATTAGAATAATTCAGTTGAAATATTAAATTTTAAAAAATAAAGTTTAAACAATAATTTTATTGGATGGATGAAATTAATTAATTAACATTAATTTTTAGTCATGATGATACTCTGCAGTTTATTGAGCTTTTTTTCAAAATTCGGTGTCCAGTCATCTCTATAACCGAGCTCTCAGCAGTATGAAGACCTCGGTTTCAGGCACTACCAGTTTCATCGAGTTTTAGATGTCTAGCAGACAACATATTCACAAATTGTGTTGACATGAGCCAAACATTGTTCCTCCGCATTAACTATAAATAGAGAATTAACCCTTACAGGTAAATAATCTATACTCTCTCTCTATTACTCTATTTTACTCATAGCAACCGACTTTTAACTTAGGCATCGGAGCCTCCCCGGAAAGCCCGATCCCCATTCTCTTTTGTCTTATAGGTAGGAGAGCAGCAGCGGTAGCAGTACCCAAGCCCGAGCTCAGAGAGCTAGAAGTACCACCTGAGGTAGCCCCAACATAGCAGTACTCGAGCCCAAGCTCAGAGAGCTAGGTGTACCCCCTGAGGTAGTCCCAGCATCATTGGCGCGTTGAGCGAGGACATATTATTCCTTAGCAAAGGTAATGAAACCTCAGGTACATCTTGTAGCTCTAGCAAGAATATCACTCTAATTGTCCTCTGATTTAACATTTCGTATTATAGCACTTGCACACATTATAAAATTACACATATGTGGCTCACTGTGCCTTGCACACCAAGCCTTACAGTGCCTTAGACACAATAATTTTTAGCACTTCAACCATGCATATTACAGCGCCCTGGTCGCACATTGAGCTTACATCACTTTAATCGTGCATCTTATAGTGCTCTGGTCATGCACCGAGCTTTTACCTCCTTACAGTGCCTTAGTCGCATTGAGCCCTTAGCTCCTTAAAGTGCCTTGATAGCGCACCGAGATCTTAGCTCCTTTATCATATCGTAGCTAATCAACCGGGCAATCAATTACTATTTTTCATTTAGCAATCAGAAAAATGTTATGTATGCATTAGCACATCAAAATAGACGAATCGAATTCATCATGAGCAAACAAGCTAATCATAATTATGAATTAAACTAAAACCGAACAATCAAATAATCTTTTCATTTATAATGTCGGACTATTTAGTGCATTCCTGCATATTTGTCTTATTTTATCTACAATACCGTACTGTTAATATTTTTTTTTTTACTTTGCTTATAACTCTTGCACGCATTTTGTTATAGCCGCTTGTGGAGGGCTGAGCTTCAATGCTCTAAATCGAGCATTAATGCTCTCATTGTATTTTATAATTTGTATTCATCTTTACAATTCTGTAAGTTCAGGGACTTGTATAACATCATTCTTTGTATATGTACTCGAGCCCTACTTTTATGATTCTTTATTTTTGTATTAGAGACGTATATATAAGAGACTGCTTGACATGAATTTCAAGGCTATGGAGAAGGTACTAATACCCCCGATATCCGAGCATTAGCACCCCTAATATCCGAAGAAGGGCATTCAAGTTAAGTTCATCAAAGAGAAATTTCACGATTATGATCACACTAACAGCACGGACAAATGTCTTGCATCTTGAAGAAACCAAGAATCTGATTGAATGTAGAGTCCGTGCAGCTTGGCTGAGCTCTCAAGCCAATAGTTACCAAAACACTATTGTTTGGTCTGCCATTGCACATAGCGTGACTTTAACCAGGTGCTCACTCTTTATTCTCTAATTTTATAGTTTGCATAGTCGCTCGGTACGCGAGTGTTCACGACCTGTGGCCCGAGCATGTTCAGTAAAATTGTGCCTAGGGCACTCTATTGTGAGATGCTCAAGTGTATCTCGTGCATAAACATGTTAACATCACACAACATATCACAAGCTCGATTGACGAATGAACCAAATATGTAATGCACATAACATATCATGGAACGAGTCAAGTTAAACACAAGTACAGAATTCGAGCTCAAAAGAATAGACTTTTCATTAATCAGAAAATTTTATCACATGTATAGCTCGGTCCTTACAATTGTATAGATCGAGCATAAGCTCCTTATATCTACTTTACAAATTTCAACTTCTAAACCTCATCATCCTTGACCTCGTCTTTCTGGTCCAGATCCTCCTCATCTTCCTCATCTTCTGCCTCTTGCTCGACAGCTAGCTCATCGATGTTTATTTTCATCATCCAAGACAAGTCCATGTCTGGGTTCTTGTTCTTCATTCGATCAAACACAGCCTTCTGGTAGGCATAGACACCCCGAGCATAGCGCATGTTGCTCCTTGCGGACTCAGCAATTAATCCTTGACGAGTGGCCTCCAGAGTATCCTCTGCCAGGCGTAGCTCGGCATCCTTAGATTTTAAAGCTTCTTTCGCTAAGCGAAGCTCTTCGTTTTTGGCATGCAAAGCTTATTTGGCCGAGCTAAGCTCCTCTTTATTCTTCCTCAAAGCTTCTTGAACTTGTTTTGACTCTTCATCATTTGCTTTCAAGGAGTTCTCTAACTCTCGTCTCTTTGCGGCCTCCTCATCACAATTCCTCACCGCCTAAACAAAATTGGCAGCCAGGCCCACTACCTGAACTTCTATGGTATGTGTGAGCTCGACAACCTGCAAAATTTCATTCAGTTCATTTCCATTCTAAACCTTAATCCAAGTACAAATGTTCGGACTGTTCCTTACCATATGAGACATTGTCACCTTCTCTTTCACCACGTCACCCGAGCTCTTACGCGCATTCTCGCGCCTCTCCTTTGAGATAGTCCGGTATATTTGTTTCAGTACCTTGGCATGAATGCCGAGACTTCTCAGAAGAGTATACTTCCAAACTCTTATCAGTTTTTCTCGCTACCCGAGCTTCTCAAGCTCTTAGTTTTTGAGCTTCTTGAGCCCTACCTTGTGTTGCTCATTTTCTGTATACTCTCTTGTCGAGGTCGCCTCCTCTGTCACAAGCCTCACTTTGACATGAATGTCAAACGATCGGCGGGAGACTAGTGATACTATATCCCCACTAGCCGAGCTCATCTACTGAGCTCCACACTTGAACACTACATATTATGATACAACATCTACTTCATTAGTCAGTACATACACTTTCAACCGGGTACTTCCGAGCTCCTATGCATGACTTTGACATAAATATCAATAACTTGAGGGGGACTACTGATGATGCCCCGCAGTTTATCGAGCTCTTTTTCAAAACTCAGTGTCCAGTCATTTCCATGACCGAACTCTCAGCAGTATGAAGACCTCGATTTCGGGCATTACCAGTCCCACCGAGCTTCAGATGTCTAGCAGACAACATATCCACAAATTGTACTGATATGAGCTAGACCATGTTCCCTCCACATCAACTATAAATTGAGAATTAACCCCTGCAGATAAAGGATCTATACTCTCTCTCTTTTACTCATAGCAACCGACATCTTATTCTAATACTTTATCCATTCTAAACTAATATACAAATATACTTTGTGGCATGGTTGCCATCGGAATATTACTCATATTTAAATTTTGAGTTTCAGCACTAAATATTTTTCCTTTTTACATGTAATTAATATGCATATATATACTTTTCTTTATTTATCTCACATTCTAAATGTGTATATATATTATTTATCTCAAATATACTATTTTTAATATTATTTATTAAAAATATTTAACATATGTGTTAGATATTAAAGTAGAAGTATATAAAAAATACATATAAATTATATTTTTAATTCAAATAATTAAAATTTGTTAATTATTATAAAATAAAAAAATTATATGTATCAACTTGGACATAGAAAATATAATTTATGTAAAAAAGATATATAAGTTTAAGAAACACTTAAAATATGTGATTTGATTTCAGCAATCAATCTTCATCTTAATCCCTTCATAGACATCAGGCATTATAATTTATAAATAATAAAATGATTTTTGAAGGTGGGAGACCTTCAAATTTCCAAGTCAATGGTGTTTTAACCACTCCATAAAGTAACAGGCAAGTTGTAGCTTTGCTGCGATAAGAAAAAAAAAAAGAAAGAAAGATTTCAGTTTTATTTGGTAAAATAAAAAAAATAATGAGTATTTGTTTTAACTATTAAAATTCATCCGATAACTTTTTGATTTTTAACCAGTTATATTAATCGATTTGATTAAAAAAGATTAAAATAGTTATTGATAATTCAAACAGCGATTGATTTAAAATATATATATATATTTTTGATTTTTTTCTTTTGCTGGTAACTGATTTAAATTTTGGACTATATTATTTTTGTAAATAAAACTTTACTAATAAAAATATTTTTAAATTAAAATTTGTATTAACTATAACAATAATAAGGAAAGATTATATAAATGATGTTTAAATATTTTAATATTTATTTTTTTAGTGTTTAAACTTTTTTTTGTTCAAATAAGTATGGGACCTTATTAATTATTTTTTTTGAACTAACTTATTAATTATTATAAAATATTGTGTATCTAGCATTTTTTTATATGGACAAAAATTTAGTGTATACAAGATTAGCTCTCAAAGTTTTTTTTAACCAAAATAGATTTTTTTTTAAATTCGAGTCAATTTATAATTTTTTTAACGGAATAATTAACTTACCTAATGGCAATGCCCAATTTAAATTTTAATTAAAAATTGAGGTTTAAATTAAATTTTTTATAATATATTAATATTAATATAATATTTTTAAAACTAATTATTAATAAATAATTATTAATAAATAAATCTTTAATATTAATATTAATAATATTAAATAATTAATTTTTATAATACCATAATTTATAATAATTTTAACAAAAATTAATAATTTAGAATATTAAAAAATTATAATTTATTTTTAATTTTCTTCAATTTTTATATTTTAAAAATTATTTTCTTAAAAAATTATTGAATTAAAAAAAAACTTGACTTAACAATTTATGATTTATTTATCCATAAATAATAACACTAAATAAAATTAACAAAATAAAATAATGGTTAATTTTTTTTTTCACCTTTATTAATAATCTTTATGACTTTGAAATCATAACTATCAATTATACAATTTTGGAAGAGAAGTTGAAACTATAAATATTAAAGGTAAAAAAAAGTAAAAAATAAAAAAAAATAACTGGCAGTCTCCTCCATAATTTGATTTAAAAAAAATTGTATATATAATTTTTTAATATTATTTTTATCAAATTTAATTAATGAAATATTTTTTTAATTTTAAAAATTAATTAAAATTTTTAATTAATTTTTAAAACTGAAAATTTCATTAATTAAAATTTTAATTAATTTTTAAAATTAAAAAATTATTTCATTAACTATGTCACATATGAGACGACGGGAGAGCCGATGGATATATAAGATTTGATTTAGTTTTTTATTGGTTTATATTTAATTTTATTATTTTTTATATGTATTAGGAATTGCCACCAATTAATTATAAGATTTAATGAGACACCCAATAATGGACTGTATTTTCAAAGAAAAGATTCGAAAGATTGATTACGTATAGGGAAAGAAAAACACCATACAACGTTTAAAATTGATATTATAATTATTGTGATATTTTACTATTTATTATTTATTTATTATTATAATAAATTATATTCACTGTCAGGATATAAATTTAAATTGTGTTTCTTTTATTTAATTATTTTTATTTTTAATTTTTTATATCCACCATCTGGACATAAAATATTTATTCATTTTATTTTTATTATTTTTAATAATTTTATTACTCTCGTTGATACATATTTTATTTATTAGTTTGTAATTTAATCTAAATATTCACTATCTGAATATCTAAGATTTTATAACCTAACATTTACTGAATTTATGATTATTATTTTTTAAAATTATGCCCACTTTTTAGACATAATTAATCTAATTATATATTTTTTATTAAATATTTTATGTCTTTTATGTTGTTATCGATTAATTAGTGCATGTTTATTGTTATATATTTTTTTTGAGAAATTTTTTTTTATTAAAATGGACTTGTCAAAACTTGATTTTGATTGCCCACATGTTCGCTCGACGAAATCAAAATTTTCGTTATTCGATAATTTTTTTGGAATATTATTATTATTGTTGTTGTTGGCATTGTTGTTGTTGTTGTTATTATTGTTCTCTCTTTTTTTTATTTTAAATTGTTATTATTTATTATCTTTTTATATTTTTAATAATTATACTCACTTTCAAAATATAATTATTGAATTTATCAATTTAATATTATCTATGTTCATATGTTCGTTGTAATATGAATTCTAAGCCTATTATTATATTCACTGTCTGAATATAAAAATTTATATTGGTTCATTTCAATTTTATTTGTGATATAAATAATGTTTTTTATTGTGAATGATTAAGGAGATAAAATTAAAATTAATATGTTCACCAATATAAAATTTATATTTTTGATAATAATAATAATAATAATAATAATAATAAGGAGTGACCTACTTAATAATAATGACAATAATAAAAATATTAGAGAAATAAATAACAAAAAAACAAGTAAAAAAAATTAATTGCAGTTGAACATCAAGAATTGGTGCTACATTGCAATGTGTATTTCACATATTACAAAAGGGATGGTACTGTTTAAGAAAAAAAAAATAATATTTTCCTGTAAGAGAAAATAATAATAATAATAATAATAATAATAATAATAATAATAATAATAATAATAATATTGCTGCATATTTGCTGTCTTTCAATTCTAGCAGGTTATCTCTTAATCATATATTGCATTCTTGGTGGAGATTATCGAGATTCAAGGCCATCCATGGCAAATTGGGGATGTTAGTCCCTCAGGTTATCATGTTTGAGCTTTGGCATGCCTATTGCAATTGTAACTGGGGCACACAAGGATTCTTTACTCAAACTATCCTTTCTCGGATTAGAAAGATGATATACAATTGGGGAGTGCTTAATTCAAGGCGTAAATTTGCTGTTCATATAGCTGAATTTGCTGATTTCCTCCCCTCCAATTTCGGCAGTCAACTTCTTAGCAGGAACATGGTGTATTGGACGAAACCACCTCCTACTTGTTTCAAGATGAATGTGGACGCTTCCTTCACGAAGCAGATCTCTTCAGGCGGAGCTATTATAAGAGACAGTAAGGGTTATTTTAAAGCTGCAATTTCCTTTATCTTTGATGCCTCTAACTCTGCAGATGCCGAATTGAAAGCTCTCCACTACAGCCTTGATTGGTGCGTTCATAATGGATACAAGAACTTCAATGTTGATATGGATAATCAAGCAATTGTCAATCAAGTTGCAGGTATTCAAAGCTCCAATTCAGCTCCAATTTTACAGATTCAACGTGTCATTAGGGATAACAACTGCTCCATTGGCCATTCATACAAGGAGTCTAATAAAGTCGCTCACAATTTAGCTCTTCATAGTAGGCTCTATGTTAAATCTTTCAATTTTGTTTCATTTATTTCTTTGCCTAACTATATTAAAGGTTTGATTGTGTCTGAAAGTTTGGGTATGCCCTACTTTCGTTTTTCTTAGTTAGGTTTTTATGACTTGCCTTGTTCTATGAAGGGTTTGTTTTAATCTTTTTTAATATTAATAAAAATTACCCGGTGGTGCCGCCCACCTTTATTTAAAATAATAATAATAATAATAATAATAATAATAATAATAATAATAATAATAATAATAATATGCAATACATCATTGTAATGAGACCATTATATATTAACAATCACCATATAAAAACAACCAATAACTAAAATATAGATAATCTAAAAGAAATAATAAAAAAAATAATACAGTGCAATGTCTACCCATGTTGCACTGCCACTCATTTGCAAAATAAAAGTAATAATAATAATAATAATAATAAATGATGGAATCTGACCAAAATACAATTTTCTAAATATTGTTGTTTTTAAGAAAAAACATGTTTTCTCAAGAGTCAATTGAAAAATCTGCTACACTATTAATTTATTTTTTTTATCAAAAAATAAAAATAAATCAATTAATAATACTAACCCTGAAACCATTCCCGTGTATTTATAATCGTATTCTCTATACTTCCCTATCTTCCTTTGTTTTGGCTGTCAATTATTTTTTTTTCTGACCCATTTTTTTGTATTTTTTTTACTTAATTCTCTTTTTCTCTTTCTCATTTCTTTTGTTTCTTGCTCTATACAGAGAATTTCTCTTTTCATATACACTTCCTTAGGCTTAAACTTATACTTTCAACCCCGTTTCAAACACTTGGATCCTATTGTCCGTAGAGAAAATGAGGTAAAATCTCAAATTTTCTTCTTTTTTTTTGTTGATTTATTTATTTTTTAGATTTTGTTATGTGTCTAGTTTTTTATTTTGTTTTCTACTAGAATTGATGAAAAATTTCACGTACGTATTTGATTTTTCTTTTTCTTTTATTTTAAATCTATCTATTTTGTGTTTTATTCATTTTTTTAAAGAAATCAAATACCCATTAAACTTTTATATTTTTTTTGCTAGATTTCTATTATGTAGGCGTTTGTGTTTGCATATGCATTTAACATGAACAACATATATAGTATAATCACTACCTGACTATATCTTATTCTGATACTATTTGAGTTTTTTTTTTTATTAAAACATTGAAGTTATTGTAAGACAGACTATTATAAGACAATTTAAATAAATAAATAAGTAGATTATGGAAGGATGCTTACTTTAATATTCAGACTTAATTGTTGAGGGTTAAATGTGTGTTTTCCTATTTTCTGTTGAAAATTTTAATAGTTTTATCAAGTGCACTCCCTATACTTAATAAATCCTATTTTTTGTTTCATGCATTAGAAAATTGGTTGTTAAACTTTTCTATCCCTCTTGTTTTCTCTCTATCTTTCAATTTTTTTTTAATATTTTCTGTGTATTTGTCTATTAATTTTCTCTCCCTTTTTTAATTATGAGCTTTCATCTTCTCTTTTTTTTTTTTTTGTATTTTCTTTCCTTTTGTCCCTCTTTTCTTATCTCCCCCCTTTTCTGTCTGAATTTTTATCCCTATTTATAGTGAAAAAAATATATTTTTTTTTATTTTTCAGGTATGAAGTTAATGGTATTGCATAGAATATTTAGTATGGAGCTACTTCCATCTCTGAAAATGCCCATTTTTGTTAATTGAAATTTTATTTTTTTGTATTTGGAGTTGACATAGATGAAGAATGTTGTGAATATTTTATTATTTAATTCTTTTCTCTTTAAATTACTGTTACTATTATTGTTTTTAAGTATTGGATTACAACAGTTGCCTCCTCTTTTGCATACTTTAACTAATTAAAGTGGTGCAAAAGGTCAATAACTAATTATTTTCTAAGGTTTGACCTCATCCCTTATCCATTACCGATTATAAAAGGAAAGGATAAAACTTGAGTCTTGGTCCTAGAATATTTTTATAATAGACTATAAAAATTATTAAAAAATGATATCAAGCTTGATCTCAAGAATTCCTAATACTTGATATTATAAACTTTTGTGAAAAAAAAAAGAAATCTAAGGCTTGACCACGGGAGCACTTAATGCTCAACATTAAAAAAAATTTCTTAGAAAATAAAAATGAAACTTAAGGCTTGACCCTAAAAATACCTAATATTTAACACTATAATTTCTTTTAGAAAATGAAAATGGAACCTAAGGCTTGACCTTAAAAGTACCTAATGTTTGACACTAGAAAGTTTTGAAGAAAAAAATTCTAAGGCATGATCCTAAGAGCTCCTAATGCTTGACATTAAAAATTTTTTGAAATGAAAAAGAAACCTAAGGCTTGATCCTCTGAGTTCCTAAAACTTGACTTTAAAAACTTTTTAAAATGAAAAAGAAACTTGAGACTTGACCCTAGGAGTTCTTAAAGCTTGACTTTAGAAATTTTTTAAAAAGCAAAGAGAAATTCAGAATGTGACTCTAAAATTACTTGAAAAGTGATTTTTGTATGCAACTTCTTTTAATCATATTTAGGTAATTTCAAAATTTATCAAGAATGCTTTAAACCTTTTTGTCATGCAAGTTTATCTGTATCTAAATATTTAGAAAAAGTATTAATTTTCTTCTTAAAATCATCTTTTGTGATTAAAGATTTTTTTGAAAGAAGAATATAACATCGAAACTGCAACACTCCCTAAATCTAGAGTAAATTCAATGCTTAACTTTGATTACGGGATCTTCAAGATGTCTTCTAGGATTCTGTTTAGGCAACAACTCTAGATTTTAGAACAACCTCATCTGTTAATGCCCCTATAAGTATCATGTTAGCAATTTTTTTCATCCATTAATGTGTGTTTTTCATTCCAAGTTTATTCTTCGAGCCTAACAGACATATTAGCTAAATTTTAACCATCTCTTAGCATTGTATTCCTTTTTCAAATATTTTAAAAATATTATCAATAAAATATATGCCTTAAAGTATGGGTTAGGCAGGAGTGTTAGTTTATCAAGTCTATCGATGGTCATTTTACAAACGCTTTTCATAATCGCTTATTTTCAAATGGTGTAAATTTGTACAAGAATAGGAAAAAATTTTATTAAGAAAAGCCAATGAATCATAAAAATCTAAATAGTATAAGCCTTAATTGACTTTAAATATCCCCTATGTTTCTCACATCTCCTTTTATTTTCCTTCTTATAGCTTTAGGCATAATATTTCTTCACAACATCTAAATTCACTGAATTTGGCAAGACTTTTCCGTTTATATTGGTTAAAATGAGAACTCCTCCAGAGAATGCTTTCTTCACAACATATGGGCCTTCATATTTAGGAGTCGACTTTCTCCGAGGATCTTGATGTCTAAGAATAATCTTTTTTAGCACCAAATTTCCTTTTTGAAATTCTTATGCCCTCATCTTCTTTGCATGGGCCTTGATAAGTCATTTTTTATATAATTAACTGTGGCATAAGGTTGTTAATCTTTTTTCTTAGATAAATTTTAACTGATCATAACGACTCTGCACCCATTCAGAATCATCAAGCTCAGCTTCCATGATAATTCTGAAAGAATGAATCTCAACCTCAATAGGTAATATTGCTTCCATGCCATATACTAAAGAAAATGGTGTTGCCCCAGTGGATGTCCTAATTGTGGTCCTATACCCATGGAGAGCATAAAAAAGCATTTAATGCCAATCTTTGTATGTTATTGATATTTTTTGAATTATCTTCTTAATATTCTTATTGGCTGCTTCAACTGCACCATTCATCTTTGGACGGTATAGGGAAGAATTACAGTGTTTAATCTTAAATTTGCACACATCTCTGTCATGTCCTTATTTCTGAAATTTTTCGCATTATCGGTGATGATATGTTCAGGCAGACTATATCGACATATGATATTTCATTTGATAAAATTTAAAACAATATTCTTTGTTACATTAGCATAAGAGGCTGCCTCTACTCATTTAGTAAAATAGTCAATAACCACCAAAATGAAACAATGACAATTAGAAGCTTTAGGTTCTATTGAGCCAATCACATCTAGCCCCCATATTGAAAAAGGCCATGGAGAAAACATCGCATGTAAGGGTGCCGAAGGGGTATTGATATCATCATCATATATTTGACACTTATGATATTTTTGGATATAATTAATGCAATATGATTCCATTTTCAACCAGAAGTAACCCATTCTAAGAATTTTTTAGGCTAATATCCGTCCACTTGAATGTGTCCCACAAAACCCCTCATGTACTTCTTCTATCAATCTTTGAGCTTCCTTTTCATCCACACATTTAATAAGCATTCTATCATAGTTTCTTTTGTATAAAACATCGCCACTTAAAAAGAAATTCATTGATACCCACCGAATTATTTTTTTTGTCATCGTCTGAGGCTTCTGAAGGGTATGTCCTATTTATAAGGTATTGTTTGATATCATGAAACTATGGTTTACCATCACGTTCCTCTTCAATATTTGTATAGTAACCATTAACCCCTCTGGTTTCGATCTTAATGGGAGGCATTTTTTCACAAGCATCCAATCGAAACATTGGAACTAATGTGGCTAATGCATCTGCAATTTGATTCTCAATTCGAGAAACATGATCAAAACTAATGAATTCAAAGCTTTGAGCTGAATCAAGAATATATGCTTGATGAGGGACCAATTTTGGATCTCTGGTCTCCCACCTTCCTTTTAACTGGTCGATTATTAACTCTAAATCACTGTACACTTCCAAACTTTTGATCTTCATATCAATAGCGGCTTGTATCTCTAAAGCACAAGCTTCATATTCATCCATATTGTTGGTACATTTAAAACACAATTTGGCTGTCACTGGAAAATATTTTTCTTTGGGAGAGATTAGGATGACTCTTATCCCACTTCCTAAGGTGTTCAAAGCCCCATCGAATTTCATAATCCAATTTTTTTATCCCTGCTTTTCTTCTACCAACATGATTTCCTCATTTGGAAACTCATAACTTATTGGTAGATAGTCTTCGATAGCTCGATCTGTTAAATAGTCAGTTATAATACTCCCCTTTATCTCTTTTTGGATGACGTATATTATCTCATACTCAGTTAATAAAAAATGTCATCGAGCGATTCTCCCCGTTAGAGTTGGCTTTTCAAAAATATACTTAATAGGATCCATTCAAGATATGAAAAATGTGGTGTAGAATAGCATAAATTGTCTTAGTCGGTGAGCGGCCCATGCTAATGCGGCACAAGTCATTTCCAACAGAGAATACTTAGCTTCATAATTGGTAAACTTTTTACTTATATAATATACGACTTGCTCTTTCTTTCCTGAATCATCGTGCTGCCCAAGAACAATAACCATTAAACTTTCAAAAACTGTCAGGTACAATATGAGAGGCCAACCCGGTATAGGAGGTTGTAGAATTGGAGGAGTCTGTAAATGATATTTGATCTTATCAAATGCCATTTGACATTCCTCATTCCATTTTCCCAGGTTGTTCTTTCTCAAAAGCTTGAAAATAGGCTCACATATAGCTCTTAGTTGTGAAATGAATCGAGCTATATATTTGAGCCTACCTAAAAAACTTTGGATCTCCTTTTCAGTTTTAGGAGCTGACATTTTAGCTATAGCCCTAATCTTATTAGGATCAATCTCAATACCCCTTCTACTAATTACAAATCCTAATAATTTTTCCAATGAGACTCCAAATATGCACTCTGCAGGATTTAATCAGAGTTGATATTTTCTTAACCGTTCAAACAACCTTCTCAAAACTGCAATATGGTTTTCACCAAGTTGATATTTTCCTATTATATCATCGACATATACATTTATTTCCTTATGCATCATATCATGAAACAGGGTAATCATTGCTCTCTAATATGTTGCCTCCGCATTCTTTAATCCAAAAGACATCACTTTATAATAAAATATTCTTCAAAGAGTGATAAAAATTATTTTTTCTTATTATCAAGATTCATTTTAATTTGGTTATACCCTAAGAACCCATCTATTAATGAGAACATATGAAATCGAGTCGTATTATCAACCAGTACATCAATGTGCTCAAAGGAAAATCATTCTTTGGACTTGCTTAATTAAGATCTCAATAATCAAAACACATTCTAACATTTTCATTCTTCTTAGGAACAAGAACAATATTAGCCACCAATTCTGAATATTTGGCCACCTCTAAGAAACGTGATTCAAACTATTTTTTTACTTCTTCTTTTATTTTCAATAAAACATCCGGCTTTATTTTTCTCAACTTTTATTTTACCGGTTTACATTCTAGCTTTAATGGTAAACGATGCACAACTATGTCCATACTTAATCCCGGCATATTTTGGTATGACTATGCAAAGACATCCATGAATTTTTCTAATAATTTAACTAGCCTCTCTTTGAGTTCCTAGAGTAAGGCTACACTAACCCTTATTTCCTTTTTATTTTCTTTGGTTCCAAAATTTATTATCTCCATTGCCTCTTCTGAAGGTTGCATTAATTTTTCATCTTCTTCTATCATCCTAATTATTTCAGGAGTAAAATCCTCTTCATCATCTTCATCAGATGTAATTTCAAAGATAGAGTTATCGAAGTCATACCCAAACTCAACTTCATCAAGATTTATTTCATCATTGGCATTTTCTGAGTAGAGTGAGTATAAAAGGAAAATATTACAAAGATATAGAATATAAGCAGAAAGTAACAAAAATAAAAGTAGTAAGAAGTTCAAGGATGGAAATGGAACATGCACTTTATTTTATTAAAAATTATTTTAAAACATTCAAAAAGGGAGCACATGCTAATATTTTCCTACAATATTGGGCAAATTCATAGGAAATTAATTATTTGGATTACTTTGATTCATGAGATGATAATTCATAAGTTTTTCATTTGTTCAGATCTTATCCTGGTGGTAAAGGTGTAACCCATAAGGCTGCTTTATCATAAGGCTCATTTTCATTCACCATAGTCACGAATGAATTTTCTAATATTGCTCTCATATCTCGTGGATCTCCTGTCATTTTTGTCTCTTCATGAAAAAAGCTTGCACTTCTAAAGGTTTACCTTTGGGGTGGGAATGTCATTTTCTTCATTGAAGCTTCTTAATTTGCCAATCTTACGACAATCCTTTTTCTCTTTCTGAATTCTCTTCATATCTTCTCTAGTAATTTTGTATCCCAATCCAACTCTATTATCAATGTTAGGAGAAAGCAGAAAGGCATTGATTCCTTGTTCATGTCTTCCTAAACCTTTCCCTAGGGAATAGCTTGCCTTTAACATTTTTCTTTCCACCATCACAGCTGCAGCTAATAATCAAGGAGTTGGCATGACCAAACCTTCTCCAACATATGAAGTGCTTGCTATTTCAAATGATTAGAAAGAACTTTCAAAGGCTTCTTCTGTTGCATCGACATATGGGGTTGGGACTGATTTAGTGATCAAAAAGTCTTCTTCCCCTGAAATTTCAATCATCTTTCCTTTAATGATGAATTTGACCTTCTAATATAGAGATGATGGTACTGCCCCTGCCGAGTGTATCCATGGTTATCCCAATAACATACTGTAAGCTAGTACCATTTTCATCACTTGAAATGTGATGTTAAATGTGACTGGATCCACTTGACTTGGATGGGTATTTCAATATCCCCTAAAGCTTCTTTTCTAGTTTCGTCAAAAGCTCGTACTATCATAGAATTAGACTGTATATATTATCATCAATTGGTAGCTTTGAGAGGGTTATTTTAAGTAGGATATTCAGGGATGACCCATTGTCTATCAAAACTTTGGCAATGGAATATCCTTTACATTAGATTGATATATGCAAAGCCTTTGTATGCCCAATTCCATCTCCAAGTATTTCATCATCAGTGAAGGATATGTAGTTAGTTGTCATCACACTTTCAACTATATTGTTCAAGCTATCTACAGATATATCGTGGCAAACATGTGCCTAATTCAGAATTCTCAATAATGCATTTCTATGAGATTCTGAGTTCAAGATTAAAGATAGCAGTGAAACTCTAGCTGGGGTTCTATTCAACTGTTCAATCACCTTATACTCATTTTACTTAATTAACTTCAACAATTCACATGCCTCATACTCAGAGACTAACTTCTTCACTTCTAATTGGGAGTCACTCTTGTTGCCTTCATCTTGAAACTGCTTGTCTTCACTTTCTCCCACCAATTCTACTTCCTTAGCTTTCCCCTTCCTACACTTTTCAAGTTCATATTTTCTTTGATTCTCTATTTCTTCTGGAGTATAACAACGACCACTTTTTTTCATGACACCTACTCCAGAAATATTGACTACTAATTCAATTTCACTACTTGCTTGGTATATACCCTGATTTTGACTTGTTATCTTGCATCCATACTTCCAAGGTACTACTTTTGAATCCTTATATCCGAAATGAGTTTTTGATTTTATTACAAGATTTAGGACCTGCAAATATTTGTCAAACTTTTCTTCTTTGGATATGTTTGGTGAACATGATATTATAATGGGTGTTGGGATGAAAAGATCGATGGATACCATGTTCACATCTTCATTTTCCTTTCTTTTTACTTCAAATATCGCAATTTTAGCATCCATCAACTTTTGAATTTTCATCTTGAACTCCAGACATTCATTGATTGCATGATCTGACACCTTACCATGGTAGTCATAAAAAGAATCGAGTTGAGGGGGAGAATTATCTCCTGATTGACTTTTAAGAATTATTCCTGCCTTGACCAAAATTTGAAAAAGTTGCACTATAGTCATTTGAACTTATTCTACCCTTTCCTTACACTGATGAACCTCTTCTTCAATTACAACATTGATTTTGCCCCCATCATGGCTTGGAAGAGGGTTATTGTTCACATTAAGAGTTTTTGATTTTTGATTGAATTTCAACCATCTCGCATTTAAAAGACTTTGGACTTTTCTTTTAAATGCAGTGTACTTTTCAATAGAATGCCCGGGGTGCCCCCTCATGATATTCACATTTTGCATTAGAATCATACCACTTGGGATACGGCGGCTTTATCGGTTCTAATGGTGTCAAGCACACTTGCTGTCCTTGGATTAATTAGGGCAATAAGTCTGCATAAGTTATGGGGATAGGTATAAATGTTTCTATCCTTCTTTTTCGAAGGTGATTATTTTATTGCTCTCCTTGATTGAATTAATTTGGTCTATTGTTTACTCCTTGAGCAAGCATAGGAGCATCCAGTGGAGTGGAATAAAGAGCATTTTGAGAATTTGTGAATTGGGTAGCGTGATAAGGGAATTGATACATTTCAGGCCCTACATTTGCCACATATTATGATGGAGGATTGTGATAATAATTTTTTTTAGGCTGTGGATGTCCTCTTACCATGTGGACTTCACCTTCTTTCTTTTTGCCTGGATATTACCTTTTTCAACTATTCCCTTTCGTGCTTTGCTCCTCAATCTTTCCCCTTTTTCATGCCTTGCTCGATCATTTCCTTAGCTAAGACCAAATATGAGAAATTTGGTGTTTGCATTAGCTAGCAATATGTTATAAAATGGATATTTCAATGTGTCCAAAAAATTAGATATCACCTCCTTATCCGTGAGAGGGGGACTGACTTGTGCTGCTTTATCTCTTCACATTTGCTCATATTCTTTAAAAGTTTCATCTTTTTCTTTTCTGTATCTCTTAGATCATTCCTGCTAGGTGCTATATCCATGTTATGTTTATATTTCTTTATAAAAGCATCTTTAAGATCTTTCCATCTTCGTACGTGTGTTCAATCTAAATTTATATACCACCTTATTGCTGGTCATGCGAGACTTTTTTTAAAAAATATGAATCAATAATTTCTCATTACTGATGTATGCTACCATCCTACTATAAAACAATGATAGATGGATTTAGGGACAAGTTAAGCCATCATATTTTTTGAATTCTGGAGTTTTGAATTTCAATGTTATGGTCATATTAGGTACCAAGCACAACTGGAATGCATCAGTGGTCCCATATATATATTAACTCCTTCAATCTCCTTTAAACGTTCCTCCAACCATTCTATCTTTTTTGAAATAAGTTCAGAACTGGACCTTCTGAAACTACTCTGCACCTTTGGATCATCCAAGTTCGGTATTACTATAGGCTCCTCAGGAATAGCAGGAGGTCTAGGATTGGTGTGGGCTCTACCTACTTATGCTCCTTGCGGTGCTCCCCGATGAGGTTGGAAAGCGTAGATATTTTCAGTTGGATGGACATTATCACTTGGTCCCCCTTCCTCTGGCTTGTATGGTGGGATAAAACCTGGTGGATATGTAGGATCCCCTATGGCACCTGTAAAGGGATGAGCTATTGGGGTCCCTGATCCTGAGGGATTAGACATAGTTTTTACAGTGCCCTTGCCTTTGAGTAATTCCATGAGTTGTGCCAATTGATTTCTCATTTCTGAAACTTGATTTAACCTATCCTTTATTTGGTCGATATCTCACCTCATTTCTTCTTAGGCTTGGTCCTTCATCAGTCTAATCTTTGATCGGGTCTCATAATGGTGAGTTAAGTTGGATCTATTTTTTGAAATTTGGGCTATATTGATGTTTCTGATGGTATATATATATTTTTATATTAAAAAAATATCTTTGTTTACCATTTTTTCTTTGAATGAAATCATGATGTAAAAAAAAGTATAATTTATGTTGTGCAAAAATGGAAATTAGCATGCATATTTAAACATCCAATAACATGACAAGGAATACAAAAATTTTGTCTACTAAATTACAAAATGAATCAAATATTGTTAACTCTTGTGACCCTCATTTGAACCGTCCATAATAGAAAAACTCTCGATATATCTTTTTCAACAGATCATAGAGCTCCTGTCCATGTGCTTCCACTAACATGTAAATTATTCTCATACGCTTCACCTCTGGAGCTATGTTATTTTCTTGTTGAGCTAATGCTCTCAAATTTTTGGTGAGGTTATCATACTGCGTACATACTCTTGTAAAGTTATCATAGTAAAAGATATAATCTTCCTTGTATAATCTTATGCGGGTCGTCAAATCATATTTTTCTATCAGAATTTGTTGCATGGAAGCTATCAGTTGATCTGTCTGGTCTTCATATGCTTAAATTTTCTATGCCAAATTTTGGATATGAGTTTGTTGTTCGCATGATTCCTCAACAGAGCTTCAATCTCATTTTCATGCTTTCTTCCCTTTCTTTATATTCCTCTACCGACCCTTGGAGTCTGCACATTTTTCCCTTTAACTTGTTATTTTCTTACTCCATTTCGAATGCTTTTTCTTTCGGCTTCTAAGATCGTTGTCTTCCTTTTCATTGTATTAGATTCTTTCAACTGCATTTGAACTTTTGCTATTTCCTCTTTAAGCTTTTCATTTTCTTTGCGTAGTTCAAAAGCCCTTTTTTCAGCCTATATAGTCTCCCGATTTTAATAAGTTATATCTCTTTTATTTGTGGAAGATATTTTTTTTATCGACGAGTGCAGTAATAGGAACAGGCTCACTTGATATAGATGGTCCTTTAGGTATCTTTACTACCGAGGGGATAAAATCTTTTCTCATTTTTGGTGCCATTTCAAATAACCTTGAGTCACTGAATCTTTTTAAATTTCAGGTCGTATCTTTCTTACAGTCTGCCATGCATCCAAAATTATGCTCAGCTTAACATAGGTCCTTTCACTTCCATAATCAAACTCCATAAGGTTTAATCCTACTGTTCGAGGAATGAATTGAAGTGACCCAAGTTGTCTTCTTACCATCGTAGGTGCATATGTAGTAACTCCCTATATTCCTACCAGGGGCACCCATATAAGATCCCCATAACTGAATATTAATGACTAGCTATCTTTTCAAAAAGCCAACCAAGACATATCTTCTTCTTTTATCTGCTACAGAAATCTGAACCATTGCTTCTTATTAAGAGTTGTTTCAGGTCATTCTGCTAATCCAAATTTCGCCACATGATTCTTTGTCACATTGTACCCTGGTTCATAGTTAACTGTAGGAAATTAAAACGAAGAGGGGTATCTAAAATGAGTCACGACCCATATACTTAAAAGAGTAGCACAACCTACAAATTGCCCCTTTCCTTGTTGTCTGCAATAATTTAATGATCATATTATTTCTGCTAGTATATTGATTATTGGATCCGTTTCTCTTATCACATAAGTGAAGAATGTAATGACCTTGGGGTCCACACAGTTCAATTTATTCGGGAATAAGACAATTCCATATATAAGTAGTGCAAGAACTTAAAACCCTTCTTTTTTATGGAAATTGTTCTTCACAAATTCTAACAAAAGGCTCTACTCAAACACCTTTAGATTGGAGACTCTCCCACTCCTCTATAGTCTTTGCTTGCACATCCATGATCTTAGCTAATTGTTTCTTCCAACCACCCTTCTATCATGTAAGTATGGTTTGATTTCACTCTTCTCTGATATGTTGGTCATGAAGCGGTATTCTTCTTTAGTAGGGAGTCAAGTCCAATTGTCCAATGTGAAGCATCGATAGCATGAGTCCCAATAATTGAGCATAACTTCTAGCATTGGTAAGAACACCGGGGTATAAATTAGGTATGCAATCCAACAAAACTAGTCATTGAGCTGAATTCTTTGTTGTTGCCTCAAACTATCCCAGACTTTCTTCAGAGCTCCCAAATCATTTTGCTGAAAGTCTACATGTTCTAATGTGGGAAGCTGAAGTAAAACTCCTGTATGGAGACAATCTCCATCTTCTCTTTGTTTCACTTATGAATGTGATGCAACTTTTACCTCAACCGTATCTATTACAATTGTATTATAGGGATTCATGTCAGATGGTCACAAGAGTATGAAGTGGTTCCTGATGTAAAAGAGACAACAAAATATACTTATTAGTCACAAATTTATTTATACCAAATGCTAGAATTGCAATGATATATGACTCAAAGTTTCAATTTTATGCAGTGCAAAATTACACAATATTTATCCAAAGGGAACTTTATCATTGATCACGAAGAAAGTTTACAAAGACAATGGATGTATTCTTTTGTCTCATAGTCTAAATACTATAAGACTAAAGTGCACGTCCGATCAATGCATCATCTTTTAATCACTCTAAATTATCTTAATTTCATTAAACGCCTTTTCTAAAATTCATACAAAAGAAATATTTTTATTCTTCTAATGTTATGTGTCTCCTAAGCTTTCTTCCACCCTTCATCCCAAGATGCATCATCACTTGGGGTCTCTGTTATGCTTCTTGGGCATTTGGGGGTGACTCCTCTACTTACTTTTCATCTTTTAGTAGTTGCTCCTTATTTGTGGTCTCGTCCTCGTGATGCAGTGACCCTTTCACCACTTTAGCTACTGGCATGGGTTCTTCTTTTAGCCACTCATTCTCATCTCCTGGGTCTTCATCATCATAATGTATTTCTTCTTCATCTACCTCATCTTCATCTTCAGAAACCAACAATTGTACTGGCCCATTATAATAGTTAGCAGCAACTGTCTTGTAATATAGGATGGCACCAAGGGGTAAGTTGTTTAAATCACATTTTAACCTTCTATCAAAGTGGTATTCCTCGAGAGTTAAGAGGCCTTTAGGCACTGTGTATGCTTGTATCTGATTTATTTTGCAAAGAATTTCTTTAACTATGTACCAATCAGACCCATGTTTACAGAGATCCACTATCTCTATCTCAAATATGTTTTTATAGACTAATTCAGCTTATTCGCCCCAACTATACTGTCCTTGAATCTCGAATATGGCCAGACAATAGTTCTTCAAACTCTCCTTTTGCAAAGTCAAGAGCCATTGATCAAGATCCATGAACGAAATTAGCCGCCTGAAAAAGCAAGAATGATGTTCGAGCTCAAACTCCTAATTCTTAAAGCATTCTAATAACCATGCATTATCTAGCAATATCCTAATCCTGTAAACTTTGGCCAAGTACCATAAGAGACGTACTGCTTCTCTTGGAAGGTTCGAACGTCTTCCGTGGACACATAGAAACAGTTCAGGAAAGAAAAATTTGGCCAATACAGAAATTTAATAGGCGTGTCATTTAGCCCATATTTCTCTTATAACAATGCTTAAAATCTCTTGATCATTTTGATGCCCCTCTCATAGAGTATTGTTTTTTTTGCCATTTTCATAGCTAGATCTGATGGCAAGAGCTTCGTCATTAGCTCAATGGGTAGGGAATTTTCGTGCTTCATGACTCAATACTTTTTGTTCAATAATGTGTAATTTTACACGTATGATATGTTGTGTACATGCATCAATGCATAAAAGAAGATTAAAAAAATATATTGTGATTTGAAAATTAATGAGCAAATAGGAGAGCACGAATATAGATTCTTTTACATATTAATCCTAAATGGTTTTAGAATGGTTTAGGACAGGTTGTCTAAATGTGTGAATTGATGGGATTGAGTTCTAATTTTAAGGATACAGGCCCACCATATTGCACCATAATTTTGAGGTTTCCAAACTGTGGATCATCCTACTATCGCCCACAACCTGGACTAGCGGGTTCCTTCAGCCAATGCCTGGCAAAAAGACAGTCTAGGTTAGGATTTTTCGAAAGCGCTGCTGGGTTTTCCACGGAGGCATCTCTACTTCATCCTCGTACTAAGTCTATTAGGGTAATAAGTCACTTCCTGACCATTAAGTAAGCGTGTGATAAGAGCCTTGTAGGTTGAAATACGCAAATAATAATATAGACATAATTAAATATTATATAAAATGATGTCATTGAATAAATCTCAAAACACAATTAATAAATAAAACATAAATATCATAATAATATATATAGCTTAACCCCTTTATTTAGTAACTAGCTACTCCCCAGTGAAGTCGCCAGCTGTCGCATATGGGACGACGGGCCCCCCTACGGATATATAAGATTTGATTTGATTTTTGATTGGCTTATATTTAATTCTATTATTTTTATATGTTTTAGGAGTCATCGCCAATTAATTATAAAATTTGATTAGACATCTAGAAATGGTCTGCATTTTCAAATACAAGGTTCAAAGGATTAATTACGTATAAGGAAAGAAAAGTACCCTACAATGCCCAAAATTAATACTATAATTATTGTGATATTTTATTATTTATTATTTATTTATTGTTATAAGGAATTATATACAATACCTTAATATAAATCTAAATTATATTTCTTTATTTAATTATTATTATATTTGATTTTTTATATCCACTATCTGAACATAAAATATTTATTAATTTTATTTTTATTATTTTTAAAAATTTTATTACCCTCGTAGGCATATATTTTATTTATCAGTTTGTGATTTAATCTAAATATTCACTACCTGAATATATAAGATTTTATAGCTTAACGTTTACTGAATTTATGATTATTATTTTTTTTTAAAATTATGTCCACTTTTTGGACATAATTATTTTAATTTCATATTTTTATTAAATATTTTATATTTTTATGTTGCTATTTATTAATTAGTGCATGTTTATTGTTATATATATATATATATTTGAGAAAAATTATTTTTTTTATTAAGATGGACTTGAATTCAAAACTTAATTTTGATTGCTTACGTATCCGCTTGACAGAATCAAAGCCCTCGATGATTTTTTCAATATTATTATCGTTGTTGACATTATTATTATTTTTGTTGTTGTTGTTGTTGTTATTATTATTATTATTATTATTATTCTCTCTTTTGTTACTTTAAATTGTTATTATTTATTATTTTTTATACTTGAACAATTATACTTACTTTCTGAATATAATGATTGAATTTATCTTTTTAATATTATTTGTGTCCGTATGTTAATTATAATATGAACTTTAAGTCTATTATTATATTTACTGTCTGAATATAAAAATCTATTGCTTCTTTTAAATTTATCTGTGATATAAATAATGTATTTTATTGTGAATGATTAAGGAGATAAAATTAAAATTAATATGTTTACAAATATGAAATTTACATTTTTGATAATAATAATAATAACAACAACAACAACAACAACAACAACAACAACAAGGAGTGGCCTACTTAATAATAATGACAATAATAAAAATATTAGAGAAATAAATAACAAAAAAGACAAGTAAAAAAATTTATTGCAGTGTAACGTCAAGAATTGGTGTTACACTGCAACGTGTGTTTCACATATTACAAAAGGGATGTTTAAGAAAATAATAATAATAATAATAATAATAATAATAATAATAATAATAATAATAATAATAATAATAATAATACACCATTATAAAGAGACTATTATATATTAACAATCACCATATAAAAATAACCAATAACTAACCAGCCGGGATAGCTCAGCTGGCCACTGTTGTTACTCTCAATTAAGAGGGCAGGAATTCAATTTTCATAAAAAAAAACGTATTTCGGGAGTTAAACTTAAAAAAAAAAAACCAATAATTAAAATATAGATAATCTAAAAAGAAATAATAAAAAATTAAAATAATAAAAAAAAGAATAATGCAGTGCAACGTCTACCCATGTTGCACTGCGACCTTTTTGCAAAATAGAAGTAATAATAATAATAATAATAATAATAATAATAATAATAATAAATAATGATGAAATCTGACCAAAATATAATTTCCTAAACGTTGCTGTTTTTAAGAAAAAGCATATTTTCTTAAGCATCAATTGAAAAATCTGCCACACTATTAATTTATTTTTTTTATCAAAAAGAAATAAATAAATCAATAAATCAATAGCACTAACTCTAAAACCATTCCCATATATTTATAATCGTATCTCTATACTTCTCTACCTTTCTTTATTTTTGCCGCCAATTATTTTTTCTTCTGACCCATTTTTTTTGCATTTTTTTACTTAATTCTCTTCTTCTCTTTCTCATTTTCTTTTGTTTCTTGCTTTATACAGAGAATTCCTCTTTTCATGTGCACTTCCTTAGGCTTAAACTTATACTTTCAACCCCGTTTCAAACACTTGGATCCTATTGTCACAAAATGAGATAATATCTCAAATTTTCTTTTTTTTTTTGTTGATTTATTTATTTTTTATATTTTGTTATGTGTCTAGTTTGTTATTTTGTTTTCTACTGGAAGTGAGGAAAAATTTCACATACCCATTTAATTTTTTTTTCTTTTATGTTAAATCTATCTATTTTGTGTTTCATTCGTTTTTTAGAGAAATCAAATGAAACTTTTATATTTTTTTGCTAGATTTCTATTATATAGGCATTTGTGTTTGCATATGCATTTAACATGAACAACATATATAGTATAATCACTACTTGACTATATCTTATTCTGATACTATTTGAGGTTTTTTTTTAAATTAGAATATTGAAATTATCGTAAGGCATGCTATTATAAGACAATACAAATAAATAAATAAGTAGGCTATAAAATGATGCTTACCTTAATATTCAGACTTCATTATTGAGGGCTAAATGTGTGTTCTTCGATTTTCTATTGAAAATTCCAATAGTTTTATCAAGTGCACTCCCTGCACTTAAATTTAATAAATCCTATTTTTTGTTTCCTGTATTAGAAAATTGGTTATTAAACTTTTCTATCCTCTCTTGTTTTCTCTCTATCCTTCAATTTTTTTTTTTGTATTTTCTATGTATTTGGCTATTAATTTTCTCTTCCTTTTTTAATTATGAGCTTTCCTCTTCTCTTTTTTTTTGTATTCTCTTTTTTTTTGCCTCTCTTTTCTTATATCTCCCCCTTTTCTGTCTGAATTTTTATCCCTATTTTTTATTTTTTAGATATTGAGTTAATGATATTGCAGAGAATATTTAATATGAAGCTATTGTCATTTCTGAAAATGCCCAATTTTTTAATTAAAATTTTATTTTATTTTTATATTTGGAGTTGATGTATACGAAGAATATTGTAAATATTTTATTGTTTAATTCATTTCTCTTTAAATTACGGGTTACAACAAACTAACTTAGGTAAAAATAATATAAAAAAATTACATGTATAATTATTTTTAATCAGATTGCAGAGGAGAATATTCAATTATTTTTTCTATTTTTTACTATTTTTTTTTACTTCTAATATTTATAGTTTCGGCTTCTCTTTTAAGATTATAAAATTAATAGTTTCATTTTTAAGCTTATAAAGATTATTGATGGAGGTGAAAAAAAATTAATGGTTGTTATTTATTTTATTAATTTTATTTAGTGTGATTATTTTTTAGTAGATAAATCATAAATTGTTAAGCTATTTTTTTAATTTTTAATTCAAGGATATTTTTAAGAAAATAATTTTTTAAAAATTTAAAATATAAAATATAAAATATAAAAATTGAAGTAAATTAAAAAAAATAAATTACTATTTTTTTAATATTATAAATTATTAATTTTTTTAAAATTATTATAAATTATTAATTTTTTTTAAAATTATTATAAATTATGATATTATAAAAATAAATTATTTAATATTATGAATTATTAAAACTAAAGATTTATTTATTAAAAATTATTTATTAATAAATAATTTTTAAAAATATTATATTAATATTAATAAATTATAAAAAGTTTAATATGGACCATGATATTTAACTAAGTTCCAAATTGGATCATACCGTTAAGTCAGTTAACTATTCCGTTAAAAAAAATTCAATTTGACCCAAATTTAAAAAAAATTTAATTTTTGTTAAAAAAAATTTAAGAATTAATATAGTCTATACGCTATAATATAGGGTCTAAATTAAACCTTTATGTTTTTTATATCTTAAAGTGTTAACATTACTAGATCAAAAAACAAGTTTTAACATCAAAATAACAAAAATTAAAAGGTTTGCACACCATTATATACTTTTTTCTAATAAATAATTATTAAAATACTATAAATAATATTATACTATAAATAATATTTGTTAAAGTATCATTCAAAAGAAAAAAAATATGTAATAAAATAATTAATCCCAATTATTATTCTTACGATATATATATATCATGCATTAAAAAAATAAATAAATATATATATATATATATATATATTCTCTACCTATGCGCCAACAAATCATATCTTGAGGCTCGATTTAAACTCGAGCCAGGCTTCAAACAGAAGGTAAAATTTGGATTACATCCCTACTATTTGGTAATTTTATATTAATGGCCAGTGACAATCGCTGGATGCTAGGCTTATGCAAAATGGGAGGAAAATAAAATAATAAATAAATAAAAGTTAAATATATATATATATATATATACATATAATTTTGTAGAGTAATATTAGTAAAAGTCTTAATCTTTTTAAATTAATAAAAAATGGATTCGACAATGCCACATGGGCAAGATTTTTAAATTTTTTTCTCGATTATTTTTTTATTTATATATTTTTTTCTCTTTTTTCTTTTTTTTTAAAATTCAATTATAAAAGGTTTGTCGTTTTCTTTAATTTTATTTTCTTCATCTTTAATAATTTTTGTTATTTTAATAATTATTTATAATATTTAATAATACTATAATGCATCATTAGAATAAACAATATAATTTTTCTAATATATGAATAAAATTTGTGTTTGAATATGTAAAGTAAAAAACTATGACATAATTTTTAAAATTTAAAATAGATTTTTAAAAAATATAAAATAAAACCTGAAATATTTTTTATTTTAAAAAATAAAGAACTAAAATGAACAACGTAAACCAACAGAGCCTAAATTATACATTAGATTGATTTTTAAAACGATAACCATTTCAATTTTTAAAATTTTGATAATGAAATTATACATTAATATTTAATTTGTCCTGTATCTCCATAATTATGTTTTTATTTGTATTTTATTAGATTGATTATTAAAATGATTTTTAGTTTAATTTATAAAGTTTAAGCTAAAGTCAAATTTAGTCACTTATGAAATTATTTTTTTTGAAAATATTACCTATATTTTCTTATTAATTTAGATTGAATCAAATGTGAATTTATTAAGTAAAATTCTAAATATTATATATTTGAATGGGATCAATGAATCAAAGCTGGTTAACTCTAATTAATCAGAGCAGGTCTTTTCTTTTTCTTTTACAAGAAATAACAATTTCAAGATATATCAGAGGAAGTGTTTCAAAAAAAAAAAAGATATATCAGAAGAAAAAATTTTTAATCAATTTTTTAAGAAATAAATTTGAATATATATTTATTTTTCATCATTTTAAATTTGAAAACTTTTAATTTTAGAATTTTGAACCTACCTATTTCAATCTCAATTAAGTATCATTGACCACAAATGAAATGATTTTTTTTTGGGTAAACCATAGGTATTCTTATCTGTGTAACGCTGTAGGATTAATTCTATTTTGAATACTGTAGAGGTTAGAGTAATTCTCCAAATGACATTTTTTTCATACATAACATTAGGGCCGAAATTGAACTCAGAATATTGTTTAAGAGAATTTAGATTCTCATCCATCTAGATCAACGCTCGTTGATACAAATAATATAATTTAATATTAAAATAATAATGAATTCAATTTAATACAATTCTTTTAAATATATCTTTCATAAAATACTATTTTTTTTTGTTTATTATTAAGGGTGTTGATGATGCAATTTATTTTTTATTAACAAAATGAAACCAAAGGATCAAAGCTGATTAACTCTAATTACTCAAAGGAGAAATATACATACCTTTTCTATAAAAGATGAAATATCATTAAAGTTAAAATGATTAAATTTATCTAAACCTTTTTCTTTCATTATCATATCAGATGGTGTGGACAAAAAAATCAAATAAAGTAAAAATATCTGAAAATTTAAAATAATTGAATTTACCCAACTTTATTAAAATATCATCACACATTTTAATAACTACTTTAACATCGATCAATATCAATTTTAAATTAAGTCATTAAATTAGAGCAAAATTTATATATAACCCCACCTCAAAATATGAGATCTTACAAATAAGGATAATTCCTTGTCTCTTCGTTGATTAATTTATAAGTTATTTTGTTTAATTTAGTCATATTCTTCATAACAAAACTTTCTTATAAATAATAATAGTTAGCATGTCCATCAATGTACAAAATCTGAATAAATATGTGGTTGAGGCCTGAGAGTACAAATTATAAGCTATACCACAATCAATGATCTCCAAAAATAAAAGAGCCTAAATCAATTCAACTCAACTCCCTAAGTTTATTGACCATATTTAACTTGATCGACTATCTAAATTCTGTTTTTACTATATGAATTTTTTTTTTCCATTGTAGGACACAAAAAATGAAAATGCTGGAAGTGACAATTGAGTTGGGTGCAGGCCATTTCCATGTCCAAATATGCCTATTGTCATTGGCATTTCAGTGGTTTATCAGAAAATTAGCAGTTTCACAACAAAACCAAACATGTTTTGAACCTCTCGTCCGCTAGTAGGTCTGGTCATCCAAATAAAACAAAAATTACATTCAGAATTGAAGAGTATGGATTAGAAATATGGAACATAAAAGATTTTCAATGCTCCCTTCGATTTCCATTAGAATGTCAGACTTATTGATTCATTTTAGCATGTTAATTGTTCTGCATAAGAAACAAGTCTTACATTCATTATTTGGGAACAGAAAATAAACTTAAAAAAGTTTTGTTCTAACAGTTTCTAATAGAGGTACAAGTGATACAATTATTCCAGACTAAGCACAACTAAGATTTCCCATTCAAGACGACTACACGGCCTAAATTACCACGATAGGAAATCCAAAATCCTAACAACCAACCAGAACTTCCAAGACCTGCATGTTTGTGTACTCTTTCATGCCATCAGAACTTGTTATTATACCAGTACACACCTTTGCTTGGACCACCGTCTGCTTCGACATAAACGCATTCCTTTGCCTCTCTCCACATTGCCTTGTAGAAAGGAGTTCTGTCGAGACGGTAGTACGATCCCAAATTTGGTTTTATGGCCTTTGTAGCCTCCATTGCATGATAGTGTGGCATTGTTGAGAACAAATGGTGCGTCACATGGGTGTCTGTAATATTATGGAACACCTTGTTCAAGATACCATAATCTCTATCAACAGTTGCAAGAGCTCCTCTCAGCCAATCCCACTCCGAAGAATCATAATGAGGTAATGAAGGATGAGTATGCTGCAAATATGTTATCATAACTAGAAATGCATTAACAATTAACAATGGTACTCCATAAACACAAATAAGCCAAGCAAGCCCCTTTGTTGCAAGAAGACGGTAAAGACCGAAAGTGACAGCAAAAATTCCAGCATCAGAGATGTATATTTCAATTCGCTCACGATCACTGAAGATCGGCCCATATGGATCATAGTGACAGGCAAACCGATCATAAGGCCTGCCTGAAACATTGAATGCTAGGTATAGAGGCCAGCCAAGGGTAAGTGTGATGATGAGTGTAAATAGACGGCCTGGTGGATTGTTAAGGTACTTAGAGAACCAGCGGATGTTAGATTTCTCCTTAGGGACAAACACTTCATCTCGCTCAAGGGAGCCTGTGTTAGAATGATGACGTCGGTGGCTATTTTTCCATGAAAAGTAAGGAACAAGAAGACAGGAATGAAGGACAAGGCCAACAATGTCATCAAGCAATTGATAATCGCTGAAGGCATGATGTCCGCACTCATGTGCTATAACCCAAACGCCAGTGAGAACACAGCCCTGGAAAGCCCAGTAAATTGCCCAGGCCACATAAGAGAGAGGTTGAGGAAGGAGGTGGAAGTAGTTGGTGGAAACATAATAGAAGATAAAGGCCAAGGTCAGGTCATAAACAACATATGAGAATGAACGGAGAACAGAACGCTGGAAACAATGGGGAGGGATAGCTTTCTTGAGCTGACCAAGCGTGAATGGTGGCTTTGAATAAGGAACCCGCTTCAAGATCTCAGATTCCAACTTCTTGGGAGAAGGAGGAACTGACATTCTGCCACCAGCACCCATCTCTCCAACCTGAAAAATCAATAAGTGGAAACTAGAGAGTGAATTTCCGTTTTATGATACACATAATCAACAATGACCAATTCACGGACATCGATGTCTACAAACCATCCATTTACAACATCAAACAGTCCTGCTAGTTAATTTTCCTTTATAATGCGATGAAGGAATGGCACATCTTTAATCACAGGAAATCCATAAATGTGCAAGGATCTAACAAGCAAACCAAGAAATAAAATCTTAGTGCCAGATGCATATTGACAATATCATACTATGGCACAGGAATAGAGTTTAACATAAGCATGGTTGGAAATCAAAGAATGGAAGTCTTAAACAGCAAAACAATCCTTATTTATGCATGATAGGCATTCTCCAGCCGCTTCTACTGATTTGCCCAAACAAATTGCATGAATGTCAAGAAAAGAGTGAGGCCTAATCACTGACTCCAAAATCAACCTTGATCTCAATGAAATCAAACCCAGCCGGTAGGTGAATTTAACAGGACAGAACTCAAGTTCGTGTGTAATACTAAAGCCATTGCTAAGTTTTGGATGAATAGTAGAGTATTGCCAGGCATGCTCTCTGCTTGAGACCAAGAAATTATCCTGGGCAAATTGAAGGGCGATCTTGAAAGCTGGACCCAGTCTTCTATTGTTGTTTCTTTGGGTAAATCTGACATTTTTGACATTTTAACTTACAACTTTTACACTTCAATTGTTTTCTTGCAGCTTCTGCTTTCTATGGAACATGTCTAAATACCATTAATCGTAAGTGCATGTTGTGTAAGAAACCAACAGTGATGCCTTTACACAGAGAAACTACATACAACTTGCTTACAAGCAAAGAAAAGGTAAAAGCAGAAAAAAAGGCAAGGCCCATGTCCTCCTTGAAATATGGCTAGATGACGTTAACACACCAATCAAAGGGAAGAAAGGAAAAGTACTGCCCATGTGAATCATGGGTTGTGAGAATTGAGATTATTCATGGAATATAAAGTGCTCATCCCCAAAACATTATACCATCCATGTGAGAGTATTTTATTATTCTTCTACTGTGTCGTTTCTGTCCAGTGCAATTGTAATTATAATAAGAAAGTGTAACTTGAACCCGACCCAGCTTGTGGACAGAAATTACATAGTGATGATGATTTATTGGAAAAGAAAACTGCAATTTCACTGCATAAAATGAGCCTAATAACCAATTTCATGTAAAAATATACAAAATCAAGGAAATTTGTTTAATACTCCCAATATGTATTCTCGCTCTGTATATCCAACAATATAAATGGAACCCACCTTATAGGAGTACCCTCCATAATTTTAGATAGACTCTGTGTGTAGTTGGTGTTGACTAGCATTTCTGAGGTATGTATTAAAGCCCTTATCATTAAAACCCCGAAGTCACAGGTATTACTATACCAACCATAGATATCTAATTCACCTGTACATGACAGTTAAAATCAACCTCAAAAAGCAATCACATATTTATGTGGCAGCGGAAAATTCAAATGGATCAAGTCCACAAAAGATGAGATCTGGTCTGGACAATACAGACAAGAAGCTGAAACTACATTTACAACTCCATACAATGACTACATTGTACCAAATACAAGCCAAGCCAACTATGCAGAAAATTGCCAAATTTTTGGTGTCCACCACGTTATGCGAGTTACTTTGTGGGTTGAGGTGGGGTAAAGAAGCAATGTACAGCAAGAAACAAATCACATAATGGCCTCTCCAATTCCTGGATATAAAATGTATGTGCACCGGATGCTCATCAAAATATGGGGTTGAAATATTATTATCTAATATAAAAGATTTCCAAAATACCATTCACTTATTTCTAAACTTTAGAGAAGTATGATATTATTACAATGCTCGTTCTACAGACGTATTATAAATGAAGCACTAATACTGTTCCCATACACTATTCATCCATCCAAATGCTTTCGGCGCCACAATACCAGACCAACCAAAGTGGCTATCTTTCAAACCATACACTATGACCGTCCAATAAAACAGAACGTTGAAACGCTTTAACTACTTGAATTGACAAAAGAAAATTTTCCTTTTTTAACAATATAAAAAGAAAGCATGATAGTTTCTTCAGTAAATTTTAGAAACTATATTTAATTGAAATCACTATAAAAAGTTAGTGTTTGATTTAATTATAATAATCAAACTTCTTAAGTGAAAGCAGTGTCATGTTATATAAATTATATTAAACAAAAGATTTGACAAATTAATTATTCAAATAAAAAGTTAAATTACATAACCTATCAATTGATATGACAATGCTTAAAATTAAATATATTCTTCTTAGAACAACCAATTAGAATAAATAACACTTCCACAACAAATAACTTTTTCTATACGTTTATCATTTGGTTACTTTCATGTGATAATACCTTCTTCAGACCAAAAAGAAAATAAACACAATAGTCCGTGAAGATACTCGGACAATTGAGAAACCACAAAGTTTCTTCCACGCAAAAAAAAAAAATTTTAGGCTAAATAATTATAAAGTTTTTAAAATTTTATACATTATACTAAATTTTTTAGGCTAAATAATTATAAAGTTTTTAGGCTAAATTTTTAGGCTAAATAGTTTTTAAAGTTTTTAGGTAAATTTTTTTAGGCTAAATAATTATAAAGTTTTTAAAATTTTATACATTATACTAAATTTTTTAGGCTAAATAATTATAAAGTTTTTAGGCTAAATTTTTAGGCTAAATAGTTTTTAAAGTTTTTAGGCTAAATTTTTTTAGGCTAAATAATTATAAAATTTTTAAAATTTTAGGCTAAATAATTATAAAGTTTTCAACATCTAATTTTTATATCTTTTAATTTTTAAAAATTAAATTCTTTAGTCTTTCTATTAATATTTTCATCCTAAAAATATTAGTCAATTACTTTAATATTATAAAATAATTTATTTATTTTTTTCTTTATATATATTTTTTTCTTTGTTATTTGTTAAGTCATGTTTATTTTTAATTTTATTTATATTTCTTACACATAATTTATTGTAATTTTATAAATATTTTAATAAGCTATTTTAATTTATACGAATAATATCTTTTATTATTTTGCAGACAATCTATATATATCATATATTTTAATTTTATAGGTATTACTAAAAAAATAATTTCAAATAATATAAATAATGTCTTTTATTATTTTGCAGACGATCTATATATTAAATAAAATTAAAAATAAAATAAACTTAATAAATAATAAAGATAAATATATATAAATGAAGAGCAAATAAATTATTTTATAATATATTTATTTTTGTAAGAATATATATAAATTAATAATATATTTATTTTTATAAAAATATATAAATTAAAATAACTTATTAAAATATTTATAAAATTAAAATAAATTATTTGTAAGAAATATAAATAAAATTATAAATAAGTATGATTTAACAAATAATAAAGAAAAATATATATAAAGAAAAAATAAATAAATTATTTTATAATATCAAAGTAATTAATTAATATTTTTAGAATTAAAATATTAACAGAAGGATTAAATAGTTTAATTTTTAAAAATTAAAAAATATAAATATTAAATATTAAAAATATATATATTAACTAATGTAATATATAAAATATTAAAAATATTATAATTATTTAACTTTTTTTTTTTATCCAGACAACAAACGAGAAATTGGTCCCAATCCCCACATCACTTACAACTCACGAGTCATATTCAGAATCAGGCGCTAACAATGGTGACCCATATGTGCAGCCATAGGCCCACAGCTCTTAAGGGACCAACGCCAACTAATCTGACCGTATCCGGATTCACAGCTGTAACAATAACAACCCACTCTAAATTCTTATGAGGAAAAATTAATGCTACTCGTAATGGGTGTTAGATACTATAATTATATCTTTTGACCATTAATTAATTATCACGAACTCCAATAATTCTCTCTTTTTAAATTCACAAGGATCTAAATAGAACTAATTATTCTAATTAACACATTTGAAAACTTAAATTATTTAATATTTTAGTTTTTGCTTTCATTGTACTTGATAGTTTATTAAATCATTTTAATTTTTGGAAATTTAAAAGTGCATTGCTCTAGTAATATTAAATAATTTTTAGATATTTTATTAAAAGGAGAACTTTAATTATCATGCAATTAAGGAAAACATGATTTAAGTGATTCATTATTTTTAAAAAAAATAAAAATCAACAATCATTATTTAGTTTCCTTCAAAATCAAAAGAAACCAAAAGAACCAATCAGTGAAGCAAAGCAAAAAGGTTGCATAAGATTAAGAACATCTCCAAATAGCAAAGGATTTTATTTTATTATATTATTATTCAGTTAACAGGTCTGTTAATAATAAAAAACAAAATCACTTTCAGAAATCTTTCATCTCAACAAAAACGAATAAACAAATAATGAACAATTAAACAAACTAACAAATTAAGGAAGCATCAACGAATAATACCAAACATCAAGAAATCAACGCATAATACCGAACCAAACATTAAAGATTCCAGTTTTCTTTTATTATTATTATTATTATAAAGTTA
The DNA here is from genome assembly GCA_947685225.1 of Garcia nutans. Classification (NCBI taxonomy): domain Eukaryota; kingdom Viridiplantae; phylum Streptophyta; class Magnoliopsida; order Malpighiales; family Euphorbiaceae; genus Garcia; species Garcia nutans. The sequence goes on from CANTUV010000060.1 coordinate 6,215,081, forward strand.
GAAAATCTGTAATCACGTGACCGCCACAAAGAAAATAACCAAACAGAAAGGACACTAAGATCGATTATTAAATAAACACGACATAGATAACAGTGCAAAAACGGCTCAGACATCGAGAATGAATCAAAGATTAAAAAAAAATTCAAATTCAAAATCATATCTCAGGTAGAATCTGAATATTGCTACTTTTTTTCACCTGGATCGATTGAAGATAACATTACAGAACGATTTCATGAAGAAATTTGATGGAATCGATAACGGAACACAAAATGCGAGTGCGATGAAATCGAATCTGATATTGAAAACAGAAAGAGAAATCTAAAATGAAGAAAAAAAAAGAAATAGAAAAATAGATGTACCTGAAGAGAACTCTTCACCTCCGAAAAACAGAAAACGGAGTGTTAATTCACTCTATGAAAGTTTGTAGCTATGGCCGTGAAAATGGAAACGGCCTCCTTTCTGCTCAAGCACATGCACAAGAAGAGCGCTACTTAAGCTTTGCGCCTAGTCCTTTGACAGTATTATATGGGACCCACCATATATTCCCAACTTGTTTGTTTGTACTTTGCACTTTCTTTATTTTATTTTATTTTATTTATTTATTATGTAATTAAATTACTTTAACTTCTTAGATTTTGATTTGATTAATAATCCATCTCACAAAAATTATTTTATATTTTATTTTAAAATATTTTAAAATAATTATTTATTTTTTATTTATAAAATATATTTAATATTTTTTTATTTTAAACTTTAATAAATTTATAATTTAAATAAAAAATTAATTATAATTTAAATTATTTTCAAAATAAAATAAATATATAAACAAAAATAAAATAAATACATAAAATATCAATATATTAATTATATATTTTTTAAAATTTATATAAAAAAAATAAATAAACTTTATAAAGAAAATATTAAAATTTTAAATAATTTTCACCTCTTTTTTTTTTAATAATGAAAAAATTTTCGCCTCCTGTTTATTGCAACATAGGGTTTTCGATGCACACGTTTTCTTTTATTTATTTATTTTAAATGATAAATCACTTGTTTATTTTAATAGTTAATTAATTATTTAATTTCAAATTTTTATTATACATATTTAATAATATTTATAAAAAATATATGATGCATATGTAATTTATAATAAAAAATATATACTACTTAATAAAAAAATATACTCTTTTTATCCTAGATTATAGTATTCCCTTTTTTTAAAAAAAAATTAAGAAAATTAGTTATTTATATTAAAAATGTAATTACGTATAATTTTTATGTTATATTCTTACTCTAATATTAAATATATATAATAAATAATATTCAATAAAAATATTTTAGAGATTTAATATATTAATTAAGTTATTAAATTAGTAAATGAGTCATAATTTAAAATAGAAAAAAAATATAGTCTATTAATTTAAGATATAAATTTATATTTTTAATAAAAAATTAATTTTTATAAAATAGAAAATCAATTTATTGATTCAAATAGAAGAAATAGTAATAAACATTAAATTTAGATATAATAAAATTTAAAATAATAATTAATTTATTAAAATAATAAATAAGATAAAATTTATGATAAATAAAAAAAATATTAATATTAATTTGGGATTAACGAAATAATACGGTTTAATTATATACTTATATTAAAATTTTTTAATCTCTAAAAACGTTTTTTAATTACTATAATAAAAAAATAATTTAATCTTTTCAAAATTATGAACTTTTCATTTGAATTTATTTAAAAATTAAAAATAATTTTTTTAAGTTATGAAAATTAAAAAATTAATTATGATAAATTATATTCCCTCCGTATGATTTACATAAAAAAAGTAAAATGAACACAAAAATTAAGAAAATTTCACTTTTTTCATCTCTATTTACTTAAATACCTTTAAAAAAAATATTCCTCAAAACCTACTTTTAAGGCAAGGATATAAATGGTATTTTGTCTCATTTCACTCTCCAAAATTTACTTAAAATGACATATTTTCAATATAAAAAATACACCAAAAAATAAAATTTTTTCTATATAAATAATACAGATGAGTATTATTATTAAAATATCTCCACTTTCTCTCTATTTTATACCTTCTGTATCCGTACCGCAGCGGTTTTTTTCAATAGTGTGATTTATTATATCTGCGGCAAGTTATAGATCTATCACAGGCGGGCATGCTCCAAGCAAATTTATGTTTAATAGTGACCGCTGAGATATATGTTTTGAATGGTGGAGATTCGATTTGATAAGTGGAAATATCAAATGGAGGTATGTGGCGTGAGACATATTTAGGGAATTTCCCGTGTGGACATATAAGACAGACAGTGAATATAAATTAAACACGTGTATGGATGGACGCCGATGCCATGACACGATGCATCCATCAAACGGACACGAAACACTTGCGAGTTTATTCTCCTCGTTGTGGATTTGAATTTTCCTTTTTCTTTTTTGAAAAATTATATGATATTCTTAATAAATTAATAAAAAATTAAAAAATCTAACAATAATAGTTTAATGAATAATATGGATCCTCTTTTATTATTTGTCTTTTTTTATTTGCTAGAATACTACTAGGATTTCATTAATAGACTAAGCTTTTTTTTTTTTTTTTGGGCTAGAATACTGGGATTTCATTAGAAAACTAAGCTAATACAACGGCCCATGTTAGGTGGGCTAAAACCCAAAGGGACAAAATAAAGAAATATTTACATTATTACCTAAAAAATAATAATTTTTATTCTAAAAATATTCTAAAAATAAAAAATATTTATACTTTAGTAAAAAATTAGAATAAAAATTATAAAAAAAATAAGAGTTTTTTTTTAATTTTTATTCCCTCATACAATCAATATTTTACGTCAAATTTTTATTTTTTTTCAAACTTTACTATTAAATAAAAATATTTTAATAAAATAATAAAAATTAATATTTTAAATTTAATTTTTAGCATTAAAAAATTATAAATTTTTATAAAAAATTAATTATAGAAAATAAATAACACTCAAAAAAAATTAAAAAAAAGTAAAATATATAAAAATAAATTAAATAAAAATTATTGACTTTATTTTTAAATAAATATTACATATTATACACGTGAAAATATATATATATATAATTTTATTATATAGATATTATACAGATGTGTGGTAGATATTTTGTATATCTTTTATAAACATTATATATAATGTATTTATGATAGATGTTCTGTGTATCTTTTATAAATATTGTATGTAATGTATTTATTATTAAAATTATATATATTATGTAAAAATTATTAAATATTGTATGAATATTATAAGGATAAAAAATTTTAAAAAAATAAAATAAACATATATTAAAAATATTATGTAAATATAGTTTGTATTGTTGAATGCGTATTTTATATATATTATATAAATATTGTGTATATGCTTATTTTTTTTATGTATATATTGAAAATATGACATTAAATTTGTTTAAATAAAAAAACATAAATAAAAATTAAAAATTAAAATTAAAAAGATTAAAAAAAGAAAAAAGAAAAAAAGAAAAATCACCGTTGCAAAAGGTAAAATAGAAAACAAAAAACTGCAGGTCGTATTTTTGAAAAGTGAACCGTTGCAAAAGGGAAACAAAAGATTTGTTAATTTCTCAAAATCTGGCAGAGCTCCAAAGACTACTAAGTTGGAGCTGGTTCATACTGATGTGTGGGGACCTTTACCAGTTCAATCTCCTGGAGGTTCCAAGTATTATGTAACATTCATTGATGATGCCATAAGAAAAGTATGGGTTTATTTTCTAAAAAATAAATCTGATGTCGATGATACCTTCAAGAAATGGAAAGCTTTGGTTGAGAATGAGACAGACTTGAAGATTAAATGTCTGAGATCAGACAACGGAGGAGATTACATGAATAAAGATTTTCTCAAATATTGTGCACATAATGGGATTAGGATGGAGAAGACTATTACCGAAACTCCATAACAAAATGGACTGGCCGAGCGTATGAACAGAATTCCGAATGAGCGCGCAAAAAGTATGCAGATACATGCAGGTTTACCAAACATGATGTGGGCAGATGCGATTAATACTGCTGGTTATTTAATTAATTGTGCACCTTCGGTTCCACTGGGAGAGCTACTACCGGAAGAAGAATGGAGTGGCAAGAAGATAGATCTATCACATTTGAGAGTATTTGGTTGTGTGGCATATGTTCACATTGAGTCTGACGCAAGGAGCAAACTTGATCCCAAGTCCCAAAAATGTATTTTCATTAGCTACGGTGGCGATAAATTTGGCTACAGATTTAGGGATGAACAGAATAAAAAGTTTATTCGAAGCAAGAATGTCATTTTTAATGAGAAGGTACTGTACAAGAACAGGGTAACAACAGTCCCAGAAATGATAAGTCCTACAAAAGACAAACAGTTTGCTAGTCTAGATGATCTTGGCGATGATAATGTGACCAACAAAAATCAGAGAAAGTTGAAAGTTGAAACTTCACAAGATGCTCCTGAAGTTACCAACTTTGAAGAACCAGTTTTTATTTCGGAAGTTGGGCCAAGTACACCTATTTTGAGAAGGTCCAATAGAGAAAGGAAGGCATCAGAAAGGTACTCACCATCCTTGAAATATTTATTATTGATTGATTGCGGTGAACCTGAATGTTATGATGAGGTGGTGAATCATGAAGAATCTGTCAAGTGGGAGTCTGCTATACAAGATGAAATGGATTCTCTCATAATCAATCAAACATGGAGTTTTGTAAATTTATCTCTGGGTAGAAGGGCACTACATAACAAATGGGTTTACAGAATCAAAGATGAAAGAGATGGTAGCAAAAGGTACAAAGTAAGACTAGTGGTAAAAGGTTTTCAACAAAAGGAGGGCATAGACTATACAGAGATATTTTCTCCGGTTGGTGCTTAGCTTGGTAGTGGCTGAGAATCTTTATTTGGAGCAGTTAGACTTCAAAACTGCTTTCCTTCATGGGAATTTAGAGGAGGACATCTATATGAAGCAGCCAGAAGGTTTTATAGCACACGGAAAGGAGGACTTGGTATGCAAACTGAATAGAAGCCTTTATGGCTTGAAACAGGCCCCGAGACAGTGGTACAAGAAGTTTGATTCTTTCATGTGCGAGAATGGCTACACCAAATGCCATGCTGACCACTATTATTACTATAAGAGGTTTGACAATTCCTACATCATTCTTTTACTTTATGTAGATGATATGTTGGTTGCTGGGTTTGATTTAAGTGAAATTAAAGAATTAAAGAAACAATTGTCAAACAAGTTCTCTATGAAAGATTTAGGTGAAGCCAAATAAATCCTTGGAATGAGGATCATTAAGGATAAAGAGCGAGGTACTCTGAAACTCTCACAAGAGGAGTACGTCAAAAAGGTGTTGAAGAGATTCAATATGCAAGATGCCAAACTAGTTAGTACATATTTGGCGATTCATTTTAAGTTGTCCAAAATGCTTTCACCTAAAAATGAACAAGAGAAGGAATACATGAAGAAGGTGCCTTATGCTTCAGCTATTGGGAGTCTGATGTATGATATGGTATGTACTAGACCTGATATTGCTCATGCAGTGGGAGTTGTGAGCCGATATATGAGCAATCCAGGCAAAAAATATTGGGAAGCGGTGAAGTGGATTTTGAGGTATCTTCGAGATACTACTGATATGGCCTTTTGTTTTGGTAGCAGTAGTGTGGAGTTGTATGGTTATGTTGATGCAGACTTGGGTGGTGACAGAGACACTAGCAAAAGTACCACAAGTTATGTATTTACTGTAAGTGGTACTGCTGTGAGCTGGGCTTCTAAGTTACAAAGGATAGTTGCTCTTTCAAAAACAAAAGCAGAGTATGTGGCTATTACAGAGGCCGAAAAGGAGATGATATGGTTAAGTGGTTTCTTGGAAGAATTGGACAAAGTGCAAGTTGATGGTATTTTGTACAGTGACAGTCAGAGTGCTATTCACTTGGCAAAAAATCCTGCTTTTCATTTAAGAACCAAGCACATTCGTTTAAGGTACCATTTCATATAATCTCTTTTGGACGATGGAGCATTGAAATTACAAAAGATCGTTGGAAGCGAGAATCCAGCTGATATGTTCACTAAAATTGTATCACTTGGAAAGCTGAGGCTTTGTACAGCTTCAACTGGTCTCCAAAACTAAAATATGGAGATGATGATTATTGATGAATTTCAGTGCTTGAAGAGCATATGGAATGTTCTTTGCAACATGATGGTTGAATTGTCTCAAAGTGGGAGATTGTTAACATTGGTGGAGACAATCTAAAATTAGGTTGTCTAATTTTGTTAAACTTGAATCAAGAATTAGGTTGTCTAATTTTCTTAGGTTACCTAATTATGTTGAACTTGTACCAAAAATTAGGTTGCCAAATAAATGTTGAAAATTTTAACATTTGGTTGCCTATAAATGACAATGATCATGGAGAGAAAATGATAATTACAACACCCAAAAAAAGGAGAGTTGTAGTAAGAGGAGAGAAAAATAGAGAAAGGAAGAAAAATTTAATAGAATTTTTTTTTGTGTGTTTTTTTAATTTTTCTTGTATTTCCTTAAGAGTGAGTGTGAGTAAAACACTTGTGTGCTCTTGTAATTGAGAATTTTTCCTCTTCATAGTGAAAGTTAGTAACCACAGTGAATGTAATCTGTTAGGTCTAATTGATCGAGTGAACCACTATAAATTTTTGTCTATTTATTATTTTTGGTCATTATTTTTATTGCTCTTACTTAAAAAATTTAGGGGTAAAATCCCAACAAGCAGACAATAAGAAAATCTATTTATTCAACTTTGTTTTTACCAAGCAATTTGAGGCTATATGCTAAAAATTATCTTAGATTTGTTTATATATATTGAAATGAAGTTTGTGAACTGACATCTACAAGATAAACGAATTTTTATTGCTTTATATGGAAATTAAAGCATGGTTAGAAATCTTAGGTTGTTGGATAGAATTGTTTTGCATATATTAAAATTTTTAATTATCAATAATTTTTAGTTAGATGGTATAGCGAGATTATTTGTTTTGAATTTCAATATTAAATTAATGAAAGGAATTATAAAAATTAAGTATGAACTCGAGTAAAATTCCATTAAAATAACAGTAATATTTATTGTTTTCAATTGCATTTTTTTCCCATTATCATGTTTTTGATATAATATAGATGATAAAAATTTTCCATTAGAATAACAATTAAATAATACAAAATTTTGAAAGGAATGTTAAAGCCAAAAGCTAGAGAAAATCAAGAGAATGATTAAAGAGCAGAGAAAGTGGCAATGTAATATAGTTTTTGTTAAAATAATTTTATGTAAGTACTAATATGGTAAATAATTGGTTAAAATTGATAACACTTATCTGTTAAAACTAACTTTACATATTCTTTGCTTCATTTTTCGTCTGAAGAGTAGAATAGGTTAGGATTCATACATCGATTATAAAAGTTATATTAATATGAGAATTTCTCTATAAATATCTGATAGCAAATTTATAGGAGACTCAAATGGAGCTATTTTTATAAGCACAATGTCTAAATTAATTTAATTTTTTCAATCTCTAAATTAGTTTTTAAGTAAATATTTTTAATAATATTGGTTTTTTTAACATATTTTTTTCATGATAATTAATTATGATATTTAGCTATCATTTATTAGGATTGTAGCTAAAAATTAAGCATTTTAACCATATTAAATATAAGAAAGTTTATTTGTTTTGCTATGGATATATTAGATTTATAGCTAATATATAAAAATAATATAAATTCATTCGAAGTAATTTGTTGTTTATTTTTGTTACAAATTAATTAGAATTAAATTATTCTAACTCTAAAACCAATTTAGAGTTCCCTCGTTTTGCAGGATTTGGTCTTCAACAATTAGAGTGTTTGAATAGTTGTTGTTGGTTGTTTTTCAAATACCATGGAATTCTTGAAGATCAAGAAGTGGCTTTAGCTTCTTTTGACTTAGAAGGAAAAGCTAACCAGTAGCTTCAATGGATTCAAAGAATGTATGGAGAAGATGGGAAAGAAATGACATGGGATATTTTCAAGAAAGAGAATGTATCAAGATTTGAAGCAAGAAGAAGAAGTTTATAAAGAATCATTATTGAGAGTGAAGCAAACTGGTAGTTATACAAGGGAATTTGAAAGATTAAGCAATGATACGTGCAGAGGACATACCTTGTATGAATTTGATTTGAACATTTACACTGTTTGAATAAGTTTATTAATATATGGTATGATACTATATAGTATATTACTATAAATAATATTTTTTGTGCTTGAAAATATAATATAGTATAATATAGTTAATTATAAGTTATTTTTGTATAGTTTAATAGTATGATTGCACAAATAATAAAATGACCTAAATATCTTCAACTAAAATTGATATTAGTTTCAATTAAAATTCATATAAAATAATATGAAATTTATTATTTATAGTTAATAATTGATTTTTATGTATAATTGATTTTAATTATTAACTATACTTATTTTTATAGTTAAAATTATTTTCATTATTCTCATTTATTATTTTTTGGAGAATGAATGGAATGAGAAGAAATAAAGACTATGTTAGAAGGTAATTTGAAATTTTAAATATTTGTTAAAAGAGATAATGTTTAAATTATGGAAAACCACTAAAATATTGATAATTTATAAATTTTAGCAAAAGTCATAATTTTTAAATCATAAAAAATTAGAGAAAATTACACTGTATAGTATAATTTTTAACTTTTTTAAAATACTCTATATTTATATATATTTTTTTAATATACCAAATATATTGATATATACCTTTAAAAACTGAGTATACCTTTAATATATCAAATATTTATTTATACCTTAAAAAAGGGATATTATTGAAATTTAAAATTAAAAAAAGGAATATTTTTGAAATTAAAAAGAAAAGTGGATATTTTAGAAAACATTTTATTTTTAGGATATTTTTGAAGAAATCTCAAAAAAAATATACCATGAAATTAGAAATCCACACAAACATAAAATTGAATAATACCATAATGGGAAATTTAATTATAATAAGGTAAATTTTAAGAATTTATGTTTTTATCAAATTTCATGAAATTATTAGATATAATTATATGTTCCTATAATAATTCAATTATATTGGCAATTTAGTATTATTATGTCAATAATTTTACAACTAAATGTTTCCTCGATAATGATTACATATTCAACATTTATATAAGTACGAAGCTTTTATATTAATTGAATTCATTATTTTTCATCTATAATTAATATAAAATATATATACTGGTGAAAATAGGTGGAGTCGAGTAGGGCTGATGATCTTCTGTCGGCCGCCGAATATGTAAACCCTCAGCCTCTCAGTTTCAATCTCCCTCAACCTCCTCAACTTTAGCTCTCCTTTCTCAGTAATCCTGGCTTCACCACTGAATATATATATATATATATGATAATAATATGCTTCCAAATTTTTATTGCCTAAATTTTTTTATTACAGAATTATTAATGCATTTTTATTTTTTTTATAAATTATATAAAAATAATAATAATGAAGATGGATAAACCCTTCAACTTGGCGATTCAATTTCATCGAGGATTATTGTATACGAAAGCATGACACGTGTAGTAGCTTGGCGGTTTCATGTCGCCGCTGCAACACGTCTCACAGAACTCGCCACGTAGACAATTTTCCATCTTAAAGTTTCAAAAAACCATCCCCAAAACTTGCAGCAGGTTCCACGTGGCAGAAGATAGGTAGTAAAGCCGTAGGTGAAATACAAGTGTCTTTTGTTAGTTTTACAGGTGTTGAAAGCAGAGAAACTGTAATGAATGTATATAATGAGCAAACAGGAGATTAAACAAGCAACAAGCATCGATCAGAAGTAATCAATTGGTTGTGTTTATCTGATAATTTTGTGTGAAAAATGCAGTCAATGAAGGAAACCGCAGGCAATGTTGCAGCCTCTGCCAAGGCTGGCATGGACAAGACCAAAGCAAATGTGCAAGAGAAGGTGTTTTTTTGCCTTGTTGATAATATATATATATATATATGTATAGTCTGAGCAATGAAATACGAACTGATTTTTGTAAATGGTGTGAAAATAGGTGGATAAAATAACAGCACATGATCCCATGGAAAAGCAAATGGCAACACAGAAGAAAGAAGAGAGGAAGACGGAGGCGGAATTGAACAAACAAGAGGCGCGTGAGAATAACGCTGCAGCAAGGCAAGCGGCAAAAGCTGGTGGTCATCCACATTACACCACCACTGGCGGTGTTCATACCACCACCGAGACCCATCCCCATTATACACATGAAGTAGCTGGGACAAGTGGTTATCCCACTGGGACACCTGGTTATCCCACTGGGACCCAACAAATGTCGGCCATGCCGGGACATGGCACCGGAAAGCCATATGGTGGACAACTGGATCCGTCGGGCTTGGAAAGGACCCGCCCCACCGGATTGCCTGGCGACACTACCGGTCATAACACACGTGTGTAGGACACCTTGTCCTGTTACTTGGGTTTTTTTTTAAAAGAAAAAAAAAATAACACCTCGCCCTGTTACTTGACTTGTTTTTACACACGTCATAACACTTCTTATTTGTGTTTCTTGTTTTACTTTTAATCATATATGGTGTGTAATAGTTTGGTCTTTGTCATATTTTAAAATAATAATAATAATAATAATAATAATAATAATAATTTCTTGCTAATACATCTTTTTTTTTAGTTGTTTGGTTCTAGCTAGTACATTTTTTTTTCGGTTGTTTTGAGTTTTTTTTTTGGGGGACAAGAATCGGAGAGATATATTAAAGAAAATCATGATACAACAGGAAGTCCAGATTATTTGATTGGTTAGTTAATCAATTCGAACTCAAATTATGATTAGTTGGTTAGTTAATCAGTCTCGAAGGTCAAATTATCTAGTTGGTTAGTTAATCAGTTTCGGAGGCCAGATTATCTGGTTAGTTAGTTAATTAATCGGGACTAAAATTATTATTAGAACAGCTTTAGTTAATTAGTCTGCTGGTTAGCCAAAGCTTTAGTTGTTTTGAGTTGAATAATAGAAGTTTTCTTCTTCTTCTTCTTCTTATTATTATTATTATTAGGCCAAATGTGCTAATAAGCTTTTATAATTGAATCAGATGGTCAATTAAATGTTTAAAGAACTTTTTGAATTTAACTTATCAGCCTTTTAATTTTAAAAACTAATCTACTTAAATTTCTTCTTATCTAATGAAGTTCTTTCTTATTAATTTTATTAATTATTACCCAATTTTATAAACCATTTAATCTTTACTATTTGGCAATTCATTCATACACTATAAATAATCTTTAACTGGTAATTCATTTCTACTCATTACTGAAAGGTAAATTTTCTCTGTTTTACAGAAAGAATAATAATAGGGATTAGAAGAATCTGATAGTTATCTCAATTATTTCAATTAATAATTTTTTTTTCTATTTTTAATCAATAAATGTTTTATATTTGGCAAAAAAAAAAAGCATGATAAATGTTTTTTTCTATTTAATCAATGTATGTTTTATTTGGCATATATCATGCCTTTTTTGTTTAATTAATACATGATAAATTTTATAAATTGATAAAAAAAAATTTATTAAATTTGATAATGTTCTTTTACGTTGATAAAATTTTCAGATTGTGAATCTTTTCTAATAATTTTATAAAAAATACTTTTTTATTGCAATATTATGAATTTTTCTGATAATTTTAAATGAAATTCTTTTTTATTTATATAAAAAATTACTATTTAAACCAAGAGTTAAAGGTAATAGTTTTATAAAAATTATAATTAATTATCTCTAAAATAATTTGAATTATAATTAATTATTGTAGAGTATAAATATTTTTGATAATTAAAGTTTTCATTGCTCAAATTAAACTAATTACATGAGTAGAAAGAATATAATCCACCATCGCAAAAAAAAAAGGGCTAGAACATGAGTTGGTATGTCAATTATAACCAGTTCTAAGAGCAAAATATCAAATATAAATGAGAAACTTTTCGTTGATAGAATGACAATTATTCAAAATCATTTTAAGTTTGTCCTTTGCTGCACTTTATTAATGAACTTATCAATAATTACTTTGCATTCATTTTCAACTTTAATTTTTGAGAAAATGTCAAAGTAATTTTAGTTTGTAAACTGAATACGGAAACTCGGTGTTTCCTTTTAATTTTACGGTCGACTAGCACGAATACGGTATGATATAAATATATTAATATAATAATTTTAAATATGTTAATATGATAATTTTTAAAAAATAATGACACAGTATTAATAAAATATTTTTATATATAATACAATATAAAATAAATATATATTAAAAATAAATATATAATACTTTACTTATATATTAATATAATTATATATACATATATATATACGAAGTTATATTTTTATATAAGGAGAGAAAAATATTTATTCAAAGTAAATATATAGTAATTGATTTATATATATAAATATAGTTATATAAATAAAAAAATAAATTTTTTATAACAAAATAAAATAAATTTTATAATTAAAATTAATTAAAATTATCTAGTTAATAATTTATTAATATTATATAAATAAAATTTTATAATAAAATATTTTCTAAAATATCTTTAAAAAGTATCATAAAACATGTTTTCACCGTATTATATGCATATTCTAACCATATTCAAATAATAAAAAATGAGACAAAGAAAAATATGTTGAATAAGTGTCCAAAAATAAAAAATAATAAAAAAAATACATATAAAGAAGTGTTGAATATATATCAGACAATTGTTGGTGTCAGAGAAGCGTCGAACATCGGCAATTCATTATATTTATAGTATCAGTGCTTCATAGCGTCCACTCTATTCTTTTTATTTATATGATATTTTTATAGTATTTTTTGCTTTTATTATTATTTTTCTTTTTTATATATTATTTTTATTTAAATTTTTTTATTCATAAATAATGTTCTTTATCATATTATCAATATGTGTAAAAATAAATAAATACATCAGCAATATATATAAGATATATATAATAAATAATAATATCTACACAACATATATTAAATATGCACAAAATATCTACTCAATATTCATAAAATTAATTTAATATTTTATAACTTTATTTTTTAAATTTTATATACTCAAAAAATACGTACACTAATCATATAACATCTTTACAATATACACAAAAAATATAATAATACACACAATATCTGCACAATAATTATATAACATCTACATAATATACATATAATATATATGTAAAATCTATATAATATCTACATAAAAAACTAATTTTTTATTTTTATAATATAATATGTAAATTTATTTAAAAATAAATTTAATAATTTTTATTAATATATTTTTTTATGTTATGCTTATATGTATTATTTGTAATCAAAATTAAATTTTTTTTAATAAAAATTACTACATTTTATACGTTGAACATATAATTTAAAATATTAATTTTTATTATTTTATTTAAACATATTTATTTAATAGTAAAATTTAAAAAAAAAGATGAAAATTGAGTAAAATATTGATTATGATGAGAAATGATATTTTTAAAATTTTTTTTTGTTTCAGTGAAAAGTGAGGTATTTTTAAAAATTACTTTAATTTTTTTAAAAAATGTAAATATTTATTTTGTAGTATTTTTTAAAAAAATATTTTTATGGATAGTTTTGTAAAAATTTAATTATTTTTTTAATTTAAATTTGATTGAAATTTAATTGTTGGGAGTTCTAAAACACTGCTGGCTACTCTAGCTGTAAACTCATACATTTTTCTTATTTTTTTTTAGGTTTTAATGGAAGTAGAGAAGAAGAAATTGAATTTAAATTGTATTATTTAGATAACATTATCTATTTATAGAATACATGCATTTGTCATATCCTTATTACTTGGACGATATTTATCATTGACCAAAATAAGAACTAATAAAGTCTAAATGCAACGAATTACGTGCATAATTAATATTATGAACAAAAATACTTTGTTCCTTTTCAAAATCATTGATCATTTTTCAAACAATTTAAATATTTAATTTGACGTCCTTCGTTTTGAAATTTTGATCTTCTTGATTTTGCCGAAGAAAAATATTTAAATTTCATGTTCCTTTTCAAAACATTAATTGATTGTGTATGAAATTTTGATCTCCTCCATTTGTAGAAGAAAAATCTAGAAAATGAATAATGACTTTTAATTAAGTTGGTAAAATTTCTATTTACAAAGTATCTTGCATTGAAATTTTAAAATATATCTAAGTTACCTTGATAAACCATTATTCAAATTAAAGATAATTAATAAAGTTTTCCCTGTTCATAAATATTAGTCATTTTATAGTGATAAATTTTGTTCATAAATAATTTTTATCTTACAAAAATCAAAATTATTTTATAATATTTATTTCAAATTTATCCATCTACAATTGTCAAACAAAATTCAATTTGAAATTTTAATCTTACCAAAATTTTATAATTCTTAATAAGTAATAAATTTAAAAAATAATAATTTAATAAATTGTTATATAATTTTTTTAACTATAATAAAGTACATATTCAATATGTCTATCCAAACGCAAGTGGCTTGTATCTTATGCTATCTATTTTCGGATGTTTACAAAATTATCTTAAAAATAATTTTTATTATAAAAATATAAATATTTATAATATTTTTATAAAAAAAAATTAGTATAAAATTTTAAAAATACTTTATTTTTTAATAAAATATATTTTTTTAAAAAAATATCACTTTCCTCGTTGCAATCAATATTTTATTTTAAAATTTTATTTTTTTTTTCAAACTTCCATATTAAAATAAAAATATTTTAATAAAATAATAAAAATTAATATTTTAAATTATTTTTCATCATAGAAAAATTATAATTTTTATAAAAAGAGAAAATTTTAATTTTAATTATAAAAAATAAGTATCACTAAAAAAATAAAAATAAAATAAGTCACGTAAAAATATATTAATAAAAATTATTAAATTTATTTTTAAATAAATTTTACATATTATATATATAAAAAAATAAAAAAAAATATACATAATTTTATTATGTAAATGTGTAGTAGATATATTGTAAATGCACTGCAGATATTGTAAATATATTATAAATATTGTGTGTATATTATATTTTTATATATTTAATTTATGTATTTTGTGTAAAAAATTATTAAATATTGTATAAATATTATATCGATATTTTAAAAATAAAAAATAAAAAAAATAAATATTAAAAATATTATATATATGTATTATAGATTGGTTGTAAATATATTATTAATGTGCTATAGATATGTGAATATAATTTATATTGTTGAATATGTATTTTTATATATATTATGTATATAATATATATATATATATTGTATATATATTTATTTTTTTATAAATATAAAAAATATGACATTAAATTTTTTTAAATAAATAAATATAAATAAAATAAAATCGTAAAAAAAAGAAAAAAATTTTAAGAATTAAATAAATAGCGTGTTAAGCAAAATTTAAAAAAAAGATCGTTTTCCGTATAACTGAAAAAAAGAAATCTTGGCACAGTATTTTTAAAAGTGATAAATGTGCGTGGGT
This sequence comes from Garcia nutans, assembly GCA_947685225.1. Taxonomy (NCBI): domain Eukaryota; kingdom Viridiplantae; phylum Streptophyta; class Magnoliopsida; order Malpighiales; family Euphorbiaceae; genus Garcia; species Garcia nutans. The sequence continues at coordinate 6,230,702 of CANTUV010000060.1, forward strand.
ATACAGTGTAATATTCCCATATATTTTCAACGCATAGTCCTATCATAGATGTTGCGGTTCCACCTTTTTTTTTTTTTTTAATACATATATATATAATATAAGAAATTTTTATATAAGTAATGTCTATAAAAAATAAAAAGTGGATATATAATTAAAAAAAAGGAGACAATGCACTAACAATTTAAGAAAATTATTTATTTTTTCTCAATATTGAGTGATGAATTATTTTTTATAATAACTATTAGTGATTATTATTAAAAGAGACAATTTTTTACGAGATATATTATATTTATTTTTAATGAATCACATATTTAATAAAAAAAATATCACATTTAATAAAAATAAAGAACTCATAGCTTGAAATTCCCCTACCAATAAGTAATTCTTCTTACCAAAAAACTTGGGTGGTTGTTGGTCATTAATTAGAATTAACTTATCTTCATCTACTTCTTGCGAATTGCAAGAAAAAAAAAGTTAGGTATTAAATTGTAAGTTTTGCTTTAAAATTAAAAAAAAAATTATGACAGTTCAAATTACAGATCTTGTGAAATATATTAAAATTCTTTAAATTAGTTATACATTTCATTGATAAAAATGTGAGAGAGAGATACTAAAACTCATAGAGTTAAACAATTAATTATTAATCTATTTAAAATTGCGTCTAAAATCTTACCTAATTAAAGAGTTAAGTAATTAATCTATTTAAAGAAGTAATCTAACATTAATTCTTAACTTGTAGGTTAGGTTCTAATATTATATAATAGGCAATAAGTTCTTAATAAGTTATCTCTTGTTATAAAGATAAATTGCTAGTAAAATATTTTCTTGAAATTTATATGATTAGTATTTTTTATTTATATTACTTAAAGTTATTATTTTTTTCATCCATATCATAATAATTACATGCAATAATAAAAAATTAAATATTCTTAACAACCAATATTATATGATATCTAAATTACGAAAGTATATTTTATTATACATTTCTAGCGTTAGAATGCAGATGCATCTATAGAATTAGAAGACTAATGCTTGATAGGTTCTAGCATATTAATTTTTTTAAGAATAAATTAGTTTAATATTTTTGAAAATGAAGTTGAAATTAATTTTTTGATCTATATTATTTAAAATTATTATTATTAATTCTTAACATATGATTTGGCTAACAGCCAACATTTTAATCTTTTTATTTATAAAATTAATAAATTCATATATGTATTCTATGCAATTCAGGTGATTTTTCAATTCATGATTCTGTATTAATTATGAACATATGATTTTTAAAAATATATTTAATCTAATAAAATAATTAAATTTGATTTTACATTTAAATTTAATTTTACTTTTAGTCTTACAAAACAAAATTTTGCTTTTGTTGATTTTTTATTAACACTAATCATTTTAGATATCAATAGCACATTTAAAAGACAATATTATATAAAATAGCAGCATATGAACAACTCCAATCTTGAACTTATTTTAATACAAATTTCATAAATATTTTAAGGATTTTTTATCGTTTATAAATAATAAAAAAATCAAAACAATATTTTTTTTTGTTATATTTGTAAGTTTATGTAGTTTTCTTATCCCATTCCAATAAATTACAAATAAACAATTGTTGAAATAAATATATTTTTTTTACAATTATGCAAGGAAAAAGATAAAGAAAATAATTATTTTTACATGATTATAATATAAAAATAAATATACCAAATATTTTAATTGGTGGATGCCAATAAAAACAGTTTGAATAAATGATAAAATATATAATGATGATGACAATAATTATTATATAAAATTATATATTTATATCAGCACAACTAATTTTTTAGAATTTTATTTGAAATTTGAAATATAAATTCATATAGATAATTAGCTATTATATTTTATCAGTCCAATGTAAGAACAAATAAATAATAATAATAAATCTATATAATTATTTTATTTTTAAATAAATATTTAATACAATTAAATAAAATATAAGATGGATATTTATTTTGTCTTTTATATTAAAAGTCACATTATATATATATATATAATGTATTTTGATTATTGAATTATTATATTATCATTATCTCTCAAAATTTTCACTGATATTAATTTAAATACTAAAAGTATTCATTTTTCAAATGTTTTTAAAATGAAGTGCTAATTATAGTAATTTACCCTTAGAGGTTGTTAAATCTTTTTTTCTTTATTTTACATTTATTTTATTTTTTGGGCCTTTTACTATATAGTAGGATGGACCAAAATTATTTATTTTTAGCTAAATAATTATAAAATTTATGAAGTTTTATATATTATATTAGTCAGTTTCTATATTTTTACTATTTAATTTTTATATTTTTATATTTTTAAATATTAAACTATTTAATAATTCTGTTAATATTTTTATCCTAAAAATATTAGTAAACTATTTTAATATCATAAAATAATTTATTTGATATTCCTTTATATATATTTTTTTGTTATTTGTTAAGTCATGCTTATTTTTAATTTTATTTATATTTCTTACACATAATTTATTTTAATTTTATAAATATTATTTAAACATAATTTTAAATAATATGAATAATATTTTTTATTATTTTGCAGACAGTTCATATATATCATTTATTTTAATTTTATAGATATTACTAAAAAATAATTTTAAATAATACTAATAATGTCTTTTATTATTTTACAGACGATCTATATATAAAATAAAATTAAAAATAAAATAAATTTAATAAATAACAAAAATAAATATATATAAAAAAAATAAATAAGTTATTTTATAATATTAAAATAGTTAACTAATGATTTTAGTATAAAAATATTAATAAAAAGATAAAACAGTTTAATTTTTAAAAATATAGAAATGAAAAAATTAGATGTTAAAAATATAAAAACTAACTAGTATAATATGCAAAATTTAAAAAACTTAATAATTATTTAGCCTTCAATTTTTCACATGATGAAATATGGACCAACTTTTAAAAATCATCCATGATGAGTCCCAAAAGAAATTGAAAACACAAGTAGACAAATAAAGAAGATCAATTAAATTATCCCCATAACTTGCAATCCCCGGCATCAAAGGTAAAAAGTTCATTGCAATTTGCAGTTTTGCATTGCATCAACAAAAATTGAGTAAGAGAAGTGCTAAAAAGCAGAATTTCTTACGAGATGGACAAAAAGCCAGCTGGCGCAGCAAATGCAAAACCGTTATCAATACAAGTAAAAACTGAGATCGCACAATACCATAATAACTCGCAACGGAGAGAGAAAAGACTCACTAAAGCTACAAAAGAGTTCTAAAAAGAGTAGGCAACATAAGCCCAAAAACTAAGGTTATAGTTTCCATCAATCGCACTTAGTATCAATGCACAGGCAGCACTTCAAAACAGAGCTCTAATTAATACGAGTAAGATTTTGCACAACTTGTGCAACAAACTAACTACGAAAAATGAAGCATTTTATCACATTACACCCCCTGATTTGCGTAATTCTGCAGCTCCATGAGCAAAGTGGCATCTCTGGCCAAAGGTACAAGATCCTTTGGTAAAATTTTCGCACAACTTTGTTTTGAAGTTGCTTCCTAGATGAGCATGGCCACCAGGCACTCCTGTGGGTTTTGCAGGGGCATTCGCTGAACTAACACTAGCAATTAGCTCTGAAACCATGGCACTAGCTTGCTTAATCTGTTCAAATGATCCCTCGAATTCAATATTTCTGAGATTAGGATCTGTTTCATGTTCCCTGATAGATAATTTGGCTCCTGTTTGGCGGCAGATCTGCTTAGAATGCACACCACCCTTACCAATGATTGCTCCAGCAAGTGAAGCTTCAACGCTGATTTTTGCAGTGGCCGAGGCACCAAAGCTAGCTGCAGGGCCAGGTGGGGGAGGTTCCATCCGACCACCCATACAGCCTTGGCCTGGAAGGGTACCCATGGCACGAGGATCGTCATATGATGGAGCAACAGTCTTGCCAAGTTCCCACTCACCATGTGCAAAATGGCATTTGTCACCATACTTGCAACCTTCAGCAGAATTATATTTATTGCACAAGCGGTTCTTAACTGAAAGTTGAGCAGACCCATTAGAAATTGCTGGTGGCGCTGGCATGTTTCTAGAAACTGGAGTGACAGCTGGCACCAGATTCATCATTTGAGCCACAGTATTATAACCACCAGGAACATAGTGCAAAAAATGGCAGCTCTCGCCAAATGGACAACCAGCAGTACTGCAACCCAAAAAATAACCAACCAAATCAGTTCCACAAATCAATCCACCATATATGAAAACATCAATGCCAGTAAAAGAAATAAAGCCTACAACTGTCACTGTGATAAACAATTCAAATGCTTTACTGCAGGATACTGACTTTGATACATATAAAAGACTCGAAAAATCACCAAAGAAAGATTCTATTTCCTATATATTACAATGCAGGGCCACATATCAACAGGTCAAAGTCCACGGAAGCATGGCACTAGAGCAGAATAGAAAACGTCCTAGGATAATATAGAAAACGTCCTAGGATGATGAAAAAGTGACTCCATATTCAGAACGCGAATTGGAAAATAAAGCTGAAGCCAACATCAAACCAATACACTTTACATCCTGGTTAATTAGGGTGAATAGAAAGGCCTTCACAGAAAATTTGAATATCACACAGCCTACATTGCAGTGGTATGAATAACAAATAATAGATCTCATAAGGTGACAATGTCTATATGTTAAAAAACAAAATTAAATTATGACATCAAACCTGAATGCAAGTCATTGACCTTATATAAATTACCTTGTTTACGAGTAAATAAGTTACCTTGATTATGAGTAAACTTACTGCTAGAAGGTTGAAATCAATAGCAGAAAAAATCTGGTGCAATTCATCTTACTTTGACACATTATTTATGACTTACCAACAGAAAGTCATGTTCAATAGCTGTATCAAAAAACTTGACACTTGAAAATTACCAATCAATATTATCTTCCATCATATTAGTAGGAGAGAATTGCAGGCAACTTTTGCCATGATTAGCATATAAATCAATTGAAAATGACCAGTCTTCATCCATATAGTTATCTTTTTGTACACCATAAGTAAATCAAATGTTTGTTAATTCCATTAATTAACTTGATTCGATGAAAGCACAATTACCTGTATAAAAGCTATAAATACCACTTCATTAGAGCAGTACGGAATCTTATCTTGTGAAATAGTAAATCAAATTCTTACAATCACTTATAAACATTAAAGCTGCGATTAAAATACTTATTTAGGTGAGAAAAGACTTGAACCTGAAAAACTTTGTGCATGGCTTCGATTTGCTTCCTACACCAGTTGATAAGGAGTCCATTTCTGTTACAAGACATTAATTACTTGTTCTTAGTTAAAATTTCTCCAGATTTTTAATTTTATTTACTCCAGAAAATTCCCATGTGATCAAAAGTTTAATTCCAGTAATGATATTTTATTATAAATAAACAGCGAAGCTTCCAAAGATAAAAGCTTCATTTATATAAAAGGTAATTTTATGGTAAATACATCGACAATAACAATTAAATTCCATGTCTATCTCATTCCTACGAGCATCAACTAATGTTTTTCCCTCAAAAAATTTAATTCCAATAGCCTTTTTGACAATGTTCTTCATAAGGATCCATTATCTAAACAACAGCGCGATATTCTCAAAGGTAAAAAATTTGTTTGGGTGGAAGGTGGTTTTTATCTCATACTCGTACAAGAAGAGTATGAGAAGATCACGTAAGCAAGTATAACAGAACATTAGTATAAAACGAGCCTTGCATGAAAATGTAAGATTGAGATTTTTGTTTCTTCTTATTTTTCATTTTTTTTTCCTTGTTCTGTTATCTAGAAATAAAGAAAAGGAAACAATATGGAGATGGTACCACCAAAAAACCAAAACACTCTTGCTAAGGACTTGTTATTGAAACCAAAGGAGCACGGAAAAAGGTAAATTGCATACATATCAGAACAATAAAGAAAACCATATCAAACATAAATCACATCAACACCATATTTGGTTCATTAAAACGAATGCCAACATAAAAATACTTTCAGCATTTTCTGGCAGTTAGAGTGCACAAGAAAAAAGGGTCAACAAAAAACATTTTTTCCCGGTTAATAAAAATATTAAGTAATTTTTAAGGTGAAAATCATTAGCTAGCAAATCCCTAAACCTTTTTATTTAGTGCTATTGATTCCATGTGTGCTGTTTCGGAAGATTGTTCAAACTTGATTTTCAAAACAGCAATGGCATCATTGACCAAATCATTCAAGAGCTGGTGTGGCAGATGAAATTATTACTATTTCTTTGGTTATTTTCCCACAATAACAAAATGCTAGGTTCACACAGCAAATAAGGGATGTTATAAAGGGTCAATAATATTGCATTTATAAAAATGTAAGTTGGATAACGAAGTAAGTTGCCTATGAAGCAAGCTGGATTAAGGAAAAACACAGATGAACAAGAGAATGAAGTCATTATCAATAACAGATATGAAAACGGCTTAAAAACCAAAATTTCTAGCAAAATTTATGTGATCTGGGTCAAAAGCCATCTAAAATGTTAACATAGCCTGATTTAACTTCCATCTAAGTACCGAAGAAAACAAACCTAAACCACAAATTGACATGCTCCTTCCAATGATTTCATGCTAATATAACATTTTTACTTTTTTTCACTAGAGAAAGGCGTTTTATAGACATCAATATCAGTGAATCTTCCTTTTCTTAAAGTGCTCTTGGAACAGCTGATCTATAATTTGTTGTATGCAATGGAAAATTTCAAAACAGTTTGAACACAACTGCAAATTTAAATGACGCTGACTTCTCCTTTGTTAACATTTTCCCAGCCGGACCAATTGTCTACCAGCATAGTTAATCAAAGTTGTTATGGAAATTTGCTCAGAGAAGTTAAAAAAAAAAAACCAATGTCCCAGGTTCCTATGAGATAATGCATATCCTGTACTCACTCGAACTCTATGAAAATGTACCAAAACCCCAATTTCACTCAATAGCACCATCATAAAAAAAAATTTCCGGGACAGATAGCCAATTATTTAGCTTGAAGGGCTCAACAACAAAAACACACACACACACAAAAAAAAAAAAAGACAACTCAAAACAAAACTCTGATAGGCAGATTAACTGCCTCTAAATCAAAAATTTAACAAATCAACAAAACGGTACACTTCAGCCTAAAAGCAAACTCAAAAGCATATGCCCAGAACCTCAAAAGATTTAAGCCATAAATAGAAAATATAATAATAAACAGCTAGTGTTCCACACATCAATTCTACGTTTAACATAAACATTAATATTCGTTCAATATAATTACTCAACAACAAAAGAGCACGCAAATCAAAAAACAAAAAATACAAAATTTTGGAAAAGGAAAAAAAAAAGAAACAATTTGTAAACCCCAGAAAAGAACTGACCTTGTTTTGATTTCTTGAATCCGCCATTAGTGTTAAATCCAGCTTCAGGCCTCCCTCTTTTTCTTATATCCATCATCGATTTACTATTACTATTACAGATCCAGATCCGCAAAATGAACCGTTTAACAAGTAGCGGAGCTCAGATTCAAAAACCAGATTAAAATATATATAAATATATATATAAACCCTATCAATTGAAGAAAGCCCTAAAATTGAAGAGATATAATAAATAGAAGAAGCAAAAAACCCTAACCATAGATGAGGGTTTTTCAGATTATACAGGAAGAGAGAGTGTGTCTGTGTGCAGTAATAGAGCTTAGAAAAGGTTTTGAGAGATGAGATGATTAATAGCAACTCAATTTATCTTTCTATTTATTATATATATATATTTAAATAAATCAATAAAAAAATTCAAAAACAATTAATAAATAAAATAGTAAATTTTTTATTTTTATTATTTTTAATTTTGGACTTTTTGAGGATTTAAAATTTATGGCTTAAAAATAGTTAAATGGATAGAGTTGATAGGGAAAGAAATCGCTGAATCGTCTAGAATTCACGTGGGTTCTCACGTGCTCTGAGATCCAACAAAGATATTGCATTTGGCCATTTGCGGTTCCCTTTTTTTTTTAACTTAACGTGCCCGACTGTTACAATTTAGTTAGTTTGAGGTTTAGGTCTTATTTCATTCTTCTGTTTTTTTCAAAAAAAAATTTGCATTTTAAATTCAATATTTTATAAATTTAAAATTGTGCTGTAAAAATTTAATAATAAAATGAAATAAAACAATAAATGAGTATTTTTCTTGTCTTTCATATTTTTAAATAATGATCTATGTGAATAATTTTTATAGCTATAATTAGATTATAAGAGAAGAAAACAATCTTATATTTCAAATAATCCAAAAATGCATCTATCAATCTTATAATTCTATCCCTTTATATCATATTGCAAGATTTCTATCATATGAGGAAATTCACATAATTGGACATATATGTATAAAGAATCCAAAAATTATTTCTGAAAGATTTTTATTTGAGATTAAATGAAATAATCTTATAATTTTACTCCTGCACATCGTACTGTAATATGTTTATGATATTAGGAGATTCATATTATAGAAAATGAAAAATATTAGAAGATTCGTAAAATTATAAAATTAATACAGATAGACAAATGGATTTGTATAATTGTGTCTAATAGTACGCCTACTTTCCAAGCTCTCTGCTTGAGGTCAATGTCGATCATCATCGTGACCGAGCCCTCTAATTAAGATTGAACATAGGTTTCGGACACCCTAGTTTGATCAAGCTCCTAGTGTCTGGTAGACATTCTCCTAATATAACTGTCGTATGGCTATGACACACTCGCAATCAGTGCTAACACCACTCAGAGGTTGTCTCTCTTCACTCACTATATATAGGGGTAAGCCCCCACATGTATGGATCTTCTCCTTTCTCTCACTTTCTCTTTTACTTTCATTGCTTCAATTTGATTGAGCTATGACTTAGGCATTGAAACCTCCTCTAGGGAGCTCGATCTCTCTCTTTTCTCTCGTCTTGCAGGTAAAAAGAGCTAGCAGTAGAAGAATTCAAGTCCAAGCTAGGAACCCTAAGGTATATCCCAGCATCAGTGGTGCCCCTCAGAGTGGCTGGCTTAGTACCCGAGCACCATGGATCGTCCAATTTCCCTTGCCTGGCTTCTTAACAATTCCAACCAAGCTCTATTGAGCTCCTCAGCATAACACAAATCATAGTCTGACATAAATGTCAGATGACCAAGAGAAAACTAGTGATACTGCACCCAAAATATCAAGCTCTATACTTGAGCTCTACGTCTTGTCATCTAGTTTAGTTGCATTATGTTTCAGCAGCCATAACTGGGCTCAACCAAACCCCTTGAGCAACACATGTCCTCGTTTGACATAAATGTTAAATGACTAGGGAGGGACTAATGATAGTATTCCTACCTTTTGAGCTCTTGGCAAAAGCTCGGTATCTGGTCATCGCTTTGATCGAGCTTTCTAATGAAGGTTGAACCTTAGTTCTGGATACCCCAGTTTGACCGAGCTTCTAGTGTCTAGTGGACAATCTCAGTCGTCATACAACTCTGGCACACATGCAATCGGTGTTGAAAACATTCAAAGGTTATCTCTCTCCACCCACTATATATGGGGGTAAGCCCCCACGGATATAGATCCTCTTTTCCTCTTTCTCGCTTTCTCTTCTACTTTCATTGCTTTCAAACAGACCGATCTCTGATTTAGGCATCAAAGTCTCTTCTGGAAAGATTGATCCCTCTCTTCTCTCTTGTCTTATATGTAGGAGAGCTAGCAGTAGAAAAATCCAAGCCCGATTTAGAACCCCCAAGGTATGTCTTAGCATTAGTATCTTATCACATAAATTAATAATTTAAAAACTATTTCAATTACATACAAGATGGTTAGACTTTGAAACTGATTAATTTTAGTTATACACATTACCAAATGAATTGATCACAATTGATTGAATTGAATAATGAAAATTAAGAAAAAATAATGTGATTTTCGTATATAGATTTTGGAACATGAGAGATTTTGCAATTAGTTCATGTATTTTAATATCACGTCCAATCATGATTTCTTTGAATAATTTAATATATTTTTGTGATATAGTTTTTGTAGGTATAACGACATTGTAAAAAAAAAAAAAGAAAGAAATCATATATTTCCATTCTTATATATAACTTATTTATACTTCATTTCTTATGCCATGAAATATGAAATATTATAATATTTTTTAAAATTATGAAATTAATCTAGTAATTTATTGCAATATAGCCTATGCATAAATATATTTATTTGTCAATTTACGTATGGCAATGAGGCAAGATAGAGCGGGGGAAGAGGAACAATCCTCATTCCTTTTCCCGCCTTAATAAGGAACGGGAGGGTGGGATTTTTCGCCATACAAACAAGGGTAGTTTTGTCCCCATTTCTGACCCACGGGAAATTTATATATTTTTTATTTTATAAAATTAAAATTTAATAATATAAAAAAAATTTATAATTTATAATAATGATACACTTAATTAGAAAATAATCTAATAATTATATACAATAAAATTTAAAAATACAATAAAATAAAATATACTAGTTAAATTTATTTTATATGTACAAATAATTAAAACACAATATATATAATACAATATATATATAATATGTTATATAATATAATATAATATATAAAATATTATATATATATATATATATTTCTTACATATATAATTTAACGGGTACCCACATGGAGGAGGACGGGGATCCCTGTAGGGCAGGAAGTACAATCCCCATTCTTACTTACCCCAACCAATAGGGAGACTTTTATCTTGTCTCCATCCCTGTGGATTATATTTACTATGAATTTTCATTCCATTTGGGGCAAATCTATGTGGAAAATGAAGATTCTTTGCCACATTACTAACCCTAGTCTATTATGATTATAACATATGTATTTATATTGGATATTATAACAAAATAATCATTGACCAGTGTAAGCGCGGATGTAATTTTTTATTTGATCATAAGCATAATTAATTTTTATCACATAATTTTTTTTGTCACCATAGTCAATAGATTAAATTAATAAATTAAAAAATATTAAACAAAAATGTATATTAACAAATATTTAAAAAATTAAAAAGATTATTCTATTATATATTTCATAATAAATTCATTACAAATTAAATATAGTAAATTAGACTATAAGAAAGATAATTACTGATTATCATACAATATATATAGAATTCTAATAATATTAATAAATTGTGTTAAATTAATTTTTACCATCTATTCATTATACATATATATATGTATATATATATATCATTTACCTCACTAAAAAAACTGCATGTATTATTTTAGTAAAAATAGAATAAGTCATTGCTGCCATGAAAAAAATAAAAAAAAATTAAACATTTTTTTTCAATTCAAACTAACTACTGCTGTACATATAATTTTTCTAAACATTTTATTTTCTATTTAAGTATTTATTTTTTACAAATGACTTGTCTTTGTTTAATTGAGTGGTCTTATATTAAAAAGTAATATTTTTAAATTAAACCGAATACCGATCCAAATTAATGATTAATTTACAGTTCAATCGGATTGATTTAAATTCAATAATATATTATTATTATATAGCATTTTTAAATAATAATAATAATAGATAATATTTAATTATTTATTATCCTTTTAAATTTATAACTTTCTAATTCTAATTTAGTCTTTTTAAATTATAATCTATTTAATAATAAACCATAAAATTTTTATTTTATATTTTTTTATCCGCTTATATAGTAACAATAAATCCTCTATTTTTTAGTCTCTTATTAGCCCATTGCATGGTAATAAAAATAATAAAATACAAATAAATACAATTAATTAATAAATAAATAAAAAATAATTTATATATAAATTAACAATATAAAATAAAATATTTATCTCAATTTTTAAGATAGTTTCATTAAAATAATATTGGTGAACAAATATAATCTTTTTTATTTTATAACTAGATACTTTTACTAACAAAAAATAAAATCTATACATATTTTTGCTATAAAAAAATCATAAATCCTATAAAAATAAAAAAAAATAAAAAAATAGAAATTCATGCAAACTTTTTCAAATAGAGAGAACAATGTGAGTAGAAAGATTTATAATTGTAGATTTTATTAATAAAAGTATTATTATTACATAAATTATTAACAGATAATTAATTTATAATTAATTTATTATGAATATCATGAGCTGCATATTTTTAAAAAATTTTCAAATTTCTAAAAAATATATAAATCAATCAATATTATTTAATTATATTAATACGTAATTAATTTATAGAAAATTAAAAGTTATAAATATAAATTAATATGTAATTATTTAATAGAATATTAAAAATTATAAATATAATTAATTATTAAATTTTATACTTTATATAAATTATTAAAATTAATTAAAAGAAAAAATATTAAATATTGAATTAATATCAAATTGAATAGTTTAAGCTTTTTTTTTTTTACTATGAAGAGATAGAGTGAAATTGAAAAATTAATAAGAAATTGTGATAATCTAGTATTTGTAGAAATGTATTTGTAGAAATGGATGACATGACAACTTTAGAAAAGATTTCATTTTCTTAGCTTTTATATATTTATATAAATATTACATTTTTATTTATAATAACATAATCATAAGAAATATATATATATAACATTAATAGAAATTATTTAATAAATTAATATACAAGTTAGTTAAGTAACATAAATGATATGATTAGCATTATATTTTTTTTAAAACTTGAGTAAAATATAAGACAATTATTATTTATAAAAGCTTATAAATTGTAATAGAAAATACGAAAAGATAAAAATTAATTTTATATTTATCTTAAATTCTTACATCATATTAAGTATTCAAATACATGTTATTGAATTGATAGTTAAATGGTTAAAATTTCTATATAATAATGAGGCCATAGTCCTTACTATGATAGCACTTATAAGGAAGCTTTATATTTTAAGTATTGGGACTAAGGAGTCGTTTTCATTAACAAATTTGTCCTGATTTTTTTTTGTAAAATAAAGAAAAACATCATTAACAAAAGAAAAAAAAAATATTAAGAGTTGTCCAAATTTAGCAGTGCATCAAGTGTCTTTGGGTGATTTAAAACCCAATATGCTCTAAGCAAAATTTTAACAATAGAAGTCATCCAATCTGCCATTTTATTAAAATTCCTTTTGATAAATGCAAAATAACATTTAGAAATAAAAACAATAAGTCTTCTGATCTCCCTCATTAGAGCCACTATCTCCAAAGAACAACACTCTTTCCAAGAACAAGGCTTGAACAAGCTATAAATTATCTTATTCAAAGATATATTTATGGTATAAAAAATCTATAGTCTCTTGGATAACAATCAATAAAGCCTGAACTTTATTCCTTGGAGGAGAAATATATTTAATCAAACAAGCAATACTTTCATAAATTCCCCCATTATGCTTCCTTACAATTATAACAACACCAACTACTTGTGTTTGTGAATGGAAAGTAGCATCTGTATTATTTTTAATCCATTTCTTAGGAAGGGGAAGCCATTTGGAAGAAACTATCTATCTTGATAGAGATTATTGCTTTCTATCTGATTGACAGATTATATAGCCTCTGTATCAACAACATTTGCATATTCTTCAAAAATTTATTTGGCTCTATGGACCGTATAACAAGGATTTGGAGATACTCTATTAAAGCAAAGATCATTCCCTGTTAACAAAGACAATAGCAACTCTAACCATTACAGTCGATTTCTCAGGGTTGGTTAGTTGTTTATTTAACTTTTTCCAGTAATTACAAAAAGAATCCACATTCAGGTCAAGAGGAGACACACTTACATTAGAAAAACTGCTCTTGTATAGTCACACTGAAACATTAAATGCATAACAATCTCCATTGATTTGCAACATATAGAGCAAGTATTAAATTTACAGAGATTTCTTTTGCGTAAAATCTAGATAAAATTTTAAATTTTTTAAGCACTGTAAGTTTTCAAATACTATCACATTTGAAGTTATTGAAATATGAGTAGCCGCCATTTGGATTTGTGAGGTCATCCCATTGATTGCAAATAAACTGGTAAACAAATTTAGCTGTTGTTTTGCCAAATTTGTCTGAATGTCAAATCAGTTTTTCATTTGCAATAAAATAAGAAATTGTGCTCTTACCTCAATTACTCAAACTCGTATTTAAGATTTGTCAATTTTAAAATAACTGCAATACCATGAAATTAAAAACTTATTTAACATGCTCATATTAGAAATATATTTTTAATATTGTATGTAAGTATGAAGAGACAAAGACATTTCTTGAATTAGGATCAAGAGGAATTAAATTTTGATTAAAAAAGTTAGATAAATAGTACTTTATAAAACAATTATTTTCCAGTCCAAACAAATAAAATTTATTCATAATTTGCAGCTGAATTGAGCACAATAGTAGTCTCTTACTCTTTGAGCAATTTAATGGGCATGTTGGTTCAAATATGAGAATAAATGTTAGCCATAGTAAGATGTGGGCATATTAATATGAATACGAGTTCCACTAATTATAGTTCATAGTATCATAGGATGGTTAACATTTTTATATTTATGAGAGTTGTAGTACATATCGCATATAAAATAAGTATTAATTCAACACATTCATATATAACATGTATATTTAACATGACCATATTTATGTAGGGCACTGCGATGTTTCATTTATATGACTTTCATATAAAATATATATTAATTAAATACGATAATGTGTTATAGACATAGCTATGTATATCACCTAAACACATCCATATACAATACCTATATGTTCAATATGTCCATGTCTATGTAAGATACTACAGTATTTCATTTATATGGATTTCATATTAAATACATATTAATTAAATATGGTCATGTGTATTATTAACATGATTTTGTGTATCACCTAAACACATTTATATATAGCATCTGTATGTTCAACACGACTATGTTTATATAAGACACTGCAATATTTTATTTATATGAATCTCATATTTAGTACATATTAATTAAATATGATTATGAGTCCATAAAACATGGTCGTGTATACTACCTAGATACAATCATATATAATACTTGTATGTCCAATATGACCATGCTTGTATATATCACTATATTGTTTCGTTTATATGGATATCATATTAACACATATTAATTAAACAAAATCCTGTGCATTACAAACAGGGCAATGTATATTTCCTAAACACATCCATATATAACATCTGTATATTCATCCATATTATAGAAGGACAATGTTGTTAAACAAAATCATACCTCAAGTAAATCAAAACCTCACTGGACCCTTTTAAAAAAACAAACACCTAAATAGTATAAATAAATGAAAAGATTTCATAAAAAATACTGTGTTAAAAATAAAAATTTTTTTCTACAGGACACATGTTATTTTAAGATATCAAATATATTACATCTGTATTTACAAAAAAAAAAATTAAAACTTGTTACTGTTGTGAAACATTCCTATATTTCATCAAAATGACAGCTGAAATTGAGAATTTTTTTATTTTCAAGTGTAATGAAAACAATTAAGAAGGGAGAAAAAATGAATAGAGAGATAGAAAAAAAGGAACAAGTATGTAGAAAAAAAAAGGAAAAAGAAAAAGATAAAACACAAAAGAAACAATGAGGATTTTTTAATTGGAAAATATAAAATAGTTAAAAGGAGTATATTTAAAGTGAATAAGGTTTAAAATGAACTATATAGATTTAAGAAATATATTTTAGGGATGAGCACCGGTTAGGTTGGTCAGCTTTTAGGAATCAGCCAACCCAACCATTATCAGTAAGATTAAAAATTTTATTCTTCAAAATCGATCACTATTGACAAGATTCGGTCGGTTTTAACTAGTAAAATACAAGTCGAAACCGATCAACTCAGTCGATTTAAACCCATATGGTTGGTCCGGTTGACGACATTTGCTTATCCCTAATATGGATAATAATAGGTCGAATATTTTCAGCTATTTGATAATCTCGTATATACTTTTAATTGCAATGTGAATTTGCTAATTTGTTGATTATTTTGGTGGATATTTTGTCTATTTGATGGAATTTTATATTTCAATGGTAGGTTAATGGAGCAAATGTCTTAAAAAAGGGAAGCAGAGCTTTTTGAGATTAAAAAGAAAAGAAAATAAAAGAAAAAGAATATACACGGGCATATGTAGTGAAGCCACACGCCCGTGTATATCAAACCCCTACGGGAGGAAGAAAAGAAAAAAAGGACAAAAGCTAAAAAATTTAAACACCCATGTAAATTTTATCTACACACCCTTGTGAAATTTACACACTCTAATTCACACACCCATGAGAATTTTTTAGATTCTACAAAAAATTTATTAACTCAAGATTTTGAAAAGTTATAGTACCACACGCCTGTGTATCTTCTGCCACACGTCCGTGCATAACTGTACCCGTCTGTTTGATAAAAATTTTGGAAGAATTTTCTCTCTCTACCCTAGGGCACCCAATGACACTTTTGAAGCAGACTATAAATATAACTTTTTAGAGTTTTTCAGAGAGTTTTTACTTCATTCCTTTCTTTTCTTAGAAAATTTTGGGATTCTAAACAAAAAAAAAGAAGAAATCAACCATCCAAGAACCAAATTTGCAGATTTGATAGATTTTATGATGTTTGAAGACGTTTATAGCAAGATTAAGGGAGTATCTTTAGTTTATTCTTTCTCTTTCCATTGTCTTTTATTGATTTAACCTTGTTTTAACTAGATTTATGGATATTTTAGTTATATTTTTTGGATCTTTTGCATTTTGTTATATTTTGTTAATGGGTAACTAATCTCCTTGTAGGAGTATGTGGATTTAAATATTTAAATTATGAGTTTAATTATAATCAAATAATACACATTGATTTATTTATTTTTTACCCTTGATTTGATGATTTTGGATTAATTGATTAGCAATTGTTTGACCACCAATTATTAAACCCAAAGAATTATATAAAATACGAGAGTTAAATGTAATTTTTGATGTGGAATCATCAACCTTAAGTGATTATCTTAGAGATAACTTAATTGTTTAAGGATCTAGGATTGATATCTTGATTTAATGGAATTGAACATTGTTTATTTGACATGAGAATAGTAATTTAACTATTGCCTAATTAAAATCCTCTTATTTAAGAGAGAAGTGGATGAATTGAGTGATATTAGATATCTTAGATTTAAGAAATGAACTTAAAGGAATCATTAATTAAACCCATATTAAAAACTCTAATGAAGCCTAATCCTACCCATTTATCATTGATTGTTTGAACAACTAGTTTAGAGTAATTAAATAAGATAGATTTAAATTAATTAGGTAAATTTTCATCGTTGCAAGTTGGTAATTTTCAGATAATAGTTGCATTGAATTTAGGTTATTCAAAATATACATTCCTTGTGGATACGACACTCACTCCACCATTTTACTATAAGTAATGATACCGTACACTTGCGGTATTAGTCTTAGTAGAACTCACACATTCACCATGACAACAATAAGTTTTTAGGTTTCACAAAGTGCAGTTTCTTTTTTCAACTTTAAACTTCTTTATATTTTTGGTTCATTAATTTTAAATTTCTAATGTACTTTGGATATTTGCATTTTGTGACTTGGTTGGTTGGTTTTGTTATGATGGTTTTACTGATTTGCTTGGATAATATGTTGACTGAATGTTGGGGTTCGATCAATACAATGTACATGTTGGGGATGTTTGCTAATGGGAGCTGAATTTAATGAAAGTATAGTAGGATTGAAATGGTTCTTGAGTTGATCTTAACTTTGCTATAAGCTTTTTGACTAGGTGATGAAAAGTGAATTGCTTGTCTAAAAGAGTCTTATGCATGATTTGATTTCATTTTGGACTATTTTTCAATGATGATTAACATTTTGCTTAAATTGTGTAAATTTCTATTTGCATTTGACTGATAGACCTTGGGGATGTTAGAAATTTATTGTTCATTGGAATTTTCTACTTTAGTATATTTAATTTAGGTTTTTCAGAGGTGAATGCTTACTTAGAGAGGGCTATTGCTTCTTAATTTTTTACTAGGAAACTTTCATTTTTGCCTGAGCCTATAACATGCTTAGTTTAGTCTTTGAGGCGAAATGAGATTTTTGCTAAGAATAGGAGAAAATGATTTAGGTATTTTTGGCTAGCTCAATTCATAAATCCATCAAATTTTGAAATCTATCACTAGTCTCCCCTTTGAGCTTTAAATTATGTTTTTGACTTACATGTCTTTGATTTATTTGAAACCTTAAATTCCAACATTGTCATATGTAAATTTTATTTAAGCAATTTTGGTATACAGCGAATTAAAGAGTGATGAAGTTAATTAAGTTTTTATGGCTTAAAGCTAAATGAAATCCTCTTATTAACAGAATTTGAGTTTGGAAAAAGATCTAAAATAATATCTTTATACCCCAACTCAAATCGAATCTAAAAATGTTGGAGGAATGGTGCAACAAATTGTGAAGTAAATTGAAGTTTACTCAAGTTAAATGTGTGGTTCCTTAGAAAGTTCGTTTCCATTGAAAAATCTTAGTTTCATTGTTGCCAAAACCCTCTTTAGCCACGTTACAAGCTTTTAATGGAAATTGGACATTAGTAAGCATTGAGTGATATTTAGTGAAACCAATTCCATTGAATGTTGTTTTTGATGTGGAATCATCAACCTTAAGTAATTATCTTAGAGATAACATAATTGTATAAGGATCTAGGATTGATATCTTGATTTAATGGAATTGGACATTAGTTATTTTACATGAGAATAGTAATTTAACTATTGCCCAATTAAAATCATCTTGCTTGAGAGAGAAGTGGATGAATTGAGTGATATTAGATATCTTGGATTTAAGAAATGAACTTAAAGGAATAATTAATTAAACCCATATTAAAGACTACAATGAAGCCTAATCCTACCCATTTATCATTGATTGTTTGAACACCTAGTTTAGAATAATTAATTAAGATAAATTTAAATTAATTAGATAAATTTTCATTGTTGCAAGTTGATAATTTCCATATAATAGTTGCATTGAATTTAAGTTATTCAAAAGACAACTTCCTTGTGGATGCGACACTGTAACATCCGTTAATTTTCTAAAATTAAATTAAATTAAATTAGACTAATGAGTTAAAGGGGTAAATGAAGTTTTGGAAGTGAGAGGATAATATGTATATATATATATAAAATATAATAAAAATATACATTACATATAAAGTCAAACATAACTTAGAGGAAAAAACAAAAGAAGAATAGTAAAGAGGGGCAAAATGATAAATATATTTTATGTAAAATAAAATTAATTAAATAATTTAAAAAGAAAATAAATATGGATGGAAGATGGAATTTTGAAATTAAAAATTAAATAAATAAATAATTAATTAAAATATTAAAATAATATATATATATATATAATTGGATGGAAGAAGAAAAAAAGTTAAAATTTTATCTTTATCTCTTTCTTTCTTCTTCTTCTTCTTCCTCTTCTTCCTTTGCACGAAATTTTACCACAGCTAAAGGAGAAATTTCTTCATCCAAGCACTAATTTTACGAAGGATTTTCAAGAATTAAAAAAAGTTCTGATGATTTTCCAACAAACTAGTAAATATTCTTTTAAAATTATGGTGTTTCTTTGAATTTTTTATTATGCAAGATTTAAGTTATTGTTAGAGGGTTTTATTATTGTTTAAATGGGTATAAATGATGTTATATTGATGAGTAATCATTGATTTTAAGGTTGGATTGAAGAAAATGTTAGGTTTGGTTAGAGTTTAGAAGAGGTAGTAAGTGATTTAGGATTTTGGAAAGAGTTTTATTAAAGAATGACTGTGCAATTAATTTCATGGTTTAAATTGTGTTGTTCAATAGTTTTAATGATGGAAATGAGTTTAAATTACCATTTAGAATTTGTTGCAATGAAGAACCAAAATTTAAGTGAGTTAGGGCATATTTTACGGTTTTGAAGGGAATGATTCTAAATTGAGTTTTATTGCTTGAAATGTGTTAAATGTGATGTTTTAGATATATTTAAGCTTAAAACTCAATTTAAAATTGATTGAATTGGATTTCTATGTTTAGAGAACCTTAGGGCTAATAAAAGGAAAATTGAAGGAATGTGTTTTAATTTGTGGTTTAAGTTTTAAACACCTTAAAATGTGGTTCTAATATAAGATATATATTCACATTTTGAATAGGTATTGAGTAGAAAGTTATTTCTTCAACTTAGTAGTGAAGAGTATTTTGAACAAGTGGTGTTTTTAGCTTGGAGTGCTCTTGAAGGAAGCTAGTACATACTTTGACGTTGAATGTGATTGGTTACATTGATTTTAAGCATAGTGAATTTCATTATTTTGGCGTGATATATTACTTGACTAATGTGAATATATGTGTATGACATTGTTTGAAGTAACAATGCTTGATTTGCATTTATTATGGCATGATAAGCAATTGAAAAATAGTTAAATGTAGTATTTGTGTAAAGTGTTAAAAATGAAAAATGTCTATGGAAACATGAAAGTGAGCTACATTAGCCTAAAATGTGATGATGATATAGTTTATAAGTCAAAAATATGAAAGAGAATGAGAAATGTAAATTTTGAGAAAATTTATATGCATGTTACCTTATATAAAGTCTAGTTTCGGATTATTGTTATTGGATTTTTTTAAGCTTTCAGGTGAGACACACTAGTGTCATATACTCATTGCGCCTTCGGGTGAGACACGCTGGTATCAAAGATGATTGAGATAGCTCACGATAATATTTCTAAAAGTAGTCCAATATATAAAGATTTTAGGGCCCGATGTGTGTGGATGATTACTATGTTAACTAAATTTTAATATGTGTTGGGTGTCATTTGAATTATAGTGTATTACTGACATTATGTGTGAAATATCATTTACTTTATACCAAAGTATGTACTACTAGGCGAAATACTTAGCTCAAATAGATTTCATTGCCTAGGTGATAGAACAGATACGGAAGATCCGGAGAGTGCTGCTAGACCACCCTGGGTCTAGCCTACAGTTGGTCGTATTAAAGGTTTTTGAACTATACGGACCAGTACTATTTGCATTTCATGTATAAATTTTAAACTTTCAAAATTTTCTTAAGTATGTACATTATATATATAATCATATATATGATGTAAATTATAAAGATTTCATTTGGTGTTAAGTGTTGGAAGTTCTTTTAAAACAAACGGGACTTATATTTATAAATATATTGATAGATGTGTTTTGGTGATATGTTGGTGGTTTGAACCGTTGAGTTATTTTGGAGAAATATATGTATTGAATAAATAATTGGAAGTATATTCTAAATGCAGGTTGTGAAATTTAAAATTTAGAAATATCCAAAATACAGATAAAACTCTGACAAATTTTTTTTCAGAGATTTTCTATTAAAATTTTATCTTTTTAATATTTAAATCACTGATGAATACTTTTATTTATTTGTTAAAATACATTTTAAGTGCTTAAAATAATTAATTAGGAATTATAGAAACTTTTAAAAAGACTGTACTGTGACATTCTTATATTCTGTATGTGTATTTTACATATACTAGGTATGTGTATTATATGTATTTGGAGTATAAGGGTTTTGAAGACACTCACTCCACCACTTTACTACAAGTAACGATTCCGTACACTTGCGATATTAGTCTTAGTGGAACTCACATATTCACCACGACAACAATAAATTTTTGGCGCCGTTGCCGGGGAAGGCAATGATTTTGATAACATTAAAATTCAACAATATTATTAATTTGGAGCTTTATTTTGATTGCTTTTAATTTTCTTTTCTGGAGGATATTTATGCGCAGTAATCTACACGCAATCTTAGAAAATTATAATCCAGAAATTAAAAGAAAGTGTAGGAAAAAAAATAGAGCAAGAAGAGAAAGATTGCGTTTGGAAAGATAAGAAAGAGAAAGACAAGGAAACACCGGAGTTTTTGAGGAAGCAAATGATTTGGACTTTATGATTGATAGTGAAGAAGAAATGGCAGAAGATTCAGACAATAGAGCTCTTGGAGAGTATGCTATGCCTGCTGCAGAAGTAGGCTCTCGAATAGCTAGACCCACAGTAAATGCAAATAATTTCGAGCTAAAGCCAGCCTTGATCAATATTGCATAACAAATTCTCTTTTTTGGGCATGATCATGAAGATACAATTGGTCATTTACAAAGTTTTTTTTTTGAGATTTGCGATACTATTAAAATAAATGGTGTTGGTAATGATGCTATCCGTCTTCGACTCTTCCCATTCACCTTAAAGGATAGAGCAAAGAGTTGGTTATTGGGACATGCTGCCGGAACTTTCACCACTTAGGATGGTTTATTAAAAGCTTTCTTGGCTAAGTACTTTCCACCTAGAAAAACTGCCAAGTGCAGAAATGATATTACTGGTTTCTCTCTACATGATGGTGAATCATAATATGAAGCTTGGAAAAAATACAAGAAACTTCAAAGGATGTATCTCCATCATGGGATTCTGGATTGGATGATAATTCAAACATTCTATAATAGAGTTAATGGTTCTTTGAGAAGCACAATAGATGCAGCTGTCGGTGGAGCTTTAATGAATAAAAGTCCTATTGAAGCTTTGAAACTTCTTGAAGCTATGGCTGCTAACAATTACAATTGGTATGATGAGAGATCAGTACCAAAGAAGAAGGAGGTAGCTGGGATTCATGAAGTTGATAGGATATCTCTTTTGGCAGCTAAAGTTGATGCTTTAGCTAAAAAGTTTGAGCAAGTGAACCTTACTAATGTTGCTAGTTGTAAAAATTATGGAGGAGGCCATCAAACTATGGAATGTCAAGGGTATGAACAAGTTCAGTTTATTGGCAATCAAAATCGGACACCTCAACCTCAATATGGTAACACCTATAACTCTAATTGGTGCAACCATCCAAATCTTTCATGGGGGTGGTAACCAAGGCAATCAAAGGAACTAATTCAACCAAAGGGGAGTGTATCAACTACCATTTCCAAATTGGAATCAAGGCCAAACTCATTATCAAGACAACAAAAAGGCTTATGAGAGTGCTTTAGAGAAATTTATTTTTGTATCTAGTGAGAGGTTTGATAAGCTAGATAAGCAATATGATCGGTTATAAGCAATGATGGACCAAATTGCCAATAGAAGTCTTGAGATGCAAATCAGGCAGATTGCTAGTTCTTCTAGATCAAGAAATCAATGTTCTCTTTCTAACAAAACCGAAGTTAACCCAAAGGAGCATTGTAAAGTGGTTATGCTAAGAAGTGGTAAGCAATTATAAGAGCCTATTCCAAAGAGAGTTTAATCAAGTGAAGAAAATGAGAATGTTCAAGAAGGGTTGAACAAAAAAGAAGTTGAGAAGACAAAGGAGGAAAGTAAACTAATTCCCTCCAAGGTTGAAGTGAAGCCTTATATATAACATCCTCTGACAATTCTTACATAAAAACTATCAGAGAATGTTATTCGATATACTGTCAGTGCTCCAATCAATTTATTTACAAAATTCTCTTCCAACTAACAAAAATTTTTAAATAATAATACAATATGTATAATATAATACTTATAAATCCAACATTTAATCAATATCCAATATCTCCAATAATCCAATTACTAATTATAAATCAGATAACCATCATAAGTTTATCAAATCAAATAAATATATAATACATTGCTTTATTTGATAATCATTCACTAGAATCTCAAACTTTATCCTCTAAATACATATATTCCTTTCATGTTTACAAATTTGTACAATCTCTCAAATAGCCAAACTAAATTGTATATATACATTTTATAACTTACGAGTACAATATACAAAAGATCTCTATATGTACTGTAGGTAATTTTCTGAGATTCTTAATTCTACTTCTTAACTTGCTTCGATGTCCTGATACCTGCGTGTCAGAAAAAATTTCTAACACGCTAAGCAAAGCTTAGTAGTACTTGTATAAACATATTTTGTCACTTAATATTAAAGAAAAATACTTATGGAAATATAGTAATAACACTTAGTTTTAAGAAATATTTTAATATATTAACTAATTTCAATAATAAACCAACATAATATTTTGATTACACAAAATAGTAACTTTAACTTTATAAAAGTCATCTTGTTATACTATACTTTTGGTATTGCAACTTTTCTCTTTATGAATCATTTTATTTAAGACTTGCTTTCTCATTTGATAACATTTTTCACAATACGCTTATTTCATTTTTCAATAAGTCTTACTTTTTAATTTCACATATAGAATAATTTCATTTAATCTATTATTTTTAACACTTAAATTTAATACTATACTTTGAGGTATTTTGTATCTTATATCATTATATACACTTTTAATCATTACAACACTTATAAAGTTATTGATTAATTCAATAACTTGAGCATAATATTTATATTCCGTGCATTAAAACTTTCACTTGTAAACATTAATATATATATTACCAATCACTTTCGCATTGTAACACAGTATGTCAATTTCAAGTAATTGACTTATATTATTATTTTGCATTTCTTCCATTATTCACAACTATCATATTTATATATATTTTCAATTTAGATATCTTCATCAAATATGCCCATACATACTGAACTCAGATCATAGATTTGGATAACATGTTAGTGTAGTAATTTTAATGTCAAATCTCAAGAATTTATAATGACAATTATGCCCACTATCACTGATAACACAATGTGTCCATTAATGGCACGAGGTGCCCACTATCACTATAGTTATCCTTTCTCTGGTTAGCCATTCAATCCAAAGCTAGATCTAAAATCAGTATTATTTGGGTAATTCATTAGTTTTGATTAACACTGAATTATTTATATTATTTCAATGGTGCAATACTTTTATCAACATTTAGTATGCTATATATTTATCATGTATCTAAAGTTTATCACTCTTTTCCATACTTTTAACACATACACATAAATTCTCTAACACAAAAGTAAGAAATATAAACATATTAGCCTCATACTAGGCCCGTATATCACAAAATACAAGCCAAAAATATTATTCAGGTACCCCACGATCATGGCATCTCAACCCCATACCTGTGAGACACAAAATGAAACTGTCACATGCCTTAGTAGGTCCCCACGGTAGTGGCATTCAAGGGCCACGACCGTGGCATTCAGAACGGCTCCGTTTTATTAAAATTTTTAAAGAAATAGCCACACTTTCAACCCCACGGTAGTGGTACTCAATTGCCACGATCGTGGCATTAATTTTGGATCTATTTTCGGAGTAATTCTTCCTCCAGCAGTCCCGACTTTGATACCAAGCCCATGGCACCTTTAAGCCACGCTCGTGGCATCCCAAAATCATGTATTATGCACTTTTAACTTCATAAAAGACAAACATATTGAAGATCTAAGATAAAAATATATCAAAATCAAAGTTTTGACATAAAAAGAATTCATATCAAATAATTTACTAAAACTTCACTTAATCAAACTTTCAACCATTTCATATGGATAAAAACAACATTCTCATAAGGGTTGAATTAAGAATCAAACTCATTATATAAAAATTATTTTTCACTCATCAATCTATTTAATCAATACTTTCAAGAAATATTTTATATAAATATCTCAATTAATCAATTCAAACATTAAAAGTCATAAAAATTCATATATTTATAAATTATAATACAAAAGCACATACCTCTTCAAAATTCATCTTTCTCTTTCTTTTTCTCTTTTTTCCTTTGATTACTTATTGATAATCTTGCCTTTTCTAGCTTATTCTTCTAAAAATCTATACCTATATGTGATTTTCTCTTAATCCTTGATTAATTTGATGAAAGGAAGAAGAAAATAGAGAAGATGGTGGAAGATGGCGTGGGAGATGGAAGAAGAAATGAGAAGTTTCCACATACACACACATGTACACACACACACACACACACACACACACACACATATATATATATATATATAGTTTAATCAAGTGAGGAAATGCTCATAATAACTATGGTGCACCCTCATTCTTAACTGTTGATTCTAAATCGAATTGTAATATTGCAAAACCTTAAAAATAATTTATTCAGTAAATTTTGAGATATATTTTTCTCTATTCTCTTCTTATAGCATTTATCCACATTACTTTTATTACTATACATTATTAATTATCAATATTAGTTAAAAAATTTCATGTTTAAAATCTTGACCATTACATTATATGCCTCCAATTTCATTTCCTGAAAAGCTTAAAAAGCAAAAGTTAGAGAAGCAATATAAGAAATTCCTTGAAGTGTTCAAGCAACTGAGGATAAACATTCCTTTTACGGATGTTGTTGCACAAATCCCAACATATGTCAAGTTTTTGAAGGAGTTGCTTTCCAACAAGAGACCCCTTGAAGATAATGCAATAATTGCACTCATAGAGGAGTTTAGTATAGTGATCTAAAATAAGCTTTCATCCAAATTGAAAGATCCAGGGAGTTTTTCTATATCTTGCACTATTGGTGATTTTAATTTTAATAAAGCTTTGTGTGATTTGGGTGTAAGTGCTAGTTTGATGTCATATTCTATTTGCAGGAAATTAGGACTTTTGGATTTGAAACCTACTAGGATGACTCTACAATTGGTCAATATATCTGTGAAGTTGCCTTTGGGAATTGTAGAGAATGTTTTAGTAAAACTTGATAAATTTTACATTCCTGTAAACTTTGTTATTTTAGAGATGGAGGAAGATGTTGAGATTCCCTTAATCTTAGAAAGACTATTTTTTGCTACTGTAAGAGCTATGATAGATGTTAGGAGAGGAAATTTGACTTTGCAAGTTGGGGATGAGATGGTGGAATTTAACCTTAATAAATCGATGAAAGAACCTAGTTTTATGGATAATTATTTTAGGGTTGATGTGATTGATGAATTGGTACAAAAGATTATTGAGAAAGAGTTTAGGGAGGATCATTTAGAAGCTGTTTGATTAATAGTGCAACTTTTGAGGATAAAAACTGAGAAATTGCAGCATATGCCTATGCTTTGCAATCGATCCTCCTATAACTTTCAAAGGATATGAGGAGATAAGTAAAAGTACATTGTTACCTTCCCTATCCATTGAAGTTTTCCTAACCTTTGAGCTTAAACCATTACCTTCCCACTTGAAGTATGCCATTTTAGGACCTAATGAAAACCTTCCTATCATTGTTAATGCTCAATTGTCTAAGGATCAATTAGAACAATTAGGAGTGATTAGGTAATTCAAAAAGGGCTATTGGTTGGACCATTTCTGATATTAGGAGAATTAGCTCATCTTTGTATATATATAGGATATTAATGGAAGATGATAGTAAACCAATTATGGATGCACAAAAAAGGTTGAATCCTAATATAAAAGAGATTGTCAAAGCAGAAATAACCAATTTATTAGATGCAGAATTATCTATCTAATCTCTGATAGTCCTTGGGTGAGTCTAGTATACATTGTACCAAGGAAAAGAGGGATGACATTTATTACTAATGAGAAAAATGAGTTGATTCCCTCAAGAATGGTGACAGGATGGAGAGTGTACATTGATTATAGAAAACTCAATAAAGCAACTAGAAAAGACCATTTTTTCATTACCTTTTATTGACCAAATGCTTGAGCATTTAGTAGAAAATTCTTATTTTTATTTGCTTGATGGTTATTCCATGAATTTTTAAATACTCATTGCTCCTGAAGATCAAGATAAAACTGCTTTTACTTGTCCTTTTGATACTTTTGCTTATAGAAGAATGTCATTTGGTTTGTGTAATACACCTGCCACATTTCAAAGATGCATGCTAGCCATTTTTAGTGATTTTGTTGAAAGATTTATGAAAATTTTTATGGATGATTTTACTATTTATAGTAATTCTTTTGAAGTTTGTTTGCAAAATTTGACAAAAGTGCTTCAAAGGTGTGAAGAGACAAGTCTTGTGCTTAATTGAAAAAAAATATCATTTTATGGTAGAAGAAGGGTTAATCCTTGGACACAAAGTTTCTCAAGCGGGCATAGAAGTGGATAGAGCCAAAGTTGAAGTGATTGAAAAACTACCTCCACCAACAAATGTTAAGTGAATCAGGAGTTTTCTAAGCCATGCCAAGTTTTATAGGAGATTCATCAAGGATTTCTCTAAAATTTCTAAACCCTTGTGTGAGTTGTTGAGTAAGGATGCTGAATTTTATTTTTTTAATAATTGTCTCATTACTTTTGATTGGTTAAAGGAAACCTTGATTACTGCTCCAATTATTATTCCACTAGACTGGTCATTGCCATTTAAAATTATGTGCGATACTAGTAAATTTACTATTGGAGTGATTTTATGTCGAATGAAGAACAAAAAGTGTCATGCTATATATTATACTAGCCGTTTGCTAGATGAAGCATAAATTAATTATGCCACTACTGAAAAAGAGATGCTAGCAGTGGTATATTCATTGGACAAGTTAAGGTCTTACATCATTAGGTCCAAAGTGATTTTGTTTAATAATCATGCAGTTATCCGTTACTTAATGAGCAAAAAGGAGGCAAAACAGCACTTGATCCGTTGTGTTTTACTGCTTTAAAAATTTGATGTAGAGATAAAAGATAAGAAATGAGTGAAGAATTTTGTTACAGACCATCTTTCTAGATTAGAGTTGATAAATAAGGATAAAGAGGATGTGCCAATTAATGAGACTTTTCTGGAAGAGCAATTGTATGCAATGGAAGGTAAGTTGCCATGGTATGCAGATAATGTGAATTTTTTGGTAGGCAAAGTCATTTCCACTGAGTTTAATTCAAATCAGAAAAAGAAATTTTTCTCGAAGATCAAATACTATATTTGGGATGATCCATTGTTGTTCAGGCATTGTAGCGATGGGATAGTTCGTCGTTGTATTCAGGAGGAAGAATTTCAAGCTATTTTAGAATTTTGTCATTCTAAAGAGTGTAGTGGACATTCAAGTTCTTCAAAGACAAAAGCTAAGATATGACAATCAGGGTTCTTTTGGCCAACGATGTATAAGGATGCACATAAGTTTGTTAAAGGGTGTGATCATTGCCAAAGGATGGAAAATATTTCTAGAAGAGATGATATGCCTTTGTACTCAATTTTAGAGGTTGAGTTGTTTGATGTATGGGGCATCGATTTTATGAGACTGTTCCCATCTTCTTTTGGAAATCAATATATACTTGTTGCAGTGAATTATGTGTTTAAATGGGTTGAAGCTATTACTAGTCCAACCAATGACTCCAAAGTAGTGATAAGATTTGTGAAGAAGAATATTTTCACAAGATTTGGTGTACCTAGAGCTCTCATTAGTGATGGTGGATCTCATTTTTACAATAAGATTTTTGAAATACTTCTTAAGAAATATGTAGTCCATCACAAGGTAGCTACTCTATATCATCCTCAAATAAGTGGCCAAGTAGAGATTTCTAAGAGAGATATTAAGTGGATCTTGGAGAAAATAGTGAAAAATTCTAAAAAGGATTGGGCAATGAAGTTTGATGATACATATGGGCCTACCGGACTGCTTTTAAGACACCTATTGGGATGTCTCCTTATATGTTAGTTTATAAGAAAGCTCGTCACCTTCTGGTTGAATTGGAACACCGTGCTTATTGGGCAATTCGAAACTTAAACATGGATATGAAAGTAGCAGGGGAGAAAAGGCTACTTCAACTTAGCCAACTTGAAGAACTCAGTTTTAATTCATACGAAAATGCCAAGTTATACAAGGAACGAACAAAAGCATGGCATGATAAGAATATCTAAGAAAGAACTTTTCATAAAGGGCAACTTGTACTTCTTTTCAACTCTAGATTTAAGCTCTTTCCGGGAAAGCTCAAGTCTAAGTTGTCCAAGCCTTTCAAAGTTGTGAAAGTATATCCATCCGAAGTGGTTGAAGTTCAAAATGACTTGAAAGAAATATTTACTGTGAATGGTCAAAGATTGAAGCCTTACTTCATTGGCGAACCAATTGAAAAGGCATCAGTTTGCTACTTAAACGGTTGATCCTCATTGGTTAAGTCGAGCTAATGACTTTAAACAAGCGCTCTTGGGAGGCAACCCAAGTTTTTCTTTACTTGATTTTGTTTCTTTAATGTTTTTGAGTTTTTATTTTTGTTTAATACTTTTTCTCTATTCTTGTTGTATTTGTCTGATTCCTTGAACTGAAGAATTAACTAATTTTGTTTATAGGAATTTTCAAATTGATAAATCAAACAAGTTATATTCAAATCACTACACACGGGCGTGTTAGATTCATACCACACGCCCGTGTGGATTCAAGAGCCTTTAGATATTAATTTTGATAAGTGGGCAGATTCAAATATGAATTCATAAGGACGTGTCCCTAAAGAGACACATGCCCATGTCTATCAGCTGGGTATTGTGTGAAGAAAAGCACGAATGAGGCAATTTCCAAATTACCAACATGGGCGTGTCAATGAAGACCTACGCCCGTGTCTATTAGATTGAAACTGTGTGAAGCAGGGTCGCATAAAGGCAAATTCAAATACATTTACACGGGCATGTCAATGAAGACCCACACGCCCATGTGCCCCTGTAATCTCCTTTCAATTCCTAGTCGCTCCATTCGATTCTCCTACTCTTCCAAGTGCCGACAACTTCACCTTCATCTTTTCTCTCCATTTTTCCTTCCCACCTTCACTCAAACTCAAGAAATCTTCAAAATTTTCACCAACATTCGTCAAATATCAACCAAGACAATCATTTTAAGGTGAAAAAAAATTTAAGATTTTCAACCTATAATCTTGGATTTTCAGAAATTGATGTTCAAACTTGGAGATTTTTAGGATTTTTCATAAAGATTCAAATTTTGAAGAACTCAAGTGTGGGTTTTGCTAATTTTTACTCAAGGTTGAAGATTTAGAGCACAAATAAACCGTTCTCCTCCTTCATTTTGAAATTTCTTATCGAAATTTCTTGTTGTGTTGAGAAATTCCAAGAGCCCATCATGTGTTTGACAAAATGCTATAAAGAACAAGGACCAAGACACTTGCTCACAAAAGAGGTCCAAAGAGAAAAGAAGACTCCTTCAAGGCAATCACCATTAAGGAAAGCAAAGATCATCCTCCCACCAACTTCTTCATCCGAAGAAGTTTCTCTACTTTCATTGCCATCGCCATTGCCATCACCACCGCGAAGATCTCCAACACCACCTCCTCAACCAAGGCAACCATCACCTTCGGTAAATCAGTTTCCTCTTATTATTTTCGAAAATGATGCTCAAAGAAAGAGGTATGAAATTCTAACTCAAAGAAAAATTATACCTTCTTGATATGTCGATGAGCCTACATTGAGAAAATTAAGATGGTATGATGAGGTGCTAGAAAATTTTAATAGATGTTATTTGGAAAAATTTGTATTGATTGCTTGCCCCACATATTCTGAATTAGTTTATAAATTTTTGAGTTCATTCCAATATATCAATCAAGTTACAGTTTAGGAAATCCCGGTCAGTTGCATTTAGGCTAGCAAATCACAATTTCACTTTAGATATTGATAGGATGTGTGAAATTTTAGAGGTAGAAGATCACCCAGGTGGTCGGGAAAAAGATACCGACTATAAAGAGTAAGAAACTTGAGTGAAATTAGGGGGCAGTAATCAATATAATTCAAGTGTTTCAAAGTCTTCTGAATTTAATAACCTAATGCATAGATACATTCATCAAGTGCTAGCACATTTAGTATTTGGGAGAGGGGATAGTACAGGAGTAGTGAACAGAGTTATGAACTTCATCTTTTCTTTTGCATGATCCATAAAAAGAGATATAATGTGGGAAATTGGTTTCTAAGGAAGTTGAACACTGTGACCAAATAATAAAAGGGTGTTATAGTGATAGGAGGATATATAACAAAAATTGTTTTGGCTTTGGGAATTGATATTTCACCTCTAGTGCGAGTTGCAGGTTCAATAAGGATAGATATGAACATCTTGATTGCCATGAAAATGGTGAAGGTCAAACGAACGGGGTACATCATCAAGTAAAAGCAAGTAGAGAAAAGAGCATCAAGAGAATAGTCCCCAGAAGAGCAAATACCTCAAGACCGAACAACCCACCACCATTAGACAATCCAAG
Organism: Garcia nutans; assembly: GCA_947685225.1. Lineage (NCBI taxonomy): Eukaryota > Viridiplantae > Streptophyta > Magnoliopsida > Malpighiales > Euphorbiaceae > Garcia > Garcia nutans. The sequence goes on from CANTUV010000060.1 coordinate 6,262,851, forward strand.
TTTAGAGCAATTGATTGCAAGAATGGATGCTTTAGAAATCAACTGGACTGAAAAGGTTAACACCGTGCTGTTAACCTTTTCAGTCCAGCTGTTCATAGCAATTGATTGCAAGAATGGATGCTCTAAAAATTGTTTTGGCTTTGGGAATTGATATTTTACCTCTAGTGCGAGTTGCAGGTTCAATAAGGATAAATATGAACAGCTTGATTGCCATGAAAATGGTGAAGGTCAAACGAACGGGGTACATCATCAAGTAAAAGCAAGTAGAGAAAAAGCATCAAGAGAATAGTCCCCAGAAGAGCAAATACCTCAAGACCGAACAACCCACCACCATTAGACAATCCAAGTTTAGAGCAATTGATTGCAAGAATGGATGCTCTAGAAATCAACTGGACTGAAAAGTTTAACACCGTGGAAGCACATATGATCGATCTCAGCACAACAATATATAGCCATATGGATCGAATGGAGCAGAATATGCAAGGCTTTATGGCTTATATGGGATTTCAGAACCCACCAGCTCCATATCATCCATTTTCTCCACATGGTCTAGTAGATCCCGGTGTTCCTTCCTCTTTTCACAATCTGAATGCTCCATCCTCTTCCAATGATCCTCCTGCACCACATTCTCACCAAGAGAATTTATGATTCCCTCTAGACATTGAGGACAATGTCCAATCTAAGTTTGGGGGGATTCATAGAGTGAAGTTTCTTTTGTCAGCTTTAAACTTCTTTATGTTTTTAGTTCATTAATTTTAAATTTCTAGTGTACTTTAGATATTTGCATTTTGTGACTTGCTTGGTTGGTTTTTTTATGATGGTTTTACTTATTTGCTTGGATAATATGTTGATTGAATATTGGAGTTCGATCAATACAATGTACATGTTGGGGATGTTTGCTAATGGAAGCTGAATTTAATGAAGTATAGTAGGATTGAACCAGTTCTTAAGTTGATCTTAACTTTGCTATAAGCTTTTTGACTGGGTGATGAAAAGTGAATTGCTTGTCTAAAAGAGTCTTGTGCAGGATTTGATTTCATTTTGGACTATTTTTCAATGATAATTAACATTTTGCTTAAATTGTGTAAATTTATATTTGCATTTGACTGATAGAGCTTGAGGATATTAGATATTCATTGTTCATTAGAATTTTCTCCTTTAGTATATTTAATTTAGGTTTTTTAGATGTGAATATTTACTTAGAGAAGGCTCTTGCTCCTTAAATTTTTACTAGGAAACTTCCATTTTTGCCTGAGCCTAGAACATGCTTAGTTTAGTCTTTGAGGCAAAATGAGATTTTTGCTAAGAATAGGAGAAAATGATTTAGGCATTTTTGGCTAGCTCAATCCAAACATCCACCAAATTTTGAAATCTACCATTAGTCACCCCCTTTGAGCTTTAAATTATGTTTTTCGCTTGCGTTTCTTTGATATATTTGAAATATTAAATTCCAATCTTGTTAAGTGTGAATTTTCTTTAAGGAACCTTGGTATACAGTGAATTAAAAAGTGATAAAGTTAATTAAGTTTCTATGGTTGCTTAAAGTTAAATGATATTCTCTCATTGTCAGAATTTGAGTTTGGAGGAAAATATAAAATAATGTCTTTATACCCCAACTCAAATCGAATCCAAAAATGTTGGAGGAATAGTATAACAAATTATGAAGTAAATTGAAGTTCACTCAAGTTAAATATGCGGTTTCCTTAGAAAGTTCATTTCCATTGAAAAATATTAGTTTCATTGTTGCCAAAACCCTCTTTAGCCATGTTACAAGCTCTTAAAGACCTGATAATTCTTCTTGAATTAGCGAAAAAAAATTAGTGGAGAAGACTAAATAAGCATGCATATGAGATAGGTTTCGTTCTCTAGAAACTAGGAATTCATGGTAAAGTGCGGGAGTACGTGCCTATTTGTAGTGCAACCTCTTTATCTTTGAATTGTGTATAATATTGGAGAAAAATCTTGATGAGGAATGTGTAGCTTACTGAATGGAGGAATGAATGTTGAATGCATACCATGAAATTTCTTTTTGAATAAAAAACCTAAGAAAAGAGTCCATAGTTTTTTTTAAATTGAGTCTTACACATTGCTTGAGGACAAGCAATATCCTAAGTTTGGGGGAGTTAATAATCTCGTATATACCTTTAATTGCAATGTGAATTTGCTAATTTGTTGATTATTTTGGTGGATATATTTGCCTATTTGATGGAATTTAATGTTTCGATGGTAGGTTAATGGAGAAAATGTCTCAAAGAAGGGAAGTGGAGCTTTTTGAGATTAAAAAGAAGAGGAACAGAAGAAAAAACATATACACGGGCGTGTGCAGTGAAGCCACACGCCCGTGTATATCAAAACCCTACTGGAGGAAGAAAATAAATAGAGACAAAAGCTAAAAAATTTATACACCCGTGTAAATTTTATCCACATGTCCGTGTGGAATTTGCACACCCTAATTCACACACCCGTGTGAATTTTTTAGATTCTACCAAAAATTTCTTAGCTTAAGATTTTGCAAAGCTACTGTCGTGTATCTTCTACCACACGCTCGTGCATAACTGTACCCGTCTATTTGGTAAAATTTTTGGAGAAAGTTTCTCTCTCTACCCTAAGGCACCCAATGACACTTTTGGAGTAGACTATAAATACAACTTTTCAAAAATTTTTAGATAGTTTTTACTTCATTCTTTTCCTTTCTTAGAAAATTTTGGAATTCTAAACAAAAGGAAAGTAGAAATCAACTATCTAAAAACCAAATCTGCAGATTTGACAGATTTTCTGAGATTTGAAGACATTTATAGCAATATTAGGGGAGTATTTTTAGTTTATTCTTTCTCTTTCCATTGTCTTTATTGATTTAACCTTGTTTTAGCTAGATTTATAAATATTTTAGTTAGAGTTTTTGGATCTTTTGTGTTTTGTTATATTTTGTTAATGGGTAACTAATCTACTCGTGAGATTAGATGAATTTGGATGTTTAAACTGTGTTTGATTATAATTAATTAATACACATTGATTTATTTTCTTTTATCCTTGATTTGATGATTTTGGTTTAACTGATTAATAATTGTTTAGTCCACCAATTGTTAAACCTAAAGAATTATATAAAATACGAGAGTTGAATGTAGTTTTTGATATGAAATCATCAACCTTAAGTGATTATCTTATAGACAACTTAATTGTTTAATGATCTAAAATTGATATCTTAATTTAAGGGAATTGGATATTTGTTATTTGACATGAGAATAGTAATTTAACTATTGCCAATTAAAATCCTCTTGTTTGAGAAAGAAGTTGATGAATTGAGTAATATTATATATCTTAGATTTAAGAAATGAACTTAAAATAATCATTAATTAAACCCATATTAAAAACTCCAATGAAGTCTAATCCTACCCATTTATCATTGATTGTTTGAACACCTAATTTTGAGTAATTAATTAAGATAGATTTAAATTAATTAGGTGAATTTTCATTATTGCAAGTTGGTATTTTCTAGATAATAGTTGCATTAAACTTAGGTTATTCAAAATATACATTCTTTGTGGATACGACACTATTCGACTACTTTACTACGAGTAATGATACCTTACACTTATGGTATTAGTCTTAGTAGAACTCACACATTCACCATGACAACAACACTATTCAACCTTGTCTCAATCCGTTTACATAAAATATGAGTAGTTTATAAGCGGGTATAAATAATATTTTTATTACCCGCGACAGATTTAGATTGAATATGAGTATATGCCTTTAGATACCCACTACTAGAGTCTGTTTATATAATTAAATTTTTATTAGTTAATTTTTTATTAAATTATAATTATTATATTATATTTTAATTATAGAATTTTATTGTATAAAATTAATTTAATAAAATTATATTAATATTATATATTTTTAGTTATTTTATTATAAATTTAAATTTTATTATATTTTTAAATTTAAATAAATAATTAAATAAATATAAATAATATATTTTGTGTTAAATAAATTTGAAATGAATACGAATAATTAAGAGGTATTTATAAATAGATTTGAGACTGATACAATTAGTTAAAAATCACATGAGCCCATACACAAATATGATGATTTTCGCATAAAACCTATGTGCTGCCTAATCCCTAATAATTTTTTTTGGTGAATTTCTTAATTTAAAAAATAGATGTGAAAAAAATTATTTAAAAAAAAATTAAAACTCTAGGAACGGGGTAGAACAGTAATTTCAGTCGGGAGCCAAAGAACACAGCACAGAAAGCTCTTTCCACCTGTTTCTATCGGCAATTACAAAGTCCATCATCAACAGTTTACACAAAACCCACTTCGGTTTCATCGAAACCCTCACAGATCACGTGTATAATCCTTGCTTATATGCACATTTCCACATCTAACTCGCTATTTCATCCTCCCAAAACAGCTTCTTCCTTAAAGCTCAAATCTTGGCTTCGCATTTGGTGGGTTTCCATTTCTTTCAGTGATTATAATTTTTTTTTTGCCTTTTAATTTAATGTTGGAGTTCTGAGTTTTGATTTTCCCATTTCATTGCATTTGTATTAATGTTTTAATGGTACAGACTGTACATTTATCTTTCGCTCCTACCCATTTGCTTATGAATGTTGTGTTTTGTATTTACTAAACAGGAAATAAAATGTTACTGCTGCTTCTATACTTTGTTGAACCTATTTCCTGTTTACTAGGTTTTAACAAGATCTCAGTGTTGACTTGCAGAAATGATGAAGTTATTTGTCGGGTTTGATAGATATTGTAGTGTTGGCGATGAGAATAGTATTACAGTATATAATTTGCATTGGTGTTTTAAAATTAGGCATCCGTATTTTTGACGCAAAAAATGTTTTCCTTGTGAATTACTTTGCTCAAAGAATTGAAAATGCGCCTCATGTTTTCCTGGTTCGTGAATAAATTATATTTGTTATTGTACACGGTTTTCATTTGATCAGCTCAGGGAACCATTGATGCCTTCTTTTTTTTTTTTTTGTGCATATTCCAAATTCCGACTTGGAAGTTATGCTGCTGATTGAAATTCTTTGATTCGGTTATTGTTTGATAAAGTAACTCTAGGGCGGTTTAGTGGTAAAATTTGCATAAGTGATAGACAACATATATATGTGTGTGTGTGTGTGTGTGTATATTTGAACTGATAAACAATACGGGTTTGGTTTGTCATTTCTATGGGCAATTTTGATGATCTTTAACGCATTGTACATTGTATAAATGATATTTTCATGGTAATGCAAATGTATGACAAGTTGTATAAGTTTTGCCTTTTTCTTCCTCTCAACCACTTTTTTCTTTCTTCATGAAAAGTTACCTAATTTTGATCAAATGTAACAGATTTTATCCTTCTTGAATAGTTTTAATACATGAATATGTTGATTATGTATACATTTTGTCAATTTTGCAGGCCTTTTCAAAGTTGACTGTGAACAATATGGCTACGGCTGCAACTCCTAGTACACGCATGGCAATAATCAATCCTTGCTTATCTTCTGCTCGTAAAGTATTTATGTCAAGCGGAGCTAATTTCAGTAGTGAGTCTAAAGAAGCATCTTGGATTAGGCTTAAGAGTTCTTCTCACTTCTTATCGGGTCAGCCATTCTTTCAGAGCCTTACTTCAGCACCTCTGAAACTTAAAAAGGTTGTTACAAGAGCAATGTCCACAGCAAATGAGAACAAGCCTCTGCCAGGATTGCCTGTTGATTTAAGAGGTTATTCATCTTTTTTTACCCTTTTTGTCATGTTTTTAAAGAAACAAATATCTGCATTTTACCTCTTCAGAAGTTTGATACTTGATTCGGAGATAAATGGAAGAAAATAAAATATGAAATTGGTAAGAACAGATTCAGATATTATTCCCATATAACCCAATTGCTGTCCCCAGCAAGCTTTGGCAGGTCTTTCAAGTGCTTATGTTTGAGTTGGAAGCTTTCTTGCATCGCTCTTATGTCCTAATGGTTCTATTTCATTTACAAAATTTCAAATGTAATATGCTTTTTTCCTTTACTATATGCTTATGGCCGGAAAAGATTGTTACAAAGTAGGTAAATCTTTAGTGAGGCAAGGGATGTAAATCATTAACCCAGTGAGTACTAGGAAACGAAGTTATAGGTTGGCTGAAATATGGTTTTGTTAGTAAGTTTTCTTGAAAGGCTGCAGTCAATCAATGGTCATTGGCTCAGAAAGGTGTGGGTCTGTTATATTACTTTGAAATTAGTGTTGAGAGGTATGAATTAGGTCTAAATGGAAAAGACAGAAAGAAACATCTAAAGGTGATAGAAATCATACTGTTAACTATGCACGTCTCTAAAGAATGTTGGAAATAAGAGATTACTAATTACTGTTTGAGCATTGAGTGTTGGCTTTTTATAGTCACTTCTGTGTTTGATTTGATTCTTGACACGCCTAACAATGGTACAACACTTAGTGCAGGTAAGAGAGCATTTGTTGCTGGTGTAGCTGATGACAATGGATATGGTTGGGCAATTGCAAAATCTCTTGCTGCTGCAGGTGCTGAGATTATTGTTGGTACATGGGTGCCTGTATGTAAATTGATCCAACTTAATTCCCTTGTAGCAGTTGAGATTATGCTGTTCAGAGATAGGTGTTCAGATTTTGATGAAAAGTCTCATTTGTGCAGGCACTGAACATATTTGAAAGCAGCCTACGCCGTGGAAAATTTGACGAATCACGCATGTAAGAACATATTTAGAATTTCCTCAATTACAAAGAACATATTTGGGATTTCCTCAATTACATGCAGATCACTAAATATTTGATGGTCTTCTACTGGTTCTCTGTTAATTGATATTCTTATTGATTTTTCAGATTGCCGGATGGTTCCTTAATGGAAATTACCAAAATTTACCCAATGGATGCAGTTTATGACAGTCCTGAGGATGTTCCTGAAGATGTAATAATAGTTTTTAATCTATTTTTTGGTTAGCATAAAGTTTCGAAATATTCTTGGTTATACTCTTCTTTGTGGGTTTTGCAGGTAAAAACAAACAAGCGCTACGCAGGGGCTTCAAATTGGACTGTTCGGGTACCATTTTAGTTACACATCTCTCATGCTTGCTGAAACTATAATTCTTTGCTTTATCTGACCATCAGTTAGTTGACTAGATAGACGTGGCAGGCATTGAAAACAATATCTCATTGTTTTGTAACTTTTGACCACCAATGCTGTGACATGTGATATATCATTTCCTTGTATTACCTTGTTCATTTACGAATCAACATGCACAACCAAGTCAGGGTGAGATATTGAATAATCACATGCAAATATTCTGAATCCTAATCTATTTCAACTGTTTTGTATGTGTTGATACATCTGATCACACTGCAGTGATGTCTCTTAAAATGATTTTACTAGCGCGTGGTTCTTTTAATAGTAATCACAAAAATGACAGTAATACAAAGAATTTTTTTTACTCTTCTTTTCCTCATGCTTTTGATGAAACAATTTGCATGAGTTAAGAGGGTCAGGATCACACACTAGACTGCAAGATGTATAAATCATCTGCTTACTGATCGGGTTCAATTTATTTTCAGTTTTATATAGAATGGAATAACTTCAACATGTCATGATCAACAAATATCCTCTGTTATTTTGTTGAATGGGTTGTTGTTTAAGTGTATTTTCTACTGAAGCTGTATATTGGGTTAAAAACTGTGCTGCATGTACTGAAAGGTGATATTTAATAACGTCTTACAGGAGCTTGTTGAATCGGTGAAGCAGGATTTTGGCAGCATTGACATCCTTGTGCACTCACTTGCTAATGGGCCAGAGGTGCAGTGCCATTGATGTTTTCCTTTTATGCTGCTCTTTCTAGATTCTTTTAGTTCTAAAGTATTCAACTTGCTCAGGTTACCAAACCTCTTCTGGAGACATCAAGATATGGATATCTTGCGGCCATCTCTGCATCAAGTTACTCATATGTTTCCTTACTGAAGCATTTTCTTCCAATAATGAATTCTGGTATGCTTCTTATCTAATATTTTTTCCCTTTATATGTAGTTTATATCCCTACCTTCACCTTTTCCACTTCACCCTACTTCTGAAAAACTCAAATGGAGAAGGATCACCAGCATGCCAGAGATGGTTAGAACTTGAGGTTTGGTGTTGTTATTGCAGGTGGTTCTTCGATTTCTCTTACCTACATTGCCTCGGAAAGGATCATTCCAGGGTATGCACTTCTGGATTGCTTCTTTATCTCACTAGTTCTCTTATGATTTTTTATTTCTTTTTCAAACAAGAATTCAAATTGTTCTTCATACACAGGTATGGTGGAGGCATGAGTTCAGCAAAGGCTGCTCTAGAGAGTGACACACGAGTGAGTTTTTTAGTTGTTTCACCCAAATTATATTGCATTCATTGAATATTCGTATTATCATCCATTTTTAAACTTTCTTAACTTTGTTCTGGAATTGATTCAGGTTCTGGCTTTTGAAGCTGGAAGAAAGCACAAAATCAGAGTAAATACAATATCTGCAGGTATATTAGTTATTTTTATGTTCAAAAGGGGTCTTAATACCAAACTAGGAGCATTTCTTTCGTGCTGTCCCTTGCAATTGGATCGTTGATATTTCCTGATTTTAGCTAAATGAGAGGCCTGTTATTATAGTAACTGTTGCATGTACATGATTCAAGATTGGTATCAGTTGGTACTGTTTTAGATCCATAGTAGAAGTTATGCATAACTTCTGTCATCCCTCCCACCCCACAACATCACTCCAGATCCAGTGGACTCGTTACTATTTGCTAGCTTCTCTTTACCATTCTACCAGTCAGCAAATCCCCTACCAATCAGGGAATATTTCAGTCTTGCCAAACTATATTGTGCACGACCTGAAGCATTTTGGGGCATATTTAGCATTGGCCAGATTGATAAAATGGCTCCAATAGTTGGTTTTCCGGAGGATATAATTAAGGTGTATTCTAGAATATATATATATATATATATATATACATATATACACACGCACACATACACACTTTATGAGAGTAGAAAGAGGTCCCTCAGAAGTCAGAGCGGTGAACCACCTATTACCAACCATAAGTTGTTAATTTCACTTTTACTAGCTGTGGTTTTGATTGGCACAATCTGTATAGTAATTTGCTGTAAATGCTATATGAAAAAGAAAAATGCAATGATTAATAAGTTTACCAAGTGGCCTTGCCATCTTGGTCTGCAAGTACATGTAATTGTGTTAGTCCGTCCCCATCTTCTCTCTTTCTTCTTCCACTGCATCAGACAGTAGTTAGATAAAATCACTCGTCCTGTTTTCACACGACATATGTTTATGCAAATTATACATGTCTCTTTTCATATTTTCTTGCTTTATGAAATTGGCAGGCCCGTTGAGAAGTCGTGCTGCAAAGGCAATTGGCTTCATTGATATGATGATTGATTACTCACTGGCCAATGCACCTCTGCAGAAGGAACTATCTGCAGGTGAGCATTAACTACCCTACACTTTAGTTTGATATGCTGCCTAAAGTTTGACCACAAGGTTAGTTTCTGTAAATACCAAGTTTTCAATTTTCAAGAACTGAAAATTTTGATCTTCCACGTGATGAAGATCTAGTTGTTCCTCCAGACAAACAACTAGATTAAAAAAAAATGTTTGACAATGTAAGACCAAATATTGGCTTTTACTTGGCATTGTCCAGTTTTTTTTTTTTTTGGATTAAACTTTCCTGAGCTTTGGGTGCATTGAAACAGAGGAGGTGGGGAACACAGCTGCCTTCCTGGCTTCACCTTTGGCTTCAGCTATCACTGGCGCAGTTTTGTATGTTGACAATGGTTTAAATGCAATGGGAGTGGGAGTCGATAGCCCAATATTTGCAAACCTCGACATTCCAAAGGATCACTGAAAGCCAAGTTGAAATCACGAACAATCTTCTTTAGTGGACTTGAATTTTATTTTTTTTCAATTTAAATAAACGTTGTTAACTCTTCCTTTACATTTGACACACCAGTCATAGGGAATAGTTGATTCAGCCCCCCTTTTGATGAGAGGATAATCTGTGTATGATCTTGCAGTAGGAATTTCAACTTCAAAATTAAACATGAGATTGGATATTCATATTTCATCACAGTTTTACCAGTTGCTTCAAAAAACTAGCTGTACACAAGCATAAATCTGTCCACTTTTCATATGAACCATTGTAGCATGTTGTATTCTCAGCTGTGAAAAAGAAAAGGAAATGGGAGTCTGTACCATTGTAGCATGTTTGTCATAGCATACTATTTTCTATAATGCTTGTGGATGAAAAGGGGATTTATACCAGTAACAAGCATTTTTGTTTCTGCATCTTCTTTGTTACTAAGTCGAGATTTGGGAACTCCATGTACATTCACTAATACTTGACATTAAAATTTAATAGATGCTTCTTTACTTGAGTACTTGGAGAAGGGGACTCGATCCTAATTCAAAAAATTTCACTATTAGTAGGCCAAGGAATTGCAATTCATTAGATTTTTCTGCACTACTTTGATGCAAACGTTTTATTAGGTCATAATAAACATCCACAATTACACACTGATGCTAAGATGAGGGAGTAACAGCACCAAATAAATGTGGGAAGTATGAAATAGGACTAAATATGAAAACTCTGCTAAGATGAACTACAATATTCTAGGCATGTACAAAGCTAATTGACTAGCAAGGCAATACTTCCCAATATTGTCACCTTGATTTACGCTTCCCTCTCCGAATAACAGTTTTGCTTACTGGAGTATTATGCTTTTCAGGAGATGAGTCTTCCACAATTGTTTCTTCCTGTAAAACTAAGCCACGGTTCCTGGACAACTTCCGAATTGGAGTGGTAGGTCCTGCTTCTGGAGATTCTACAGACATTTTACTTGATAGGTTTATTTGTTTCCTATTTGGCATTGCCTCCTCCCCGATACCAACGTAAGACTTCATCAACTACAAATTTCACATATGCAAAGTTATTGGAAAAAGGAAGAATTTCTTTTAGAAACTGTTACTAGTAATAACGAAAATTATCATCGGCTGAACAAATAAGAGCAGACACTATTTGGGATTGGGAAGTTGGTATCCAGTTGGAGTAAAAACAAATCAGTATAAGGCAAAATTCATAGTCTGCTCAAGAAAGCTAAAAGATAAAGACTCAACTAGGTTGGGTGCAGTAATATGCTCAAGCCCATCATATTATCATCTTAAGCTAACACGTCGACCAATCCACCGAAACCTTCAGATCAATAAGTCTACAACCATGTTTCCGCATGCACACGAAGACACATAAAAAATAACTGACGCTCAGATAGCTGAGCTGGACGTAAGAAAAGCCTTTAAGGTTTTTGTATGTTAAAAAACATTCACAACGGACAAGAAATGCACTGATATTGCAAATAAGTCTAGATAATCAAATCAGAGCATCCAAATACCTGCCAATCCTTGAAGTCAAATCTGAAGACGAAGTGCCTATATACAACTTCCCCTGAGAGAACTGCACTTGCAGCAGCAGCATTCCTTGGAGCTGATAGTTAAAGAAAATTTGTAAACAATAAGTTAAAAACGACTAGAGCAGCAATGAAAACTAAACTTGAGATTACAGAAGATAAGGAAGAAAGCATTTTAAGGATCTTACAAACTAGATGCCAGCCATTGTCATTCACTTTTATTTCAGCCCGCCCATCTTTAACTAGAAACGACAAGGTAAACAAATTCTCCAGAGTCTGTGCAAATGAGTGTCTATTTAAAACTAAGTTTTCAAGCTTTACACTTTTTTTCTTCTTCAAAATATTAAACATAGTTGCCATATTTTTGTCCGTATCTGATCCTTTTCCTGCCAGATCGCCATCCACCTGCACAAAGTTATAAGAAAGCTTACCAAATACTCAAAAAATTACATGAGGGAGGATGTTGCGATTAGAAAATTCAATTCAATAGAGAATGCATTTATTGTAAACCATTAGCCTTGAGAGTAGGGGAAAATCCTGAATGGCAAAGAAACCAGGTTCACCTGATCACTAAACAAGAACTAAACTTTCAAATTTTTTTTTGTTAAAAATAAAGCTATCATCTTTATTTTTGGTCAAACTTTAACTAATGTGGTTATCATAGTGGATACTGGTTTCACATGCACAAGCAAAAGGCTAATTGAATGCCTGAATGGCACACAAGTTACTACGAAAACTCATCTTCAGTGGCTGTCCATGGAATGACAAATCTTCCACCTCTTATTCTTGTGAGATTAAAAAAAAAGTGCAGTTTGGTTAAAACAGTCACCTCTTCAAGCTGAGCACTCTCAGTTGGTTTCACACTCTTTCTAACAACAGCCTTCCGCTGCTTTAATTCAGTATCCATAGGCCCAATCCTAAAGGAGAAGCAAAAGTGAATCTGTAACTACTCAAAATTTATGAAATAAAAAGAATCAAGGAAACCAGAAAAAGAAAAAAAGATAAGAAAAGAATCTTCAGCTATTACATGGTGTGGCACCCCGGGCAGCATCTGAATACATGAGATACTGCAACTCCAATATTATTCCAGCCTATTGAGTTCCTACCAGCTTCTGTGCTACAGGCCCCACCTTGTTGCCCAAAGTCTCGAAGGAGACAATTGATAAAATCTGAGGCAGTTATTCCATCGTTACCATGTGCCTTGACAGAGGTCACCAATGAGCTTGTGATATCCAAAAGTGCTTCTGCATCAGCAATTTGTTCTCTTGGTTTCTGTACTGAAATGTATATAGAAAGGGGATAGAAGGAAAGTGAAATCATAAGCAACTGATCTCATTTAAAAAAAGGCAGTGAAAACAGTAGCCAAAATCACCATTTGTCATGAATCACAAACATATTAATCTGAACAATGAATTTGAAGGCAATGGGATCACAAATAGATATATTTTACACCGAAAATTTTGGTAATTACATATTTAAAGCATGACGGTTTTCAAGAAAATCTTTCTTTGTGCGTATGCATCTGTGTCAGTCAAAATCCTTAATGACATGATATGGATAAAGATTTTGATATCAAGGGAAATCACTTGAAAAAATGTTTCGCTTTAGTAACATTTTATGATACATATATATGTGTGTGTCAAAGATTTGTACCGTGACAGAGATTACATAGCAAGAACACAGCAATACCACCTCCTTAGGTTCATTATAAATGCTATTACCACCAGCAGATAACTTGATCGTCTCTGCCCTTCATAAACTGATAACAGCCTCATTGATCACCAAATACACAGCATTAATTACCAATTTTGTAGATTCCCAAAATAGAATCAACAACAATTACTTGACAACACGACTAGTTCATGACTTAAATTACAATCATCATGAATATATTAATTAGAAACCATTAAAAAATAGTTTACAAGTAATTTTACACGTTGAAGTCCTGAAACTCCAAATTACAACTGGTTTCTTCAACTATATCTAAGAGGGTACATTTTTTCATCAGTAAGCCTTTGACTTAATGGTTATTGGAGTCATTTCCTGAGCTATGAGGTTGCCAGTTTGAACTTGTTGGAGCAAAAAAATAATTCAATTGCAATGTCAAATAAATTACTGAATTTGAGCAACAATTGCCAATCAACTGATAGAATATAGAAATGAATACCTAGCTGGTGTAAGTTTTCCACTTGATGAAAGATTGATTGGAACTTATCAGAATCAACGCTTCCAATATCTTCTCTTTCACCTACACAAGTTAGTTCAAAATATAAACATATTATTGATCTTATTCAAATAAATAACTTAATTATAAACTATTGAATTACGAAAAATCAAAAAGAAAAAATAAATAAATAAGGGTTAAAATACCATTAATAAGCTTCTTCACGGCTAGATACCGTGATCGAAGAGCTGCACGTCCGGCGGAGGTTGGACCAGCGGATTCAATGATCTGGGCTTCACCATTATCGACTATTCTACCACTGGTATCCACACCAGTAGTAGAAGCAGGAGTAGCAGCAGTAGTAGTAGTGGCTTGTTCGTGCTTCACAGATCGGGTCATGAATATTTGGATTTTGTCCTCCAATTCTAAAAACTTCCACCACAAGCAAAGATTCAACAATTGAATTTTTTATGGCCAGGAAAAAAAAAACTCAAAATTTTGATTTTTATCAGAAATTAGGGTTAAGAAACAAAAAGAGAGAGAACCCTAAAAATCAGAATTGATAAAACCCTGAAATTGAAAATTTTGAAGAGTCGTTTTCCCTCTGTTTCTCTCTATTTTCTTCATGGCGCTGCTGAGCCCTATTTATACTATTACTGAAGGGATGGCAAAGATATGGATTTTGCAGTGTCACGTGTGAATTTATTAATTAATTTCTTATTTTTTTTATTTTTTAATTATATCATGTTTACATATTATTTTTTATTTATTCACACCTTATGAATAAATTTAAATTTTAGTATCAAATTGAGACTTAAACCTTCACCTCTTGACCTTGATTTCAGCTTGACTTGAAAAATTAATGGGATTTTTTAAAAATATGCTCAAAAATAAAAATATTTTTAAGAATATTTTTTCTGTTTTATTAAATATCTATTTTTTAATTTTCAATTTTAAAAATATCATATTTTAGATATATACTTTATATACACATTCAGCATATTAAAAAATATTTCATTTTAAAGATAAATACTGAATATATATTTAATATATAAAATATATATAAAAAATAGGATAGTTTTGAAAAAAAAAATCAAAATGGCAATATATGGTGTAATTTCTTGAAAATTAAATATAATTTATTGTTTCAATTCAATTTATATATGTGTGTGATTTTCAATCGTGTTAGGAAAATTTTATTTTTTCAAAAAAAATTAAAAATAGGTTTAGTATGTGATGACAAAGTGGACTGAAGGACTCAGGGTAGTTCGGGTTCGACTGTTGATGGTCTTCTCATCTGTAAGATAGAGGAAGAGACTAGGCTCCAGTGGAAAAATTTCAATATCTAAGTCAGTAATTGTTGTAAGAATAACTCTCTGGTGGTTCGGGGGAAGAAGAAGAAGGACCTTACATGTAGAGAGCTTGTCCTTATTTATAGCTGGTACCTGTCAGTGAGTATTGAAAATGTCGAGATTGTGTATCTGCCATGTCGAAATAGTGCACTTGCCGTCGGCATGGGGCGCCCGACATTTTGAAGTAGTGCGCTTGTCGTCAATATGGGAGGCCTGCCACGTCGGAGTAGTGCATCTGCTGTGTTAGTGTGGTACGCCTGTTGTATCAGAATATGTCTATAGAGCTCGGTCGGATAGCAATGTTTGGGACCGAGGTTCGGTGTATAGTGTGAGTTGAGCCCTTAAGCCCTTGTGTCCATGATGTGTAGATAGGTGGCAAAGCTCGGTGATCATGGGTAGCACCACTAGACACCCCCCCCCCCCTCCAGTGATCTGACATTCATGTCAGAGGAAACAAATGCTATTGACAAGACCCAGGGGGGCACGTGTCAGTTACTAATGGATGCGATGCTTCAATTTTTTGGATCGGATGGGGTGCAACGCTTTGATTTTTTGGATCAGAGGGGCGGGAGATGGAAACCAGGTTTCTCGCCAGGTGCATTAAAGGCAGCATAGAGATACTCATTATAAATAGGAGGTGCAAGTTGGTCTCTACCTGTAAGTCGAGTGAGAGATCGATTGCTCTAAATTATTTAGGATAGCACTGCAGGAAGGTGTTCGGTGTGTGTTGCTATACTAAGGCTTATTAGCTACGAATAGCGAGTGGTAAGTTTTCGTTCTTGCACCTTTAATTTTGTATTTCAGTTGGTTATTCTAGTGAAATGAGTTCGGAGAGCGAGCGTATATCCGTGGAGGAGCGGGGAGTGAGGGAAGAATATGCACAATCTAGCGAGATGGTTAGACCGAGTGGTAATAGCGAGAGCTTATCTGCTGGGGTAAGCTCAGGTGTTGAGGTAACTCGTACGGCAGTCAAGGGAGTGACATCAACTCATCTGGTTCTAATGGATGAAGTGGGAGAAGGTGACTCGAGTGCACGTACGTCTAGTGATCGAGCACGAGTAAAGGATATACAATCTACCCTGACTACCGTGGACTTAAAGGGTATTCGGGATAAGTATAAGATACCTAATGATTATAAGATGTTGTTTACAGGGGCAAGTGTCCAGAGGGACGATATTCTTGTCGTTGATCAGATTATAATGTACAAAGAGGATTTGAGGGCAGGGGTTCGGTTCCCCCTTAGTCCCTTTATAATAAAGTTTTTAGAAATAAATGGAATTTTTTTTGGGCAGCTCAGTCCGAACGCCTGGAAAACTATAGTGGGTTTCAAGATTCTCTGCAAACTACTGGGTGTGAAAGCTTCTCCCAGGGTTCTGGCCGCTATGTGCCTTGTCAGAGCATGACCAAAATAAGATGAAGATTTTTTGTTTCTTTAGGCCCGACTAGGGCTCATACTGTTTACTGAAAAACCAAACTCGATCAAAGGGTGGAAAGATCAATTTTTTATTATAGAAAAATCTAGAGGACTGGACTGCCACACGGAGTGAAACTTGGACGGGAGGTGGCCTCATGTAAAGAGAAGGGCCTATGAGCTGAGGACCGAACTATCTTTGAAAAGATAACCGAGAATATTCAGAGGGAAAAGTTGAATATGGTACACTTAATAGTTCCCGATCTGGAAAGATCCTATCGAGCCCCGCCCTGAAGGTCGGGCTCATAATACTTTGTATTTTTTAGTTAGATTGATTTGGAAATAATATCTTGATTTTTTTTTGCATGCAGAGATGGAAGGCAGAGGGTTGAAGGATTGAGTGAAGGCACTCTAGCAGGTGAGGGCCAAGGATAAGGCGGAAGCAGAGAGAGCAGCCCGTGCTGCTGCCAAAGAGAAAAGGAAGGCCGGTGATTCCTTCACTGGCAACAAGGGTGCGGAGCCCTCAAAACAAAAAAGAAGAGAGAAGGATAAAGAGATAATCATTGTGGGTAAGGCTGAAGCCTTACCGGGGTTACAGGTTAGCCAATTAGAGAAGCGTAGACTGGAATTGCCCATCTTCCTAGTTAGGATCAAGAGGGTGGACTTTCTTCGGGTGCTGGGAGGGCCGCCGAAGGTAAATACGAGATATGAGAGATGGACATCAACAAGGTGATGGGGGAGATGGTGAGGGTCTTCAAATCTCGCTACGGGGATGATTACTCAGTAAATGAGCATGAAGTCGGTCACTTCAGCAGGGAATTTTTTAAGGAATGTACCTCGAGAGAACAAGCGATTCAAGAAGATGGGACAGAAAAAATTTCTGGAAAGAGGTACGTGAACTAAATAGTTTGTATGAATATAGGTTTGCAAACATTAAGTACTGACCATTTGTTATTTGCTCAATATGATCTGCTCAATCAGCATATAGGGATCGATATGCCAATGTGATGACCTTATATGTTGAGACCAAGAAAGAAGTTGAGTCTCTGAGGAAGAGACAAGAGGAGGCCGAGCTACACTTAGCGAGGGTGGAAAAAAGGGCTATCGAGGCCGAGCATAAAACTGAAAGAGTAAAGAAAAAGCTTACTCAGACAAAAGGTGATCTCTCAACTGCCAAGAGCTCGTTAGCCAATGAACAGGAAGCCCTGCTGAAGCTGAAGGACCAGATGGAAGATGGGATAGCTCATGAAAGTTTCAGGAGCTCGTCATTGCGGAGCTCAAGAAAAAATCTCCTGAACGGGAGTATGATTGGGTGTTTGATGTAGACCCCGATCAAGCTCCTGATGCCAAGATAGTTGATGTAAGGGGTTGCGAGGAGGTCACAAATCGGGGGATGATGATGTATGAGGCCAAACCCCTCCCCTTTTTTTAAATTTGAGCTTGGAGTGCAGCCCATTTTTGTGAATGTAAGGGCTGGTATGTTAATATGTATGATTTGTTTTTTTTTGAAACAAGTGAAATGAAAGTATTGTTTAATTTGAGAGTTTTGCAAATGGAATACGTTGTATTAATGTATTAACTTAGCATGTATGTTGTTATTTTGAATTGTGAATTAAAGTTTAATTTGAGGTTTCGGGCACAATAAGGGCACAAGCTTTAGAGTTTAGGCACAACGAGGGAGCAAGCTTTA
This sequence comes from Garcia nutans, assembly GCA_947685225.1. Classification (NCBI taxonomy): domain Eukaryota; kingdom Viridiplantae; phylum Streptophyta; class Magnoliopsida; order Malpighiales; family Euphorbiaceae; genus Garcia; species Garcia nutans. Next base: position 6,280,918 of record CANTUV010000060.1, read on the forward strand.
GTGTTTAGGCGCAACGAGGGCACGTTTTCAGAGTTTGGGAGCAATGAGGGCTCATTTTTTGGAGTTCAAGTGCAACGAGGGTGCGTTTTTAGGAACTCAGACTCATTTTCAGAGTTTGGGCGCAATGATGGAGCATTTTTAAGAACTTGGGCCCAACGAGGGCATTTTTTCAAAGTTCAGGCACAACGATGACACTTTTTTGTTATGATATGCTTCAGTATTTGGAATACAAGGTTGATAGTTGCATGAATTGAAGGACTCTAGGCTGGAGTTGTTTCTTCCTTGTTTAGTATGTGCGGTCCAAAAATACAAGAAAGAAAATGTGAATTTTTTTTTGGACAATTAAAGGCCACTGAAAGTATTTTCTTAAGTTATTGATGTTCCAAGCTCTTGGTATCTGTTTGCCTGTTGTCATGCTAAGCTTGTAGGCTCCACCTTTAAGTATTTTAGATATGTTAAATGGTCCTTCCCAATTAGCTCCCAATTTACAAGGTCCTACGGTTCCATAAATAGAGATAGCTCTTTATAGGACGAGATCCCCTTTGCTGAACTGCTTATGGCAGACTCTTTTATTGTGGAAATTGGCTATCCGAGCTTTATAAGCTGCTGCTCTGATGCTTGCTTGATCGCGTTTGAATTTGAGTAGGTCTAGATTATATCTAGAGTGCATCTCTTATTCCCCTGAGAAATTAAAGGTTCTTGCTGATGGGAGCCTGATTTCTATAGGAATAACTGCCTAAGTGTCATAAGTCAAAGCATTCATATTTTCTCCTATGATTGTTCTCGAGGAGGTGCGGTATACCCACAAAATATTATACAATTCTTCTACCAATAGCCCTTTAGCTTCATCTAGTCTTTTCTTCAAGCCTGCCAAGATCATTCGATTAGTGACTTTGGTCTGATTGTTTGACTGAGGGTGGTAGACTGAGATGAACCTGCACAATATTCCTTGAATTGTCTATAGTCAAATTGCTTGCCATTGTCAGTGATGACCATGTGTGGGATGCCAAATTTGGTGATGATCTCTCTGTTAACAAATTTTATCACAGCAGCTAAGGTAATAGAAGCTAGGGGTTCAGTCTCTGCCCATTTAGTGAAATGGTCTACAACTACAAGCAAAAATTTTTGCTGAGCTGTGATTTGAGGGAAAGGGCCTAGGAATTCTAGACACCACTGAGCAAAGGGCCACGTGCTAGGAATTGGTTTTTGATCAGCCGCGGGCTGGTGTTGTAAGTTGGCATGCCTTTGGCACTTATCACACTTCTTGACTAGCTCTTTCACATCTTTCTCTATTGATGGCTAAAAATATCCAGGCATTAGTGCTTTTCGAGCCATCGCTCGGGCTCCCTCGTGAGCTCCACATATCCCTTCATGAATTTCTCTTGGCAAGTAGTTACCCTTTTCTTTAGATACACACCTACTCTATGGGTGAGAGAATAATCTGCTGTATAAGAAACCATCATGCAAAGAATATAAACTAGAGTTTTTGGTGATCTTTTTGGCCTCGACCGTATCTTCTGGTTGCTCATAGAACTTCAAGAACTTGTATATTGGAAGTCTCCACCCCTTAATGAGTTCTGTTGTCATTGCGGTAACAACTTCATAGCTCAGACATGAAATATACTCAGTCGGTATTCCATGCTCCTGAATCCCCTCCCTAGAGACCATAGCCTTAGCAAGTTGATCGGAGGGCTCGTTCTCGGCTCGAACTATCTGTTGGATTTCCTAAGAGCAGCCGTTCTTTGTCAAGGTGGACATGAGTTCTGCTATGTGGTCTTTGTACCACACCATACTTGGTTCTCTTACTTTATATTTTTCAGTCAACTGGTTGACCACTAGTTGGGAATCAGAGAGGATTTAAAGGGATTTCAGGCCGGACTTCTTGGGAGAGATTCAACCCTAAGCAGATGGCTTCATACTACACCACATTGTTAGAAGCCGCAAAATTAAGCCTAGCTGAGTGCTTAATAAGTATATTTCCTAGGCCTCTAAGAATGATCCCTACACCAGCCCCTTCACCACATGAAGCGCCATCTACATTGAGTATCCAGGCTTCTTTGGGGGCAGTCTCATTGGGTTGTTTAAATAATTTTGTCACAAAATCTGCTAGGATTTGTGCTTTCATGGCTCATATCTAATGTCGAAACGCCATAATTTTGTAACCCATTCTGTATGTCATTCGAAGGTCTCTGGCTGTTGAAGAATCTTCTTCAAACATGAATATATGCACATGGTAATAGTATGCGAGTCAAAATATGGAGAAGCCTTTCGGATGCAGAGTGTAAAGCTAATGCCAACTTTTCGAAAGGAGCATAGCGAAGCTTGGGGCCCTTTAATACCTGACTAGCATAGTAAATAAAAAAAATGTAGACTATTTTCCTCTCTGACTAGCACTGAACCAACCGCCGCAGGTGAAGCCCAGAGATACAAATACAGTATTTCTCCTTTGATGAGTCGGCTGAGCAAAAGGGGCGAGCTCAGAAATCTCTTCAATTCCTCAAAGGCTTGTTGACATTCATATGTCCACTGGAATTGCTTCAAATTCTTTAGAAGTCTATAAAATGGCAAACATCTCCGAGCTGAACACAAGATAAATCTCCATAGGGCCGTGACCCTCCCATTTAACTTCTGAACTTCCTTGATGTTTCTAGGTGGTTCCATCTCCATAACAAACTTGTATTTTCTCCGAATTAGCTTCGATGCCCCGCTCAAATATCATAAAGCCCAAGAATTTTTTCAACTAGACCCCGAATGCACATTTCTCAGTATTGAGCTTCATACTTTCATGCCTCAATGTCTGGAGGACGCCTGCGAGGTCCTGAGGATGTTTGGTTGGGGTCTTAGATTTGATAATCATATCATCCACATAAACTTTCACAGTTCGGCCTATTTGGTGTTGAAAGAGCTTGTTGACCAGCATCTGATAAGTGGCCCCTATGTTCTTTAGGCCAAATGGCATGACTTTATAATAGTAAGTGCCCCCTTCCTATTATGAAGGAAGTCTTGCTCTGATATTTGATTTTTAGCAGGATCTGATGATAGCTGGATGAGGCATCGATGAAGTTGTATTCTACATATCCGGTTGTTGAATCAACTAAATGGTTAATGTTGGGGAGGGGGTAGGAATCCTTGGGGTAGGCTTTTATTCAGGTTAGTGAAATCAACACACATACTCCACTTCCCATTAGGTTTCTTCACTAATACTATATTGGCCAACCACTAGGGAAATAAGATTTCTCTAATGAAGCCTACCTAGAGGAGTTTCTTGACCTCTTGCTCTGTAGCCAATTACCTTTCTGGCCCCAAGTTTCTTTTCTTTTTCCTCATCGGGGTCGCACTAGGGTCCATGTGGAGCTCGTATGTCGTAAGCTCGGGAGAGATGCCTTGAATATCGGTTGCCTTCCAAGTAAAAACATCTTGGTACTGTCTCAGTACTTGGGTTAAGGTGAGCTCTTTCTCTTGGCTACTAGAGCCCGCGACCTTGAGGGTTCTGTCAGCCTCGACCTGTATACTCTTTAGCATGTTAACTAGCTTGGGTCTAGCTTTCGAGCTGTCAGTTACATTTAACGAGTCAACAGGGAGCACCATATTGGCGTTCTTTAGGAGAACTGTGTAAGAATCCTGGGAAGCTTGTTGATCCCTTCTGAGCACTGCTACTCCCTGAAAGGTAGGGATTTTCATAACTAAACCCCTCATAGAGATAAAAGCATCCACTCCAGCTAACAACGGTTGATTGAAAATTACATTATAGGCAAAATCCATATTGACTACCATGAAGCAAGCTCGGCAATTGTGAATGGAAGAACCATCTCCTAGCTATAAGTCAAGCATTACTGAGCCGATTACTGGGATGTTGTGTCCGGACAGACCGACCAAAGGTGATGAGATGGTTTTTAAGATATTCTGAGAGAGGCCAAGCTTCTTATAGACATCAAGCCTTAACAGGTTAACGACGCTACCTCTATCCACCAAAATGCATTGTACAAGGTATTCTTGAATCACTGCCTAGACCACTAAAGCATCAGATTGTGGTCCTGTAATCTGGTGAGATTCTTTAGATCTGAAGGAGACGATTGCATCTCTCATGGTTGAGATCTTGGCTACCGAAAATACCCCTTTCCCTCTTCATTTTCGTGAAGTGCCCACTATGTCATAATGGTGTCCTCCTCCTATAACATGTATAACCTCTGCTGGAGCCTTTTTGGTGGGTTGAGATGACTCAACGTTAAGTTGTTCATTATCCTTGGAATTGAGTACAAACTACTTCAGCTGGCCCTCTAGAATTAGTAGTTCTATCTCCCATCGTAACCTGTTGCAGCCGTTGGTTTTATGACCATGGCCCCCTATGAAAGTCAGTATGAACTTTGGTCCCTATTAGGGTCCTCTCTCATGGGTCAAGGCCAGTTCATGTTAATATAATCTCTAAGGCAACGCAGGATATTAGCCTAAGAAGTTGCAAGCCATATGAAGTGTCCTGATGCTTCTAATACAAGTTAGGTCCCTATAAGACCTCGATGGATGGACAACTTTCCCGAACTGTTGTTATAGGGGAGCCATGAAGAACCCAGCCTATCAGACCTCGGGGGATCAGTTCTGGTGCGCTCTGACACCGTGTTGGCCGGCCGGGTGCTCTTATAAAGGGCCTGTGTTGGTTCTTCAAGGTGAGATGTACGGAGTTCCTTCCATGTTTTGACACTCTCATCCGATCGAATGTACTTATGAGCATGAGCCATGAGCTAAGGGAAATCCTGGGGTGGATTCCTACTCAAGGCCATTGAGAACTCAAAGCACTCTGTGTTCCTAATGAGCACCTCCAAAGCTAGCTCAAAATTGACTTTCGGGATCTTTCCCACCATGTTGTTGAACCTTGTGATATATTTCCACAATGTTTCTTTTGGTTTTTACACCAGTTTGAAAAGATCTGTCGATGTTCTTCTGAGGTCAATACACCACAAACTTGTTGATAATAGCTCAGTGAACTACTTAAAGTTAGTGATAGAGTGTGGCTCAAAGTTCTTTTACCATAGTTGCGCATTACCCGTTAGGGCTTTGGGGAATAACTTGTATAAGGCAGAGTCTTGCTTTGTGTGGATGAGGACCGTGTTGAAGAAGGAGTCTACATGCTCTTGGGGATCGGTTAACCCATCATACTCTGCCAGCTTAGGTATGCGAAAGTTCGGGTAAACTTTCTCTAAGATCTCTTTTGATAAGGAGGAGTTGAAGGTGGCTTTATATTGCAAGGTGGGTCCCCAGTGCATCATTTTCAGCTTTTCTTCCACCAAAGTATTGGCATCATCTGCAGTCATTATGATGTTTTTTCCTTTGGGCTCCGCTGGGGTTGTGGTTGAGTAAGTTTATGACTAGGATTTGGAATGCTTAGGGGAGTAGAGTCTCCTTCTGGCTGGCCTGACCCCCTAACAATTGGAGCTTTTCTTCTGACTGGTTTGAGTGGTTGAAGGTAGGTGGTGGTGTTGGTTGGCAATGCTCTTTAGGAGGTGGTGTCTGTGTTTGTCGGCTTTGCGATTTAAGGGTCATAATGAATTCCCTAAGGGTGGCAGCGAGATCTTGAGCTGCCTGGGTTATTAAGTTTAAAGACTGTAACATATTCGCTGTCGTGAGGGCTAACAGAGCAAAGGGGATTAAGGGGCCTGAAGGTGTCATTTATGTATTATGGATGATTGTTGAAGGTCCTGGGGCTAAGGTATGAATTGGGTGGGGGGGTTGGATTGTTAGAGGTATTTTTGGCCGTTTGATCCTGGGGCGTACATGAAGGTGGTGGTGTGCTATTTTTTGGGTTATAAGTTTTGTTTTCTTAATTATGGGTCGGATTGGGAGACCTGTCATCCATGACTTAGGGATTAGTCAGTCCACGCTCACCGCACCACTGATGATGGAGTGGAATGGAGGACTCCGAGTAGTTCGGGTTCGGCTGTTAATGGTCTTCTCACCTGCAAAACAGAGGAATGGATAAGGCTCCAATGGGGAGGCTTCAGTAATTGTGTTATTTATGGTAAGAAGAACTTTCTAGTGGTTCGGGGAGAGAAGAAGAAAGACCTTACTTGTAGGGGGCTTACCTTTATTTATAACTAGTACCTGGCGGGCAATTCCAATATGTGTCAGCGAATATTGGGAATGTCTAGATTATGCGTCTGCCATGTCTGAGTGGTGCGCATGCCATCTGCATGGGGCACCCGACATATTGGAATAGTGCGCTTGCCGTCAGTATGGGACGCCTGCCACGTCGAAGTAATGCTGTGTTAGTGTGGTTCGCCTGCCGTGTCATAACATGTCTACAGAGCTCGGTTGGATAGCAATGTTCGGGGCCGAGGTTCAGTGTATTGTGCGAGCTGAGCCCTTGATCCCTTATGTCCCTGATGTATGATTAGTGGCAAAGCTCGGTGATCATGGATAGCACCAATATGATTAAATCAAAACGCATTTGTTAAGATTTTCTTTTTCTTTCAAAAAGTTAAGGTTAGTATTATTAGTTTTATTTGTATATAAACTTTATGTTTTTGATATAGTTAAATGCATTATTACTTTTTTATAAGATTAAAAAATGGTTGATGGGACTAATTAAAGAAAGGCTTATTTTATAATTTATTTACAAAATTTAAGTTTAAAATTAAATTCTCTTAAGATGAAAGAAACTCTTCATATTGAATATTTGAAATTATATCGAGGTTATAAAATATTTACATTTTAAAGTTAGGTAATATATGCTTGACATTTTTTATAAAATATATGATATGCTATTATATATATATATATATTTGATATATATTTTATACGTTATTTATTATATAAATAATTATATTCATGTGTTTATATCATATCACTGTGATGTTTTATATTTATAAAAATATAGTTTTGTTGTTGGGGATACTTCAGCATCAAACAATAATTAAATTTTTTCTAATTACTTCTAGAGATTTTTTAGTGAAATTTTCTGCTTTGCTCATTAAAAGAATTCAATCTAATTTATTTCCCCTTAGACACAACATCAGAAAATTGCACTGAAAAAAATAAAAAATTATTACTACTTCCATCCCATTTAAATTATCGCTTTTATAAAAAAAATTATCTCATTTATATTGTCATTTTATAAAATCAATAAAAATTAATTAATTTTTTAATTATATCATAATTATTTTTTTTAATTATATCCTTATTATTAATAAGTTAATTAAATTTTAAAAAAATTATAATGGTAAATCTTCTGCCTTCTGGCACGTTGGCTTTCTACTCTGTAGCACGTCTTGGTTTTTTATGTTTACGTTGGATTAGGGTTGCGTGATTTACTACCTATAGGGACGAGAATGGCGAATATATCTATTCAAGAGGTAGATGATGCAGAGTGGCAGGTTGGAGTTGAGAGGGGTTTGGTTAATCAAACATATGATTTTTGTCTAGTAGGGGGATTCCTGACATCGAGTGTGGTTTAATTCGAGGCTATGGGCAACACTTTGGCAAATCTCTAGCATCCCATAGGAGGTGTGAGTATTACAGAAACTGGGACGAAGACGTTTTTGTTTCGGTTCTATCATGAGGTGGATGTTAAACCGGTGAATGGAGGGGGACATTGGACTTTTAATAATCATTTGTTGGTTCTACATAGATTGATGTATGGTGATGACCGGACAATTGTGCCTATAAATCATACCGGTTTTTGGGTGCAAGTCCATAATCTATCTGTTGGACTTTTCTCCGAATAGATGGCTACCCATCTTGGGAATTTAATGGATTTACTGCCAAAAGAGTCTCTTGCTGAGTTCTAGATTATTGCTTGGGGAATTTGGAATCAAAGAAATGCTATCATTTGGAATTCTAGGTCTCCACATGCTTCTTTTGTTTATAATAATGTTTTGTCTTATTACAAGGACTAGCAAGAGATCCACCAAGTCGTGCGGTCAGATTGGCTCCTAGTACTAGGTCTCCATGTTTTTCACGGGCCCACATTTTGGAGAGTGATCTTTGCTGGTGGAGGTTGGTTGATGCAACTTGTTTTCCTCAAAGTAACAGGTGCAGCTTTGGTATTATTTTCCGCAGGACTGATGGCTCGTTCCTGCATGCATTGTCAGGCTGTATTAGTGGATGTTTATTACCAAGTATTATCGAAGTTGTGGCCATAAGACAAGCAATTGCATAGGTTGTTTTGAATTTACTGGGTGAAGATGTTATTGTTACAAATACCCATCAGGTAGCAAAAGCACTATCCTCGACCATAGTTGATAAGTCTGAGTTTGGTAAGGTTATTCAAGAGGCTTCTCTATTATTATGTTCATGAAACAATGTTTCTATTAAATGGTTCAGAAGCAAGATAATGTAAAAGCTCATTTCTTGGCAAGATGTTCTATTTTGTGTTCTAGTCTCCGGTCTTGAAATCATATTCCACTTTGTATTGCTGATTTCTTCTAATAAAATGTTATCATTCCTTCAAAAAAATAAGTTAATTAATGAAGTGAAAATAAAATATTTTTAATATTTATGAATTAGTGACATTTTAATTCATTCAAAATAATTTTATGAGAATTTAATAATTTTTTTAATACATGCACATAATCTGAAGGCGACAATTTAAACAGAACGGAGATAAAATATTGTAAAGTATAATCTGGCTGCCTTGCAGAATTGTACAATATAATCCAAATTTCATGAATGAAACAATTTGTTTGATTAAGAATGCCAATGTCCTGGCCCAAAAAAAAAAAGTGTCAATGTCTGCAAAGATTCCAAGTTAGAAACGCAAGTAGAACAAAAAATGTCACGTTCTTGCTAGGTTGATGGAATTTGATGGTAATTATGAGCCCTTCAACAAAGCACTGACGCTTTTCTGCCGAATTCTTTTTCTCCAACTCTATTCTGGTTCCATTGCTTGCCCATGGAAGAATTGGTGTTCACCTGATTTGAGAGAGAAAAAGAGAAGGTATCTAAAGCAATTCGCACAACTAAATCACCAAGCTAATGCTGATTGGATCTGCAGATAACTTTCAGCAAACCCAATCAATTAATCTTTACAATACGGAGATTTAACTCATTTGTATGCTATCAATAACACTAAATTTTTTCCCAAGCACCTAGGCGATGTAAAGAGCATGAATAGAACATGAGATAATAGACAGGATAATGAAATGTTACTAAGAACGCAATGGCTATAATAGGCAAATTTGCCATCTCCAAGACAACCAGACAGGTATCTCATGTATGCATGTAATTCATTACCACTTTCACCATCAGATGCATCTGCAATCCTCGCAATGGCCTCAACTAATGCCTGTTCATGCTCCTGCATCATGGAAAATGTTGTGCGTAATCTACAGGCAGTTAGGAGAGAAAAGTAAACACCCAACAAAACACACCAATGGTCTTACTCGTAGCATATTTTTTGCCTTCTCAAGCTCAAGGGGATCAGGATGGCTCAAAGCAAAAACCCTCTCCACCTGTTACATGAATGTTCCAGTAGCAAAAGATGAAACAAACTGACAAGCGACAACATTTCACGTGAAACCAATTCCACACTGTCATGCATACCTCCTGGACTAGCGTATCCGTGTTGAATAATTCAATTTCATCAGAAACTTTCATAGCAAAACCATTCTGTTTTGGCGGAAATTCTCGCTTGGATTGACCCTTTATGGATCCCCTTCCCCTTCCAACAATCGGATAACCACCATGGCTTGCAGATTTCCTAATTCCACGGCCTGGCCCACTATGGATACCACAAACAGGAATTCCCTGATCCTCACCTTCCCATCTGATATCTTCCGAAGATATCTGTAAAAAGAAGGATACAAACATTTTCCTCTTTAGAATGCTTTCACCTACAAAAAAAAAAAATTGGAGCCCTTATATAGAAAAGAAAGCTAACATAAGTCTCGCCACTGAAGTTTTTACTCAAACCATGAATGATAAACAGGGAAAAGTTTGGCAAGGAATTTGGGGTGAGGGTGGGGCCAAAAAAAATGTAACCAGTCCATGCAGTATTAAGTGCACATTCCAAAATCTAGTTCAGTAACATGACTAGGTTAATAGAAAGCAGCTCTGCGTCATGATAATATAATTTAAGCATCTTTTGGCCATCCTGGTACTTGTAACTCTCCCTCCATCTTGTAAAGTTTAGACAGGGAAAGCGGACGAACCACTACAAATTGCATGATACATAATGGTTATTTACTGCAAGTTCTTCAGCAATGCCAATTAAAACTGTGTGGAACAATTACACTTCTAGAACTTATCATTGGACTGTGCTTTATCATTCATCAGTGATTTAAATCACACCAATGGACTCCAAACTCAGAAATTTTCAACTACTACTGAAACTAATTCAGTAACCTATATGGCCATCCTAATGTCCTAAATTTCTTTAATCATGATCTTATCAGTTTTCATAGTTTCTTCACCACAGAAGTATATTTTTCCAGCAATCCTTCCCCAACCCAAACCATGATCAAAGTTTGTTCAGGACAAATATCCTTCTTTTACAGGGAAAAAATTGCAAATATAATGCTGCAATCACCACAATTAAATTTAAACTTAAAAGGAACACATATTATCTCTGTTTATACTGAAAAAAAAATCCTGCTACATTATGAAGTTTCACATTGCAGTCGACCTATATGAACATAATGGCAATTAATGTTTATTGGACCCTACTTTGAAACTAAGATATGGAATACTCTTTAGAATGATTAAATGATTCTTTCCATTTCAATCCATAACTACAAGTAAATTTATGGGCTGTTAGGTATTTTTTGGATATTGTTTCTCTATGCTTTGTATCATGAAAAATGGGTTGATAAATTCAAGAAAAACTACACATTATGATTTTCCATTATTGTGGCAACTACTTATTTTTGTTTTCAAACACCAACACAACAATTAAGCCTTAATAACAAGCTTGAAAGACAGTCCGTTTATTCCATTCCGTTGAGTTTTGAGTTATTTCTTTAGAAAGATTTAGCCCATCTAAAATTTTCCTTATCATCTGTTCCCATATAATCTTGGATCTTTTCCCCTTCCTCTCTTATCCTTTTCCATTTTAAGTGCTCTAATTCCCTCACAATGGCTCTAGAAATCTATAACATGCATGACCAAACCACCTTTATCTTCCTTCTGTCAGTTTTTCGTAATAGATCAAACACCAAATAAACAAATAAATATATTTGAATAATATAGTTCTCTGTTATAATTAAGAAACAAAAACCAAAAAAACAACAATACCAGACAGACAAGCCCTAAGTTTTTCTTCTTCTAATCCCTCACATCCAGCCATCAAGTTTTACTTCTTACATTCCTATAGTGGTTTTGTTGTTCAAATTATAGTTCTTTTTCTATTATTTTTGTTCTTTCAGAGGAGCTACAACAATGTAGTCTTTGATTCACTGTGAGGAGAAATTATTTGAATCAAACCGTCATTAGAAACAGAGGTTCATGTTACTCCAAAATAAGAGGATGGTTTTGATATAACCTATAGCAAAATTTAAATTAATATTCATAACCCAATGAAATTATGAATACAAAGAAGAAATGCAGTCATTTTCTGTCTTAAACTCATTAACAAAGACAAAAGTAAATATTCCTCCAAATGGCATGCAGTTCTAACAGGCCAATTAGCTCAATCACAAAAGCCCATGGGGTCCAACCAACCTCACTTGCATGGGCAATTCATAGCTATCAAGTTCTAGTAGTAAAATGGAAGGGTGTGGACAATTTGCTAGTATATGGGAAAAAAAACCTTGCCAATTATATTAATTCTCAACAATTGTGCTTATGAACAAACTTTTCAAATGTTTGCAGCATAAAAGTGACAACAAATGAAACTGAAAAGTCAAAAATGAATATTTTCGCTCATGAAAAATACCATAAAATTACCTCTTGGAGATTAACCCATTCCCATGTTTCATGCTTCGTATGCATATCATAGACTAGAGCATGCCGGCCCTACATATTAATAAATCAAGTGACTAAGACTGATTAATAATCCTCAACAAAAGACCATAGATTACACACGGTATTAAATAGTCAACATAACAGAAATAATAGGAGGGGAGGATAGAGCAGCAAATGTAAAAAAGTAGTTTTTTTAAATAAAAAAAAAGAAATAGACATAGTTTTACATGATCAACAAAGTGGAAAATGATTAATCGCGACCTCACCAAAAAAAAAAGTAATTAATAGCAAGATCTCATATTTAAGCCCTGAACTTTTTGGCTTTAACTATTGAACTGTCTTCAAGCATATCATATTAGCCCCTTTAAGTGCCAATTTAACAGCAAAGAATAAAAAAATGCAAACAAGCATATGAAGTCATATAGAAATTGAACATAAAACCACAATAACAAAGCCCAGGAAGTTAGTTGGGCACCCTCTTCTGTTTCTTACTTTACTTCTATTCTTCTTCTCTTTAATCTTCTTCCTTTTGTCTGATAAATCTCCACAAAACCACAAATTTTCCACAATCACCATGACATGGTTTTACCTCTTCAGACCATCTTCAATCACCAAACTCAATCCCAACCATCCAGTCACCAAGTTAATCTTACTTTCACAATCTGACTGGTAGCAATCCCTCATTTTCACCTCTGATTCTCTCCACTTCACAGATTCCATCCACTACCTAAACACCACCATGTTTTCATGGCTTCACTGCCTTTCTTACCTAAAAAAGGCAGATAAGATTTATGGGAATCTAAAGAAAATAGTGAGAAGTAAAATTTTTTATTGTAGTCTTGAAATCATGCGCTCAATCTCTGAGGATTGAGTGTCATGCTCACAAGATGGTTCTCAGATGCCCATGTATGTCTGGTTATGTATGGCAATGGCTCTGCTTCAAGTTTTTCTGAAAATGTATTTTCATTAAAAAGTAAAAATTGTTTACATATCATCCATGTACAATTTTTCTATATCAGGTTACACAAATCCCTCACACTTGCAAAACATGTTTAAAATCAGTCAAGTTGGTGCTCAATAAAGATACGTAGAACAGGGCCCAATGTAAGACATATTAAGTTGAAGGGCCGAACAGCCAAAAGCCAAAAATTTCAGGTGTAACACCTTAAAAACATTGAACATTCAAATTAATAATTCACAACTAGTGGATAACTCCAGTGATCTAAAAGTGAGACAAATCACAACTCAAAAAATATGCCCAAATTATCTTTCATAAATTAGAGTGCCTTGGATCTTGATCTCCCATCCAGATGGGTCCCAAAAAGAACTAAAATGTTTACCATTTAAATCCTTAAACACACCTCAGCAGGATTGTAATCAGTTATGACAGCCTCATAAAAGCTGTTGTCCTCAGGCCACCTTGTCCAAACTTTCCTTCCAATTAATGGATTTGAAGTGGTACCTTCAGCAGGTTCATTTGGTGCAAGAGCACCAGAAGCACTATGGCTAACATAGTGATGATTTCCAGCAGGACTTGTAGAAGGATACTGCATATACTTCATGGATGATAACGCAGGCATTGGTTGACCCTGCAAAAGAGAGGGAAAGAAAGAGCAAATCCCAATGGAGGTCAAGCTAAAATTTAATTTTACTCTTTCTATTAAAAATAATCAGCATGGTGAACTAGGCTTCAAGTTGAACATCAAATTGCAGTTCATAAGATAGTTACATGGACAGAGCTGCTGATAGAATTATAAAGCAAGACCTGCTAAAAACAGAAGATACCAATGGCTAGATATACTGATAGAGACAATAAAACCAGTTGACACCACAAAAATAGATAAATACTAGAGAAGATACCGTTTGGGATGTTTTTTGTTTTTTGCGGGAGCCTGAACCACTAGGACTGGGTACAACATCATGAACTGGTTGTGACACACTGCTCCGGGCAGCTTGGTGTCCACATGCCTGTCTCCACTCCCTGTCAGTGTTTCCAGCGCATAAGGCATTTTACACAGTCTAGTGATCCTCAAACCATAGCTGATTCAAAAAGATTCAAACCTGATCCTTTTAATGATCTCATCTCCATTAACTCTGGTCAGAAGCTCTCTGTGTTGATCATCTGATACTCTGAGCTCCTTCCTGAGCTCTGTTATTAAACCTTCCTTCTCCTGAATAAGAGACAAGACAGAGCATTTAAAATGGTCGAGCAAAATTTAACTATACAGAGACGTACAAACAAAGAGAAAATTACCCAAGAAATGGCATCAGACTGAGCCTTAAAAGCACGCAGTACAGCACTGTAAGCTTCTTGCTCAAGCTGACGAATTTGAGCCTCCATGTCAGTATGCTTCCTAAGATATGTGGCAGAACCTACAGCAGATCTTCCATTTCCTATAATTCTTTCTCCCTTTGGAATTGTACTTGGATGTGATGGAGGTAGATCATCATCAGTACCTGCAGTTTTTGGAGACATCATGGCAAGGAGCAACGTAAAAGAAAAGATTTATAAAGATCTTATTATGATGTTATTGTAAATTTAAAACCAAACAGTGTCCATGTTTTAAGATTTTTATTAACACTTACAAGATATGAATGAAGATTGAAGATCACTCAGTTCCGTTATGGCTTCACAAACTCTATTTCCAAAATTGTGTGATTAAAACAATGATTGAGATAATAAAAACTTAGTTCTATTCTCCAAATGAAAGAGAACAAGCAACTGTAAAAGTTTTAAGTGATTGCAATTGCAAAAAGTCAAAACAGAAGTTTTAAGCACGTGTATGATTCATCCTTCCATAACTCCAGAAGGGTCCTTTCAAAGACTAGTACAGAATTCAATAGAGAATACAAAATTATTTTGCTCAAACTATTGGACAAAAAGGGGCAAAATTTTGACATTTTAAACAAGTTAGGGTGCAAAAATAATAACATGCTACTGAAAAACATGCTCACATAAAAAGGGAGCTCATACAACAATCAAAATTTTTTCTGTTGATTCCCCCCATTACCCCTTCTCCTTTTTAGTGCTGGATTTAATAAGATAAGATAAGCTACTCTTTACTTCTTTCAAGATCCACAGAAATTTTCTCTTTATTGAAAAGGAAATGAATGAATACATAAAATAAAGGAGTTTATCTAATAATCACACCGAAGATAGGATTCCATGTTACGATTCCTTGACTTCTACGCCTGTAATAAGTCTATAATCAAACTCATATGATCAAAGCTCACACTGTGTTGTTTTGAACATCGTTCAAATTTTTGAACTTCTGAAATGACTTGCTTTCATGCTTATTTCCTTTTATTATTTCTTATAAGAAACTAGATTCCTCCATATTCTATTCATGTTCAGTTACACTGCAACAGTATGTTAATCGGCATTCCCATGTTTCCACCAGAACTTCAACCATATACAATGAATCCAACTATAAACAATTAGTCCTAGCAACATAGCCAGCTCGGAGTGTTTGAACAATGGCACCCATTTGAATAGATCAACCACAATGATGTATAGCGAAAAGGAAAAGACTTACCTATGCCTTGCGTATATACTAAATATAATAGGAAAATTATATGCAGGTGTAAAGAAGGTAGTGGCATTTTTACACTTAAAACAAATAATGGGCACATTCGCAATAAAATTTTAAAATACTAATCCTAGCTGAAAAAAGGACTTCATTGCTTCTTACTCCTGTTCTTAATCAGATGTTAAAATTAAGAAAGAGCAGTACCTTCATGCCCTATAAGGTAATAACAGAATCAACGCTCATCAAACTAATAAATATTTACTCAAATTGTCCAAAGCAAGATAATACAAATTCCAATCCAAAAGCCAAGTGAAAGCCTTTTGTTTTTCCTCCTTAATCAATCATTGTCTATATGCACCAGTAATTCAAATAAATTTTAAACTGCAAAAAAGAACTAGATAATACATTACGCCAAATATAAAGAAGCAAAACAGCAAGTGAAATAAACCCAGAACAAGCTCTAACAGTAACTGCATTCTACAAATCAATCCCACTCAATGCCAGACCTAAAAGTAAAAAATGACAGCTTTACATTTACCATTCAAAACCCAAAACCCTAACTCCTCAGAAAAGAAAACCTAATTCCCAAAAACCAAAAAAGCTCAGTCCAATTACTAACCCTCTAAAAACAACAATGCCCAATTAATTCCAACAAAACAAAACCCTAAGCCTCAAAACCAATCCTCACAATTACAGCGATTCAATAACCAAGAAACAAACTTTTCTATCATATACAATATGAAAACAAATAAATGAATGAAAAACTAACAAAAAGAAAAAAGAAAACATACCACTACTATCTGAAACTTCATAGTCCATAACAAGGCTGCTCTATTTCTAAAGCATTGCAATTGCCAAAAATGGAGCCACAGAGATATATGGATACAGATATAGATAGAGAAAAAAAGACAGGAAAAAGGAAAGGGTTTTATGAAAAAAGGATATACGGTATCTTTGTATATGTGAGAAAGCAGAAGGCTTTGCAGAGAGGAAAATAATCGGTCGGACGGAGCGAGGGAGAGGAGGGACTTTGGACTTGAAAACTCTCTTCTTGAATTTCTGGTTATATTTTATTGGAAATGGGAACCTCGTAGCTATATATAGAAAAACATCAAATCGGGTGGACCCAATGCACGAGGATGCCATGTTGGATTCTAACCTTATTGCCCTCGTACTGTGTCTGGTTGACTTAAACATGGCTTGTACACAAATTGAAACTCAAACCAAAAAAGCACTATTCCAGTCCAGACTATTCATTCTACAACCAAGTTAAATATATCTTCTCTTAATCTAATTTATGCAACTTATAACCTATGTTATATATATATATATATATTTATATAAATTGAGGAAAGAAAAGAATTTTAGGCTGCCAACATAAACAGAGAAAAATATATAATTATAATTTCTTTAAATTTATCATCTTAAAAATTAAAATTAAAAAGGTAAGAATTCAAAAGGACAAAATTAAAATTTAAAAGCTAATAATTTAAAAAGATAATAAATAATTAAATATTATTTTTTTATCATTTAGAAAATATTATTAATTAAAACAACAATAATTAATGAGTGAGAATTTTAAAAATTAAGAACTTTTGATTATAAATATATAGACATCTGAATAAAAAAATTTTCAATTCAAAAATTTTTTTATGCAATAGTAATTAGATCGAATTAAAAGAAAATATTTAAATTTTTCTTTGATGTTCTTTTTAAGGCAATTTATTCTACTCATACTAAAGTGTCCAAGTAATCTCTTTTTTAGTGGGACAAATTAAATATTTATATATAATAAATAAGTGATAAAAATTAATTCAACAAAGTTTATCAATATCATTAGGGTTGTTATATATATTATGTGAGTAAGTAATTATCTTAAATCTACTATATCTTAAATCTACTATATCAAATATGTATTGAGTTTATTATGAAATATATAGTATAATAATCTTTTCAATTCTTTAAAATTAAATACTTATATAGTTTCTTAAATTTTACTAGTTTATCTTCTGAACTTTTAATTTAACTATATAACCCTTTGAAGTTATATTTTTCTTAACTTATAAATATAAATTCGACGAATTATGTTTTTCTTAACTTATAACACATTTTTTCTTTCTCTAAATCATTTTTTTTGCCTAAAATCTAATTCTTAAAATCAACAAAAACTTATTTATAAGTTAATATTTTAGACGGAAAAGATTTAGAGAAATAAAAAAATATTTTTATAAGTTAAAAAAAAATACGATTCAATGTGACTCAAAAATATTAAAAAACTACAAAAAAGATACAGAATTACAAAAAAGAAATAAAACCTCATTTGTCAAGAGAGAGACACTCTCCCTCCTTGAAGATAAAATGGACTATAATATTTAATCCAAGTGTTATTTTTTTCATCAAACAAACTCAATAAAATTAGGTAGTGGGAAGCTTAGGAGCTATTTATTTATAAAAAAAAAAAACAAATCCAATTTTCCAGAAAATCTTTTAAATGAAAATGAAAAATAAAATTTGTTATTTAGTTAAAAATATTTTTTATTTAGAAAATTTAAAAATAATTTTCTGTATTTATTAGCTAATAGTTGAATTTTTAAAAAACTACTTTTAGTTGTTTTATTAATGGAAAACACGTTTTTGAAAAAAAAAATAGGAGTTTGTTTCCTAATTGAATTATTATAGATTCCTTTTTATTTTTTATTTTTAATATTTATTTTTATTTGAAAAAAAGTTAGAGAATAAAAATTTGAAAAATTAGAAAACAAAAAAGAAAACTAGAAAATGGAAATGGAAAATGTTTTTTACAACTAAGCAACCCCCTTATGCTTATGTTTTATGAAGGAAAGATTACAAATTTATTTTAGGATTTAGTTAAATATTAAGCCTAGTTGAAAAGCCATTAGTTTTGTGCTGAAAATTATAGTTCCTTGGTTGAATGAAATTACGATAATTGTCAAAAAAAATTTAGCCAACTAGATAAAACTCTGATAGGTAGCATAAATTTAGAGATAAATAATACTTTTTATGTATTAAAATTTATTTAATTCATTTATATTTTATTTATTGACTATATAATATTTTTTATTTATTAAATAGCTATAAGATAACAGATGTTAATTTCTTGAAAATTGAAGGATTTAAATAGTAGTTAGATTTAGAGAATTATGTGCTCAGTTAAGTTCAAAATTAATTCAATGGTCAATGTATATCTTTACGAAAATTTGAGGGTTTATTTATATTTTCTCCCATAAATAAATAAACTATTTAATAGTGATGATACATCACAGACTATCGAGCTCTCCTCCAGAGATCGATGTCCAGTCATCTCCATGACCGGGCTTTCAACAGTATGCAGATTTCAATTTCGGGTACTATCAGTTCCACCGAGTTCCAGATACTCAGCAGACAATATATTTAAAAATTATACTGATATGGGTCAGACATTGTCCCCTCCCCCATCGCATCAACTATAAATAGGGGGATTAACTCCTACAGATAAATGATACTTACTATCTCACTATTACTTTCTTTTATTCAGAGCAATCGATCTCTGACTTAGGTATCAGAGTCTCCCCTATGGAGCCTGGTCCTCTTTTTCTTTTGTCTTATAGATAGGAGAGTATCAGCGGTAGCAGTACCCAAGCCAGAGCTCAAAGAGCTAAAAGCACCCCAGCATCTAATAGAAAAAAAAAATCATGTTAAAGTCTCCGTTTAATCAAGGATTTAAATAGTTTATTTTGTAAAAAATGTGTATGATTAAGCCAAAAAAAAATTAAATGTCAACTTGTATTTGTGCAAAAACTACAGGAAGCTTATATGCACCTTTTAAAAAAATCATCTTTGAATAGTAAACTTTTTTTTTTCAAATTTAAAATATATTTTAAAGGTTTAATGAATGAAACTATGATAAACTCAATAATCTCATAATGATTTGCTTCTTTAAAAATAATATATTTTTTAAATTCCATAACTTGAAATCCACATAAGGAAAATAATATATTTAATAACTTGAAGTCCACGTATTTTTATAATTATATTTTTTAAAATTCCATTTCAATTTTTAAATGAATCATACTTGAAAATAATTTTTATATACAAATGTCATATTATATATTTATTTTAAATAAGTTATTATTATATGTACGAGAAAAATTAAGTTATTTTTATTTAGCCTTTCAAAATAAAATAATATTGATATTAATTGTCTAAAAGAAAAAAAAAAGATAAAATTCGGTAGAAATTTTTTTACCATTGTTGTGGCTCGATTCATAAAGTATGATTTAAAAAAAGATATATAAAAATAAAGAACAATTATTTCTATATAGAGTCTCTATACCCAGCGGCGAAGGGAAGGGGGGGGGGGGGGACGGTAGGGCACGTGCCCTACCGGCGACCGGCGAGTCCCTTGGTCGACGAGAGAGGGTGCCCCACCGACCGGCGAGTCTTCCTTCTAGAGTGCCTAGCCAGGCGGCGATGAAGATTGGGCCTGGGGAGCCGAAGTCTAAAGGAGGAAGAAGTCATGTCTATGGGAAATTATAATTATTGTAGTTTATTGTAGTTATCAATAGGAGCCATTTCATGTCTATGGGAAATGGATGAATGGGTGGTTTATGTGGAAATGTCTATATTGTAGGGGAAGCTCTGCCGGATTTTCAATGAAACATGGAATGACATCAGTCGGTGGTGCCCTCCAAGGTACGGATCCTCCCTCCGCCACTGTCTATACCTATGGTTGTTTTCATTATTATAATAATTTTGAAAAGCTCTTACAACAATAGTTGAAGGAACTTAGAAGACATAAATTAATAAGATCAATGACGCACAATTTGACAATTGCAAGATCTATTATTAGATGTTAAAGTTTGACATATGCAATTCTTTGGCATACTGCTTGCTCCATATTTTTCCAAAAAGTTGAGTAAACATTGGCTACTTCCATTGTTTCTACAAGCCCCTCCTACAAATGTATCTTTCTTAGGGCACCATTTTATATATGCATAAACAAAATTAAAAAAATAAAACATATATTTATTAGTTTCACGCAGCTTTTATATATAATACTAGCCTATAACATGCGCGTTGCAATGAGATTTATTTATTTTTTAAAAATATTTTTATTTTAAAATATTATATTATATTTTATGTTTTTATATAAAAAATATTGTTTGTGATTAAAAAAAATTAACCAATAATATAAACATTAGATATAGAGACATGAAATGAATACACACATCTTAAAACTATGATCAAACTCTAATCTCTTTATAATCACCAAACTCAATAAATAAAACTCAAATTTTTTTTTTTAAAAAATCAACTTGCAAGAGGGCAAAAAAGAGAGATTCTCAACCTTCTTTCCCTTTCTCCGCTTACAATAGAGAGAGAGAGAATAATTTGTAAATTTTATAAAAAAAATTAAAATTTATAAAAAAACAAACTAACTCTCATTAAAATCTCTAATTTTATTTTCTCTCAAGCTGTTCTCTCTCTACAAAAAATAAATTGCTCAAAAATAAATTTATATAAATTAAACTCTCAAATTCAACATGCAACAAAAAAAATGAAGAAGAAAAAAAATTCACAATCTAATGATAAAAATATTATATTAATTGAAATAAAATAAAGTAAATGAAAGTGAATAAAAGTGAGTAAAAAAAAGAGATAAAAAATTAGTGAATCCTATAAAACAAAAATGAAAGGAATTTATTATGAAAAATAATATTTTAATTCCAATAGCTTAATTTTTAATTTATTATCTAAACCAAATTCAATTTTTAAAAAGAAAAATAAAATTTATGAGTATTTATTTGTTTTCTTGATATAATCAACAAAAAACATTCACCACAAAAAAGATTAATAAATTGGCAAAAAAAAAAAAGAATGCATGTCCAGCTTAATTTGTTGGACATTTTAAAATTTAAAATTATTCTATTAGAAATAGTTAATATTTCAAATACTCAAGAGCTCAAAATTATAATTATATTTTGAGCACAATAACTTATAAAGACTAAAATGCCCTTAAATAAAATATCAAACGGTGTCATTTTCTTTATATGTTCTTTTAAAAAAAAGACTATTTTTGCAATTTTAATTTCACTCACTATCAGATGGGCACATTGAATAATATAAAAATTAAAATACTCAAAATTAAATCTATATAAATTAAACTCTCAAATTAAACATGCAATAAAAAAAATAAAGAAGGAAAAAATTCACAATCTAATAATAAAAATATCTTCTTAATTGATAAAAAATAAAGTAAATGAAAGTGAATAAAATGAGTTACAAAAAAAAGAGAAAAAAAATCAATGAATCCTAGAAAATAGAAATAAAAGGAATTTATTATAAAAATATTATTTTTAATTCAAATAGCTTAATTTTTAATGTATTATCTAAACTAAAATCAATTTTTAAAAAGAAAAATAAAATTTATGGGTATTTATTTGTTCCCTTGATAACATAAATAAAAAATATACACTATCAAAGAAGCTCAACAAATTGGCCAAAAAAAATACACATCTAGCTTAATTTGTTGGATATTTTGAATTCCAAAATTACCTTATTAGAAATAGCTAATATTTTTAAGATTCAAGAGTTCAAAATTGTAATTATATTAGAAGCACAACAATATATAAAGACTAAAATGCCTAAGTAAATTATCAAACAACGTCATTTTCTTTATATGTTTTTGAAAAAGAAATATCCATTTTAGTAATTTTGATTTCACTCATTATCAGGGAGGCTATTAAACAGTATAAAGACTTAAATGCCCTTTAAAAAGTAGAAAAAAAAGGTTCTATTTCGGTAATTTTTATTTCACCAATTGTTTGTAGGTCCAACTTAATAGTATAAAAACTAAAATACCCTTTAAAAAGTCATAACTTTATCTTAAAATTAATAACTCAAAGGGTAAGACCGTAATTTTATAAAAGTCAAATTAATTAAACTGTTACTATTCCTAAAAAATAAGCTTTTTATTCTTATGTTATGATAAATATTCGGTTAGAAATTAATTTTTAGTGCAATTAAATTGAGAAGTTTATACATACGCTGAGGCATAACACAGTGACAATTGAATTTTTCCTACAAATATTCAAGTTAGATTTTCTCTCTCAATATTATAATAATAAAAGAATTGAAAATTTTATGTCATTTGTCACATCCATAATTCAAATAATGTGAAAAGATTTACAATTCATAGCAAAAAATAATACAAAAACACCAAACTATTTATAATTTTTTTTCTTATTCTATTGTTAGAGAAAAACTTCTATTCATATATTAATATGATAATAAGACAAATAAGAATAATAAATATGAAATTTTACTTTAATTATATATTGATGAAATCAATAGCATCACACAGAAAACAAAGATAAATGTTGTTGATTTCGTCATTTTTTCTTCTAATTTTATGATATTGTTGTAATATTTACATTGCTTGAGCATTAAATTTAAATTTATAGCCATTTGAAAAAAAAAAGTATAATTTTGGATATTTTTGCATTATAGGCATCTAAATATGAAATTAATGACTTTCCTTTTTGGAAATACAATAAGTTCAAGTTGATACTAGTTTAAGAAAAAAAAAATCACACATGACATGGTTAGTTACAAACCATCCAATTTAGCAAAGCATCTTTTTTTTATTTATTAAACTCGATTATTTATATTCGATTTTTATAAAATTCAGCAAAGCATCTTTTTTTTTTTATTTGCCGTCTTTGGTTGACATAAACTTGCCTTGTACTCAAATTGAAAATGAAACCAAGCACTACTTGTCTAGACGTATTCATTCTAGCTACATTCGAGCTAAGCCCTGTGAAGTCATACATCTTTTATATTAGGTTCAAGCAGGAATGAGTAAATGGGTCGAATCAACCTAATTCAACAACGTTGATTTAAAATAACAAGTTTATTCAACTTTGATTTAAAATTTTGACAAATTGATATTATCAGTTTGATTTCGGCTTGCATGGTTTGTAAGCCAAAATCAACCAAACCCAACCATCAATACATACATACATATATACATATACATATATATATATGTTTGGATTTGTATTTTTATGATTTTTGGATTGGATTTGATCTGAATTGATATTTGAAATTTGTGATCTTTTGTTATTTTTCTTTGAAATTAAAACATGTGTGATTATAAGAAAGAAATTGCTAACGGATCATCAACTCGATCGATAGTTGTCAGTTTTGCAAACTTTTCTCCTTCTAAGGGTTAGCTTTGGATAAAGCATTCTCCAACCCGATATATAGTCGTCAATTTTGCAAATTCCTAAAATCTTACCAACCCGACTGATACGTATCCCTAGGATCAAATATGATCTAGTACAATTAACCCGACTTCAGTATACCTCTAAATTTATATTTATTTTAAATATATCTTATCTTCATCTAATTCAATTCATAATTTTAATAAATTTTAAACAAATTTAAAAGTTGCAATTTTAAATACATATTTTTGGAATATGATAAATATATTTTTAGTATGTCGTAAAAATATAAAAAAATGAAAAAAAATATTTATGTAAATTGAAAAAAAAAAGTAAAAATGAAATTTCGAAAAAAATAGCATTATATGTAATTTTTTCTTAATTTTTGTGCATGATTACTTTTTTTAGGCGTGGGCATTTTTTGGTTAATCGATTGAATATTTGGTTTGATTAATTGATCATATTAAATTCTATTTACTTCAGTTGAAAATTTTAGATTAATTCGATTTGCGGTTCAGTTAATAGTTAACCGATTTTGTTCGGTCGATTAACCATTAATTGAAAATTTTTAAAAAATAATTTTTATTTAGTTATTTATTAATTTTTTATTTAATTCCTTAATTATATCAATTTTTTATTATAAACATATTTTTTAATGCAAAATAAAGTTATTTTTGTTTAGTTTTTTTAGTAAATTTTGAATAGTTATTTAATTATATTAAATTTTTATATTAATATAATTTTATTATAAAATAAAAAATACCGAACAAACCTATATAATTCAGTTAATTAACTGAACCAACTAAAATTAAAAATCTATCAGTTTGGTAATCAAATTCGGAAAAATCAGTTCGGTCGGTTAATTAACCGACTAATCGAACACCCACCTCTACTTTTTTTACAAACTTTCTATATATTTTTGAGAAAAAAAAACATAAGATGCATATGCGTCCCTGAGCTTAAGCATCAGGGTCATATATACACATTTTCTTAACTTACTATACATTTTTTAGTAGAAAAAAAAAGGATGTATATGTGTCTCTAAACCTAAACATTAGGGGTTCTATTTACACATTTTCACTTCATTTTATAATACATTTTTTGGACAATTATTCAATTTGAATCTTAAACTTATTAACTAGTCTCAAATTAGGGCAAAATAACCTTTTTATCCAATTAGGGATTAAACTTTTACTCATTAGAATAATTAAGGCTAGATTTTGGACAAAAGTTCAATTTGAACCTTATGTTTGTGAATCAGTCTCAAATTAGACCAAAATAATTTTTTTGTCTAATTAAAGACTAAACTTTTACTCATTAAAATAATTAAGGTTAGATTTTATTCTACCGTTGTGTGTGCAACTCACTGCATGTTTTTATCGTGTGAGTTTATAATTTGATTAATTTAATCATTTTTTATAAAAATAATTAATTTTAACATAAATTTTATTTTACTTAAATATCCTTCTCTTTCCAACTATAAAAACATATAGATTCATGAAAGCTACTGGTACATTCTTCAACCCAAAAGGCATCACAAGAAATTCATAGTATCCATACCTTGTACGAAAAGCGATCTTGGGCACATCTACCTCTTTCACTCTTAACTAATGATATCCTGATCTTAAATTAATTTTAGAAAACACAACTGCTCCTTTCAATTGATCAAAGAGATAATTAATACGAGATAATGGATTTTTATTCTTGATGGTTACCTTATTCAACTACTGATAATCAATACATAATCTTAAGTTACCATCATTCTTTTTAACAAACAATACTGGTGCTCCCCAAGATGAAATACTAGGGTGCATAAATTTCTTATTCAGTAATTTTTGTAATTGCACCTCCAATTCCTTCAACTCTACCTGTGCCATTCAATAAGGGGTTGTAGAGATAGGAGTGGTACCCAGCATCACATCAATACCAAATTTCGCCTCTCTTACCGGAGGTAACCTTGGGAATACATTCAAAAATTCAGCCACTGTCGGAATATTATCGAGCTTAGACTTCTCTATTCTAGTATCCACCACATGTGCCAAATAGACCTTACACCCCTTCCTCATCATCCTTCTAGCAGCCACTGCAGAAATAAAAGTAGATAAGAGGTACCTTGACTCACCTCTCACTGCCAATTTTTTTTCCTTAAATGTTCTTAGAGTAACATTATTCTATTGATAGTCAACTACAACTTTATGCCTTAATAACTAGTTCATACCCAAAATAAGATCATACTTCCTAAAGGGCATCTCAATCAAATTAGCGAGAAATTTCTCTTCTTCCACCACAACCAGACTATCTCGATAAACTCTACTAACTACCACATTATGGCCTAAGGGATTAGTGACCAATACATCAAATTTCAAATATTCATAATACACACCACTCACAGGCAAAACTGATGCATTAATATATGAATGGGTAGATTCTGGATCTATCACTGCATGCATAGGAGTACTGAATAAAGAAAATATACCAACTATGACATCTGAAGCATCTGGTTCCTTCTGCATCACGTAAACTCTCTGAGCAGCTCTAATCTCCTCCGGTCTACTCATAGATGTTGAATCCCCTCTCTGGCTAGCCCCAAATCTACCACCTCTACTTCCCTTACTCCTCTACTGCTCTGTCTAGATCTTGCTGTATCAGTTGATCTCTCATCCGGTGGCTCTGGACAATCTCTAAAAAATTGACCTGAAGATCCATACCTATAACAACCTTTGAAATTGGATTCCAACAAACCCCTATGTATTTGACCACACTGTGCACAGGTAGGTGATGGAGACTGATGAGAACCTGAAGTCAGTGTACTAGCTACCGAGGCTGCATGTCTCTACCTCTGCTGCTGTGATCTAGCAAATTGTTCCTGGATCTTGATAGATCTCTGAGGATAACTACCTCTGCCTCTCTTCAAAGATGAGGAACCCATCTCTATTGATGCTCTTCTAGCTCTGCTTTCTTCTACCCTCAGTGCAGCTATAAGCCCTTGAGCTTTCTTTACATTCCGTGCAACAACTATCATCTTAGAAAAATCATCATAGTGAACCACTGCCACTTGACACATAATAGATGGCTTCAACCCTTCTTTAAATCTTCTACACTAGTCAACTTCATTTGTCAAAATACCACCTGCATATTTATTCAAACAAAGAAATTCTTTTTCATACTCATCAATTGTCTTGTCTCCTTGCTTCAAGTTAAGAAACTCTTTCTTCTTCTTATCTTTATACTCCCGAGGGGTATATTTCTTCCCAAACTCCCTTAGAAAATCATCATATGTCAAAACTGGAGGTTGCCTCAATCCATCTGGAACAGTCTTTCACCAATTATAAGCATCTCCTTACAGAAGAGACGGGGCATAATCAAACTTCTCTTTTGTAGTAGCCTGCAATTGGACAAACACTCTCTTAATTCGATCCAACCACTACTCAGTCTTTGCTGGATCCGTAATACCTATAAAGTCGATAGCCCCAAACTTCCTCAACTTCTCATATTTTCTAATCGGTTGGTGTTGCTGTTGAGTTGGGACATGACGTAACAATTCCACCATTTGTTGTGCCCAAACTGGTGGAGTTTCTGGCATTGTTGGTCTATCTGGCACTAATACTTCCCCAACAGCTCCTACACTAGCTCCAACCATAGCTTCCCCTAGAGTGAAACTCTGTGCACTACCTTCATCTGATTTATGAGATCGAGACATTTTTACCACTTATATTTATTACAAGATCAAAGGCTGCCACATTAAAGATCAACTCAAATGCCTATGCACATGCATGTACAACACTTATAAAATTAACTTTGAAATCCCCTCTTTTTCTCTCACTTAAAACCCACCTAGATTAAGAATCTCAAACCTAAGCTCTGATACCAAAATAAATGTAACACTCTCATAATCTACCCATACATAGTACACATATATTCATATATTAGTATGCATAGATAGGGTATAAAAGCATTATTAAAATATTACTATTGTACCTTATCACCCTTCGTCATTTAGTTATTAATTTATAGTATTATATAGATAAATAAATAGGTATAAGAAAAATAAATAAATCTATAGAAATTTTTCCAGAGTTTTGTTTAAAATAAGAGTATTACCAAATCCAATCAACTCAACTTGTGAATATCTTATAGTTCTCAAAATGTTTCCTTATACTCACATCCCTAAATCTTATGTTTTCATACATATATTTATAAATATGAGAACATGATATTACTTATATATAAAATATCTTTAAATCATGTGTCAATTCATTATATTTACAAAATAGATATTGCATCTACATCAACTTAAAAGAATATTTACATGCTATGCTTAGGCTTGATCTGTGGCAATCAGAGACTTCTAGTATCCAACCTTTACCTAGACCTATTATGGTCTAGAAGGACTTGCAACTTCTATCTTGTCATCTGCACGACAAATGAATCGCGCTAAGCCTAAAGCTCAACAGTATATACTTGATAATACAATATTACTATGAAAAATGTATATTAACATGCATAAGGTTTTAATGTTACATACATTCTCATCTTTATTTTACAAATAAACATAAACAACTATCATGCATTGGGCCCAACAGTCTTATACAATGACCTAGTTCTATAATTATTGTTTTGGCATATCTCATCAATAATGATACCTCTATGTCCTGCTAGTGAACGCAACTAAATTTGTGACACCCAGTGTCTCATCCATAGCGTAATCATCAATATGACACCTCATGTGTCTCACTCAGCGATGTGGTAACATCTCTGTGATACCCAGTATCTCACCCCATCATGTATGGTGTGCTAATCACCAAACACAATCTTCTGGTAACTAGGTAAAATATAAGACAACAAATAATATTCCATATTATGCATATATGAGTCATTCAACATATAATTCATCAACGCACTAACATTTAACATGATCAACATAATTTATCATAATTCTTCACTTTATAATCACATATACATTTTAATATAATATATATAAAGATATAGATATGCAAGCCATTTACTACATCCATATAGTGCGAAATACGACAACAGACATCAATAGACCAACCCCATGGTTGTGGCATCCAATCGCCACCCCCGTAGGATGTGAAATGAAGCCGTAAAATATCTTTGAATACCCCTACGGTCGTGGCACTCAAAGACCATGCCCGTGGCATACATTCTGCTTCTGCCTCTTCACCATTTTCATACAAAACAACTTCACTTCAAAGCCTACGGCTGTGGCCCTGTATGGCCATATCCATGGCATCCCAAAATCACTCTTTCATGCCATTATCATTAACATAACACACACATATTAACTTAGTATGATTCAAACCAAAGGCAAGAGCATTATTTAAGTATATACTTACCTTTTTGAAGCTCAAATTGGAAAAACAACTCATTTGCACAATAATTTCTCCTAATCTTTCACTTCTCTCTATTAATTCCTTCACTCAAATCAATCAACCCCTAATAAGTTTATAAATTTAAAGATGATATTAGCATTCCATATAAGTACTTTTGAGCCCTTTAAACATCCTCCAACTCAAGATTAGTCAAATCCCTTACAAAACTCTAGTATTTGATCACTACTCCAAATTCTAGCCCAACTTCATCCAATTATTTAACTAAGCCTAAAATTATAATTTCTATATCAATTTCATGTCATAGTTTCCCATATATCTTATTATACTACAATTCCATATCATTTCTATTAAAAGAAATTTATTAAGGATTAAAGAAACTTACTTATTACATGAATTAAAACCCAAGCTATCTTCAATCCTTGTTTAAACTTCTTAAAACTTGATGAATTGAAGAATTGAAATTACCTTTTTGCTAACTATAGAGGTAAGCCACAAGAAAAACAAAAGGAAGAAAATGAAATAAAAATTCTGGAAAATATTTTTTTAGCTTCACATACTTTTCCACTAACTACATATATATTATTTAATTAAGATTTTATTTAAAATAATATTATTTTATATTTTAACTTTTAACTTTTTACTCTTTTACCACTTTACTCTTACCCCTCTTTATATGTTATTTATATATTGTATATATCTCTATCTCTCCTATCTAAACGATCTTCAATCTCTTACTAAATAATGTATAATAGATTCAATAAAAATCAGAGCATTACAAAAACTACACATTTTGCACTAAACATATTGATCAAACTTAAACATATCTCAAATGCGAACTTCATCAAATGTCTCCAGGCTCTTACAAAGTACCAATTTGATTAAGTCCCTTTCCAGTTTGAAGCTTATCAATAACACATAAATGAGTAATATTGTGGCATAAGCAGCTTTTATTGATCATTGCTTTTGCATGAGGCACCAACTATATTGATAATGGAATTCAACTTAGTAAAAAAATGATGAATAGGGATAACTTTTTTAATTACAACAACTAATGCTAAATATAAACGGTGTACCATACAATGAACATAATAAGCAGAATGGCAAAAACTTGAAATTAATGCTAGCAACCCATTCCACTCGCCTCTCATATTACTTGCACCATCATAACCTTGCCTTTGAATGTTATGAACATCAAGATTAAGTTGAGAAAGGACAAAAAAGATTCATCCTTTAATGTTAATGCAACAATATCCTTACCATGAACAAGTCCAAAGAACCGCTCTTTCACACATCCACTTTTATCAACAACTCTCAACACAATAGACATTTGCTCCTTTTTTGATTCATCTTGAGTTTCATCAACAATTATACAAATTTAGCATCACTAATTTCTTCTCGAATAGCAATTTTTAGTTTGGTTGAGATGACTTGTAAGATTTCTTTTTGTATTTTCAGAGATATATATGATGCATTTTGTGGAGCTTTATCTAAAGCTTTTACTATTTCATCATCATAAGACGTTATCAAATTTAGTAGCTGGCAAAAATTTCTCGAACTTTATGATGTTTTAGTTTCATCATGACCATTAAAAGCACATCCCTGAAATGTAAGCCACCTAACTGCATCAATTGAGGCTTTCAATCGCGTTTTGTTTCCTACAACATATTGAGATTGATGTAAAGCGCTCAAAGTATTTTTGAATGTGTAAAGATTGATTCATGAGATCTACACATGCTTTCTCGGCATTTCAATGAGGAGAAATGAGATCTTTTCCAATTTGTGCCAAAAATGCACAATGTTTGCAATCTCTCACCTTTTTCCAATTTCGAAATCCATTCACAGTAAATGCATCTAATCTATAAGGACCTTTTTCAGTATGAAATAAGAAACATGGTAAATAAAATGTTGCATATTTAGTACGAGAATATTCCAACCATGACAGAAATAACTTAAACAATGATACTTGAAAACTTCATTGATGTTTTTTCTCCAAATTTTGGATATTTTCAAAGAAAGCATTAATATGGACTAACTTTAACGTAAGCTCTCCGAATTTCATCATGCATATCAATGGGATACTTCTAAATATATTGTCTTAATCCTAGATCACGCTCTAATAAATTAATATCAAAACTCTCTTTGACTTCAACTCTTTGATATTTAGCAGGAGGATTATCAAAAATTAAAACAAGATCTATATAAGTATCTGACTGTTCAATAAGATTTGATGCTTCAAGATTCTTTCTTTTGAAAAAAAAAATCAATTGTAGATGTTTTTTTCATCTATAATATATATATAAATATTAAATATTAAATATATTTTTTATCAATATCAAAATGCAACTAATTAAAGTAATCAACATGAGTTTCAACATATGTTCAAATACCTAATAAAATATAAAAATTATTTAAGGCTACAATCAATAAAATTCACATAAAAAAGACCATTATTCAGGCCTTCTGGGGCCAACACCCATGCTCAATGGTATATATACTTTAACATATAAAGATTTCATAATACGATTGTTCCACTAGTAGCTTAATTATACTTTATCAACCAAATGTCTAAAAACTAATGCAAATTAGTCATTTGTAAATTAAAAAGAATAATTATTATAAATAAAAATAATCAATTGATTATTTAAACTCTCTCATTTCAAATTTAATTAAATTAAAGAAAATTCTCCTTCAGGGTCATATTGACTCACCAACAACATTTGAAACTAAAAGCACCAAAAGAAAATTGAGAAATTATAATATTTAAATAGTTTAAGCATTATTAAGATATCTGATTTTCTAACTTTTTCTCTTATAAGAAACATAAAAAGAAATTAAAAATTCCAAATTGTCTATATTAATAGTACATCTCCACCATGTAGAATTGTATTTGTTAATTGCAAAATCTATATAATTAATTAGACTCATGCTTGAATAATTAAATATAATCTCTAATTATGTGTATTCAAAAAAAATTCAGTGGATATAAAGAAATATTTCAAGAACTCAATAATTGAAATTTAGGGTTTGAAATTGGGATTTTGATAATATAATGAAGTTTTAGCAAAACTATTACTTTAAGATTTTTATTTATCTTTATTAAAACTCAATTCTATAAATAAAACTAAGAAAAAAAATTAAATTTGAATCAATTAAAAACTCAAGATTTACAATATATATATATATAAATCAAAGTAATTTACTTATTAATTATAGAGTCACCTTAATTACCCACTTTTCTTCAAGAAAAATCTTCAAATTTAAAGGAAAAAAAAATTAATAGAAACAAAGGACGAGAACGGAAAGCAAAGATGCTGAGAAAATTTACGTGTAGACCTGTTGTGAATTTGACTAGTTGTTTTTTGTTGGGGTTGGGGTGGGGAGTTAAAAAATATGTTAATAGAGATGAATCAAAATTACAAGCCATATATGAAGATGAATTTGAAGTTGACATTATTTTGGGTTGAAAATTTATAGAATGAACCACATAAAATTAGGGATTATGAGCAGTGAGATAAGTTGGGTATATTTTTGCACGAGGAAGTAATTTAAACTTATAATTATTTTTTATATAACTTATGTTTCATTTATTAAATATGAGAAAAATCCATACAAAGACCCCTGAACTTTAAGTTTTTTTTTATACTTAATCCCTAGTCTGAAAATATTTGCTACTGACCCCTTAAACTACACAGATTATTTAATGTAAATCTATTTTTAACAGAAATTGTAACTAAGAGTGGTGGACTATTTCAGGATATTCATATAAGTATATTGATATGCCATGTGTCAAAATAGTTTTTTATAAGTGAGGCATTATATGTGGATTAAATAGCAAAATAAAAAAGAAAAGAAATTGAAATTTGTAATGGTATTTATAAAAATTTGGGGAAGAATAATTAAGATTTGTGAAATAAAGATAATGGGAAGAACAATTAGAGAATATAGTTTGCTAGATTTCCATATATATCTTCTCAAACACAAAAATTCATTTTATCCAATAGAATTTCACAAACCACTTCTCTATTCATGAAATAAATCCAACCTAGTTACTATAATTGTATAAGAAAATGATATAATTTCACAAGAAGAATAATGCATAAAAAAATTAAATTTACCATAATTTTTAATAAATAATGGGATTTAAAAGAAAAAAAATATTTTGAAAAAGATTAAAGCCTCACTATAACAATCAGTAGATATAACTACAGATATTTACTATGATATTTTTAATAATATTTAATGTAGAGTATTAGTTATGAAATATATGATTCATAACTAATTATAATTCATGAGCCAAGAAAAGTAGTATTTTAAAATAAATTATCAACTTTTCATATACCTTATAATCTCTAAGAAATTTTAAAAGTATTTTTTTATTTGAACTTAAAAATATTTTATGTATAATTTTGACATGTTAGATGTTTATTTTGATGTAAGTGCTACAATTTAGAAATTGATATTTTTGAAGAAAAGTAAGTATTTCTGAAATGAAAATAAAGAAAGTTGATATTTTTGAAAATAATTAAATGTTTAAATATAATTTAAATTAATAAACTAAATAGATTTTAATAGACATAAATTAGAAGAATTTAATTAATATGTTGCAATATTCTTCAAACTTTACAAAGTAATTTCAATCAATTTTCAGCACAGTAATCAAGAAATTTAAAAAATATATATTTTTCAGAAAACGGAACCTCAGACATTTTTTCCCTCTAAGCTTTATATTTCAAAAATTATTTACCTTTTTTTTTTCTTTTTTGTGGGTTACAAATATAAAATAATATGATAATATTAATTAGAAGATAACAAAAAAAAATTAAAGAGTTAAATAAAGACTCCAATCATTTTCCTTTAATGTTAAATTAAAAAAATGAATTCTATACAATTCAACTTATTAAAATTTTAATCTCAAGTTAATTGGTGTCAAAAACATCAAATTCTATATAGAAAATAAAGAGTTTCATGTTTAAGAATTTAATAAAATAAATCAAAATATTTGAAGGAGGGGAAACTGCAAATGGGGTTTTCGTTTTGCTGCATACATAGCCACTTGTAATTTCGAACATAGTTTCTTATTTTCTGTTTACTATTGAATTTTTCTAATAAATAATGCGTTTTTTTAAATGGAATGTTTTCAAAAAGACAAACTTTTTAAGTGGTTATCTACTAGGAAATTGAAGATAATATTTATTTTGGCCGTTTAACAATCTCCATTTTGAAAAAAAAGCATAAAAAAATAAAACTCTTAATATTTTTGTCTGAGTATAAATTAAAGCTCAATATTTATTTTGGCTCATTTATATTCTTAGGGGTTTAAAAAACTAACAAATTAGCTTATTTTTTTTAACAATTAGCTTATTTTTTAACAAAAAGCTAATTGACATTAACTATATTTAAATTTTTATTAAAATATATAAATATACCCTTTAAATTTACAATAAATTGTGAGAAAATACGAATTGACAATGAAATTTTTTTAATAATTATTAAAGAAAAAGAGGAAGAAAAAAAAAAACTTCCACCAAGAAAGGTCACACTATGTAAAATATAGATGTATGACATAAATAAATCTGAAAGCCAATAGATATTACAATACATAGCCGGATTAAGCGGTATTTTTAGGGTATCTGATAGTGAAAAATCTAAAAGTGAGACAAATACAACAACAACAACAACAACAACTAAGCCTTAATCCTAAACAAGTTGGGGTCGGCTGTATGGATTCTCAACAAAATAAGCTCAAAAGACACCAAAAAAGATACTCCAGCCTTAGGCCCCTTCCAAGACACGAATTTTACGTCTCCATTCAAGTCTGTCATTAATCAAATCCGCATCAAGATCTAAGGCACGTAAGTCTCTTGCTATCACCTCCTTCCACACAGTTCTAGGTCTGCCACGACCTCTAGCCCCCTCAATCAACAAATTCTCACACTTACGAACCGCAGCATTAGGAGGTCTTCTTAAAACATGCCCATACCATCTAAGTCTTCCTTCCCTCACCTTATCTCCGACGTCTGCTACTTGGACTTTTTGTCGAATATGAACATTCTTAATTTTGTCCAGTCTGGTATGTCCACACATCCATCTTAGCATCCTCATTTCTGCCACACTCATCTTATTCAAATGTTGTCCCGTTGGTGCCCAACACTCACTACCATAGAGCATCGCAGGTCTAACAACCGTCCTATAGAATTTACCTTTCACTTTCAGAGGTATTTTCTTATCACATAGAACCTCAGTCGCACCCTTCCACTTCAACCACCCTACCTGTATTCTGTGAGCCACATCTTCATCTATACGGCCATCATTCTGGAACACCGAACCCAAATATTTGAAGTGCTTGGTTTTAGGAACCAAAACTTCATCCAACTTAACCTCATGTTCCTGCTTCTTCCTTAGACTGAACTCACAGTGCATATATTCCGTTTTACTCCTACTTAACTTAAAACCCTTGTCCTCGAGGGTTTTTCTCCACACTTCCAACTTACGGTTTACACCAGCACTAGTCTCATCAATTAAAATAATGTCATCAGCAAACAACATACACCAAGGAACATCGTCTTGTATGCTTCTGGTTAGCTCGTCCATAACCAGGGTAAATAAATATGGACTTATGGCCGAACCTTGATGCAATCCGGTAGTAATAGGGAAAGCCTCAGTGTCTCCACCAGGTGTTTTCACACTAGTGGATGCATTCTCATACATGTCCTTGATGATGTTGATATATTTGCCGTTGACTCCTTTCCTCTTCAAAACCCACCATAACACTTCTCTTGGTACTCTATCATAGGCTTTCTCCAAGTCAATAAATACCATGTGGAGATCTTTTTTCTTCTCTTGATACAATTCCATTAGTCTTCTTAGAAGAGAAATAGCCTTCATGGTAGATCTCCCTGGCATAAACCCAAACTGATTCTCCAAAACTCTTGTAAGCTTCCTCAATCTGTGTTCAATAATCCTTTCCCATAATTTCATAGTATGGCTCATAAGTTTGATACCCTGATAATTTGTACAACATTGAATGTCTCCCTTATTTTTATATATGGGTACCATGATACTCTTCCTCCAGGCATTCGGCATCTTACGTCCTTTCACAATAGCATTAAAGAGTTTAGTTAACCAGGCAACTCCTACCTCTCCAAGGTTCTTCCAAACCTCTATAGGAATACCATCTGGGCCACAAGCTTTACCAACTTTCATATACTTCAAGGCTTCTCTTACTTCACTATGCAAGATCCTCCTAGACCAGCTGATATAATCATTTGTTGCATGAAGACTTTGAAAATCTTGTTCATGTTCAGGGTTGAATAACTGCTCAAAATAAGCCTTCCACCTCTCCTTAATCTCAACATCTCCTGTCAACACCCGTTGATCTTCGTCCTTTATACATTTGACTTGGCTTAAATCTCTGCTTTTCCTTTCTCTCATCCTTGCAATCTTATAAATGCCCATTTCTCCCTCTTTAGTACCTAACTTTTGATAAATCTCTTCTAAGGCTCTGCCACGAGCTACACTAACAGCCTTCTTTGCCTCTTTCTTAGCCCTCTTATATTCCTCAAAGGCCTCGCTATTAACCGCATTCAGTAACTTTTTATACCATTCCCTCTTAGCCTTAATAGCCTTTTGAACCTCCTCATCCCACCACCATGCATCGTGCGGTCGAGGCCCTGCCCCTTTAGAGATCCAAAAGTGAGACAAATACAATAAAAAAAAATCTTCGAACCATAAACTAGACAGAGACTTCCAAATACTATACGGGCAAATGATGTTAATACCCGTCATCTAAAAGATTGTTCTGCTTCTAATCTCAACCACCATTAGAAATCCTTGAAGCTCGCTTAATCCTACTAAGAGAGGAAAAAAGAAAGGCATAAATGGTGATCCTATAAGGGATCATTGAAGGACATTCCTTCACAAAAAATGGGCTATATAAATGACATTATATGCTTATTAAGGCCCAAAACCATCCATCTTCTGAACTAGAGGCCATAGAGATATCATATCTCTTTAGTGGTTTTGGGCGAGCAACCATCGCCTAACTCCTTTGGGGCACCTTTCAAATTCTTAGTTGCCTTCATTTTCCATCTAATCTTTGCTCTCCATATCTTATTTACATTTAGAGACTGAGGGAGGGTTTTCTCAAAACTAAACAAACCTAAATGTTGACTATCCAAGGTCAGATGGAGGGGGAGGGCATTATTTTTTGGAACAGACACTTTCGAGACCAATTGAAGACAGTTATTTGAAGAGGAAATTACATTTTATAGCATACTTTTTAACTTTTTTTTTAAATATTCTATATTTTTTGTATATTTTTGATATACTAAATATATAACCAATGTATATCTTTGAAAATTGAGTATACCTTTAGTATATTAAATGTATACTCAAAATATACCTCTAAAAAAAGGGTATTTTTAAAATTAAAAAAAATTATAAAAATGGTATTTTTGAAATTGAAAAAAATAGGTATTTTTGAAAATATTTTTATATTTTAGAGTATTTTTGAAGAAACCCCTTGTTTGAATTCTCTTTGCCTTTAACTGATTAGCTGGGGAGATAGGCCCATCTCGAGAAAATAGCTTGGTATTAAGTCAGAATGGTGATGGCAGTAAGACCTGGGTTCATAATCATAGAATCTTATATAATTAGCTTATATTAAGATTCAATTCCATTTATGGTCATTGTGCATTTAGCCTAATATGGTTAATTTTCATGTCTTGCAAATAGTCTTGTGTTAAGACTCAATCTACACCACTTATGCATGATAAATTCACACTGAATAATTATAATATAAAAGATCCAAATCATGATTTTTTTTTCTTATTCTATCATTAGAGAAACACTTTCAGTCATGCATTAATATAATAATAAGAATAATAAATATGAAAATTTACCTTGACTATATGTTGATGAAATCAGTAACATCACAAAGAAAACAAATAGAACGGTTGTCGACTTCATCATCTTTTCTTCTAATTTTATGATATTGTTGTAATGTTTTAAAAATGATATACAATGCTTGAGTTTAGAATTCAAATTTATAGGCATTTGAAAAACTATAATTTTGGAAATTTATGCATTATAGGCATCAAAATATGAAATTGTTGATTTTCCTTTTCGGAAATGATAAGTCCACACCTAATTTAAGAAAGAAAATATCATATATGGTATGATAAGTTATAAATCATCCCATTTAGAATAAAAACAGAAATTTCTAGTAAAAAAATTTCTATATTAATATGTAAAGAGTAAATCCATTGATATGATTTATATAAAATCTAGCAAAGTATTAATTTATTATTAAAAAATAAGAAAACCATATCAACAAGTTCATATACATCTTCCAATTCAAGAAAATAATTAAAACTTTTCCAATTACCTATGGGGCCATATACTCCTTCCAAATTAAGTCATTTTAGAAATAATTACACATACCAAGATAATCATTAATAATTATAAATTTTATAAAAATTTATAGTATTTTACTTAATTATTAATTTTAATTATTTTCTTATTATTATTTAATACTCAAGAATAAATTTAAAACTTTAAAATTAATATAATTTTAAATTTATAAAAATAATAATTAAAGTAGAATATTTTTTTGTACATGATACTTGAGACAGGACGGAAGTAGTATATTATTTTGGAGGTTTTCTTGCCCCTTTCTAGAAAAGAAAAATAAAATTAGTTACAAATGATAAAGCGCCACTTGTCTATAATATTGTAGTTCAAATTTATATGTATATCATAGGCATTTTTTAATCATTTTATGCAATTGAAAATTTTTTAAGTAACTTTCTTGCTTTTATATTTATATAGGATTAGTTTCACTCTACCTCAAACTTAAAATTTATCCTTAATATGGCTAAGGATGGTTGCATTGATTTTATGTGACGCCACATCAAATTAGGTATCAAAAAACAAAATAAAAACAATTAAATTATTTTTCCACAAATAAAAAATTTTGTTCCAAAAAATGGATATGCCTTTTTTTCTATGGTTGTCTTTGGATAAATGGCTCTACATGGCACCAAGAATCTATATAATCATCCTTTTAAGTGACAAAAATTGAAATTAGTGGATTTTATCAAGAGAAAATTAAAAATACTAATAATACAAATGGAAAAATTAAGAAATGATTGATAAAATTAATACAAGAATAAAAAGAAATAAAAATGTATACAAAAAAGATATTGATATCATAAAAAAATATTAAGTAATATTTTATCATTTATTAATTTAATTATATAAGATAACATTATGCACTTAATTTAAGTAAGAATTTTTTTATAATTTTTTTCCTTATTTCTTGTAAAGCGATATAAGAAAAATTACCTTGTGGATTTCAATTTTTTTTTTCTATGATCTATTGTAGAAATACCAAATAATAATCACATTCTTGGTAATTAAAATTAAAATAGATCATAAACTCTCGAGCTTTGTTTATTTTTATCGATATCTATACCTTTATTGTTTTATCATGAAACCCTAAGCTCGAAAATTATTTGTTTTTATCATGAAACTACACGCTCAAAAATGGTTTGAATCATATACAATCGTATAAAATACACAAAAAAAAAAAATTGACAGTTCTGCAAAAGATTATTTTACGTTAAGAATAAAATATTGTCTAGTACTTTGTTCAAACATCAAAATCAATTAAAATTATCCCCACTTAAAAATAAGATTCCCTTTTGTATTAATTTTTTCTTGCGAAGAAATAATTTTTCTTTAATTTATATAGCAATATTGAAATACAATGCTCTTTACTCATTTGGATGAATAGCATAAAATTATTTTTCTTTGCAACCGCCATCCTTTGTGGATTTACACCTTTAGATATGAGATTGCTGACGGCCAGACCTAGATCATCTCTTTTCTCGCTTTTTATTTAATTTTCCTAATAAATTGAAGATTTGGGATATAAATTTTTTAGATCTAAACCATTTTGATCCTCCCTTCTCCACCTCCATGGTGTTTACGATGTTTATGGTGTGCCGCTCTTAATGCTGGCTCCCTCATGGGTCTTTTGAAATTCATGGGTTAGAAGTGTGGCAATCTTTGCCGTTTGGTTCTGGATCTTGGCTATTATAAAACCTTATATTTATCGCATTTATTTTGCCCACTGTTGCCCTCTTGGAGCCTTTTCTGGATTCTAGCTGCTCTAGTGCTTTATTTTTAGTGTCTTTCAAGAATTCCTGATTTGGTGAGGTAATTAGTGTTTTTCTGGACTTTAATGCTATGTTTATTTTCTCTGTTTATTTCCCAGAATTGGCCGCAGAAGAATCATTATAGACTTACTTCGCAGAATCATTATAGACTACTTCGCATTTTTACCGTGCCTGATTCTCCATCACTAGAAGGTTATAGCCGCCTTAGTTTGCTCCATGATACAAGAGTAAACAAAGATAATGAAAATTTATATCATAGACTTTCATACTAAACTAAGTTGATGTCACAGCTTTTTCATAGATTTACAGGCCATCTAAAATCAAATTGCCCATCTCACAGCAAGGAAATTGGACAAAGACATTGCAGCTTACATATAATACATAGTTTCACCGCTTTAATACAACAAAATTCATATGAGAACATCTAATCCAACATCAACAACCGAGCTGCCTAACAATCTCAAGGTCATAGTTAATATCAATATCAAACAAGTTGACACACACAAAAGCTACCAATGAATTCCACTGGAAGTTTATATAGAAGAGCTTCCTTTTGCAGTCTCATGAAGAATGGGTGGAAATGTTAAAAATTACTTAAAGGAGACTGATATGATTGGATTACTATCTTCTCCAATTGCAACCAAGCACAATATACATAAATATATATATGTATGTATGAAGATGCAATAGTGGGCAACTTTTTAAATCCATTAAACATAAAAGGCAGCAATTCCCTCATAACAAGATAATTGATGCATATCTAGAAGCTGAATGCCTGAAACATATGATTGTTCAAAAACCACACTCTCCTAGTCTAAATTCACAAAATAAGTATTTAGTATTTATACTGAAACATAGTAACAAAAAGATAGAAAAAGAAACAAATATTTAACTGCTAATACCAACAAAGTACTTGATCAAAAGAAACTAATATTTAACTGCTAATGCCAACAAAGTACTTGATCATAAACCTTGGTGCACCTATTCGAACAAGCTAAATCCCAGGTCGTCATCACTCTCTTGTTCTGGCTCTTCCTGTGAAACCATAAAAAAGAATATATAAGTAAAGATAAAAAAAAGCACCAAACAATCCCAAAATAGAACATAAAAGAGCATAACCATAATAAAATAAAAATGAAATCATTTACTTTCTTCTTCTCCTCAGGTGGAGGAGTAGCAACACCACCACCAGCAGCGGCACCATCACCAACTGGGATAGCAGCAGCAACTGGAGCACTACCACCAGACCCAATGATGAGGAAACTATAAGCAAGCTTGACGAATCTACACAGGGTAGCAAATACGTTGATGATATCATTATGCCAAGTGGACCAATCACAAGATCACAATAAAAAACTCCAGCATATGTTCCAACACTTCATTCAAAGGTGGATTAATGAACAGAGAGACCAACTTGTACTGAATATGAGGAATCATGAAGAGAAAGTCAGAAACTCACCAAGAAGCATGAAGAATCTGCCCATAAGTATGGTGATGGGCATTAACACGAATTTGGAATATAATATTGATGTGGTTTAGTGCTAGTATGACTAGACACATGTGAACCAATACCAAAATGCATGTAGAATCTGTCCATCAATGTTGTCAGAATTATGGGCAGTAATTTAGAATATATTATTGATGTGGATGAATAATTAATGCTATTGTGACTAGATATATGTAAACCTAGACTTTTAAGCCATTAGTTCTTCTTTTCCAACTATAAAGTGAGGAAAAAAAGAACTCAAGGGGGTGGCTACGAATTTTCAGTTTATGCTGAATATAATTGATGTGTTTTCAAGTTTGAGAGGTTTTTTTCTTATTCTTGTTACATGAAGAATTGGTTCTAACTTATCAAGTCTGACTTGTGGCGTTTAAATCAATTCATTTCTTCATCCCAATCACCC
This sequence comes from Garcia nutans, assembly GCA_947685225.1. Lineage (NCBI taxonomy): Eukaryota > Viridiplantae > Streptophyta > Magnoliopsida > Malpighiales > Euphorbiaceae > Garcia > Garcia nutans. The sequence goes on from CANTUV010000060.1 coordinate 6,323,003, forward strand.
AAGTTCTCAATTGCATATTAGTTGTGGGTTTGGTAGGAAGGATTTATTTTTGAGTTCTAAGATTCTATGCTAAATGTGTATGTGAGGTTCTAGATGTAATATTTGATCCATGGGTTCCGCATCATTTGGTATCAGAGTTTTGGCTTGAAGATAAATCTCTAGGTATCTTTTATATTTTAATTATCTCAGTTTCTTTCTTGTTCTTGTTTATCATTTAAATCTCCTCATTTCTTTTTTGTGTTATTGTTCTTTAGATTTTGTGTTCTTATCTTTCATTTTCTATTGTTGTTTACTGAAAGTTCAAAGGAAAAAAAATGTAAAAGATAAAAAAAAGAAAAGAAAAGAACCAAATTCAGTTTCTAAGTCTCTTCATTTTTCTGTTCTTGCTACACCTTGTTCTTCAAATCTGTTTTTTTTTTAATTTTTTCATTTTCTATTCTTGTTTATTGAAAGTTCAACAAAAAAGAAGAAGGAAAAGATCAAAAGAAAAAGAAAAAAAAAGAAAAAAAAGGAATCAGATTCAACTTCCTCAATATATATATGAAAAAAAAATTCGTACTTGTTTCTGTCTAGTAATTTTCTACACGAGTGTATAAGAGTTTTTGCTTATTTATGCCATTAAGAGCTGTCTATCTTATTATATTTAATCAAATTGCATCAGTTCCTCATTTTGGATTGATTTGGCATTTAAAATCTGAAACTTAGAGTATAGCTTATATTGGAAATAGATTTAGGTTGCATATTCAGATTACTAATTGGAGTTATTTGAATTCTATTTTTCAATATCAAGAATTGTTTTTTTTCTTTGTATTCTTAGTTTCATTCTTTCATATACATCTTGTTTCTTGTATGCATTAAGTAGCTAATTCTTAATCATAGTTACTTTGGTTTGATTAACACAAATACCTTTTGCTTCTTATGTTAACTTTCAGTTCTTGTTGTTTAAATTAAATTACTTCTAGAATTGCTTAATTCATTTTGTTCATTAGGTTCCTTGTAGAGTTTTTAAAACAAAACTTGTTTTTACTTGATTTAAGTGGATTCAGTTTTGAAATTCAACTTGATAAAAGAAGAATTGAGAGGTAACAAGGACCAAATTTTGAGTGAAATACAAAAGGAGTGACAATCTGATCTTGAGTGAAACACGTAAGGGAGTGTGGTGAGAAAATTTTTCTTTACTAACATTTTCTTGCAGGTTCTTATACCATGTCAAATTCTGGAGGTGAAAAACGTGATATGACCATAAATGACATAGCCTTCATGTTAGGGGCAATGCAAAGAAAATTTGAAAGGTTTGATTTGGTCATAAACAATATGAGAGGTGATGTAGGCAACATAATGCAAAGGCAGCAAAATAATACTGATCGAAGGGGGCAGAATAGAGGGAGAGGAAACATGATGAATGATGATGAGGTAAAAAGGGAAGATGATGAAGAAAGTGAGGAATCAATAGCCCAAAGAAGACCTGAAAGAAGGGACAACAACATATCTTCAATAAAAATGAAGATACCATCATTCAAGGGGAGAAATGATGCTGAAGCTTACCTTGAATGAGAAAGAAAAGTTGAGTTGGTGTTTGATTGTCATAATTATAGTGAAATGAAGAAAGTTAAAATTACAGCAGTTGAATTCACAGATTATGCACTAGTTTGGTGGGATCAATTGATGATTTTCAAGAGAAAAAATGGAGAAAGAATCATCACTACTTGGGCTGAAATGAAAACTTTGATGAGAAAGAGATTTGTACCATCTTACTACTATCAAGAGCTTCACCAAAGATTGTAGCAGGTAATTCAAGGATCCATGTCAGTGGAGGATTACCATAAAGAGATGGAGATGATCATGAGTAGAAATAATATAGAGGATGATCCAGAAATCACTATGGCTCGATTTTTGAGTGGGCTGAATAGGGAGATTGCTAACATAATTGAATTACTATGTGGAGCTTGAAGATATGGTACACATGGCCATGAAAGTGGAGAAGCAACTGAAACTCAAGGGAGCAGCAAAGGGATTTTCTAATTTCAGCTCTAGTTTCACTTCAAAGTGGCCAAAGAAAGATGATAATCCTAAAGGGAATGAGGCTGCCTAGAAAGGAAAGGAAAAACAAGTTCCAGCTGACCCTAAAGGTAACTCTAAAACATCTAACTCTAATCAAAAGCATAGTACCATTAAATGCTTTAGGTATTTAGGAGTAGGGCATATAGCATCTTAATGTCCAAATAAGAAAATCATGTTGATACAAGATAATGGTGAAATTGATAGTGCTAGTGAACATGAAAGTGATGATGATAATAATGATAGCATGCCACCATTAGAGAAAATTGAACATGTCATTGAATATCTTGCCTATAGTGAATCTTTGGCTATTAGAAGAGCTTTAAACATGCAAATTAAAGATGAAGAAAGTAATCAAAGAGAGAACATTTTCCATACTCGTTGCATTGTGAATGGAAAAGTGTGCAGCATGATCATTGATGGGAGTAGTTGTGCAAATATTGCTAGTACTGATTTTGTGGATAAATTAGGGTTAGCATACACAAAACATCCTAGTCCCTACAAGCTGTAATAGTTGAATGATTATGGAGAGGTGAGGGTAACAAAGCACGTTCTATTTTCTTTTGCAATTAGGAGATACAAAGATGAAGTTTGTTATGATGTTGTGCCTATGTATGCTAGCCATATCCTTCTCGGTCGTCCATGGCAGTTTTAATAGAAAAGCTTTGCATGATGGCTTTATGAATCATTATTCATTAAGCCTAAATGGTTTAAATTTCACTCTTGCTCCATTGTCACCTAAATAAGTGTATGAAGATCAAGTGAAGATTTTGAGATCATTTAAAAGAAATTCTGCTGGTGAGGGTAAAACAAATAAAAATGGAGTACAAGAGTCCAACTGTGAGAAAAAGAATGATAAAAATGGCCCATTGGTGAGAGAAAAAGAGAAAGGGAGAGAAAATAAAAGAGAGTGTTTCTATGCAAAAGAAAAAGAGTTAAGAAGTGCTTTTTGTGAGAAAAGAAGCTTGGTTGTACTTAGGTACAAAGATACCTTGATTTCTACATTTGACCTTGATAACCCTTTGCTTAGTTGTGTTAGTTCTCCTTTATAGGAATATGGAGATGTTTTTCTAGAAGATGTACCTAAAGGTTTACCACCTTTAAGAGGGATTGAGCATCAAATTGACTTCATTTCGGGTCAACAATTCCTAACCGACCAGCTTATAGAAGTAATCCAGAGGAAACCAAGGAACTTCAAAAGCAAGTGGAGGAGTTGCTAGCAAAGGGACATGTGCGTAAAAGTCTTAGTCCATGTGCTATTCTGATTTTATTAGTCCCAAAGAAGGATGGATCATGGAGAATGTGTGTGGACTGCCGAGCAATCAATAAAATCACGGTGAAGTATAGACATTCAATTCCTAGACTTGATGATATGCTTGATGAGTTAAGTGGTTCTTATATTTTTACTAAGATTGATTTGAAAAGTGGTTACCATCAAATTAGGATGAAGGAAGAAGATGAGTGGAAAACTGAATTCAAAACAAAATATGGTCTTTATGAATGGTTAGTTATGCCATTTGGTTTATCTAATGCACCTAGTACATTCATGAGATTAATGAACCATTTTTTGCATGCATATTTTGGTAAATTTGTTGTTGTGTATTTGATGACATACTCATTTATAGCAAATCAGTACATGAGCATGTAAAGCATATTAGGGCTATTCTTGATATTTTGAGAAAGGAAAAATTGTATGCCAATGTGAAAAAGTGCATATTTTGTAGTGATAAATTCATATTCTTATGTTTAATAGTTAGTGCACAAGGTATTGAGGTTGATTATAAAAAGGTAAAGACAATAATAGATTGGCCAGCACTTAAAACAGTGAGTGAGGTAAGAAGTTTTCATGGTTTAGCTAGTTTCTATAGAAGGTTTGTTAAAGATTTTAGTTCCATTGCTGCACCATTAAATGAATTGGTAAAAAAAGATGTAAAGTTTAATTGGACTAAAATTCATGAAAAGATATTTAATTTGTTGAAAGAAAGGTTAACTACTGCTTCAATTCTTGCTTTACCAGATTTTGATAAGACCTTCGAATTAGAGTGTGATGCTTCAGGTGTGGCATAGGTGCTGTTTTGATGCAAGAAGGGAAACCAATTGCATATTTTAGTGAGAAGCTTCATGGTGCATAATTAAATTATTCCACTTATGACAAGGAGCTGTATGCTTTGGTAAAAGCTTTACAAGTGTGGCAACATTACTTATTGCCTAAAGAGTTTGTTATTCATACATATCATGAATCGTTAAAGCATCTAAAGGGGCAAACCAAACTGAATCGAAGACATGGAAAGTGGATAGAGTTCATTGAGCCATTTCCATATGTGATAAAGTATAAGCGTGATAAAGACAATGTAGTAGCAGATGCACTTTCAAGAAGGTATTCCTTAATCTCAACTCTTAGTTCTAAGTTATTAGGCTTTGAGCAAATTAAGGATATGCATGCCAATGATGTTAACTTTGCAAATGTTTATAAAGCATGTGAACATTCTGCATTTTAGAAGTTTTATAGGCATGATGGGTACTTGTTTAAAGATGGAAGATTATGCATGCCTAGTTGCTCATTAAGGGAATTGCTTGTGCGTGAGGCACATAGTGGAGGACTCATGGGACATTTTGGGGTATTTTAGACTTTAGACATTCTCATGAACATTTCTATTGGCCAAACATGAGAAAGGATATTGAAAGAATTTGTGCCAAGTGTATTACATGTAAACAAGCAAAGTCTAAGTCTTTACCTCATGGGCTGTATACTCCTTTACCTATTCCTAATGCACCTTGGATTGATATATCTATGAACTTTATTTTGGGGCTGCCTAGGACTAGAAAAAGGAAAGATAATATATTTGTTATTGTTGATAGATTCAGCAAAATGACTCATTTCATTGCATGTCACAAAATTGATGATGCAATAAATATTGCTAATTTGTTCTTTGAGGAAGTAATTCGTTTGCATGGCATTCCTAAAATAATTGTAAGTGATAGAGATGTGAAGTTCTTAAGTTATTTTTTGTGTGTTTTGTGGAATAAGTTAGGTACTAAATTGCTGTTCTCTACAACTTGTCATCTACAAACTGATGGACAAACAGAAGTGGTAAATAGGACTTTAGGATCTTTGTTACGTGCTGTTGTGGGTAAGAATTTGAAAACTGAGGAAGATTGTTTACCATTAATGGAGTTTGCATATAATAGAAGCATACATTCTTCTACAGGTTATTCATCATTTGAAATTATTTATGGTTTTAATCCATTTACACCAGTTGATTTGTTTCCTTTGCCATTAAATGAAATAACGAACTTAAATGGTGAAAAGAAAGCGGATTTGGTTAAGAAGATACATGAGAAGGCACAAGCTCATCTTGAGAAGAAATATGAATCATTTGCCCATAATGCAAATAGAAGAAGGAAACATGTGATTTTTCAACCTGGTGATTGGGTACGGGTTCATATGAGGAAGGAAAGATTTCCTAAACAAAGGAAATCCAAGTTGGATGCAATGGGAGATGGCCCATTCCAAGTTTTAGAATAAATCAATGACAATGCCTACAAAATTGATCTACCAGGTGAGTATAATATTTCTGCAACTTTCAATGTTAGTGATCTTTCTCCTTTTGATGTAGGTTCAGATTTGAGGATAAATCTTTTTGAGCAAGGAGGGAATGATGAGGAAACTATAAGTAAGCTTGATGAAACTACACAAGGCAGCAAATATGTTGATGATATCATTATGCCAAGTGGACCAATCACAAGATCACAATCAAAGAAACTCTAACATGTGTTCCAACACTTCATTCAAAGGTGGATTAATGAAGAGGGAAACCAACTTATACTGAATATGAGGGATCATGAAGAGGAAGTCAAAAACTCACCAAAAAGCATGAAGAATCTGCCCATAAGTATGGTGATGGGCATTAGCACGAATTTGAAATATAATATTGATGTGGCTTAGTGCTAACGTGACTAGACACATGTGAACCAACACCAAAATGCATGTAGAATCTGCCCATCAATGTTGTCAGAATTATATATAGTAATTTAGAATATATTATTGAATATATTATTGATGTAGATGAATAATTAATGCTATTGTGACTAGATACATGTAAACCTAGACTTTTAAGCCATTAGTTCTTCTTTTCCAACTATATAGGAAGGGAAAAAAGAACTCAAGGGGTGGCTACGAATTTCCAGTTTATGCTGAATGTAATTGATGTGTTTTCGAGTTTGAGAGGTTTTCTTCTTATTCTTGTTGCATGAAGAATTTGTTCTAACTTATCAAGTCTGACTTGTGGCATTTAAATCAATTTATTTCTTCATCCCAATTACTCAAGTTCTCAATTACAGGTTAGTTATGGGTTTGGTAGGAAGGATTTGTTTTTTAGTTCTAAGATTCTATTCTAGATGTGTATGTGAGGTTCTAGATGTAATATTTGATCCATGGGTTCCGCATCACCCAACATTCAATATGAGATCCTCAACGCTACGCTTCTCTAGAAGCTTAGCAAACAAGCCTGGCCAGTAAGAATCAACTTTAACATTGGCTACTTTGATAATTGTTAGAAATCTTCTCTGCATATTAAAAAACCGTTAAAAGAAAAACAAATCTTTCTTGGAAGAGAATAATTTGTTCAACAGAGCAAACAAGAATACGAAAATTTCTAAAAGCCATAACTAAGAAGAATTATGAATCTTAGGGTTTGAATTAAGGATATAGTGATGGGAATTCCATCATCGAAGAGAATCAAAGCAGCGTAAGTGCAAGCAACTTCTTCCACTGACATAGTTTAATCTGAACCACAGCGAAGCAAACAAAGCTAAAAAGCTTAAAGAAAATCAATAGATTTCAAACAATATTTCAATGGCAATAAGAATAGCAAAAGCTAGAAAAAAGAGTTACCTTAAGGTATTGAGACCTGCGAACACGAAATGCTTGGCCGCGCGGCTGCAAATGGAATGAATGTACTACAATTTAGGGTTTCGAAAGCTTTACCAGTAAGGGTTTTAATAGGGTAGAGCCATGTGGGCCGAGACTGATATTTTGAGGCCCCACTAGGACAATGCCCCTAATCAATTAATTTCAAGTTTTACACAGAATATTTCAAAAAGTGAAAATATTTTTTAAAAAATACCCATTTTCTTATTTTTTAAAAAAGAATATTCACTCATTTTTTTCAATTGTAAAAATATTCACTTTCAATTTGAAAATATTAATATATCAAATATATATGTTTAGTATATAATGCATAATATATAATATATCATATGGTGTTTTTTTTTCGTTTGAACTTGATGTTTTTAATTAAAGTTTTTAAAGAATTATATGAATATTTTTTAAAAAAATTAAAAGAAGTGATATAATATATAATTTACTAATTTCAATTCAACCATTTAATTAAAATTTAATAACTTAATGGTGAAATTAGATTAAAATTTTAATTGTAAGTAAATTTCAACAAAAGAATATTCAAAAAATTATTATATGGATGTAAGATAATGTTAATTTTTCCTTTTTAATTCAAAAAATATAATAATTTTAATAAATTAAAACTACGATGTTCCATAGAAAGTTTCATATAATATAATGAAAATTCTAAAGTTTAAGTGGAGTATGAGTGCATAAGTATCAAATGGAGAGATAATAAAATTATAATATAAAACAAAAAAAATCAACATAAAAATCCCAATCATCACATATATTAAGATTATATGACAAATCTAACAAAAAGATACAAATATATATAACATCAAATTCCCAGAGCTACAGATTTACAGGTTTTACATTAAAAAAAATACATTACATGTGTACACATACCTATAAATATTCTCAATCACAAAAACCTCGACAGACAATAGAAAAAATAATTAAAAAAAAATAGAAATTAAACTTACCTAGCTGCATAGATAATAGAAATGTACTGGAAATAAATCCAAAAAATACTCAGAAGCATTCTATTAGAATCTTATTGGCTAATGTATGGATTTGGAAATCTCACTTTAAAAAGATTTTAATTTGGAGTTTATATGAACTTTAGTTTCTTTAATATCCTGAGCTAATTTTTGGAGTGTAGTTTGCAAAGTTTATGACATTTAGTATCAGAGTAATTTACACATGTAAATAACCCAAGACTCAAAAAGAGGTGTTTTACAGGCCAAATTAAAATTACTGATAGTCTTATGAAAAAAAAAATAGAGTATCGATCAGTGTCGATAAAAGTAAAAGCTATCGAGAACTCGCAAAGGAGTACTCTATATGACAAACTAAAATTATTAGTAGTTTTAAGAAAAAAAAATCGAGCATCATACCAATGTCGATAGGATTAAGAGCAGCTAAGAACGTTAATTGTTCAACTACGACGAAATATTAGGATCCTATTGACTAATATATATATATAGGATTTCAATATGAGATTTATATGAACTTTGGATTCTCTAACCTCTTGAGCTAATTTTTAGGATATGTGATTCTCTCAAGGTACATGACATATCCTAATATAGATCAAACGAATACCAAATTTCCTTAAAATAAAGCTATACAAAATACAAAAGGAAAAAAAGAATAAAAATATAAAATAAATTGAACAAAACTAGCAAAAAATGCTGACAAATGACAAGAAAAATAAAACAATTGCATAATATTAAAAAAAAAAGAAACTCACTGAATCAAACTTTGTTGGATGGAGAAAACACAACCGAAAAAAACCATCAGAGACAAAACAGAGAGAAAGAAAAACAAAGAGGAGGGTTAGGGAGAAATCTTTTATTTTTAGAGTTGAAGTTATTAGGTGTGTTCATGAAGTCCAATAACTTAAGCAACCCGGCCCAAATCTACTGGGATGGTCCAAGTTAAAAGATGCTCAGGTCAAGCCTTGAGCCATTTTTTTTAAATTGTGGGCCGAGCTTTATGTAATGTCTAAAATTTTTAAACATTGACTTTTTAAATTATACTAATATGGGACTGTGTATAATATAGAGAGTGACTCAGGTATTTATAATAAATGAAAAATAGGGTTAGTTAAGTCTTTAAAAATTAAAAATTTAATTCGGATATGGACTTAATCGTTATTTCTGCAAAAAAAAATTTTAAGCGCTAAGACCTTACAGAAATACCTTTTTGACCCCATAATTAAATTTTTATTTAAATTGGAATGTGAAATATGAATAATAGAACTTTAAATTACTTAAATAAATTATTTTTATAATTTTAAAGGATTAAAAGTTGAATTTAGAAATAATTAAAAAAGTGAGTGCACAGAAATTACGGTGAGCACGCTTTATATGATCAAAATCTAATAAAATATATATAAATAAATAAAAATTATTTTTCCTCTTCTTCCTTCCATCAAAACTGACCTAGCCCTTCCACCATAGATAAATTTCATATTTTCTTCTTCCATCCATTAAACTTAAGTGGAAAATTAAGAAAAATTCACATATAATATAAAAATTCTTAGTAGAATTTATTAGAATAAGTAAAAAATCATAAAATCATCACCGTAAATTTAAGAAAAATCAATAAAGAGAGAGGAAGATCTATTTTAAAAAAAGTTTGTGCTTATGCATTAATAGTTTGCTATTATTTAATTTTCTTATGATTTTATGTTTATGGAAGCTAGTTAAACCATAATTGAATAAATTATGAATTGTAATGTCACAAAATTTTAGTCTAACTTAGAAAGGTATAAAAATTATAAAATTTTACCTGAAAGTTTATCTATGTGTTAGTAGATAGTGTAAAAAATTTTATAATTTTTAAAGATGATTTATTATGAAAGAAAAATTTAAAAACACAAGCTGCCTTGACTATGCCAGTAGAACCAGAATTTTAGGATTTGTGAAAATCAATTAGAAACTATAGTAAATAATATTATATATATGTTTAAGACATATGGTTAAAATATTAAAATTTTAATAAATATTTAATTTAAAAAATAAAATAAAAAATAAAACTGCTAGAATAGTAACTGTAAAATCAGAGTCTGTAAGATTAAATAAATACAATTTAAAAACAAGGTAAATAAGTGTATAAAATTCTGAAATTTTATATACAAGTTACTATATATTTATTGTTTTATGGTTAAAATTTTATGAATTTTTATAAAGATTTGATACCTAAATAAAATTAGAAAATGGGTATTGCTAGTAAAGTTTTTGTAAAAACATAATATATATATTTGAAAAATATAATTTTTAAACATAGTAAATGAACTCAGAAAAATATAAAATTTTAAATATAAGTTTATATATATTTCTAAGACTTATTTTTAATTTGTATAATTTTTAATAGAGATTTAGTACTGAGAAAGAATTAGGAAAGAGAGACTGTCGGAGAAAGTAAGAATCTGATAGATTTTGAAGAGTTAAGAAATAAATTAAATTTTATATAATAAATAGAGTAAGTAAAGTTTATTAAATTGAATTGTTAAAGCTTTAATATCAATTATTTAATGAGAAAAGTGGTTGTTGTTTTAAAGAATTATTAAAAATATTATTATTATTGATTGTGAAATTGACTGAAAATAAGAAAATAATTAGATTGCCCGATTATTTTGATATTAAACCTAACTTTTGGGTTGAATGGATAGCTAGATGGTGGACGTCCATAGTGATACTAGACACTTTGTATTACCAGTGACAATGAATATTCGTGTCATCAGAGGACACTTCGTGTCATCATTGATAGTGGGCATTTGTGTCATTAATGAGTCATTGGCCATATTTATTATAGTGTGCATTTACTTATAATTAGTGATCCCGTTATCTGAGCCTAAATTTTTAAATTAGTATATGAGGGCAAATTAAGTAAAATTTACCAAGATAAGTTAATGGTTTAAAGTGATTAACCATTAAATAAACATTGAACTTATTTATATAATATTGAGTTAATTTACATTTTAAAGATTTATTTATATATTTTCTTAGTGTTTTAAAGTAATAATTCATATTTGATATTTTAATATGATACTTTTTAATTGCTATTTTAAAGTAGTGATTTTATTTTATTTATATAAAATATTAATATTGATTTTTATGCTATAATTATTGATAAATTATGAATATGCAAGCACCACTAAGCAGTAGCTTAGCATGTTGGATTTATTTATGATGCGCAGGCCAAACAAGCATATTGGATCTAGAAGAATGAGATTTTAGAGCCTCAAATTAACTACATCAGAGAAAATGTTATATGTAGAAATATGTATAATATATTTTATTCAGTTCACATAGCAGTATTTAAATTTTAAATGACAGTTGTATAATTATGGGTGGTTAGAGATTTTTAAATATTTTATGGTATAAGTTATAATTTATAAGTTACTTGAAGTATGTATTATATATATATATATATATATTGATAAAAATGATACATGCTTAATATTCAAATATATTAGTAAAAGTATAGATATTTAAAATAGATTATAGATGATTGTTGGAGAGTTTGAAATTGGAGTTCAGATTGAAAAAAAAAATTATTGGGAGTATTTTTCTTCTGCATGTTATATTTTGATCGATAAAGATTTGACAGTGTCAAATTTTTAGAAAAAACTCTGTCAAAATTTTTATTGGCGTTGATTTTAATATTATAAAAAAAATAATTGAATAAGCAACTGTATAGGCATTATGTGACATGTTTTGTTATTTTTTTTTATACAGGATTATTAAGGGGTGTTACACTTTGAGTCCGAAAATATTTTCTTAAGACTAACCTGGCCCAACCCGAATTATATAATATATATAAATATATTATATGTATATAACAATAATATAACATCAACTTTTTGTCTATATATAATTACAAAAATATTAGGCCCGTCAGATCCAGTCTGTTGGGCTATTTAACCCGACCAATCCGATCGTCTATGGACAGGGTGAAAGTCTAATTTTAAGGCTTAAATCATTCTTAGACCATGTTACGGGCTAGAGATAAATCTGACCCAACTAGACCTAAGAACACTCCTGAAAGTTATCGATAGCCACTTAAATTTGTCGATACCTATTAGTAACTTTTCACACAATGGTTTATAATTTACCGAGCTACTAATGTTTCTATCGATAAATATATTAATAGTTACGCCTCTTTATTTTAATTTCCATAGAGATAGAATAAATCTCTCGATAAATAAAAAAATTTCAGATTAGGATTTATTATTTTCTATCGTCTTTATCTATCTTTCGATAATGGACGTAATTTTTCAATCTAGAGTTTAAAAACTATTGAGAGAATGATGAAACGATCGATAATGGCATTTAATTAAGTTTAATGGTCGCACATCTTCATTTTCATTTACTAAGAGATAAACTAATCTCTCGATAATGTAAGTGATTTTTTAGTTTGGGGCTTACACATTGTTGAGAAATTGACAAATCAGTTGGTAAATATATTTAATTTAATTATTGCATCTCTTCAATTTCATCCACTGAGAGAAACATATAATCTCTTGATAATGCTTGTTACTTTTCCTATATATATATATATATATATATATATATAATTTTTGAAAGGAGGAACTATCAAAAGATTGAATTGAATTCTGCATCGCCAATAAAACTCCAAATATTAATTAATTATTAATCTAAATAAATACACTCTTAGTTTTAAATTTGACAAACACACTTTTATTTCTTATTTACTCTAAATTATAATTTAATTATTATTTTAATAAATTAATTAATATATTAAATCACCATTATACCTATATTTTTTAAAATAATAATTTTTCTTTGAAAATTTTATTTTTAATTTTTCAATTTAAAAAGTATACACTCTCAGAAATATAAATCTAATAGAAACATATTAGATGTATACATATAATATATTTTCATTTAAATTTTAAAAATATATATTTTTTGAAATTTTTTTAAAAAATAAAAATATCATACTAATTTTCTTTAAATTGAATAATAAAAAAATTTTGAGAAATGAGTTTTAATTGATTATTTTCCTTTTTATTAAACAAAAATTATTTTCCATCCAAGTGCCTACTTTTTTTTTATTTTATAAATAAAAAATGCCTTGGTTTGGTATCAAAGTGAGAAAAAAAAAAGCCAAAAAACAAAAAAAAAAAAATGGAAATGCCCGTTTGCATGTGTCACATGGGAATCGTTGAAATTACTGCCACTAGGACGATCATGTTCATGGTTGACTTTTTAATGTCTAAAGTAAGCCATAAAAAATCATGAAAAAAAAGAACTATTATTTTGGTACGACTCTTTTCAAAGTTTAAGGTGTATTTGCGATATAATTTTACTTATTTTTATTAAGAAGAAAATTTAAATTGGATCTATTCTTAAATTTATAGTTGCATCACTAGTTTTAGGAAAAATTACACTATATCTCAATTTTGATTTTTTTTTTAAAAAATACTCAATTATTTTAATATATCTTTAATATACTTAATATATATCTCTAAAAATAAAATATACATTTAATATATTAATAATATATTAGATATCTTATAACTCTAAAAGAAGTTAAAAATTGAAAAATAAATATTTTTGTAAAAAATGAGTGTTTTTAAAAATAATTTTATTTTTTGGAGTATTTTTGAAGAAATTCTTTAATTATATTATTTAAGCAAACTATAGTGCTTGGATGATTTTCTCTACAATTGAATTAAGATACAAGTTGTGGCAGAAACTGAAGTTAGGAAGAGATAGTGAGAGCAAAGCTCTATGAGAAGGAGACAAAGCAGTATAAGAGAGAAAATGATGGATTGGATAAGGAGTGGGACGTTTGGTGTTATAAAAAGAAGAAATAGTAAAGGATGATGTTTGCAAAAGATTGCAATAATAATCGTGAAGATAAGAGGGTTTTTTTTCTGACTGCAATAAATTTTCTAGTTGAAGAAGATCAGAAGTAGAAATAGACTTATCTAGGGCAAGAGGAAAATCTAAAGAAAGACAAGGAGCTGTGGAGGCAAGAGGAAAAATATGCTCATAAAAATGAACATTTCTAGAGACAAAAACAACATTTGTTTCAAGATTAAGAAGTTTTAAAACATATCTCCCTTATCGTAAGGGTTTCTCTCACTCTTTCTAGGGTTTCTATCTCCTAGCAGTGGCTAGTGGAGGTGTCAAATCGTATTAACAAGTCGTGTTTGTGTCATGTTGGTATGCTTTGGTGACACGATTAGAGTCAATACGAATTTGCAGGTCATACAACCCGACACAACCTGCATAACCTTTATAACATTTATTCTTAAATGAGTTATACAAATACGACACGAGTAACATGTTTAATTAAATGGGTCGTATGCGGGTCATATAACCCGACAACCCACTTAACATGTATAATAATTATATTCATAAAAATATTATATTTTTGTACAATAACATGTATATTATATTAAATCCATAAAATTTTCAAATAACTATCTAAATTATTCCCAATAAACACAAATACATAAAATTTCTGAATATCATCTAAATTATAGAATTAGATGATGAAGGACAAATAATATCTTTATCCAATAATGATATGAAATTATTTCAAAACTTAAACTAGATATACCTTGATCTCCAAATAGCCAATCTTTACTATACATTAAGGCTTCCATCACATCAGGTTTAAAGTGCACTTCTGTTTTGGTCAAGAACTCTTCCACTGTTACTGAATGCACTTTCAAATGCTACTGTGGTGATAGGAATGGTTAGAACATCACGAGCTATGGCTGCAATTTGAGGATTCCTATATTGGTTTCCTTCCCAATATGACAATATATCCAGTTTAATCTTTTGATCCATCCTTGGCTTATCAAGATAAAGTTTCATTTGACTCTTTTGTTGAATAATATCATCGCACTCAAAAGAGTCAAACTCCTGCAGATATATAAAAAAAGTGACATCGGATTATTTTTATTTTTGAATATAAGAAATAGAAAGGAATATAAAATAAACTAATAAAAATTTAGTAAAATATTCATATTTGAATACCTTTAATACATCTTTCGTAATAGAAGATCTAGTTGCATCATACTCCATTCTTTGCATCGATTTGGTTCTAAAACTTCCACTATTTATCTCAAAACCCATATTTTGTACCTTACCATTATTCACATGCTCAAAACATAAAGAGAACATGTCCTTTTTAACTTTCGAAACCTCAACTAATCCCTCATCACCATAAAACTTCTTATAACACCATTCAACAAAACTCAACTTATACCTAGGATCTAAAAATCACAGCAATGGCCAAAATTCTGCTATATTCAGACCAATACTTTTTAAAATTTTCAAACATCTTCTCCCCCATTGATTTTATATACATATCTTCACTAGACATACTTTCTTTCAGAGTCAAATGGGCAGTAAAAACCAAAGAAAAATATAAATTTTCGTTGTATATTTGTTGCCAGAAAAAAGACAAGTGATATCATTAAATACTTGCAAAAACTTACAAATTTTTTCTACCTTCGCCCAATCATCAAAGGATGGACAATGCTTGAAATTAGAGTCACTTATTTGAAGATGCATAAAAGCATTTTGGTAATATAAAGCATTATCAAGCATTAAAAATGTTGAATTTCATCTAGTAGGAATATTTTGTCTAAGACCTCTTTTTGAATCTAAACTACAAAGACTAACACGTTCCAAAAATTTAATTTTTCTAGCTTGAGAACCCTTCACATACTTAACACTTTTCCTAATTTTTATAATAGAATTATCAATATCTTTCAAGTCATCTTGAACTATCAAGTTTAAGATATGATGTTGCGCTCTACTTAATACTACTACAAGCGACACTCGCAAGTATATGAGGTAGTTATAGTAAATGGTGGAACGTCCTAAGGTCGTCTCACAAGGAATGTGTTTGTTGATAATAGTTTGATTGAAATACATAGTTTAAAGATTGAGTGTGTTGTATTGAAATGGTGAAAAATAATTAAAACTTAAAAGTGAAACTAGTAATGTTTGTGCAATATTAATTTAAATTCTTGGAATGGTACTTAGGATTTGTGGGTCAATTTAATCAAAGCATAATTTTTAATTATCCATTAAAACAACTTTATAACTTAATTTTCTCCTTAATGTCAATCAACAATTATCAATTCATTAGTTCTCACATTCATAAATTAACAAAAACTGATTACCTTAACTAGTAAATTAAGTACACCCTAGAATTTATATTTCTAATTCATTTTTAAGGTAGTTGATTGCATAGTTTCAATATCAAATTTCATCTCTCAGTCTTTCATTTAATATTAAGAGATCAATAGAAGGCCACTCTATCAACCTAACATATAATCCAATGCAAATAACTAATAACAAGTTATATTAATGAAAATGTTGAATTAAGTCATTTAATCAAATTTACTACAAATTCTAGGCATGAGTAATTTAGCTCATCATGAATTCAAAGTAAACATTCATCTTAATATAATTCAACTCACAAATATTCATTGAAGTATTAATGTATGCAACAACAAAATTCGAAAAATAAATTAATTAAGAGAATAGAAAAACCCCTTGAAGATGCCAAGAGTTAAACTTATTGTTCTCCCTCCTAGCTCAACTTGAATGTGATTAAGAACTCCCAAGTCCTCTTAAGATCTTGTTCAAGAACTACCCAAGTACTATCCAAAAATATTAAAGGAACTTATTTATAGAAGAAAATGAAGATGAAAGGAATTGGAGATGGTGATGAAGATGAAGATGGATGATAAGATGGTGTTTTTTTAAAACTAAGAACAAGTTCAACCTCCCTTCAAATGGTGAATGCCTCCCTTTAAAAATGAGTTGCCCCCTCTATATTCATCTCCCTCCAATTATTTTAATTCTAAGTTAAAAAGAATTCTCTTTTCCAACTCACCTAACCCTCATTTGTCCTCTCTTTTTTCATTCTTAAATCCTTCATCCCATAAAAACACCTCACTTTTCAATTATTTTAAAACAACATTTCTCTTGTCTCTCACCTTGTTTCCCATTAGATGGTGTAAATAATTTAAAAGAGATCTCACAAGACCCGGCCAATTCATGAGTGACTTGGCTGTGTCACTAAACTTCCATTGGACTGGCTAAGACGTGAAGCCGTGTCCATTATTGTCTTTCAAGTACAATTTTCTTGTGGGGAGATACAGACAGAGATATGACCAAGTCATGAGACAGTGTCCATTGCTACCTTCAATTCTTTCTTCAGGTGGAAAGTGACACAGCCAGTGACTTGGTCGTGTCACTTGCATGTGTTTACTTCTATCTCTTTTCTTTCTCTTTTCTTTAGTTGCTCTTCAGGTGGGACACGACCAAGACTCTGACCGTGTCATGTGACACAGTCAGTGGCTTAGCCGTGTCTCATGCTTGTGCCTGCCTCTGCTCAAATCTTCTTAAGGATATGACCAAGTTAGTTTTGTCCTGGCTGTGTCTCTTGGGTGTGTCACTGGCTGCTTCTTTTCCTTCTTTTCTTCATGAGTTTCTTGCTTTTGATGAGAGACACGGCTAAGCCATTGAGTGTCTTGGCTGTGTCACTAAACTTTTCATTAAATTTGGCTCCGACAAGTGAATTAAAGCTTCATTTTTGCACTTTAGCCTAAATCAAACACTTCAAGCAATCTTAAACACAAAATAAAGAAAAAATTAACTAAAAGCCAATAAAATTATCCTAAAAAAATACCTACATAAATTATCAAAACAATTACCCCACACTTAATTCTTTGCTTATCCCCAAGCAAAGTTAAAAATTAAAATAAAACTAAATAAGAAAATTTTAGTCAGGTTTAAGAGTTATAAGGATATATCAAGACTCCCCTTTTCTAAAATCCACAATCATTATCAAATCAAACAAAATCAATACTCATGCAATTTAATGGTTTTCCATGCATAACATTTGTTATCACTCCCTTACCAACTCTTTTAAGTGTTTAAATAAGGTGGTGTTTACACTCTTAACATTCAATGAAAGATTATCACCATAGGTTTGCTTATCAATCAAATTTTTACCACTAAATTTCAATCAATTATCAATCATAAAGTCTTTTATTTGGTTGTAATGGGGCTAAGATAAAGGCATAACATTTAGGAGTATGAGTTATTTTTTAAGTTCAAGAGCACTTCAAGAATGAAGTAATCAATGTACTATAACCAAACAATTCCAAAATACCTTCCACTCACTTAACTCTCATCATTAAAGTACGTTTTAAGAGACTTCAATTTAATTTATAAAGATCAATCTCAAACTTATTCCAACCCTACCCCAAGGAACAATAATTTCTATTATATATATATATATTATTATTATTATTATTCAATATAAATCATAATAAATTGGATTTGAATTGGTTCCTATTTTAGATTTATTTAAGCAATAATATGAAGATAAAGAAAATCTAATAAAAGATATAATAATTATAACTTATTTGCAACGTCCAACCTACTAAATTATACCCCACACTTTATTTTACACAAGACTTTATCACTTAAACTCGTAAAATACTCTTGACCTAATGAAAGAGTAATAGTTAAAATAAAATGGTTCAAGGCTAAGGGTGTTGCAAAAAGGAAAGAAGGGAAAAAATAAAATAGGCTCAAAATTAGAGAACTAGGGTCGTATAAAAGGTTGGCCTTTTAAAACTAAAATGGGTACACCTAATTGTCTTAATCATATTGATGTCTAATTAAAATTTCTATGTGGTCTCAAAATGAATGTCAAAACAAGTTCTAGCAATTCATTGATCAAGGATGTTCACACACAAGAAATAATAAGTTGGTATCCAACTTAAGCTCAATTTTCTCACAAGTTAGTAGGTAATGCAAAGCATATTCATCCAAATCAATAATAAGCACCAATTTTATCCAATTCTCAATTCATGCTTTAGAAATTAAAAGGTCATCTATCAATATTCTTATAACAATTGAACTATTCATCATTCTAAAAAATAATATAAAACAAAGTACTTCAATTAACAAAGTATCTCAATTTAAAATAAAAACTTTGCACCCCATGCTTAAAGATTGACATTTTTCTCAATGAAAATAAGTATAATTTAATAAAAAAAAAAGGTTAAGGTAAGACCTGTTTTCCATCGCTTTTTTATGTGAGGTAAAGTGGTATCTCGTCCTTTTCTTAAAATATTAATTATTCCAAAACAAAATAACATTAAATAGAATATAGCAAAACATAATGTTTTAATAAATAAAAATAGTAAATAGAAATAATAACCAAAACTTCTAAAAATAGAAGAAACAAACAAAACAAACTAAATATTCAATGGGTTAAAACTAGTCAAAGCCATATGGTGGAGGTTGTGATGATGATACGGCCGAAGGATGGAGGCTAAGAATCATAGCCAAGTTGTTATTGATTTGTTCTAACTGTCTGAGTACTTCGACAAGATTGCAATCGACCTTGTTTTCTAATGCTTTGATCCTACTAACCACTTCATTATTTTTCGGAGCTGAGGCCTCTTCATCTAAACCAAGTGAATCAAAATTAGATTCTTCATCAACTCACTATCATTTTTGCTGATCTCCATGTGTGCTCTACTCAGAAACCATCATATAAGCCCCTCCCCTCTTAGTAATTCTGTGCATTTTCTCAAGAGAGGCAAGGTCAAGCGAGTCACAGCCTGAAATTCTTATCATGTTGCAATCGTTTGGATCAAAGCCATCATCAAGTGCCATGGCAAGGGTGGTCACCAATCCACCAATACAAATTGCTCTTTTTTTCTTGTTAGCCACACTATAAAAAACATCAGCTAACCAATATCAGGTGCTCACCAGTATAGCATGAGTATCATAATCCAAGAAAAATAGTTCGTTAAGTTCAACTACTCCCAAACTTTTCTTTCTAGTAAAGAATTCATAAGACATAAAACGGTGCAAATAACGCAAAGCAGGATTTATCAATTTTGTTATCTTAGCCGATTTGGTCACGTACATCCCGCCCGATCCTAATGCTCTCCATGCAAATTATTGCTTAAAACCCTTTGGCATAGATTTTCTCCCTCTTAATTAAAACCAAATATTTCATTTAGGCTTGCAACATCAAACACATGATTTTCCAAGCAATTTGATCCTAGCCTAGTACAAACCTTGGATTCATCCCTTTCAACTTTAAAAGAGGCTAGAAATTCAACTGTAAGTTCTTGAAATTGCAAAAGTTTGAGTAAAATAAATCTTTCCCATCCTATATTTTGCACATATCTAGTAAAATTTTTCCTAATTTGAAGAGCATTAAGAGATTCTTCACTTACATACCTGGTTGGAAAGAAGCCCTTTGCCAGGAGAGCCATTTTCTTTGAAGAGGATGAAGGAGGTTGCTTCCTCTTGTGATGGGACACCATTTTGGCTCTTGGCATTTTGAATCTTGGTGAAAATTGAAGATTGAAGTAATTTAATTGAATTTTTATGAAGGAATAAGGAGGATTTTGGTTTAAAATTTGAAGATTTTAGAGGGGGTATAGTGGAGTTCAGAGAGTGAGAGAAAAAAATGGAAAGAATGTGTTAGGGTTTGAGTGAAGAAGAAAGTGGGAAAATTGGGTTTTAAGTGGGCTAAAAGTTTGTGTGACACAGCCAAGTCGGAATGGACTTGGTCGTGTCATGCATTTTAGTGCTGGACACGGCCACGAATATGGCCGTTTCTTGTGACCGTATTGGCCTCTATCAAAATTGGTTTGGGAGTGCAAAGGGCGAGGGGTGACACGGCTTCTAGCGACTTGGCTGTGTTCTCGTGACATGGCCACAGGCACAACCGTGTCTGTTTCTGCATTTCTGGGCAGTTTTTAGGGTGGATTGACACTACTAGTGACACGGCTGTCTCACCAGGCTGTGTCTGCTACTGCCGCTTCTTTTTTAACTCATGTTTTAGCCATGTCACCCAAGTCTAATTAATGCAATTATTTCTTCATCTCTAGTACTGAACTCAATCAAAACAAAATATCGATCACAATACCCATTCTATTTTCTTTATTATAAACCAAAAGAAATGAAAATTTAGAAAGTCAAAAGACGAAATTTAATTAAGGAAAGAAATACAAACCAATAGGTTGCCTCCCATTGAGTGTTTCTTTAACGTCGTATAGCTAAACATCATGGCATCACTCGTCAATGAATACCATACTTTGAGTTCTTCCAAATAGGGCTTCACCCTTTGTCCATTCACCTTAAACGTCTCGTTGGTTTTCAAATTTAATAATTCAACAACTCTATATGGAAATGTTTGAACTACTTGAAATGGTCCACTCCAATGGGACTTTAATTTTGTGGGGAACAACCACATCCTTGAATTGAACAAGAGGACTTTCATTTTCGGTTCAAAGGTCCTTCTAAAGATCATTCTGTCATGTATAGCTTTCATTTTCTCCTTGTAGATCTTTGCATTCTCATAAGCCTCATTCCTAAGCTCATCAAGCTCGGAGATTTGCAACATCCTTTGCTCTTTTGCTCAATCCAAGTCCATATTTGTGGCCTTGATTACCAAATAAGCTTTATGCTCTAATTTCACAGATAGGTGAAAAGCCTTGCCAAAGACCAATTTATATGGACTCATTCCCAATGGTGTTTTGAAAGTCGTCTGATAAGCCCATAGTGATTCCGAAAGTTGGATTGACCAGTCCTTTCTCTTTGTGCTCACCTTCTTCTCCAAGATCCCCTTAATTTGCTTATTGGATATCTCGACTTGTCCGGATGTTTGGAGGTGATATAGAGTTGTCACCTTATGTCGGATGCCCATCTTGGTCATCAACCTTTCAAATCATTTGCTGCAAAAATAGCTTCTTCCATCACTCATGATTACCTTGGGGGTCCCAAACCAGCTTAAAATATTTTTCTTCAAGAATTTCAACACAACATTAACATCATTAGTCCTAATGGGGATAGCCTCAATCCACTTGGACACATAATCCACTGTAAGAAGGATATATTCAAAGCTAAATGACTTGAAAAATGGCCTCATGGAGTCTATTCCCCATACATCAAAATTTTTACCACATTAAAAATATTGAGAGGCATTTCATTTCTTTTGCTAATGTTTCCTACTCTTTGGAATCTTATACCAAAATTGTAAGCATCTTTAAAAAGAGTAGGCCAATGCAAACTGCTTTGAATAACCTTTTCGTCAGTCTTCTTTTCTACAAAAATCTCTCCACAATACATGTTGTGGCAAAATTATAGCACTTGTAATTGCTCTTCTTCAGGCACATATCTTCTGATAATTTCATCCCTGCAAATTCTAAACAAATATGGTTCATCCCAAAAATAGTACTTACAGGAATGCAAAAACCTCTTCTTTGCTTGAAAATTCAAATCTTTTCTCATAACACCACAAGAAAGATAATTAGCAATATCGACATACCATGATGCTTGAGTTAAAGCAAATAAGTGTTCATCCGAATATTTTTTAAAAGTATTTTCACAAGAAATTCATGTATTATTATCATGAGAGTTCAATTTAGAAAGATAGCCAGCTACTACATTCTCACTTCATTTCCTATATTTAATTTCAATATCAAATTCTTGAAACATCAAAACCTATCCAATGAGCCTAGATTTAGCTTGTGATTTAGTCAATAAGTATTTCAAGGCCATCTGGTTCGAAAATACTATGACCTTGGAACCTATCAAGTAAGATCTAATTATGTCGAGTGCAAATGCCACAGCTAACATTTTCCTTTCAGTGGTTGTGTAATTCACTTATGCATCATTTAAAGATAAACTTGCATAATAAATTACACGCTGTTAGTATACTATTGTAATTAATTAACTAGACTGCTATAAGATAGCTGTAAATAACCATCAATTAGGAAGCTAATTAAGGCTGTAATTATCAGCCATAATTAGAAGACAAACAGCCATAATTAGGAGACAAATTAGGCATCAATTAAGGAGCCAATTAAGGCTGTAATTGTCAGACATAATTAGGAGACAATGGGCATCAATTAGGGCTATAATTTAGGAATTTATTCCCAAATTTATGAGATACTTCAGTCTATTTAAACCCAATCAGCTTGAGAGAATAATCAAGCATTTTTCTATTGAAATTCTATTGAAATTCAGTAAGTTTGTCATGGTATCAGAGCTATAGTTAGGCAATTTTAGAGTTGTTCTTTTATGAGTTTCAGCTTTGTTTTCTTTTGAAGAACAAAGTGCAGGTTCTGCTGCCTATTTCTGCAGCTTCTGTTTCTGCTGCTACTTTTACTTCTGGTTCCTTGTTTACTTCATATCTTTGATGAACTCTCGGTCATAGAAATTCTGAATTTCTATTTGGAGGTTCTCTTGCTTTAGAAGAGATTCTGGTAGACTTTTTCTATCCTGCAACTTTCTGGCTGTAGGATTTTCATCTTGGTGGGTTTGCTGCTTCTTCTGATTGACCTACTCTTGGATTTGTTATTGTTAATTTTGCATTTCTGGTCTCCTTGTGCTATTCGAGATGGCCACTTCAAACACAGTTGAGAGTTTTCATGTTCATTTCACCGAAAAAAAATTACTCTTCATGGGAATTTTAGTTCCAGCTCTTTGTTACAGAAAAAGAACTATTGGGCCGTATAGATGGAAGTGATCCAGCTCCTAAAGATGCTAAGGAGTTGCTTCACTGGAAAGTTAAAGATGCAAGAGTAATGACATGGATTCTGGGGTCAGTCGACCCTCTTATTGCTCTTAATTCGAGGTCTTCTAAAACTGCAAAAGCCATGTGGGATTACTTAAAAAAGGTCTACAATCAAGACAATGTTGCACGACGTTTTCAATTAGAGAGTGATATTGATAATTATTCCCAAGGAATTCTCTCCATTCAAGAATATTATTCTGGTTTTCAGAATTTATCGGCTGAGTTTACTGATACTATTTATGCTAAAATACCTGGAGCATCTCTCTCTGTAATTCAAGAAATTTATGAGCAAAGCAAAACAGATCAATTCTTAATGAAGTTGAGGTCTGAATTTGAGACACTTATACACCACAACAAAATGGAGTTGCTGAGCATAAAAATTATCATCTTTTGGATGTAACTCAAACTTTGTTAATTGAATCTTCTGTTCCATCTAAGTTTTGGGTTGAAGCCTTATTTACTGCAACTTATCTCATTAATCGAATGCCTTCTCAGGTATTAAATCTTGACTCTCCATATTTTCATCTGTATCATCAATATCCTAATTATCATGATTTACACACATTTAGTTGTGTTTATTTTGTTCATCTACCTTCTCATGAACGTCATAAACTTTCAGCTCAATATATTAAATGTGCATTTATGGGTTATAATTCTTCTTAAAAGGGTTTTGTTTGCTACGATTCAACTTCTATCAAATTTCATATTTCTCAAAATATTATTTTCTTTGAGCATCGATATTTCTTTCCTAATCTTGCTGAGTCTTCTTCTACTTCTCCTATTCTTCCAATTTTTGAGGATTTACCAATTTTTCCTACTTGGTTTATACCTGAATTTGTGTATGAAAGACATCAACCAACGGTGCCCTTCCCAAGATTGATCCATCATCTATGCCTGATTCTCCTGAATCTACTCTTCGTCGATCTACCAGAGTTTCTCGACCTCTAAGATGGTATAGTTTTTCTAATAATCCTTCTGGATATTTTGCCACTTTATCTGATATTTTTGTTTCATCTTGTTACTCACAAGCCTCCAAGAATGAATGTTGGCAAAAACCAATGCAGGACGAACTTCAAGCTCTTCACGACAATCATACATGGAAAATTCTTCCTTGCCCTCCAAATGTTAATCCCATTAGATGTAAATGGCTTTATTCAGCCAAGCTTCATTATGATGGAACTTTGGATCGATATAAGGCCCGATTGGTTGCTCTTAGCAATAAGCAAGAGTACGGAGTGGACTGTGAGGAGACCTTTGCTCTAGTTGAAAAAATGACTACCGTCCGTACAATTATTGCAGTTGCTGCTTCTCAGGGTTGGCCTCTTCATCAAATGGATGTCAAAAATACTTTTCTTCATAGTGGTCTTAAAGAAGATATTTATATGACACTAACACCGGGTTTGACTTCATCACTTTCAACACATGTGTGTAAGTTAAAAAAATCTTTGTATGGACTCAAACAAGCTCCACGTGCCTGGTTTGACAAGTTTCGATCTACATTACTTCAGTTCTCATTTGTGCAAAGTAAATATGACTCCTCTTTGTTCCTTCACAAGAGTTCTGCTGGTTTTGTCCTACTTCTTATTTATGTAGATGACATTATTATCACTGGCACTAATACATCAACGATCCTCAATCTCCAATAATCTCTTCAAACTTCTTTTAAAATAAAGGATCTTGGTCCACTTACATATTTCTTAGGGCTAAAAGTTCACTATGATTCTTCTGGGATATTTTTGCATCAACATAAATATACTATAGATTTGATTACTTCAGCAGGCCTTCAAGATTCATCCCCAGTTGATACTCATTTGGGATTAAACGTCAATTATCATAGTCAAGATGGAGATCTTCCTGATCCATCTCTTTACCGGTAATTAGTTGGCAGTTTGAATTATCTGAATATTACAAGGCCCGATATTTCTTTTGCAGTTCAGCAAGTCAGTCAATTCATGAGTACTCAACGTCACTTACATTTGGTGGCAGTTCGTCGAATCATTCGCTATCTCCCTGGCACATCTTCTTGGGGTTTATTCTTTTCTATTGGCTCTCCCATACGCCTTATTGCTTATAGTGATACTGATTGAGCCGGTTGTTTAGACACTCGATGCTTTATAACAGGTTGGTTATGTTTCTTGGCGATTCTTTGATATCTTGGAAAAATAAGAAACAAGACTGTGTTTCAAAATCTTCTACTGAGTCTAAATATCGGGCTATGCCCTCTACTTCTCAGAGATTATTTGGTTACCTGGGTTTCGTGTTGAAATTGGATTTCCTCAGCCTCATTCTATTCCTCTGCATGCTGACAACACTAGTGCCATACAAATTGCTATAAATCCAGTTTTTCATGAACGTACCAAACATATCGAAGTCGACTGTCATTCTATTCGAGAGGTCATAGATACTAGTGTCATTTCTCTTCCACATGTCTCCACTGCTCTTCAAATTGCCGATGTGTTCATAAAATCTATGACAAGATAGCGTCATCAATTTCTCATGGGCAAATTGATGCTTCTTGATTGCCCAGCATCAATTTGAGGGGGGATGTTAGTATACTATTGTAATTGATTGACTATACTGTTGTAAGATAGCTGTAAATAATCATCAATTAGGGAGCTAATTAAGGCTGTAATTATCAACCATAATTAAAAGACAAACAACCATAATTAGGAGACAAATTAGGCATCAATTAGGGAGCCAATTAAGGCTGTAATTGTCAGCCATAATTAGGAGACAATGGGCATCAATTAGGGCTGTAATTTAGGAATTTATTCCCAAATTTATGAGATACTTAAGTCTATTTAAACCCAATCAGCTTGAGGGAATAATCAAGCATTTTTCTATTGAAATTCTATTGAAATCCAGTAAGTTTGTCACACACATTAATTTATTCACTCTTTGGCCCAAGACGGCTCTAATAGCATAATTCGATGTATCACACATAATTTCAAATGGCAAATCCCAATTAGGTGCGATAATTATAGGGGAAAAAGTTAATTTTTCTTTCAAAATTTCAAATGCTTCTAAGCACTTATCATAAAAAATAAATGAGACATCTTTTCTAAGTAAATGACACAAAGGACGTAAAATTTTAGAAAAATCTTTTATAAACCTTCTATAAAATCCAACATGTCCCAAAAAACTTCTAATTTCTCTAACAAATGTGGGTGGTGGTAGATTCATAATTAAATCAACCTTAGTTTTATCCACTTCCATACCCTTTATGGGAAACAACATGTCCTAACACAATGTCATAATCAACCATAAAGTGACTCTTTTCTTAACTTAAGGTAAGATTGCATTCAATACATCTTTCAAGTACAAGAGTCAACTTATGCGAATAATCATCAAAAGAATTGTCAAAAACAGAGAAGTCTTCCATAAAAACCTCAATACACTATCCAACATATTTGAAAAATAAACAACATATATCTTTGAAACGTCCCTAGTGCATTGCAAAGTCCGAATAGCATCTTCCGAAAGGTAAATGTCCTGAAGGGGTAAGTGAAAGTTATTTTTGGTTGATCCTCAGTGCTATTGGGACTTGGTAGTAACATAAAACACCATAAAAAATAGTAAAAAGCATGCCCAGATAATCTATTAAGCATTTGGTCAATAAATGATAAAGAAAATGATCTTTCTTGGTGACATTATTTAATTTTCTATAATCTATGCACATTCATCACCCTGTTTGAGTTCGTGTAAGTACCAACTCTTCTTTCTTATTCTAGACTACAGTTAAACCTACTTTTTTTTGGCACAACATGAATGGGACTAACCCACTCTTATTGAAAATGGGATAAATTACCCCTTCATCTAGCAATTGAAGAATCTCTTTTTTGACTACTTCACTCATATTAGGGTTAAGTCTCTTTTGAGCCTCTCTCACTGGTTTAGCTCACTCTTCTAAGATTATCTTATGCATACACATAAGACTTGGCCGTATCACTTGCATGTGTTCACTTCTGTCTCTTTTCTTTCTCTTTTCTTTAGTTGCTCTTCAGGTAGGATACGACTAAGACTCTGGCAGTGACATGTGACACAGTCAGTGACTTGTCCGTGTCTCATGCTTGTGTCTGCCTCTGCTCAAATCTTCTTAAGGACACAGCCAAGTTGGTTTTGTCCTGGCCTTGTCACTTGGGTGTATCACTGGCTATTTTTTTCCTTCTTTTCTTCATGAGCTTCTTGCTTTTGATGAGGGACATGACTAAGCCATTGAGTGTCTTGGCTATGTCACTAAACTTTCCACCAAATTTGGTTCCAACAAGTGAATTAAAGCTCTATTTTTACACTTCAACCTAAATCAAACACTTTAAGCAATCTTAAATACAAATTAAAGAAAAAATTAACTAAAAGCCAATAAAATTATCCTAAAAAATACCTACATAAATGATTAAAACATATGAGTAGAGCATCTCATATAAAAAAAGTCTCCTTAACTCAATAGCCCTCCTTTAGCAACCAAAAAAGCTTTTAATAGATTAACACACATATCATTGGCAGTTGCATTATCTAAAGTAACAGAAAAAAAATTTTTCTATCATTTTTCCAATTACATAAGAAATTATGATTTTTTTTTACACAAAGCTATTGTACTATGAGGAGGAGGCATAGAACAAAAGTTTAAATTCTCTTTTGCAAATGCCAATTCTTATCAATGAAATGCCTAGTTAAGCAAATATATCTATTAGTAGTAATAGAAAACCAGCAATCAGAAGTTAAACATATTCTCCCCAATGTTAACTCCAACATAGACTTTACTCTAATCTTTTCCCTATTAAATATCTTCATACAATCTTCCTTACAAGTATTTCTTGATATGATATTTAAACCAGGTCTTAAATAACATAATAAATTTCTCATTCCCACCCACTCATTAAACTGAAATGGTAAATCATGCATAATAACAACAATAGTGATTAATTCTCTAAACTCGTCAGCACTAAATTTCACATTTACAATAGACCCATCATTTTGAGATATTAAATTCTAACCTATATCTCTAGTATCTCTTCTAGGATAAACAGGTATGTGACGTTTCATATTACCCGTCTCATACTTACTATCAGCTAAATAAAGCTTCCCGCAAGCTTTGCATCTTGCACTTTTTTTCTTCTTCTTCTCATCTACTATCTTAAAATATGTCCATACAATTGAAGACACCTTCCTTGACCTCTTTGTCTTTTTTGTTATCATTCCATCAGAAAGTTCTTCTAATTCTAAAACTTCATCATTTTCTTCTATATTAAGACTCTTCCCATTGATTTCAACTAAGTTAGATTCAATATCATCCATCTTTAGAAATTAATAACATAAAATTCAATTTTTTAGAATTCCAAATGAACAAATTTTTTTTAAAAAAAAACTCAAATTCAACACTTAAACAAATTTGCAAACTTTAGCTATTCAACTACTTAAAATAAATAATTTCAACCAATAAAATAATAGATGTATGCTATAAAATTTGCAAACTTTAGCTATTCATGACATAAAATAAGCCATATTCAATTTAGTGAAATTTATAAACCAACACTGAATTAGTAATAAGGTTGCAAATTTAACTTGATCAAATTTACTTAATCTAGAAAATAAAATCTATATATAATAATTAAATAAATAGTTAAACACCAATTAACACTAAATTAATAATAAGGTGAATTAAACAATATCAAGTCAATATCTATTTGAGTTTAATTAAGTTTGGCTAAAATTGAAACAAACAATAATGAAATAAGACTATATAAATTTGAAAATAAGGTAAAGTCAAAAAAGAAGGCATGAAATGACAAAATGATGTTAAAAAAAATAAATAAAACTTGCCATCCAATGGCCCATAACTTTTGATATTAACAACATAATCATCTAAATCCAAATGCATCCAAAATTTTCAATCTTATCTTCCATAAGGCACCAACACAATCCTAATTATCCAACAATTCCTCACAATCATAATCTATAATTCAAGAGTATATTTAATTCTCGATTTCATAAAATCAAAAACTCAAGCAAAAATTATATTTGCATTCTTTCCACTTATTGTCAGGAGTTTAAAGGGAAAATAGCTCTTTTTTTTTCCTTTAATAAGCATCAGATGCATTGAATATGTAACAAAAACATGGACCACACTGTTCTTCTTTGTAATATTAAATATATTAATTATTACATTATCTGCCTAAATTTTATATAAAATATTCACATGTGATTGATCGTCTTTGCTAATTGCCTAATACGAATCCTTTATATTTTCTTGTCTCTCTTTTTCGCTTCTTTCTTTCTTGCATCTGCGCCTCTCCCATTATATTTACATACAGGATCAACAAAAAGATAAAAGAAAAAGTTTTAAGAATGAAAATTAAGCATAATAAAGAAGTGCAAGTGAAAGCAAATAATTAAATAAGATAAAAATTAGATAGACAAAGATATCTGTAGCTGTGGTATAATGATGGAAAGAGAGCGAATCTAAAGAAGAAACAAAAGATTTAGTTTTTTTAGCAAAATATGAAAATTATTTACATGAAATGGGAACCAAAATATCTTGTGTTACTCCGCTCAGCTCACAATCTTGTGTTTTGATTTTATTTTTGGAGAAAAAGGATACAAAAAAAAAATCTTATTAAGTGCAACCCAAAAAAGAATGATTAGTTAGACAAATAAATATCTCACCAAATTGCAGTAACAATATATATTTATAGAAAATAAGAAGTAAACAAACCTTTATAAGTTGTAGGAACAAGAGGAATCGTGCCTGAGTTGAGGGAAAGCAAAGAGGAAAGTGGTTCTTGACTTGCTATGGGTGAGAGGAAGATAGAGAAATACGACGTGAATTGTAAAATAAAGTGAGAGGGTATTATATTAGGGTTAGACTATTATTATGTTATATACACATTCAAAATCACGTAGTTTTGAATAATATCAAAATGATGTCGTTTGATTAAACGGGTTGACATTGGTTCACGGGTTAACCCGTTATACGATCCATTTAAATAGTGTCATAAACGGGTTAGCATTAAATAGTGTCATAAACGAGTTGACCCGTTTATGACTCGAACCCGCTAAGGATCAACCCTAACCAATTTATTTTACGTGTTTTACGTATCGTGTTGATGTGTCATGACTCATTTTGACACCCAAAATGGCTAGGATTTTTCCAATGTGGTCTTGTTGGTTAATGTGGATTTCATACTCATGGCAGATGTGGGGAACCTGAACGATCTCGTTGCCTCTCTGAATCTCACGGAGGAAGAAAATACCATTGGGGATGTCTCTTTGGATTCTTCAATTCAATCTTCACATAATTTTAAGATTTCTTTATGCATGGTAGGAAGATTGTTGACTAGTAAGGCATTTAGTATCCCTGCACTTCGCATGACAATGATGAAAAGCTGGCAGCTTCAGAAGGGGTTTAATTTTCATTAACTCGATGAAAAGTTTTTTGTGTTTCAATTTTATAGTGAGTCAGATGGTCAAAATGTTTTGGACTTTGGACCGTGGTGCTTGGAAGATTAGCTCCTTTTGTTACGGCCTATGAAAGTGAATGATACTGCCTCTACTACTCGATTCTCTAATATAGTTTTTTGGGTCCTTCTTTTGATGTCCCATTTTTATATTTACTAAAGATACAATAGAGATTATAGCAAACATGATTGGGCAGCTAGTTGATGTTAATGTAGGGGATAATTTAGGATGGTCAAACTACCTTTGGATTAGGGTTTCTATACCCATTGATAAGGCTTTATGTCTTGGGGTACTATTAAAACTAAATGGAAAGGTGAATTGGATTAGACTGAAATATGAACGATTACCAGTCTTTTGTTATGGATGTGGTTTTTTTGGGTTATAGTGTTGCAGAGTACGATAAAGGGTGTACTAAGGATGATAATCAATATGGTGAGTAGATGAAGGCTTCCCTAAAAAAGGGTTTCTAGCTTTGCAATCCAAAAGATATTGATAAGGAGAGCAAGCTCCTTATCTCGTTGCAGAAGAATAGTAAAGTCATAGATTCAACCTCTTCTAGTAAGGGAGGTGTAAGTACTTCAAGCGTTAATAAGTCCCTGAAGGATCTTTTAAATGCGCTAAATAAGACTTCTATAGAAAGGGATTCATGTAATGAGGGTGTGCAGGGACAAAGTCTAATAAGACAAGGAATTCTGAGTTGTATGCATATCTTATTGATAGGGCTGGCGTCACTACTGTATTTCCAGGCCTTTTTTATTCTAACACGCCTTTTGTACTAATTGATGAGGTAATAAGTAAAGGACATGTATTGAAGCATGGAAAAACAGTTATAATAGAGGTTGGTATGGAGACCTCTATAGGTGAAAAGGATCTGGCTCCTCCCTTATTGGCAGCAACTACAAACAAGAGACAATCTTGGAAACATTTGGCTAGGGGGGTTCGATGGTTGTTTCTACACGAAATATGATGGAGTTCATTACCCTTAAACACCCATTTTCTCCTAATTTGATTGGTGATGATGAGATGCATGGTATCAATTTCAAAAGTGTTAAACAATTAACTTATACTACTCCTATTGATAAAGAATCAAAGGCAGCCAGCTCAGGTAGGGCTAGTTGCCTATCTCAATGAGGATTATTAGTTACAACTATTGAGGTTTGGGATGTCCCTCGGCAGTTGTTCGGTTAGGGAGATTAATAAATTACCAGACTCCTAACATTATCTTTCTAATGGAAATTCATATTATGGAAGACAAAATGTCTCTTGCAAGACAAAAATTAGGCTTTCTTAATGGTTTCACAGTTAAAGAAGGATTAGGTGGTGGAGGCTTTTGTTATCTATGGGATAGTTCGGTTAACTTAGTTTTGCAATATTTTTCTATGCATCATCTAGACTTTGCAGTAAAAGATGGAATAAACTCTCCTTAGAGGCTATCTTGTTTTAATGGTTGACCAGAGACTCATAATAAACATCGCTCATGGACCCTTTTAAGGCAACTTCACCAGCATTCATCTCGTCTTTGGGTTGTGGTGGGTGATTTTAATGAAATTTTGCTTGGTGAAGAAAAGAACGGTGGTGCTCCGAGGAGTGATGGGGGCGATTAGTGACTTCAGGAATGCTTGCATTAATTATGATTTATTTGATATTGGCTTCTGAAGTTACCCTTTCACATGGGATAACGTAAGATCGGGTCATGCTCTTATTGAAGAAATGTTGGATAGAGTGCTTGTTTCCTCTACTTGGGCTTCTTTATTTCCTAGTTCAGTATATTTACTTCAATGGGTCAGATCACATGCCTGTTCTTTTGGATTGTAACGGGGAAATGAGGCAAATTGGGAGTAGAAAGAAGACGTTCAGGTTTGAGGCAATGTGGACTAGGGACAAGTAGTGTTTTGCGATAATCCAAGATTCTTGGCAAGTTGGTATGGGTTCTTCTTGGAATGATAAAGTAAAAGCATGCAGTGAGAGGTTGCAAAGTTAGGGACAAAATACTTTTGGCAACTTCAGTAAGCAGAAGCAGGAATTGGAGTCTCACTTATCTAGGTTGGCTTTATCCAGAGATCCTGATGATGTGTTACAGAGGAGAAATATTAAATCCCAGATTGCTGTGTTAGAATTAATTTTATATTGTTAAAATTAATCCTCTAATTAATCATAAGTGTGGGCTAAATATATTCAAATATTAAATATGTATTGCAGTCAAATTAAGATAGTCAAATTAAAGTTTTGATCTAATTGGGATTGTTGACTATTGAGGTGTCCTATTCGTAATAGGATTATAAGTGTAGAGACCGATAAGAATTTCTGTTTTGTTGAATGACCAAAATAGAAATTAATCATCATCATCAGTTATAAATAAGGGGTCGTGGTCTCCGGGGGAACACAACAATTTTAGAGAACATTACGTTCCTTCAGTAGTGCTTCCGCATAACCTAAAGTATGTATCCCCTGGAAGGCGACAAACCCCAGAATCGTCTTCAGCATCAACATATGATGATGTCAGGTACGCAATTCTGTCATTTGCAATTTAATTTGAATAATCTAGTGATCTATGCATGTTTTAAGTTTTTGGAGATTTAAGTTTTCTCCCTCTTTCAATTGGTATCAGAGCCCTATGCTAGGTTGCTAGATTTTCCGATTAAATTGCGGTATTGATTATTGTTTTGATTCTAAAAAATTAATTCGGTGATTGTAATTTTCTAGAATTAATTTGGAATCGAATTTGGTAATCTGGAATCAATTTTGGTTTGATTTGTTTTTTTGGATTAAATTACTGAGATTATTTAATTAATTCTGAAAAAATCAAATTTCTGGACTTGAATTTTGTGTATGTGATTTTTTCTGGAATTAATTAATTTTTGGTTGATTAATTATGTAAATTAATTAATTAAAGTTTTTTAAAAAATTGTGTTTAGGGCTTTGTTTTTGGGTTGTTTGATTTTGGATTATTTTGGTTGTTGTGGCCGGCGGTAGTTTAATGAGGATGGATATCCTCATTACGTGGTTGCCGGTGGCAGGATTGGTGGTGGAGAATGGAAATTGGGCAGCGGTTTCTGGTGTGAATCGCGTTTGGATTTTCTAGCTATTCTTGAGAATCAGTTACCATAGTCACCGGAAAACGTCGGCGGAGGTTGATTCGATCGTTGCGCAACCATCAGGGGGCCACGCCGGAGGTGGATGGTGGTGGTTCAAGGCTGGAGTTGCATATTCGGCAGCCATGGGAGTTCTGGAGATTGCTGAGGTTGAAGGAGATGGCAAATTTTCATTTTTGCCCTTCAACGTTTAAGAAATTAGTTTTTGACACAGAAATCTTTTGAATATTCTGCTTTCACCCACAAATTTTGAATTTATTTCAATTTAGCCCAAAATTTTCTAGTTTTATTATTTTTGTCCAGAATTTCAAATTTTTATTTTTTTATTTTATAAAAAAATAATAAATAATAATAATAAATAAATAAAGAAAAAAATATTTAATTTTTAAAATTGCAATTTTTGATTGTAATTTAAAATTTAATTTTATTAAATTGAGTTTAAATTTTGGTATTTTAGTCCTGATTGTGTTTAATATTTTTAATAATAAATTAATTGAAACAAAAAGTAACTAAAGTGACCTCTATTGTCTAAATTAATTTATTTGGGATATTAGACAGGTGTATTAAAATTTATTGCCGGTAGTATACCAGCCCAAAGGAAGGTTGCTATCTGGCTGAATTGAGAATACATGTGCAGTGATAAATATGTGATAATTATTATGTTTTCATCCATGTGGATAATAAATCGGCCCAAAGGAAGATTTAATATTTGACATGATTGAATTGTCAATATTTGATTACTGCATTGAGATGCCAATTACAGTTAATGTTTTATATCCAAAGATGAAAATATTAATATTGTGCCGGTATCTTGTTTCCATTATTTGAACTCTATTATTGTTTGTTTTAATTATTTTGTGGATAGTGAGCTTATGTTAATTTTTTGTCTCTTTCTATGATGTCAGCTAGCATGCCGTATAATCCTAACACTGTCCCTATGCTTGAGGGGTCAAATTTTGGTTCATGAAAATCAAGCATCATGATTTATCTGGGTTGTATGGATTTAGACCTTGCATTCAGGATGGACGAACCTGCTCCTCTTACTGAAGAGAGCACAGATGCTCAGAGGGTTCAGTATGAGAAGTGGGAGCGTTCTAACCGCTTAGGTCTTTTGATCATGCAGTAGGGAATCCCAGAACATGTTCGAGGAGCCATTTCTGCTGAAGAAAGTAATGCTAAAAACTATCTTGCTGAGCTGGAGAAGGTCTATGTCAAAAATGACAAGGCCGAAGTGGGGATACTTTTAGCAAAACTCACCTCCATAAGGTATACTGGCAATGGTAGTGTTCGGGAGCATATACTGAGCATATCCCAAATAGCCAAGAGGCTAAAGGTCCTGGATTTGGTTTTACCAGATGACCTGTTAGTCCATCTAGCTTTGAATTCTCTTCCACCACAGTATGGGCAGATCAGGACTTCATATAACTGCCAGCAAAGCAAATGGACTCTTAACAAGCTCATTGCTCATTGTGTGGATGAGGAGGAAAAGTTGTTGGCTACTAAGAGGGAGAGTGCTCATCTGGTCTCTTCAGCAGATAAGGGCAAGAACAAGAAAAGAAACAAGATTGCTGAGAATAAGACTGCTAATAAAGGTCCTGTGCAAAAGAAGCCTAAGGAATTAAAATGCTTCTTCTGCAGCAAGTCTGGACACTTAAAGAAGGACTGTCCTAAATACGCCACATGGCGTGTCAAGAAGGGTAAGCACCTTGTTTTAGTCTGTTCTGAGGTTAATTTAACTTCAGCTCCTAGAAACACTTATTGGATGGATTCTGGTGCTACCGCTCACATAAGTGTTTCATTGCAGGGTTGCTTGAGCTACCGAAAGCCAACTGACGGTGAAAGATACGTCTATGTGAAAAATGGCGAGCCGATGGAAGTGGAGGCAATTGGGCATATCAGATTGTGTTTAAGAACTTGATGTTTTTTGGATCTTGTAGATACTTTTGTTATTCCGACATTTAGACGAAATTTAATTTCTGTTTCTTATTTGGACAAATCTTGTTTTACTTGTTCATTTGGAGACAACTCATTTACTTTATCTATGGATTCAAAAATTTTTGGTACTAATTTTTTAAATGCATGTGATAATCTATATATGTTGGATATTAATGATTCTTATAATGAAACCCTGCAGGTAAGTACTACAGGTACCAAAAGGAAGCGAAATATAGATAATTCAGCTGAACTTTGGCATAGACGTTTGGGTCACATATCCAAATCTAGAATAGAACGTTTTGTGTCAGATGGTATCCTAAACACACTTGATTACACAGATTTGGACTTCTGTATTGAGTGTATTAAAGGCAAACAGACTAAACAAAAGAGACTAGGTGCCAACAGATCATCAAACGTCTTAGAATTGATAC
Source organism: Garcia nutans (assembly GCA_947685225.1). Classification (NCBI taxonomy): domain Eukaryota; kingdom Viridiplantae; phylum Streptophyta; class Magnoliopsida; order Malpighiales; family Euphorbiaceae; genus Garcia; species Garcia nutans. Next base: position 6,359,503 of record CANTUV010000060.1, read on the forward strand.
ATACGGACATCTGTGGTCCATTCCTTACAGCAACAAGGAATGGCCAAAGATACTTCATATCATTCATAGACAATTACTCACGTTACGGGTACCTATATCTCATTCATGAGAAATCAGAGTCTCTGGATGTTTTCAAATCTTATAAGGCCGAAGTTGAAAACCAACTCGGAAAGAAGGTTAAATGCGTTAGATCTGACCGTGGTGGTGAGTACTACGGTAGATATGACGATTCAGGTGAACAACGTCCAGGACCATTTGTTATTTTCCTACAGGACTGTGGTATAGTCCCTCAATACACCATGCCTGGTACACCCAGCATGAATGGTGTATCTGAGAGACGTAACAGGACTCTTATGGATATGGTTAGAAGTATGATTAGTCATTCTTCTTTACCTGAGTCTCTGTGGGGAGAAGCATTAAAGACAACAGTCTATCTTCTTAATAGAGTACCAACTAAAGCAGCTACAAAAACACCTTATGAGCTTTGGACTGGACGCAAGCCTAGTCAAAAGCACCTTCATGTTTGGGAATGTCCTACTGAGGCTAGGCCTTATAGGCCTAATGAAACAAAATTGGACTCCAAAACTGTTAGTAGCTACTTTGTTGGTTATTCTGAGCGATCTCGGGTTTTAAGTTCTATAATCCTACTTCCAGATCTATTTTTGAGACGGGAATTGCAACATTCTTTGAGGATGTTGAGTTTGGGGGGAGAAATAAGGTTAGAAACATTGTCTTTGAGGAGAGATCGAGTCAGGAACACTCAGTGTCGATTCCTATCTTTGCTCATGGGATTGTTCAGGTTCCTAGAAATGTTAATATCCAGAAGTAATTCCGGATCTAATACAAGACAATGTTGATCAACTTCCCCATCAGGATGAAGAAGTTGTTCTTCCTCAAGTACAAGCTCAACAACCTCAAGAATTTGAGCCAGGACCTGTGCCTTTAAGGAGGTCCACTAGAGAGAGAAGAAATGCTATTCCAGATGATTATGCAGTATATCTTCAGGAACATGAGGACACTGTAGACATGGTGGAAGATGATCCAATCAGCTTTCATCATGTCATGCAGGATTCCAACTCTCATAAGTGGATTGAGGCAATGAGTGAAGAATATAAATCTATGCAAGACAATCAAGTTTGGGATCTTATCCCATTACCTGAAGGAAAGAAACCTATTGGTTGCAAATGGATATTTAAGACCAAGAGGGATTCTAATGGTAATGTGGAAAGATATAAGGCTCGTCTTGTAGCTAAAGGCTTCACTCAGAAAGAGGAGATTGACTATAAAGAGACCTTCTCTCCGGTTTCATTGAAGGACTTTTTTAGGACAATCATGGCTCTAGTTGCACATTTTGATCTTGAGTTACATCAAATGGATGTGAAGACTGCGTTTCTCAATGGAGATATTGATGAAACCATCTATATGGTGCAGCTAGAAAACTTTGTGTCTGGAGACCCAAAGCGACTGGTATGCAGATTAAAGAAATCCATTTATGGACTCAAGCAAGCTTCTCGTCAGTGGTACTTCAAGTTTCATGAAGTAGTTGTCTCTTTCGGTTTTGAGACAAATACTGTGGAAGATTGTGTGTATCACAAGTTCAGTGGGAGTAGGTTTATCTTTTTGGTCTTATATGTGGATGACATATTGCTTGCTACTAACTGTAAGGACTTGCTGCACGAAACCAAAGTCTTTCTCTCAAAACACTTTGAGATGAAAGATTTAGGCGAAGCTTCTTTCGTATTAGGGATTCAAATACATCGAGACCGTACTCGAGGTATTCTTGGATTATCACAAAAGGGCTATATTGAGAAAGTGCTCAAGAGATTTAGTATGCACAACAGTAGACCAATTGATACCCCTGTTGCTAAAGGAGATAAATTCAGTCTTAATCAGTGTCCAAAGGGTGAACTTGAGATTCAGGAGATGCAGAAGATTCCTTATGCGTCAGCAGTTGGGAGTCTGATGTATGCTCAAATTTGTACTCGTTCAGATATTTCATTCATAGTTGGCATATTAGGGCGATATCTCAGCAATCCAGGAATGGATCATTGGAAAGCAACCAAAAGAGTCTTGAGATATCTTCAGAGAACGAAGGGACATATGCTCACATACAGGAGATCAGATCAGCTTGAGATCATTGGGTATACTGATTCTGATTTCGCGGGATGCCAAGACAGTCGGAAATCCACATCAGGCTACATATATCTTGGCTGACGGTGCTATTTCTTGGAAAAGTGTGAAATAAACTCTAGTAGCTACCTCCACCATGGAAGCAGAATTTGTAGCAAGCTACGAGGCATCCAATCAGGCTATTTGGCTGAGGAACTTTGTCACAGGGCTGCGCATTGTGAATGGCATTGAAAGACCATTAAAGTTATACTGTGATAATAACTCAACAGTTTTATTCTCCAACAACAACAGAAGCTCTTCTCGATCGAGACACATTGGGATAAAGTTTCTGGCTGTGAGGGAGAGAGTACAGAGTGGACAGATATCCATAAAGCATATTGGAACGAACTCCGTGATTGCGGATCCACTCACTAAGGCTGTGATACCGAAAGTTTTTCATGAGCACACTGCTCATATGGGTGTCATATTATTTGATACTATTTAGTTTCAGTGGGAGTTTGTTCATTAAGTTTGCATTAAGGTTTATGTATGCTCTCTTTGACATTGGATATATTTTATAAAGTACATTCAATTTCTGCAGAAAAATGAGTTTTTCTTTCATTTTATTATGTGTTTTATACTCTGTATTATATTTATGTTTGATCTCACTTAAGATTGACCAGTTGGAAACAGGCATGATTAGATCACATTACATGTAGTTTCCATGCTACACTCCTATTATTGATCTATGTCATTTGAGAGTATTGGTAATGTGATTGATGGTGGTTTGAGTCACGATAAATGTGGCGACTGGCCCTTCAGTCCTTTATCGATAAAATCAATGGACGAGATTGTTTGAGGCACCTTCAGTGTGACTGCTTTTATGAGCTCATTAAGGTATATACATTTATATTTAATATATGTTAGCCCAAGTGGGAGATTGTTAGAATTAATTTTATATTGTTTAAATTAATCCTCTAATTAATCATAAGTGTGGGATAAATATATTCAAATATTAAATATGTATTGCAGTCAAATTAAAGTTTTGATCTAATTGGGATTGTTGACTATTGAGGTATCCTATTCGTAATAGGATTATAAGTGTAGAGACCGATAAGAATTTCTGTTTTGTTGAAGGACCAAAATAGAAATTAATCATCATCATCAGTTATAAATAAGGGGTCGTGGTCTCCGGGGGAACACAATAATTTTAGAGAACATTACGTTCCTTCAGTAGTGCTTCCGCATAACCTAAAGTGTGTATCCCCTGGAAGGCGACAAACCCCAGAATCATTTTCAGCATCAACATACGATGATGTCAGGTACGCAATTCTGTCATTTGCAATTTAATTTGAATAATCTAGTGATCTATACATGTTTTAAGTTTTTGGAGAATTAAGTTTTCTCCCTCTTTCATGCTGAACTTTCTCATAGGGAGAAAATTATGTGGTGTCAAAGGGCGAAAATTCAATGGCTGAAAGAAGGTGACTATAACACTTCTTACTTTCACTCAGTAGCCTCTAGGTGCTGCAAAAAAAATAGCAATACCTCTTTTATTGATTCCAATGGTCAGGAACACAAGGGAGCTTGTTTATCTGTTCATATTATGAATTTTTATGCTAACCTTTTTTCATCTAGTATTAATGAATCGATGAGTGCAAATTATCTTAATTTTATATAGGCTAAGGTTATGGAGCCAATAAATCGTTTGCTCACTCAACCCTACTTTAGAGGAGATCTCTAATGCGATTAAAATGATGCATCCAAATAAATCCCCTGTTCCTGATGGCCTCCCTCCAGTTTTTTATCATAAATATTGATGTTGTGAAGGTGGTAGATGATAGTTTATATGGAGGTGAGATTCCTAGAGGGTTTAATGACACTCATATTTGCATTATACCTAAGGTTAATAGTCCACGGACTAGTACAGAATTTAGACCCATTAGCCAGTGCAATGTGATATGCAAAATTGCAATGAAGGCTTTAGCTAACAGATTAAAGGGTATATTGGGAGATGTTATAGATGAGTCTCAAAGTGCCTTTGTCTCAGGAAGATTGATAATGGATGATGCTTTAACAGCTTTTGAGATCTTTCATTACATAAAATGCTGTGGAGGGAGTAACAGAAAGCATATGGCTCTTAAGAGTTGGTATGGCATCATCATTCTTCAGGTGACTACGTTGTTAAGAGTGGGTATAAAATTGCTCTATCTCAAGGGAGGTCTTAGATTGGCGGCCCTTCTTCTTCAAATATCTCGAATTTCTGGAAATATTTATGGAAGTTCAAAATGCATCCTTAAGTCATCAATTTCATATGGAGGGCTTGCCTAAACATACTGCCAATGAAATCTCTTATGTCATCTCTCATTGGTTCTGGTGATGCTTCTTGTTCTTTTTGTGGAAGGGAGGAGCCTATTATTCATCTCTGTAGAGATTGTCTTTCTTTTTCAGAAATCTGGGAGCATTTTGGACTAAATCATGTACGATCATATGAGTATCCTACTTTCAAAGAGTGTTTATGGAACTATGTGAGTCTCTTGTTTATGATGATTTGCTAAAGGTATCTATCATTTATTATAACATATGGTTCATGAGAAATAAGCGGTTTTATGAGAATGTACCCATTTCTATCACATTTTTGGTGTCCTCTATTGAGAATATGCTTGCTGACTTACAATTCTTCATGTCGGACAATTCTCAAGTCGAAGCTGCTTCTATAATCAATGGTGATAATGTTTGTTGGTCTCTACCTTTAGAGGGTATAGTTAAACTAAACTCTGATGCTGGCTTTCCGTCTCCAGGTTTAATTGGCTTTGGGGTTATTTTTTCTAGATTGGCAAGGGAGAGTGCTAGCATTGGCTTCAAACAGATTGCGTAATGATTGGTCTCCGACTGTTGCTGAAGCAATGGCTGTCCAATATGGTTTAAATTTAGCAAAAGATTTGGGTTTTTTTCATTGGTGGTTGATAATTACAATACAACACTCGAATCTAATTTTACCCCTAAGAAATGATCTTGGATTGATTTTGGATGATTGCAAGAAACTCCCTTTGGAATTTAATTCTTATAGCTGGTTATATGTTCATCATTCGGGTAATTCAGCTGCCTGTGCTTTGGAAAAATTAGACAGATCAGATGAGGGCAGTGAGATCTGGGTTAAAGATTTTCCTTATGCACTGAATCCGATTATTCAGGTTGATACATCAACTGTTGTTTTTTCTCATCCTCCTAGATTATGTCGAGGCTTTAATTTTAATCCTGGATCTAGTTTGGGTATATAGGGTAGATATGCTGGTTTGGGTTTAGATAATCTTGTTCAAGAGTATTACTGATCCCTTTATTCTTAATACAAATTTCTTATTATAAAAAAAAAGTTTTAAAACCAAGAAAAAGACAGTAGCTCTAGGATCTAATTTTGATATGTTTTGAGATAGTGTAGTAGCAAAACATAAACAACCAAAGACGTTTAGAGATGAAAGATTAGGTAGATGTTGATATAAAGCTTGATAAGGAATTAAATAGTTTAACGAAGGTGTAGGAAGTCTGTTAATCAAATATACTGCATGCATAATAGCTTCTGACCAATGTTGTGGTGACAAATGACTCTGAAACAAAAGTGCTTTAGTGACATTAAGCAAATGCTTATTTTTTTTCCAGCAATGTCATTTTGTTGAGGAGTTTCAACACATGAAGTTTGGCGTATGATGCCTGTAGATCGATAGAAATCAGACCACATGAACTCAGAGCCATTGTCACTTCTAATGGCTTTGATTTTAACATGAAACTGAGTAAGAATTAAATTGTAAAATTTTAAGTTTGAAGATCGAGCTTCTGACTTGGATTTAAGAAAAGCAACCCATGTGAACTTGGTACAATCATCTACAATAGTGAGAAAATACTTAAAACTAGAAACAAAAGAAATAGTTGGACCCCAGATATCCAAATGAACATCAAACTTATTATTAGAATGTGCATGGCTTACAGGAAAAGATGACCTTTTCTGTTTAGCTCAATGGCAAACATCACAGATATGAGGAACAAAATGAATCAAATTAGGAAAGGACTTTTGAAGAGCCTTGATTCTCAGCTGAGATGGATGCCCTAATTTATAGTGCAAAACATCAAAATTATTTAGAGCAACATAACTATTTACAAAAGCATTATTACTTATAGAATTAACAACAAGGCTACAAGAAGGATTAAAATGGTATAAGCAATTATCGAGAACAGCTGTCCCAATCTTCTTCTTGTTCAAGTCCTGAATAATACACAAATGGTCAGCAAAAACAAGAGAGACATTGTTAGTAATTAGGAGCTTACGAACAGAAATGAGATTATAATGGAAAGCTAAAACTATAAGAACATTCACTAAAGAAAGACCAGAAAGAACAAGAGACCCTATATGAGTGGTAACAACATGAGAATCGTTGGGAAGTAAAATAGAAGAGTTATTAATTAACTGGTGTATAATCTTGAAGGAAAGACATCACACACAATATGATTAGAAGCCCCAGTATCAATTATCCAACTAATAGACATAAAGGAAAAAGGAGAGTGAGTAGAAAAACATATACCAGTAGATTGTATAGACAACAAAATATTTGGAATAAAAGACTTTGTAGTAGTAGGAATTGGCTAAACAGGTGGAGGACTAAGAAGAGGACCGTAGTAGTAATGCCATGTGAATGAACAAGAGGATTTCAGCAAAACCATCAGTTGATCATATTGTTCTTTGGTCAAAGAAAATGAATCTGCTCCACGTGACTGTAAAAATAGGTGATGGATCAACAGAAACATTCTTAGTCACACACTCATCCAACAGTACTTGATTGACATGTGCAGATACAGGTTTAGGTCTAGGATGATTAAAGTAGCCTTGGGGATACCCATGCTTCTTGTAACACCTTTCAATGGTGTGACCAGATAAACCACACAAACTATAAATAGACTTCTTTCCTTCATGAAAATTGTGCTTGTAATAACCACCAGAATTAGACCATGCAAGACATACAACTGGATCATTCTCACTCACAATTGCTTTAGGAATTGAAATCTGTCTCTCATGCTGAATTACTAAAGAGAAAACCCTATTTATGGATGGCATTGGCTCCATCAACAGAATCTGAGTCCTGGCAATAGCAAAATTGTCATTTAATCCCTTCAAAAACTTAATAACTTGATCAGAGGACTGATAACTTCTGATTATATCTAGAACGTTACAGCTATAGGCAGGTATGCATACACAGCTAGGCATAGGACGAAGTGAGAGTAATTCGTCCCATAAAGTCTTGAGTTAAGTGTAATAAACTATAACCGAGAGATCTCTTTAAACGAAAGTTGCAATCTCCTGTTGGATATCAGCAATCTGTGAGAACCGATCATAAAGATTTTCCAAATGTCTTTTGCTGTTTCAATACAATTTATACTTGCTGCAATAGATGAAATCAATGAGTTCGAAATCCACTGAATGACCATGGTATTGCATTGCTCCAAAGCAGAGAAATTAGAGTCAAACTACTTAGGTTGAGAAATTGTTCCATCAACAAATTGCATCTTATTTTTGGAAATTAAAGCTCTCTTCATCGATTGAACCCAAGACTGATAATTGGATCCATTCATAAGCTGCGGTACAAGCACGAACGAAGGTTTTTTTGTCGGATGCAAAAAATAAGGATTGCTTTGCTCCTTTTCAATCTACTTATCACTTTCTTTTAGCCATAGAAAGCAAATTTAAAGTGAAATCAAAAGAAAATTTCAATGATTCAGGAAAGAAAGGAAGAAATATTGAGGAAGATGAACCCTAATTTTCATAGCAAAGAGTAAGGTAGAAGAGAGAGAAAAGAAAAGAATAAAGTGAGAGAAAAAAAATCAGAAAAATGTCGAGAAAGAGAATTGCTCTGATATCAACCAAATTTGGGGAAAATGAACTGTGTATTCAATTAAAGTTGTAAATGTCTATATATACAGTACATGAAAAGAAAAACTTGCTTACTCTAACAAGCTAACAAACTTAAGTCATAAATAACTAACTCTAAACTACACCTCCTTAACAAGTGTCAAGTTTCTATGTGAGATTCAATAATATATTTCAATAAAAACCTTTCATGCATATGTACTAATCATCCTAAACTACGGTTTACTTAATTTTGTAAATTTTGAGATTCAACAATATTTCAAACATACCTTAAGTCTAGACTGTTATAGTTTATGTAAAGAATTAGTCATCATTTGATTCTTTAATTATACTAAGGCAGATCTTCTTTTTCTTTTTTTTACCAAATCTATCTCTTGCTAGCTAGGGTTTTCACACTATTACTATTTTCAATTTAATCTTATCATCAAATTCATAAAATTTTATAATACAAACTTTCATATGTTATATATTCTACAAGTATAGTGTTTTACAATTTAATAATCATCAAATTATAATTATAATTAAACTAAAATTTTTAATATTGAGAGAAGATTCAAAACTAAATTTATTATCCAAATTATATATATACTTGTCATTAAATTATATTTAAATGTACAATTAAATTAAAATTGTTAATTATTCAATGTTTTAGTAATAATTTACCTCAAAGTTGGAAAATAAAATGAAGATAATGATCATCAATTTTTTTCTTTCCTTCTTCTAGTATTATTTTTTTAATTGCACAGTGTCAAAACAGTAAGTAAAGAAAAATATAAAGAACATTTAACTATGTGGTTATTGATTAGGATTCACGTATATGTATATATATTGTAATAATAATCCAAATTAATTAATTTAATTTGAGGATTTCAAACAGTGTTTGGACTATTAGTTAATTAATAATCACATGATTAGCAATTTCCAAAACTCCTACCTACTTCTTATAAATTCTATAACTAACCATAATATATATTTTGAAGATAATTAATATTATCGGTTCCTTCTACAATATCACACACAGATATATACTTGTAGCGTAAATTAATTATCTTCAAAAAAGTAAATTAATTAATTAAATTTATCTACAATATCATACACATATATATTAATATATTAAAAAAATTAATTTCACATTAAAATATTTTTATAATGGTATTTGAAAGACTTATAAATATATAAGTATGCATATTTGTAAAAATTTAATTTTGACTAAAATTGAATACTAAATATTTTTATATCTATAATTATCTATAATAATATTTTTTACATCCAATTAAATATTTATTAATTGATAAAATATAAAAATAAAATTATAATACTTTAAAATGTTATAATTCTCAAAATTATAGTGTCTTACAATATATCTAAACAATAAAATATACATTTAATTCAATTTAATTTTGTCGAATTTTGATTTTTTAAAAAATTTAAGTTCCATTTGTTTAGCCACCACCGAATACTTAGCTCCTACTCCATATGGTCCAAATATTAAAGTAGCAAAAATATTTTAAATTTAAATTTAAATTTAAATTTAAATTTAAATTTAATATATATAATATAATATAATATGATGAGGGAGAGGCTCATCATATACCACGTGGGTTGAACATGCATGCACGTTCCCCATATAAATTTATCCCATCTTCTTCACTCTCTCCTCCTTCTCTCACTCTCTTTCTCTGTTTCTCTCTTTATCGATCTTTGATTAATTAAACTCTCACTTCGCTTAATTAAATTCACTAATTAAATTATTTTGATGAAGATACTCACTTTGATTCTTATTATAATTCATATCCTCACTTGTTCTTCTCACTGTCTTTGCGTTGATGATCATGATCAAATGAATATAATAAATTTACCAAGAAAGCTGTTAATGGCTACTAATTTCAGTAATAATGGAGCTGTGAAAGAGACCAAGAAAGCTGTGGAGCAAAGCCTAAGAAAAGCACCACCAAGTGTCTCTAATCCTATTCAAAACAAGTAATTATTACTTCTTCTTTTTTTAATTACTTTCTTAATTTATTACTTTCAAGTTTCTGATCTCTCTCTCTCTCTCTCTCTCTCTGCAAGAACTGATGGAGAGATTTTTCTTTTTGTTTAATTTAGATATAATTCTTTAACTTTGTTTTGTTTTAAATTAATTGATTGAACCTTTTGTGTAATATATATTAATAATTAGTTCTAAATTTTGTAATTTTTTTATTGTATGATCAATTATTTTTTGTGTGTTGAAGTGTAGGAATGATGTAAAAAATGTAGAATTACTGAATCAGATTAGTAGTAATAGTTTTATTTATTTTTTTGGGAAATTGCCATTAATTATATATTTTCCATTGAAATTAATATATATATGTACGTATACATATATATAGTCATTTTTTTTAATATTAAAATAAAAAAAAAGAAAAAAAAATATAGTCATTTTTTTTACCATTGTATTTTATGTTTTAATTATAATATTTTCAATCATCCATACATATTTTCTGATAATACTAATGGGATTTTCTAAAAATAATAAATTAAAGGGAAAAAATTTAAAAATTTAAATTGAAACTGATTAAAATTACTTTAATTTCTACATATAAATTGGCTTTTATTTTTATTTTTTGTGAAATTCATATAATGGAAAGTATGAAATTTATATGCTATTGTTATAACGCAGAAAATGAGTTTATTTTAATTGACTCTCCAAAACTAATTGGAACAGTGGTCAAGAGTGGGATACATAAAATACAATAAAATAAAATAAAATGCCATGATCTTTCGTTTCGTTTTTTTTTTTTTTTTATTTTTAAGGAATATGATTTATTTGTTTATTTATTTTGAAATTGTGATGATGAGATACTATTTACATGAAAGTTAGAGAATAATAATTATTAAAAAATAAAAATAACTGAGGGACTTGCTAGATTTGAATCTTAGTCAATCAAGATTGGCTGGCTTAATTGCCATTTGATTTTAGTACCTTGATAAATTAAGTACTTAATGTAAATTTCTAAATAGTGGTAAATATTAATTGAATTCGCAAATTTACCACCTCAAATTAAACTAATTTCTATTACTTTTACATCTAACTTGTTAAATTTTTATAAAACTCAATTCAATAAAATTTTAATCATAAATTAATTATAACTAACTGTATGAATTCTACTTTTTCATTCTACATTTATTATATAATAAAACCGCATCTTCATAAAAATACGAGATAATTTAGGCACTATTTTAGGCCCTATTCTATATTTTTTCTAATTATATCTATCACTGTCTCTACTTTGTTTATATTTATATCAAATTAGAATAATTTAAATTTGAGCAACAATTAGCAAATCAATCCACATAACTTATTAATACACTAGTCCTATGCCCGCAAAATATGCGAATGTGATTTTTTTTATCGTATTATAAAAATTTTATTACACACATATAATATTTTATATTTATATATTAATAATTTATTAAATATATAATATTTTATTTTTATATGTTAATAGTTTTAGTTAATCAATTTTAAATTTAATATAATTAATAATTATTAATATAATTGTAGGGATAAAATTGAAATATAATCTAACTTTTTTTATTTTTTATATATTAATAATTCATATAACAAATCATGAAATATAAATAATACATAAAGGGGTAATCAACCATAACAAATGACATTTTTGTATTGTATATATACATTACATTATAATCTACTTTCCATTCAATTTTTAATATAATTTTGGTTAATAAAATTTTTATATATAAGATATTTTATAATTATAAATTAATAATTTATTAAATATATGATCTTTTATTTTTACATATATTAATAATTTTAGTTAAAATTTATTGATAATTTATTAAATATATGATCTTTTATCTTCATCTATTAATAGTATTAGTTAAAATATTTTTTAGTAATTTATTAAATGTATGACCTTTGATCTTTATATATTAATATTTTCAATTATTAAATTTATATCAATAATCTATTAAATACATAAATTAATAATTTAAGTTATTATTATTAATAATAATTTATTAAATAAATGATATTTTATATTCATATATTGATAAGATTTTACTAAATACAATAAATACTTTTTTTCATATTATATATATATATAAGGAATGCCAAAGATCATATATTTTATTGTTTAATTTTTTAAATTTCTAAAACATATAAATTAATTTTTATTATAAATAAATTATTTAATTTATAATTAATTTATTATGAATGTTAAGAGATATAATTTTTAACTTTTTAAATTTCAAAAAATATAAATATATTATTAAATTATATTAATATGTAATTAGTTTATAGAAGATTAAAAGCCACAAAAATAATTTATTAACTAATAAATTTTAAATTTTATATAAATTATTGAAATTAAGTAAAAAATTAATTAAAAATAAAAAAATGTTGATTAATTTTTAAATTTTGATGATGTGGCAACCTTAATTTATAATGAATTTACTATAAATATTAAAAGTTGTATTTTTAAAAAAAAATTTAAATTTCTAAAAAATACCGTTCAATCAATATTATTAAATTATATAAATATATAATTAATTCAAAAAAAATTAAAAGTAAAAAAATATAATTTTGGTTAATTAATAATATGAAATTAAATTAATGTGTGATTATTTAATAGAAGAAGATTAAAAGACAAATAAAATTTATTAATTATTAAATTTTAAATTTTATATAAATTCTTAAAATTAAATAAAAAATCAACTAAGAAAGAAAAAAAATATATAAAGTAGATATTTCCAAAAAATGATGAGGCAACAACCTCAAAATAATTGTTCTTTTTTTTGGATTTTATATAATGAAAATTTCTAAAAAGGATATAAAGTAATTAATATTATAACTAAATTATTAATTAAATAAATTATTGATGTATAATTATATTAGAAATTTCAAAAGTTATATATTTTATTACTTTATTATTTGATTTTTAAAATTTTTAATAATATATTAGTTAATTATTATTAGAAATATATTATTTAATTTATAATTAATTTGTTACGAATATTAAGAGTCATATTTTTTTATTTTTAAAATTTCTAAAAAAAATATCAATCAATTAATATTATTAAATCGTATTAATGTACAATTAATTCATACAAAATTAAATTTTAAAAATATAATTTAGTTAATTAATATTATGAAATTATATTAATGTGTAATTATTTAATAGAAGAAGATTAAAAGACAAATGCAATTTATTAATTATTAAATTTTAAATTTTATATAAATTATTAAAATTCAATAAAAAATTAAGAAAGAAAGAAAAAAAATATTTTATTATTTATTTTTGAAATATTTAAAAATATATCAGTTAATTATTATTAGAAATATATTATTTAATTCATAGTTAATTTATTATGAATATTAAGAGTTATATATTGTTTTAACTTTTTAAAATTTTAAAAAATATCAATCAATTATTATTATTAAATTATATTAATGTGCAATTAATTTATAAAAAATTAAAAATTAAAAATATAATTTAGTTAATTAATATTATTAAATTATATTAATATGTAATTATTTAATAGAAGAAAATTAAAAGATAAATATAATTTATTAATTATTAAATTTTAAATTATATATAAATTATTAAAACTGAATAAAAAATTAATTAAAAAAATATGGAGCAACCATTTCTAAAAAATGATGAGGTGTAAACCTCAAAAAAATCTTATTTTCTTTGGCTTTTATATAATAATATAGATTTAAATGTCATTCACTTCATCCAAACCCAAATATCATTATGTTGATTTAAAATAAATAATAAAAACATTTAAAATTATAAAACCAGAAATTTTAATTGAATTCATACCAGAACTTGCAAAATTAACCTATGTTTATTCCTTTTTTTCCAGTGTAAATATAATTCGCATGCAATTCAAAGTGATCATTAATGCTTTTTTCTTGCATTATCCAATAATTTAATTTCATGTAATATAAATAAGAAAGATGATATTTGCACTCTTTTTTTAATTGGCTTAATATTCAAAAAAAATCTCAAACTTTTTTAAAAGTCTCAATTTAATCATAAACTATAATTTGTTGTAATTAAATACTATAATTTATATTTTTTAATCAATTTTATCTAACTAGCTTAAGGCGTATCTCACAATATAATATGACAGTTTAGATGATAGATAAATAATTTGGTTTTATACATATTGTTGCACATATGACTTGTTTTTATATATTCAATTACATTATGATTTACTTATTTACTTTATGATAGGGATTATTGAGTATAATTTAAAAATGTATGTCATACTGTGAGTAAAGAAATTATACTTGTCACATATATACTAATTAGAAGAAAGCTCACGGTGTTCAAAAAGCTTAAAAAAAATTTGCTGAAATAATGTTGTGACATACGTCTTAAATTGATTTGATAAAATTGATTCAAAAATACAGAATTTGATATTTAATTATAACAAATTATAATTTAGGATTTGATATTTAATTATAACAAATTATAATTTAGGATTTAACTGAAATTTTCGAAAATTTTAAAATTTTTATAGATATTAAGCCTTTTTAATTTTTGCATTCAACTTTCTTTCTAAACTATTGAACTTGATATTGTACCTTCATTACATTGTTTAGATAATAACATTAATGCTTAAATGTTTATATTAATTTTATTTCTTTATTCATTAATTTTATTCACAAACACATATAAATTTTTGATAATAAAAATATATTTAATAAATATATTATATTGTATTGTATATGAAGACAAGTAAAAATTCTTATTTTTTGGTTCTCTCAAGAAAGGAAGACTTACGTATTAGAAAGAATAAGACAAGGGAAACTTAAGTTTCATTTACTTATAATTTTATCGCATAAAAGTGATATTTTATACATATATTTTTTAAATACTATATATTTATACTGAATATAGAATTTTATACAATAATTAAAATAAAATTTTCATTTTTACATATTATCAAATAAATTTCTTTTATATTTACTTATCAAAATTTGTTTTGATCATTTTATCGTTGAGCAAATATATATATATATATATATATAATTTTTAACAAGAAAGATAATTTTACCAAATTAAAATTTTAATTATAATCCTACTAACATTTATTTTAAGAAAATAAATTTTAAATCATGCTCATTGGAAATATTTTTTAATATATATTTTGCTTAAATATCTTAATAAATCATATATTAAAATTGAATAAATTATAGGATTAAAATAACAGGTATGGTATATTGTCATAAAAATATTTTAAATTATTACATTAGATAAATATTAATATTTTTATATTTGATCAATTAATTTTCTTGATAATAAAAATTTTTGCTTCCAAAATAAAATTTAAATAGAATTCAAAGATTAAAAGAACATTTTTTATCATATGTAAATATGAAAAATTTTATTATGATTTTTTCTTACTTAAAAGTTATATATTAATTAAATAGAGTTTTTTAGTAAAGTGAAAAAAAAAATAAAACAACATTTCTATGTATTAAAACTAAAACTAAAAGTAATAATAATTTTATTCAAAAAAAAAGTAATAATAATAGAGAAATAAATGAGGAAATAAAAATTAAGTTTTCCTTATGAAAATTATTAACTTAAATGAAATTGGGTATTTTAGTCAAGTTTAATAATAAAAAATGTTAAAAGAAATAAGAATGCCAGAAATTGAAAGGAAAGTCAATGTCGCTACCCTATAAATAATAAAAAATTTAAATTATGTTTTCCTTTACAATTCTTACCTACAAGATAATAGTCTTGATTATTTTTCTCCAAATAAATAAAAGGTAATAATTTCTTTCAAGGCACCATTATGTTCAAATCTAGAATTATTGTATCATTAAAAAAAATTAATAATACTATAAGTCAAACATAAGATTTATAATGGTTATATTTTTCGATAACTTAAAAAAAATAAAATTTAAGCTTGATTACATTTTGTGTAATATGAGAAATTTAGAGTATAATATTTAGATTTATATTTCAGTTTATAAAATTTAATATAGTATCTTGATAAATTCAGCATTTTTGGAGACTAACTTATTTTTCAATTATATATATATATATATATATCTGGAAAACATAAAAATAAAAATATTTGAGGGGACAATTTCATATTTTAGTCTATAAAAATATTTTTATATTAATTACTTAACGTTTAAATTGAAGTGGAATTCGAAGATTTTAAAATTTCAATTTCATATTAGATAATTTTAATTTTTTTCTCAAGTTCTTTTTTTTAGAGAAAAATTGAGTTCTTAACTGACTTATAACATGAAAAACTATTTTATTTTTTATTTTATATGCTGAATAAAATAATAAATACTACAAGTTATAGTTTAAATTTTTTATTCACATAATACAATTAAAGTAAAATTATAAAACTTTACGGATTAACTTTGTTGGTAAGGACTAAGAAGTATGATCGTTCTTTTATTGATACAGTTTCAATTTATAATATTGAATTATAAATGAAAATTTTTTTCATTAAAGAAAAAAAAACTGCACAAACTATTAATAAAATATTAACAATATTTGAAAATGTTGTTAATCAAAGTTATTTAAAATCAAATTTAAATTAAATGAGTGATTAGAATAAAATTAAAATTGAGTAATAAATTATTTTATAATACATTTAAATTTTTAATACTATTTATCAAAATTACAAGTCAAAAAGAGTATGATTTTCAAAGATGTCTTGTAACAAGCAAGGAGAATAATTGGGTAGCAACCACAAGGGATAGTTTGCTTTTGACAAAAATAAATTAAAGCATTTCTTGGCTTAACCCAACTTGTCTCTTCCTTTTTAAATTCTTTTAAAATATCTTATTATTTTTGGAATATTTTTAATATAATAAATGTATACTATATATATATATATATATCTTTAAAAATAATGTGTATCTTTAGTATAATAGAAACATATATATTAGATTTGAAATTAAAAATTGAAAAGTGAATTTTTTGAAAATAATTTTTTAAAAATTATTTTTGAGAAATCCCTATAAATTTTTATTGTAATCTTTCCATGGCCCGATCCAACTTTTAGGTACAATAATTTGTCTTTGCATTTACACATTTATATGATTATTGTTATTAATTTTTAGAATTTAGTACGAGATTTTCTTTTCCAAAAAAAAAAAAACAAAGTGATGATTACAAATTCATAATTGAGATGATCATCATTATGTTTTTATTTACTAGAAGATGAATAATTTAATTTCTAGATGAATATAGTTGTTTTATTTTGCATTTATTTACTTTATTCTTTTCATATTGTGAAAAAAAATGCTCAAATGTTGTACTTGGATTTTGTAATATGGGGGATATATTGTGAAAGGTTGGTTAGGTTTCGTGCATCTCATTGTGGACGTTCTCTGCCAATATTTTCTTTTGGCTCTCAAAAATAATCAACGTTGATTTATGTTTTTTCTTCAACTAGATCATCTTATTTCACTTATTTAAAATCTAAATTTTCAATTTAAAAATATTTCATTTTAATATATATATACACACATATATATATATAGTGGCGGAATCATGATTTCCATAAGGAGAGTAAAATTTTTAAGCAAAAAAAATTATAAATAAATTTATATTTAATTTTATTTTTATATTAAAAAATTAATATATATAGTTGATATTAGTATTAATATTTTATTTTATTTTTATATTAAATATTTAAATATTTTAATTTTTATCATTTTAATTTTAATATTTAAATATTATTTTAAAAAATTACATAATATATTTTTTAAATAGTATTTATATATATTTTGAGATATTTAAAAAATTTTAAAATAATTATTTTTCAATAAATTTATATGATATAATATTTTTTGCAAAATAATCAACATAATCACAAAATTCTAAACCCAATTTATAGTCAAATTATAAAATAATTAATCTAATCATAAAATCTCAACTTCTCAATTTATATCATAATCAAATTTTAAAATGATTAACATAATCATCAAAACCCTAAATATCAATTTATAATTAAATTCTAAAATAATTAATCTAATTATTCAATAAACTCAAATCTATAAATTAAACTTTAAATTAAAAAATAATTATAAATAATTATAATATTCAATAATATTATTAAAATAATAAATTTAAAACTAATTTTAAATATTAAAATAATTAATATTTAAAAATTAATTTAATATATATACACACATATTGGGTGAAACCAAGGGGCCATTGACCCATTGTCCCCACTGGTTCTGCTCCTATATATATTAATTTACAATAATTAATATAAAAAAATATATATTTAATATACAATACCATAAAAAATAAAATATTTTAAAAGAAATTCTTTTTTTCTTTCAATAATATTCACATTTCATATATATATATATATATATATATATAATTAGTATACTAAAATTATATGAAAGATATATAAAATATATTCTTAATTAAATTAAATTTTTTGTTTGAAATTTCTTAAAAATCATAAAGTGTTTTTAAAAAAATTTAAAAATATTATACAATGTAATTTTCTTTTAAAATTCCTATATAAATTGATCTCATGATGATTGTAGAAATGTTATAAGCTTACATATTTTTTGGAAAGCCAACCTCAAAAGTTAGCTACTATTAAAGAGATCAATTATATATAAGACTATTCAACATTATAAATTTAATTCGTGTGAGATTTTGTATTATGCTTAATAACTCCTCTCAAAGTTGCAACTAAATAAAGAGAATTTTTTTGATAAATCTAATTAACTCCTGTAAATTTATGATATAGGCTAGATCAAAAGAATTTATAGCCTAATAAATTTTTCATACCAAGCGAAAAATTTAAAAGTTTGAGAAACATTCCATGCCGAACGAAAAATAAAGCCCATCATCAATGAATAAAAACCTATCATGGGGGTGAGAATTAAAATTATACTAAATCCAAAATATACTAGAAATTAAAAAAGAAATTACAATATGAATTATGATAGAAGAGAAATTATGATAAAAGATGAGTATAAATATCATTTTGCTCTAATACTATGTAGAAATGTCGGGGGCTTATACACTTTTAAAAAAATTAACCTCAAAAATTAGTTATTCAGAATGAAAAACTTAATTACATATAAGTTTATTCAATATTCTATATTTAACCCATATGTAATTTTATATTATATACGCTTGACAATGGTTGGCAAATTAGGCCATCAGTTACTTGTCTATCTAGCCCTAGCTATTGGCTCGTGCAAAACACAAATTTCTTATCAAGATAGGATGAAATTGAGGTTTTTTTTTTATAAATCTATTAGAAGAAATCGGTAATATTATAAATTTATCAATTTGAAAAAACTTTATTAAATATATCAATTTTTTCATTAAATAACATTAAGTATCAAAAACGTTCATGTTGGATTGTTTGGTTTGGTTAAGCAAAATTAGTTGTCTTCTCTTTCAGTTCCTTCTTCACTTAATAATTTGGCTACCAAGCTAATTAGTTGGAACCGTGAGAGGTGTTTGATAATATCTTTCAAAGGAAGCGACGGATTGAAGCTCGGTTAAGGGGTGTTTAGATTTGGCTGGCCTGTCAAAAAACTTCTAATCTACTCCGTCTTCAATATAATTTACATAAGAAGCTTGAAGAGATGCTAGAGCAGGAAGAATTGCTTTTGGTTTTAGAAATCAAAGGGGGATTGAATAGTGTGAAGGGAGGGAAATATTAGGTATTATCATTTATATGCTACTATCCATAAGAATAAAATATACTATAGTAGGCTACAAAATTTAGATGATATATGGGTTTCCAATGCTATGAAGTTGAAGCTTTTTGTTTGAAATTTTTTTCTCAAAGCTTTATATGAGGCAACTCTTTCGAATGTTTCTGGTTTGCAAACGGGTGGTTTCCCGACTTAGACTAGAGAGTTGTTGCAACAGTTAAATACATCTTTTCACTGGTAATAATGTGAAGCAGGCCTTAATGGCCATGGCTGCATTCAAGACTCATATGAATGTCCTAGTTTCTAGGCATGATTTTGTAGGAGAGTGTGGCCTCGCCTGTTATTGGGGATTCTATTACTAGTTTTGTTCTTTCCATTTTGCATAGGGCTCCAATTCCATGGGAGATTAATCAAACATTGCTTGTTTTCATTCCCAAGGATAAGAATCTTGAATATTTGACCTGGCTGCACCCTATTTGCTTGTGTAATATCCTTTATAAGTTGATAGCAAAAGCTTTGGTAAATAGAACGCAGTTGGTCCTTTGCTTATCGGTCCTAAATAATGTAGCTTTGAAGTTGGGCAATAAATTGTGGATAATAATAAGTTTTTCCGTATTACTACACTTTTTTATTTATAAATAATTTTTTTATTTTTAATATAGATTAAAATACATATATATATATAATATATATAATACATACACAATAAATATAGATATATAAACAATATTCACCAAATATATATATAATATCTACATAATTTATTTAATATTTTTAACTTTATTTTTTTTATTTTTATATACACACAATATATATTCAACACCTACATAATATCCACAATAAAGATATCACATATATAGGGGGTTGAGGGCCTAGCCTAGTTGGTTAATGCGCTGTGATGTGTCCAGTTAGTCACGAGTTCGATTCCTCATTCCGTCACCTTTGTGGTGAGTGTTGATCATTCTTGTGATGAGTGTTGATAGGGGAGGACTACCTCCTATTGTGTAGTTCATGGGTTAAATCCCTCCGATGAATTAAAAAAAAAAGATATCACATATACATAATATTTATATAACATACAAATAAAATACACACAATATCTATATAATAAAATTAATATTTTTTAATTTTTAATTTTTATAAATATAATATGTAAAATTTATTTAAAAATAAATTTAATTATTTTATTAATATGTTTTTTATTTATATTACTTTTTTATATTATTTTTATGAAAGTTATTTGTTATTTATTTTTAAAATTAAAATTAATTTTTTTATAAAAATTAATATATTTTATTAGTTGAGAATAAAATTTAAAATATTATTTTTATTATTTTATTAAAATATATTTATTTAATAGTAAAATTTAAAAAATAAATTAAAAATTAAAATAAAATATTGTTTATAGATAGAAAAATGTATTTTTGTAAAAAGAAATATTTTATTTTTTATAGTGAGAATTGATGTTTTTTTAAAATTTGATCTAATTTTTATTAGAAGTATAAATATTTTTTTATATAGTAATTAAAAAATATATTTTATAAATAATTTTGTAAATGTCTATTTTTTAAAAAAATTCTTTTACAAAAATACCTTAAAATATTCGTATATCTTTGATATATAATACGTCTGGAAGTGAAACATCTATTTTTAAAAATTATAAAATTGATATTTTTTTTAAAAAAAAAAAGAAAAATGATTATTTTTAAAAATAATTTTATTTTTTTGATATTTTCTGAAGAATTTTCTTTTTTCCAAGTCCCAACAGTGGCGGCAAGGGAGGCAAGCAGAGATTGAAACTCGAAAGTTGAAATCTTTCCGCTCCATTTTATTCCTTGAGGCTTGAGTTGAACTCTCTACTTTAGAGGTTTTCTCTACTGACCAGTTGTGAAAATGGAGGTGGATTCAGACCAGAAACAAGAATCTCTTTGTCTGAAAACTATAGCAGAGACTGAGTACACTAATTCCAACATCAAATCTGCTCTCAAACACGCCAAGAAAGCACTCCGCCTGTATCCAAACCTCGACGATCTTTCTTCAATGCTCACCGCCTTCAAGATTCTCCGGGTGGCCTCCAAAACTCAATCTGATATCACTGACTGGTATAAAATCCTTCAGGTAGAGCCCTTCTCTCATATAAATACAATCAAGAAAGAATACAAGAAATTAGCTTTAATTTTGCATCCTGATAAAAATTCATACTTAGGATGTGAAGAGGCATTTAAGCTTGTGGGTGAGGGGTTTAGGGTTTTGTCTGACAAAATTAGAAGGAAAGAATATGATATGAGATTGAGGATTAAGCTTCAAGATGTGGGGGTTAAGGACAATTCTATGGTGGTGATGGAAACTTTTTGGACTGCTTGTTCGAGATGTTGGCTTTTGCATCAGTTTGAGAGAAGATAATTGGGGCACTGTTTGGTATGTCCTAATTGTAAGAAGAGTTTTGAGGCTGTGGAGGTGGAAGCAAGGGATGAGGAGGAAAGTGGGATTGGGGCTAGTGTTAGAGTTAGGAGTGAGAGGTTGAGAAGAAAAGAGGCTGGTATTAGTGAAGGGATTGAGGAATTGGGACCAGTGGCGTAGCCAGGATTTTAGATAAGGGGGGTCCAATTCAACTTAAATACTAAACATTAAAAATATCAAATTATAAAAGAAATAAAAAAATTCCAGATTATAAACTACAAAAAAATAATAATTTCAATTTAACTTCATACTACTTTTCTCAAAAAAAAAAAACTTCATACTACAAAATCAAATTAAACATTTCAAATTTATAATGTCCTCAAGTATTCAAGCCAATTTCTTAATTCATTATTTTTCAAATTTCAATTCATTTTAGCAAGATAAAAAAATTGCAACAAAATAAATATGATATTAAAAGTAAGTGGTGTACCTATTCTTAACTTGTTGCCGCTGCCTTGCTGGTGCCAATCGGTGAAAGAATGAAATTGAAAAAGGAAGAAACTGTTATCTGAAAAAAAAAAAGAAAGAAAAAGGAATTAACGAAGAAGAAACGTGAGAAAGAAGAGAAAGAGTCACAATTAAGTTATTCTTGTTTGTTTGTAATGGGCAGAGTCATTGATAAATCTTGTTTGTTTGTAATGGGTTTGATTAAAAGGCCCAGTTTTAAAGATTGAAAAAAAAAAGGATGAAAAATGTTGGGAGCGTGGATCGAAGTTGCGTGCTCTCACATAGTAAGGCCAAGCTGTTCCATCTCAACCAATGTAATATTCATTCTCAAATATACCTAAAAAATTTTTATTTTTAACTGAGGGGGGAACAGGGTCCCATGGGACCCCCTTTATCTCCGCCTCTGATTGGGACCGAGAAGGAATATGAGGAGCGGGGAGAAGTTGGAGACTGTGGGTTTAAGGAGGAAGGCAGGTGGTCAGGAAGTGAAGAGTGATAACTTGAATGTAGAGGAGGGTGGTTCTGGGGTATGGGGTGGTGGGAGGTTGAGAAAGAAAATGAGTACTGTTGATGAAGTCTTGGAGAGATCGAAGCCAAAGAGGATGAAATTTAGGGAGGAAATGATGACTCTGGCAGAGATGCAATTGGAAGCGAAGAAGAACGCTCTCCAAGGGAAGGAAAAATTGAAGGAGAAGCTGAAAGATGTGAGAAAGAAGACGGAAGAAAAAGTGGAGAAGGGAAAACTTGGGGTCTTGAAGAAAAATGGTGTGTCCAGGAAGATTGGGGTTGTGGAACTTGAAGCAAATGGTAGTTTGGATGGGAGTTTAGGAGTTGAGAGGCGTGGTGCATCAAGAAAGAGTGCAGATCTGAAAGTTGATGGTGGTAAGGGTTCTGGGAGTGGGGACTTGAAGACAATGAGAGTGGAGGACGCTGAATTCTGTGACTTCGATAGGGACAGAACGGAGAGGTGTTTTAAGAAGGGGCAAGTGTGGGCTATATATGATGATGAAAGAATGCCAATGTGCTACGGTTTGATAGATGAAGTTGTTTCTGTTAATCCTTTGAGTTGAAGATGAGTTGGTTGTATCCTCAAAGTAATGGGGAAGAAGGGTTGATTTTCAGGGAGAAAATGGGATTTCACGTATCATGTGGTAGATTCAAGGTTTCTAGTTGCACAACCATTAAATCCCTGGATGTCTTTTCACATGTTGTGGATTGTGAAAGGGCAGCAAAAGAAGTTTATAGGATTTATCCAAAAAAGGAAACAGTGTGGGCACTTTTTAAAGAAGTAAATATGGGATTTGGGATGTCTGAAGAACAAAAGTTCTGTTTAATTATTCAGCAAATGTGCAGAATGCAGCATGCACTCTTTATTTCTGCATTTCACATTGACTAGACTGTATTTTTATAAAGTAGTTCTGCGATCTTAGAGTTAGAGGTGATAAATGTAATTTGCTAGAGGAAATTCTTGCTGAGTTTCAAGTCCTAATTTAGTTATTGAAGGCTTTAAAAAGCTAAGGAACTGACTATCTCTTCTAGTTCCCTTGAATACTGTCATTACTTTCTTGATCAAAGTATCAAAATTTGTAGATGACTGAGATTATCGCCAAATGCAATTACTTTTTCTAAGACAAGAACTGCTAGTAAAATGACTCTGCATGTTAGATTCCAGCATTGATTTTTCTGGATGAGTTTTAAAGGTAGATTATGACTGATAAATATCCCATTGATAAGTAGTTAGTAGAAAACTGAAGATGCAATGAACTATGAGCATTCACTTATTGCAAAAAGGTGGTCTAAAAACAAGAAGACAAGGAGATCAATGGAACAGATTTAGCACATTTTGGGAATAAAGAAGCATAACAGAGAAATTGAAAAGGAGCATCATTTAAGCCTGGGTTGGGTTGTAAAACCTCTGTACATAAAGCTTACTTGACTGGATCTTTGGATCTTGCCTTATTCTACAGTACATAACCCTAAATTACAATAACTTTAATTTACGACATCTTCCGAAATTTTCAACATTTTGATCTTGATGTTATTACCTTATTAAATTCTCAGCTTCACACATTCTTCATTTTATTTCAGTATTAAATGCTACTCAAGTTCAATTTTGTTTAGTTATTTGATTTGCTTTTTAAATAAAATTCAATTCAATTTAATTTTAGTGGTAAAAAATCAAAATAATCGAACGTAAAATTAAATATTATATATTTATAAAGGTCTTTATGAGTAAAATATATATATATTTTTTATATTTCTATTTCTTCAATTCATACTTCATCAAATTTAAACTCAATTCATATTTTTATTTTATATAATGCATTTTTTTTTATCAGGATATAATGCATTTGGCCATTGGCTATTGAACGTCATAAGTACTGAATGCTGCTGTCATTTGCATGTGGTATTATGATCATCAAAGATTCATAAAGATTTTTCTTTGTATTTTTTTTATAATTAACTTATTAATTACCTCTTTAATTAATTTCTTGGAGTGCTAAAGCTTTTTCTTTGATGTTATAATTTTTCAAAAAGCATATAAAGGGAGCTTCTTCTTGTTTCACTTTTTCAAAATTAGCTTTAAAGCAGTTAGAATAACGAATCTGACATTTAAATGCATGTTAATATGATACTCTGTTGCTACAGGATTTAAAAAAAAAAAAACAATTATTGAGACATAAAATTCAATATTTACTGGTATTTGTATCATATTCAATATTAATTACAATTCAATCCAAACGAATAAACATTCACATCTCTATATTATAATTTTATATCAATGAACAATATATAACTTTTCTTAAAATCATCTAAAAAACAAACTAGAAAAGCTACAAATGATGTGCACAATATAACTAAGATTAATATTAATATTAGGTCATTGAAGATTATACCAAGTTGTGCACAAGGAATTTAAATATAATTCATAAACTGACTACTCTTGTATTTTCTCATTTTATAGAGTTAATAATTTAATATCATCAATCATCTTTGAACATTACACTTATATTATTAAAAGCCTTAAATTTTAATTTGTCATGATATATACGTGAAATAGAAAGAGAAATAGAATTTGTACAATGTTGCGATTTTGATTATAAAATAAAGTTTTCTTTATGATTTGAGAATATTTTTTTTAAATTTGAATTTTTTTTTAGGAATTTAGAGTTAAAAATTAAAGTTTAAAATTTAAAATTTAGGATTTAAAATGAAACTCTTTTTTTTTATCACCATATAATCATTGAAAACCAAAAACACCGATTTTCATGAGAAAAAAAAAATTAAATATTGAGTGATTCTATCGAAATAAATTAAAATTTAAGAATTTTAATAATATATATATATTTTAATTTTAAAAGGTTCGTATCCCGAAAAATATTTTAGGGGTTCGAACCTCTAACTTTCCTAATGGGAGAAATTAGGTGGCCTGTTAAGAAAAACCAGCGAATTTTTTAATAATATATATTTATATATACATATGATAAATCTCATAACAAGTTGTTGATATAAACATTTTTATATGTGAATAAAATTTTCATATGAATGATATCAAAAACTTGGCTATATTTATTTACTTACGCTATTGTCCCTACTAATCCTTCTGCGTTATCTTGTGGATGGATCTTATGCTTTCTTTACAATAATAATAATATTTTTTTTTTGTTTGTTAAAAACATGTAGAAAAATTTTGTGAATGAAGTACCATAAATTAGGCATCAAATTGGGCTCCATAATTAAGACCCCTTGTCTATATAGATTGAAAGAGACAGAAAAGATACATTAAGATGAGAACTCAATTAATACTAATTATTAATTTGAAAATTACCATACAAAAATGATTGGCACAATTTCCAAACATTAAGCTTAGAAATATAATTATTTTTTTAACTTAAATATATATATATATATATTATATATGTATATAATATTGTGAGTTCATAGTAGAAGATTCTTGCAATCATATAATCAACATGAGATATATAGTAGTTGAAATTTGTATACCTAACTCATCATGACTAATGGAACTTAAGATTTGTGTTCCTTTCACTTCATTATTTGGAGACAGGAGAGTGTGATTTTTTTTTCTATTTTTTCCTCAATTCATTATATCAATATGATGTTAGATTAAACCTATTACTTCATATTATTATTTTTTAAAGAATTTTTGGAATAATAAAATTAAAAATGTAATACAATATCTGCGTATACAGAACTGAATTTTATTATAATATAATTATAATAAAACAAAAAACAAAATCCTATAAAAAATTATTGGCATAAAATTTCTAGAACAAATAATAATGAGCTTAATTAAATAATAATAGAAAAAAATTAATTGATTAAAAATTATATGTTGCTCCTAAATTTTATGGTGAATTGTTAATCCCAACCCAAGTACTTAACTAATATTTAAGGACAAATATATGATTAGGTCTTTTTTTTTAATTGCATGAATTAAAATTTCAACCTAGATAGTGGAATTTCAAGAAGTATTTACTGCTCCACATCTCTTTATTCATATTTGTTCTTCAAACAAAAGGCACCATCTTTCTTTCTTTCTTTTCCCCAAAAAAGAAAAACACATACTATTAAATATCCACATAATTTGTAAATATATTTAAGATGCACATATTGTGTATATAATATTACATTTACATAAATGAGGAAAATAGGTGTCTAGAGGGTAAATTTGCATTTCTGTTATATATTTATATATCAATTCAAGATAGAATATAAATAAATAAATAAATGGGGAGAAAAATTACTTGAATTACTTGAAATTTTTCAGAAACATTAAATTAAAAAGCACTCTTCGAACAGTCATGAATGCTCTTTGAAGTTGTAATTAAAAACTACCATTTCTCCCTAAAAAAAATTCAGAGAGGAGCTGTAAAATCCCTCCCCCCAAAAAAGAAAAAAAAAAAAAAGAAAGGAAAAAGCCCTTAATGAATACAATTCTGTAGACTCCCATAATTTCAAAATAAATTGAAAAAAATAAAAAAGAGAAGAGATTAAGGAAAATTAACCTTCAAATTGACTAATTAATGCTATGTAATTTCCTGACCCCCACCGAATGTAGGTAATTTAATTAACACATAGACAAGAATGAGAAATCCAAAAAAAAAATAATAAATTACATTACATTAGTAATTAAATTCACATTAATTTCAAATACTTCTAGCCATCATTTCTTGAAATCTTCTATAAGATTCTTGCTTCTCCAACCTGAATTTTTCATGGCAGCTTGCAATGAACATATCAGCTAATTTATCAATCTCATTAACATTATTATTATGATCATTAATAATATTTTCTTGATCTCCACCATTATCGTTAGGCTTTTCTTGAACAGCCTTCTGATCTTCAAGCCATTGAAGGTATCCTGAAAGCTGATGAGAAGCCTCATGATCACCATTATTAATCTGATCATCACTACCTGATGATGATGTGATTATAGAATTCCAAGTTGGGTCATAATATAAATATTGATTTGTTGGAATTGGCAAAACATGGGAAGAAGAAGAACACCAATTGTAATGTAATCTGAAAGATCCAAAAAATATTTTTCTTTGGTTATGCTTTCTTTTCTTGGCCTTTGTAGGGTATAAAATGAAATTTATGGGTTGGTTTTCTTTAAGAATTTGAACAAGAATGGTTTTTGCTTTTGAAAGAGATCGAACAATTCGACACACGTGCGAGATAATAAGTGTGTGAATTAAGGTTTTGATTTTCATGGAGCTTAATGTTGAAGAAGAAGAAGATGATTTTGTTGAGAAGAGTTGAAGAGGCTGCAGAGTAACCATTTTGGCTTTGTCTGCAGTGTGAATTTTCTTTTTCAATTTTCTTGGTTTCTTGGACCTTATTCAAATGGAGATTTATAAAGGATTTTTATTACCAATTTACCCTTTATTTCTTTTTCTTTTTCTTTTCACTTTTCTTGGACATGGAATTGTAAAGGACTTCCAAAATCTAGACGTGCCCATGTTTTGTTTTGTTTTTTTTTTTTTTAATTTTTTTTAATCTTTATATACATATATAGTAGAACACCCGCTAATAATTTTTGAAATTATATATGACACTTGCTATCATCATTAAAAACTATAATCATTCATTAATATTAAATATTAAAATATTCAATTTGTAGATTAAATATTAAAATTAAATATTTATATAATAGATATAAATATTTGATTAAAATTTAAATATTAAAATTAAATTAATATTTATATAATAGATGGTCGAATCAAATAATGAAATTTAATTGATAGCTAATTTTTAAAATTATTTTTATAGCTCGAATGTAAATTGTTATTATTTTAAAAGAAATTTAATCTTGATAAATTTACAAATTAAATTAATCATAAACAAACATAAAAACAAAAAAAAGGAAAGGAAAAGTTATAGGCAGTAACCAATTTTTTTATTGTTAGTAATTAATATATATTAGGGCATTTAAGAGTAAAATGAGTATAGTTAAATTATTTAATTTATTTAAGAAACTCGAGAACGGCTATTAAGGCTTAATCTTCGTCAAAATTATACCAGCGCAAGAAATAATATAATCTAATCTTGTAATTAAAGTGAAAAATATATGACAAGTAATTAATTAATTAATTGACTGCCCGAGCACTATCTATAATTATATATGATTTTTTTTTCTTATAAAGTATTAGATTAGAAGAAAAAATTGGAAAGTTTCATTTTTGGTATGAAGTATGGCATTTATTTAATTAATTTAATTTTGTTTTTACATTGATGGACTTTATTTGGATAACCTGAAATTAGGGGAACCTCACCTGACTCTACCTTAAACCATGTAAGAAATAAATAAATAATTTAATTGTTTGTTAGTTCAGACTCTGATTTTAATTATTCTGTTGCTTCCTGTTTTTGCATTTAAACCCAATAATTCCAGAAAAGATAATTTCCCAAAACACCAAAGAACTGAAATAGCATGTCTAACAAATAAATATAGGGAAGAATGGAAGTAAGTCTATTTTAAGATAAGTAAAAAACAATTTTTTATAAAATAATAAAAAAAAACTATTTCTACAATGACTTACAGAAAATGATTAGAATTTAAAAAAAAATGAAAATAAATAGACAAAATAGTGAATTTCTAAAAAAAAATAAAAAACGTATTTATTAATCAAGATAAACTTCAAAAATTGAATGGTAAATTATATAAAAAAAAATTGTAAATTGTAGTTTGAGAATATATTATCTTTTCAAAAATTGTTTATCTATAGTATATATATAAACTAGCTTTTCTTTTAAGTTGTCTAATATCAATGAAAATTAAAAATTAAAAATTATTATTAGACTGATACATGTAACATTTAAAAATGTAAAATTAATTGCACAAGTGTGTGCAATTAATAGTTAATTGCAGAAGCAAACCTTAGGTTTGATTAAGTTAATTGTTGATTAATTTCCAAAGTTGAAACTATTATAATGATTGGAATTAATGAATCATGTGCAATCTGAAACACAAGTCCAACTTATATATACAATTATCTAACCGTACCACATAATTAGAAATCAATTATGAATAATTTGAGGATGATTAATATGACTTGAATCAAGATTCCTGATTCCCACCAAATTAAAAAAAAAACAGAATAATAAAAATCAACATGTAGATTAATTAATACTCTTCAATGTCATATATGCTATTGATAAATAATTTCATATTAATTCTTTATTAGTTTCAATTATTTTAAATATATATATATACATAATTTGGTTTATGATTTTTTTTTTATATATTTGGTTTTAAAAAATATATAACTTCTTTTATTGGTTTGTAATTTTCTTTTACTTTTATATTTATGGTTTTTTTTTTTGTAATTTTCTCATGAAATTTTCATGCTGATAATTTCCTTTTTTTACTTTAAAGTACACATCGTTTAAATCTAAGTTCAACCACCTTCAACCTCCAAAAAGATACAGATTCTAATTCGAAAATTAATTAATTAATTGTAATTAAAAATTAGAGTTTACTAAAGAATTTGTTTAAGAAGCATACATTGAATAATTGAGCAAGGTTAAAAACTCTTGACTTCTATGTGTACAAATGGGTATTAGTATTGGTAGTGAGAACATAAATCTAACTTCAATTCTATCCTCAAAAAATTATAAAAAAAAGACTTGAATAAAACAAGTAAAATAAAAAAAAATGGGGTTTGGTGTAGACTTTGGTAGAGATAAGTACAATTAACTAATGTAATTAACACTTGAAATTAGGTTGTCATTTTCTCAGAAACTTGGTTGAGATTTCATAATTTTTTAAAAGAAATAAATTACTCCTATTAGATGTTAGTTATGGTAGGTTTCTTTGCTCCTATGCTTTTCAACTTTCCACTAACTCATTAATAGATAGGCAAATTAATAACTTGCACTCCTTAACTTCCATTCAATTAAAATAATAAATTTAACTTGTTTTAGTTTACATAAATTAATTAAAATCGCTGTTTGAAAGTTGTTTAAAATATTCTTCTTGCTATATGTCGAATAATTTAAAAAAATATATATCGATTTATTTTTACGTTATTATATTTTTATAAGATTTCAACTAAATTTATTTAAATATTTTTTATTATTTTTTCTGTTAGTCCGTACATAATAAATTTGATCACACACTCTCTCTATATATATTTATTAATATTTAAATAATTAAAAAGTAATGTTTATATATAATAAAAAATTAATAATAATAATAAAATGCTTCTATTAAAACATTTTAAATATATATATATATTAAACAAAAAATATAATAGAAATTGTGCAAATTGCTAGTTCATGAGTAGTTAGATATAAAATAAGTATTTTATTAGTCATGGGCAGTAAAAGATGAGTGAATTTAACGGAATGACTTGTAGTATTATAAAATGAGATTCTATTTTGAAAAGGGTGTATATGAACTCAATCAATAAAATTTAAATAAATTCAATTATTTAGTATTATTATTTTTTAAACAGTTTATCATTAGTTAAATGCATATATATCTGATCATGATAAGATTTTTCTAATAAAATATTAAATCGGTTTTGTTGTGATTATGAAATTTTCAAAGTAATAATACTTGAAAATTACAACAATTATAAATCCAAAAATTAAAACGGCAGAAAGTGGAGGAGATTTCTGTTAAAATTAAAGAAATTATGAAATAGAAATAACAGATCAACCAATCAAA
Organism: Garcia nutans; assembly: GCA_947685225.1. Lineage (NCBI taxonomy): Eukaryota > Viridiplantae > Streptophyta > Magnoliopsida > Malpighiales > Euphorbiaceae > Garcia > Garcia nutans. The sequence continues at coordinate 6,391,330 of CANTUV010000060.1, forward strand.
ATGTTGTATTAATTACTTACAATTGGAAGAAATTATATATAAAATAAGAAAGTCATATCAATGAATTGTAAAGAAAAAAGTACAATATAAGATTGGGTGTGTTTCTCCTGACATCTGCAAGTGAGAAGATAATCCATAGACAGCAAAAAAGAAATAAAGCAAAGGGTAAACTGTAGAGTACTGTACTCATAATAGTGAGTAAAAGTGAGTACAGTACTCTAAGCCAAGTAGCCAACTTTAAAAAAACTTCAGCATTTTGTACCCAAAAGACAATCAATTATTGGGAAGAATAGAGAATGCATAAATTTGTGCTTTAATTTATTCCCTCAGAATATGTTGTCTCCATCATAGAAAGTCCAATGTAATTTAACATTTCTACTTTCAATGTTTTGGATTTTTGTTCTCTTCATCATTTTGGTTTCTTCTCTGCTTGCAATTGTTCCCAGAAATTTCCTATACATATTCATTATTCACTTTCTTCATTTTGTACATAATCAAATAATTTTATGTATTTATAAGTAAACGGATTTTTAGTCTATTAAAAATAAAAGGATTTTTAGCCTGTATAAATAATTTTATATAATATTTAAAAAATTTAATAGTTTATTCTTTAATAAATATACGTGAATTGAAGACGATATATATAAATTAAAGGCGACAATTTCATAAAAATAAAAAAAGTATGAATGATTTATTGATATTGGATCATATGCCAATCCAATTGTATACGAGGGATATGTATGAAAAAATTATCTCACATTGAATAATAATCAAATAACTTTATAGTACAAGCCAATTAGTTTAATATGTAAGTGAATTTCAATGCTTACTCATTTATAAACCCACATGTTTATGACGCTAAAAAACTTTAATAGAAATTAATATATATAATATTTATAAATGAGTGAACATTGCAAGTATAAAGCCAATTGATTTTTTCAATATTTGCTCAGTTAAGTATGTACGAATCCATAAATTTTAATATAATATAAAATTTTTTTTATGTTGGATTAATAGAAAATTTATTTTTCAATTAGTTTGATATAAGTGAATCTCAACGTCTACCCACTTATATGCTTATATATTTTGTGATTAAGCATTTTTAATATTAATATATATACAAATATATTCCGTGTTGCTCCACTTCGTGATCAATAGTTCAAATTAATCGCAAAAGTGAAGTACCAAAGAAAAAAAATTTTGAATTTTATATGGTACACACTATCCATAACTTGACCATTTTGGAAATCATCATGAGAGTCACGAAATTTGAAAAAAAAAAACAACTCAAAGACAATATGCTCAAAAATTTCTGTGCATATTGACCCCATGAGGGATGACCTACTGACCTTATTAATTTACTTTTTTTTTTTGAACAAATATATTAATTATACTTACCTCCACTTTAAATTTTACACATATATGGAGCAGTATTCCCTATCTTTTTGCAATTAAAGTTGTGCCAATTTAATATTCCAAGTTCCAACCTATCTATATATTTATCTAATTTAACACTTATTATAAGATAAAGTTTATGGATCGCTTTATATGTATGTTTATAAGACCATTTTAAATCCACCTTCTTTAAAATGGAGTCAATTTTTTGCTCTAATCCAATACTATTTTGATGTTAAAAATAGTGGAAATAAACAGTTCAACGCTAAATTTGGTATTGCACTATTCACACTCTATTTATTTTTTTTACCCTTTATTTTTTAATTTTTTATATTTCAGTCCCGAAACCTTTTTTCTTTTTAATTTTTTATACTTTAGCCATAAACTTATTTTGTTTTTAATTTTTTGTTAAACTTATTTTGTTTTTTTAATTTTTTGTTTAATTTTCATTAATTCAACAAATTAAAATTTTATATTAAAATATTTTCATAATTAATTTATATGAAATATAATTAATATATAGACAATGCTAAATATAATTTTTTTGGGTCAGCAATGTAAAATATTATTAATTTTTTTCCATCAACAAAAATTAATTAATATTTATTATTAATATAATATAAAATGTTAAAATTAAAATTTCTAATAAAGATTAATTAAAATGATATAAAACAAATTAAATATGTGAATAGAAAATTATGTGGGTAGTTGGTGAAAAAAAAATATGTGTATAAGTTATAAAATATATAAAAAGTAGATAAAAAAGAATATTCTAAGAATAAAAAAAATAGTGCGATGGGTTGGAGAAAAATTTTAATTTTTTCATCATTTTAATGCAAAAATTGTACTATTTTAATATTAGGGGTTGGAGATGCTTTAAAACTCCAACATCATATTAAAATTAATAAATTTGTATAAATGTGAATATATAAGTGGATAAAAATTAAAATTCACTTATACAAAACCAATTAATTTATATTAAATTCAACATCCACTCGTTTATAACTTTTCAAATTATATTATTATTATTATTATTATTATTATTATTATTATTATTATTATTAAATGAGGAAATTACTTTCAAATACTAATTAAATTTGTAACACTGTCTATTTAAAAGAAAGCTATCATTTCATTCATTTCTACTTAATTACTAAGCATGTAATTAAGAGAAAATTGTGCTTAAAGCACTTTAAGCAAAAGAAGAAGAATAAAGGTAATAATTAACCGCTTAAAAGATTAAATTGAAAAGGATATGATGCTATTAGTTGCATATTAATGTCATCATATATAATTTTTTTAAAGCCTCATTCTATCGTAAGGTAAATTTTTATCAATTAAACAAGTTAATAAGGTTACTTATTTAATTTTAATGGGCTTGCAAGAAGAGAAAAAAGAAGAAGAGAAAATGACACTCTTTATCATATTTTTTAAAATTTTTTTATTAAAAATATTTTAGTAATTTTATTATAAACTCTTAATGAACTTATTATAGACTGTGCAAAATTTATAAATTTATAAAAAAGTAATGATAAACTCATTATAAACTAATAAAAATATGATATTTTAGTAAATATTTTATAAATTCTAGTATTTTTATAAATATTTTATAAATATGATAAATTTAAAATTATTTTTAGTTTTTTTTTATATTTTAGTTAATTTAATAGAATTTTCTAAGCACACAAATGAACTTATAATAAATTATTAAAAGCAATGTTTAATATTTTCTAGGAAAAAATTCTCAATCCCAGCAATTAATTCATGAATTATAAAGTTTTCTTTTATTTATTAAATATTTTCAAAAATACTAAAAATATCATGATAAATGATCATTTATCATAAATAATTATTAATTATAACAATAAAACCATAAAAAGTGAGTTAATTATTATATTTAACGACACATAATCTTCTTATCTGAAAAAAAAATTGAAAAAAAGTAATATATGTATTGATAAAATATATGAAGTTTAATTTTTTAGCAAAAAAAATTCATTGATTAATTCATATTTAATATGATTAAGGATTACTTTTTCTCGTATGGAATGACTAAAGTAATGTCCTTAAAAAAATAATTCTCATTCCTATATAAATTAAGATACACTATATGAATTCTTTTTTTTTTCACTCTAAATGATTATAAATTATATATTTGAAATTATGAAATTAAAAATTAAAAAAATTATCAATGAAATAATTTAAAATAGTTAACGTGTACGGAATATTTATAAGATTCAAAAGCACACAGAGAGAATACTTACAAATTAATCATTGAATACTTAATGACTTCATTATTTGGAACAATCATTCAAACAAGGGGATGGTTAAGTACAAAACAGTGGATGATATAATCAAAATAAAAAAAAAATAATTGTCGTAAATAGATTTGATGGTTTCATGCACTTAGAATGTGTGGTTGGAATGAATATCTCAATGCATAATGCATCAGCACATATCAAATATCAAATATCAGTAACAAAACCAGCTGCTCGAAAAGAGAGAGATAAAATTTCTCTTCAATACATGTAAAGAAAAGATGAAAGACTGGACCTTCACCTCTACTGCTCCGACTGATAGAAACTCACCTTAAAAATATATTTTCGGTGGCCGGCCAGAGAAGCCGTCAGCCCCAATCCAATCCTACCTGATTCTGTCCCGTCAAATATTATTGTTTCAGAGAGCTTTTTTTTGAAGAATTGATAAAATTAATATTCCAAGGCATTGACAATGTCATTGTAAGTTACACCATTACTTCAGCTTTGAGTTTTATAAATGTATTTATTTATTTTATAAAGAAAGATCAGAAACTGGTTTCTATTTATTGGTTTCTTGTAATTTTTGTGGGCTTACTCTTAACTTACCTACTTTTGTGTAATTGCTTTACTTCTTGCTTATGATCACTATGCAATCATTGGAGATTGCAGGATCAAGTCTTACGTAGTAATAGTTCAAAATAAAAAAAAATAAAAATTAAGTCATATATTATATATATGCAAGATGTTGATGAATAAAAATGCACTTAATTATTATTACTAATTTTTCAGTTATCTTGTTAAAACTTTTTTTTATTCATACAAGAAATCCATTTCATTCCATTTTACATATTGATAGACAAATATATATTTTTATTCTTTATTGTAAAATGATTAAAATTTATTCATTTACTTTTATAAAACAATTCTCTTAATAAGTTAATATGAATTTATAAATTTCAAAGTTAGATCAATTTCAAAGTTCAGAATTCTAAGATTTCAAGTCAAAAAAATTAAACTAATTTAATAAACTCTTCATGTTGTGTCTTATTATCACATTTATTATATAAGAAATTTTATTATAATATATGAAGTTCTAGAAGAAAGAGAAAATATCACTCGCCAGCTGAATAGTGGAATTCCTATTAGAAAATTAATTAATGAACATTTGCAGAACTATAAATTAAATTAAGGGGGAGTAAATATTCTAAGAAAAAAAATATAAATAAATTGAAGTTAAAATTGAAAATTTAATATTATAGTAAAATTTAAATATTTATTATAAATTTCTATAAAAAAATTTTAATAAAAATTTTATATTATTTATTAAATTCTAAAATTTTATTATATTTTTTTATTCTAATTCTTGGATCTATTAACTTATTTACATAATTTTAATAAAAACAAAAAAATAAATATCTAAAATTTTTTTAATATATATAATTTAAAAGTATATACTTTTGTAAAAATGATATAATTATATATATAATTTTAAAATTTTAAGGGCAGTCCGGTGCACGAATACTCCCTCAATAAATGGGGTCCGGGGAAAGGTCGGACCCATTAGGTCTTTGTACGCAGCCTTTCCTTGCAATTGCAAGAGGCCATTTCCACAACTCGAACTCGTGATCTTAGGTAACACGGCGACAACACTTACCATTGCGTCAAGGCTCCCCTTCATAATTTTAAATTTTAAAATATATAATTATATATATAATTTTTGGATATATTACAAGTATATAAAATTATTAATTATAAAATTATATATATAATTTTATGAAATAGCATATAATATATATTAAAAATTATATATATATATATATCATTTTCAATGCATAATATCAAAGCTGAGATTATTGAATATGTACTCTTTAACTTAGATGTATATTAGCCAACTGGTTGACAAATGTAATTAGAGATGAGTCAACGTGGACAAACAAGACTACCCGACTAACTTAATCGTCAACTCAACCAACTTGACTGCTATATCTATTTAAATTAATTGGATTGATTAGTTTCAAATTGTATTTTGCTAATTAAAACTGACCAAATTCAATTAATATTTGTCAGTTTTGAAGAATAAAATTTTCAACTTCACAAATAGTGATCAGATTAACTGATTTTTAAAAACCGATTAATTCGATCGATGCTCATCCCTAAATATAACACAACAACTTGATCAAATTAGCTTCAACCTTCTCACAATTTATATGACAATTAATTTCAATGTATTATTACAAATACAGGTATTGCAAAAACTTATATACATTGCCAATACACAAATTACTACTAAAACAACTCCAAAGATTACTATTATAAGGTTCTTGGGCCAAACCTTTTTTGAGGATTAGTATTCCTTTGTGATAGGGCGGTGGATTTTCTATTTAACCATGCTTATTTTTGTCACTTCTATTTTACCCTATTCTTTTTTACTTTCCTTTTATGCTTTTCTCCCTTCTTTTTTTTTTATTTTATTTTTTTATTTTCATCTACTTCAACTCCTACTTGTAAGGTTCTCCTTAAGCTTCTCAACTCGCCAACTTTGAAAATCATATTGATTTTTTAAAAAAATCTTAATTTATTTATTCTCCTACTACTTTTATATTTCTCTTTACTAAATTCATAATTTTTCTTCACATCTAAAAAATTTAATAAGTTTCACTTATATTTTTTATTCAAATTGTTATTCAATTATTTTTCTTTTCAATTAAAGCAATATAATTAAAATTAATATTTTGATCATATCTTTTAATTAAAGAATTTTTGAATCAATTTAAAAAAGTCTCTTGGTATATTAGATATATCTTATTATAAATATTTTTATAAATAAAATTTTTTAGTACTATATGCATTTATATATAATTATAAATGTATTATATTAACACCATGTATCCAATAGATCATTTATGGAGAAAATGGAAGTCTTTTAAGTGCAGGCCCGACTCTCAAGGGGGAGCACCCTGAGCGGTTGCTGAGAGCCCCTCAAAATGAAATATACTTTATAGGCCTGTATTTTGCTTCTTTCTTCTTGCATAACTTCATTTTTGAAATATACTTTATAGTCCTGTATTTTGCTTCTTTCTTCTTGCATAACTTCATTTTCGCCCGCATTATTATAAATGCTCTGTTTTCAACTTCCATTGCTATGTTTTCAGTTCAAATGTGTTGTAATTTTACTTTATTTTGTGTGTTGAAGGGCCAAATGTTATATAACTTTCTATTTCTTTATATGCTAAACTTTCCTTTTTTATTGTTTTTTTTTTCTTTTTTAACCAAATCAAAATCATGGGTGCTCATTATTTTTCGTTTCTTCTTAATTATATTTTTCCCTATTTTTTAGTCCTTTGCGTTCCTTTTTTTGGTTAAATTATGTTTTGATTTCACTACTGTGAGCCAAAACTCAATAGATAAGTTAGGGGCCTATATCTTAATTTCTGCTCGGGGCTCCTAAAATATCCAAGACGGTCTTGTTTAAGTGATATATATTAACAATGCATACAAGTAAAAATCTATCAGTAATAAAGGGCAATGATTCCATGGTTATCTTATGAAATCTACAAAACAGCAAATGTAAACTCAAGTTTAAGATTAAAATAAAAAATTTTTAAAAGAAAAAAATGGCATGATTCCAGCAAAGTAAATAGCATATATTCATGTGTACTTCTCTAGCCACTCGACCAACTTAATCATATAATATTCGATATATTAACACCAATTTCCCTCAACTATCCTCTACTCTTTTTTTTTTTTCTTTTTAGAAATTTACTTGCTTTCTGCATGCTCCTCCTGAACAAATTCTTTTTATTATTCCAAAGAAATAATGGATTGGAGCCAAAAAAAATTTCTCGAATGAGCGAAACAGCATGAATTGAAACCAAGAAGAGAATTAGAAGCTCTTGTACAAATCAATCAAGAATTAACTAAAAACCACAAGCTTAACGGACCGTGATTTCTGTATTTAGAAGAAAAAGGAACCGTTTCTCTCTTTATGCGTGTCATCCTTGCGCAGGGCCATGGTACTCTTCTCTGTGCTGTTCCAATTTTATCAGATATCCCCGAAAGGCGGTTTTGTGGTTCTGCCGTTGTTGTTTATAAAGACTTCCAGTTATTTGCAAACCAAACGATGTGGGATAAGTGGTTCTATTCTAATTTTATGCGTCAGCTTTGCTTTTAAAAACGTCAGCAATCATAAATTATGGACTAATGAAACGTGGATAGCTGAAGCCCAACAATATTTCAAAAAGTAGATTGGGCTTTGTCATTGATGGGCTGGGGTGATGAAACAAAATGATTAGCCTAAACCATCTCAATTGGATCTTTTTATTTCCTATATTTTAATAATTAGTGGACTTTTGACAAAAATATAAAAAAATTAAAAATAATTTTAAATTTATTATATTAATGAAATATTTATTAAAATATCAAATTTTATAAAATATTTACTAAAATACTAAATTTTTATTAGTTTACAATGAGTTTATAAATTTAACAGTGAGTTTATAATTAGTTTACAATGAGTTTATAAATTTTACACAGTTTATAATGAGTTTATAATAAAATGATTAAAATACTTCTGATAAAAAAGTAAAAATTTATAAAAATACAGTAGAGGGTGTCATTTTTTCATGATTATTACGATAGGACGATAATTTAAGATCTTATTCGGTAAATAGTTTATTTTTAATAATTAAAAAAATTGCTTAGGAAAAATACATCAAAATTTAAAAAGTAAAACAATAAAAGAATTTATTTTCTAATATGTAAAAATGAAAAAAATTATTATATTTCATTATATTTTTTAAAAAAATAAAAAATTTTAAATATCATTTATTTAGTAAAAATCAAAAGAAAAAATACAAGAAAATGGAACTTAATTAAGTCTTTCTTTCTGTTTTATTTTCAGTATAAGTTTTTTTTACCTTATGAGAAGGGGAAAATGTAAATTTATTTAAGAATTGTTTCATAAGGGAAAAAATGAAAATTTATTTAAGAATTGTTTCTCATATAAAAATCAAATTTTATTATATATATATTATGAATTAAAAAATAACAATAAAGAAATAAAATTAAATGAAATTTAAACCTTCTTTTTCTTATAAGTTATTAGCTGTTTTTTTTGGAAGGTAATAGACTTGATTGAATTAAGAAAAATAACTATGAAGGGAGTCCCGATACTTAAAGCTTTTATTATTATTATTATTATTATTATTATTATTATTATTATTATTATTAAGGGTCCCAATACTTAAAGCTAGCATAAGTCGCAGGGTTCATATGAGTCTTAGTATTTGCCTGCCACCTAATCCACTTAACCCAAATGTTTTGTCTAAGAACAATAAAATCTCTGCAATTCTTAATAATATAACCAAACTCAGAAATATCATTCCTCTCAAAAGATAAAGCATAGTGAACAAGTTGAGATTTTGTGAATATACAACTGGTGTTCAAAAAATACCGAGAGGTTCAACTAACAACCTAACTCACAACCAAAGTCTCCACCGCCTTTAATGCAACATCCCTGCATAGTTACCTCAAAACCACAGCTTTTCAATTACTCGAAAAAAGCAAAATCAATAAAGTAGCTCTATTTGACATTGAGGTCCTGCTCTGGTTGCCCTTTCAGTTATGTTTGACCAGCGCAAGACGGATGGTGTTTGATTTTCAAGTTGCCATTCATGTAGAAAGAGTAAAGACTGTTAATACTAGCACATTTTCTAGAGCCTTTGAGCTATTCCTAGCTTGTTTTTTTTTTTTGTCAAATTCTTCTCGCCAAGCAACTCATCTCTTCCTTCTTGACATGATCTTGATCCTTCAATTCCTGCAAGAATGCATTACTGAATGATGAAAACAAAGAACAAAAACCTTTATTCCAAGACTCCGAAACTTCCCATGCTATAAATAGTGCATGCTTCATATCCTCACTCAAACCACAAACACAACATTCCTCACCCACTTTTACACCCCTACTCCTCAACCCCATCTTAGTTGGTAAGAAACCCTAAAAAGCTCACGATAAAAAATCTTTCACCTTAGGAGGTACATTTAAGTTCCATCTTGATACCCAAAAATCTTCCTCCACCCTTTCTCTCCCCCTCTCCCCATAATAGTTTAACACACATAATATGCAGACCTAACCGAGTATATGCCTCTCTTTTCATAATGCCACATAAAAGTATACTCCATCAAGTGTCAAACTCAAAAGAATTGTGAGAATGACTTTTATAGCCCTCATACTAAAGACCTCCATCAACTTCTCCATATCTTATTTAGCCTCTCCAAACTTAGTGAGATCTTTTACCAATATATTATCCTCAATATGATCATACACCTTCTCCATATAAAAATTATTCTTCTTTGGAACCTACAAGTCAAACTTTACTATGATATTTTCATCATCCTTACTCTCCATCTCACTCTTTTTAAGGCATTCACTGGCAAAAACATTGCTCCTCTAAGTAAAGCTAGATTTAGACCTACTTTGGTTGAAAAAAAAGTTCCCTTAAAGAAAATATTTAGCTTTAAACACTTTGTACGGAAGAGATTTAGTGTTAGTAAGAAGCCTCCATCCTTGTTCTCTCTGTAAAGTTAAGTTAAAATAATATGGATTCTTAAAACCCCTTCATCCATCCCTCTTGCTAGCACACATCTTTTCTCATGACAATCACCTCATACTTCTTGTCTCATCCTTTTTTAAGCTCCAAAAAAAGAAGTTCATCATTTGTTGGAGCTCCTTACACATTGTGTTAGCAGTGGGATAGAGAATATTTGTTTCCCATAAAGATTTACCCTAAATAAGGTGGGAACTCCCCATAATTTTCCCTCGTCCATCAAGCAGGGCAGGGCAAAGACAAGGAATATACTTCTCACCCTCATAGGGACCCGATATATTATATATATATTGTCCGTGTCATACACACACACATACATATATATATATATATATGTATGACACACACAATATATATAATAATAATATATAGGTTATATTTTATATATATTATAATTGTGTTTTAGTTATTTGCACATATGGAATAAATTTAACTTAATGTATTTAATCTTATTGTATTTCTTGAATTTTATTGTATATAATTATTGGATTATTATATTATTATAGTATATAATTATTATGGATTAAATTTTTTTATTTTTTTTAAATAAATATAAATTTTCCATGGGGGCAAAGATGGGGGTGGGAATCCCCTATCAAGGCAGGGATAGGGATGAGAATTGTCCCCCGCCCCGCCTTGTTACTATCCCTACTCACACAAAGACACAAAAATTACTAAAAACACTTATATAAAAAGAAGGGATTGCCTAGGCCATATATTGCAATAAATTTTTCTTACCAGCTCTAGATAGGAAATCACTACTTTAGCTATTAATCATTCTATATATTTTATCCCTTAGAAAAAATTAAAAATAGCCCTCTTACTTCTACCTACTAGAGAGGAGAGGCCTAAATAATTACTAGCACTTATAGAAGTGTGAATGCCAAACACTTTTGAAAATATGCACCTCTTAGATTAATTTACATTCTTGCTAAAACAATCACTAGATTTTTGAAAATTTACTGACTATCCTAAGGAATCTTTATAGGTTTTCAAAATATCCTTGATAACCCTACACTCCTCCTTTAGGGCTCTAAAAAAGAGAAAAAAATAATTTGCATAGAACAAAATGAGATATCTTAGGGTCTTCTCTACTAGCCTTACAATTATGAATTAAATCCTGAGATTCTACTCTTTTAAGAAGGGCAAATAGACTCTTTGCACCAATGATGGAAATGTAAGGGGACAAATGATCCCTTTATTGTAATTATCTTTTGGGATAAATTGGGCTTACATTCTCTTCATTAAACAAGACAGAGTAATTCACATTTGTAACACAACTCATTATCCTTTGTATCCATTTTGTATAAAAGCCTAAAGTATGAAGCATGGACTTTAAAAAATTTCAACTTAACTTGTCATACACATTGGATGTATTTATTTCCAAAGCCATTGAAACCAAAGATCCACTACTAGATCCCTTCAACTCATGAATTAATTCAAAAGCAACTAGAATGTTATCTGAATTTAGTCAACATGGAACAAAAGAAAATTAATGTTGTCCCAAGATAGTAATAAAGAGGGAATGAATTGGTTAGTTTGGAAAGTAATGGTGAATTCAAAATCAAAAATCAAGGAATGTAGAAGATGTAGAAGAAGATTAAGTAAAAGATGAAACAATGAATACAAAGATTTATAGTGGTTCGGATTTACCTTAATCCTACATCTACTTCCTTAACAACTTGTTAAGGTTTCACTAGCTTTGAGTTTTCACAAACTTAACTATAACTTGGTATTTTCTCTAGCTCACACTAAACTAGTATAATAGTTTGAGATCAATCCTCATAATCCTTACAAGAGTTTTTCCATGCTCACTCTCACAACTTAAGTTTTTTCAAGATCACACTTAAATTTAAAATGGTGTTTAATAATCACAACTAACACTCAATCAATATAAAGTAAGATTTTAATGCAAAGAAGAGAAAGATGTTAAAGTAGGCTATTATAATCATAATGTTACATAAAAATGAAGTTACTTATGATTTTTATAGCTTTCAAGTCATGAAGTAGCCATTTGAGGTTGGAACTAACATATTTGATTCTTGTCTTCTACTAATTTCTTTGCTAGAGTAATTTTATGGTCGAACTAGGCTTGGTCCGGTCGGTATTATATGATGTCGGTCGGAGAGCTTCATGATCCAGTTGGAATATTTGAGATTATGCTTAATGCTCTTCTTTTTTATCAACACTTGGTATTACATATATTTATCATATATTCAAAATTTATTGCACTACTTGTTAGGGTTGATTTTAAAAATATTTTACATTTTGAGGTCTTATAGTCATTTAGGCCAAAATCACAGATGAAAGATAAGGAAAAGAACTATTTTAGGTAAATTCTTCAAGTGACACGCCCAATGACATAGGCATGTCAATAATAGTGTCACTTGCTCATTTTACAGAAGATTTGATATGCCCAACGATATGGGCTTGTCATTGCCCGTGTCACTTAACTTGCATTACAGTAACTACGACACACCCATCGACACGGGCGTGTCACTAGCTGTGTCATTTATTTTTCATCACAGTAGCTATGACATGCCCAATGACACGGACTTATTACTGGTCATGTCATTTAATTTTCACCACAGTAGCTATAACATGCCTAATAATAAGGGCATATTACTGGTCGTGTCTCCAATATTGAAACACAATATCGTTGACACGCCCAGTGACATGGTCGTGTCATGGGTTATGTCAAGCAAAGTTTTGTATTTCGAACACTTATCAACTTAAACTCCATATATCCAAATATATGATAACAATGGATCAAAACTAGTTTCTTTAATATAGAAAGAGCTTACATTAAATATTTTACTCAAACATCAGTTAATCAATCTTTAACCATCACTCATGGTTAAAAATAATATCAAACCACTCAACTCTTTTAATTATTGAATTAAGAATCATACTCATAACTACAAGTTCCTTTAACTCATTTTCACTCATCAATCTATTTAACCAATACTTTCAAGAAACAATTCATTATAAATGACTCAATCAATTAATTCAAATATTAAAATACATAGAAATTCAAATATTTACAAAATAGAAATACATAAGCACATACCTCTTTTAAAATCTCTCTTCTTCTCTCTTTTTCCTCTTTTTCTTTGATCACTTACTGATAATCTCACCTTTTTTAGCTTATTATTTTAAAAACTTATAACTAGATATGATTTTCTCTTAAGTTTTAGCTGAATTTTTGAAAAGAAAGAGAAAGGATGATTTTTTTTTTGTTCTCAAGCAAGAAGAAAGGAAGAGAAGCTTCCACACACACATATATATGATGTAATCTAGTGTGGCTGCTCTCATTTTAAATATGGTGCACCCTAACTCTTATCCTTTGATTCTAATTCAATTTTTAATCCTAAAAAATTATAAAAATAATCTCTTCAGTAAATTTTTTAGATATACTATTCACTATTATCTACTTATAGCATTTATCCATATTTCTTTTATTCATATACACTATCTATTATCAATATTAGTTAAAAAGTTTCCTGTTTAAAATCTTGAATTACATCAGTAATTTGAAACAATTGAACTATATGGTATTAAAGAGCAGTAATGTTCGAACCCCTTGCCTGTGAAAGCCTATTTCTATTTATAGTTGGAAAGTGGAGACAACTTTTATAAAGGTTAGCGAATTTTCAGGGATTGTCAATGTAGTGGGCAGATTTTTCAGATGTATTGATATAATGTTGTCACATCAAAATGTACTCTGCCATAGTTCGGCTATAGAGTTCAGTAATATATATAGTACTGCAATTTATACTTTAGTTTAGTTGAATAGTTTAGTCAGAAGGCTCGAATATATCTCTAAACCACAAGTCCCCCCTAAATATACTGACATTTATGTCAGGAGGAGGTATATATATAATTCAAAAAAAAATGTGTCAAATTTTGAAAGGATATGATGTTCTGTGTACCAAAATGGGGTGGCCGAAAAAAAGAACCGAGTTTTTTTTTGCTAAGCACAGTAAATGTGCTATGCCGATAAATAAGGGAAGGAATTGCCGATCATTTACTACTTTCAACATTGTGATAGTTCGGTCGCTTTGAGAGTTTGGGTATTCTAAAAGACTTGAGAGAGATTTGGTGAGTACTATTTTATCTTTAATTTGATTTTTAGAATTAGATAGTTAATATAAAATGAGTTCTGAGAGTGAGTATGTGTCTATAGATGAACAAAGAATAAGGAAAGAGTACGTACATTATAGCGACTCTTTTAATAGTAGCATGGAGAGCTCGATTAATAGGAAACATTCGGGAAATATCAAGATGGTGGTAACTGTGAAGGAAAGAAATACAACAGCACAGCCTGCCCTATTAGATGAGGAAACAGAAGAGGAAAGGGTTCCCAATATACGAGTAGGTTCAGATCGGGAACGTATTAAAGACATTGAATCAACCTTAACCAAAGAGACTTAAAGGGTATACGAGAAAAATATAAAATTCCCACCAAATATAAATTAATACTTTTGAGCAGTAATGTGCGAGGTTATGATATACCCAAGGCAAACAAAATAATATTACACGAAGAAGATTTCAGAGTAGGAATTTGGTTTTCTCTAAGTCCGTTTATATTAAGTTTTTTAAAGATAAATGACATTTCCCCAGGACAACTTTAGTCCTAATGCTTGGCAAACTGTGTTGGGTTCGAGCTTCTATGTAAGCTAATTGGTGTAAAAGTCTCTCCTAGGGTTTTGGCTGCATTATGCTTTATCAAGGCTCTGCCAAAATCCGATGAAGACTTTTTATTTTTTAAGCCCGACCAAAACTCGCATTGTTTACTTGGAAATCAGACTCCATGAAAGGGTAGAAAGATTGATTTTTCATCTTAGGGAGGGCTGGAGGGTTTGAATGCCTGACAAAATGGAGCAGACATGGAAATTGGCGAAATATAAGAAGAGAAAATTTACATGCAGATGACCGAGCTATATTTGATAAAATAGTGCAGGACATTCTGAGAGAGAAGCTGAATGTCCTACATTTAATTGCAAGATACTTTTCACTAAGAAAAGACCCAATTGAACCATACCCCGAAGATCGGGCTGGTAATATTTCTTGATATCCTGGTAAGTTTATTAGGAAATAATATTCTAATTTTTTGTGTTTGTGCAGGAATGGATAATAAAGGAATGAAGGATCATATAAAAAGCGCTCCAAAAGGCAAAGGTCGAAACCCATAAAGGCATCCGAGCTGAAGCACAAGGAAAAAGGAAAAATGGGGAATCCGACAAAGGGAGGGGAGGAGAACCTTCTGAGAAAAAGAGAAAAGAAAAAGGAAAAGGGATTGCGATTGGTGAAGGTAGCATCCAACTAATATCTCCGATCCGAACTTCACCATATCAGATCGGAGATAACCTCGCACTACTACCAGATCAAGGTAGAAAGACTCCAGATGTCTAAAGAAAAGAAAGTCAATCTAGAAGTCCAGAAGTAGAGCATGAAATAGGCCCTAAGGAGCTAATTGAAACAATGGTGAAAGGGTTTGCTTCCCATTACGGGAATGATTTTTCTATTCATTAGCCAGAGATCGGGTATTTCAGCAGAGAATATTTAAGAAATATTCCGCGAGAAAATAATGAATTGAACGAGCTGAATCTGGAGGAACTATTATACCGATACCGAGCTACAGTCATCGAGGTAAGCAATTGAAACAAACTTAATCTTATTTGATGTTGTATGAAAAGCTCTCATATTTTACTTCCTACCGCTACAAGATTGCATCTTTCCAAAGTGGAGAATCAGAAATTACCAGAAAAAAAAAAAGATGTACTATTATATTTTAATCCAAAAAATCAGTGGAATTGTAACGGTAAGATTCTGGAAACGAGCTAAAGAACCAAAGTATGACATAAATCCAATAGCATCCAACATCCACATTATATACACTATTCTTCTACAGAACATTGCCACTACAATTATGGGCAAAATTTGTTGATAAATGGTTAATTTAACTTATCTTCATCGAATTGATTATGAAATACACTGAGGTATGTATAGAGGCCACAATAGAATATAATATAATGTAATTATATAGTGTAAAACTAAAAGCCTTAGCTTTCATGAAACGGTTTAATATAAAATTATTCTAGTGACAGTTTAGTAATCATGAGCGGAAGTCAAATTTATAATTTAAATATTGCGTAACTTAATGGTTTCACTGATTTGCAGTCAATTCTGTTATCGGCAAAATCAAAACCTTTAGGCCTTCGAAAAGCTTTTAATTTTTTTTATTATGGCAGACAAATTTTTTGTTTTCTCAATCACTTTCGATTGGAATATCAAATTAAGATGTTGTTTCTAACATTTTGTCTGCCTCCTTGAATATTTCTTTCTTTATATATCTTCTTTTTTTTTGGCAATTTATTGCCTTTTTTTAGCAGTTTCCTTACTTGTATTATTAGACTTTCTGAAACCTTAGCTCAAATATATTGTAAGTTTTTAAAAGACGATGTCAGTTGTTCTAAATTAATAAAATTTCAATGCAGAATTTTTTTCTATCTTTGTCTAGGAATGCTTAGACTAAACATGTTAATAGCAATAAAATCCTTTTATTCTTAACTTCCACAATATGCTAATTAAAATAACGCCACCAACTTAATGTTCAATTACTTGCTTTGTAATATAAACCTAACTTGGATAATGGTTTGCTATAATTTTATATGATTTAGTTTCTTATTTATTTTCATTTTCTCATTTTGACATAGTTTTCAGGTTAACGTCATAATTCGAAAGCTATGAATTTTAATGAGTCTTTTAAATTGTCGATTTGATAATTTTCATAGTTTTAAATGCTAAATATATTATTATAATATATTTTTCTTTTTCATAATATATTAAACTTTTATAAAATATGGTCAAATCAAATAAAAAACATATTTAACATATTATATTATATCATCCTTCAAATATAATTTACGGTACTCACGATACTATATCATATTATATTATATATTACTAAACCATATTACCCCAAGCAAGGCCCAAAAGGTCATGGTTTAAACTAATTGAAATCAAGTAAAAATATTGTAATTTAAAATAAATTTTTTTTTTAATTTATTCATCTTAGAAGGACTTTTGCATTTGGATGCATAATAATTTTCTGCTACTTATCAGAATCCAGCTCAACATTTTTGTTTGTTTGAAGAAACATTTTCTGTAATATTAAGCTACTGATATAAAAGTTATAAAACTAGTATACATTGATAAAAACAGAGTAGTGATAATCCAAGAGAACAGTAGTGTTTTTAACCATTGCTTAAGAGTCAAGAGGTCAAGAATGACGGAAAAAATAATAATAATCAAAATAACACCAAGAAAACATAACAAAAAATAAATATAAGTGATTATTGAATTTGAGTTCTAAATGTCCATTCTCCATTTATAATTAATAAAAAAAAAACAAATATAAGTGAGTGGCAGTAGTAGGTTAAATGATTCCAAGGCCGAAAGACATAATAATGAAAAGGGGATGAGTCACAGTCACTACTTGGGGATATCCGATTCATCTTTCACTGTTTCTTTAGAGGATATGAAAATGAATTGGATGCCATTCAACTAATAATGCCTCAATTCTTAAGTTTATTCGATAAGGTTTGATTTTTAAGTCAATAAATATATAATAAATTCATAAAATTATATGTTTGAAGACGGCCATATATATTCATATAAGAGCTATTTTCAACATTGGTTTTAAGGTTCACAATAATTAAATAACAAAACATTGTTAATTAACTGATCATTAGCTTCTTGTTCTTACATGAGCTTTTATTATTCTTTTTTATTTAGTTTATATTTTCTCATTTCTTTATTATTAACTGATCAAAAGCACCAAGCTATTATAACATTTTTTTATTATCAAGTAGTTGTAACTTTTAGAAGATATTATTATATAAAAAATTATTTAATTATAATATATAATATAAATAATATATCTAAATATTGAATATCGATGAATTTTATAATTCAATAAAAAAAACAAATTTCAATACTCTTCCATTCCTACAGCTAATAATGGCAGTATCTAAACAAGGATTCAATACTGGTCCATTCTTTGGTTTGAATATAGAAGAATTGAAATATTAAATTCTTGTTCTGTTAATTATTTATGAGGCGAAACATCTAAAATTGCTACAAAATTTATCTATGAAAAACTAAATTTATTTACAATAATTTTAATAAATAATTAAATCTGCTACTAGTATTTTATATATGTAATTAAAAAATATTTCTTAGTATTCTATCTGAGATGTTTTTTTTTTTCATTTACTTTATAGAATTTTATATTAGAAAATCAGTATTTCTTTTTAAATGTTAGTGATGCAGAGATATATCTGAACTTTTTGACCGAATTATTCAACTAAATTAAAGTATAGATTGCGATACTCTATATATTACCAAACTCATTATTCAACTAGATTAAAGTATAGATTGCGATACTCTATATATTACCAAACTCTATAGCCGAACTATGACAGAATATACTTTGATGTGACAATACTATACTGACACATCTGAAAAATCTGCCCACTACATCGACAATCCTTGAAAATCCATTGACCTTTATAAAAGTTGTTTCCATTTTTCAACTATAAATAGAAATAGGTTTTCACAGGTAAGAGGTTCGAATATTACTACTCTTTAATGTTATATGGTTCGGTTGTTTCAAATTACTGACTTAAGCATCAGAGACTCCCCACTGGAGCTCGATAATTTTTCTTAATTTTGCAGGTCTAAGAGGTGTGAAATATCAAATCCGAACTAAAATTGAAGTCCTTGAAGTCCATCCCTTCATCAGTGGTGCGGTGAGCGTAGACTGCTGATTCCTGAAATGGATAAGAGGACTCAAGATCTAATTCAAGATTTTTAGAATTCAACTAAAACTCCTGACAAACTACTCCCACCCCCATAAACATCCCAATGTCCAACAATACAAAACGCAACACATAATTCACAAATTGAACAATCCTCAATTGAAACTTCTTTTCCTGTACCATCCACTGCCATAATGGAAGTAGCCCATCTCGAACCTTCTCTGCCATTTGTTCCAATAGCATAAATGGCCTCTACAATGCTACAATCTCCAAATTCATCTGCACAAGCAATTAGGGAGCACATATCCACACTCAAAAATTTTATTTCAGTTTTTGGACGAGCTACTAGAAATCTACCGCAACCAATGATATCAGAATATTAATCTCCTCCTCTCACCTGCCAAACTTCACTTCTACCTAATTATTAAACACCTCTCCCTTATAATTCACCACAGTATGACTATGAACCTCAGCAGCAGTATGATACATCCCATGAATCAGAACAGAAAATTCAGAGAAAGCTTTATTCGCCTGATCATTCAATATCGCATACACCTATTAACCATATATCACCTTCTGAACCGGTCTATTCCAAAAGAAAGGAAGCCATGATGGCAACAATTCATATTATGAGAAAGAAAGAAAAAAAAAAGAGAGAATCATATATATTTTTCATTTGTTTATTTTAATAAATATTTATATATGAACATAGGATCTAGTTGAGTAGCCAAAGTGGGTTTGATCTGCATTCATATATGGAATAATTGCAGATCTTTTGTTCTGAAATTATGCCACAGTAAAAGATGCTCATGACATTTATTCTCTAATTATTATTTTTTTTATGAAATAGTAATATTTTGGAGAATGGTTTTAACTGACATGTATTGTTATTTTAATAATTAAGGCTTTCGATATGAAATTAGATTATATGTTTTTATATTATTGGTTGAAAGTTGAAACTTATTATTCTCTTTTCATTTATTTCTGTTCACAAAAAAAAAAGGAAGTCCGGTGCATGAATGCTCCCGCAATGAGCGGAGTCCGGGGAAGGGTCGGACCCATTGGGCCTTTATACACGGCCTTCCCTTGCAATTAATTGCAAGAGGCCGTTTCCACGATTCGAACCCGTGACCTCAGGTCACACGAATACAAAAATGCATGA
Organism: Garcia nutans; assembly: GCA_947685225.1. Taxonomy (NCBI): domain Eukaryota; kingdom Viridiplantae; phylum Streptophyta; class Magnoliopsida; order Malpighiales; family Euphorbiaceae; genus Garcia; species Garcia nutans. Next base: position 6,411,575 of record CANTUV010000060.1, read on the forward strand.
AATTTGTTTATTTTTAAGGGATTTTTGTTTCTTTTTGTGCTTTGGTTATGTCAACAGATCATTGTTCATTGCTATCCATATAAGGAATAAGTAAAAAGGCGCATATATATGTTGAACAAATATAAATATACTATATATTCATATCTTCTACTTGAAGTCTCTTGGAATATAAGAAAGGATTTCAGGCCACACATTTTGAATTCAACATTATTTGTTGTTGATTATCCAAGTAATCTGTATTTTTCTTTGTTTCTTTTTCTTCTTTTTTTTTCAGATTTTTTCTGTATTTTCCGGGGCTTCTCCTCTTTAAGTATTCACGGTAGAATGAAATCTGATACACTTTTTCTTGTTAGCAAAGAGAATTGAACAGAAATTGAATTTCTGCAATTTTTTCTGGCTGTCAAATTTATATTTCTTGTAAATGAACACTTCAAAGATCGATTTCCAAGAACGAATTCAACAAAACCATGGACTAATTGCTGATTTTTCTCATCATACTTCACAATGTTTTGGAAACCAACAAAGGCAGAACATGGGAACTCCTCTGCAGCCGCCGTTCGAAGAGGCAGGACTACAACAACAGCAAGATCTTGGACATGATAAGTCTTCAACCAGTATTATGAGTGGCTTCAAATCGCCAGCTTCAGCCTTTTATGCAACAGAAAGATATATGGCGTTTCCACATTATGATTCTCAAGTTACTGCTCCATTGTGCTATTCATACTCCAACTCCTATGATTCACAGTTTTCTTCACAACACTCTTCAGGAGAAAACTATGCCATTGATTCAGGAGAGCAAGTTGATCATAACTTGCAGTCAATTGTTAAATCCAATTTCTCTGATGATCGTTACTTCTAGTCTTATAAAGGCCAATATAGCAGTTCTTCAGGTAATAAGCTACATCAGCTTGACAGAAATAAGCGGTCATCAAGTAATGAAGCTGCTAGCTGCTTTTCAGTTCCTTTCCAAGCAGATCAGGATCATAGAGTATGTATTTTCCATTCTGCTTGCTATTTGCCTCTGCTGGTTTTAAGCTTCTCTTATATATATATATATATATATATATATATATATACATGTATGCTTGTTTATGCACAGCTTGGCCTCAGTCCATGTAGATCTCCATTTGCACAGCTGGGATTTTCTTCTCGACCAGAGATACAATCTTCCAGATTTTCTTCTGGCAAACCTGCACCAACTGGTGCTGCACCTTCAAGTAAAACAAGAATAAGATGGACTCAAGATCTTCATGAAAAGTTTGTTGAGTGTGTGAATCGCCTTGGGGGTGCTGAGAGTAACTTAAAGAAATGAGCTTTTTTATGAATTGAATAAGAAATCAAGCATCATTCATCTTTGTAATTATTCGTTGATTACTTATAGAAGCAACGCCAAAGGCGATTCTTAAGCTGATGGACACAGACGCATTGACTATTTTTCATGTGAAAAGTCATTTGCAGTTAATATTGCTTTACTCTAAATTGTGTTTCATTTTGGATTTTCATTTTGTTTCTAAAATCAAATTTCATTTCTCTTCTTATATATATTGCAGAAATATAGAATTGCAAAATACATGCCTGATTCTTCAGAAGGTAAAACTCTTGTTAAAACTTTACTCTAGTAAAATTACTTAGTAATTCTAATTCAAATACCTTCTGTTCTGCAGGAAAGGCTGAGAAAAGAACAAGCATAAATGATGTGTCACAGATTGATATGAAAACGTAAACATCATAACCCTTCTTTTTTCATTTTGTTATCAATTTAACATATGAGCATAACCATTTCTCTCACTTGACCATTTAGTTTTACAATAAATTGTTAATCATGTGTGGCAGTGGCTTTGCAATCCACTTCCCATCCAAGATAAGTTAGATCTTCCAAGAACATAGAATTATAATAATTTTCATTTACTATCTTGATCGATTCAAGACGATCAGTGATTATACTTCTCCAAACAACAGAATCAAGAAGAACAAAACAAGTCTGTGCTGCTATGTAAAGAAAACAAAGGCATCTGCAATTACCTGGGTCCTGAAATCAAATTTGCATTTAATATGTCTACAAAGAAAGAAGTAAATACATAAATGAATTATGATATAATACAAAATACCCTTTAGAACTAGGAAGTGTGATTTTCTGCAAAAATTAAGGTCTTCATTTTTGGAATTTGTATGTGTTAGAAAAATGTTCTTGCATAAATTATATATTTTCAAGTTCATACTACATTACAAGTATCCCATTTTTTATGTCCAGTCTATTAGTTTGATTCTGGTTGTAAATTTCAATACTTTGTCATGTTCTGAATTAAATTTGTATAAGATGCTTAACAGGAATAGAAGCAAAATTTTGATAAAAAAAAGTGCAGATCTTTTTTTTTTTCTATTTCCTGTTTTCCACTAAGCATCCGGCCAGTTTGGTAAAATGACCCTTAGTTTCTAGCTATTAGAGAAGGGTGAAATATTGCCATTTCCCAAGAGGTAAGCCATGAAGGTCTATGATTAAATAGAAAAAAAAAACAGATTAGCTTTGACACTTTCAATTCAAAGATTCTTAAGAATAATTTGAAAATGGGAAAACTAAAATATGAAGTTTCCCCTTCTTGTTTTTTGCCAGAGCTTTGTCAAGATTGAGGTTGGTATAAGCAAACAAAAATTGAAGCTTAAAAAGATTGTCAGTGGACTAATTCACCCTATGTTGCGATTGATTAATAGTCCTGAATTATAATTAAAAATACAATGCTAACTTAAATATTGGTATGTTTGCATGTTGTCATTCTTTTGACATGTTTATGAAGAGGTTTGGTAAGAATGTTGTCATTCTTCACCATGTTTTGCCTGTTATTCGATAGTTGAACCACAGAGAGATCGCCTTAGCTTTGGATATGCAACTTTTTTTTGGCATTGCAGTGGCATCTGTCGTTGTCCTCTAACATATGTTTATCAAATGCAATTGCAGAATTAGTTTCACAAAACTAAATGGGATAAAAAACAGTTAGAAACTGCCTTTTAGAAAAACAGCAGTTTCATAAGCATTGCAAAATGGATATTGCGTAAGAATGTTGTCATTTTTTGCCATGTTTAGCATGCTAGTGATAGGTGAAATAGAAAGGTCACCAAGGAATTGGTCAAGTCCTAATCGATTCATGGATACAAATCTCAAGAATTGTATATATTCTTTCTTGAATTTTCATTGAGAGGTAAAAGTATTAAATCTTTTAAAGAAATAAAGTTTTTTCAATCGGAATATGAGAGCCAATTGAGATATGGACAAATTCAAGTCTTGTTTCAATCAAATTAAATGAATTCACAATTCTTTGATTGATGAAAATGCTATACATCTATCAGCAGGTTATGGCATAGAATTATAAAACTCTCAATTTCAGACAATTTGATGAAGTGATAAAATTGAATTCTGCCTCAAAGTAATAAAATGGAAGCTTAAATATCCTAAAATGAAACAGAATACTGTAATATTGGATCCAAAACCACTGAATTTGGAGGTTAAAGACAAATGAGGTGCTATAGAGTATCTAAATCAGTACTTTTTCATATGCTATGAGCTCGCAACTCATCTCGGATCAAAAAAATTATGGCATTTTAAGTATTAAGCCCTAACGATAAGATAAGGGTTAGAGTTGAAATTTCTGTTTCTATAGCTAAGTATTACAGGTTATATATTTATCATGTTGTAACTGTTATCTCTATTTAAAGGAGTTGTATAGCAGCAATAGATATATTGATTGAAACCTCAATTCATCTCTGTAATCCTTTATGGTATCAGAGCCGTAAAAACTACGGTTTTTATTCTTCTATTTCTTTTTCTAGTCGTCTGTGATTAGATCTCTGCTGTTTTATTCATTTGATCCTTTGTTAGTCTTCATGGCTTCATCATCGAATGTTCCCAACATCACCCACTCTTCTGGTCGAACTTTGGTCTCATTCAATGCTTCTCAATTTTCTTTGAAATTGGCGTCACAAAACTACCCTTCCTAGCATGCTCAGGTGGTTCCTGTTCTTAAGGGTTATGGTTTGCTTGGGTATGTTGAGCGAAAGATTGTTTCTCCTTCTTCAGTTATTCTTGAAGATGGGAAGGAGGTACCGAATTCAGATTATGAGTTCTGGGAGTGCCAGGATCAATTGATTTTGGCTGCAATCATAGGTGCTACAAGTTTTTCTGCTATGCATGTGGTCAATTCAGCTGAAACCTCTGCAGATGCCTGGGATCGAATTCGAAGTTCTTTTGCGAACAAATCTGCAACTAGAATTATTTCTCTTCGTGAGAAGTTATCTAATTTAAAAAGGGAAACCAGGTCAGTTTCTGAGTATTTGCAGATGGTAAAAGCTATCTCTGATGATTTATCTCTTTGTGGAAGTCCAATATCTGCCATTGATTTAGTCATTTATGTGCTTAATGGAATTGGAACTGAATTCAAGGAGATAGCAGCGACTGTGCGTGCTCGAGATTCCGTAATCTCATTTGAAGAATTAGAAGACAAGCTTCTTGGGCATGAGTTATATCTCAAACGCACTTATTCGACTTTTGAAGTGGTGCTAGTTACTGTAAATTCTGTTCGAAAAGGGTATACTTTTCGAAAGAATGAAACTTCTGCAGACAAGTCTCAACCTTCTCTTGATTCTCAAGGTCGTTCTGGACAGTCGAAAAATATTGGACAATCGAAAATCACTTGCCAGATATGTGAGAGACCTGGTCACTCTGCAAAACAATGTTTTTGTGCAAAGAATTTCTTCAAGAATAATTTTCCTCAGCCACTGGCTAATTAAGTCAATTCTTCTGCTTCTCAAGAAAACGGATGGGTCCTTGACACTGGGGCAACTCATCATGTCACCAATGATTTACAGAATCTCTCTCTTCATGCTCCGTATGATGGCCTTGATGAGCTACACTTGACTGATGGTTCAAGTTTGTGCATTACACATGTTGGTTCATAGTGTCTTTCTTTTCCATCAAAGACTTGTTCTCTTAATAATGTGCTATGTGTTCCTAGGTCTAAGGAAAATCTCATATCTGTTTCTGATTTTTGTTTAAGGAATAATGTGTCAATTGAATTTTTCTTTGACTTTGTGAAGGATCTATTCACGTGGGAGATCATAACAAAGGGGCGAATTAAGGATTCCTTGTATCGTCTTTCGTCTTTGTCCAAAGAACGATTGGCTTCTCGTCCTCAAGCTTGTGTTAGTGTTCTTGCATCTTCATTGTTTTGGCATAATCGTCTGGGTCATCCATCCAAGAAAATCTCAAGTTATGTTTTGTCTAAATTCAGTTTACCTGTTTCAATTAGTGAAAGTTTTAATTGTGCTCCAGTTGAATCTGTTGATGGGTTCAAATATTATGTTATCTTTGTTGACCATTTTACGAAATATATTTGGTTGTTTCCTTTGAAATTTAAGTTTAATGTTTCCAAGGTTTTTCCTGTATTTCAGAAGCTTGTTGAGAATAAGTTTTCCACCAAAATTATGTCTGTTTATACTAATGGGGGAGGTGAATATACTGCTTTGGGAACAATTTTTAGAAATAATGGTATTTCTCATCTTCAAACACCACCTCACACTCCTCAACATAATGGGGCAGCAGAGCGTAGGCATAGACATTTAGTTGAAACTGGGCTTACTCTTCTTCATTCAGCTTCTTTGCCGAAATCATACTGGTCTTATGCCTTTAAAACTGCAGCATACTTAATTAATAGACTACCAACTCCAATTCTTGATTATTTGTCACCATATTACAAGCTTTTTGGTCAACATCCAAATTATAATAGTATGAGGGTATTTGGTTGTTTATGCTACCCGTGTCTTAGACCTTATGCTAAAAATAAATTTGATATCAAGTCTAAGCCATGTATCTTTTTGGGATACTCATCGAATCAAAGTGCTTACCTTTGTTATGATTATAATGTTGGTAGAGTCTATGTTTCTAGACATGTGCAGTTTTGTGAAACAGTTTTTCCAGGCCGAGAAAAATTGAAGGATGTTTCGGCCCTTGTGGATTCTTGGTATGATTTTTCTGTTGATAATTCTACTGCTTATGTTCAAACGGTTCTGTTTTACCCTTCAAATAATGAAGTTTTTTTTAATTCTGCTGAATTTTCATCTAATGTTTTAGTCGTGCCTCCTCATTCAATCGACGCAGTTGCTTCTCTTTCTGTTCCGGTCGATGTAGCTGCTCCAGAGTCTAGGTTAGTTGAGTCTATTCTTGTTCCATTGCAAGTCAAAACAGATTTTGTCCCTGTTTCAAATCCAATCGCACGAACGCACCCTATGAGAACTAGATCTCAAAATAATATCTTCAAGCCCAAACGTCTTCACCTAGCAACTAAATATCTTTTACCTAATGATATTGAACCAACATGTGTCTCGCAAGCTCTAAATCATAATGAATGGCATACTGCTATGTCTGATGAATATAATGCATTAATTTCTAATGGAACTTGGTTATTAGTGCCTCCTGACAGGAATTAAAATTTGGTGGGTTGCAAATGGATTTTTCGGTTGAAAAAGAATCCAGATGAAAGTATTGCCAAGTATAAAGCACGCCTAGTTGTTAAAGGCTACAGTCAAAGACCTGGGGTGGATTTTGAAGAAATGTTTAGTCCTGTTTTAAAACCAGCCACAATTCGGGTTATTCTTACAATTGCAGTAACAAATAGGTGGGAAATTAGTCAATTAGATGTTAATAACGCTTTTCTTCATGGGCCTTTACAGGAAGATGTTTATATGAGTCAGCCACCCGGATTTGTTGATAATTCAAAGCCGAATCACATTTGCAAATTGGTGAAGGCATTGTATGGACTTCGACAAGCTCCTCGAGCTTGGTATCAGGCTTTGCGTAAGTGTGCTTTGGATTTTGGATTTATTCAATCCAAGTGTGATCATTCTTTGTTCTTGTATTGTAAAGATGGAGTTGTTTGCTATTTCTTAGTATATGTTGATGATCTACTTCTCACTGGAAATAGTAACAGTTTTATTAGGCTATTTGAGAAAGAACTTGCTTCTCGGTTTTCACTTAAGGAGGCCCAGCCCCTACATTTATTTTTGGGGATAGATATCCATCGTTGCAAGGATGGAATTTTCCTATCCCAGCATCATTATATCAATCGGTTATTAATTGCAGCAAAAATGGAAGGATCAAAGCCGATTAGAACTCCACTTGCCACGGCAACTGTCTTGGTTACAAATGTTGATAATAAATTAGTTGTTGATGGTACAGGTTTTCCGAAATTGGTGGGAGCTCTACAATATTTGACTTGGACACGACCGGATATATGTTATTCAGTCAATAAATTATTACAATTTATGCAGAAACCGACTGCTCAACATTGGGAAGCTCTCAAACGTTTGATGAGATATTTGAAATCTACAATTGATCATGGGATTTTAATACCTCATCAAACTTCTTTACAATTTCATGCATTTTCGGATGCAGATTGGGCAGGGGATCCGGTTGATAGAATGTCAACAACTGGATTTGTTTTGTATTTAGGATCGGTCCCTATTTCTTGGTCTTCTAAGAAGCAAAAATCGGTAGCATGATCATCAACAGAAGTCGAATATAGAGCAGTGGCATCGGCAACATCAGAAATAATTTGGGTACAATAGTTATTGATTGAGTTGGGTTGTTCGAATAATTCAATTTCATGTCCAGTGTTATATTGTGATAATGTCTCTGCAACATAAGCCTGTCAAAATCCAGTTTATCATTCAAAGATGAAGCACATAGAGATTGATAAACACTTTGTGCGTGACTTGGTTCAAAAAGGCAAGATTAGAATAGCCCATGTTTCATCTAAGGACCAATTTGGCAGATTTGTTGACAAAAGCATTGCCGAGAACAACATTTGCTTCAAATCGATACAAGATTGGTGTTCGATGTGGAACCACAATCTTGAGGAGAAGTATTAAACCCTAACGATAAGATAAGGGTTAGAGTTGAAATTTCTGTTTCTATAGCTAAGTATTACAGGTTGTATATTTATCATGTTGTAACTGTTATCTCTATTTAAAGGAGTTGTATAGCAGCAATAGATATATTAATTGAAACCTCAATTCATCTCCGTAATCCTTTATTAAGCACCAAGTAATAAACTTCTCAACTTAATGCCCTATCCAAATGGTTCATATTTCAGAAACTCCAAAAAGGCATCCTTCACATCACCTCCTATGCACAACTTCTTTTAATTATCTCTTCTTCCATAAGTACTGTACTATCATCTTGTTAGTCATGTCTAGAGGTGTACTATCATTCATTTCAAAGAACTTGTACATCAAAGTAGTACTTGCCATTTTGTTCACATATAAACCAATTAATTGTCTAAAACAAATTAATTAAGCTTTCATTGTAATAATAAAAAAAGGTAACGTTTTTATCCTAGAAAATTTGTATTAAATCAAGATAATTCATCCAAATTAATTTATTGGAAAACAATCAGAAATTATTTCATTTCATAAATATATATGACTAGAAATTTTGTTAATGACATTTTGTCTTTTGGGTGAAAATGAATCATAATCTTAATATAAACAAATGCATTTTTTTAAAAAAAATTTGTGTATGTATATATACACATGTGCAATTCATCATTAAATAAAACTTTATAAGCTCTTAGGTATTATTTAACAGGAAATATCAGAAATGCACTGCAGCATCCCTTCTCATATACTCTGAATAGCTTTAGATTAGCAACATAAGATTGTTTCTTTGAAGTTCAAAATTCACAGTCAAGTGATCGTGCATGCTTCCAGAAACAAGCCATGGAAGGAAGGTCTCAATGTCAAAACCTGGAGGCTACAACGTTAACCGGCAGTGCCGTGAATCATTTTTTTCAACAAGGATCCATATTTTATGCAGATGAATGTTATTTGGATTTTCTACAAGAAAATGAATATGAAATTGCTACTCCCTTGAGTTCTTCACAAGTTCCTGAGCTTAATAATTATGTACAAATGCCACCAAATCAATCCAGTTCACAGACAATTCTGAAACCTCATTTTTGCATTGATTTGATAGAACATGAAAATGCTACTTCGATTCCTTCTGATGGACAAGACAATCCTGAAGTAAGTTTTGCTCTTTTTTTTTTCTTGAAAGTTAATTTATCCAATTGATTAGAGCTAATACATTATTTTCAACTAAATTGCTTACTACTAAAAAGCTGATCTTCTCTTCTCAACAAGAGAAATCATGTGCAAGAGATTTGGAGATTTCTTCATTTACTTGAAGTAGTAGTTCTGCAACTTCTGAATCAAGTCTTTCAACTAAAAAAAGAATTAGATGGACTGACGATCATCACAAGAAGTTCGTCGATTGTGTCAATAGTCTTGGTGGTGCTTACAGTAAGTAATTAACATGAACTCAATTAGCTAAATTTTATTTATAAAATCTACTATTATTAATTCAGTTTATTGCTCAAAATAATAGAGGAAACCCCTAAGGCAATACATAAGATGATGGATTCCAAAGGATTGAACATTATTCATGTCAAAAGTCATTTGCAGGTATTATATCTAAATTGAAATGCATTGTAGATGTGAATTCTGATATGATTTCCACTAACTGCACTTACTATATCTTGTATTAAACATTTTTTCTTTGCAGAAATATCGATCTGATAAGATTATTTCTGAATGTAAACAAGGTAATTTTTTTTTACGTCCAGAGGTAATCTGCTCATAGTTTTGATATGAATTAATTTATTCTTTTTTTTAACTGGAAAAACTGAAAGAGCAATTACTGACATATCTCAGCAATTCTTGAAAAGGTAAAGTTCTTGACTTAGCTATTTTCTGTTTGATTATTTGATAACAAGTTAGTTCTTGACACTAAATTCAACTGCTGTCTAATTCTATGATTCATATACTTTAAGCCTAGATCAAATGCTTGAAAATAGTCTGAAATCAGATTAATCTCAAAAAAAAAATAAGAATTTTGCAAACTAAATCTCTGGAAAATTTTTGTGTCAGTCCCTTATAGCTAATTCCTTACTTATGTTGCAGTAGTATGCAAATAAAGGAAGCATTACAACTGCAGCTAGATTTTGAGAAACATCTTCATCAACAATTTCAGGTATTAAAAAAGAGATTTATATTTCTTATATAATATGCAGTTTGTACCAGTATTGAGGTGATAAAATTGGTCAACAGTATTAATCACCATCATCATTACATTGTTTCATTTCTCTTATTTAAGGACTTCCTTCTCATGTTTTTCGCCTTTTTTCATGCAGATTCAGAGACATCTACAGCAGCAAATTGAGGAAAATGGTAGGCAGCTGAAGATGATGCTGCAGAAGCAACAGAAAATAAATGAAAATAACCAATAAATTCATATTATAACTCATTCTCATGTTTGTATTGTCCACTAATCCACTTAGGACTAAGAGATCTTAATATTTTTAGTTGACAGTTATTCTGATAAATTAATTAACTCCTGAAATAAAATAATTTAAAGCCATTAATGTTGAATTCTAAAATGACTACTTAAAAAAATAAAGAAAAAGGTTTTGCTATAAACAAAGCTTGCTTTGGTTTGAAAGGGAAAATTCAAAGAAATCCCACACTCGATGAGAATATTTTACAATAAAGAAATGAGTTTAGGCCATAATTATGGTGAGAATTATAATTAAATAAAAAAGGTTATCTTCATAATAATATTGTTATGGTCTGTTTGACTTCCCATTGAAAAAAAAAATTTATACTGAATAAGAATTATGGCCAAGATGACATCTTCATTCTGTAGTATAATGTACAAGTCATATATGAAGAAGACATTAGTCTTTTACATAAAAAAAGATAATTTTTTTAAAAAAAGATTATAGAAAATTTCATATGGAATATATATTTTTATCTCTATTTGTAATGCCCTCATTTTTGTTAAATCTATTTATACATTAATTATTTATATACAACATATAAATAACATATATAGAGGGGTAAGAGTAAAGTGATAAAAGAATAAAAAGTTAAAAGTTAAAATATAAAATAATATTATTTTAAATAAAATTTTAATTAAATAATATATATGTAACTAGTGAAAAAGTATGAGAAAGCCAAAAAATTTTCAGAATTTTCATTTCATCTTCTTCCTTTTGCTTTTCTTGTGGCCAACCTCCATGGTTGTGGCCAACCTCCATGGTTAGCAAAGAGGTGATTTCAATTCTTCAATTCATTTAGTTTTAATAAAGTTCAACAAGAATTGAAGATAACTTGAGTTTTTATTGCACAGTAGGGTTTCAAAAATTCAATAACCAAAAATCACAAATTAAAGTATTTTAAGGTATTTAAAACCCTAGTTTCATTATTTCACCATTCAAACCTTAATTTGGTTAATCAAAGAGTCTTACCAACCTTTTAAAATATAAAATCCTAATCTATTTTAATTTCATAAAAAGTCACAGTAGCTATAATTGAACTTTTATTTGCTTTATTCAATTCCATATTTGATTTTACCTTGATTTATCTCTTATGCTTTAATCTATTTAATTTCAATACTTGATTTATTTAATTTATCATGGATGGATGTTTATTTTATTGATATTTAAATACTTTTAATGAATAATTTATTTATTATGGATGATTATTTACTTTTAGCAATCAATTTAGACTTCCAAAAGTTGTAAGAGGTATGTTTCCACTTGGTGGGTACATCATTAGTTAAACATCAGGTAATTTAATTTGCTTTTCTATTTTAGAACTTATGTAAAGGACATGTTTCTACCTTTTGGTGGTGTCCTATCTAGGCATGTGATGTAAGGACATGTTTCCATCCTTGGATGGGTGTCCATTTATTTATTTTGTTTTGTTTGGACATTGCTTTGATTTTAATATATTGATGCTTTCTTTTAATTATTGTGTGTAATATAGATAATGTTATTATACTTAAGAATTTTATAATATTAAGACCTGTAAAGGAGGCCGGTTCCAATGAGCCGGGCGTTGTGGGGGTGCTGGGCTATTTCTGACATTCCCCACACGTACCCAACTTTCCGAACTCATTAGAAGGTTGGGGATTCCTTAGGAATCGAGTCATCCACCCCTTTCTTTTTTCCCGGCCCATCTGGGTGGCGACTCCATTTTCTCCGGACTTAGGTCCGTGTTCTCTAAGGCCCCAAGTCTAAATAGTACCGAAGTCGCAAGAACCATTCTACCGGGAGTGGGGGCAAAAATCCCCGCTCACAGTGGCGACTCCACTGGGGATAAGAGAAGTTGATTCTGTTGGTCTTTATATTATTCTATTCTTTCTTATAATGATATTATCCATTGCATCATCTTAGATTGCATCGTGTGCGTGAGTTAGGACGCCCGTGTTACCCGTGTTATGTTATGTAAGGGATACCATACTTTCACTCAAGGTATGGAGATCGAGCATGGCATAACCACTCATAGCCTCGTACCATTTGGTATATACTTGCTATGGGAACCTAAGCCTTTCTACCCAAAGACTAAAGCTCATGTAATTGGCCTAGTTACTTTCCTTAGGTTTTACTTCAAATGCATGTTGTTTGACTATGGTTAGTTTATCTTAGTTTAAATCATGGCATGTTTGGTTTATTCTTTTTCTAATATGACCTAAGTATATTGTAAGCTCAAAATAAAATTTTCTTTAAAATCCAAAAGACCAAAACTATTTTCAAAACTTTTTAAGATGGTCTTTGGACATAAGACTTTTCTAAAAACAAATCAAACATTCCTTGGCCCATGGCCCAAAAACTAAGCCCAAAATCTATTTTTCTAATATCTTTTATAATGGGCTTAGAAATAAAATTACTTTTCTTACAAAGAGTTTGCAAAAGTATTTAGGTCAATTATGAAATACCAAAAATCAATTGTGGGCCTAGTTTACACTAAGAATAAATTAACTATGGGCTTGTTTTTGGCATGAATCATTAGTTACCTTTTTCAAGTAAGAAATCTATTTATAATAAGCCTCTTAATTTCGTTTTAATCCAATATAGCATAAAAGCTACTTTGGTTGGTTGAATGGATTAAAACCTAATTAATGGAAATTATCATGGATTGATTTTCATTTTCAAAAATATAACTATTGGTTGAAACGTTCGAGGGAATTATTCGAAAGCAAGGTACCCCATGTTGGTATTTTGGTTAACCATATACCTAGGAAAAGAGACTCACCATTCGTGTGTGGATGATATAAGGTTGGAAGGAACGTCTTATTTATCCTTATTTGTTGTTTGTGCATACATGCATACATGCATACGTTTGCATCTCATATCATTGGTCCTCTCTGGCTCACAGCCCTGGATTACGAAAGTTCAAAAGCTTACGACAATCCGACCTACGCCGGAGACGAAGTATCTAGCAACAACTCAATCACTTGCTCACCAAAAACAATGGAGCCCGAACAAATTCAAAGGATGGTGGATGAAGCCCTCAATGCCAAGATGGAGGAAATCAAAGAGGCCCTAGCCGAGACCATGAAGAACCAATTAACTGCAATCTTAGAGAACCATGCCGAGGCATCTGCTAGCACTAAGAAACCAAAGGACAAAGGGAAGACCAAAGTTAGTGAAGTGGCTTTTGATGATGAAAAGGTGGTCATTGATGATGATAACGATAGGGCTCAATACTACCAAGAGGATCAAGAAAAGAAGAAAGAACCAAAGGCTGTCGAGAAGGCAACTATTGAAAAGACCGAGACATCTGATGTTGAAAAGATGATTGCTAATTTAGAAAAGAAATTTGAGAAGAAGTTAAAGACCGAAGAGATGTCTGAAGTTGACAAGTTATTTGAACAAGATGAAGAGGTCCCTTATAAATTCAAGATGCCTTTCTTTGCTAAGTACAATGGCACCGGAAATCCTCATCTCCACGTGAAGCAATATATCACTGCCATGCAATCTGCCCGAGCTACTAAGGCTCAAACCCTAAGGTACTTTATGCTCTCATTGGACCCTATTGTCCAAAATTGATTCAATACCTTAGATGATGAAACACAAAAGAGCTGGGATCTACTTTACAAAGCTTTTATCCAACAATATGGATATAATGTTGAATTGGAAGTTACCTTGATGGAAGTGGAATCCATTAGGCAAAGGCCGAATGAGAATTTTGTAGACTATGTCAAGAGATGGAGAAACAAGGCTGCTTTACTCAAGAAGAGGCCCGATGAATCCGATCAAATAAGGATGATTGTGAGAGGGGTGTTACCTAGTCTTCGTGAGAGGATGTCTCATACACTCATCTGTGATTTCAAAGACCTTCTTCAAGCTGGTTTGCAAATTGAAGAATGGGACAGGGAGAAGAGCCGATTTACAATGAAAAGGAATGAGAAAGGGAGCTATCAACCTAGTAGCCAAAGCATGCAAAAGGCCGTCGGTGTTAATGCTACTAACCAAGGAACAAGGAGACAATTTTTGAAATTGGGAAAACCGATGTCCTGGGTTCTCAACAGGCTTCAAAGAAAGGGACTGCTACAACCCTTAAATCCTCGTCCTTTGCCTAATCCTCTCCCACCTAATTTTGACACCAAAGCATTTTGTCAATTTCACCAAATGCAAGAACATGACATGGATAGATGTGTGAGATTGAGACATGAGATCCAAAACTTAATTGATAATGGGAAGCTACCCGAGCCCAACAAGACAAACACCAAAGACAACCCATTGCCAAAGTTCAATAGAGTACCACCACCTGCAACCTTCATGATTGGAAGAGGTTTGCATGAGGATTTTATCATGTCTTCTTTTCAAGATATGGGAGGAGAAGCAATCAAAGAAGAAGAAGAATTTAATGAAGTTAAACAAGCTATGATTGGTGGGGAAGTAACAATTTGTGTGGTCAACAGGTTTTGGGATTCAAGTGATAGTGATGATGATATCATACCCAAGAAGGAGGAGTGGACTTGGTCTGAGCCCGAAGAAGATGAGGTGATGAATACTATATCCGATAAGCCTTATGCAAGGCCACCACCTAAGGAGGTAGAAACTAATAAGGGGAAGGAAGTTGAAGTGGAAGAAGATGATGTTGTACTCAAGCAATTAAAAAGAACCCAAGCAAGTGTTAGCATTTGGGACCTGTTAGCTACTTCTAAAAAGCATCGAGAGACTATGGCCAAAGCCTTGGCTAGTATGCCGATTGCTACCTCCACAACACCGGAGGAGTTGATCAACTTTATAAAAATTGGGGAAGTAATGAAATGTGAAGAGGTTGAAGAGAAGAGCGAAGTTAGTATGGGAGCAGTTTCTTTTTCCAATGCGGACTTACCAGAGGAAGGGAGAGACCACATCCGCCCCCTCTTTATCAAAATAGAAGTCAAGGGAAGAGGACTCCTTGTGTAATGGTCAATGATGAGTCCGCCATAAATGTTTGTC
Source organism: Garcia nutans (assembly GCA_947685225.1). Classification (NCBI taxonomy): domain Eukaryota; kingdom Viridiplantae; phylum Streptophyta; class Magnoliopsida; order Malpighiales; family Euphorbiaceae; genus Garcia; species Garcia nutans. The sequence continues at coordinate 6,426,913 of CANTUV010000060.1, forward strand.
CACTTAAGATACTACCAAAGCTAGCCATGTCAACAAGAGATTTAAACCCAACCGAGGTGACAATTCGTGCTTATGACAACACTAAGAGGCATGCCGAAGGGACTTTCAAAGCGGCCGTCAAGGTTGGTCCAATTGAATCTATTGTGGAGTTTGTTGTTTTAGACATACCAGTTACCTTTGCCTTACTCTTAGGACGACCATGGTTTTACCGTCTTGGTGGAGTTCCTTCCACCCTTCATCAAAAGATCAAATTCCCCAATGGAAATGAAACAGTGGTCATTGAAGCTGAAGATAATGAGATTGTTAACGCTCTAATGGTTGAGAGGCCTCTCAATGGTTTTCAAGTAGCTGTAATTTCTGATGATGAAGCAGTGGACTCCAAAGTCTTGAATATGATGAAGAACATGAACTACCTTCCCGGAGCTGGTCTTGGAAAGGGTAAGGCCGGTTTAACAAAGTTGCCAGATTTTAGAACTCAAGCTTCCAAGAAGGGGTTAGGATATGATGAAGCCAATAATGTTCAACCAAAGAAGAATGAGAAGATGAGCTTCCCACCACTTGAAGAGATCTTTGTCAAAGCTCCAGATATGGGTGTAACACCCCTTCCCGACCTATGAATAAGCCGAGGAGGAATGCTACATCAGGATACGAGTTCTGGTTATGTCAGCTTACTTAATGTTCCTTATCAAAATTTTCCAAAAATTTTGACGGAGTCTCCCTTAAAATTCTAGGTCCCAGTGTCGACAAAACTGATTTTTCTTATTTTTGAAAAACATTTTGTTTCACAATTCAACTCAAGCACACTCCCAATAATCCACCCTTATAACCTCAACTACAATCCTGCAAGAAGAATTCACACTTCTATATTCACAACCCAACTCAAATCAAAACCATACAGTTATTATACATTACTAGATTGACATGCTACATCAAGTTAACTCTTTGTATTGCTCAAATAAGTACATGCCAGTTTCTAATACCAAAATACAAAATGAAGAGCACCACTTAAGTTTGTTGATGACCAGCAGATCGCAGGACTCTTCTGCTCGCTACTGGCTCCTTGCTAATAACCTACAAGTTTAGAAGAAACTAAACTCGCTAAGCATTGCTTAGTGGGTACTTTAATCGTTGCCAAATATAAATAGTGCAAGGAAGGTTGTTGAAACACATATAAAAGTATAATACTGCATAATTAAACTATTTTCATACAATCATCATATTTATATTTTCTAATTAAGTTAAGATTCACATTCTGTATGTAAACAACATATAATATAACTTCATTAAAATTACGAGTTAATTTGCTCCACTAGGTAATTATGAATACACCGATCTCGAAATGAGGCCTCGTATAGAGTTACGTGTGGTCTTGACCTCACACGACTAATTGCCATGATCTTGGTCTCACACGATATGGAATATACAACATAACTGCGTGGTCTTGGTCTCACACGACTAGTTGCCATGATCTTGACCTCACAAGATATAACCGCGCGCACGTAAGTAATATCCCGACCGAAGCCGTTAAGACAGTACCGCCGATAGGATGGCATGCCAAACCCCCATTCCAGACCGGTTTTACCCATTTACCGAGTAGAGCATATATAACATTTCATATATACACATTCACTTCGTATATATACCACATATTCTCCATGTATATACAATATATACTTACACAAATACCACATATACTCACATATGTATCATATGTATTCACATATATACCATATACACGCATATATATATACCATATATATACGTATTCCCCACGTATATATCTTATCTATATATTCACATGATAACGAACATGTATTTCATCATGTGACTTTTATCACGGTTATGAAATTCAGTTTGATTTTCTCCTCTTTTCCGTCTAATTTATTCTTCATATTCATACTTAAACTCAATAAAATGATAAAACACCCACACCAAGTTTTTGACCAAGTTAATAATGAAAAATTACCATATGAACAATAAACTCTGGTTCTTGACCCAACTTGATCCTTGTTTTAGAAAATTTGTATAAAATAATCTACTTGGTTAAAAACTCAAAAATTTTTACAGAATTTAGATTTTCATCTTAAAATCATTCCTTTAAAATTTTATATCAAACTGGATACAAAATCTTAGTCAACTAGTTCACCCAACCAGACTGCTCCAGTTGCCCTGCATCCTGGCAGCAGTTCTGAATTTTGTAAATTCCATAAATTAAATTCAATCAATGTAGTTCCAAATTATTTTTATCAAATACTAGACTCACTAAATAACAACATATCCAAAATTCAATAGGATATTATTTTTCTACATTTTACTAAAAATCTAGAAAAATGGTTGTCTCAGTCAAGGTACCTGCTGGAGCAGGTCTAATAAAAATAATATTTCCAAAATCATAACCATTCCAAATTCAACTCAAAATATTTTTCGGTCATTCTAGACTCATTGAGACACAACATATCAAAAATTCAACTCAAGATAATTTTTCTATATTTAATTAAAAATCATACAAGTCACAGCATTTTACTAATTGTAAAACAGAAAAATTTCAAAAGGAGTTCAATGGTTAAAGTACCAAACCTTATTCTTTTAATTTCCCTTTGCTTTTCCTTATTCTCCTTCCTTAATCTTTGTTTCTCCTTCAACATGAAACAAACTTGACAAGGATTAGAAATTCTTTGGTGTTCTTCCTATGGAGGCCGACGGTTTGGGAGGGTTTTTGGGGAGAATTTTGTGTTCTCCTTGCTATGATATATATATAGTAGAAATGATGTCCACTTTTGGGGTGGATGAATGTCTTAGGGCCATTTGTCCATCTCTTTTTCTTTTCTTTTTTTAATAAATGCTATATGGCTAATTATGATCCACTTTTGGGGTGGATGAATGCCTTAGGGCCATTTGTCCATCTCTTTTTCTTTTCTTCTTTTAATAAATGCTATATGGCTAATTATGATTGGCCATCACAAGATATTTATATTTTTCTTTCTAATTAAGTCTTCCAACTGATTTTGTGTTCTTCTTGCTATGATTTATAGTGGAAATGATGTCCACTTTTGGGTTGGATGAATGGTTTATGACCATTTGTCCACACCTTTTTCTTTTCTTCTTTTTATAAACTCTAAATGGCTAATTTTCATTAGTCCATATGTCCACTTCTTGTATTTATTTAAAATCCAAGCCCTTGGGATTTCTTTTAATTATATTTTGGCCCCTCAACCGCCTTGTGCTGAAATTTTATGGTCTAGGGTGTGAAAAGACCAAAATACCCTCCAGCGATTATTCGTTCGTAACTTTTAAACCGTACAGTTTCACAAGGAAAAATACATATGGTTTTGATCCTCTCGACCTCTACTTTCTATTTTTAAATTCTAATTTAGGTTTCCACGTCATTTTGAAAAATTACCAATAAGCCCTTGACTTTTTACAAAATTTTCTTTAGGTCCTTTCTTTGCTCGGGTTTACCCGGGCTCCGTTTCTGTTGACGATCGTTTCATATTCAACCCCTCGACGTCCTCTATGCACTCATGTGTTTATTTCCTACTTTGGATTCATGTATAAATTTTAATTAGTAATAACCAAAATGCTCCTAGTCTACATGTCTTTGTTTCTTTCTAACGGGGCGTTTCCTGGAAAAACTGTTACGCGTCGTTGTGACCCGATTTTTCTTTACTCTCCATTTTTGGAATCTGTTATGTGCACTATTAAGAACCTCCAGTACAACTTTTGAAAAATTACTCTTAGGTCCTCGGCCTTTCGAAAAATTACCTTTAGGTCCCGTCGACTTCACGGGCCTCCTTTACATACCGATTTTATTTTTGACTATCTCAAGCCTCTATTTGACCACTTATTTATGTCATTTTTACCTAATACTCGACTACCTAAACTTTGGGATGTGACAATGGGACCGCTCCAAGGAAAGCCTGAGCCAATCGTGTTCATGGGTAACTTAATCCCTGGTTTTGAAATTTTTGCAGATGTTGCTGAGTTAGTAGAGCAAGTGAAGGAAAAAACTCACCCTGTCAATCAACAAAGAGAAGAATGAAGCTACCCTGAAAGCCGAGAAGACTCCAGAAGAGATTACTGTCCTAGTTGAAGAAAAGTTTGAAGACATTCTGCTTTATGATTCTGAGAACAATGATTTTGATTTTGATTTGTCTGCTTTATATGAGGATGATGATGTTTTCTTTTCCAAAATGAATGTGATGTTTCTCCTGATGGTTGCATACATTCAAATAGCAGTTACATGAGCATCTTTAATATTAATTCTGTTAACACACAATCATTAAATTTGGGAACAACTGAAAACCCTAAAAATATTAGCATAGCATCCGACCTTACTCCTGATGAGAGAGAGAGATTTGAAAAAATATTCAAAAAATATGAAGAGGTGTTCGCTTGGTCTTATGAAGATATGCCGGGGATAGATCGAGACATAGCCGAGCATCATATCCCTACTTACACTTACATTAAACCTATCAAACAAAAGCTTAGACGATTAAGACCTGAATGGGCTGAATTGGTTAAAGAAGAGGTCACTGAGCAAATACAAGTGAAGTTCCTTGAAGTGATAGAATACCCAGATTGGCTAGCCAACATAGTACCTGTGCCAAAGAAAGATGGAAGGATAAGGGTCTGCGTGGACTATAGAGATTTAAACAAGGCTTCCCCTAAGGATGATTTTCCTTTACCTCATATAGATGTACTCATTGATAGTGCAGCCTCTAGTGTGCTACACTCGTTTGTGGATGGATTTTCCGGATACAATCAAGTGTTAATGGCCCAAGAGGATAAAGCCAAAACTACCTTCACTACTATATGGGGTATATTTTGTTATAGGGTAATGCCTTTCGGCTTAAAGAATGCTGGAGCAACTTACCAAAGGATGGCCACCACATTATTTCATGACATGATGCATAAAGAAGTTGAAGTATATGTTGATGATATGATGGTTAAGTCGGATACAAGGGAGCAACACTTCCAGAATTTGGAATTATTCTTTGATAGAGCTTTGAAGTATAAGCTAAGATTAAACCCGAAGAAGTGTGTATTCGGTGTTACCTCAGGTAAATTGTTGGGACATGTAATTGGCCCGAATGGCATCGAGATAGATCCTGAAAAAGTCAAAGCAATCAGGGATATGCCGGCCCCTAAGACGGAAAGAGAAGTTCGGGGATTCATTGGTAAACTACAGTACATTAGTAGATTTATAGCAAAGCTCACAACAATCTATGAGCCTATCTTCAAATTGCTTAGGAAAAATCAGCCGGTCGTATGGAACGAAGAATGTCAAAAGAGCTTTGACCGAATAAAAGAGTATTTGTTGAATCCACCTGTTTTGAAACCACCTAAACCTGGCAAACCTCTATTACTATACTTAGCAGTAGAAGAAGAGTCGATATGAGCCATGCTAGCCCAAGCAGATGAGTCGGGGATTGAGCATGTCATTTACTACTTAAGCAGAAAGCTCCTACCTTATGAAATTAAGTATAGTATTATTGAAAAAACACGTATAGTCGTGGTTTGGTCTTCTAAGAAGTTGCGGCATTACTTTCAATCATATAGTGTGCAAGCAATTTTCAGGTTGGATCCAATGAAATACTTAAGGGAGACACCCTCGTTAATTGGGAAATATGGTCGATGGTTGATAATATTAGAAGAATTTGAGATCGAGTATGTAACCAGAAAAACAATCAAAGGTAGAGCGGTGGCAGAATTTCTGGCTCAACAACCATTACCAGAAAGTGAAGAGGTAATCTTGGAATTTCCCGATGAACATTTAGAAGCAATTGAAGTACAAGGGTGAAAAGTGTATTTTGATGGAGCAGCAAACAGGAAAGGAGCAGGTTTGGGAGTTATACTAGAATCGCCCAAAGGGAAACTCATCCCTTTAGCCAAAAAGTTAAAATTTAACCAATAATATGGTGGAGTACGAAGCTTGTATTTTCGGTTTGGAAACCCTAATGATTATGAAGGTAGATAAGGTGGAAGTTTATGATGATTCGTTGCTAGTAGTATCCTAAGTAAATGGAAAGTGGGAGTTGAAAGAAGAAAAATTGAAACCATACCATCATTACATGACCATGATAAAGAAGAATTTTAAGGAGTGTAGGTTTATACACCTGTCAAGAGAAGAAAATCAGATGGCTGATGCCCTAGCCACATTGGCTTCGGTATGAGAAAATCCTCTTGGCTTATTCCTTAAGCCTCTGGTCTTGACTAGTTCATCAATTTCTTACTATGAATATGAAACAATCATGGAAATTGATACAGACCATGATGCATGGTATGATACCATAAGGAGATTTTTGCAGGAAAGAGAATACCCGTCGGGGGCAACAAAGAAAGAGAGAAGAGCCATAAGGAGGTGGTCATTGCAATACACCACATTCCATGGGGAGTTATATCGAAGATGGCCCGATGGGGTGCATTTGAGATGTTTAAGAAAGCCTGAAGTGGAGCGCATCATGTCAGAAATACATGCGGGAAGTTGTGGTCCGCACATGAGTGGTTTGGCCCTAATTAAGAAGATTATTCGACAAGGTTACTATTGGTTGACCATGGAGAGAGACTGTATTGAGTTTGTCAAGAAGTGCCAACAATGTCAGATGTACGGTAACTTAAATCATATGCCTCCTGAAGAACTACATTCAATGTCTTCACACTGGCCCTTTGCCACCTGGGGTATCGACATTATAGGAGAGATACATCTGACAGCTTCAAATGGGCACCGTTTTATTGTGGTAGCAGTTGATTATTTTTCAAAATGGGTCGAAGCCGAATCCTTCAATAAGCTGGGTGCAAGTCAAATGGCTAGGTTTATCGAAAAGAATCTCATCTGCAGATATGGGGTCCCGCACAGTATGATATCAGACAATGGGGTACAGTTTCAAGGAGCAGTTAAGGATTTGTTCTCCAAGTACCAAATCAATCATCATCGATCCTTTCCTTATAGACTAAAGGCTAATGGTGCAGTGGAAGCAATAAACAAGACAATTAAGCAAATTATATCCAAGATGACCAAGACTTACAGGGACTGGTCAGAAATGCTTCCCTTTGCTTTATGGGGATATAGGACGAGTGTGCGAACACCTACTGGAATGACACCATTCTCTTTGGTTTATGGGATGGAAGCAGTATTGCCAATTGAGATTGAGATCAAGTCATTGAGAGTAGTCTTGGAAGCGGAGCTGCCTGAAACAGAATGGGTAGCGAGCAGATACACACAGTTAGCTTTATTAGAAGAGAAAAGGCTAAAGGCACTGTATCATCACCAACTGTATCAAAAGAAGATAGCTCGGGCCTACAATAGAAGAGTCAAAATTCGAAGATTCAGGGTTGGGGATTTGGTATTGAAGCAATGTAAGCCTAATGTATCTAACCTAAGAGGGAAGTTCAGACCTAGCTAGGAAGGACCATATATCGTGAAACAAGTCATGAGCAAAGGTGCAGTGAAGTTATCAGACATGGATGGGAATGAATTTAGTGAGCCAGTAAACATTGACAGGTTGAAGAGGTTTTATGTATATAAAAAAAAACTAAATTGAAAACCCGGAAGGGCAGTTTAAGTAATTACCTGAAGCAGTAACGGGCTCCCGGTCAGTCTCTTTGATATTCCTGATTTAAATCGGTCTAATCCAACTAAGGTTTCGGCTAAGATCACGGGTACCGGCGACAAGCCTCCTTCCATTTGATCCATGATATCCAATACTCTGGGTCAATATTGCCATCAGAAGAAACAAGTAAGAATTGGCCGAGCAAGCAAAGACAAAACATGCATCCCCAGGCCTTAGTATGAGCCAAATGAGAAGAACTAAAGTCAATCAAAGGAGCAAGTAGAATTTGTTCACCTCTTAACAACCGAAGAATCTCGGGTTTCGAAATTTGAAATAACATTTGCATCTTCTGTTGAGTTTTGGAAATCAATGTGGGTAACGCCATTTGCTGATCATTGGGATGTCCAAGGATGGCCTCAAATTCTTCAATCAAGGGACACATTTCAAAGCCATTAATTCTAAACACCTTAGAATCCGTATCCCACTAGGAAGCCACGGCATGTAAAAAGGAGTGGTCCAATTTAACATTTTGAAAGCATTTTAAAACATCAAGCTTTGACCATGAAATTTGCTTCCAATGGTTGGCATCCATATCCTTAAATAGAATTTTTATTTTCTTTAAATGGTGCTCGGTCATGGTTGATGAATAAAGAGGAACCAAAATTGCTAAAGAGAGAGTATTCACCTTGAAAGAGAGATTCTTGGCTTATGAATTGAAATATGGCATGCAGGGTGATTTATATAGAAGAAAAGAAACCTTTTCCAAAAGTGAAATGGAAAAGATAAGGATAAGACCATATAGCACAAGGAAAGGAAGTGGTCACAATTTCTTTTTCCATTTTGGATTTGGTTTAACAAAAGAAGTGGATATTAATTATGATAATAATAAAAAAATTACAGTAAAGAGGAAAATTGTATATTTTTCATTATTGTACAATATTTTACAATTGTTTCAATATTTACATGTCACTAAGAGGGTGGTAGTAGGTCACCAAATAAAGACTTGAAAAAGTCGTCGCCTGTTGGAGGAGGGGCCAAATTACTCGTCCCGGGATCATCCGAAGCAGAAGCACTAAAATCCTTATTGCCTTGGAGTTCTAATGTGTTATGGTCCTCATCAGAAGCGGACGAAAGGATCTCATGGTCATCAGCCTGGGGGCCTCTTGATGAGGAAGCACCGGGATCCCTTATTCCTTGAAATCGGAAGTCTCAAAAATTTTGTTCGGATTGACGGTATAAACTTTCAAAATGAGAAGCCTGCTGACGACTTGCAGCCAACTCTTCTTGAAGTTTCTTGTTTTGTTCTTCAAGCATCCGCTGTGAGCCAAGAAGGAAAAGATAAGAGCATACATAATCATGCATACATATAGCATAAACTATTGCGAAATAAGAAACGTACCAGGTAATTCATATCAATGCCTTGCGGATGAGATGGTATATCTGGCGGGATAGAAGGTCCAGCCTCATGATCAAACGAGCCATCAACCTGCAATGATCATTGGAGAATCAAAGAAAGAAAGAGCAGTTGCAATGAAAAAGTGGTAAGAGTTTTACCTGAGAAGTATTGGTCCCGAGATATGGAATAGACTCTCCTCCGTATTCCTCCTCATCTCTATCCTCATTTCCATCGAAAATCTCCCACACACCGACAGGAGACACATCAAAGTGCAAGAGTCTTATTTGAATAAAACGGGCATAAAATGGACCTGATAAATGGAGAAATGACTCGGCATTATGACCATATCGGGTCGACCACCAAGCTTCCTCCGGCATCGACATAATATTTAAAGTGTATTCTGGGATTTGCATCGAAAACCTCCACTGCTCTGGGCCGAGAAACCATTCATAAACTCTTTATCCAAGAAACCAGCCACTAGACACGGGGCCAGCAATAATTCGCCGAGAATGTTGAAAAAATAGTGCAGCCCTCATCAAAGGAGACCAGTTTTCTCGCTCTTCTGGATTCCACCAGGCCAAATTCACCTGCAGGATAACATAAAGTAAGTAAAACTTTTGCAAAACGTTTAAAGCATACTAATGTTATTTTACCTGATCCCAGGTTAAGCGGCTCAACACAAAGCGATGAGTATGCACATGATAGGAGCCAGGAACGTTCACACGATCAGACAACCAGAAATTTAATCTCGGATACCCGATTTTCTCTCGAAAAATGCCGGGTACTCTCACGAGGTTGTGTTCATATGCCCATATCTACAATAACAACAAAGATCACAAGGAAAAAAAAGAAAAAGACATTGGTGGAAGAAAGAATACCTCGACAACCGCCATCAAGCCGACAAAAGAATTCTTATTTCAACAAAGTTTATCAAGGCCATGATAAAGACATGCGAGACCAGCTTCACCCCAGCCAGAAGATGGTACCATTCTGAGATAAGAAAAGGCACTCAACACTGATAAGTGAATGGATGATTCAGTGCTGCCAAAGATGGTCGATCCGAGCAGATATAACAAAAATCATCGGGCATACTGTTCGGCCCTGTTTCTGCCAATCCGACCTTCGTAGTTCATCCAATAACTATGAATCGGCTCAATTTTTATCTTACGAGGTCCTTTATATGATGGTTCCATACCAATTAATTCCTGAATTTCTCCAAATGTTAAAATTTCATTGGTTAGAGGAACCGGAGCACCATCATATCGAAGGCCGGTTATGGCAGTAAATCGACCGGACCAATTGTCATCTCCCCAATGGGCCAGTGAAAAGTATGAGTTGTATCCATCCATCGCTCTGCCAACGCCTGGACCACGCTTCGGTCTATTTGATATTCTTCGGACGACAATTGTAAGACAAACTGCTCAAAGCCGCAATCTCGGATAATCCGCCTTACCCGAGAAGGCACTACATCATACCATTTTCGAGCTTTGTAAATATACCCTCCGGCCCGAACGACACAATGATCATGCTAACACAGACCCAGGTAAGTTAATACCAGGTAAGTACGCATTATTCAATCTATTTAAATTAATTTATTTTTCATAATAATAATAAAAAGTAATAATTAAAAATAAATAATTAAAAAAATATATAAATAATTAAAAATAATTAAAAAATTAAAAAAAAGGGAAATCATTACCTCGCTCTTTTGATTGGAACTGAGATGAAGCGGCATCCCGGCCAGTATATCTAGATTTTCGTCTTCATGATGCCGAATAAACTCCAATAATTCGGCATTAGAATGAGTCCGCGACCTCGAAGCATGCATTGTTTTTGAAAAATATGTACTGAAATTGAAAAGAAATTTGAAAAGATTACAAAATTGAAATTGAAAATTTGAAATTTTATGGAGAATTGATGGCTTTTTATAGAGGAACGGCAAGCAGATGAAAACAAATTTAAAACTGTGCATGAATAGTGAATTTTACTATTCATGAATAGTCTTACTATTGATGAATAGTAAATATCACTATTTATGAATAGTATTACTATTTATAAATAGTAAATGTTACTATTTATGAATAGTATTACTATTGGTGAATAGTAATATCACTTTTTTCCAATAGTAAATACTATTTGATACTATTTGCAAATAGTAAATTTGCTATTTATAAATAGTAAATAGTGCATGAACAATAACTACACAGTAAAAAAAATAGAAAATTCAATTATTCACTTTAATCATTCAAATAATTGCGAGTATACAAATGTTTTTACGCCCAGGGGGCAATAGGAAGACATATGCCTAAAATTTAGCTAAACTTCTTAACTCGGGTCCAGAACCCAAATTTTCCTTAGGTCCAGAACCTAGAATTTTCTAAGTTCAGAACTTAGCTCGGGTCCAGAACCCAGATTACCCTTAGGTCCATAACCTAGAATCTTTCTTGAGTCCAGAACTCAAAACCGGATCCAGAACCCAAATTTTCCTTCCAGAACCTATAATCATCCTCGGGTCCAGAACCCAAAACAAGTCACCATATCAAAGATTAAGACTTATTGCTTTTCACTCTCTTTCACTAAGGTTTCAAATCATTCAAGCAGGGGGCAAACTGTAGACCCTTAATTTTTGACCCAATCCGGTCCAATATGTTTTATTTAATCTAAAATGATTTTTATTGTCTAATTGGTCCAAAATAATTTTAATTAAATAGTTTTTGCTTTATTATCTAATTTTTATTAATAAAAAATAAATAAAAATAAAAATCAAAGTCGGAAAAAAAATCGGCAGCGAAAAACAGTCGCACGGGCCCGAGGGAGTTTTGTCCCGCAGGAATTTCCTGCGAGCGAGTTATTTCGTCCGCAGGAAACTCCTGCGGGCGACGCGCCCGCAGGCCCAATCGTTCGCTCGCAGGAAATTCCTGCGGGCGAAATAACTTCCTGCGGGCTGGCACGCCCACTGCGGGCTGGCGTGCCTACTGGCCCCAGCCACTGGCCCGCTGCCACAGTTTTCGCCAGCGCAAATTTTTTTGACCCAAATATTTGAAACCTAATTCAATTAGGTTTTAATTTCTTTTTTCTATTAATATTAATTGCCGTGTGGAATTAGGAAGAAATAACCTAAAAATCAATATAAATAAGGATCAATTGAACCAAATTGGAGGAGGAAAAAATTTACATAGAGAGCTTAGGATTGGAAACCAAATCAAGGAAGGAAAAGCAATAAATCAATTCAATTGATTTTTAAGGGAGGTGCACCACGAATTAAGCAATTCAAATGCAAAAAAGGCTTGTCTTTGGAGCTAGTTCATCCAAGAAGAGTTATTTTTTGGAGAATCAACAAAAGAAGATATGTTAAATTCTTTTTGATTTATGTAACACAGTAGCAAATCTATGAAATTTAAGGTTTTTTAAATCAAAAACTTTAGAACTTTAATTTAATTTTTCCAAGATTAAAACACTAAAACGTGACCTTCTTTTCTAAAAAGACTTAAAATTGTTATTTTTTCTTCTTAAAAATCTTGAAACTTTAATTGAACATATTTTTCTACAAAACCAAAATCAAATTCTGTTTCTTTCAAATTTTAAAGTAGGTTCTATTTCATTCAAAAAAACATTAAAAAACATCTTTTCTACTTATAAAAACTTCAATTCATTTGTTTAAATTCATAAAATTTCATAAATCATCAAATTGCTTTTTTAAAACTCTAATTCAAATTCATTACCCGAGAACCCTAATTTCAAAGCCTAAAACCAAAATTCAACTTTTAAACCTAAAATAATAAACCCTACTCCTTTTAAAACCTTAAATCCTAATTTTTATGAACCCTAATCCTTTAAAACATAAAAAAACATAAAAATATAAAAATCCAAAAATTGCACATTAGCTTAAAATTTAATAACCAAAAATCACAAATTAAAGTATTTTAAGGTATTTAAAACCCTAGTTTCATGATTTCACCATTCAAACCTTAATTTGGTTAATCAAAGAGTCTTACCAACCTTTTAAAACATAAAACATTAATCTATTTTAATTTCATAAAAAGTCACAGTAGCTATAATTGAACTTTTATTTGCTTTATTCAATTCCATATTTGATTTTAGCTTGATTTATCTCTTATGCTTTAATCTATTTAATTTCAATACTTGATTTATTTAATTTATCATGGATGGATGTTTATTTTATTGATATTTAAATACTTTTAATGAATGATTTATTTATTATGGATGATTATTTACTTTTATCAATCAATTTAGACTTCCAAAAGTTGTAAGAGGTATGTTTCCACTTGGTGGGTACCTCATTAGTTAAACATCATGTAATTTAATTTGCTTTTCTATTTTAGAACTTATGTAAATGACATATTTCTACCTTTTGGTAGGTGTCCTATCTAGTCATGTGATATAACAAGTAAGTTTCTTCAATTTTTAGCAATTTCTTTATGTAGGATTTATATGAGAATTATGATAGAATGAAAGAAATAGAAAGTTTTAATATAAATTGATGTAGTAATGGTGATTTTAGGCTTTATAATGATTTGGAATGATATTGGCTATAATTAGAGCTAGTAATTAAATATTATGAATTTTGTAAGGGGGTTTAGCTAATTCTAAATTGGAGGAGGTTAAAAGGGGTTTATGGTTGTTCATATAAATTGCTAATACCATTTTCGAAACTATAAATTGATTAGCTATTGATTGATTAGGAATTTTGTAAAGGGGTTTAACTAATTCTAAATTGGAGGAGGTTAAAATGGGTTTATGGTTGTTCATATAAATTGCTAATACCATTTTCGAAACTATAAATTGATTAACTATTGATTGAGCTAATTAGTGAAAACAAGAGAAGAAAGCAAAAAGAAGTGAAGTTGTGGTGGAAGGAAGTTGTTCCTTCAATTTAAGCTTCAAAAAGGTAAGTATACACTTAAGTGTACACCCCTACTTGGTCTGTTAAATTTGTGGGTTTCAATCTGTCAAGTTTGTGGGTTTTAGTTAACTCTTGTTGGGAATGTGTCCCACATCGGTAAGGAATGAATGACTTCAGTTAAATATAAGGCTGGACAATCCTCTTCCTGTCAACTCGGGTTTTCATGATGAGTTAGGCCCAGCTCTAATATGGTACCAGAGCAATTAACCAAACGGGTTAGATCCTGAGCCAACCCCCACATGACCGAAGCTGATGAAGAGATGCCAGCCGGTCCGCCCAAACGGGCTTATGTTAGCAAGTGTCAACCGAAAGGTCCGGTTGCACTTGAGGGGGGATATTGGGAATGTGTCCCACATCGGTAAGGAATGAATGACTTCAGTTAAATATAAGGCTGGACAATCCTCTTCCTGTCAACTCGGGTTTTCATAATGAGTTAGGCCCAGCTCTAATAACTCTTGATCTCAAATCATGATGTTTCACTCATTCAAGAAATCTGAGTGTTTATAATTGCAGAAATCATGGTCTGTTTGGGTTTTAGTCAATTCTTCATTGATTTATACAAGAGCTTCTAATTTAACAACATATCCATAAACAGTTCAAGGCGTAATGTTTGTAAGTTGTATTTTAAGAAAATCCTGCTATATTATTGTCCAGTATATGGCTCCAATCCATCATTTTTTTTGGATTAATAAAAAGAATTTGTTTAGGAGGAGCATGCAGAAAAGAAATTCTAAAAAGGGGGGGGGGGGGGGGGGAAGTAGAGGCTAGCAGAGGGAAATTGCTGTTAATATGTCGAATATATATGATAAGTTGGTCGAGAAGGGAACTCCATCTAACAGCTGCATGCATTGTTAAAGACTTCCATTTTCTCCACAAATAACCTTTTTTTTTTTGTGCACAACCACAAATGACCTATTGGATACATGGTTAATTATATATAAATGCATATAATATTAAAAAATTTTATATTTATATATTCTAATATATTTCTAATGTACTAAGATATTTTTTAAATTAATTGAAGAATTCATTAATCAAAAGGAATTATTAAAATATTAATAATTTTATTGTTTTAACTAAAAAGAAAATTTATTTAAATTAATTATTTGAACAAAAAATATATGTAAAAATTTATTACTTATTAAGTTTGAAGACAATTCTGAAAAGAAATAAGATTTTTAGGCTTGTTTTAGTTTATTTTTTTCCTTTAAAATCTTGATTTTCTATTTGATTTAAATATAATTTTTTTTAATTTTATTTATAAAATTGAATTACAATAAAGGTAAATTAGTATCGAAAATAAAAAAAATCTAAAAATTCATTAAATCTTTGAAATAAAAAATCTTCAATGTTAAATTTTTGAATAATTTTTTCACTTCTATTGAATATTCTTTGGACTATACATATCTAGATTGTAATTAATTATATAAGTCTTTAAATAATTATGACGATATTACAAAACTGGCTGAAAATTTTGAATAAGAATATAATGGATTAATTGTGATATAAATTTAAACTTTATGTTGTTTTTATAATTAAATGAATAATTAAATAATAATATATGATTTAGAATTTATTTTATCAAAATATATTCCATTTTGTTGGCCCAAATTCTTAATAAAACTCAATTCAACTCAATAAAATCTTAATTCTAAGTTAACTGGAGTCGGTCATATAAATTTTATTTTTTCACTGGATGTAATTTAAGACTATTTTTTTTTAAAGAGATGTAAAATTATAAAATCATTCTGAATAACTTTTGCCAAGTTAATTTAAGTTTATCTCTATATGTCCTAACTATAATTATTTTAACTTGTTCAATTTTTCTAACTAGCGTATCTTTAGGTGTTCATTTCATATTGTCAAACTATCTTAATCTATACTATCTTATTTTATTCTCGATAGAAATCACCCATGTCTTTTCTCTAATATAATAAAAATGAAGGGATATAAGCTTTTTATCATCCTCTCATAGCTTATTGATTGGTTAATTGGTCATATCTAAGTTTAGATTAGTTGATGTTATTACTACATCTTCTAATTCATGCGAATTATGCTTTATTTGTATTACTGGTGGTATAATTTAGTAATATATGATATAATATGTTATTGTATAGTATAGCATAATGTAGTATTATAAATATTGTTTATTATATTTGGAGAAATATATATAATATGATTATATTATTTTTTATGATATTTAATAAGATTTTAATAAATTATGAAAAAGAAAAATATATTATATGAATATATTTAGTATTTATAAACTTTATTGAGTATTTTTTAAAAGATAAAATTTTAAAACTATGTAAAATTTTATTAAAATTCATAATTTTCAAAATATAAAATTATGATAAAAAATTATAATATAAACATGAAAATCAAAATAAATTAAATTATGTAAGACATGTCAATCATGGCATATCATCATCCAAAAAGAGTAAGGCATGCCCTAATTAAGATAAGACTTAATATATTAATTACTTCTTGAATTTAGCAGCTTTAGTCATTTTGTCTCATGTACTTATATATTTATCATATTACCTCATGTACTTTTTTTTTATTTTATTTCAATAGATATTTATATAATCACATATTGGTCATTTATCCCATTATACTTATTTATTTAATATTCAACAGACACTTAGATAAAAATAGTGCTATAATTGCATGTAAATATTTATTTAATACAAAATATGCAAAGATAAGAGGGTAAAGTGATTAACATGTGCTTATATAAATATCTATTTGAACAAAATAAATAAGCATAAAGAGTAATCTGACAAATACAAAAATACAATGAGTAAAATATTCAAAATTGTCAAGTTAAGGTGAATAATTAATATATTAAACCTTGAGATAAAGTTGGAGAATAAACTTATTAAGAAAAAAAAAAGGGGAAATAATATTTTTTGAAGACATTTCTTATGTAACTCAAAGATTTTATATATATATATATATATATATATATATAGCAAAAACTAGAATGATCTTACAGAGGATAAAATAATTTTAAAGTCTTTAATCAAAACAAAAACAATCGGGCATAAGCCCCACTCTTAGATCTAGACAGATAGTAAAATTAAATAACAAATGTAAAAGACTATATTATAAGAGATTAAAGAAATAAATTAAAAGCATATATTAAAAAAATATAAATAAATAAGTTAAGTAAAGAATATAATTAAAAGAACATATTACTTTATATATAATCTTTAAAGAAAATTCAATAATATAAATCAATTATTAGTATAGTGTTTTTCGTTATACCAGGTACCACAGGCAATTAAATCCTGCTCACAGCCAGTAGCCGTTACAACCGGGTGTTCAGCTTATACTAATAAGATATAAAGAAAATAAAACTTTACAGATTTCTGATGCACCAGATCAACTTTCGTTGCAAGTGCAGAGCATACTTATACAAAATAAAACTTTAAAGTATAAAATACAAGCTTTTAATATAAATAACTTACAAGAGAATCAATAGAGGTAGGGGTTACAGAAATGGAAGAAATTTAAGTGAAGGAGAAAAGGGAGAAAGAAAGCTAGAACTAAAGCTTGAAGGTTCTTCAATGTCTTCTGTGTGAGGAAGAGAGGTTTCGAATCCTTTTCAGCTTCAGAATAGGCTTCTTAATATAGGCAGAGGCTTTAACTTCACACTATTCTTGTCACATGTCTGGTACTGTGGATGAATAGTAACTTGTCATTACTATTTGCTTTTACTGTACCTTCACGCGTCTGGAACTGTAGAAGAATAGTACCTTGTTGGAGGTACTATTTACTTTACTGTGGAGAACTGTGGATGAACAGTTCTTCTGACTTTACTGTTGGTTTTCCTCTGGTAAATACTGTTGATGAACAGTATCCTGTCAGTGGGCACCGCCCTTATTAACTTTAATGAAGAAATAAGGTTTCTTCTGCCTTTACTCAGTTGTATATGAGTTATATTCAACTTTCTTTTTATTTTTCTTTTCTTTCTTTATTTTTTCTTTTCTTTTCTTTTTTTTTCTTTATTTTTTTTTTACTTTTTATCTTTATGGGGGACAGAATCCCATAACAATCATCTTCATTGCTGGGGCAATAATCTGAGTCAGATATCTTAGTGGAAGATGACATCATAGATGAGGTAGAGGTATCCGAAGAAGATGAAGGAGAATTTCTTCTTCTGGATGAAACTTTAGATCTTTTGGATTGGGCTTTATTTTAGGATCCAGCAGAGCAGGTTCTGCTGGGCTTAATGGGCTCAGAGGTCGAAGGAAGGGATTCAACCATCTGTTCCATCAAGGCTCTATATTCTTCTACAGTCTTGGCAGCTGCTAGAAGGGCTATATTTTGGGCTCTTTGTTCTCCAAAAGAGATAGCTTTGGGTCAAAGCTACCATGGTTTCTCTTTAAGAGCCATTGCTTTATTGTTTCCTCAGTGGTAGATTTACGAAAGGCAGTCCACCACTTGACTTTTGCTCTTCTCAATACAACAGGAATATTGGTACCTAACTGGATAGAAGTGTCAAAATACCACTGGTATACCTAAGGTATATTGAAAGTTAGACAAAAGAGAAGAAGAGGAGGAAATTTCTTCTCATATGGTGTAGGGTTAAGATGAGCTTTATAATATTGGTAAGCCAATAGTACATCTTGTGGTAGCGATCGATCATCACATCCACAGTAATGCCACCAATCGACGAACCAGAAAGGGAGGTTATTTGTCTTTATACTGGTATCAAAATAGATAAGCCAAGAATGAATTTTTCCAGAGTTTTGGAAAAATAGGACTTTAGTCCAAGCATCTATATAATCCCAATAGCTATAATAAGGATAATGAGCTTTAGAAGAGAGAGCTTTAAATTGCACAAAAACATGCAAAGGTTTTTTCCATTCAGAAGGATGGAGAATATTCTTTATTTTGAAAGAAGAATAGGCTATAACAGCCTTATTCTGTTGATTATAGTTATGCTTTAAAAACAGAGAGCCAGAACCTACAAGAACATTAAGATAATATTCTTGGGTTTTAGAAAACTCTGTTGGTTTAAAAAATTAATTTTTAGGATATACAGACTCAATTATAGACCATGAGTTCTGCTAAGCAGACCCATTTTCAATAATTAATTCTGTAAACCAAAAATTTTTATTATGCCATAAAGCTTTTTGTTTTAATGGAAAATTCGAAGAAATAATTTGAGTTGATGAGTTTGAAACAACCAACTCATCTTTAGAAATATTTTGAGTTAGGGTTTTAGAAGATTGACCTAACTCTGCTTTAAAAGGGATAATAGAACTATTACCTGGGGCTTCAGGAGGAGAGAAGCCCATCTTTGAGAGAGCTTTAATGATTTCTGGTGATTGGACCAGCCGAGAGACCCAAAGATCCATCTTTGCTTTATCATCATCTTCTTTGACCGCATCAGCCCAAGACTTTATAGGTTTAGAGTTTGCTATACTATCTGAATGATCAGATAGGGTTTTAGGAGAATCTTCCTTTAGGGTTTCTTTAGCCTTATTGGTCATTTTCTTTTTGGTTTTTCCCATGATTCCTGAGATGGAATTCACGAGTAAGAAAATCAAGTAAACTATTATTCTCTCCTTTAATAAATTCAATATCAAAATCAAATATACTTAAAATAGCTTACCACCTAGTAAAAATTTATTTCGAGGCAAGATTTTTAACATTTTTTTGTAAAACATCTTTAGCACTTTTACAATCGATCCTCAGTAAAAACTTTTGGTTTAATAAATCTGATTGAAATTTTGAAATACATAAAACAATACTCAAAATTTCTTTCTTTATGGTAGAATAGTTTAATTGGGTCGGACTCTAATGTCCTGAATAAAATTGGACTTTGGTTTCTTTACCCTCTTTAACCTGTTTTAAAATTTCACCAAAATCTATATCTGATGCATCAGTTTCTACTATCTTAGAAGCCAATGGATCAGCTATATGTAGGCAAGGAATAGTTTTAACTACGTCTTTAACCTGTCTAACTATACCAGAATGGACTTCAGTCCATGGGCCTGACTTTTTTTTTAGTCTATCATGTAATAGTTTTATAGTCCTATTTAGGTTGGGAAAAAAAATGCTATAACGTAATTTAAACAACTTAAAAATCTTTGTAATTGAGCTTTATTAATAATCTGATCATGAAACTTATCTCCAAATGCTAAGTTTTTTTCTATAGGTTCTATAATTCCCTGTTCTATATAGTGTCCTAAGAACTTAATCTTAGTCTGAAACAAAGATATTTTAGTTTTACTTAATACTAACCCATTATGCTTGATTACCATGAAAAATGTCTTTAGATGTTTAAAATGTTCATCTATAGTTGTAGAATATATTAATACATCATCAATGTATACAATACAAAATTTAGTATATGGATTAAAAATATCATTCATCACTCTCTGAAACTCAGAGGGTGCATTCTTTAAACCAAAAGGCATAACATTCCACTCATACTGTCCAAATGGAACAGTAAATGCAGTCTTATACCTATCTTTAGGGTTAATCTAGATTTACCAAAATCCTAATTTCATATAAAATTTACTAAAAATATTAATTTTATATAATCTTCCTAACAAATCTTTTTTATTTGGAATAGAATATCTAATCCATTTTAAAGCTTTATTTAAGGGCTTATAATTTATTATTAATCTAGGTGCTCCTCTTTCTATTTCAGAGGCCTTGTTCACATAAAATAGAAAGCAACATATGGTTGACTTACCAAATGATATAGGTTTTAATGAAAAGTCTATTACAACTAAAGTTCGGCCCATTCAAATGGCGCCTGATATAATTGAATTCTGCAAAAAAGAAATAAAGGATTTAGAAAATAAAGGATTAATTACAAAATCTAGAAGCCCTTGATCTTGTGCTGCAAAATAGAAAGCAACATATGGTTGACTTACCAAATGATATAAGTTTTAATGAAAATTAGCACATAAGTCCTTTTCTATCTGTAATTTTAATTTATTAATTTTATCTTGTATAAATCTATTATTTAACTGTTCATTTATTTTCTGTAGATGATAATTATTTTTTAAATTACAAAGTTGTTCAGACTTTATCTTTATAAGAGCATTTATTTGTAATTCATTTATTGAATGTGCCTTTAAAAGATTTAAATTTCTCTTTTTTGGTTTTTCCAAAAATGAAAAAATTATCTTTTGACTTTTAACTTTAAAATTTACACTATAATCATTTACAGAGTAAGGTGTAATTAAATTCATAAATGGTGTTCCTAAGATTACCATATGATGAATATTGGTTAAAATAAATATATTTTTTATTTCTAAGTTCTTATCTATTATTGATGCTTCTGCTTTACCAAGTATATTTAATTTAGATTTGTTTGCAGCAGATAAACTTTCTTTAGTTTCTTGCCAAAATCTTTTAGGTACTAAATTAGGTTTAATACAATTTAAGTCAGCTCCTGTATCAAACAAGGATATGGTTTCTATATCATAATTATTTGAGAATTTTAGTCTTATCTTTATTAAATATTTTCTTGATGTTATTTCATGTAACATAAAAATTAAATTATCAGAAATTTCTTCTTTACTTATTAAACTAATTTCATTATTATTATTATTATTATTATTATTATTATTATTATTAGTTTCTTCTTTACTAATTATCTGTTCAATATCTTCTTCTCCTTCTTTATCAGAAGAAGTTGAATTTAATAAAGACTTTATTATTTGTGAATCATATTCTTGCTTATTTTTTAGTTCTTTTAATTCTAATTTTATTTCTTTAATTTTCTTTTGTAAATCATTTATAATAGGTTTATTCTTTATTATTTTATTTTGATTTAATATTGTAGTTACATCATATGTCTGTTTACTAGTACTAGGCAATAGTGAATGTTTAGGTTTATCATTATTATCTCCTAATATTTTATTTAAGAATTTTTCTTAGATTTTAGGATCACTTATATATTTTATTGCTTCTAATATAGATTCTTGTTTTTTAGTTAATACATTTATTAACTTACTACTATATTCAGAACTAGTTTCTGTTTCTATGTCATCTATTTGATTTATTTCCTCAGAGTCTAAATCATCTTCAGAATCTGAATAATCTAAATATAATTCATGAATTTTATCTAATATGGATTCTTCTAAATCTAATTCTTGTAATTTTTTTTTATCAAATTTATAAAATTTTGACGTGTGACCTTTTCTCCCACATTTATAACATGTTAAACCTTTATATGATATAAACTTATTATCTTTTTGTTTATATGTTTTTTTATTAGGTTTTCTATATTTATAAGGTTTATAAGGCTAATCATCTTTATCAAATTTTTTCTTATAATTCTTTTTATGATATTTTTTATAAGGTTTTTTATATTTCGTAGTAGAACACTGTTCACCATAATCTTTATGTTTTTGTATTATACTATAATCAAATTGTTTACAGAAAGAACCTAGTTCTTGTTTAGTTTTTCTCATTTTATATTTTAATGATTTTTGGAGTTTTATGTCTTGACAAAGTTTTAATCCTTCTTTTTGAACTATACTAAACAATTGTCCATAAGTTAACAGGTCATAAGGAATAGGATTTCCATACTCCTGTTTTATATGATTTCTAAATCTCTATCCTAAGAAAAAAAGCAATCCTACTGAGAATTTTTCTTTTCAGAAGGCTTGGTTGGAATCTTCTCTAAGCATTATCCTAGTTAGAAAAGTTGTTTTATAAAACTGAAAGTCACTAAGTTTCTTACACCTAAGATTACTTAGTAATTCAGTATTTTTATCCTTTAAGTGAGTAGGGTCATCTATAAAGTGAAGTGATATAGTCAAGATTAGTGTTGCCACTGCATCCTGAATAGTATCACCAAACTCATTTAATATGGGTATACCATCTTCATAAGTTTTTATGGCATTTAAAATTTCTAAATGTTGTTCATCAGTGAGATGGTTATCCCACCAACCTTTTAGTTGGCCAGTAAAGCCAGCTATAAGGAGTTCAGCTATAGCTTTATCTGAGGTTTCTGTTTGGGTCCTATAAGCATTGGCAGCCATTGTCATCTACTGTAGAAGACTCAGAATGTTGTATTCTGATAGGCTATTAATGTTCCATTCATAAACTGAAGAGACATTATATTTATACTGTGTTAAGGTATTAGGTCTATCTGTGATACCTAAATCTGAGGCAGACATTCTAGGTACTATAAACTGATTGAATGTAATACGATTTATTTATGGCTCTATAACTTTACTAAAAGTTTCAAGATTCGGGTTGAGATTCTTCAACCGATTCCGATTTCTGTTATTGGGTTACTATACTAATAGTTTTAGAAACTTTAGATTGAGGTATTTCTTGTACTACTTGTTTTGACCCAGAAGAAGAGTCAATTTTACTCAATTGTTCTTTAATTGCTTTTACAAAATCAGAATCTTTAGATTTGACTTCTTTTTGTCTTATTTTAGAAACTTCAAAAGGTTTAAAAACATGAGACTTAAGTTTTTTTTTTATCTTTGATGTCTTTTTCAACTTTTACTATTTTGCTTTCTTTAATAGAACCTTCTATTCTATTTAACTGTTGTCCTATGCTTAATAAATGTGCATTACTGAAATTATTTTGTTCTAATATTTTTTTTATTAGGATCATTGTCTGATATTGTTTTAAATTGTGCTATTTGTATTTCTCTATCTCCATATAAGAATATACTTGATACTTTAGGTGGATGTTCACTCTGTATTATTTTATCATTTACTTTTCATTCTGTGTCTTTATTCCTAATAGTTACTGGATTTATTAATTTTTCTGCTTTAAGTTTTCTTCTATAAATTCTTTTAAACCAATTAAAGAATTTCATATTAACTTCATAATGTTTTATAAAACTAATATACTCTTCTTTAACTAACTCAAAATTTTTTACTTTGTTCATTATATTTTTTAGCTTTTCTATATTGTTTACTGCTGTTAATTCTTTATTTAACTTATCATTATTAAATATAAATTCTTTATTAGTTACATTTAATTCTCTATCTATGTTTGCTACATTTTCTGTCATAAAAGAAGCTGTAGGTGACATAGGTGGAGAAGGAGACTGTTCTATATTCTGTGGTTGATTATAATTAGGGTTTGGCTCTAAAGGGTTCATGGTTCCTGTTGGATTATAATATAGGTGTGGTACAGTTGTACTATAGTCTACACTTTTTAATTTATCACTTGATTCAGGTATATCTGATATAGAATACCTAGGCTTTACTACAGTTTGTAATACAGGTTTAGGTTCATTTTCTCTATATGAAGCGTATATAACAGAAGGTAACCGTTAGGCTCTACCTATATCTACTGTTGAAACAGAGGAGGAAGTATCTGAATACCTACTGCTTATACTATGTCTACTAAATTTTAATTTAACTTTACCGTCTTCATAATGTTCTATTTTACTGAGTTCTATATTGGGTTTTACTATGTTCTTTGGTTCATGAAGAGGAACAATGTCTTCTAAGACCCATTCATCAGGGAGACTAATATCTTTCCACTAAATAGTCCTAGGGATTACCGTATTAGCTTTACTTAAATCTGTTTGTAAAAATTTAGTTTCTCCTAATTTAGGTTTCATTATATATTTCGCAGCGAAAGCAGATACCATTGCTTTATACTTTATTTTATACATTAATGCTACAAGAATAGATCCTTCAAGCATTTTATAATTATGTGTTTTAATTTCTAATACTACGCTCTTTAATATATTTAGATCATTTAAAGATATTGTTATATCAGGAAAACAGTCGAATGAGATAGTTCCACTACTCAGACTGGTTTCTATAGTTCCTAATAGTGAGTCATTAAAATTTACAAACCTAGTGTCTCTGACAACTGCCAGAATACTAGTATTTAATCTTTCTCTAGTTAAGAGTTTTATACCTATTTGTATAAGTCCTATATGTATATATTTATATTTTTTATTTTTATGGTGCTTTATTGATTCTGCAGAAAGTAAAGTTATTTTTTCAAAGGGTTTACTTAATTGTACGTCCCTTTCTTCAGCTTTAATTATATAATCATTTTTTAATATATTTAATTTGAAAATTTTATAAATCTGTTCTTTATCTATATTAGGTATTACCCAATTATCAATTATTTTATTAAAGTCTTCTAAAATTACTTCATTTCTGTTTACAATTCTTTTAACTTCTGATGATTCAGAACTATCTGATTTAGCTGTACTAGCAGATTTACATATAAATGGCTCCATTTTTAAATATTTGAAAAATAGATTTTAAAGTTTATTAATGTTGATTTTGGAAGCGACTACTGACTTACTACCTTAAACGTCTATCCATCGGCTGACACGGGTCTTACTACATATCCAATTCCTAGACAACACTAAGTCCACTTCTAGATCTATAAATAAAAAATTTAACTATGGAAACAATTCTATATCTATCTAATACCACCCCTAAAAGAAGATGGCTCTGATACCAGCAAAATTTTCCTCACACAGAAGACATTGAAGAACCTTCAAGCTTTAGTTCTAGCTTTCTTTCTCCCTTTCCTCCTTCACTTAAATTTCTTCCATTTCTGTAACCCCTTCCTCTATTGATTCTCTTGTAAGTTATTTATATTAAAAGATTGTATTTTATGCTTTAAAGTTTTATTTTGTACAAGTATGCTCTGCACTTGCAACGAAAGTTGATTTGTTGCATCAGAAATCTGTAAAGTTTTATTTTCTTTATATCTTATTAGTATAAGCTGGACACCCGGTTGTAACGACTACTGGCTGTGAGCAGAATTTAATTGCCTGTGGTACCTGGTATAACGAAAAGCACTATACTAATAATTGATTTATATTATTATATTTTCTTTAAAGATTATATATAAAGTAATATGTTCTTTTAATTATATTCTTTAACTTATTTATTTATATATTTTTAATATATGCTTTTAATTTATTTCTTTAATCTATTATAATATAGTCTTTTACATTTGTTATTTAATTTTACTATCTGTCTAGATCTAAGAGTGAGACTTATGCCTTATTATTTTTGTTTTGATTAAAGACTTTAAAATTACTTTATCTCCTATAAGATTCTTCTAGTTTATATATATATATATAAAGTGTAAGATCAAGTTCGCTTAATTTTTTTTTTCATTAAGTTCATTTAAAATTATGATATTTTAGTTACAATTAAAATACCCCAAGTATATAATAATGAGTACTACACAAATTATTTAAACAAAACGTGAAATATAACTTTTAACTATATTTAATATATAAATAACGGGATTAATAACTTAGATATTTGATTGTGTGAAAAAATATATAATTGATATAAATATGATGAATTATTGTTTTCGATAAATTTTACTTTATTTATTATATATATATGGACACACAAACAATACAGTATAAAAGTGTTTGTTTGTGTGTTTTGAAGCCTGTAAAACCTTTTTTGTGTAGAGAAAGCTCAAAAAAGCGCAAAAATGGAGGATATGAAGAAAAGGAAGATGGATGAGTCAAGTAACGGCCGCGAAATCTCAATAACCCAAGACCACCTTCGTTCTCTCCTCGACCCTCTCAACAAATCCCAGCTCGTTGAACTTCTGTCTAGATTGTATGTTCTCTCTCTCTCTCTCTCTCTCTCTCTCTCTCTCCCCCCTTTCCTTTTTTGTACACTTTCTCTAAATTTATTTTGGATTTTATTTTCTGGGTTTATTTTCTTTCACCGTTTTGTATTTGATTGCCCAAGTAAAACTTTTATCTTGGAATTATAAGTAACGTTTGGTTCTAATTCCCTCGCCTTATAATCTTCATGGGAAATAAATTAGCTGTTGAGTTTTTCTGTTTATAAGACTGATAGTTATTAGAGTCTGACTATGAATTTCTTATATCCTAAAGTAATAATTTTAATGAAAAGTAAAGATTTGTTGGTTTAGGGGTATTGGCAATTGCAATCAGTTTCTATTAAATAAACAACTAAATTAGTGCCCCTTTAATAGTAAAATTTCAATCTTAGAGTTTTTTGTGCCTTTCGCAGTTTCAAATAAAACTTTATGCATTTGGGAGTTTATCAGTTTCATCTTGATCCTAAGTTGCTTTGCTTTGTGTACATGTGTGAGAAAGAGAAAATCTGCAAAAGGAAGGCGTATAGTCGTGACAATTTGGTGCTAGTGTTTGTTAAAAGCGTGACATATGAGTTTAACCTGTACTGTTCAACTGTATGCTGTGTGATTGACACTGTGCATGTGTGTTTGTTTGCATGTTGACGCATAAAGAGGGTCCCAATATCCTTCCATTGCAGAAGAAATTAAAAGTCTAGCCAGTGCAGATCCAGTGCATCGAAAGCTTTTTGTTCGTGGCTTGGCCTGGAATACCACTTCAGAAACATTGTGTGCTGTGAGTGCATTGCTGATTGTTGAGTGTGTTTTTTGTGTGCTATGGTCATGATTGTTCCTTACACTAGTTTTGGAAGATGATGTTCAAATCGTCTAATCAAACCCTGACATTCTTCTTCTTCTTTCTTTGACTCATTATTTTCCTTCTCAAGTTTACAGGGATCTGAACAGTGTATGTTTTTCGTACAGGCATTTCGAGTTCATGGTGAAATAGAAGAAGGAGCTGTCATTCAAGACAAAGGCACAGGAAAATCTCGTGGCTATGGCTTTATTACTTACAAACATATAGAATCAACACAAAGTGCATTGAGAGCACCTAGCAAACTGATTGATGTAAGCATCAGTGAATTTTTTAGTCTTTTTACATGATGGACCTTTCCTTCAGATTAACAGCTAACACAATCATCCGCCATCTATGTGTTATGTCTCTCAAGACAAGATCATTACCACTTTATGTGTTTGGGTGTATGTGTACTCACATATTCCCTTCAAGGGCATAGATTATGTGGTAAGCAGAAGTGGTTTCTGTTTTGTAAACGTTGCTTACTGTGAATACAATGAGTCAAGAATGATTTCATGCTAATGACTACCTTAGAATGGGTGAAGCTATTTTGAAATCCATGGGAGGACATCCCTATTCTAGTTGCGAAATTGAAAACTTTTTTAATTTGCTTTGGCATTAAAACTTGGAACTGGTGTTGCAAATTCCTTTAAATTTGTTGAAATTACTCAGTGAACTCAATTCAACTTTGTTCAATTAAGTATTTGTCTAGATGGTTTTATGGATCATTTTCTTCCATTCTATCTAGTTTATCGCTATGTTTGAAGAAAAGTATATTCCTTCTGCATCCTTGTAGTTGTTCACTTTATCCTAAGCCAACATAGGTCTACTTCCCATCTCATTACTCCTATAACCTGGATATGTTCAACATTTTACCATAGTGCATTTATCATAGTGCATTTATCAGTTTATGTTGGACATGTCCAAACCATTCGAATTACATACGTTAAATTTGGTAAATGAATTGGATTGGATATAGTATTTCCTTAATCATGAATCCAGTTGCTTCTTCCTTTTTCAGATGTCCTGTTATGGTTGTCCAATTTGAAGTGTTGAAAAATGAATTTTATGCAGATGCAAAGCGGGACCAAGTTCTCATTGAAACTTTCACTGTAGGTATATGCACCTCACTCCCATTAAGTCTGCGGGGGTTTGGGATCTTGGCTTGAAGTCCCCATCTACCATTAGAGTGGGATTTTTCCTCAATTTAATGAGAGGTAGTGTCAGGAAGGGCCCTTGTATAATCCATAGTGCTTTGGGTCTCCTTTGAACTAAAAAAGTAAGGATCCATTCCTTTTGTTATTTTCTGGGCTATTTGGAGAGTCTAGAATTTGAGGGCTTTTGGGAATTTAGAAACCTCTTTGGATGCATATGATGTGGTGAATAATAGATTTGTGGATAGTGAGGAATTTAGTGTTGATCATTTTGCTTTTTGTTAACTTTGTTGATAGTATTTATTATGGACTATGTTATATACCTGCATTCTGTGTAAATGGATATCAACAGGAAATCCCTTTTGCTTCCTTTTTTCTTCTGCATTTCAAAGAGAGGAAATCATGGATTGAAATAACTTGCTGAGAATGTTTCTTGTAGAGGCATACTTTGGAATTGATGTTACCTTAACTCTAATATGAACATGCTTTTATTTCCCTTAGAAAGTTTGGTTACTAGATAAATCCTTAATACCGGTTGTAGGAAGAACTTGTAACTTTTGTAGTTCTGTAAGGTGGTAACTTTTAGTTACCTCTTCTAGAATAAGTAAGGTGGTCTTGATGACTTCTTGAATGTCTTGATCTCTCTCTCTTTCTCTTGCACATGCAAACCTTTTTTAACATTATCCATATGAAAAGAAGAGGTAAATTTTAAATTAAAACGTACTTAATTTGTAACAAAAAAGGATCCATAGATACTTTCTCAATTAAATCGGGATTAAAGCCTAATTGAGTTGATCATACACACTTGTATTTGTTATGTCAACATCATGTTGCCAACTGTTCTTCAAGTTTTGCCGCAAGCTTGGGGCGTGATTTCTGAATCAGAGACCTTACTTGCATTCTATAGACAGGCTTGCCTGTTCACATTCTTTCTTAGTCATTGTTTTTTCTCTTGTTCTTCCTCCATCTCTTTTAACTTAAACTCTTAAATAACTCCAGGGTCGGATGGCTGTTTGTAATCTAGCATCTGAGGGATTAACTGGGGCAAGTATTACACCTGATTTAGCCCAGAGAAAACTCTACATTGGGGGTTTATCACCAGAGATCTCAAGTGAAATTCTGCTTAACTTTTTTGGAAGGCATGGTGAGATTGAAGAAGGTTCAGTTGCCTATGACAAAGATACCAATGAATCACGGTATGATGTCATTTGCATTCTCTATTAGTTGAGAAATATCTTCTATTATTAATTTTCCCCACACTTGAATATATGTCTATCTATAGATACTAGAAATTCATTTTCGTTTCCCTTCCATCTGCAGTGGGTTTGGTTTTGTTACATACAAAACAGTGGAGGCTGCAAAGAAGGCCATAGATGATCCACAGAAGACACTTGGGGTAAGTCAATGATATGGCATTTGTTTCCTTTTGAATGGTTTTGACATGACTCTTTATGGAAGGAAACCCTCTTTGCTATTTTTAGATTTTTTGGAGAGCAAGCAATAGAGGGGCTTTTGAAAGGGAAGATTTGTCTCTTTGGCTCTAAAAGAGAGATGCCTAAACACATTGATATTTTTATTTAGTGAGCAGCAATTTGTGCGTATGCTTTTTTTTATTGGTCTTTAATATTGTTTTCAACTTGCATATATGAAGTTCCAATATATGGATATATCGACATATTTTTGCAAATGCTGATATCAATTCAAATATAGAGGTACAAAATTTTAGATGTTTTTAACAAAATAAGAACTGATGTTCCATACTTCTATTATCTCGAAAGTTCACTCTTGATGTATCAAATTTATCACAAAATCATTGAATATCACACAAGTACCAGTTGGACTGTGAAGTTGTCAAGTGATTAAAGTTGTAGGCTAGGTCCTTTTATAGAAAAGCATTTCGTATTACAGTTTGGACAGAAAATGGTGTTTCCCCTAGAATGGCATAAATAATTAGGAAGTTAG
The DNA here is from genome assembly GCA_947685225.1 of Garcia nutans. Classification (NCBI taxonomy): domain Eukaryota; kingdom Viridiplantae; phylum Streptophyta; class Magnoliopsida; order Malpighiales; family Euphorbiaceae; genus Garcia; species Garcia nutans. The sequence goes on from CANTUV010000060.1 coordinate 6,457,311, forward strand.
ATGGACCCTCATAAAGATAGGGGCTTGATGTAGTTGGATTTTCCTTGTACTATATATTTTCTTAGCATCAGTTATCTACTGGACCTCTTTCCTGTTTCCTAGTTCTAAATTAGATAAACAATCTTAGAAGATTTGCTTTTGTCTAGTGAATTTTAAGTTACTTGTCCCACATGCTGACTGGGTTTTACCATTTTGCTCTCATTTGGAGAGGTTCCTGCTTATGCAGCATAAACATAAATATTCTATTATGACTTGGTCAATCTTGCTAGCTAAATTAACTCATTTTATAATTGTAATTGTTCTTGTTGCAGGGGAGAAGTATCATTGTGAAGCTTGCTGATACTCATAAGGGAAAAACAGTACAAACGCAAGTACCTGCACCAGTAGTTCCTGTACCTTTACCAATGGCACCTGGATACACGCAGCCTGGAAAAGTGCATCCTGGCTCTGGCCCTGTTGGCTATTCTTATCCTCAAACTATGCTATCATACCCTCCTGCTGCTTATCCAAGTCCTCCCACAGCACCTCCTCCATATCCTCAGTCTCAAATTTCATATGCGCCAGTTGCTATGAAGAAAGAGCCAACTGGACTTTCACAACCAACACACATGGGAATGGGTGGATATCCCTATTACCTTCCTAAACAATGATTTTCTCTCAATAAAATCTCAATGATGTCCTAGTAGTTTTCCCCTTTTCCCCTTTGATTTTGTTCATTTTCTACTAGTTAGCAGTCAAGTGCTGTAATTTTGATGTCAAGTAGATTTATCTCTAGTTTTGTTAGAGCAGGTACTGGGATGCTTAGTCTGACAGAGAAACTAAAATTTTGTTACTACAAGTTTCCTTTTTGCTCATGTTTTGTTCACTTTGTTAAAAACATGCTAGGATCTTCAAATGTATTATACCTTGCACTGTTGTAATTTTAGGCAGGAACAATTGAATTGTTTATTGGGATGCCATTTTTTTTCCTTTTTCATCTATAATGTCTCCCATCTCTCTCTCCCATCTCTCTCTTGAAAGAGGAAATGAAGTTCAGAATACATTACATATATAGTCAATTGGTTGATGAATGTAGTAGCTTTGTCTTGGAGTTCGTTGAGGTTCTTTATTAACCATTAATTAGGTTAGACATTTTGCAAAATAGTTATCTATTTCTTCGTATCACCAATGGTAACTCTGAACAAATCTGGATCAGTTTCCATAGTAATCTAGCAAAACTACCAGGCAGACGAGAGAAAAATAAATTTATTATTTTTATCTTATAGATATCATACAAAATATATATGTATGTATTTGAAGTAAAATATATAAACTTGAGTCTTAATTATATATATATATATATATATTATTTAATTCAATTAAACCTAAATTTTTTATATTATAAATTGAAATAATTGAATAACCAATTCAATATTTTTTTGGAAACCTTCTAATAAATTAAATATTCTATGGATAACCAATTTATAGTATTCTTTGGATACCCCTAATCCCAGTAGTTTTGACCTTCTATCAATAAATAAATTCTTAATTACCAGTATTTTTTTATTTGTGAGTTTTATTTGATAAAACTTTATTAAAAGCTTCATTCAGCAATTTTTTTTTCTGGAATTTCGTTCACCGATAATTGGAGAAAATAAAAACCTGAATGAATTCATTAATTTATGTCACTTGGAGTGAAATGACTGAAATACCCTCCATTATTCGAACCCTCTTTCACAGTTTGGAGCCATTCAACATTTCTGCAACCAATGGGAGAATGAACAAGCACAGCTGAGAGGGTGAAGAAACTCTGCTGCTGTTTCTCCTAATCTCTTTCTCTTAGCGGACACTGAACTCACACAAAATCATCAGAGGCCAAGGTGAGAAACTCTGCCTGAAGCTCTCATGGTATTCATTTCTCGTGAACTGGCTTTTTATGCTATATTCATGGTGTTTTTTTATCTAAAACAAATTCAACATCTTATCGCTGTCAATCTCTTCACTTTTCATAAAGTTATCCATGACCAGCTTGCATAAACTTAGAACACAAGCCATTCTCAAATGGGTTTCTTCAAATTTTATCAATAGCCACAAAAACCCACCATGGCCAATGGGGTCTATTTTGTGCATTGCAAAGAATTTTAGGTTCTATGGTAGAAAGAGAATAGTTCAAATTGAAAATTCTGATACTCTAGATAAAACTTCGATAGATGATGGCCATAGTTTTAGTAATATCTCTCGTGCCACTAGAAAAGGAGCTCAGGCTGCTTTGTTAGAGTATTTGCATCTCACAAGAAGCATTCCATTTACGGATGCTGAGAATATGAGTGTAAATTCACCTCATTTTCTTGGAAAGCTATTGCAGAAGGTTGATATTGAGACAGATATTGAGTGGTCTATTGCCCGTTTCTTGAAGTATCACCCCATTAATGAATTCGAGCCTTTCTTTGAGAGTCTTGGTTTAAAACCTTATGAGTTTGTTCCCCTTCTTCAACGTGATTTGATGTTTTTAAGTGATGATGAGTTGTTCCTAGAGAATTATCATGTTTTGTGTAATTATGGAATTCCAAGAAATAAAATAGGAAGGATTTATAAGGAAGCAACAGAAGTTTTCAAGTATGATTATGAGTATTGGAATTTAAATTTCAAGCTTATGAACAATTGGGACTTGGCCAGTCCTTTACTGGTAAGGTGGTTGCTTGCAGCCCTTATCTTTTGGTTGGGGATGTGAATGTAGACTTCATGAAGGTGTTGGAGATACTGAAAAAAGGAGGAATGGGGTTCAGTTGGATTGAGGAGCATTTGTTGGAGAACAGTTATAACTGGAGCCTGATGCTATCACTTCTGAACTTATTTATCAAGTCAGGTTATAGCGAGAAGCAGTTAGGTGACCTGATAAGCCAACGTCCAGTGATTTTATTTGAGGGCTCAGGTGGTAAAACACTATCCTTGATTGGGTTCCTATTCAAATATGGATCGTCAATGAACCAGATATGTTCCATGTTTTGGCAGCTTTCCCAACCGCAAGTTGGGAAATTCATTTTGAATTTGAGGCAATGCTTTCTGTTCCTGACAGAGATTGAGATGGAGGTGAATGAGATTGGCAAGATTTTCCGCTCTCACACTCTATTTCTGGGCTCGTGCGCACTGAAGAAAACCAATACGATACTTGCTAATCTGAATGTTGGAAAGAAGAGACTTTGTAAAATCATTCAGGATAAACCACAAGAAATGAAGAAATGGGTGAGGGGATCAAGGATTGAACGATTACCGAGCTCAGGGGAGGAACGAAGATCAAAAATACTAAAATCTAAATTCTTGTTGGATGTGGGATTGGTAGAGAATCCAACCAAAATGGAAAAAGCACTGAAGGTTCTTCGGGGCAGAGGAATAGAACTCCAGGAGAGATTTGATTGCTTCACGAAAGCTGGCTTGGATAGGAGGGATGTTTGTGAAATGCTCAAAGTAGCCCCTCAAATTCTTAACCAGACAAAGGAAGTTATTGAAGAGAAGATTGACTTTCTTGTAAATGAGTTGGGCTATCCCATATCAACTTTAATCAATTTCCCTGGATATCTTAACTACACGATTCAAAGAGTCAAAATTAGGTTAGAAATGTATAATTGGCTCAAAGCACAAGGAACTGTTAATTCCGTTCTTGCCTTGAGCACATTAGTTGCATGTGCAGAAAATTTGTTTGTTAGACAATATGTACATAGTCATCCCAGAGGCCTTGAAGTATGGCAGAATTTAAAGAAGAAAATTTATTCTTAATAGAAGCTATCTGCTGCATATTGTACTCTCATCGGTTTCACCTTTTTTTGAAGGAAAAGGTATGAAAATGGTTGATTCTGTTACTTCTCCAGGATGATTTGTTCATACATTCTACATTGAAGCCAATTTTGCTGAGATTAGCTGGTAGAAGGTTGAGCATATGAAGCGTAAGATATCAAAAAGCAGGTAATTGTTAGTTTGTTTTCAATTTTTTTCTTGTTTGTACATTATTTGAGCATTTTGCATTCCCACAGAAATGCATCGGTTTACCATATTTCTAGCAGTTCATTACGCGTTTCCATTTTTTTCATCTTCTTCATTGTAGCAATATCTCCATGTTTTGTGTGAAATTGTGCTTTCATAATCGCATAAAGTGGATTTCTTCAACTTAATTTATGATAAAATCTTAGCTTGAAACCTGCCTTCTAATTTTTGCATCAGTTATTTGAAAGTTTTATTTTTCTATTTGGCTATGAATTGGATATGAATTTATTGTGGTGGATTGCAAAAGGTGCTCTACATTATTAGTGCATGACAATAATGATTTTCAGAGTGATGAGCTCTTTTGCTGTGCGAATGTGGAACTGTATGTGTTAAATTTATAGTAACATATATTGGTTATATTTCTGTCTTCTTTAGCCCTTTTTTTTTTCTTTATCCACGCATACAATCTCATGCAATTTTTTCCAGGTTTGAACAAGTTAAACCATTCAAAATAAGATGCTTATCAGCTTGTTTTGAATTGGTTGAATCTGGAGTATGGTTATTTGCTGTTCTGTTTTGTAAGTAAAGATGAGCAAGGCACTTGCTTCGCAGCAAGGCAAAAAAGTAAGGTTATCAAATACAGAAAGGGGCAAAATAGGGCTACGCATAAGAATATGGAAGAATGGCATTTTTTTTTAATAAACTTGGGCTCTGGATAAAAATTCCAAAAAAATGAAAAAAAAAATTAAATTTACCATATTTTCAAAATGTATTCAAATTCATCGTGATTAGTTTACTAAAATATTAGATTTACACAATTCATTATAAATTTATAAATTTAATATATTTATTATAAAATAATTAAAATATATTCCGGTAAAAATGAAAAAATTTAAAGAAAATAATATTTTTTTATCAAAATTTTTTAAATTTTTTATTTTTTATATGAGATATTTTAATCGTTTTATTATAATTTCATACTAAATTCATTATAAACTAATGAAAATTTTATATTTTGTTAAATAATTTATAAATTTTGGTATTTTAGTAAATAATTAATAAATATGGAAATTTTGAATTTTTTTAAATTTTTTTTTGTATTTTTTAAAAGTTTAAAAATTTTATAAAAAAATAGTGAAGAGTAATTTTTGCTTGATTTTTCCAACAGCTGCTGGCTTTCGGTATTTGTATACTTTGGGGCCTTTCTGAAGAAATGAATTTGGGAATGCCTCCTGGAAATTTTATTATGTTCAATATCCATTCATAAATCAAGTTAAATTAGGAGGTTGATCAACCGATTTTATAAAAATACAAGTATTGTTTTGAATTGTTTTTTTTTTTTTTTTTTTGTCATTTTAGCTATCCTATGTTAAAAATTTATATTAGAAAAGAATTGATGAAATGAGGAAAATTTACTTTTTGTTTTTTCATTGGAAGATAAGTGGAATAAATTTATTACATTAGATTTATGTGATATATTGTATTAAAAACTAAATTGCTAATATGCTAATACATTTAATTTTTGATGAATAATCAATTAAAAAAATATTTTTAAGAATTCTAAAGTTTGGGATTCACTTTTCAATTAAAAATTTTTAACTAATTATAAAATTAAAAATTAGAGAAAAATGTTTTGAAAAAATTTGAAATTTTAAATCTCAAATTCAATCCTACAAGGTTTTTTGAACTTCTAGAAAGCCAAACTATTTTGTAAATTCATATCCAATTTAATAATTACGTGAATCAAAATTTCTTACTCCCTCCCTTTCACAAATATTGACTACTATTTTATTTTAAAATGTCTCAAAATAATTATTCATTTTTATTTATAGAATATATTTAATATTTTTTTCTATTTTATCCTATAATAAATTTAAATTTTAATAAAAAAAATTAATGATAGTTTGAATTGTTTTTAAGATAAAATAAATATATGTATAAATGTAAAAAAAATACATGAATTATCAATGTATTAATTATATTTTTTTTACAATTTATAAAAAAAGAAAGTGGATAATCTTTATGAGACAGATGGAGTATTTTTGTAGTATTTTAGAAAATTGGCAAATTTGAAATTTATATTTTTCTTAAAAAGTGTTTTTTTAGAATAAAAAGAGATGTTTGGAAGTTTGAAATTTTAGTTATAATTAAAATTATAAAACTTAAATTGTTTAAAGAATTTTTAATAGAAATTTATTAAAATTCTAAATAATCGTGAAATTAAATATTTAATCAAAATTTGAATGAATTCAAACTAAATTCTCTCAACGTTCATTCATTTAATATTTTTAATTTCATTTTGGTTTGAAAAAGTTTTAAATAAAATGCAAATAGTTTAATATATCACGTATAAGCTACAGGTTTGATGATAAGATTACCTAAATTTAGGGTTTTATATAAAAGGGATATCATATTTTCCATTTACAAATGTGGTTTTAAGGTTAAAAATAATGATAGTAAATTATCTCAGTTTCTGTTTATGATTATTTTAAATTATTATTGACTTAAATTTAAAATATAAAATTATAAAAAATAAATAATACAAGGAATTTTAAATATTTAATTATTTCAAATAACATTTATTTAAATGAAGTTTAAATATAATTAGCAATGAGCCCGCTCAATGCATGGATATTATTAAATTGTTTTAATTTTTTTAAGAGTTCAATTTTAAATTTTGTAATATTTGATTTTCAGCATGATCATTTTTTTTTTCTATCATAAAATAGTCAACAAATTAAAAGATAATTTATTTTTTAACTTTTTGCATAAATTAAAAGATAGGGCATAATTTAAAATTTTAAAGGGGATAAACAAATAATTATAAATTTTTTAATAAATATATATATATTTTTTCTCAAAATAGTGCCCCTTCTATTCAATGTGGCTTCGCCACCTATTTCAAAATTAATGATGCTGATTTTGAAAATATTGTAATTAATAATTTTGTTATAGTTGCATTTTTTTTAATCTAATACAACTTTTTTACATAGTCTTACTTCTCTATAATAAATTTTCACGAATAAAATAAATCATAAGAATTTAAAGGGTATGACATTTAATTGATGAATGTGAATAAGTAGTTGTTTACTGTTTATATAAATCTCTTATATTTTGGATTTTTTTTCATATATTATATATATGTATGAGGTAGCAATATATATATTTTTTTCATTTTTCTTAAGTTTTTTTTTTTTTTATAATTAAAATTTATATTATAGAGAAGAAATTAGAATCTAACATAGGGAGTGTTCATGTTGTCCGAGAGGAAAATACATCTGAGCATGTGAGGAAGGGATTTAAAATCAATAAACAATGCAGGAGAAGAGTGTAGGCGACATAAGGAAGCTATGTAATCCGCTGCTTTGTTCGCTTCTCTGTGAACATGGACAATGGAGACCGAATTAGCAGCCATGAGCATACGGATCTTGGCTAAGATTGAAGATGAATGAGCAGCAGTCGGAGAAAGAATCTTGTGGACGGCCACCATAGAATCAGATTCCAGGATAATAGAGGAATAGCCATGGGAAGCACACCATTGGAGGCCATGTAAAATGGCGTGTAACTCTGCCAATTCCGTTGAATTTGCATGAAAGACAAAACCAGCGGCAGCTACAAAGGAACCATGACAGTCTCGGATTATTGCCCCTCCAGCCGAACCAAGTTTGGTGAATGAAGCATCAACGTTCATTTTCAAGAAGCCGGAAGGAGGTTTCAGCCATCTAATAAGCTTCGGTTTACCAGAAATCTTGGTGCCAAAATCAGAGGGAAAAAGATCTTTGAGGAGAGGGATAGGTTTAGCAAATTTATCTCCAGAATGAGCCACCCCCCATGAAAAAAGAAAATCCTGAATGCCTTTATGAAAGCTTGGAAAGTAAAATTGCTCCTCACCCCATGTCGATTGAGTATAGGCCAACCAGATGAAATAAATAATGATTATAGGGAGAAGCTTAGAAACCTTACCTAAAGTTGAGTTTGGAGGATATTGGAGCCACCAAAGCATCATCTCTTGCCGGAAATTACGTTGATCAAGAGGGTGAGAAAGCATCAATCCTCTGTAGAACCTCCAAACCGGTTTGGTACTGTCACAATCGTAGAAAATATGATTGGCAGTAGCTGCTGCCGAATAACAAAGAGGACAACAAGAGCTTAATTGAATTCCCATCTTTTGTAATCGAGCGGGCAATGGCAAAGCATTCCTGAACAGCCGCCACATGAAAATCGAAAGTTTCAATGGAATGCAAGTATCCCAAATGTACGAAAAGGACAGCAGAGGCGATTTTGCTGGACGGATTGCTTGATAAGCATCAGATAGTTTGAAGCAGTCCGATCCAGAGCTGGACCAAACCAAAGAGCCGTTATCATCAGAAAAAAGAGACATTGCCACGTTAGTGGTTTTACACAACCTCTTCCAGATGCAAGAGTCTATAATCTGAAACTGCATATATCCTTTTCTGTTGTATTTTTGAAACATCAATCGAGACCACAATGAGCTGCCTTTCTTATAATTCCACCATAATTTAAGCGAGTAAGCATCCTGCAAGGAGTTTAGCGAGCGAAGGCCTAAACCACCTTCTTCAGTAGGGAAACAGAAATCGGCGTACTTGACCCAATGATATTTGCTGCTACCCGTAGAATCCCAAAAGAAGGCAGCAAACCTTCCCTCAAGTGAATTAATTATAGATTGAGGCAGTAACATGGTTCCAAGAGTATGGATAGGAATTGAATTAAGCACATGTTTGAGAAGAATTAATCTACCCCTAGATGTGAGCATCCTCTTCGTCCAGCCTTCCAACTTTTTGTTTATTGTTTGGATCAAGTAACCACAATATTCTGCCCTATTGATGCCTTGATAGATCGGTGCTCCCAGGTAATGAAAAGGAAGAGACCGCCATTTGATATTGAGACAGCGGTTGACTTTATCAATAAAACTCTGACTAGCTTTATTAGAACAGAAAAAGGAACTCTTGTCAAAGTTAATTAATTGGCCTGAACCTCGTTGGTAGCATGAGAGAAAATCCATGAATTTTGTAATGGTTTTCATGTCCCCATTGAGAAAAACCAGAAGATCATCAGCGAATCCAAGGTGAGAAATAACCGTACAGCCTCTTGCCATTTTGTAAGGCGAGATCTTGCCTTCCGCGATTAGATTAATTAGGCCCCTGGAAAAACATTCAGCAGCTATAATAAAAAGATATGGAGATAAGGGATCACCTTGCTTGACTCCTCGAGTTGGACTGAAAAATCCAAAACTCTCTCCATTGATATTGACTGAAAGCTTAGTAGCCCGGAGGTTGGAGAGAATGAGAGAGACAAAAGCATTAGAAAAACCAAATTTTAACATTACTGCCTCGAGGAAACTCCAGGAAACTCGGTCAAATGCTTTGGTCATGTCAAGTTTAAAGTGTTAAAAGAATATGAATGTTCCAATTTTCTATTTAAAAAGATTTTGATTTTTCAGAAAGTTACAAAAGTAAATGATTTTTTGAAAAATAAATCTCATTTTCTATCAACTTTCTAGAAAATAAATCTAAATTTTCACCATTAAAAATTCGATACTTCATTAATTTTATTTTCTCTTCTCAGAAAAACGAAAAAAAAAAACTTAATATATTTATTTTCTTTTTGACTAAATATTTATTATCCCTCATTAAATTAAGTAATTACAAACATTTATTAATTAATAATTGAGAGATTTCACAAAATTAAGGTTACACCTTATTTGGAATAAATAAATTCTATAAAATTTTATAAAATTTATTTAAAATTTAAGAATTATTTATTTAGAATAAATTTTTTTATTTTTTTAAATTCTATGAATTCAAATCTTAGAATTCAATAAGTATAAAATTCTACTAAAATAGGTAAAATTTTTAAATAAATTTCATAAATTAATGAACTTATTTTTTTTTATTTATAAAATTAACCTCAATAAATCTATACCCCTCTTTCCAGCTATTCTTTTTTAATTTTTCATCTTTCTTACCGTGTGAATCTCATAAAATTTATTATTTCTCCTATTTTAAAATTTTAAAATTAAGTTTTAACAAAAATAAGTCATTAATTTTTATTTTTTTAAAATTTAAATATTCTTTTTGAATGTTTGCCTTTTTAACTTTATCAATAGCTATATTTTTATCTTAATATCTTATTAAATTTTTATTTTAATAATCATTTAAATTTTTTAAAAAATTATTCATTATATATATGAACTTTTTTACGAGATTGATTATTAAAATAAAAGATATTCATAGAAATATTAAAATAGATTATCAAAATAAAAGATATTTATATAAATATAAATAATAATCTAACAAGTTAAAATTTTTAAATTTGAATATTTTTCATCCAAAATTATATTAAAAAATCATTATTTTAAATAAAAAAATTATTAAAAATAAAATTATAATACTTTCAATCAATTTAAATTTATATAAATTAAAAAATTATTTTTTTAATATTAAAAAATAAAATATTCATATATAATAATTATCTAATCGATAAATATATGATTAACAAATTATAATAATAAATTAAAAAAAATCTTTCAATATTGTTTGAGCATAAAATTTAAATATAATATTATTATAATAAAAATATAATTAAAAATAATCAATTTACAATCTAAAATTTATTTCAACTAAACTTATATAACTTTTAATTAAATTATATATTTTAAATTACACTACACCACATATAAAAACTTATTTACCCTCCATAAAATTTATTTGTAAATGAATCCTACGATCAAAATTTATTTATTCCGAATAAAGCGCTGTTTTTGAATGTTACGCAATATAAGTTCGAACAATCTCTCTCTGCACAAGGATGAAGAAACCCTGCAAGCTGCGACTGAATCTCCAAATGTACAGGAACTAAACTATGCTAAGTAACAAAAATTCAAGGTAAGAAACTTCAGCTGTAGCAATTTTTCATATTTATTTCTATTGAGTTCATAGGTTTTTGCCTCTTTTTTAACAGAGAAAATTTCTATGAATCTTTAACATATCTTATAAAACTAACAATGACCTATCATCATATACTTAGAATAGCTCCTATTCTCAAAAGGGTTTCTTCGAATTCTGCTGAAGCTTACAAAATCCCATTATGGTCACCTGGGTCTTTATTCTACGGTGCAAATAACCCTAGGTTTTATAGGAGGAAAAGAGTACTTCAAACTGAAAATGGTGTTAATTTGGATAAAGATTCAATAGATGATGGCCAAGGTACTGGCCAAATCTCTAATGTTGCTAGAAAACAAGCACAGACTTCACTATTAGAGTACTTGCATTCCACAAGAGGCTTACAGATTACTGATGCAGAGCATATGAGTAAAAATTCACCAAATTTTCTTCAAAAGCTATTACAGAAGGTTGATATTGAGATAGATATTGGGCGTTCTGTTGCTCGTTTCTTGCGTTATCACCCCATTAATGAATTTGAGCCTTTTTTTGAGAGTTCTGGTTTAACAGCATATGAGTATAGGCCTCTTCTTCCCCATAATTTGATGTTTTTGAATGATGATAATTTGCTGCTAGTGAATTATCAAGTTTTATGTGATTATGGGATTCCTAGAAATAAGATTGGAAAGATTTATTGGGAAGCAGGAGAAATTTTTCGGTATGATTAGGGTCCCTGGCTTTGAAACTTCAAGCTTATGAAGAACTGGGGCTTGACCCGTCTTTTATGGCTAAAATGGTTGTTTGTAGCCCCTATCTTTTGATCGGGGATGTCAACCTTGACTTCACTAAGTCAGTGGAGAGATTGAGGAAATGGGGAATTGAATTCTGTTGGATTTAGGAGCATTTGTCTGAGAAAAGTTCTTACAACTGGAGCCAGTCACATGCACTTTTAGACTTTTTCAGCAAGACAGGTTACAGTGAGGAACAGTTAGCAACGCTGATAAGCCATCATCCAAGTATTCTTTTTGAGGGTTTAGGGGATAGAGCATTAGCACTAATTGGGTTTCTATTTAAATTCGGATCCTTAATGAACCAAATATCTTCCATGTTTCAACAGTTTCCACAAATACAAGTTGGAAAATTTCTTTTGAATTTACGGCAATGTTTTCTGTTCCTGACTGAGATTGAGATGGAGGCACTAGAGATTGGTAAAATCATCTGCTCTCACTCACTTTTGCTGGGTTCAAGTACATTGAAGAAAACTAACAGTTTGCTTTCTGTTTTGAATGTTGGAAAGAACTGGGTGATAGGATCAAAAGTTGGACAATTGGCAAAGTCAGGAGAGGCTAAGATCTAAAATCCTAAAGACTAAGTTCTTGTTGGACTTGGGATTTGTAGAGAATTCAAGTGAAATGGAAAAGGCACTCAAGGCTTTCCGGGGAAGAGGAGCAGAGCTTCAAGAGAGATTTGATTGTATCGTGAAAGCTGGTTTGGATAGGAAGGATGTTTGTGAAATGATCCAAATGTCCCCTCAACTTCTTAATCAGACAAAGGAGGTTATCAAAAAGAAGATTGATTTTCTTGTAAAGGACCTGGGTTATCCCATTTCATATTTAGTCACATTTCCTGCATTTCTTTGCTATACAATACCAACAACCAAGCTCAGGTTAGCCATGTACAATTGGCTCAAGGATCAAGGAAAAGTTGAACCCAGGCTTTCCTTGAGCACTGTAATTAGTTGCTCAGATAAAGTATTTGTCAAGCAGTATGTTGAGCGTGATCCTAGAGGCTCTGAAGTTTGGCAGAAGTTAAAGAAAAAAACTGCTTCGAAATAAAGTTCTATTGCATATAACTTGATTGAGAAGATGGGAAGACCTTTGATTTTTCACCCCTTCAGGCTATAAACTGTTGATAAAATATCTGTTCATTGAACGAGAAAGACAATTTTGCTAGTTACCTAGGAGAAAATAGAATGCTTGAAGCAAGATAGGTAATTGCCAGTTTGCTTTAGCTATCTTTCTTGTTTTCTATATTTTTTCAGCTTTTACCCTCCCTGAGAAATGAACCAGTCTATTATGCTTTTAAGCATTTAATAGGTGTGTCTATTAGTTGTATTAAAATTGTTTAATATATTGGTATCAAAGTTTAATATGTGACCCTATCTTCATTGATCTTCTCCAATATCTCCATTATGGTGATGTCTCCACGTTTTGTTGAAGCATGTGATTTCGGGTACTACTAGAGTGAATAATGGAGCTTAATCCATCTCAAGACACCCTAAGAAAAATAATAACAATGAGAATATTTTTGTGCAATTGTTAATACCGATGAATTGCTTTATATATTTATTTTATTGGTACATCTACATCAGGTGCTATATCAATGATAATTTATACAGAATTGGATCACTCTTATTTGAACTCTCCTTTTGGTAAATGTGCTGAAACGAACGCTTCGTTCAAATTTGATGAACTAAAAGAAATGTTAGAATAACTGATAAAAGGTATGATATATGCTAAGATGAGAAAGCATGTCAAATTACACTTAATTAACAGTTAAAGATGCGTTTGACGATTAAGCTGTGATGTGTGTTCATTTGAGTCCAATGTTTCGGGAGAGGACAATGTAGTAGAGCCTTGCTCATCAATAAAAAAGAATTGCTTCGTCTAATATGGGAATAAGTTGGCTGGTTTTCTCACTACAGCTATTTTTTATTAATTGTAAACCAGGTTGTGTGACAAAATGAACATGATTGACATCTATGCTCTAGCCCAAGGGGAAATGTTCACGGTTATTTAATTATTAATATGCTAACTAATTACAAATGCTGTAGGGTACTGGTAATTAGAGGATCTTGGGTCAGTCTGTGGTTCCAGAAAATAATAACATGATGCGCTTTTGACTCACTCTTTGACATTGCTTCTGTCTCTGTTCAACTTTTCCCTTCTTTTCTGTTCTCTTGTTGCAGCCATGACAGTCAAAGCTGGCAAAAAGAATGGGAAATTATCTTTATGCTTTTGCTGTTTATCACTCATCAATCTTCTATATTCTGAGGCTTCCTAAGTTCTTAATCAAATGAACTATCTAGACAACTTTTCGGTCAATAGCATGGCTTACCTTTACTAGTTGCTGGGGCACCTTTTTCATTGTGTTTTTATTTGAAAATAATCCCAAGTTTGGTATATAGATATTCTCAGATTACTTGATTAGTTTGAGTATGTTACCAACACCACCACCTCTCTTAGGAAAAGAAAATTATTGTTATTGTTATTTTGTTTCGTTTTGGTTGCAGTGGAGAACTGTCATTGGGAAACTTGCACATACAAGCACTCGAGCACGTTGCTAATGGCAGCCTGGAAAAAGCACATACTGGCACGCCCACATTTGCTATTGGGTACACTTATCCTTGGAGAATGGTATGAAGCCAACTTCTTCCCAAGTTTTCTGTTACATGTGCTTCATATCAAATAGTGTCTCAAGTTTCCCAAGCACGTATTGTTGTGAATGGTGAAGAAGGATCAAAGGGGACTTCCAGCAACAGAATGTGGAATGGTGGATGCTTAGATCACCTTCCTAAAGAATAACTTATTATCAATGGAGTCCTAGTGACTTACAAGCTTGTGTGTTTCTTCTGTTCTGATTTTTGTATTGTCTTGTCTTTTAGTTGTATGTATGTAGCTGTGACTTTTTTAATCAAATAGACTTCTACGAGTTGTTAAAATTTAGCTTTTTTTTAACAGATACCTTAAACTTATATTTTCAATTGCCGTCAAAATTATATGGTTGTTGGTGTAAAATGGTGCATTTTAAAATTAAGAAATAACTATTTTTTGGTTTCTAAATTTTATATGTTTTGTATATTAAGCCCCTAAATTTTATTTTGTGATATTGAGTCTTTTTAATTGGCTGGTTTTGTGTTAGTAACTGTTTCATCAGTGTGTATTACATGTTTTTTATTTCTCTTGATGGTTGGTCATATATACTAAACTTAATAATTTTATTAAAAATAATTTTAAATTTATAATTGTTTTTTATTTAATTATAAATTTAAATTTATAAATAAGTGCGGTACAAAATAAATATTATAATATTTTTATTAAAAAATTAGAATAAATATAGTTTATAAAAGTGTATATAATAGTAACTTTTCATTCAATAATTTATGATTCAATATTTAAATTAAAAAAAATTATCAAAATATAATTGACCAAGCAAATATCTATATGTGGGTGATCTAACATAGAAAAGACACTCATTATCGACTTCTTAGAAGAATTTCATAATAATAGCAACCTCGCAAACCGTATAAATACAAAATTTAAGACCATAAATAAAAATAAAAAGAAAACTTATGACATGCAATATCTTCTAAATAACTAAATATTACTCATTCTATTTCACTTTAAATATTATTTTAAAAATTATTATATAGACCAAAATAATTATTAATATTTATAAATTTTATAAAAAAAATGATAATACTTTTTTTAATCATTTCTTTTAAATATTCTCTTCTTATTAGTTATTGACCTCGTTTTATAAAAATAAATTTAAAATTTTATAATTAATATTATTTTAAATTTATAACAGTGATAATTAAACTTGAATAAAAAAAAATTTTATAGGATATCTAAAGTGAAATTAAGGGAGTTAAAAGAAAATTATTATTAGTCAAGATATAGCCTACACATAAATATATTTTTTAAAAATAAATTTAGAATTGATTCCTTTATTCCTCAAAAAAAAATTATTTATAAAAAAAAATAACCAATGTAATTAAGAATAACTCGTATCGTATTTTTCTGACAAAAGATTTTTTTTCCTTTTTTTTGGGAGAAGAAAAAGAATCTTATTTTAAACTCTTTTTTTTTTGTCATAAAACCGAAATTAAAATTTCACATCATATTCAGTATTTGACCCATCCAAAGACGTCTAATTTATGGCGGATATAATACACACACCCATAATTCATACCCAATACCCATATTCAGGTCAAATCTGGACCCGATTGAAAGACCCAAACGCCAACCGGTTCTTCCTCCTACAAAACAAAAAAAAAATTAAAATTCTCAGAGCTTATTGCCCTTTCCTCGAGCAAATACCAAAGCCAGAGACAATTTCGAAACCTGTACAGCCTTTCGGTCACTCAATAACTCATCAATCATACTTCACAGGTATTCACTTAAATGAAGTCTTTTTTGTTTTTTTTTTAATTAAGCGCTTGAGATTGTGCTTTGTTCCCTATAATCTTTATATGAATGATTAATGTAGAAGCTATAGCTTATATTTTGTGTTTTTTGGGTTTGTTTTTGAATTCCGTAAACTGGGTCTTCTGTATTTTGGGGTTTTGATTGAAAATTTGATATAGTATTGAGCTATTTACTTGTTTTTGCCTTAAAAAAATTGTTTTAATCCTGGTAATTTGTTGTATGCTTGACATACGTGAATGATTTATGAGTAGAGGGTATATAATAGATTTTCTGTGGTAAAATTGGAATAAAAAATCACTTAAAATGCAGAAGCATAGTTAAGTTTACTCAGAAAAGTTGTATTTGCGTCACAAACATATGCACGACAAATAGCTGATGTTTCGAATTTGATCTGTCTTAATAAAGACATGTCCTTTTTGTTATTGTTTAGTGATGAAGTACCCTTTTTGTTCTGGGTTTTGAATCATATGATACTGAGAACATGGGTTTGTTGAAATGAAGTGTTTTTTTCTTCTAAAGTATAATTATGTGCCTGAAATGGCAAGTTCTCTAGTTATATTTAAATTTTATTTTTATAAATTGATAGATTACAATTTTCTCGGCTAACTTAATGGGTATTTTTTAATTTAAAAGTATATTCAAATTCAAAATTTTCTCTTTCTAAAATATTCATCTACGTATAAAAAAAATCTGTATCAAATATTAATTATTAATAAAATGTTTCTGAAAAATAACAGTTAGTGATGACATAAAGCAACTTAATCATTCTCAAATTAGTGATGGCTTAAAGCAACTTTTCATCCTTAAAGCAAAAGGGAAATTTGGTTTATGAATATTTACAATTTTTTTCAATTTAATTTTAATTGGAATTTTAAATTTATAATTTCAAAATTCTAAAAATTTCTCTAAATTGACTTCCAGATTTAATTAATGATTTTTTAAAGGTAGAATCTTTTTGATGCGAATCTTGAATGTCTGTCGCTATAATCCAAAGGGTATTTTTAAACTTGCTCGGAATTGGGTTCTTTGATGAAAGCGCTGCTGCTGAAAAACAATCGAAGCAGTCGGAGTTTTGAATGAGATGTAATCCAATAAAAATTAGAAAATTTATTGCTACATATTATCTATCTTTAAGACGGATGTTAAAAGAAATCTAATTTCCCTTTTTTCACGTTTAAGAAAAATCCTTTTTCTAAAAGGATTTTTAATTAATTCTTTATAGAAAAAAATTAATTTTTTGGAATTTTGAAACATTAAGGTTAAGTAAATCAATTGTCTCCTCTTTTTCTAATTTGAAGAGTGCGAATAAAATCATTCTCCATTTATTTCTCTAAACACTCAATACTCCTATTGCTTCAATCCTCTTCAGTAGCAGTGCTTTTATCAGGAATCAATTTCGAGCAATTTTCAAAATACCCTTTGGATTATACTGACAGCCATTAAGGATTTACACCAAAAAGCTTCTACTTTTTTTTCCCTGTTCTGCAAATTATTCATCTTGGAGGTTAAGTGATGATAGCTAGCACGCACTTAGACTATTTCTAGACAAGAAGGTACAAATTTTGGGTGTTTTTTCTTTTTCTTTTTCTCAATGGGTTTTGCTTTTCTCTTTAACTTAGGCAATGTTATGGGTTTGCCTAACTCTTTTCACTGGATTAAACTAGTATTATATTTGTAATAATATATGATCACCTGAAAGAATCTAAAATTGGAAATTATAAATCATAAAACTTTAATCCGAGTTCTATGTAATTGCAAGAAAGTTGGCACTTGCTTTTGAAAATGCAATTAAAGAAGGGAAAAGCGTGAATTCCTATCTCTTTGAAAGGTTTACTTTTGTGCATTACTATTTCTTTTTAGATCAAATTACACAATTGTTTGCATCTGTTTGATGGCCTTATTTGTCACGAGTATTGGTCAGTGGCATTGAATATGTGTTAGTTTTTACAAGTTATCCTACTGCTAGGGGATGGTAGATGATCAAATCACAATTCCTGAAAATTTCCCTTATTTTTTCTGGCCAATTTCATGTTTGTGTCGGAGCTTAGTCTGTTTATCCTCCATGGACAGGTTTCAAGAAGTGTAGATCAGCCTCCTAAAACAACGAACAAGCAAACCTATGTGCTCCATTATTCTCTTCTTTCTCATATAATTTTAAATCTTTCCTTTTATGTTTGGTCGCTCAATTTTCTTTTTCTAATGCGTGCAGTTATAGTACTATAAACATTGGACAATGGACTTCTCAGAGGAATGGAAGTCCCTCTTCCCAATTGGTAGTGTCTTTGGAGCTCCTCTTCTCCTCTCAAGTCCCTCCTCAAAGTCAATCCTGGGTCCTCTCTTCTTCAACCCAAATCCCAACACCCTAACTCAACTGTTCAATTCTCCCTCTCTCTTTCCCCCTCTTCTCAATCCTTTTCCACAACTCTCTTTATCTACATTCCTCTCTACTTCAACAACACTTGATTCCCCTATCCCTTTCTCCACTGCCTCCTCCATTTTGCCCGACTTTGACCTCCAGTTGCATGACAATGCCACTTCTTTGCTAACCCACAACCACCTTCAGTTCCTGAGATGCCCACATGACAATGCTGTCATTGTCTTCTTTTCCACTGGGTATAACCATGACTTGGTTGGTTATTTGTTACTTACTGTTAAAGAGGGGAGTTTGCTTGCCGTTGGGGATTCAAAAGGTCATGTTTTTACTGCCAACAAGTGTTTGAATCAAAGGATTGTGAAGATTTTAGTGAATCCAGTTGAAGAGTTTGGCTCTTCTGAAGGTAATGCATCTTCTAGTACTATTGGGTATATGTTGGTTTACACCATATCTTCTGTGCATTGGTTCAGCATTAAAATTGTTGAAAATAGTGAGAGACCTGTTTTGGGTTATGTTGGCTGCAAAAATTTTAAGATTTGCTCTGTTGCGGATGCTTGTTGGAGTCCACATTTGCTAGAGGAGAGTATAGTATTATTGGAGAATGGTGCATTGTTTCTGTTTGATTTGAGCTCTAATAGTTCTAATGCATATTTTAGAGGAACTCGGTTGAAAGTATCATGGGATAATTCCAATACTTCTGGAAAATGGCTGGGATGTAAGTTCAGCTGGCATCCTAGAATTTTGATTGTTGCCTTGTCTGATGCTGTTTTTTTGGTGGATTGGAGGCACGATGAGTTTAAAGTGACTTGTTTAGCAAATATTGATATGTTTGGTGTGTATGCTCCAATTGAAAAGGAACGATTCCTAGCTTTTTCTGGAGCAGTTTCTGATAATTTTCATTTTGTTTTAGCTTCTGACAACATATTAGTTCTTTGTGATGTGCGCAAACCATTGATGCCAGTGTTGCAATGGGCACATGGTCTTGATAAGCCATGTTATGTTGATGTGTTTAGATTATCTGAATTGAGGTCAAACTCAAGAAATAGTGCACATGAATGGGCAACTGCATCAGGATTTGGCATTGTATTGGGGTCATTTTGGAATTGTGAGTTTAGTCTCTTTTGCTATGGACCACCTCTACCTACTCATGATGGGTCAATTGCTTCAGAAATTTCAAAAATTTCTAAATCTTTTTATGCATGGGAGCTCTCTTCTGATCTCCTATTGTCAAGTAATAGGTGCCAATGTGGAAGTTGTCTTGTAAAAGAAGAGTTTGCAAAGGATGACCTTCCTAAATGGATAGATTGGCGGCAGAAAAAAGACATAGTTTTGGGCTTTGGCATTTTAAGCAATGATCTCTCTTCATTGCTCTCTGAAACAGATGAATTTGGTGGATTTACTTTAATTAGATTGATGTCCTCAGGGAAGCTTGAGTCACAGAGGTACTTTGCATCATGGGACTTGATTAGAAAGTTAGAAGCAGCTCATAGAGATCCTATACTGTGTTGTGAAGAAAGCTTGCTTTATTCATTAGCTAATGTGGAATATAAGTTTCCTAAACCATTTAAGCATTTGAAACTGGATTATCTTTCTGCATATATGAACGGTAATCTTCCCCTAATTTTTTATTTAAACATGACAAAGGCTTGCAAGATTCCTCAACGTGGAGAATCTTTTAGTTTAGAAATGCATAAAATATTGTGCGAGAAGTTGAAGATTTGTGGGCTCAGTCAATTTAAAACATCCCCTGCTATCACTGTTGTTTTCAACAACATCAACATGCCAACAACCATACATGAGATTGCTTTAAGGAGCATATGGGCAAGTTTGCCAGTAGAACTTCTACAACTTGCCTTTTCCAGCTACTCTGAAATTCTTAAAGTACTCTTGGACCAGAAGAAGGCTGTTTTGGAATTTTTAGATGTTCCGGACATACCCCAGCTGCCTCCATTTTTCTTGAGGAGGCCTTCAAGCTACAGTGGAAGGTGGTCACATAAAGTGCCATGCAGTGATGCCCTTGTCGGTCCAGTTCTTCCTCTCCCAGTTGTAACAACACTTCACGAGTTACATAATGGCTGTGCTAATTCACAAGAGGAAATGGATGCATTTTCACCGGAGATGGAACTGAGTAATCGATGCCATGAAGTAATGCAAGTTGCTAGGGAAATGGCCGTGTCAGATTCTACTGCTGAGTCTCTTGATGATGATGTTGTCTCCCTTGATGATAGAGATGACATCTTGAATGATTCTGAAAAACCAAAGTCTTTATTATTATACTGTCCTGTTGCAGCTTGCTGCTCTACTGAGAACTACAGAAAGAGCAACTATGTTAGTAAGGATGACAGATTTGCTTTTGTGATTTCAAAAGTGCACGAGAAAGAGCCCGTACACAACAAGAAGTTGGAAAATATCGGACAAGAATTCTTTGATGATCTGTGTCCCATTCACTTGAAGTTTGATGCTCCTTCTATGGACTTAGGCTCACAAGAATTGAAGGCCTATAATTTGTTGAAGAGGCATTTCTCGAAGTGGCAAAAAAATTTCAAACCATTTCAGGGATTCTGCAGTCGATTCCAAAGACAAGGTTCATGATTTTTTTTTGTTCTTTTTTGGAAATTTTATTTTTCTCTCCTATATATTAGCTTTAATTAAGGGTCATCCTCACAAATTTTGTATCCACATGTAGGAAATAGAGAGACAACCTTTACTTCTGAACTAAACTATATATAGAACAAGGAAAATTAATCTTATTAATATTAATAGGAATAAAGTAAAATTTTTTACCTTTCTTTTCTTCTTGGAATTATCTTTTAATATTAACAGGAAAATAGTATTTTTTTTTTCCTGAAAGTTAATTTATCTAATTGTAATTGGATAGAACTAATACATTACTTTTAACTAATTGCGTACTGCTAGAAAACTGATCTTCTCTTCTCAACAAGAGAAATTAATGTCGTCATTAAAAAACTGGTCTTACTAGAAGGGAATTTCCTTGGATGAATGTTATCATTTGATATTGATTCAGTTTCTAATGGTCCATATGGCTTTTGGTCAGAGCAATATAACAAGTTGTTGTCACTCTTGAATGATCCTCTCTCTTCCCTATCTTATTACTGCAGCCATGCTCGAGTGACTAACTAGATTTATGGATTGAGTCCAAAATTGTGTGGCAATGAAATTGTTGCTTCATCTTTCAGTTTTTGGTTCCCCAGTTGATTATAGTTTGTCAGCTATCCAATTAAGCAAGTTTATTATTATCCTTTTTTGTGCTTTCTCATTTGGACTCACCATTCAGTAGATTGATTTATGAATCAGTTCGGTTTTATAGAAACACTGCTTTGAAAGGAAAAATAATGGCTAGTTGTTTTACATTGCCTAATCAGAAGCCATATTCAAAAATATATACGTGGTTTCTAAGCCAATAGGATTTCCTTCACTGGGTTGCAAGGGCCGAAGCTTTTGGAAACTTTGAGGTCCAAGTTCAACCTTTTTTGTTAATTTACAAAAACAATTTCAAAATTTAAAAAAAATTACAAAAATACTATACGACAAAGGAATTTACAAAAATACTGTATATATATTAAAATTTTATTTTAAAAATACTGTATATATTAAAAATTTACAAAAATGTGGTATATAATGAATATATATTGAGTGTATTTTTAATATATGTTGAGTATATTTTTAGCATATGTAGTAAAAATATAAAAATAAAATAAAAATAAGAGTTTTTGTAAACTAAAACAAACATAAAATAAAATTTCATGTAATTTTCTTTTTTAAGTTTGTGTTTTGTAATGGACCATGCAACCTGGGTTGTTTACCAACATTCGAAAGCCATTATGACCACCCCTACTCTTACATCATGCTAGTTTATTTTTTCTTCTCTTTGATAATTATTTTGTGGATTCTTTTTATAATTTTTATCAAGATGCTAAAGAGTTAATTAGAAGAAAAGAGAAAAAATGACTCACATAAATGATTTAATTTGGTAAATATGTCTAATTTGAGGCTCTATTTTTAGTTTTATCAAACAATGCTAAGTCGATATGAGCATAATTGACCGATTATCATTGTTTGATAAAATTAAAAATAGAGCCTCAAATTAAAAATTTTTCGGCATGGTGAACCAGTTCTGGATTTCATTTTGGGTTGAGTTTTTTTCTTTTTTTAAGTTTTTAATTTTAACATTTTTATTATTTAAAAATATTTTATTAAAAATTTTATATTCTTTATTATTTAAAAATATTTAAATTTCATTTCATCAATCTTATTTAATTGTTAATATTACTTTGACTGAAAAACTTTAACTTGAGCCAAAATTAAATATTAAGGTTGATCAACCGAAAATTCTAATCATAAATTTTGCATAGAATACACAATCCATTATTTTTATTTTATCTTAATTATAAAAAAAAAAAGTTTTCTCCCATTAAAAAAATAAGAATTATCTTTTTTTTTAATATAAATTACATATGGGAAAAAAAATATTTAAGAGACTCAAATCTAAGACCTAGATGAAAATAATATACGTTTCTGGCCATCAAACTATATAAAAATTATATTAAAATATCTAAAAATTAATTAAGATAATTTTCTTCTACTTCCATTGATGAAGTTAAACTTTCAACGTCTTGTTAGGAAGTTGAATATGTTAATCCTCAATTTATCATTCCCTTAAACTTTGGACTTTCCTTAACAACTAAATATGATGGTTTAATCTATTTCCACAAAACTCTCACTTTCTAAATTTACTTGGTGACAAATAGTTAAACAAATTCTAGATATTATCTATATCAATTTTTTATTACAATTATTTGTTATTTTTTTCATATTCATATCAAAATTAGAGAATTTTAAAAAAAAATTATAAAATTCTAATCAATAACATTAAAAAAAAAACACAATCCATTGCTAAATGCACTGCTATAACCTTAATTAATATCATAAATCACTAATTTTTGGGATTGAAATGCATTTCTATATTGTTTCAACTAATTAGATCAATCGGAATATTTTAAAAAAAATACTCAATAAGAATACTTCCTTTCTAGCATTGCATTAATAATAAAACCTAAATTATATATTTATAATATATATAAAAGTACAAGATATTACTAATATAATATTATATATTCATTATTAAATAAAACTAGTAGATAGTTGAAATAATATATTAATTATTATCGATAATTATATTTCTATACAAATTAATTAAATATTTGAGAAAAATATTAATTGATACTTACATATGTATAAAAACGAGACTTTCATAACTTAAAAAATAAATATGATTGCGTTTGAGTATGTGTTTCGATATGCTTAATGGTTATTTTAATTCATTTTAAACAATAATGTTAAAGAAATTATAAGTATAGAATTTAATGATGGATGTTCATTTAATTTCATTATTTTATTATATTCAATAAGCATCACAAAAAATTTATTTATTTCAGTATTCAGCATAATTTAAGTTTAAATATTTACTGCTTCAATTTAATAATAATAATAACAACAACAACCCAAAATATCAGGTGCAATGCATATACTAAATGACAAATATAATAAAATTAAATTTAAAAATCATTTAAAATATTTTTGTGAATAAATAAAAAAAGAAAATATACATGTTTTGATATTATTATGAAATGCTATATGCTAACATTGCTCCCATGTCTAGCATTAATTATATTTACTGGTTCATATGTCCAAATCTCCCAAAAGGAAAATTACTTTAGTTCAAAAATACATCTAAAGAACAATTTACTAATTATATATTTATACGCTTCTTTTTCTTTACTTTTTTTTCTCATAACTTCTCCTGTGCAGCTGTTTTCAGTTCTCTCAGCCTCCATTTCCTTTCTAAGCTCCCAAACTTGATTAAACTCCTTAAAGTTTCAATCTTTCTGCTTCTACTTTTCTCGAATCAAATAATTTCTGATCTGGGTTATATTCAAATTCCCATTCAGATCATTATTGTTTTCATCCCCTTTGTTAATTGCTTTTGAAAAAAAAATTGATAAAAACGAAAACCCATTTGTTTCTTGGAGTTCTTGGCTGTTTCTTGATTGAGATAATTAGGTTCTGTGTCAACATAGACGCAAGTAACGGGGTATATATTATGAGGTGGGCTTAATTTTTCTTTATTTTCCAATATAATATGATGTTTGATGGAAATGCATTTGCTCCTTAATTTGTTATTGTATTTAAATCTTGGGTTTCTCTCTGTTTCGAATGTGAGATGAGAAA
The DNA here is from genome assembly GCA_947685225.1 of Garcia nutans. Taxonomy (NCBI): domain Eukaryota; kingdom Viridiplantae; phylum Streptophyta; class Magnoliopsida; order Malpighiales; family Euphorbiaceae; genus Garcia; species Garcia nutans. The sequence continues at coordinate 6,482,003 of CANTUV010000060.1, forward strand.
TGGAAGTTTTTCATTTTCTGCAAAAAGGAGAAGACTTGTTTTTTTTTTCTCCTCAGGGTTTTGAACAGCCAAACAAGAAATTATTAATTTTGGTTTTTGTTGTAAGGATTCATTGTTGTCTGGTTCTTTCACCACGCATCTTTCTAATGTCTTATGGTTTTTCCATTTCACGAAAGATTTTGATTAAAGCTTTAGAATTAATTTTCCAAGGATGGAGAAGGTGGAAAAAGAAACCAGAATTTCTATTTTTGACTAATCTTGGTTTTAGCATATGTATAAAAAATTCCTATTGGCTGAACTTAGTAATTTTTTGGAATGGCTGAGTTGTCTTTGAAAGATTAACCAATGAGAGTAGTCTAACTTCTGGTTTGAATACCTTCTGTTTTTAGTGAGGTTGAAGATTTGTTCTGTTCATTGGGATGAATTAATCTCATTATCATTTTTAGTTGGCAAAATGATGTATATTGTGATTCTGTGAACTTGTAATCTTTGTTTATTTTGTATTAATTGTTGATTTACAATTGTGAGTCTAAACACATTCTTGATTGAGGCATTATTTGGTCATATTTGCAGGAATTATTAGCTGTTGAAGTTTCTCTTTCATTTAAACAACTTGAAGAGTATGGGAAGAGGCAGAGGAAAGGGAAAGAAGCAGACTGTTATTGATGAAGATCCTGGTAATGGTGAAGAAGATAAGGTTCCAGCTTACAGAAGAAGAGGAAGGTTGGTAAAGCCTTTGGAGGATGATAATGAAGAAGAAGAAGCTGCAGAGATAAAACAAGATGGCAAGGATGTGCAAGATTCCATCTCTAGCAAAGATGTAAAAAGTCAGGCTGCCACTAAGAATGGACAGAAAAGGAAGAGGCCTGAACAGACCAAAGAAAATACAGATTTAGTCAAAGAAGAAAATGGGATTAGAACAAAATTGAGTACTGATAATTCAACAATGATTTCGGGGTTCCAACAAAACGGGAGAAGGCGAAAAAACAAGCCTAGACGAGCTGCTGAAGCTGTCGTTGAGTGCATGTGATGGTCAACTTTGTTGTTTTGGAAGGTTTGGTACCTTCTTTACAGCCATCAGAGAAATCTTTATTATGAAAACAAATGTTATCAGCTTTTATTTGGTTTTAGGTATTAATTTTGTTATATGCTATTTGTTTTGGTAATTATTGATTTGAATTCTTAGAAATAGATAATTTTAATTTAGAGGATTTGAGACTGATTATACTTGATGTTAATCCTTTAGAACCTACTATGATGGTAATTATTTGCCATTCATTTAGTTAAGAGTGTCTCCAAGCCTTGCAGAGCATGGAGCTTTTGCACTAGGGAAGGTTTTTGCGAGTATCTGAGAACTAAAATCTTCTCCTTTTGCAGGAGAAGTATGCTTGCTACTGCTAGTTTGCTACCTTCATAATTTTTTGTTGGTATCAGATGACTGACTGGCCTGAGATTCTTCTTATTGTAGTAGAAAGGCACATATATATGCTCGTAGACTGATGCATTCTGGATTATAATGCAAACGGTTCATAGTTTAATAAATTTTCCATTGTTTGAAGTTTATATGTTCGTCTCATCAAATATAAAGCAGTTGGCTTCATTTCTTATCTTTGCAGAACTCTGTCGGTTTTGATCACAAAAGGTCAATATGCACATGAAGGAAGTTTAGTGTCAGTAGAAGCACGAGCTGGTATATGAATATCCTTAACCATAAAAACCCAGGAAAAGGAAAGTCCAAGACTCTAAAGAAAAAAACTTTACTATGGTATCGGAACTTCACGAAAAAAATCTAAAAGCTTCTAATTCAGACCAAAATCATAGCAGAATTTGTGTGTAAAAGAACACTGAAGCAATAAAGAAATTATAGAGAGAAACTATCGTTTGCATGGGGCGTATGAGAAAAGAAAATGCAGCTGGGTGTACCGCCTGGCGCCTGCTCTCTAGCAGCTGGAAGCATGGGCTGGGCATTTCTTCACTCATTTCCTTGTTGGGCTGATCATTTGGCTCATTGGACCATGATTTTTTTCGAGGAAATTACACATATACTACTTTTTAAGGTTCATTTTCAGTTTTATTACTATTATTTTTTCTTTTCAATTTTAATATTTTTTATCTTTTATTTTTTCAAAAATACTGTATTTGCGCTTTGTTTTGGCCCATTAAACTATAAGCTCTGTTTATTCCATCATCACATAGGGTAATTGATGAAGCAACAGAGAAACAAAGAAAGTCACAGCAAATCTTGTTCTTCTTTACTGCAAATCGTCTTTTAGCTTTATTTTCAATTTCTTTATGCATCAAAAGCAACTTAATAACATAAAAAAGAGTAAATAAATTGTGAAGATATTTGCCACTGCTTTCGTCCAATATCATCTACAATCGTTGCAAAATAGGGAGGCCGAGAGACTTCAATGAAGCGATTTTAAGGTGTTAGTCCAGTAATCAATTCCACACTGTTTCACCAGTGATCATGCCTTGCTGTGATAATGTTCAAGTAAATAATCTTTATATGAAATTGGTTTTGGTCAGCATGTGGTTATTTAAAAAAAATTATGCATATTTTAAATTTTTTATTACTTTTTGGATTTTAATTATAATAATTGATATTTTTTTTTTGTTCTTATAATTTAATACACCTAACATGTTTGATAAAATGTTTCAATGAAACTATTACTATAATTTTGCTCTTATAGACAATTATAGATGTTTCGGTTACATATTTGGCGGAATCCTGTAAAATTAACACCATAGCATCAGAATAATTTTTCTCAGTTTCACATCAAAGGCAGCTTGAAATATGAAGACAATAAAAAATAGAGTATGATATGATCTTCTATATCTCCTTTTTGCAGAGAAAAAATGAAGTCAATCCCATAATGACTTGCTTGAGTTACTTGGTTATAAAAATTCATACACCAAAGAACGGCAGGGTAAAATTGACAACTTAACATCTTAGATTTTAGTCATATAATTACTGTGTATGCTCTGCTTACGATTAATGAACAAGCCAACTCAAATATTTTTATTTTAGGAGAAAATACAATGAGATAAAAATGACTGTATAATAATATTTGGAAGAAAGTTTATATTACAATAGCATATTAAGATAAAATAGTTACATAATAATTTTTTTTTTAAAGGTATATATAGATATATGTATATTAAAATATTACAATTTTATATTGATATTTTTTAAAGATAATAAAGATATGCAGTAGTTATAGTCAATATATACCTAAATATAATAAGATATAATAATTATATACTGATATTTTTTTTAAAGATAATAAATAAATATAGATATATGCTAGATATACTTTCATATACCTTGATATTATAGTTATATTCTGATATTCTTTTTTTTTTAAGATATTAGGTATATGTAGTTATAATTATTATATACCTATAAATAGTAAAATAGAAAAATTATATATTGATATTTATTCTCCAAGACAATAGATATATATAGGTATATATTACATATACATTCGTAGACTTTTATATATTTTCATATACTTTTATAAATAATGACATTTTTGTAATTATTTGACTCTGCACATTTAAAATTTTAGCTATCACTATATATTTGCAATTTAAAAATATAATTATCGTAAACTTAAAAAAAAAAGATGTTGTAGTATTTTAAAAAATACAATCTTATTTTAGGTTATATTTGTAATTTTCCCTTTTTTTTTTTTAGGAAATTATGTATTATATGTAATTTCCTCACCAACTTTACAGATATACGAAATCCGGCATTTTTTTTACAATTATATGACTTTCATTTTTTTTTTCTTTCAAAATTAATTTTTAAACAATAATTTTTCTTTTTTTTTCTAATTTTTGTAATTTTTTATTTTTATTTTTTAATATATTTTTTATGTTTGTTATTTAAAAAAATAATGTCATATTTTTAATATATACATAAAAAAATAAATATATATACAATATATATAATATATATATAACATATATAAAATACACATTCAACAACACAAGTTACATCTGCATAATTTTTTAAATATTTATTTAATTTTATTTTTTAAAATTTTTTATTTTCATAATATCTACACAATATTCACATAACATTAAAAAAATTTATATAAAATATACACAACTTAAATAATAAAAATATAACATACACACAGCATCTATAACACATTTACTACATATCTACATAACGAAATTGTGTATATTTTTTTAACTTTTTGTGTATAATATGTAAAATTTATGTAAAAATAAATTTAACAATTTTTATTAATATATTTTTGTATATTTTAATTTTTTAAATTTTTTATAAGTATTATTTATTTTTTATAATTAAAATTTTATCTTTTATAAAAAATTATGATTTTTATATAATGAAAAATAATTTTAAATATTAATTTTTATAATGTTATTACAATATTTTTATTTAATAGTAAAATTAAAAAAAAAGATGAAAATTAAAGTAAAATATTGATTGTCGTGAGAAGAGGTATTTTTGAAGAAAAAAAAACTTTTGTTTTAATGAAGAATGAGATATTTTTAAAATTTTGCTCTAAATTTTTATAAAAATATTAATATTTTTAGTTTTTATAATATTTTTTAGATAATTTTTTTATAATTATGTAAATGTCCCCTTTTTAGTCCAAATTGGACCGTGATAATTTTATTTTAAAGGGTATTTTTAAAGGGTATTTTTAATATATATTTGATATATTAAAAACAGATATTTAAAAAAATTAAAAACGATAGTATATACTATAATTTTCTCTTATTTTATATATTTAGTATAAAAATTTCTATTAAATTTTATATTATAATTTTTAACGAAATTAATGACCATCAATTTCTTTTCTCATTTCTTAGCTTTTCAAACTACCCTATGTTTCATTTTTTCCATGCAAAATCCTTTACGTTTCTTCCTAGATTTGATGTGTAACTTGGATATGTATTTACAAAAATAAATGATAAAAAAAAAATGGTACCTAGAGGGTTTTGCTTTTGCTACAAATCAATGTTTTTCTCAATGTTATTAAGAAAAACAGTTTTGAAGTGCCGTTTAAATGTTATGAAATTTTTAATATGTAAAAAATATATATTAAAAATAAAATTTAATATTCTATTATCAATATTTTTAAGAAAATATTTTTTTCTCAACAACAATTTAAGAAAATAATACCAAACTAAATATGACTCTTTCTATATGAAAATAAAATAGAATTCATATCGCTTTATATTTTAATACAAACATATAATTATATTCGATGTTTTTTAAATTGGATTGGATATAAAATTAGATTGATGATTGGTTTATGATTTAACCAGTTTAATTGGGTTAACTCGGCTTCAATAATATAATAATATTATAAATATTTAATTTATAGATATTAATAAAAAATTTAAAATCATATAAATTTTAAAAATAATAAAAATATATTTTATCAATTTAAAAAAAATACATATTAAATCTAATATATATAAAAAATTAATCTAAAATTTTTTCTGATTTTTATTTAAAAAGTACTTAAAATTAAAAAATCAATTCTATAGACTCGGTCGGACCAATCATTTTTTATCGAGTTTGAAAGATTTTTTTTAAATTTGGTTTTTTCATTGTTTTTAAATTATAACAGCCTTCGATTTTCTATTGAATTGGTTTGACCTGCCAATCTGATATGGTTTTAAAACACTGATTATATTATTAATTTAACTAAAATTTACTCATAAAATATAATTGAATTTAGCTTTTTCTAAATGAGCTATGTCAAAGGTGTAAATTTAACTTTTACACATAAATTTGCAAAGGTACTACGGAATTTCTCAAAATGTATTCTCTTGCATATAAAATATAAGAAAGATTTATGGTTCTTGGTAGATCTGTTCATGGATAGCAAGTCCCAATGGTTCTTGGAAAACATTAAATTTTTCAAAAGTTGGGTCCATTGATTCATCATTTTTTTTGTTAATTGAAATTTGCAATCTATCCATATTCAAGACTTATGTCACACTTCTACAGCAAGTCCCAATCTTTTTCATGGACACCCTCTTCAACCCACATACAGCATGGCTTTTTTTTTTTTCTTGGGGTCACCTTTGTATATTGTTTTATTATCTTCAAGTTATGGGTTCTTTGTTGGGGAGAAAATAGAAATGCAATATAGAAATTGTATTGGGGGGATAGGCCCCCACCCTAGTTTGATTGGGAGAAGAATTGCCCAAGCCTCAAGATGGATTTTTACTGTTTATTGTTGCCATTAGTTAGAGCTTTTTATGCTTTTGTCCTATAAATGTGTTGGATATGGACTATAAATATATTAACCAACTCATTTTTAAAGTCATTCTTCCATGAATCGCTGTCATTCTAAAGTGATTCCTGTTAAGCACTGTCCTAAATTATGCTTTCCCATTCCTTTCATTGTTAAATTTCAGTAAAATTTAACCTAATTAATTATTTTTTTTTTCGATTTTTCCGGCTAATGGAATGACTAAAAGAGTCTTAAAATAAGAGAAAAAAAATATTCATCAATATTATTCATCTATTTTAATTATTTAAATTTTAATTCAATGTGCTCACAAAAATTAAAAAAAACAAAACAAAAAAAAGTCAAGATCATGTCCATTTTTAATTATCTTAATTTTAATTAAATATTAAAAAAAGAAAATGGAAAACCATCAAATCAAGTTAGGATGATGAAATTCATGAATTAGTAAGAAATTGACCTATTTTTATTTATTTTAATTTTAATTAAATATGAAAATAAAAGAAAATAAAAAAGTTAGGATCATAAAGAATTAGAAAAAATTTATTTGAAATTAAGATTAGCAAAAATTAAAAATATTGAAACTCTATTTAAATTGATCGAATTGTTAATTCAAACCATGTTACAACATTAGTTTAATTTTTATTTTAAAAAAAATAATATATGTTACATATAATTAAATATATGTATTGATTTTGAAAAGAATAATAGTATAAAGTTATTTTATATGTTTAGTTATATGTAGGTATATGTTGCATATAACTAGATACGTGAGTATATATTAGTTATAGAATAATAGTATATGTATATATAAGTAATTAAAAAATGATATTTTTATAAATATAAGATTATGTGTTTTTTAATGGTTCACTGTTCATCCTATTTAAAAAAATCTATTTTAAAATATTTTTGAAATTTTTTTATAGTATTTTTGGAAAACTAAAATTTTAAGTTATTTTTGTAATTTTCCCTATAAACAAATATACTAAGTTTTATTTATATTTAGATTTTTTCAAAAATAAAATTATTTTCAAAAATATATACTTTTCTTTTTCACTTACAAAAAATCCATTTTTCAAATTTTAATTTTAAAAATATCCTCTTTCAAAGTTATATTTTGAATATATATTTTATATACTAATAGTATACTCTATTTTTTAAAAATATATATTAAATATATTTAGTATATTAAAAATATATTAAAAATTGACATTTTGAAAAATAAAAATTAAAAACGATACTATACAGTATCTTTCCTCTTATATTATTCACTTAATATAAAAATTTCTATTAAAAATATATATGATAATTTTAACAGTCATCTAGTAATGAATGACAATCAATTTCCTTTCTCAATTTTTATCTTTTCAAAACACCATCCTTTATGTTTCTTCCTAGACTTTGTGTAACTTAGGTATGTTTTAAAGATAAAAAATGGTATCCAGTGGGTTTTGCCTTTGCAACCAATCAATGGTCCTCATTTAAAAAAAATGTTATTGAGAAAAACAGTTTTTAAGTGCTGTTTAATTATTATGTAAATTGTAATATGTAAAAATACATAAAATTTAATATTCTCTTATCAATATTTTAATAAAATATTTTTTCTCAACAATAATTCAAGAACTATGGAGACTTCTTGCCATTGGCTACTCGTTTACAGCAATCTAGGGAAACCCTAGACTTACAGACGGAGGGGTTGAAGAAGATAACTCCTCTGTTTTAATTTTTTAATTAATCCTAGCTTGTTTTAGCTTGAGTTTTATTTTTATTTTTTAAATCTCTAGCTGAAATAACATTGTTTCAATCAGAAATTTAGAAAAAGTATGAATCATTACTAAAGCAATATCATTTTTTTAAAAAATTAAAAACGTGAAGAACAAAGAATGTTCTTCATGACTCTCATAAGACCAAGATGGCAGAGGAGAGGGGACGGACTAAGAGGGAGGACACCATCATGCCGTTGCCGCTTGCTGCACCTCTTTCGCTGGATGCCGGCCAAAGTGAGAGAACATTGCGTCTATTAGCAGCGTAGGTTTTCTCTTCTTCTCTACTGAAATTTGATATAATTTGAAATTTTTGGAAATTTGATTATGAAATTTTGTGTTTTATGATATTTTGTATGAAATTTAATTATAATTTATGAAATTTGATAGTTTGGAATTGTGGATTGGGAAGTTTTGTTGATATAATGTTATGATTTGAAAACCTTATAATCTTACTGTTTATTTCTTATGTGGAAAAATTATGTTTTAATGAAATAATTTAAACTATATTCATTTCAAAAACTACATCATGCATCGTTTTGATTCATATGCATAAAAATTTTTTTTCTGCATAATAAAAATAATCAAAAATTGGTAAAAGAACCAACAGATAAATATATATGAATTAAAGAGAATAAAAAATTAATTAATTGATTAAACCTAATTATAATTTATAACGATAAATTAATATTTAGTTAATTACTAATCTGAAAATTTTAGGGTGTGTTTATTTATAGAAAATTAAATTTATTTTTTAAAAAAAATTTCTGTAAAAAATAGAAAATGAAAGATGATGTTTACTTAGTTTAATTTTCTAAATTGAAAATAGAATATAAATTTTTAGTTTTGTGAAATTTATGAAGAGACTAGAATATTCATTTGACATGCTTTTCAAATTTTTCCTCTATAATTAGAAATCAGTTTTCTAATGAAAACGCGGGCTTAGATTAATCGGCGTCAAGTCTTCATCATTTTTATTATCAATTCTTCATAATCATGGCATCGAATCCCTGTACATAGTATCTTTTTGCTTTTCTATTGTACTTAGTAATAGGCCAGTGGTTTTGTTATAACTTATATTTAATTTTGCCTTCTTGATTATTTTTTATTTTTTTTTCATTTTTTTATTAATTATCAATTTATTTTATTTTCATATTTATAATAGATTTAATTTTATATATATTAATTTTAAAATTTTGAAAAATAATTTCTTATTTTTTCACAAATAAATTTATAATATAATATTTTTAATTTTCTTTAAATAAGCATATTTATAGTTTTAAAATAGAAAATATTTTTTATTTTTATCAAATAAAATGTATTTTTCAGTTTTCAAAATAAAAAAATAGTTTTCTATTTTTATTAAATGAACGCATTTTTTAAATTTTCTATAAAAAATAAATATTCTAAATTTTTTACAAAATTTAAAATAGAAAATAGAAAACTATTTTTTACAAGTACACACACACTTAATATTCTTGTTTGAAAAGCATATCTTAGCTTTCTTATCTTAACATAATATGTGATTATGTTATAATCAATCCCAAATTTGTGAAGTAAGAATTTAGAGTTTTTTTTTAGAAATTTAAAATGGGATTTGCTTTATATTCTTTTTATTTGCATTAAGTTTTAATTGAAATTTAAATTAATGTTTAGGAAATTTTGAAATCAACATGGAGAATTTCTTTTTTATTTTAAAATTTTGATCATTCTCAGTTAAATTCTGATTATGCCACTAAATTTATATCACTTTAAATTTTATTCAGACACATGATTATATCATTAATTTAACTAAAATTTATTTCAAAAATATAATTGAAATTAACTTTTATAAATGAGCCATCTCAAAGATGTAAATTTAACTTTTATACATAAATTTGCAAAGGTGCTACGGAATTTCTCAAAATGTAATCTCTTGCATGTAAAATAGAAGAAAGATTTGTGGTTCTTAGTAGATCTGATCATGGCTATATTTGAGGTTGGAAAACATTAAATTTTTCAAAAGTTGGGTTCATTAATTCATAATTTTTTTTTATTAATTGAAATTTGCAATCTATCCATATTCAAGACTTATGTCACACTTCTATAGCAAGTCCTAATCTTTGATATGGACACCCTCTTCAACCCACATACAGCATGGCTTTTTTTTTTTTTTTTCTTGGGATCACCTTTGTATATTGTTTTATTATCTTCAAGTTATGGGTTCTTTGTTGGGTAGAAATAGAAATGCAATATAGAAATTGTATTGGGGGGATAGGCCTCTGCCCTAGTTTGATTGGGAGAAGAATTGCTCAAGCCTCGAGATGGATGTTTACTGTTTATTGTTGTTATTAATTAGAGCTTTTTTATGCTTTTGTCCTACAATTTTTTTTGTATATGAACCAACTCATTTTTAAGGTCATTCTTTCATAATTCGTTGTCATTCTAAAGTAGGAATAAACAAAAAATTTAAAATTCAATCGACTGATCACTGTCCGATTAACTATATTGATTTAAACTGATTGAACTGATCAATTTCAGTTTATATATTTACTAATAAAATTGACCAAATCTGATAAAAATTAATTGAATCCAACCGAATCGACAAATAATAGTTAATTTTTAAAAATAATTATTTTCAATCAAATAATAATAATAGATTAGCCGACTTCTAAAATCCGACTGATGGTCATCCTGTTATAAAGTGATTGTTAAATACTCTTTCTTAAATTATGCTTTCCCATTCCTTTTATTTTTATAAATTATTATTTAATTCTAAAATTTAACCTATTTTTTTTTATTTTGCCGGGTAATTTGAGTCTTGAAATTAGAGAAAGAAATTCTTCTATTTTTAATTATTTTAATTTTAATTCAGGATGCACAAAAATTAAAAAATTAAAAAAAGTCAAGATCATGAATTTTTACATAGATATATCCATTTTCAATTGTCTTAAATTTAATTAAATATTAAAAAATAGAAAATAGAAAACCATTAAACCAAGTTAGGATCATGAACTTCATGAATTTGTAAGAAATTGACCTATTTTTATTTATTTTTGTTATAATTAAATATGAAAAAAAAATAAAATAAGCTATGATCATAAAGAATTATAAAAGAAAGTTTTTGAAATTAGGATTAGCAAAAAATAAAAATATTAAAACTATATTTAAATCAATCAAATTATCTAATCTTTGCTAAGTTCCTTCTCCCCATGTGCACCGTGAAGCAAATTTTGACTGGTTATTGGTCTTACTTTGCATATGATTATGATTCATTCAGAACTCTTTTCAGAGAGTTGGGAGCTACTTAGCTTATGATTTTCATTAGTTTGTAATTTATCTCTTTTGCACCAAAGAAAAATCATAAATTCAAATTAAAGTATTTTTCTATAATTTAAGTTAAAATTTATCACGCTTTTAGTTTTGATCAATTTGATTTAGAATCGAAACCATGCAACCTTTAATTTTAATTTTTACAATTTCTTATATCTGGGGAAAAGAGAACCTAAACACCTTTCTGCGTACACTTTGTGTATTATAATTAAAAGATTATGGTTCTAATTATCCCTTCTTCTTTTTTTGCTCCTTTTAAGGTGAAACAAAAAAGAGTGTTTCCCTTCTTAGGAAGTGGTCAAATACATAATGCGTATTTTCAAGAAAGTACGAACACTCAACTTTCACAATTTTAAAGAGATAAATTATCTAATCAATTAATTTAAATTTAATAATGTATATATTATAATCTTAAAAATTAGCTTAATTAATAAATATAATTTATTAAAAAAATGAATAGTTCATATTTTAAAAAATAATTATATATTTAATTTAATATATAATAAAATAAAAAATATTATAATAATAGTTTAAATATTATTAAAAAAATTTATAAAATTAAATTATAAATTAATTAATTAATATTTTTAATTTATTTTTTAATATTTTATTATATATTTTAAATATAATAATATAATTTTTTAATAAAATATAATTTTTATAATATATCTCTATAAAAAATATTTTTAATAATAAATTTTTAAACTAATTTATCAAAATTCTTTGGAAATTGAGCAAGAAGGCTGTGGGATGTCGGCAGGGCTAAAGTGGCACTGAAGTACTGTAAACATTCAGTACTTGACTGCCACTTTAGCCACTGTGAGTGAAAATAGTTTAAAAGATTTTGAAAATAACACTCAAGTCCTGATTATCGTAGGCTTATTTTCACTCATAATTTTTTTTAAAAAAATTATTAAAAATATTTTAATTAATTTATTATAAATTCATAATAAATATATTATAAATTATATAAAATTTATAAATTTATAATAAATTTACGATGCATTTATTACAAAATTATTATAAACTAATAAAAATCTGATATGTTAATAAATATTTTATAAATTATAATATTTTGATAGATAATTTATAAATATAATAAATTTAAAATTATTTTTTTTATATTTTTCATCAAAAGCTCATAATTTATTATAATATTAATATCTTTAAATTTTAATTTATCACTTTCAAATTTTTAAACTTATATTTTATTATGATTTTGTCATTTGATTAATTCTTCATTTATTTTTTTGAATAAAAAATTAATGTAGCATCATGCGACATGTATGCCACATAAACACCTTCTTCTCATATTAACTTAAAAAAAAAATTTATACGATTAGGGTTTAAACCATACACTTTTCACGTTAATAGTATATTAATGTTGTTGATTTTTTTTTGTCTTTTATTTATTATAATTATTAATATAATTTATAATGTATAATATTTATAATATTTTATTAATAAAATGATTTTTATTATATAGTATTAATATAATTTAATAATTTATATATTATTTTATTAAATATATATTATAAAATATATTATAATATTATTAATATAAATTATTATAATAGATATTTATGTATAAATTATTGATAAATATAATAATTAATATTGTAAATATAATTTAATAATTTATACATATTATTAATATAATATATATTATTTAATAATTATAATTTATATATATTATTAATAAATATAAAATAATAATTGATATTGTTAATATAATTTAATAATTTATGCATATAATTATAATATTTTATAAATAATATATTATAATTATTTATATTAATATATCAATAATTATACATAATAATACATTATTAATAATATATTATAATTATTAATAATATATTTATTAATGATTTTAATATATAAATTATTAAATAATTGTATTTAAATAAAATACAGATAAAAATTAATAACCTTAATGTTAGTACAGTACAATGGTAAGAAATATGTTATTAACTTAGTAGGAGTAGAGTTTTAATCCAATTACCTTTAAATTTTTTTCTCATTGAAATTAACGTAAGAAAATGGTGTTAATTTAGCTGTCACATCAGTACCTAATCAAATAGTGAAAATTAACGTGACAGGATGTCAGTTTTTCGTTAAGACGAGTAGATGAGGAATTGACAAAAATAGACATTGCTACAAAAACATAAGTTTAAAAATTTTAAAGTGAAACGTGAAATTTAATGCTATGAACGTTATAATAGTATAAATTTAGAGATTTTAAGTGAAAATAAGCCTGAATATTTTCATAATAAAAGGATAAGCAAATATATATACAGTGGCAGAAATATGATTCCATCGAGGGAGAATCAAAATTTTAAAATAAAAAAAATTACATTCAATATATAAATTTATTACAAATAAAATTAAGATAAAATTTAACAAAATATGAAAAATATTATTGAATATATTAAATATACTATAATATTTTTCTAATTTTTTTTTAAAAAAAATCACTTTTAAGCGGTGAAATTGTATAATTTACAAGATATATTTTTAAATTATTCATTATAGACACATATAATATTGTTAAATGCATTATTATTAATATCAATTTTAGAATATAAATTAAAAATAATTAAAGATAATTAATACGTGCATTAGATTTATCAATTTAAAATATATACATGTATATATATATATTAAATTGAAGGAAATATAAATTTATATATATCAGTGTTATTATAATTACAAATAAATATTTCATATTGAACTTGAAGTTGAAGTTGTAACTTATAAATGATATAAAACTTTAAACATATTTTTTCTGTTATTAGTAGATAATTTTTAATTTATCTGTTAATTTATCATATAATTTAATATTTTAATTTTCTTAATCTTAAATATTTCTCAAATTATTAGATAATTTTCTTTTTACAAAAAATGATTTAAAATTATATCTCAATTAAAAATATAATTAAAAAATAATAGTTAAAATAATAATTATTATTTGAAAAAAATTAAGGCTTAAATGAGAGATTACATTTAAAAGAGAAATAATAATAATAATTACCAAATATTATTATTAGAAAAAAATCTAAATATAAAAAATATATAGAAAAAGTGTCCAAAAAAAGGGACTAATTAATTAAAATGAATAAAATTATATATACATATATATTTAAATACTTATATATATATATATATGCATGAACCAAACCACCTATGATCCCCTGATTTTGCCCTTGAATATATAATATTATAAAAATAATAAAAAATATCATTTAAAGTATCTTGTGTCTCAAAATCTTAGCTTTTTCTTGTTTATAATTTCATAATGTATGATATGATTTAATTCTTATTTATTTTAATTTTCATTCTTTATAATATATTTTTTGATAATAATTTTATAGTTTAAATTATAAAATTTTAAATTATTAATTTAATAATTTTTTATAATTTTATTTTTTAAAAATATTTACAGTAATTTTTTAATTTTAAATTATACTAAAAAATAAATTTACATCTTCATAATATATTAAAATATTAAAAATATCATTAAATTATATAAAAATATTTTTATTTAATTACATTGTTTCATATATTCTAAAAAAATTATATTATATCATACTATATTTTTAAATATAATAAATATCATTTTTAATATTATATAATATAATACTACACAATATTATATGTTACTAAAATATATTATTAATTATTCAAACAATTTTTTAAACAATTTTTTTACCATTAAATCAAGACTTTATTAACAATATATTTATCAGAAATTTAGAAGATACTGGAAATTGAAGGTAAAGCCGTTAATAATAAGAGTATTATATATTTTTAAAAAATTGATTATCAGATTAATAAAAATTAAAATTATAATAAAATTGGAAAAAAAAAAGAAGAATAAAATGTAGGTTTTTTAATTTTGTTCCCACGGGAGGTGAATAGCAATATTATAGTGACCATAAGAGTCATTTTCAGGAGTCACTTCAATCATTCTTCAACTTTATGCCAAAAACTGAAAAAGGTCGCGTTCAGCTTTTGTCCATGACAATGACGATTGCGAAGAGGACTACACACAAAGAGAATTTTATTGTATTTTTTTTATAAATAAATTTTGTTTTATTTTCTATATTGCTAAACATCTCAATTTTTAATCATTCTTAGATTACTTCTTAGGCTTTTTAAACCTCATGTTATTTGTTGCCAGAGGAATGCTAAATTTAGCATTCCTCTTGTTATTTTGTGTAGTTAATATCAGTGGCAAAGTCAAAAATTTTATTGAGTAAAATTAAAATTTATGCTATAAAAAAATAATATATTTAAATAAAATAATAAAAATTTATCTTAATATTTAATCATAATATATAAAAAAATACTCTTAAATTTACAATTGTCCTCTATGAATTTTCATATTTTAAAAATATTGAATAATAACTTCATTATCAATACTTTTAAATATATCTTTTTCAATATATGCAAGCAAACAATCATTTAATAACTGATTCCCAATTATAGATACGACTTTTCACTATATTCATAGCATAAAATACTTTTTTAATCATTGCCGTCATGACTGATAATATTAAAGCTAATTTCACAAGCAAATAAACTAAAGACCACAAAGTTTTTTTTCGTCTTAACTAACTTTTGAACAAGATTATTAATTCATTCCACTGTTAAAAACTCATCATTGGAATGCATATCAATAATATAAATGTCAAGTTGATTGTCAAGTAAAAGAAACTACACTGGTAAAAAATCATGAGGATAAAATTAAGCAAGAAGAATCAATTTTTCTTTATTAAAAAAGAAGAATGAATCATCTTGACTTAAGCAAGACACAAATAGAAGCATTTCTGTATTCATTTCTGTAAAATGATTATTAAGCTCTTGAAGTTGCAAATCAATGGCAGCATAAAATAACTCCACTCGATAATGGTGCAAATTGGTGATTTGTTGAATTTAGCGTCATGATCGTCCTTTCATCTGAAACATGTTATCCATATTAAGCACAGAGATATTATGTTTTTCACAGAAGAGAAACTTCATTTAACAAAGCCTCCCAACCATCATCCCTCATCATTTGTAGCCTTTGTTTTGATATTATAACTAGCTGCATAGTATTAACAATATCTTGATCTTTTCTTTGCAAAGCTTGTGATAACTCATTTGTAATTCCCAAAATTCATTTCATCAAGTGTAAATTAAATGCAAAATCAAAATATTATATTGCTTCTAATAATGCACAAGCTTCAACTCTTTGCTTAGAGTTAGCTCAATCTTCAACAATGTTATCTAATACCTCAACCACAGATGAAAATATAAGTAACAAATTTAAGAGGGTACCATAATGAGAACTCCAACATGTGTCACCTGCTCATTTAAAACCAATTTCTTGATTTAATCCTCATCCACTTTTTAAACAAAGATGCAATATTAATATCATGTTTTGCTATTGCAATAAGGGTTAATTGGAGTTGATGAGCAAAATAATGAACATAATATGCAGATGCACTTTCTTTCATGATCAAACTCTTTAATATATTAAACTCTCCTTCATATTACTGGCTCCATTATAACCTTGCCCTCACAATTGTGACATACTTAACCCATACTTTGCAAACAATAACTCAATTGATGTTTTAAGAGATGAAGAACTTGTATCATAAACATGCACAATGCCAAGAAATCTCTCAACCACTTCACCCTTATTATTAACATAACGCAAAACAACTATCATTTGCTCTTTCACTGATACATCATGAGATTCATGTTGTGCTGTAATTAATACTACTATAAGAGACACTTGCAAGTATACGAGATTATTGTAGCAACGGTGATCGCCCCAAGGTCTTCTCACAAGAAAGGTGTCGTTCGTAATAATTTGATTAACGAAAATAAATTAAAAGAATGAGTGTATAATGTTTGCAATGTTGTTAAAATTGTAATAAAATTAAAATAGCAAGTAAACAATTATCGAGATGCTTAAAATTAGTTTAATTCTTGGAGTTGCACCTAGAGTTTATAGATCAATTTAATTAAAGCTTGATTCTCAAATTGTCTATTAATATAACCTTGTAATTTAATTTGTCCTTAAGTTTAATTAGCAATTACTAATTTATTAGTTTTCACATTCATGAATTAACAACAACTAATTATTTTAAATTTGCAAATTAATAGAACTCTAGAACTTATATTTCCAATTCATTCTTTGGGTAGTTGATTGTATATTTTTTATATCAAATTTCACCTCTCGGTCCATTATTTGATATTAAGAGATCAATAGGTGGCCGATCTATCAACCTACCATTCAATTCAATACAATCAACTAATAATAAGGTACATTAATGGAAATAGCAAAACAAGTCATTCAATCAAATCTACTATAAATTCTAAGAATGGTTAATTTAGCTCATCATCATTTCAAAATCAACATTCATCTTAATATAAATAAAATCAAAATTAGTCATTGAAATGTTAATATTCATAACAAAATAACAACAATCTAAAAATGAATTAAATGAGATAATATGAAAATCCCCTTATAAATGCCAAGAGTTAAATTTTTTGTTCTTCCTCTTAACTCAACAAGAATGCGATGAAGAACTCTCAAGCTCTTTTTAAACCTTCTAACAATTGTTCTACCCCCTCTAATCTTTCAATCCAAACTTTCTTCAAACCCTAACCCTCTAAAGCTTTGGTTACCCATACAAAATCCCAAGGAACTAAGTTATAGTCTTTTTTTGGAGAATGAAATGAAAGATGAAGTTGAAAGTGATGATAATGGTTGTGGTAAGAATAGTCTCCTCAAAACAAGAATAACCTCCTTTAATTCCTCTCCCTCCAATTATTTAATTCTAAGACAAAAAAAAAACCCTTTTCCAACTCACCTCCCTCTCATTTGTCTCATCTTTTTCATTCTTAAATTTTTTATTCCATAAAAACACCTCACTTTTCAATTATTTTAAAACAACATTCATCTTATCTCCCACCGTGTTCCCCACTAATCGTGCTAATAATTCAGAGGAATCATATGAGATACAGTCAAGACATGAATGGCTTGGCCGTGTCTATAAATTTTGCCTTGGACACGGCCAAGCCACTTGCTTGTGTCCTTCACTGCCTTGCATTGTATGTCTCATATAGTAGTGACACGACCGTGTCACCTGGCCGTGTCTAATTCTATCTTTCTGAATAGTTTGCTCTCTTCAGGTGTGACATGGACAAGTCAGTGGATGTGTCATGTGACACGGCCAGTGACTTGGCCATGTCTCTTGCATGTGTTTGCCTCTGCTGAAATTTTCTGAGGGACACGGCCAAGTTGAGTTGTCCTTGTCGTGTCATGTGAGGGTGTCTTCTTTCTTGCTTTGGATGAGGGGACACGGCCAAGGCAGTGGTGTCTTGGCCGTGTCTCATGTCTTTTCATCAATTTTGGATCCAACAACGTGAATTTAAGCTCCTTTTTTTCACTTTCACCTAAATTAAATACTTCAAGCATTCTTGAACACAAATTAATGAAAAGACAAATTAAAAACTAATAAAATTATCCTAAAAATATGTACATAAATTATCAAAATAATTACCCCACACTCAATTCGTTTCTTGTCCCAAAGCAAAGCTAAATTGAGCAAAACCAAACACGAAGAAATTTATCAAACTCAAGAGTTATAAGATATCATCAAGAATTTTCTTTAATCGACACAACAACTTCAATTATTAAATTCTTTAAATGCTCTTGCTCCCAATAAAAAGACAAGAAATGGAACAAAATGGTTCACAGTTAATTTTATTAAGTAAAAAAAAGAAATGAAAAAATAAAATTGGCTAAAAATTGGCTTACTAAAGACATATTTAAGGTTGGTCTTTTAGGCTAAATGAGTATTTTTAAATACCTTAATCATGTCGATTCCTAATTAAAATTTTTACGTGGTCTCAAAATGCATATCTAAGCAAGTTCCAGCAATATATCAATTAAGAATTCTCACACACAAAAATAATAAGTTGGCATTCAACTTAAATGGCTCAAATTCTCACAATTTAAAGGTAATGCCAAGAATAACCATCAAAGTTGATAATAAGTATCGATTCTATTTAATTCTCAAATTCATATTTTAAAAATTTTAAAGGTCACCTATCGAAAATCTTATAACAATTGAGTTTTTCAAAAATTATTTATTCAAAGAAAAATATTACATTACTAAGATTACTAAAACTTAAGCCAGGAACAGGTTAAAAGTAAACACCTTGTACCCCACACTTTAAGATTTACATTGTCCCCAATGTGAAGAAGCAATAATAAAATAAATGTAAGTTTAGATAGTACCTGTTTTTATCATCCCCTTGTTTGGTACAAATTGATACTTTCAACCTTACTTGAAACACATCTAAATTACTCGTAAAAACATAAATTTTAAAGTAACAATTTTATAGATTAAAAACACAAAGTAATATTAGTAACAACACAACATCAAGACATAATGTATTAAGTAAATATTTAAGCAAATAACAACTAAATTCGATAATAAATATTTGTTCAAGAATCAAGCTAAATCTATTGTGGTGGAGGTTGTGAAGACGATGCACCATAAGGATGGAGACTCAAAATCCTAGCCAAGTTGTTGTTGATTAACTCCAGTTGATTAAGCACTTGAGCATGATTGCGATCTACCT
Organism: Garcia nutans; assembly: GCA_947685225.1. Classification (NCBI taxonomy): domain Eukaryota; kingdom Viridiplantae; phylum Streptophyta; class Magnoliopsida; order Malpighiales; family Euphorbiaceae; genus Garcia; species Garcia nutans. Next base: position 6,501,969 of record CANTUV010000060.1, read on the forward strand.
TATCTTCAAGTGCTTCAATCCTGCTTATTATCTCATGATTTTTTGGAACTGGACCATCCTCATTTAAGCTTGATGAATCAGAATCGAAGACATCATCGACTCAGGCCCACTTTTGTCTTTCATCTCTAGCACTAGGCTCGCTAGCATCCATCTCAATCCCCTTCCCCCTTTTTGTTATCATGTGTATTTTTTCTAATGCCGCTATATCAAGCATATCCCTGCCCAAGATTCATTGCATCCTACTAGTTTCAAGATTGAAATTTTCTTCTAGAGCAAGTGTCAATATTGACACTATACCTCCAATGCAAATTGATCCTTTCCTCTTATGAGCAAAATTATCCAAGATATCCGTTAACCAAAGCACCGTGCTAATAGGGGTAGCATGATAAACACATGACAATAAGAATAATTCATTAGACTCAACAACTTCGGGACTTTTCTTTCGAGTGAAAAAACTACAAGCCATGAACACATGTAAATACCTTAATACGGGGTTTCCCAATGGTGATGCCTTAGTCGATTTGGCTACGTGCATCCTCCCTGAACCCAAATTAGCCCATGCTGATTGTTGGTTGAAGTTTTTAGGTATTGTCTTGTGCCCCTCAAGAGAAAACCCAAAAATGTCATTCAACTGTTCACTTAAAAGATTATGATTTCTCTCATTTAATTTGAAAACTAGCCTAGAGCAAAGTTTTGACTCATCTTTTTCTACCTTAAGTGAGGCAACAAACTCATGAGTCAATTCTTCAAATTGTTTGGGTCTCAAAGTGATGAATTTCTCCCAACTAAGGTTCTTCACATAAGTAACAAAACTATCCCTAATTTGCAAGGTATTCAAAGCATCATCACTAACATACCTTGAGGGAAAGAAACCTCTTGCTTGGATGGCCACTTTTCTTGGAGAAGATGAAGAGGTTGGTGGTAGAGCTCTTCTTCTATGGTGAGAAACCATCTTGGTCCTTGGTATGTTAATCTTGATTGAAATTGAGATTGAAGTTTTTTTTTCTTGATTTGGTGAAGAAAGCAATGAATTCTGGTAGAAAAAAACTTGGGATTTGAGGCTTTGGACGAGCTTGGCCGTGTGGCTATGGCGATAGAGAAAAAGGGAAAAGCTTTTAGGGTTTAAAAAATGAAAAGGTTTGAGAGAAGCCCGTGTTTGAGAGTTTTAAAGGGTAAGAGACATGGCCCGTGTTTGAATCAACTTAACACGGCCAAGACTCTTGGCCGTGTCTGATACTGGGAGACTTGCTGATTTCTTTAAAGAAAATGCTGGTTGACAGGGCTTAGTGACATGGCCAAGATGACTAGTCGTGTTTGCTACTGGGCAATTTTGGTCATTATGAGAAGGTTGACACTGCTTGAACACATGAACAAGAAGACTGGTCGTGTCAGGGTCTGTGCAAGAGTGAGTTTCTTAGAAAAAAATTGACACGACTTGGTGACACGGCCAAGATGACTGGCCATGTCAGGGTCTGGGTTTTTTTTATATTTAATTTAGTTTAGCTGTGTCACCCATGCCTAGTTCATTCGTTCTTTTTTTCATTTCTTGTCCTGAAATTCAATTGCACCAAAAATACCCATCATAGCACCCATTCCATTTAATTTATTCCAAAACCAAGAAAAATTTAAAATTTAGAATCTAAATACAAAAATAGGAAAGAAATGCAAACCAATGGGTTGCCTCCCATTGAATGCTTTTTTAACATTGTGTAGCTGGACTTCGTTGCATCCCTCGTCAATGAACACCATACTTTCTATGGTTTTTGCAACTTCAATTTCTTCAAAATAGGATTTCACCCTTTATCCATTCACTTTAAATGTCTCATTGGTTTTCAAGTTTAGTAATTCATCAACTCTATAGGAAAATATTTGAACTACTTGAAATGGTCCACTCCAATGAGACTTTAATTTTTCAAAAAATAACTGCAACCTTGAATTGAATAAGAAAACTTTCATTCCCAGTTCCAAGGTTCTTCTAATGATCATTCTGTCATGCATAGCTTTCGTTTTTCCTTGTAGATTCTTGACTCTCATAAGCCTAATTCCTAAGCTCAACAAGCTCGGAGATTTGCAACATCCTTTGCTCCATCCAAGTTCATATTTGTGCCTTGATTACCCAATAAGCTTTATGCTCTAATTTCATCGATAGGTGGAAAGCCTTGCCAAAGACCAATATATACGGACTCATTCCCAATGGTGTTTTGAAAGTCGTCCAATAAGCTCACAGTCCTTCTGAAAGTCGAATCGACCAGTCCTTTCTCGTCGTGCCCACCATCTTCTCCAAGATCCCCTTAATTTGCTTGTTGGATATCTCAGCTTGTCTGGACGTTTGGGATGATATGGGGTTGCCACCTTATGTTGTACATCAACCTTTTGAATCATTTGTTGTAAAAATGGCTTCCTCCATCACGCATGATTGCCTTTGGGGTCCCAAACTTGCTTAAAATATTTTTCTTCAAGAATTTCAACACAACATTAGCATCATTAGTCCTAGTGGGGATAGCATCAACCCATTTGGACACATAATCCACTGCAATAATGATATATTCAAAGCTAAATGTTTTGAAAATGGCCCCATGAAGTCTATTCCCTATACATCAAAAATTTCTACGATAATAAAAATATTGAGAGGTATTTTATTCATTTTGCTAATTTTCTCTACTCTTTGACATTTATCACATCTTATACAAAAATTGTAAGCATCTTTAAAAAGAGTTGGCTAATACAAACCGCTTTGAAGAACCTTCTTGGTGGTTTTTTCCCTCCAAAATGCCATTTACAATCCATGTTGTGGCAAAATTGTAGCACTTGTAATTACTCTTCTTCATGCACACATCTTCTGATAATTTCATCCCTGCAAATTCTAAACAAATATGGCTTATCCCAAAAATAGTACTTACAGGAATGTAGGAATCTCTTCTTTGCCTAAAAATTCAAATCTTTTCTCACAACACCATTAGAAAGATAATTAGCTATATCGCATACCATGGTTCTTGAGTTAAAGTGAACAAGTGTTCATCTGAAAATTTTTTAAAAGAATTTTCACAAGTAATTTCTGCATCATCATCATAAGAGTTCAATCTAGAAAGATGGTCAACTACTACATTTTCACTTCATTTCCTATCTTTGATTTCAACATCAAATTCTTGCAACATCAAAACCCATATAATGAGCCTACGTTTAGCTTGTGGTTTAGTCAATAGGTATTTCAAGGCCGTATGGTCTGAAAATACTATAACCTTGGACCCTATCAAGTAAGATCTAAATTTGTCTAGTGCAAATACCACATCTAACATTTTTCTTTTAGTGGTGGTGTAATTCACTTGTGCATCATTTAAAGATAAACTTGTATAATAAATTACACGCATCAATTTATTCACCCTTTGGCCCAAAACAACCCCAATAGCATAATTTGATGCATCACACATGATTTCAAAAGACAAGTCCCAATTAGGAGAAATAATTATAGGGGCAGAAGTTAATTTTTCTTTTAAGATTTTCAATGCTTCTAAGCACTTTTCATCAAAAATAAACAGGACATCTTGTCAAAGTAAATTGCACAAAGGATGTAAAATTTTAGAAAAGTCTTTTATGAACCTCCTATAGAATTCAGCATGTCCCAAAAAACTTCTTATCCCCTTAACAAATATGGACAGTGGTAGATTCATGATTAAATCAACCTTAGCTTTGTCTACCTCAATCCCCTTATGGGAAACAACATGTCCTAAAATAATATCATGATCAATCATAAAGTGACTCTTTTCCCAACTCAAAGTTAGATTACATTCAATACATATTTCTAGTACAAGAGTCAACTTATGCAAACAATCGTCAAATGAATTGCCAAAAATAGAGAAGTCATCTATAAATACCTTAATGTACTTGTCCAACATATTGAAAAAAAATGGAAAGCATACATTTTTGAAATATTTTCAGCAAATTGCAAAGTTCGAATGACATTCTCTGAAAGGCAAATATCCCGAAAGGGCAAGTAAAAGTTATCTTTGGTTGATTCTCTGGTGCTATTGGGCTTGGTAGTAACCTGAAAGACCATCGAGAAAATAGTAAAAAACATGTCCAGATAATTTTTCAAGCATTTGGTCAATAAATGATAAAGGGAAGTGGTCTTTCTTATTGACATTATTTAATTTCCTATAATCTATGCACTTTTGCCACCCTGTTTGAGTTCGTGTAGGTACCAACTCTCCTTTCTCATTTTGAACCACAGTTAAACCTGCTTTCTTTGGCACCACATGTACATGACTAACTCACTCGCTATCTGTTATTGGGTAGATCATTCCCTCATCAAAGAGCTTAAGAACCTCCTTCTTGACTACTTCACTCATATTTGGGTTGAGCCTCCTTTGAGCTTCTCTAATCTGTTAAGCTCCCTCTTCCAAAACTATATTATGCATACACATAGAGGGACTAATTCCCTTGATATCACTCAACCCCCAACCAATGGCTCTCTTGAATTTTTTTTCAATATTCTCACGAGTTTATATTCATCATCACTTTCGAGAGTTGCAGAAATTATTATTGGTTGTGTGTTGTTCTCCAAAAAAAAAAACATACTTTAAATGCTTTGGGAGTTCCTTAAGTTCAACCACTTTTGGTTGAATCTCTTCTTCCTCAATTTTAAGTCCCTTCTCATTATTCTCATCATCTAACATGGACTTGAATTCTTTAATCTCGGCATCAAAAATTTTAATCTCTTCACCTAAGGTTAAGGCTATCTCTAACTTGTCTTCACTACTTTTCTGTAAGAAAACTTCTTCAATAACAAGATTAGTAAAATCAATAAAAGAGAAGACTTCATAAATTGCAGTAGTTGGAATAAGAGAAGTATTAAAAATTGAAAATTTCACAGTTTTTCCTAAGACAGTCATAGCTAATTTTTCATTTTTAATAATCAATCAAAGTACTAGTTGTAGCCATAAATAGCCTCCCTAACAAAATTGTATGTTCTTAATCCCTACGAATTTCTTTCCCCATATCTAAGGAAATAAAATCAATAAGTACAATCAAACTATCTACTTGAACTAGAATATCTTTTATGATTCTCTTAGGGTATCTAAGAGTTTGATATGTAAGTTGCAGCACCATTTTGGTTGGTTTAAGTTTCCCTAGCTCTAATTTTACATAAATAGAATATGGCATCAAGTTTATGCTAGCTCCTAGATCACACATGACAATGATTTTTTTCCTATTCCCCATGGAGATATTAACCATAAAACTCCTAGGATCCTTTAGCTTTGGAGGTAACTTGTGTCGTAAAATAGCCCTTGTTACTTCCGAAACTATCACCTTTTCATTCAACTCATACCTTTTCTTCTTAGTATTTAATTCCTTGAAAAATTTGGCATAAGCTGGCATATTTTTAAGCACCTCAAATAAGGGTAGGTTAATACTTACCTTTGAAAGCATGTTATAAATTTTAAAAAATTGCTTATCATGCTTCTCATTTTTTAACCTGCTTGGAAAAGAAATTGGCGGTCTGTAAGGATTTGGAGATTTATGCAGCTTTGGTGCAACGGATGCCTCCTCACTATCCTCCTTTGGCTCACTTGGTAAACTTTTCCCTTCTTGCATTTTCTCCCCATTTTCTTAAGTTGTACCTGCATCCAAAGAGTAGTCAATTTTATTATCACTAATTTTTTTTTATCAATTACCGTACCACTTCTTAAGATAATGATTGCTTTGGCTTGCTCTGGTTGGCTTGAAAATTTTTCTTTTTGTTGTGCTTGAAGTTGGTTTGCTAATTGCCCCACTTGGGTTTTTACCTTCTTTAGTGATGCCTCCAAAGAATCATACCTCTTGTTGTTCATTTCTTAGTCTTGGGTGCTAATTTGAATGAAAGTATTCAAATTGTCTTCAAGTGTAGATTTTTTTACTTACTCTTAATTTGAAGTTTGTCCTTAGAAGTTGGGTCCTCTTTGGTAAGGTTGAAAAGGTTGTTGAGGTGGAATATGTTGCTGATTTTTTCCAGAGAAATTGAGGTGGTTTCTCTAATCGGGGTTGTAAGAATTTAAATATGAGTCATTCCTACCCCTTCGTTGAAAACATTCAAAGGCATAAACTTGCTCTTTCCCCTTCTGGAATTGATAAAAACTTGAAGAGCACAAGTTTGCATTATGGTCTACAATACCACATGATGCACATATTTCTTGACTTGACATAGGTGTGCTTTCTCTTACATTTAGTATCTTCACTTGTCTTGTTAATTTTGCTAACTGCCTTGCAAACTCAGAATTTGAGTTCAACACGTATGCTCCTCTTCTCCTTTCCCCAATACTCTTTTACTGTGAATTTGCTCCTAATATTTCAAATAATGCAACAGTTTTCACATCTGTCTTTTTACCCATTGAGCCCCTTGCGGCATTATCCATCGTATTTTGATATTGTTGAGTTAGCCTATCATAAAAGAATTGATTGAGCAGTTGTTATAGATAATAATGATGAAGTCATTGGAACAGCAAGGATTTGAAGTGATCCCATGTCTTATGAAATGGTTCTCCATCCAATTGGGTGAATGTTGCAATACTTCCCCTAAACTCCTTTGTTTTCTGGTGTGAATAAATTTTTCTATGAATTTGTTATACACGTCGGTCCATGTGGTTAAGGATTCTCTGGTAAAGTCACCAACCACGCTTTTACCCTATTCTTCAAACTGTATGGGAAACATCTCATTTTAAGTTCATCTTTCGTTAATGCTTGCAAAGAGAATGTATGCAAGATTGTGTAGAAATCACGAATGAAGTGAAGAGAATCTTAATTTGGCAATCCATGGAAGGATGACTACATACGATAATGAGTATTTTTGAGTTCATAATTTCTTGCTGCATTGCTCAACCAGATACATGATGTTCTTACTCCAACGATCGATGGGGCAAACTCCTTCATAGATTGTTCTTCTACTTCACCCATTTCTACCTCTGTGTTCTCCCCAATTTGCTCTCTGGCGTCTTCTCCTTCTTGCCTCAAAGGATCCACTTCCTCGATTCTAGGAAGTCTATGAGTATCATCTATAAATGGAGTAAGTTTATTTTTATGGGATCTTAGTCCTTGCATAAATCACCTAGGCAAATAAAGAAGAAATACTTTAAACACTTTAAAAAATTAAAATAAAAGAATCAAACTACTACTAACAATTGCCTTCTCCGGCAACGGCGCCAAAAATTTATTGTGCTCTCATTAATACTACTACGAATAACACTCGCAAGTATATGAGGTTATTGTAGCAACGGCGATCGCCCCAAGGTCATCTCACAAAGAAGATATCATTCGTAATAATTTGATTAATGAAAATAAATTAAAAGAATAAGTGTATGATGTTTGCAATGTAGTTAAAATTGTAATAAAATTAAAATAGCAAGTAAACAATTATCAGGATGCTTAAAATTAGTTTAATTCTTGGAATTGCACCTAGGGTTTGTAGATCAATTTAATCAAAGCTTGATTCTCAAATTGTCCATTAATATAACCTTGTAGTTTAATTTGTCCTTGAGTTTAATTAGAAATTACTAATTCATTAGTTTTCACATTCATAATTAACAACAACTAATTATTTTGAATTTGCAAATTAATGGAACCCTAAAACTTATATTTCTAATTCATTCTTTGGGTAATTCATTGTATATTTTTAATATCAAATTTTATCCCTCGGCCCATCATTCGATATTAAGAGATTAATATGTGGCCAATCTACCAACCTACCATTTAATTCAATACAATCAACTAATAACAAGGTACATTAATGGAAATATCAAATCAAGTCATTCAATCAAATCTACTACAAACCTAGGAATGGGTAATTTAGCTCATCATCATTTCAAAATTAATATTTATCTCAATATAAATCAAATTAAAATTATTCATTGAAATGTTAACATTCATAACAAAACAACAACAATCTAAAAATGAATTAAATGAGAGAATATGAAAAACCCCTTATAAATGCCAAGAGTTGATTTTTTTGTTCTTCCTCCTAGCTCAACATGAATGCGATGAAAAACTCCTAAGCCCTCTTCAAATCTTCATTCAATTGTTCTATCCTTGAAATAACGAGTGAAATCTATCTCAACCCTCCAATCTTTCAATCCAAACTTTCTTCATAACCCTCTATAGCTTTGGTTATCCACACAAAATCCCAAGGAACTAAGTTATAGTCCTCTTTTTGATAATGGAATGGAAGATGAAGATGAAAGTGATGATAATGGTTGTGGTAAGAATAGTCTCCTCAAAATAAGAACAACCTCATTTAATTCCTCTCCCTCCAATTACTTAATTCTAAGATAAAAAAGAAAATCCCTTTTCCAACTCACCTCCATCTCCTTTGTCTTCTCTTTTTTATTCTTAAATTTTCCCATAAAAATACCTCACTGTTCAATTATTTTAAAATAACATTCCTCTTGTCTCTCACCGTGTCCCCCACTAATAGTGCCAATAATTCAGAGAAATCATATGAGACATGGCCAAGACATGAACGACTTAGCAGTGTCTATAAATTTTTCCTTGGACACGGCCAAGCCACTTGCCTGTGTCCTTCTCTGCCTTGCATTATATGTCTCATGTGGAAGTGACAAGGCAGTGTCACCTGACCGTGTCTTTTTTTGCTTTTCTGGATAGTTTGCTCTCTTTAGAAGTGACACGACCAAGTCAGTGGGTGTGTCATGTGACACGACCAGTGACTTGGCCGTGTCTCTTGCATGTGTCTGCCTCTACTGAAATTTTCTGAGGCACACTACCAAGTTGAGTTGTCCTGCTCGTGTCATGTGAGGGTGTCTTCTTTCTTGCTTTGTATAAGGGGACACGACCAAGGCAGTGGTGTCTTGGCCGTGTCTCATGTCTTTTCATCAATTTTGGATCCAACAACATGAATTTAAGCTCCGTTTTTTCACTTTCACCTAAATCAAACACTTCAAGCATTCTTGAATACATATTAATGAAAAGATTAACTAAAAACTAATAAAATTACTCTAAAAATATATACATAAATTATAAAAACAATTTATCAACTAAAATTGCAAATAGAACATTATTCAAATAATTAATAATAACATTATTGCGCCCTACTAAACACTACTACAATGCGATACTCTCAAGCATATGAGGTTATTGTAACAATAGTGATTGCACCAAGGTCATCTCACAAGGAAGGTATTGTTCGTGATAATTTGATTAAAATAAATACTTTAAAGATTGAGTATATTGTATTGAAATGGTAAAAAGTAATTAAAACTTAAACGTAAAAAGTAGTAGTATTTGTGCAATATAAATTCAAAATCTTAAAATGGTACCTAGGGTTTATAGATCAATTTAATTGAAGCTTAATTCTCAATTATCCATTAATACAACCTTATAATTTAATTTTTTTTCTTTGATTGATTAACAATTATCAATTCATTAGTTTTCACGTTTATGAATTAATAACAACCAATTGCTTCGAAATTATAAATTAATTTAACCCTAGAACTTATATCTCTAATTCATTCTTAGAGTGTTTGATTGCATAGTTTCAATATCAAATTTTATCTCTTGGTCCATTATTCAATATTACGAGATCAATAGGTTGCCAATCTATCAACCTAACATATAATCCAATGCAAACAACCAATAACAAGATATATTATGAAATTATTAAATCAAGTCATTCAATCAAATCTACTACAACCCTAGGTATGGATAATTTAGCTCATCATCATTTCAAAATAAGCATTCATCTTAATATAAATGAAATCCAAATTATCCATTGAAATATTAATGTTCATAACAAAACAATAATAATCTAGAAATGAATTAAATGAGAGAACAAGAAAAACTCCTTTTGAGATGTCAAGAATTGAACTTCTTATTCTTCTTCATAGCTCAACTTGAATATGATGAAGAACTCCCAAGCTCTCTTCAAACCATCAACCTATTGTTCCACCCTTGAAAGAATAAGTTAAAACTCTCTCAAGCCTCCAACTCTTTAATAAAAAAAAACTTTCTCTAAACCCCTAACCCTCAAAACCAAGAACAAATTGAACCTCTTTAGCTAAAAAAAATGGTGAATGACCTAATTCTAATCATTCCCCTATGTATATTCATCTCTCTTTAATTATTTTAATTCTAAGATAAAAAGAATTCCTTTTCCAACCCACCTAACTCCCATTTGTCCTCCCTTTTTCATTCTTAAATCTTTCATCCCATAAAATACCTCATCTTTCAACTATTTTTAAAAAATAAAATTCCTCTTGTCTCCAGTCTTATTCCCCACTAAACATTTTAATAATTCAACAAAGATCATACTGACATGGCCAAGTCAGATTAGTATTGGTTGTGTCTCTCTTTTTCCTCTTGGACACGGCCAAGTCATGAAGCCGTGTCCATTGCTGCCTTTCAAGTATAATTTTCTTGTTGGGAGACATGGGCAAAGATATGACCAAGTTAAGAGGTCGTGTCCCTTGCTACCTTCAATTCTTTCTTCAGGTAGGAAGTGACATGGCTAGTGACTTAGGCGTGTCACTTGCATGTGATCACTCCTGTCTCTTTTTTTTTCTCTTTTCTTTAGTTGCTCTTCAGGTGGGACATGACCAAGACTCTGGCAATGTCATGTGATACGGCAAATGGCTTAGCCGTGTCTGATAAATGTATTCTCTTCTGGTCAAATCTTCTTAAGAACATGGCCAAGTTGGTTTTGTCCTGGCTGTGTCATGTAACACGACTAGTGGCTTGACCGTGTCTCTTGGGTGTGTCATTGGATGCTTGTTTTTCTTCTTTTCTTCATGAGTTTCTTGCCTTTGATGAGGGACATGACCAAGCCAGTAAGTGTCTTGGTCATGTCTCAATGTCTTTCCACCAATTTTAGATATAACAAGTGAATTTAAGCTTTATTTTTGCACTTCAACCTAAATCAAACACTTTAAGCAATTTTAAACACAAATTAAAAGAAAAATTAACTAAAAGAAAATATAATTACCCTAAAAATATATACATAAATAATCAAAATAAGTACCCCACACTTAATCCTTTGCTTGTCCTCAAGCAAAGTTAAAATCAAAACAAAACTAAACAAGAAAAATTTAGTCAAGTTCAAGAGTTATAAGAATATATCAAGAATCCATTTTTCTAAAATCCATAATCATTATCAAATCAAACAAAATCAATATTCATGTAATTTAATGGTTTTCCATGCATAGCCAATGTTATCACTTCCTTACCAACTCTTTTAAGTATTTTAATAAGTTGGTGTTTACACTCTTAACATTCAATAAAAGATTATCACCACAGGCTTGCTTATCAATCAAATTTTTACCACTAAATTTCAACTAATCATCAATCATAAGGTCTTTCATTTGGTTGTAATGGGACTAAGGTAAAGAGATGATATTTAAGAGTGTGAGTTATTCATTAAGTTCAAGAGCACTTCAAGAATAAAGTAAGCAACATACTATAACCAGACAATCCCACAATACCTTCCGCCAACATAACTCTCGTCATTAAAGTACATTTTAAGAGACTCTAATTTTATTTGCAAAGATTATTCTCAAACTTATTCCAACCCTACCCCAAGGAATAACAATTTCTATTATATATATATATTATTGTAAATTTTTAAGGTAAATCATAATGAATAGGATTTGAATTGGTTTCTATTTTAGATTTACTTAAGCAATAATATGAAGAGAAAGAAAATCTAAGAAAAGACACAATAATTACAACTTGTTATTTGCAACTTCCAACCTACTAAATTGTATCCCACACTTTATTTTACACAACACTTATCACTTAAGCTCTTAAAATGCTCTTGACCAAATAAAAGGGTAATAGTTAAAACAAAATGGTTTAAGGCCAATGGTGTTGCGAAAAAGAAAGAAGAGAAAAAATGAAATAGGCTCAAAATTGGCGAGCCAGGGTCGTATATAAGGTTGGACTTTTTAAGCTAAAATGGGTACTCCTAATCTCCTTAATCAGATTTATGTCTAATTGAACTTTTTATATGGACTCAAAATGAATGTCAAAGCAAGTTCTAGCAATTCATCGATCAAGGATATTCACACATAAGGAATAATAAGTTGGTATCCAACTTAAGCTCAATTTCCTCACAAGTTAGTAGGTAATACAAAGAATATCCATCCAAATCAACAATAAGCACCAATTTTATCCAATTATCAATTCATGCTTCAAAAATTAAAAGGTCATCTATCAATATTCTTATAAAAATTAAACTATTCATCATTCTCAAAAATAATATAAAACAAAGTATTTCAATTAACAAAATAGCTCAATTTAAAATAATAACTTTGCACCCCACACTTAAGGATTGACATTGTCCCCAATGTGAAGAAACAATAATAAAACAAATATAATATTAGATAGTACCTATTTTTATCATCCCCTCATGTGGTACAAATTGATACTTTCAACCTTACTTGAAACACATGCAAATTGCTCTTAAAAAGATAACATTTAAAGTAATAACTTCGTAGATTAAAAATACATAGTAATAATAGTAACAAAACAACATCAAGACATAATGTACTAATTAAAAATTTAAGGTAATAACAACTAAATCCGATAATAAAGGTTTGTTCAAGAATCAAGCTAAATCTATTGAAGTGAAGATTGTGAAGATGATGCGGCATAAGAATGGAGACTAAGAATCCTAGCCAAGTTGTCGTTGATAAGCTCCAGTTGATTAAGCACCTGAGCATGATTACAGTCCACCTTATCTTCAAGTGCTTCAATCCTGCTTATTATCTCCTAATTTTTTGGAACTGGACTACCCTCATTTAAGCTCAATGAATCAGAATCAGCGTCTTCATTGACTCGGGCTCACTTTTATCTTTCATCTCTAGCACAAGGCTCTCTAGAAGCCATCTCAATCCCCTCGTCCCTCTTTGTTATCATGCACATTTTCTCTAATGTCGCTATATCAAGCATATCACTGTCCAAAATTCGTTGCATTCTACAAGTTTTAGGATCAAAATTTTCATTCAGAGCAAGTGCCAGTGTTGACATTATTCCTCCAATGCAAATTGCTCCTTTCCTCCTATGAGCAACATTATCTAAGGTATCCGCTAACCAAAATACAGTGCTAACAGAGGTAGCATGATAAGCACATGACAACAAGAACAATTCATTAATCTCAACAACTTTGGGACTTCCCTTCCGAGCGAAAAAACTACATACTATGAACCGATGTAAATACCTCCATGTGGGGTTTTCTAATTGTGTTGCCATAGTCGATTTGGCTACATACATCCCCTCTGAACCCAAGTCAGCCCATGCCAATTGTGGTTGATGTCCTTGGGATTGTATTGTACCCCTTAAGAGAAAAACCAAAAATATCATTCAGTTGTTCTATTGAAAGATTATGCTGCCTCCCATTTAATTTGAAAACTAGCCTAGAGTAGAGTTTTGATTCATCTTTTTCTACCTTAAGTGAGGCAACGAATTCAAGAGTTAATTCTTCAAATTGTTTGGGTCTCAAAGTGATGAATGTCTCCCAACTAAGGTTCTTTACATAAGTAACAAAACTATTCCTAATTTGCAAGGCATTCAAAGCATCATCACTAACATACCTTAAGGGAAAGAAACCTCTTACTTGGATTGCCATTTTTCTTGAAGAAGATGAAGAGGTTGGTGGTGGAGCTCTTCTTCTATAGTGAGAAATCATCTTAGTCCTTGGCATGTTAATTTAATTGAAATGGAGATTGGAGTGTTTTATTCTTGATTTGGTGAAGAAAGCAATGAATCTTGGTGAAAAAAAACTTAGGATTTAAGGTTTTAGATGATCTTGGCCGTGTGGCTATGGCGATAGGAAAAGAGGAAACATTTTGTAGGGTTTGAAAAATGAAAAATTGGGAGAGAAGCTCATGTTTTAAGAGTTTAAAAGGTGAGAGACACAACCAAGATTGAATTGTCTTGACCATGTGAGGTGACACGGCCAAGACTATTGGTTGTGTCTGCTACTGGGAGAATTGCTATTTTCTTAAAAGAAAAATGCCAGTTGACTTGGCTTAGTAACACGGCCAAGATGATTGGTCGTGTTTGCTACCGGATAGAGTTGGGTTATTTTGAGAAGGTCGACATGGCTTGGGGACAAGGCCAAGATGACTGGTCATGTCAGAGTCTGTGTAAAACTGGATTTTTTAGGAAAATTGTCATGAGTTGAACACGACCAAGACTCCTGGCCATGTCAGCTTCTGGGTTTTATTAATTATTAATTATTTTTTTAAAATCATGTACCTCATGCCTAATTTATTTAATCTTTCCTTTATTTCTTGCCTTGAAACTCAATCAAAACAAAATATCTATCAAAGCATCTATTCAATTCACTTATTACACACCAAAAGTGAAAATTGAAATTTCAAAATATGAAAATTTAATTATGAAAAGAAATACAAATCGATGGGTTACCTCTCATTGAGCACTTCTTTAATGTCATTTAGCTGGACAACATTCCATCACTCATCAATGAATATCATACTTTCTATGGTTTTGGCAATTTTGAGCGCTTTCAAATAGGGTTTCACCCTATATTCATTTACTTTAAATGTCTCGCTGGTTTTTAAATTTAATAGTTCAACAACTCCATATGAAAATGTTTGAATTACTTGAAAGGGCCCACTCCAGCAGGACTTTAATTTTCTAAAAAATAACCGCATCTTTGAATTGAACAAAAGAACTTTTATTCCCGATTCAAAGATTCTTCTAAGGATCATTTTATCATGCATAATTTTCATTTTCTCCTTGTAGATCCTTGCACTCTCATATGCCTCATTCCTAAGCTCATTAAGCTTAGGAAATTTGAAACATTCTTTTCTCTTTTGCTCCATCCAAGTCCATATTCGTAGCCTTGATTGCCCAATAAGTTTTGTATTCTAATTCTACCGGTAGGTGGTAAGCCTTGCCAAAGACCAATCTATATGGACTCAATCCCAAAAGTGTTTTGAACACCATCCGTTATGCCCATAGTGCTTCTGAAAGATGGATTGCCCAATCCTTCCTCATTGTGCTCACTGTTTTCTCTAAGATCCCTTTAATCTACTTGTTGAATGTCTCAGCTTGTCCGGATGTTTGGGTATGATATGGGGTTGCCACCTAATGTCGGATACCCATCTTAGTCATTAACTTTTCAAACCATTTATTGTAAAAGTGGCTTCCTCTATCACTTACGATTACCTTGGGGGTTTCAAACCTGCTTAAAATATTTTTTTTCAAGAATTTCAAAGCAACATTAGCATCATTGGTCCCAGTGGGGATTATCTCAATCCACTTTGACAAATAATCACTAGAAAGAAGGATATATTCAAAGCTAAATGACTTGGAAAGTAGCCCCCATAAAGTCTATTCCTCAAACATAAAATTTTTTTACCACAACAAAAATATTGAGGGGCATTTTATTTCTCTAGCTGATATTTCCTATTCTTTGGCATCTATCACATCTCATGCAAAAATTGTAAGCATTTTTGAAAAGAGTAGGTCAATACAAATTACTTTGAAGAACCTTCTCGGCGGTCTTCTTTCCTCCGAAATGCCCTCCACAATACATGTTGTGGCAAAATTGCAACACTTGTGATTGCTCTTCTTCTGGCACACATGTTCTGATAATTTCATCCTGCTGATTCTAAACAAATGTGGCTCATCCCAAAAATAATACTTATAGGAATGAAGAAGTCTTTTCCTTGTCTAAAAATTCAAATCTTTTCTCACAGCACCACAAGAGAGATAGTTAGCAATATCGACATGCCAGGGTGCTTGAGTTAAAGCAAACAAGTGTTCATCTGAAAACTTTTCAAAAGTATTTTCGCAAGTAATTTCTTTATCATGATCATGGGAATTCAATCTAGAAAGATTATCAGATACTACATTCTCACTTCCCTTCCTATCTTTAATTTCAACATCAACTTTTTGCAACATCAAAACCCATCTAATGAGCTTAGGTTTAGCTTGTGGTTTAGTCAATAGGTATTTCAAGGCCGTATGGTCTGAAAATACTATAACTTTAGAATTTATCAAATAAGATCTAAACTTCTCGAGTGCAAAAACCACAACTAACATTTCTCTTTCAGTGGTTGTGTAATTCACTTGTGCATCATTTAAAGACAATCTTGCATAATAAATTATACATATTAATTTGTTCACCCTTCGGCCCAAAACAGCTCCAATGGCATAATTTGATGCATCACATATGATTTCAAATGGCAAATCCCAATTTGGGGCAACAATTATAGGGGCAGAAGTTAATGTTTCCTTTAAAATTTTAAATGCTTCTAAGCACTTTTCATAAAAAATAAATGGGACATCTTTTTCAAGTAAATTGCACAGAGGACGTGAAATTTTAGAAAAATCTTTTATGAACCTCCTATAAAAGCCAGCATGTCCTAAAAAACTTTTAATCCCTCTAACTGATGTAGGGGGTGGTAGATTCATAATCAAATCAACTTTAGCTTTTTCCACTTCAATCCCCTTATGGGAAACTACATGCCTCAAAATAATGTCATTATCAACCATAAAATGGCTCTTTTCTGAACTCAAGGTAAGATTGCATTCAATGCATCTTTCAAGTACAAGAGTCAACTTATTCAAACAATCATCAAAAGAATTGCCAAAAATAGAGAAGTCATCCATATATACCTTAATGCACTTATCCAACATGTCGAAAAAAATGAAAAGCATAAATCTTTGAAATGTTCCTGGTACATTGCAAAATCCAAATGACATTCTCCGAAAAGCAAATGTCTCAAAGGGACAAGTGAAAGACGTCTTTGGTTGATCCTCCGGTGCTATGGAAACTTAGTAGTAACCTAAAAGACCATCAAAAAAATAGTAAAAAGCATGACCAGATAATCTATCAAGCATCCGATCAATAAATGATAAGGAAAAATGATCTTTCTTGGTGACGATATTTAATTTCCTATAACCTATGCACATTCACCACCCGGTTTGAGTTCGTGTAGGTACCAACTCTCCCTTTTTCATTCTGGACTACAGTCAACCCAGCTTTCTTTGGCATCATATATACGGGACTAACCCACTCGCTATCAGCTATTAGGTTGATCATCCCCTCATCAAGGAGCTTAAGAACCTCCTTCTTGACCACTTCATTTATATTTGGGTTAAACCTCCTTTGAGCCTCTCTAACCGGTTTAGTTCCCTCCTTTATAACTATCTTATGCATACATATAGAGGGACGAATTCCCTTGATATTGCTCAACCCCTAACCAATGGCTCTCTTGAATTTTTTCAACATTTTTACAAGTTTACCTTCATCATCCCTTTTGAGAATCGTAGAAATTATTACTGGTTGGGTGTTGTTGTCCCCAAGAAATATATACTTCAAATGCGATGGGAATTTTTTAAGTTTAACCATTTGGCTGAGTCTCCTCTTCCTCGATTTTAAGTCCCCTCTCATCATCCAACATGGACTTGCATTCTTTAATTTTCGCATTGAAAATCTTAATCTTTTCACCCAAAGTTAATGCCATCTCTAACTTGTCTTCACTGTTTTTCTATAAGAAAACTTCGTCAACAACAGGATTAGTAAGATCAATAAAAGAACAGTCTTCATATACAACAATAGTGGGGATATGGGAAGTGTAAAAAATTTAAAATTTTACAATTTGTCCTAGAACAGTCATGGTTAATTTTCTATTTTTAACATCAATCAATGTATTAGTTGTACCGGTAAAGGCCTCCTTAACAAAATTATATGTTCTGAATCCTTAGGGATTTCTTCTTCCATATCCAAGACAATAAAATCAATAGAAATAGTCAAACCACCTACTTTGACTAAGACATCCTCTGTGATCCCCTTGGGATATCTAAGAGTTCTATTCACAAGCTGCAAAACCATTTTAGTTGGTTTAAGTTCCTCTAGCTCCAACTTCAAATAAATGAAATATGAAATCAAGTTTATACTAGCTCCTAGATCACACAAGCAAATGGTTTTCTTCCCATTCTCCATAGAGATATTCACTATAAAACTTCCAGGATCCTTTAGCTTAGGAGGTAATTTGTGTTATAAAACAACACTTGTTAGTGTTAAGCTCCTTAAAGAATTTGACATAAGATGGCATATTTTTAATCATCTCAAGTAAGGAAAAGTTAATACTTACCTTTGAAAGCATGTTATAAATTTCAGAAAATTATTTATCATGCTTCTTATTTTTTAACATGCTTGGGAAAGAAATTGACAGTCTGTAAGGATTTGGAGATTTGTGCAGCATTGGTGAAGTGGATGTCTTCTCACTATCTTCCTTTGACTCACTTGTTTGATCTTTGCTTTCTTGCATTTCCTCGCCATTCCTTGAATTTTACCTGCATCCAAAGAATCATCAATTTTATTATCAATTATCTTACCACTTCTTAAGACCGTGATTGCCCTGGCTTACTCCGGTTGGCTTGAAAATTTTTCTTTTTAATTAGCTTAAAGTTGATTAGCTAGTTGCCCCACTTGAGACTCCACTTTCTTAAGCAATCCTTCCAAAGAGTCAAACAACTTGTTATTCACTTATTGATTTTGATTGCTTATTTGAATGAAAGCATTCAAATTGTCTTCAAGTGAAGGTTTCTTGACTTGCTCTTGACTTGAAGTTTGCCCTTGAAATTGGGAACTTCTTTGATAAGGTTGGAAGGTTTGTTGGGGTGGAACATATTATTGATTCTTCCATGAAAAATTTGGGTGACTCTTCCAACCGGGGTTGTAAGAATTTAAGTATGAGTCATTTCTACCCCTTTATCGGAAACCTTCAAAGGCATATACTTGCTTTGCCCTTCTTGAAATTGATCAAAGCTTTAAGGGCACACATTTACATTATGACCTTAAATCCCACATGATGCATATGTTTCTTGACTTAGCATGGGTGTGCTTCCTCTTGCATTTAGCATCTTAACTTATCTTCTTAATTCTGCTAACTGTCTTGCTATTTCAGAATTTGAGTTCAACTCGTATGCTCCTCTACACCTTTTTTCAATACTTTTTTGCTGCAAATTTGCTCCCAATATTTCAAATAATGCAATCGTTTCCGTAGTTATCTTTTCACCCATTGTGCCCCATGCAACATTATCCACTGTGTTTTGACATTGTTGAGTTAGCCTATCATAAAAGAATTGGTTGAGCAATTATTGTGGATACTAATGATGAGGGCATTAAAATAATAAAGATTTGAAGTGATATCACGCCTCATGAAACTGTTCTCTATCAAATTGGGTGAAAGTTGTAATACTCCTCCTAAGCTCCTTTGTCTTTTGGTGTGAATAAAATCTTTCCGTGAATTTGTTATACATTTCAATCCATATGGTTAAGAAATTCTCCGGTAAAGTCATCAACCATGCCTTCGCCCTATCCTTTAAACTATATGGGAAACATCTCATTTTAAGTTCATCTTTCGTTAATACTTGCAAAGGGAATGTATGCAAGGTTATGTAAAAATCTCGAATGAAGTTGAGAGGATCTTCATTCGGCAATCCATGGAAGGAGGGCATCATACTATAATGAGTATTTTTTAGTTCATAATTTCTTACTGCGTTGCTCAGCTGTATACATGATGTAGTTATCCCAATAATCGGTCGGGCAAACTCGTTCATAGGTGGTTCCTCTATTTCACCCATTTCTACTTTCGTGGTGTCCCCAAATTACTCTATGATTTTTTCTCACTATTGTTCCAAAGGATCCACTTCCTTGGTTCTAGGACGTCTATAGACGTTGTCTACAAAGGGAACAAGTTCATTACCTTATGATCTTCTTCCTTATATGAATCACCTCGGCAATTCAAAAAGGAACACTTTAAACAATTAAGCAATTAAAATAAAAGAATCAAGCTATTACTAAATATAGTTTTCCCCAATAACGGCACCAAAAACTTATTGCATTTTACCAAAACTACAACAAAGCGACACTCGCAAGTATACGAGGTTATTGTAGCAATGGTGATTCTCCAAGGTCGTCTCATAAGGAAGGTATTGTTTATAATAATTTGATTGAAATAAATAATTTAAAGACTGAGTGTATTGTATTAAAATGGTGAAAAGTAATTAAAACTTAAAAGTAAAAAGGAGTAGTATTTGTGCAAGATAAATTCAAATTCTTATAATAGTACCTAGAGTTTATAGATCAATTTAATTGAAGCTTAATTCTCAATTATCCATTAATACAACCTTATAATTTAATTTATTTTCTTTGATTGATTAACAATTATCAATTCATTAATTTTCACATTCATGAATTAATAACAACCAATTACTTCAAAATTGTAAATTAATTTAACCCTAGAACTTATATCTCTAATTTATTCTTAGGATGATTAATTGCATAGTTTCAATATCAAATTTCACCTCTCGGTCCATCATTCAATATTACGAGATCAATATGTGGCTAATCTATCAACCTAACATATAATCTAATACAAACAATCAATAACAAGGTATATTAATGGAAATATTAAATCAAGTCATTCAATCAAATTTACTACAACCCTGGTATGGATAATTTAGCTCATCATCATTTCAAAATAAACATTCATCTCAATATAAATCAAATCCAAATTATCCATTGAAATATTATTGTTTATAACAAAACAATAATAATCTAGAAATGAATTAAATGAGATAACAAGAAAAACCCCTTTTAAGATGACAAGAGTTGAACTTCTTGTTCTTCTTCCTAACTCAACTTAAATATGATGAACTCTCAAGTTCTCTTCAAACCTCCAACCAATTGTTCTACCCTTGAAAGAATAAGTGAAAACTCTCTCAAGCCTCCAACTCTTCAATAAAAAAACTTTCTCCAAACCCGTAACCCTCAAAACCAAGAAGAAGTTGAACCTCTCTAGCTAAAAAAAATGGTGAATGCCCTAATTTCAATCAGCCCCCTATGTATATTTATCTCCCTCTAATTATTTTAATTTTAAGATAAAAAGAATTCCTTTTCCAACTCACCTCACTCCTATTTGTCCCCCCCCCCCCCCTTTTCATTCTTAAATCTTTCATCCCATAAAATACCTCAGCTTTCAACTATTTTTAAAAAATAAAATTCCTCTTTTCTCCAATCTTGTTCCTTGCTAAACATGTTAATAATTCAACAAAGATCGCACTGACATGACCAAGTCAGATTAGTCTTGGTCGTGTCTCTCTTTTCCCTCTTAGACACGACCAAGTCATGAAGCTGTGTCCATGCTGCCTTTCAAGTATAATTTTTTTGATGGGAGACACGGGCAGAGACACGGCCAAGTCATCAGGCCGTGTCCCTTGCTGCCTTTCAAGTATAATTTTCTTATTGGGAGACACGGGCAGAGACACAGCCAAGTCATGAGGCTATGTCCTTTGCTGCCTTCAATTCTTTCTTCAAGTGGGAAGTGACACAATAAGTGACTTGGCCGTGTCACTTGCATCTATTCACTTCTGTCTCTTTTCTTTAGTTGGTCTTTAGGTGGGACACGACCAAGACTCTGGTCGTGTCATGTGAAATGGCCAATGAATTGGTCGTGTCTTATAAATGTATTCTCTTCTGGTCAAATCTTCTCAAGGACATGACCAAGTTGGTTTTGTCCTGCCCGTGTCATGTGATACGGCCAGTCGCTTGGCAGTGTCTCTTGGGTGTGTCATTGACTGCTTTTATTTTTTCTTTTCTTCATGATTTTCTTGCCTTTGATGAGGGACACGGCCAAGCCAGTAATTGTCTTGGTCGTGTCTCAATGTCTTTCCATCAACTTTGGATCTAACAAGTGAATTTAAGCTCCATTTTTGCACTTCAACCTAAATCAAACACTTCAAGCAATCTTAAACACAAATTAAAGAAAAAATTAACTAAAAGCCAATATAATTACCCTAAAAATATATTCATAAATGATCAAAATAAACATCCACTATTTTAGTAGGCACAAGCATTAATAATCTCATTTCTCAATCCATGGATCAGCAGAAAGATTATCTAAGTTAATTTCAAGACTATTTTTTCTTGAATTACTTTCATTATCTTTATTTCCTTCAATTTGATTCACTACTTGCTCAAATGGTGATTTTCTGTTGATCACAAACTTATCCATAACTTGATAAAAAATAAAGATGTGTCAATTATTGCTATGCTCTTAATCCCTTGCTACTTTATTTATTAAAAATTCAAAACCCACCTCTAATTGAAACTCTACCTCTAAATTGAGTAAAGGATTAAAATACTCTATTCATATAAATATCTTACATAGTGACGTTAATAACTATTGTATCAACCAAGCTGCTATGCTTGAAATCACTGAACTTCTTCTCCTAAATTCCTTATTATATTCCAAAATCCAGCATAATAATAGCAAAGTTACACATAAAAAGTGTTCTAATTTGCTTAAAAGATTACAAATGTCAGTTAAAATTTTAAAAATTTAAAACTCACATCTAATTAAAATTCTACATCTAAATTGAGCAAGGAATTAAAATATCTTATTCATGTAAATATCTTACAACAATTAAATCAAAAAATAGATTAACAAGTTTCAATTATGACCCAATTTTTCTATAAAATAACAAAATTTTATTAGGGTTTATGAAAGTTAACAAAATAATAAATAAAGTTATAAAAGAAAATATCGGAAAGAAAAGTTATGTACTTTTTATCCAATCAAAATGAAAAATTTTACAATAAGAAACTCCTTTGATTTTGAAGATGCTGCTTCCCATTTCTGAGAGCTATTTTCCATTTTACTTCCAGTCCAGAGAAATTTATTTTTCATTTTTCAATAGCCAATTACTTTTTTTAACAAAGTAATTGCTTTGCCTAAATAATGGAATGGATAGCCCAATGTTTGGGCTATAAATTATTGATTTTTGTTTTGATGTGAATTATTAGTTAACTTTTAACTTATTTTATTGAATAAATTTGGATTGTTTTTTTTTTTTTGTAGTGTTGTCAATATAGATTCTTTTAATGGGTCAATTTTAAAAATATATATAATATAAAAATATGTATACTTTTCAAAAAATTCAGTATGCATTAGCTACACCCCTGATTAAAGTCCCTCAATTATGTTAAAAAAAATAATTAATATTTTTTAAGCAAGAATATATATTTTTAAAAATATAAATACAAAATTTCTTTAAAAATATACAAAATATAAAAATATTTTTAAAATTAGAAATATATATTTTTAAATATCAAATTTTTTATTTTCAATTTTGAAAATATTTCATTTTTTAGAAATATATAATTAATCTACTAAAAGTATATTATATTTTCAGAATTTTATATCTGTTATATAGCGAGTGTATATATCAAAAACATATATAGGGCTGTCGCCGATAAGCCCTATATGTACTCAAATGAATTATTATTATATATACTCAAATGAATAAAACATGTATAGATATAAGGCTGTCGCCGATAAGCCTATGCACGAGCTGAATTGGGCCGAGTTTGGCTCTTACCTGCAGCCCGGCTTGAAATACTTCGGAACTAAAAAAAATAAAGCTCGAAGCCCGACCTTAGCCCATGGAGGATGTGCTATTTGGGCCAATAGGCACGCTTTGGGTGACTCAAAGAATTGTATATATATTTTAAATTAGTAATATTATAATTTTTATTGAATTTTTTATATTTTACATGTTATTTTAAGTTATTAATGCAATAATTTTTATTATATACATATATATATATAATCAATATAATTATTTAAAAATATTAATATAATTAATTAAAAATTAATTATTTTTTAAAATACAGACCCAACCCAAGGTATTTATCCTCGGGCCCAAAGCTCAAACCGAGATGGCTTTGGCTTGCCCATCAAGCCCAAAGTCCAACCCTATTTTTTTGAACCCTGTCTAATCTAGCCAGGCCGGGCTTGGCCATCGAGCCTGATGGGTGACATGCACAATCCTAGTCACTAGCCAAAAAGCCTTCTATATTTTTTTCTAGTTTTTTTTTTTCTATTATTTATGTTTTATGGATTTAAAAGTCTTTTCTTATAGTTTTAGCCTTAAATAGCCATTTTTATCATCCACTTTTAGTGTGGACTTGTTGTTTTGATGTAGATTCCAGATCCATAAAGAAAATTTTCATCTTTTGACACTTCAAGGATATTTTGTTATCTTCAAAAAATTCTCAAGCTTCTCTGGTTATCTCCGATGGACCTTTCAAAGTCATTCTTTTCCCCTATTTCAAGGCGATTTGTTATGCGGTTGAAGTTGTTGGCTGTTGGGTATAAAAGGTGATCTTTCCTTGCTGAATCTTAGTGGCGATCTACTTTTCTGCTTGGAGATCTAATTTATTACCATCCCTTTGTAGATCATATGATCTATTTCTTCCCTCAATTTATTTATTATCTGAGGATGTTAATGGTAGATTTGTTTTGTTTTCCCATCTTATTTGTTGTGAGCTTGCATCTTATTGCAAGTTTGGCCGAGGCTCTTTTCTTGATTTTGGAATTGGCCAACTCTCTATTTTTATATGGTCAGGGGCGAAACTACGAGGGTCGTGGGGGGCGGATGACCCCCCTTCGCCGGCAGCCAGAAGCTCTTTATAGTAGGAGTATGACCGCCGATTCTGTCATTGTCATTTAAAGTTGCAGAGAAGAAAGATAAAAAAAGGGGGGCTGGGCTCGGTCGAGAGGTAGAAGAAGATGAGAAGAGCTTCTGCAACAGTATAAAAGCAAATAATAGAGGCGGCGGCGGAAAACGGTGGACGGCGAAAACGGTGGACAGCAAAACACCAACAGGCCACCAACCGACTATCATTTTGCCCTCCCCCCTCCCTTCAGTGAACCTCTGTGTTTACCACTATATATGGCCTTCTTCTAGAGAGGGTGTGAAATGGTATAGCTCTAGAGTTCCAAAGGATATAAGAGGATGTTTATTGAATTTCTATTTGCTATGCTCAGCTTTAGTTGGTTGATTTGTAACTCCTCTCTATATTAATGAATTTGATCGTTCATTGCTGAAAAAAAAAAGAATAAAACATGTAAAATTCAGGCACCTAAGAATAATAACATGGATTAAGGTGGGTGGAAAACGTTTACTACTAATTATTCTGACCAAAAAAAAACTTTTTACTAATTATGGGGAATTTTTTTATAGAAAAAATAGCCATATCAACTGCTGAATAACTACGCTACCTATCCAAAATAGATGTTTCCTATGAGAGGCAAACCTTCAAAGACTGGAATTTTCAACATGTTCAGTACAACAATGTTTAGTTGAAATTATATTGTATTATATGATTTTTCCTTCTTTGCATGCATAATAAACTTGATTATAGCTGTACATGCAAACATAATTTAATGATAAAATATATCTTTTTTTTAATAATAGATTTAAAATTAATTTTCTCTTAATATACTATTTAAAAAAATTAATTATAGAATAAATGAAAAACATATACATTCTTTTATTCTAATTTCCTAGTTCGTTAATTTTGCCGTTCAAATTCAAATAAATGTTTTATCAAGTTTATTATAGTTTTTACCGTTGAAAGAAATGAATATTTATTCATATTTAAATAAATTGAAGATTTAAATATGATACTCTTCAATCTTTTATATAATTTTTTTAATTGCATAGGTTTTCTCAAAAATATAAATATGACTCCTCCAAAATTTAAAATTTTTTATTAAAATCTCAGAATTTTAAATATTTTCATTATCAATTTGATTTTTTACTTGACCTCTATGATTTTAAAGTTGTAATTTCGTCTCTGAAATTCACAATATTTAAAGGTTTTTATATTAATATTTTAAATATATAAGGTTACATTTATTAAAACATACAACATTTTTAGAATTAATGTATATATATTAATGTTTTTTTTCCTCCTACAAGCAAAATGGGGAGAGAAAATAGAGTGTAAGGCTTTATTAAAAAAAATCTTAAAAAGTAAAAATATATTTATATTCATTTTTCAGATGTATATATTCAACACTTATTTAGTATAACAGAGATTTATATATATATAATACATTTTCACTTAAATTTTTAAAATATAATATTTTTTATTTTTTAAAATTATAAAATCTTTTTAAAAATAAATTAAAAAAATAATATATCAGAATTGAGATGGGAATCAAGCGGACTGACCTCAACAAAAAACATAATGGAACCAATCATAGAAAGGGATGTATAACTAAAATGTTAACAAATTATAAAAAAAACCATAAGAAGAAACCTAACCTTGTAATTTAACCTTTTAGTTAATATATATAGTGGTAGGGTTACCATTTATTTGAACAGTAAAAACCAGTAATTTATTTAATATTTTTCACTGTAAATGGAAAGAAAAACAGCCAAACTGAGAGACCCTTTAAGAAATATTTTATAATAGTGATTAAAAAACCTAAAATAGAGTGCGAAATACTATTTGAAAAGTAACCCAAATTTCCAGTGATCTAATAATAATTATTAGGCATCACCACTACTCCCCAAAAGGGTCACATCTTGCTATTTGCAGATTTGAAATAAAATCTGGGAATGCTTTGCTTGGAGTGCCCATTTATTAACATTTCTTTTCAACAGTCAACCCTTTCCTCTACAATTTTGTCTTTTTTTTTTTATTTTTGTTCCACCTTGTATTGATAAGCGTAATTTTTCATTTTATATAAATTAAAAAAAAAATTAATTATCTTTTTAGAAATAAAAATATATTTTATTTTAATATGATATATATGTATTAAATTTTTTTTTGATAAATAATTAAAAATAAATAAATAACTTATAATTTTAAAAATAAAAAATAATATATTTATTAATTTGAGTTTTTGTTTATTACAAAGAGGAGGCAAAGTTTAAGAGTCTATAGCCACAAGTCTGCATTGCCCAACACCGATCATGTCTTATTCAATGAAGCTTCTCCCTCCCCTTGACATCTTTTATAGAGCATGAGACCCAAGCTGAAAGACAACAATAGATCAGGCTACTTAGTATGCAATACCATATGTATAAATATGATTAATTCTCACCCACCAAACTTACTTGAGAAGTTCATGAACACTACAAGAAAATAGAGAATTGGTGACGGGAAAGTCCATCGCTATATGCTGAAAATTTAATCGATGAACTTGTTAGCGACAGAAAAAATTGCAAAAATAATTTTAGTTGCTAACGAATTCAGCGATGGATATTTTCTCTGTCAATTCTTTAGCGACAGAAAGTCCATTATTATGTTTTAACCGTCGCTGAAAGAAGATGAAAATTTATATTTTAACTATGAGGTATACCGCAAACTTTACAGCAGAAAAGATCGTCGTAAATGTAACAACAGAGAAGGACTATCGTTAAAGATTTCTATCGATGCTAAAAAAATGAAAGAATTGAACAATTAATGATATAATTTGCAACAATTTAGCGACGGCATGGACTGTCGCAATATATTCATTGGAACATATGGTTCTTATGTCATAGTTTTCCAAATACTTTAATGTTTATTTATTATTGGGCTTTTATGGCACACATACAAAAAAGTAAAAAATGAGCTTTTAACTATACATTCTACCTTGCATTAATCTATAAATACTATTAGAATTTAATATTGAAAAGAATAAGTAAATATGTAAAACATATGAAAATCCTATATGATGTATCAATTTGTTTTTAATCATTATTTTTAATAGCAAAATATTTAAAACACTAAATTTTACTCTTTAGTTTTTGCCAGTCGAAGAGTAATCTATACATTTGTTTTTATTTTTCTAGTATGCCATACATTTTATAATTTATAATTATATTTATTTTTTATATAATAATTATATAAAAATAATAAATGTGTTGCTTTCAAATTGAAAGTTTTTAAAGATGGATATGTAAAAAATTCCAAATTTTAGATTTTAAGAAAATCTGAAAGAATTAAAAAAAAGTATTTTTCAAAATATTTTTGCTCTTAAACTTAATGTATATAAATTAACTTTTGTTGTTAAAACCAATTAGATTCGATTCGTTAAAACCATGCTTCAAGGCAAAGACGAAAAATATTAAAAAACCTCAAAGATTAAAATTTTTTTTTTATCAATTTTTGGTTTGGATGGGTGCATTTTATTCTCGTTTATTTCCCATAATATAGCAAAAAACAGACATTCCATAAGAATTAATTATACTATTATGGTGCATTGACAATTAATGTCATATAAAAATTATAAAAATAAAGGTATTTTCCCGTACTCCATAATATGCAATCAATACAAATCCAAAAACTTTTCAAATTCATTCACCTTCTTTGATCCACAACAGAGATTCACAGAATTAGAAAACGTACGTGATCATCTCATCCATTTTTATAGCAGCCCAATGATATACAATTATTTTTAATGACAATATTATTTAAGATCCACACAGCCTATGTACTAACATTTAAATATTAAAATTCATACTACTAACTACCTATTTTTATCACAATTCTAACTAACATCCAAGTAAAAAGACTACATATGATAATGTATTTGAATTTTTGTTGGATTTTTGTGAGATAGGTATTTACATTTGCCATTAACAAGTATTGTTGGAATATCGTATCATTATTTTAGAAGACTTTCACAATTACATTGGCAAATGTTTATTTATTTTTAGTTTGTTTTTTACAATACGTAATATGATTTTTTTTTCAGACTATTCAAAAGAGGTTTGTAAAAAAGTATGAAAATGATCTGTCAAGTCCTGCATAGCTTTAAAGTTCCTAGTGGTGCAAAGTGGAAAGTTGAAATTATTCAACGAGATGGTGAGATTTGGTTAAAAAATGGATGGAAAAAATTTATGGAATTTTAAGATAAATTATTAAATGTGATGGTGAGTTACTGTTTTTACATTAATTAATTTTATTGTTTTTATATGAAATAATTGTTTCTTAGAGCAATTATTACAAAATCATTTTGAATTAGTTTATATATATGTCTATTGGGAACTCAAATTACATTAGAAAAAGATCAATTAATAATGACAAAATAATTAAGTTAAATCTCTTTTTTATCATTAGCTTGAATAAAGAAATTGAATCCATGATTTAATAATATAAATTAATAATTTAAAATTATATCATTTATATTATTTAATACTTAAAATTTTTACTATTTGAATTTTAGTTTTATCAAACACTAAGAAAAGATTAGCTTTGACATTCCAACCAAATCACTCTATTCTTCCTCCTTAATTATACTAGTTAAAGTTAGAGATTATCTTTGTTGCTCATCACTTTGTTTCTTCTTGCTCATTGTCACTTTGTTTTTGCTTTTTAGTAATTTCATCTTTCCTATTAGTGAATATTGTTGTTGATTCTTATGGAGTTTCATATATGCTATTTTAATTTTAATCCCACCAACAAGTTGATTTTTTATATGCTATTTTTTAACTTAATTCTTCTACAGTTATTTATTACTGTCTAAAATTGCCTGAAAAACTAAAAATCAAGCTATATTCTCAAAATCATCAAGCTGTATTTTGCTACTCAGTCTGTTTTTTTCATAAGTAAACTAAGCATTTGGAGATACATGAAATGCCATCTTTAGGAACAAGTTCAGAGAAATGTGAAATATGCAGAAATTCTATTCAAAATTCTCAAGCAACACAGGCATTATTTATGATGACATTCATATATATATATATACACATTAAACATACATTTTTTTTATAAAATTACAAATTTTAATAAAAGAAAAATAAAAAAATCAAATAACAAACTTACCTTTCAAGTCGTAGTAGAGCTCGGGTAACACAAACTCCAGAACAAAAAAAAAACCTTCCCCAATAAATGCTAACAGAAAATTAAAGCAAATAAAATAAACCCTAAAACATGAAAAACTAAATTAAGGAGAATTAGAAAATAGAATATAAAAAGATGTCAACAAAAAAAAAACTAAATAAAATACTTACCAGCTACCAATGTTTATGATTGACAGTGAAAATGCGGAACAAATCAACGATCAAAGCGAACAGAGAAAGGGACGAGAAGTCGATGGTGAAAATAAGTAGAGAGAAAAAAAAATAGAGGGGAGTGTGACGGCAAAGATTTTGAAGGGGGAAAAATTATATTAATAGTGTATACATTGAGCAACCAAATTATTTTTATTAACAAAAATTCATGCACCAAATTCAACAAAAAAAATTTCATTTACCAAAATAGCAAAAATAAAAAATTTAGATACCATTCACATATTTTTTTCCTTTTGAAGGAGAAGGAGAATCCTAATTGGGCTAGGACTTCTAAATTGTTATACTACCAGTTTTGCAATGGACACGTAGCTATTGCTAATGAGTGTAAAATTGTCATCATGTCTTTAACACACTGTTTCATGCTTTATTACAGCGAAAACCAACCAGCATCGTCACAACATAGCGCAATGTTTACATTATCATGCTTTAAGGTTTGCGACGAACATAATACTACTGTTGCTGATTTAACAACAGGATAACATAAGCCGTTGCAAAGTAACGAAATCATAACACCCGTATTTTTACGAAATATAGCGACGGAATAACATATCCATCACGATACCAATGGAGTAAAATGATTGTAGTTAGCTTGCGATGGTATCATAAAAATTGTCATTATTTAGCGACAGTTATAACCATCCATCGTAGAAACTTAATTTGTTTAACTTCTATGGAGAAATAGCTATACGGAACTATTCGTCACAAAGTTGGCAACGGATGAGACCGTAGCAAAATTATTTATTTTTGGCACATAATATTCACACCAATGTATAGCAACAAACTTTACAATGGGAGATATTTCTTTGACGCAAATTTTATCTCCAAAATGGTAGCTCCATTGTGTGCCATTATTTTTGTAACGGCTTAGCGATGAGTTGTCTTCGCCCGTTGCTGGTTCGTCGCAAAAGTGTCGCAATGGTTTATTAAACAGTTTTAGGGCAAATTTCGACACTATTTTGATATTTTTTTTTCCATCGCAAAAACATATTTTTCATTTAGTGGAATGTTGAAAATTAACGTTGTATTTTCATAATTTCTTCTTCTTTTATTTTGGATAAGGTTAACCACACATAGGCTATCCATTTCTAAATCACCCTTGGGATAGCCATGATAGAGCTTATCGCACAAATCCATGACCCAAATGCCATCTACAATTTGAAATCAAATAAATAAGATTATCTACATAATCAATTATTGGGCATATAACATAATTGTATGGATTAATTAAGTTAAACTAACACAAATATTATAAATCACGCGTGGAAAATAAACAACTACAATAGTAAGAGTAAAAAACAAAAGATTTACGTGGAAAACCAGAGTGTACAGAAAAAATTACGAATCAAGTTCTAAAATAAAATCTACTATCAAGAAAAATAGTACAATATAATCACCCTCAAGTTTAATTACACTTGATATCTCCAAATTAAGAAATATTCAAATTAATTTTTCGGCCAAAACCCCTTATAATTTTCCTTGATTGTAAATTAAAACTATAAAAATAACATTTCAAAGAATTATTGACTCTCATAACTCAACTCAACTCAACAAAGTCTTAATTCCAAGTAAATTAGGATCGACTATATGAATTCTCTTTTTTTTCACTCGGCGAGATTTAAAGTTACATTTTCTGAAATTAAGAAAAAGATAAAATAGGTTTTGAGAATCTACATGGATAATATGGTTTTAAAATTAGAAACAAAACTAATATAATTGGCCTTTTTGGGCCAACAACCTCACCCTCCACCCAAAGTACAAAAAGCTTACTCCTCAGCATCATTTGGAGCTCAACCTCGTCTATTTATTGCAAAATTGGTATTTATTTCAAGTCACCTCTTTGGCCAATATTTCGGCTGAATTTTTATTAATGTAGATCTTTTTAAATAAATTTTCTTTTATTTTCACTATATTTTTAAACCAATAATATCTCACATTAATATTATTCATGTGATAGTGGTATATAACATTCTTGCTTAAATCCAAAGTACTCTAATTGACACAGTTAATCTTATACCCATATTGCTTCAAACTCAACTTTAGGAGAAATCTTTTCAGCTAAAGTAATTTCTTGCGAGTTTCTATTGTTGTCATATATTTTGCTTTAATTACAGACAAAACAACACACTTCTAAAATTTATGCTACCATGATATAACTCTCCATATAAGAGTAAACACATACCCTAAAGTAAATTTTTGACCATTAAGATCGCCGACCATACTTTCATCTGCATAATCTTTCAGAGTTGATTTTGAACCACTAAAATACAAATATATTTTAGATTTACCTCTCAAATATCTAAAAATTCGCTTCACAACTTCCTAAAATTCTTTTCATGGATTTGGAATAACCTACTAACTAAATTAAATGCATATGCAATATCAAGTTAAGTAAAAATCATAAAATTTTTCAAACTCCCAAATGCAGAGGAGTAGGAATAACTGCATTTTTCTTTAGTAAAAAGATAATTTTTCTTGCTAAACTTGAAGTGATTAACTAAGAGTGTGTTAACAAACTTAACATTTTTCATATTAAATCTATCTAGGACTCGTTTAATATATCTTTTCTTGTGATAACTATAACTTTCTCGCTTTTCTACCATAGATAATTTTCATACCTAAAATACATTGTGCACATCTTAAATCCTTCATATAAATCATGTTATTCTATCAATATATCATCTATATAGAACAAAAAGATAACAAATTTACTATCATGAAATAATATAACATAAACATAATAATATGTATTTGTTCTAGTATATCCATAAGTCATCATGAAAAATCAAATTTGTGATATCACTGCCTATATGCCGTTTTAGTCCATACAAAATTTTCTTCAATTTATAAATTATATTCATTTTTCCTCATTTATTTACCTGAACCATGTAGATTTTTTCATCAAAATCGTCATGGTTGAATGCAGTTCTCACATCTAACTGTTAAGCTAAAAAACTATGCTAGTTGATAATCTAAGAATTATTCGAATGGAATTTATTTTGACAATAGAAGAAAAGATTTCGTCAAAATTAATTTTCTTCTTCTAATTAAAACACTTCACAATTACGTGAGTTTTAAATTTAGTTCTGCCATTGCCTACCTTTGAACTCTCCCATTCTTAATGTTTGCATTGAAAGCCAACTCTCGTTCTTTTATCCTTCATTCCAACATGAAATTGCATCTTTTTACTATTTTAATTTTATTATCACTCTTATTTTCTTCGATTTCAGTTAGGATTTTCCTTAATATATCATCAATTCCACCAGGATTACTCCCTAACTCCATCATTCTCGCTTGGGAGACCTTCAAAAAACTTACCGATTGTCGTACTGATCAAAAGCTTGAAGGCCAACAATATTTTTTTTAGTATGAAAATAATAATCTTATAAAAATTAAAATTTTTTGATAAAAATCAGTATTTCTATAAAAGATAAAAATATTCATGATTTTAAAGAAAAATTTTATAAAAATTAATGAGAGATATAATTTTTTAAAAAAATGTAGATTGATTGAAGATTTTGAATCGTAAAAAAAGTAAAATAAATGCTTAATTTAACGAATAAACTTTATATAAAAATCTAATTAAACTTAAAAGAAGTTTTTAGGTCAAATACAAATTTATATTATTATTGGTCTCATTTTGGCTTTTATTAAAGAGTGTCTACACAAATATGATCCAAAAGACATTTCAAAAAAAAGAGAAAGTCTATTCATATCCTATCCACTCCACTTGTAGTAATGTTTTAATCATATTATCAACTGATTAATAGCGTAAAAGGATGATGAAATCATTATATGAACAATGATTTCAGTTTTTTTAAGTATTATTTTTTTACCCTGATTATTAATTATTATTATTATATATATTTTTAAAATTTATGTTCTCAATT
Organism: Garcia nutans; assembly: GCA_947685225.1. Classification (NCBI taxonomy): domain Eukaryota; kingdom Viridiplantae; phylum Streptophyta; class Magnoliopsida; order Malpighiales; family Euphorbiaceae; genus Garcia; species Garcia nutans. The sequence goes on from CANTUV010000060.1 coordinate 6,535,730, forward strand.
ATCTTTTATATAATGCTAAAATTATATATGACTTAAATATTTATTTTTATATATTTTATATATTTTTTAATTTTATTATATTTTTCATATATTACTGCATTATTAAAAATATTTTATAAATATATATATATTTGATGCAATGTGAGAGTTCATAATCATCCATTAAAAGCGGGAAAAAAAAAAGCTAAGCTAAACAGTAAATTTTAGTTGAAGACATAATCATCAAATTTCCAAATCAGGACCTGTCCAAATTTTTGGACTCACCAACCAAGAAAGAAGCAAAGAGAAAGAAAGAAGAAAGAGAGGGGTGAAAGAAGAGATAGGGGGTCACCCCTCCATTAACTAACCAAAGCAGAAGGTCTTTCATGACCTTTCAGAAGCATTAAATATAACCAGTGATTGATATTGCCACCCCCAATACCTCACTTCACAGAGTATCAGTCACTTCTACAGTTAGATAAAGGAAGAAATAAAGAAAGAATTAAAAAAAGCTCTCTCAAAATGATACACTCTCGAGAAACAAAAAAAATAACTAAATTTAAAACAACGGAGCCAAATATAAGATGCAGAAACAGAGCTCTCTCGATATAAACGACAGTTGAGGTTTAGTTATCCATGGAACCAGTTCCTTTATAAACAATATATTAATATATATATAAACACATCAACTTCCTTGAACTCCTCCAAAGTACCTACTTTTCTCTTCTTTTTCACTATATACTATTCTTTTTATAGAACAGAGGAAACAGAGGGAGAGAGAGAAAGAGAGTCAGTCAGAGTACTATACTATACTCCCTTGCTGGCATGGGCCACTGTCAGGTGTCTGCTTTTAGCTACTTTTTCTCTTTCTTCATACCCTAAAAGACTCTTCATTGCTCCATCTCCGTTGTCTGTACTTCCCCCTTTTTTTCTAGCTCTGTTTATATAATATATGTACGTTCACAAATAATTTCCAGAGAAGTATTTGAGTCTTCGCCAATGACCCACAAAAGTACCACCATGGATAAACTGTGAGAGGCACTTATGGAAATGGGTTCGGGCTCTTTGACCGAGTCAGATAACTCCAACTCCTCTTCTTCTCTTTCTGATTCAGTGAATGGGTTAAAATTTGGACAAAAGATCTATTTTGAGAATACAGGGACTGGGGCTCCTACTCCATCTCCGGTCAAGTCTGCTACCGGTTCTTCTTCATCTGGTTCTGGAGCCCCGGTCAGGAAAGTCCATAGTGGGCAACAACAACCACCCAGGTGCCAAGTGGAAGGGTGTAAAGTAGATCTGAGTGATGCTAAAGCTTATTATTCAAGACACAAAGTTTGTGGTATGCACTCTAAGTCTCCTAAGGTCATTGTTGCAGGATTGGAGCAACGATTTTGCCAGCAGTGTAGCAGGTCAGTTGAGTCCTTTATTTACTTTACATCTTGTGTTGTTCTTCTTTTAATTACTTCTCTATCTCTCTATACACACGCACACACACATATACTGGCTTTCCGGTCTGGTAAAATTTGATTTTGGTTTTTTTATACATAATGTCTGTTGTTGGATATTGTGGAATTTTTTTTTGTGGGATTATTGATTGATGTTTATATGTTAGTTATAGTTGCTGATTTTTTGTGTTCCTTTTATTATTTTTATTTGTCGAGTAAAAAAAAGTACAATAATTTTTGCTTGAGCATGTTTGATAATGAGTAATCTGGTGAGTTTATTGAGGTTTTAGTTTATGGTGGGAAGTGTGGTGATCTTGATTATCAAGTGGTTGCTCTCACTGTTTATTAGGTGGGTTTTGTGGCTATGTTTCTTTATCATCATAAATTGTTTTTTGGTCGGTTGTTTGCTGTCAGGTAGGATTCTGGATTTTGGCTTTTGAATTTATTATAGGTTACCAAATTAGTTAAATTTGAAATTTATTAGGTGATTGGAGAGATGTTTTTGTCGGGTCTGGTTCTTGTTTGGACGTTGATTATTGTTTTGAATCTTCCTTACTAGTGGTAACACAATTTTCTTTTTCTGGTTGAAAGGTATTAAGGAATTTTGTAACTGGAATATTTTCTTTTTATTAATTATATTGAAGAGGAGAACATCTAGACTCAAACTTGACATTTAATCAAAAGAAAGCATTCTTTTAGCCACTAAATTACACTTTGATTGTTCATTGTATATTTTTATTTGATGTAGGAAATAATTATTTGTGATTCTTGATCTAGTTTAATTATGTTTTAGTCATAACTATTTATTGTCTATTTGGTGGTTTTTGTGGTTGTGTTTCTTTACCGTCATAGATTATTTTTTTATACGCTATTTTCTGTCAATTGGGGAACCTTTTATAATCTATCTTTTCATTTTCAATAATGATTGACTTTTGGAGTTATTAGGGTACCCATGAGTTGGAAATTGAAATTTATTAGGGGATTGGATGGTTGTTTTAATTTATTGGGTCTAGTTCTTGTTTGGATGATGATTGTTTTGAATATTACTGTTAATCTTCAGTGCATTGGTTTGTCCATGTCTCATTGTTTTTTTCTTGTTGAACAGCTTCTTGTTACTGGAATAGTTCTACTGGTCATTTGCTTTTTTCTTGTTTGATTGAGGAAACAATTATTTGTGGGTCTATATTGTGTTATAGTCATACATAGTGTTGATTACATTTTTTTTTTCTGTAGTACATCAGAGCATACTTGTAGGTACTAGATATTCCTCTTTTATAACCTTTATCACCCAATCTTAGTGGGATTCAAACGTGTGATCTGATTGCAATCTTTTTCAATAATGGACTATAGAGGCATTTCTGTTTTCCATACAATTTTTCTACCTTTAAAAAAATTGACAGTTTCATATTCAAATCTACTATAATCTTGCAAGAAATCTCTCTTTAAACCAGTTTTGATACTAACATTTCCTTGATTATTGATACGAAGACCAATGAATGATCATGTTTTGGTCTACTGAATCTTCAGCCATATTATCATTTCATCCTCATCTGACTTTGCAAGTTGGAAAATCTTAGTTATAACACCAAATCTTAGTTACAACAGCAATAGTTTCAGTAGGAACTAGAGATTTTGAATGTGAATTTGATATTCTCAATTATACGTGTTTGTAGAAAAGCAGACTTGACAGAAATTCAAACAAAGAAGAGCTTTTGGCTCCCTCACATTTGTTTGCTAACAGCCATTTGAGGAAGTTTTTCGAAATTAAGGGATTAGATGTTTATTTGAACAAGATTTTGCAACTCTTTTATATGTTAAGGCTTCAAGAAATATGTAGCTGCTATCCTTTTAGTGAACCATAGCATGTGTTCTAAATCAGAAAATTGGGCAATAATTGCTTTGATTAGGTCCAGACATCATAGGTTGTCTATTCTAAAGTCTATGGTTTTGGACCACTTGATAATTGGTGGGGTAAAGTGGCATTCCATTTCAATTAGAATTAAATAACAACTAGGTCATGTCGATCAAACTAGGCTTCTCTTATAATTGTTTTGCTTCAGCGCAATTATCCCAATGAAAAGTAAAATTACCTAGCATTCAGCTTAAATTATGTTGAAGGAATGAAATAGAAGATAGAAGTGAAAAGGTGCATTTTCAGAGTTTTCTCTCTTCTGTACATAATATTGATAAATAATTGGTGGATGGTGGAATTTTTTTGCCATGGATTGCAGAAGGGCCGTACGTGAAACTGAATTTTCTTCTCTGTTTGTTGTCTATTTATACTCTATGCTGAGATAACTGGTATTGAATTTTTATCACGGTCTGCTAATAACTTGCTTGTTACTCCATGGTCAGATTCCATCAACTTCCTGAATTTGACCAAGGAAAACGAAGTTGCCGCAGACGCCTAGCTGGTCATAATGAGCGGCGTAGGAAGCCACCGCCTGGATCATTAATGTCAACTCGCTATAGCCGACTCTCTTCAACAATCTTTGGTAAGACTGAGTACCTGTGTAAATCATTTCCAAAGATTCTAATATGATATTATTATTTGTTTGGCATGTTTGATGGCAGATAACAGCAGTCACAGTGGGGGCTTTCTCGTCGACTTCGGTGCTTACTCAAGGCTCAATGGGAGGGATGCGTGGCCAATTGCAAGATCATTGGAGCGTTTACCTGGGAATCAAACTGCATTCATGGAAAGGTCTATTCCTAATCCATGGCACAATAACTCTCAGAATCCTCCATCGAGCCTATACCTTCAAGGTTCAGCAGCTAGTGGGGCTGGTTTTTCCGGTTCTGGAATTCCTTCGGGAGAATGCTTCACAGAAGTCACTGTCTCTGACTCAAGCTGTGCTCTCTCTCTTCTGTCAAATCAACCATGGGGATCAGGAAACCAAGCATCAGGGCTTGGAGTGAAAGACCTTGTTAATGCCCAAGAGGCACCTATGGCTCAATCAACAGCTTCTCATGGTGCAGCTGTCAACCAATATCCAAACTCCTCTTGGGGTTTCAAGGGCAGTGAAGCTAGTAGCAGTTCACACGAAATGTGCCCTGATCTGGGTCTGGGTCAAATTTCACAGCCTCTGAACAGCCATTTCTCTGGTGAGCTTGAGTTGTCTCAGCAGAATAGGAGGCAGTACATGGAACTTGAACACTCAAGGGCATATGACTCATCTACTCGGCACATGCACTGGTCACTTTGAGCGGCTCATTTGGTGTGTGGTTATTTTGGATTTATTCAGGTAGTATCTTAATCTAACTATTAAAAAAAAACTGAAAATTATGTTTGGCAGGTAATCTAATGCCTGATCGTTTGTTGGGATAAAACCCTTTTTAACGCTTTATGCTTTTGGCCTGTAATTGGCTTGGGATTGTACGATAATGTCGAGCAAAGGTTTTTTGCTCTTGTTCTACTAAGAATTAGTTTGCTTTGTATTGAAATTATTTTTGCCTGACTTGCTATTTAAACGTAACATACGATATGTTCTAACGACTTAGGACGAGTAAATCATTAGTTTTTGTTGACCAACTAATTTTGCGAGAATCGAGATGGCATCAAACTCTGAACACAATGCACACGTAATGATTTCTCTGCATGATAGTTGTCTTACTCTGACATGAATGAAGGAGATGGGGATGAAAGTAATACAGAATCTTCAACATGAAATGAATTGTTTTGGATTTAGCTATTCTCATCAAACTATAAAAAAGACATTATATCTTCCAATTGTCTAGCTAATACTCGAGTATATTGTACAAACTGGTGCAACTATCAATCCCTGAGGATGGAAGAGCCTGTGAGAGATGTTCTTCATGACTTGCCATTTGTCTAGTTCCTCGAGAGCATAATGAATAGATGTGAAGTACTTCGTCGGTCACCTTGTCATCTCAAGAAATACACATATGGCATGGCAGAAAATTGCATCCGGTTGCAAATATTTTTATTTTTATTTTTTTTTGGATAAACAGCACTTCTTTTATTATTATAATGGAAAAACAAATTAATGTAACAAAATTAACCAATAGGATCCGATTGCCCATTACAATCCCATCCTAATGCCTCACTAAACATGTAATACATCCCACTGCAAAAAACATAATATTGCAAACACATATTGAGACGCAAACAGCCTAAGGAGAGAATTAAGGGAACCAGTCCAGCGGTTAAGCTCCAGCTAACTAGTGCCAGCCCAAATGAGATCTCTTCTAATCCTTCGCTCAAGAGTAACCGAGTGCCCAAGATTCCTCCTTCAAGTGTTGAAAGTCTTCGAGTGGAATACCTCTCTTCATCAAGGGTCTTTGAACTCGTTATACCGTAGCATATTGAGAGTGGCCCATCAAAGAGCATTAAGTTACTCCAGCCAAGCTTCTAAATTATTTCTCTAGTTATACTAAATTTGGTTAGATAATCAGCCACGAAATTTGCTTCACGAAGGACGTGAATGAAGGAAACTGAAGTGAAGAAAGATAGGACATGCTCAATGTCGCATCCGGTTGCAAATATAAGAGGAAAAAACACAATTTGATACTCCCCGTGGCTTGAGGAGCATCATGACTTTCAAATCTTGTGAACAAGATTCCATCTGGGAGGCCCCTTGGACAAGAAAGTCCGAACTAGTGGTCGTCTTCTTCTATTCCAGGGCAGTTGGATAGAAGTTCTTCTGCTGTTTCATACTGAAAAAAGCAACAAGCTGGTATTGAGTTATGCCAGTTTGAATTTGCAATTGAAGAGCATGTGTGTGCAAGCGCGCCTCCGATAAATTCAGCAAGAACTTACCTGAAATCCACAAAATGGGCAGTATCTATATTCATCTCTCAGTTTCATCAATATTTCTTGCAAATCCTGCATCCACAATTTCCTTGCTCTCAGGATCTCTAAGTAAAAACTTTCAATGCAATGAGGACAACATGAAATTGATGTGAACAAAGGTGAATAAATTTGAAAATATATTCAAATTTGCTCAGTTAATTAAGACAGTCTATATACTGCCAATTAGTTCATTGTTTGCCTGTCCTCTACTTGTTATCACCAAACACTAATTAGTTATCTACTTATTATCACCAAACATTAATTAGTTCATGAACACAATTAAATCTTGTAATTTGACTCCAAAAGGATTCATGTTACTACAGTCTACAGTTTGTATTAGTTTTCAACAGGATTTACTATAAATCTATAAACTCAAAAGAAAAAGCGTACGAAAGATGTAAATTTATACAGAAATCTACAGAAGACTGTTCGCAAGCTTCGATCTTTTAATACAGTTTTAGTTGATATATATAACAAACAATTCTTTCTAATTGGGAAAAGATCTGCACTAGAAAATAGAATGAAGAGGTCCCTGAAGAATCTGACCACAAAAAGCGGGAGAAAAAATTTAATCAATAGTCTCATCCCAAGAAAGGGTTAAAGTGTCACTCCACTTGCAACCAACAACTTTTCCATTTCATATGGAAAAAAGGTAAAATTCAATGTCATCTTTCCTTTTCTTTGGTCGGAGAAGAAAATTTAAAAAAAAATTCCTTTTTTTTATAGTAATAGAAGTTCAAAGGCATTTTCTCCTTGTCCAAACTCCAAACAAAGAAAACTGGTATCTTTACATGCATTCCACAGGAGAAATATGTGCACTCTAATCAAATTATTGATTGTACACCAAAAATTTTCTCAAGGATGTTGGAAGGACCTAAATTTCATATGAACTAAACTTAAAAATTCATCAAAGTAGTTGCAGTTTGAAATATCTTCTGTTTCTTTGTGTGTGTGTCTGGTGGAATTAGAGGGAATCACTAGGAAATTATAAAGAAGAAAAAACTCAAAAGATTTTTTTGTTTCCAATAATGAGAGCATGCCAAAAATAAACCAAGGACTAAAGCATAAAGATTAATGATACAGGAAGAGTAGTCGACAACATATTGGAGGTTTTTCAAACCAGAATCCTGTCTCTCATCTCCACACCATTTCAAGAATTTTGCCAAAGCCCCTCTATTGTGTTTGAAGCAAAATAAAAGTAAATAAATAATATGAGTCCCATCCATAATGATTCAATTGACCAGCTTATCTTGAATATTTTATTCACATCCCAGCCAAAAGTAATCAACATAACAACATGGAATGTTCCTCACCAGTTGCCAAACTGGTGAGGAACATTCCATGTGGCCCCAAAAAAAGTATACGATTCACATGTGGCCCCAACACTGTTTATAACAGGCATTTCTAGAGCTTATTCAATCACATGGTAGACAACAAAAAAAAGCTGAAATTATCATATGCATTAGCCATAACATAACAAACATGCACTGCATTTTTTTTTGTTTCAACCACCAAATTGTGTGTAAAACCGATACATAGTTGCAAGCACATCAACAAGATCAACTCGAGCACAATTTGTTTCAAATCCCACTTGCATTTTAAAAAGGAAAAAGAACAGGTAAAAGATAACATCTAAAGAAAGAGTAATGAAAAAAATTGTTTTATATATGTATGTACCTCTTCAGTTATTTCTTCCTCTTCCTCTTCATCCTGTTCACTCTCATTCTCCTCATTCTTTTTCGTCTCTACAACTTCTTTGTTCTCCAATTGGTCAAGAGCTGCTTTCGCTTTTCTGAAATTTACCGCAACCCTCCTATTCCGCCAATGTGATTTTTGTCTGGACCCAAAGTCTGCCATCAAAGCCTCTTCCTTCCTTCTATTCCTCTCAGCCTCAAGTTCCTCTCTCTTCCTCTTCTCCTTATGTGGATCCTCCCTTCCAATCCCAACTCGTGTCCGTCGAATCTCAATCCCCACTGGCTCAGCTCTCCCTGAGCCCTGCTTACCAAGAGCTGAACCAGGGGTATAACCCATTTGCTTTAACAACTTAAACCCAATGTTAGATTGTGGAATTGGAGCCTCTATATTTGTTAAAGTTTGCTCATCCTCTTCTTGTTGTTTTCTTTCTCTTTCAAGTCTACGCTGCTCTTGCCAACTAAGAGTTTTCGACTTCGTGGAAGGTTGAACAGCTGAAGTTTTGCTGCTCGGAATCTGCACAAATGACGATGATCACTCTCTGTCTCAGTTACTAAAAAAATAAGAAATGAAAACATAAGAAATTTTCTAGTTTGCTGATGTATGCTACAAACAGATGCAAGGTTGGACAAAAATAACAGCATCATAAAGAAAAAAAAAAACAAGAAGAAAAAAAAAAGAAAATTTATAACCAATATTCCCACAATTGTGTGTGCGTGGCTACACATAAACTTGGCTATACATTTTACAATAATTCAATATATTAATTCCCGTTTTATTTTCTGTGTTTTCACACACATAATTAGTTTCTTTTTCTAACAAAAGCTATTCACAAATAAACGGTCCAAATCTCAGGGAAAAAAGAGAGAGAAAATTGAGTTTAGGGTTTTGTAACTCAGAGAGATGCAATGAAAGTAAAATACTTTATATCTAGTAAAAGCTACGTAAACATTAATTAAACTAAATCAAACAATTTCTTTCTTGGGCTTATTGGACACATAAACAATGATCCACAGTTATTAAATTTAATAAAATTATTGCAGGAGCTGAAACTGACCTTTTTGGCAGAGAATTTAGAAGAATTTGAGGTTTCACGAGGGAGAAATTGAGAAAGGTCTCCCATGTAATCATTTTCTTCTTGTTTTCTTCCATTTTCTGTTTGGTTCTTTGATGATTCCGCCATTGTTGAGACCTTGAGGGGGAAAAGTATAGAAAATTAGAAGAAAACACAAAGATACAGTAAATGGGCCAAGATTGGGCCAACGAGCGTTTCAGAGGCCCAAGCCCAATCCATGATAGAGCACTTCCTGGCACGTGTTCTCAACAACCTTAACGGTTTTCTGCTGACGTGGAATCCAGGCTGATGCGGTTATTCTTATATACCTTGTCAAGGTCAGTCTCTCCCTGTAAATCATTTTCTTTCATTTTCCTCTCTTTTTTTTTCTGCTCCGTTTGGTTTCTAAGACAAACACAAAGGAAATGCCAGAAAATTTTTTTGCTTTAATTTTCTTTATCTTTCTCGTCATTTTCTCGGCAACTAATGCTCAAGTCTGTTGTTTACTCTGAGAATTTACACTCTGTTTACTCTTCGGTTTAGGAAATTAAGATCTGAGGTCAAATTTGACTACTTATCGAGATTATAATAATGGCCAAACAGAGACTACATTGGTATTTCACTTTTATTGTTTTCTTGGCAATTCTGGTTTCTCAGGCTTGGGCATTTACGGATCCATATGATGGTAAAATCTAGTTAATAACTGTTTTTCTTTCTTCGGTTTTTATCGAGTTTTCTAGCTTGGTTTCTCTGAATTTACTGGTTACGCTTCACTAGTTTGTTTTCTATCTGTTTGGATCCTGAAAAAAATTCAAGACAAGCATAAGAAGTTGTTATCAGACACCGAACCACAGAAGTTCGAGTCTAATTTTTTGGATTACTATAAACAAGAAGAGAATAGGCTCAAGATAAAGAATTTAATTTTCTCTTTCTTTTTTAATGTTTTCTTAGCAACCAAACAGAAAAAAGGGGAATATCTTTTTATTTATTATTATTATTATTTTATTTTATTTTTTGCAAATTCCTGTACTCAATATTTTCTCAAGCGGGAAAAAATATTAAAGGGGGAAAATGGCGGGAAAAACAACAGAATCTTTTTGATGCCCTTAAGGCAGGAATTCAATGTGTGTAAGATTAATTGTTAATCATATGGAACCACCAATAATGATGATTAGGACATAATTAATCAATAAAAAACCAATTAATCATCATAGATTAACAATGACACTTGATTTTCTTTATCTACTAATTTGAAAATCACCAAAGTAAAAATTAATTATTAGGACCTTACATAAATCAGATTACAACTTTGATCCTTATTTTTAGGTTTTTATTTTAATATTACATACATAATTTGCAGTATTCATTAGTAAGTTTCAGTAACAATAATTAGATTATTTCATTTAGCATATATACTTAACAGTGATGAGATTATCTTTCAATCTTATACAGTGATGGCACTTGAAAACCTTTATATAGCCCTGAATAAGCCACCGCAGCTGAAGGGATGGAGAACAGGCGGTAGAGGGGATCCATGTCAGGAATCATGGACTGGAGTGCTTTGTTCTGGATCATCTCTAATAGACCTGTATGCAATATTATATGGATTATCATTAATTATTAACTAATACATTAAATTGCAAAAACCAATTCTTTGTTCTTTCATTTTCTGCAGTAAGCTTCAGGGACTAAACCTCAGTGGGTATCTGGGAAGCCAGCTTCATAATCTTCATAACTTGAAACACCTGTAAGTGATTTTTTTGGACTTGAGTTTTCTTATTACAGGAGTGTTTTTGGTTATATTAGTCTAATTTTGTTTCTTATTTTTTAATAGGGATATTAGCTACAATTATATTCGGGGTGATATTCCATATGGTTTGCCCCCTAATGCTACGCGCATGTAAGCTTGCTGTTAATGTGTATTCTGTATCTAGCTACATCAGTACTGACCTGTGTTTATTTATGGAGGTTTTTCATAATGCAGCAATTTAGCTTGCAACAAGTTGGGCCAAAATATACCCTATTCTTTACCAATCTTGAAATTTCTACAATATCTGTAAGTTTCTTGCTACTGCCTTTTTTTTCTGTTATCTGTCTCAGATGGTTTGGTCATGAATTCTTTGATTGTGCTGTTCTAGGAATCTAAGCCACAATTCATTATATGGACCTATTGGCAATGTGTTCATTGGTTTGAAGAATTTAAACGAGATGTATGTTTCTTCGCCCTTTCTGAACTTCCTTGTTGGCATCTCTCATCAAAATGTTGGATTCAAGTAGTTGCAAACGAACTATGAACAAGAATCTTGAATATTCATTTTTTTATGCAATTGAAATTTTCCTATCCTTTTTCTGAAGTTGTTACTAGTTTCCGCGCATTTCTTAGTGGAGAATTTTGTGAAGTGATGGTTACTATTGCTTCGCTATGAAATGCTGTCACAGGGATCTGTCTCACAATTATTTCACTGGAGATTTACCAACTTCTTTAGCATCTCTGACAAATCTTACTAGATTGTGAGTTTAAATCAATTTCCTAAAAGGTTACCTCACTGCAGGTTAAATTGCAACCCTCCTGTCGTATTTTCAAGTGGTTTTTATTGATTGTTTTGGCCATATCTCAGATTCTTGCAGAACAACCAATTTACTGGATCTGTTATCTACCTGGCTGATCTTCCCCTAACTGACCTGTAAGTTCCTCTATGTCTTTCTGTCTGTCCATTAGCTTTTTTGGAAATTAGGCTGACATAACCTTTTGACCTTTTCTTATTTCTGAATACAGGAACATCCAAAGTAATCATTTTAGCGGTGTTATTCCAGCTCATTTTCAGTCAATACCAAATATATGGCAAGTAACTGAAGGTTTTAAATTTTTTCAGTTTTGATGGCCTGCGCTGACCACCAATTCTTGATTCCTTATGGTTTTGCCCCTTGCTAGGATTGATGGGAATAGGTTCTTTACGGGAGCCAACTACCCACCCTGGACTTTTCCTGCAAAAAATGCTACCACTGGACAAAATTTTCGTGGCCATCCAACTACACAATCAACTTCCACAGAGAACTCTCTCTATCCTGAGTCAGGTGGACACGAGAAGAAATGGCTAGGCCCTGGAGGAATAGCTTGTATAGTGGTTGCAGTAACTCTTGCTATGACCTGTGCAACAATACTTATTGTGATTCATGCTAAGCGACCCAATCTTTTTGCAGTCATTAGATCTAGAGGTAAGACTCCTGAATATACATTTAAGTATTAATATTGTCAAATTCACTATGTGGAGGGTAATTTATGAAGTCATAAATTTGAACATCTTTACTAATTAACTTTCTTCTCCATGTATTCTCTCATACAGCAGTAGACCATTCTCCAATAGCATCCAAAGCAAGTCCAAAGATGTTGCCAGTCAAAGCTCCAGCTATTCTAGACCCAAGCAATATACCGTTTGCTTGTCATACAAGAAGGTTTGCAGAGAAATTCGTATCTTCAGGATGTGCTAAAATTTACACAGTGGAGGAGCTTCAATCAGCCACAAACAGTTTTAGTGAAGAGAATCTACTTGGAGAAGGATCTCTTGGTTCTGTCTACAAAGCTGAATTCCCCGATGGCCAAGTAAACAAGTGAACTTTTTGAGTTCTTGTAAATCGTAGTAACTTCAGAAATTGCATCAAATCATGAGAAATTCCTTTTCTCCAGATATTCGCTGTGAAGAACATTAGGATGGCATCACTGTCTTTCCAAGAAGAAGAACAATTCTCAGCAGTGGTTAGGAAAGCATCCAGATTGAGACACCCAAACATTGTAACACTTTTGGGCTACTGTGTAGAACATGGCCAACATCTCCTTGTGTATGAGCACATAGAAGGTTCAACTCTTCATGATTTTCTGCATTGTGAAGCACACGAACCACTGCCATGGATAATTCGTCTCAATATCGCACTTGGTGTTGCTTCAGCTCTGGAGTAAGTACTCAATATGGTTACTTCACGAAATGGGTACCCATATGTTTGATTCACTTAACAGGTTTATATCTTTTAGTTCAACTTGCAGGAATGCATGAATGGATTTATGGGTACCAAGCAACCTAGAAGGAGAATAGTTCACATCATATAACATAAAAACATCCTCAAATGAAGTAGCAGATTTATGAGTAACAAACTCACTATTACTTTTGCAAGTTTTGAATTGAATTTAGATAGTGCTGAATGCTGATAGAGTTGTTGAGTCACTACAGCGACTACAATCCTGTAGTAACTGAAAATAATATAAGAGCATCTTTGACATGCAAAATGTTCATTCTCTTTCAGTAATTACATTTTCACTGTCAAGTGTAATTTATTTCTTTTCATTCAGTTTCCGGATGTCAATTCGAAATGATGTCGTTCTGCAAAATTAGTATAGCTATGAATAGCTTATTGAATGCTGCAAAAGTTTTTATTGTTTCCATTTTGCAAATTGATTGTTTCAGCTACTTGTATTCTTTTTTATCCCCTCCAATCACTCATGGTAACATAAAGGCCGCAAACATCTTACTTGATGAAGATCTTGAGCCTCGTCTCTCTGACTGCGGAATTGCAATTTTGAGAACGCTGACCAGAAACAGTGTTAAACTTAAGGTAAGTACGCGGACAGTCCCTAATGGTAAGAAGCAACTGGTAATAGCTTCTTCAGTGAATTTTGAAATTGGCATGTCATAATTACTTTGGCTAGAGAGTCCAAGCTTTGAATTAAATTTGATGTATCTCCAATCAAATTTCGCTGTGTAAGTAAGAGAAAGGATATGGATAAAAACTTATCTACTGCTGTGGAACAATGTCATAAACAGGCTTCTGAAATTGCCATTGATGATATTGGTTACACTGCACCTGAGAATGGAGAACCGGGAACAGATAAGACAAAGGGTGATACATATGCATTTGGGGTCTTGCTTTTGGAGCTTTTAACAGGAAGGAAACCTTTTGATAGGTGTGTTTGATTACGAATCTTTTTTTCTGAACCTCTTCTCTTACATTTTGTGGTATATTTCTGGATTATGAATATTTTCCTTTCATGTCTTTTTAACACAGCTCAAGACCAAGTGAAGAGCAATTATTGGTGAAATGGGCTTCATCTCGTCTTCATGATAGTGCATCTTTAGAACAAATGATTGATCCGGGCATCAGTAAAACACTCTTCCCCCAGGCTCTCTCTCAATTTGCAGATGCTATTTCCCTTTGCATTCAGGTTGTTCCACATACATTTAAATGCTTCCAGTAAAAGTAGATTGCAAAGTTAGATTTTGGAATGGTTACATTTATGTTTCCCTGTCAACAGCCTGAGATGCTATTCCGACCACCTATGTCTGAAATTGTGGAATCTCTGGCGTCTCTGCAGCAAAAATTCAACCTTGTCGACTAGAGTTCAGCAGATGGTTCTGAAGGTCATTGACCTCTTGACAGATCTTTTGTAAAACCCATTCTGGCTTCATAGACTCTCCCACACTGAGCTATCACTCCTCCTGATATTGCTAGCATTAACTGGTACGCAAGCTGAATTTACATGGAATTATCATAAGAGTATTAACATAACAAACATTCCACAGGGAAATTTTGTAACATGTAGTTGACAATTATAGTAAAATTAGCACAAGATAAATTCCAACTATAATCAACGTTGTAATTCTGTATTCATTTCACGCTATTCTGAGTCTTATAAGTTCTCTAATTCTTTACTGCATCTTTTCATTAGCAATACACTCCTACATATCTCTGCCATTTTTTCTCAGTCTATTTAGAGTAATAATGCACCAGTCTAAGTTATATTTCTATCCTACTATAATTGTCAATAGGAAGAAAATTTGAGATTGTGGAGCATTTTGTCAACCCAACATTCTTGATTTTCTCATAACATGAAAAAATAACTTTTTAAAAGCTTAATAAATTTCCACCATGCTTGAGCAAGTACTTTGAGCTCCAACTCAATATTCTCTTCAAGAGTGTTCAAAAAAAAACTAATTGACTCAGCTATGACTTCTATATTATTTTTTAAGTGAAATGAGAAAAAAATATATCAATGTTGTCTGAATTTTTTTATTTTTACTATTTTGACATATGATTTTTTTTATTCATTTTAGTATATGAACTTTTATTATTAAAAATAATTTGATTGTTTTCAACAAATTTACTATTTATCGACTGGCCGGAACAACCAAATTATTTTTAATAACAAAAATTCAGATACCAAAGTGAAAAAAAATTCATATACCAAAATAGTAAAAATAAAAAAATTTAGACATTATTATTATTTATTTTCCGCGAAAACAATATTTATTTTGCCATGTGTGTCATCACATTGATGCAGTCAATATTTATTTTTTGCTACAAATTATTCGGTAAGTAAATTCTATGAATTACTTGTGTACATACATTTAGGTTTGAACCCCTTCCTAATCTTAAAAAAAAAAAAAAAACGATTTGAGTTTCTAGAATGGTAATTGAAAAGAAAAAATACACCCTTTAATTTCTTGGTAACAGACGAGAGATTAGAAATCCATGCAATTAAACACTATTAGATTTTGAAAGAAGTCCTCAACTAGCAAAAATTTTATCATAAACCTTTAACTAATACCCTACCAACAAAAACAAATGGCAATTCGATTACAATATTATTAAAAAATAATTTTTGAATTGACTAACAGAGAAGGGTTGAAAAAGAAATGATTAATTCATTTGTGGAACCAAACCAAAATAAAGAGATTATTTAATTTTTTTATTAATTAGATGGATGAAATAATATCTTGCTTAAAAAAAAACAAATGTAGACACTAGTTACTCGAATCTTATAGCTAAGCAACAATTTTTTTTTTGGTCATATTTTCTCACCAGCATATTGCAATCCTCCAAAAATTCTATACAAAAGACAACTACAGAAGTCATCTAAATAAAACAAAGTGCAAGAAGTAATGCCTTCCATAGGCATAAGCCCAAAATCTTTTCATATTCAGAAATTCTGATTGAACTGATAAAAGTAAAAGGTGCTAACATGATATTCTTAGGCTTATGAGCTTCAGCTTACAACTATGAAAAGATGACACAAAATTAACAGCTACGATCCCATCTACCATCTCATCCTGACAGTAACATTCAAAGAGTTCATGCACCAATGCCGCTGTTCAATAAGGTATTGATCTCCCCGATTATATTAACGGGCCTTCCATCAAACATAGATGAAAGGGTACTCTCACAAAGTTTCTTCAGCTCCCTGGTTTTTGCAAGGGCTGCTTCCTGCAATCAAAAAACCATTTAATTTTCTTTCTTGAAATTAAAACAGGTAGATATTTATCAATGCGTTGATGTAATTTTCAGTCAACAAAAATAATTGAGTGCATCTTCAGTCTTATTTCTCTCCATATACGAGGATAATAAGATGCAATAAGCCCTGCATCTATTAAGGTCTCCAAACCTAAAAATATCCATGACTTCAAATTGAAAGATTCCTAAAGCTAAGCAAATAATGACAAATCCCATAAAATGATGTCCATGCTTAAAAGAGAAAATTGGGCTGCAAAGAGAGACAGAATCATCTATGGACTATAATAGATCTAATATAACACTTTTACTTTTTCCCAGAAGAACTAGAAGGGCTCGCACAGATCATTAAAGCGAGCTTATGAATAGCGCAGAGAGCAACCTGAATATATGTGAGATAACAAAAAGTATTCCTTAATACAGCATAATATGTACTTTTATCTGGACGCTCAATCAATTATACAATATAAAGAAAACTCACCTGCTTTGGCCATGATGAAGATAAAGAATTGTGAAGCTCCATTCGTTTAGCAGCCAAGTCCTTCAACCCCTCTTTTAGCTTCAACTCACGATGCTTCTTTTCCTCCAATGTATTTACCAGTCTGTCCAAAAATCTGAAATGCAGACATATTAAGAGTTAAGTAGCTTTACAACTCATCACATAAAAAATACAAAATCAATACATTTAAATAGTTGGATAGGAAAAATATGCAGGCAAACAAGTTGCAGTCACAAAATCCATCAAGGTCAATATGACTTCCAAAAAATCTTGGTTCCTACAAATAATAAAGACAATGAAACAAAAAAGAAAGAAAATGCAAGAAAAGCCTATATTCAAAATCTCTGCAAGTATTGCATTTGACTTTTGATCAGTAATGTCACAAAATTGTTATCAGCATTCCAGATCCACTTCCACATTTTCAGACTTACATAAGTTGATAGTAAGCTACAATCTAGGCCCATCTTACAGTTCAAACAGATAATTCTGATGACTTTAAGTCTTCAACCAACTTGACCAGTAAGATTAAATCATTGTTGTGTCCAGCAATGAGAAGGTGCATCAAGAAAAGGAATGTGGTTTGTTTATTGGACTCTGACCAATAACTTTTCCTGAACTAGAAAGGAAAATCCCATAGCCCTTGCCTCACATTTCTACAATTAATTCCTCTCGCAGAACAACATAAGGAAATTTTCTTGAAAGTCCCATAGTAAATTATAAAACCAATGTTGAAGGAAAGATAAAAACCATTATAAATTGTCCGGCAGCACCTTTTGGAGTTGAGAATCATTATTAAGTCTCGCGTTCTCCGATTTGTTAACAAGGAAATGACCAAGAATACATCAGACAACATGGTCTCAATAGCATCAGGAGTATACTGCTGCAGCACCAAGGGAGCAACTGACTGGACTAGATGTTGCAGGGACAAAGTTTCTTCATTTCTCAATTCCGCCAATCGTTGGCTCAGAAATGCTTTCATCTAATATGGGGCATAATATTGAACATCAAATAATAACAATAACAATAATAACAACAATAATAATGATACAACAACAAAATTAATAATAATAATAATAATAAATCGCAGTATAATAATGATAATGTACAGTAACATAAACCACCCAGGTGCTAAAATGCAATAAGTATGCCTGCACCTCGTACAAATCATCCAGAAGTTTATTCCTATACTCGGTCTCCATAAGCTGGCTCCTTTCTTCCTTCACTCTTTGGTTGTGAGCTGAAGAATCTGAAGCATGAATCTGACTTTCCAGACCAATATTTGGCAAATTGACATCATCAATGATGTCAATCTGACGTGTTTCAACACTAATATCCCAAGATATTTCTGATACAGAAACCTCTGGATGCAATACAGAAACCTCTGGATGCAAGCTATCTTCCCCTTTATCTAATGGGGTTTGATCAGATTCTACAGCTTCATTTTGTGATGAATTCTGTAAGATGTCACTAGCATTCACAATTTCATAAGGACCCAAACCATTACCACCATCATCTGTTTCTTCCACAATACCAATATCCCAATCAATTTGAGCACTATCAACAGAAATATCCCAGTCAATATTATCTGTAATAGCATCGTCCCCTCTCACAAGGCCTGATTCATCAAAACTTAGTTGAACATTCACAGCATCAAGGATCTCTGAGCCAGCAGAAACATTTAATGATGGGGGATTTTCACGAATATCTTTCAAGTTCAATAACACTGTCCATGAAGATTTCTACAAATGCATTTACAATTTGAATTAATTTATGAACAGAATGATATAGTAAACCTACACTGCAATGCATTTATGAGTTGAATTAATTTACGAAACAAATCGATAGAATAAACATTCATCTACAAAAAATGGGCATTACTGCAAATTTCCTTCAAACTTTCTGTCTTTTTTCATGTGGTCCCCAAATACAACTTGGTGCAACAGAACAGAATAACTGCCATACCTTATAAAAACATAGATAATAACTTGTAATCTAGAATGTTCCTAAAAAAAGCACTTAAGTGCATGTGGGCCCATCATTACCGCACAAATGAAGATGATGGAACCCAATTGAACACATCTATTGATTGATCAATGAAGAAAGGACATACATGAAGTAGGATCTGTAAAAACTAATTTAATATGATAAATGGGAACAAATAAAAGTAAACTAAGTTCCATCACTATTTTGTATGGTAATGATGAGCAAAGTCCCCAGGCCTAGCCTAACCTTTGAGCTAAAGATTCAACAGGTTCAAACAAGATTGAACCAGAATTGAATTAAATACTGTATAAAATATATTAAACCTAATATAGTTTCTCAAAAATCATAAATCAATTAAATAATAACAAAATCTTATTCAAGTTTCATTATAATGAATTTTTTCCAATAAATAATTTTAAATATTTTAAATAATAATATTCTATAACCGAAAAAAGAGTTAAAAAAAGTTTTAAAGAGCAAGAAAAAAAATATTGTTAGCAAATAGAACAGCTTGCATAGATGACAATATTTATTTTAATCACCTTACTAAACAATAGAAGACGAAATTATTTGTGCAAATATAGTTGAACAACAAATATTTAATTTGAAAAAGGAACCATAATATGGTTGTTTGGCTCCATGGAAAGTGACACTGAAAGTATGTCAGGAATTTCACTTAAAAAAAGATGGGGTCGCAGCTTACACAACCCTCCATTTTGCTCCCCTGCCTACTCAAACCAGGGACTGGGCAACCAGTTCACTGTTACCTGTCCCGTTTGAGAGGGTCGGGATGGATTTGGAAGCAGATTAGACTGGTCATTCAGCCAGTTCCCATTTTTTGTCCTGGGCTAAAAACCTTGCTTAGGAGAACCAGAGGGGAAAAGAATGTATTTGCCTTACATCCTTCTCTGTGTGAACATCTTTGACGAAACTGGAATAATACTCTATTGCCTGCAACATAGAATCACTATTTATGACTTTTAAAATCCTGCCAAATGTGCTTGGTAATGATTTTGCAGTCTCTAAGAGTTCAGATCTAACATTGTTTCCCTGCAGATTGAAAAAATATTAGTTATTTAAAGACTATAAGAACAAAGACATAATTATTCAGTTTTACTTGTAGAAAGACCAAGGTGTAGACCTGCAATCCAAGTTCTTGACAAGCCTCAACATATTTAACTGCTGAAAGAGATACGCTTCTTTTTATATCAGCTTCCTTGCGCTCTAGTTCAGCTAATTGTTGCTGGATCTTTTGTACCTGCTTTCTCTGATAAGGTCTTCAACAATTAGAGGAAAAAAATCAACATTAACAATCTAATTGGCATAACAAGTATTGTATATTCTTCAAATTGGGCAACTAGAAGAATAGAGACTTACATTTCATAGTTTACATTTTGACTTATTATTTGCGCAGCCTCACCTATGTAGACATATTCTTTCTCAAAAGAATGCACAATTGCCTCCCAAGCACCCTAAAAATGAATAGAATGCATTTAGCAATGATTACAGAAATCTAATCAGAGAGAGAGAGAGATGAGATGTCTTACAGCAACACCTGATAGCCGACCAAATATATTCCGGCTTTCTGGAGTCTTTTTCATGAGAATATCATAAATTTTCTTGGCCTCCAAGTACTCAATCCCTGAGAATGGCACACCAATTGATAATACACCAGAAAGTTTGCAAGAACAAATAACTCAGAAACAAAAGAGGATAATATCCTTTGAGCTAAATGGAGCTTAGATTCAGAAAGCTTTTTCACAAAAATATATATTCTGCATATGAAGCAAAAATGAAGTTCAGAACTTAATGCCTCTAGATTTCGGAAACATCTGGAACAAACGATTAAATTTGGATCAACATTTGGTCTTTGAATATGACCGATAAGTGTATCCCAGACTACACGTTCTCCACATAGTTCATAGAATAAGAAATATTAACAAAACAGGAGCTTTCATGCAGAAAAAAGAGAACTAGTTATCAGTGAATAAGTAGAATGATTACACAGATTGTGATGAAAAATCAAGATCGTCCTCGAGTTATAATGCTTCCTGAGTTCCTTCTTCAGAATGTAATGGAGAGTTCTGTAATCTGATTACATTTTGGATGTGAACTTTGGACCTAGCTAAGAATTTCACTACTCAAAGAACAACATATCTCTTTCTCACTTCCTACCACCAAAACATGAAATTCCAAATTGTCCAAAAACATGATAACAGAAATGCATTCAAAACAAACAAACCTTCGGGGTCAAGGGTTTGGAAATAGGGATCAATATCCTTAGGCAGAGATGAGAACTCCTTGGAAATTCGAGCCCTGACAGCGGCAATCCGTTTTCTCCAATCGGCCGGTATTCTTTTCCGATCAACCAGCCATTCTTTTCAATCCAAAAAAAAAAGAAATCGAATTAAATAAATTATAATTATAAAGCAAAATCCAGTAATAAATGGAAGTTGAAGAAAACGATGATACCACCAAGACGTGATAATGTAATGTCTATAGGGAGATTTTGAATGTCCTGAGGACTCTGCATTTTTTAGAATTAATTTTGGGGAATTTTGATATTTATTTGAGACTTGAGAGCTTCTGGTTCCGGATTTCGTTTCTGTGCTACTCGAGCTTAGCACTTAGCAGGATCAGCTGAGTCGGTTGACTCGCGTAACATCTCACCTTTCTTCTTTTTTTTTAATCTTAATATATATATATATATATATATATTAAATTTTATTGTAAAAATAAAGAAAATATACAGAGAAAGTAAAATGTAAGAAATTTTGTTATTGGGAATTATTTCATATATATTATCTATAATGAATATATACAGTGGTGTAAGTAGATTTTAGATAAAAATGAAGAATTATAACTATTATAAAGTTAATCCTAAGTCAAATAGAAAAAAGGTAATTATTATAATTTTGATAAGATAAGATTAATATAAAGTAATCATCCATATATCTCATAATTTTTTTTTATAACTATTTCTATGAATATGCCTTGTTAAAATTTTGCTAAAAAAAATTCAGTGAGATAAAAACTTAATGAAAGAAAAAGAGTACGGTATTTATAGATAAATTTCCCTCAAAATATAACTAACTAAGATATTTTAACTGAATGTATCTGAATATTGAATATATGTCTTTTGAAGACTGATGTCAATAGTGTCTTTGTGAATAAATTCTTTATGCAGTCTTCATTGATTTGTGTAATACACACTACATTATCTTTATGCAATATTGTCGATTTGTCGCTTTTTATAGGTAATTTACATGCTCCTCTAATATGTTTGATTATGATTCTCAACCATATACATTTACGACTAGCTTCATGAATAGCTAATATTTCTAAATAATTTGGTGAAGTAACAATAATTGTCTGCTTCATAGAACACCATGAAATAGTAGTATTATTACATGTGAAGGCATATCCCACATTAGAGCCACATAGATAGCATAGAACATATTTCATTTCATTCCAATGTCTTCTAATTAATACAAAACTAAATTTTGCAAAACAAGTTAATATCAAAAATAATATAGAGTATTGTATTATTAGCAATATATAAAACTGTCCACATTATAATGAGATATGGTACTTCAATGGATGTCCATTTATATTCTCAATAATACGTTGCATTATATTTGAATTAAGATGATCATGCCAAAGTATAAAAATTTTGGAATCTATACACTTCTAGTATATATAGTGTAACTCAACCATCTTTATTTTTTATAAAGTATAATCCAGTTAAGAAATTTAGAATTTCTTAAATAAGAACTTCTGGTTCAAATTTGTTAACACATAAAAATTCCATATCTCTCACACTTTGTTTCAATAAAATATCCATTGCGATGTATTCTTTAAAACTTAATAGATTTTTTCGAAATCTGTTTGAATACAATGCATCATTAAAATATTATTTTGCTTAAATTCAAAATATAAGGTAGACTATTCCGGAGTCTTTAATGACATTTGCAAAATATTAATTTCTATTAATATTAACTATAATAAATATTTTATGATCATGAAAAATTATGGGAGTTGTACTAATATATATCTTTTTAGCATTTTCGCTTTTATAATTGACAGAAAAAAAAAATTCCAGCATGATCCTTTTATCAAAATCCTGTCTATAGTCTTAAAAAAAATATCATATTCATTTTCGAAAATGATGCTAAGTCAATTGAACGAGTTTGATGATTTTTTATCAAAAGCTAAAAATTTTATTTAGCTATAGGTAAACAAGAAATTAGTTCAAAATATTTTATGAATCTAAGCCCTCAATATTGCTACTATAGGAGCATATTTAAGACATGAAAAATTTAATATTTTCTAAAAAGACTATAATAAATTATTAATAATAAGATAATCAATTTTCAATTTCTCATTTGAATAATTAAAAGAAAAATCATTACTTTTAACCAATCATGCGAGGATACTTGATTTTCTTTTTATAATATTTTTAAGATTCACAATATCGAAGTGAATCTCATTGTTAAGTACTCATAACATATAATTTTTTTAAAAAAATCAAGGGTAATAAATTCAAATTTTATGAGATTTAACCTTATAAATATACTAAATTTAAATAAGAATCATAAGTTAAACAAATTACAGAGCTATCAAATAAATAAAAACTATAAATTATAATTAGAGTTTAAATATCATAACTCTAAAATTGTAAATAGTTATATCAAATTATAATAAATATTAATTTATTACCAACTTCACCCAATACATAAATATTTACTCATAATTTTATATTTTTTTTCTTTATTAGATATAACTATAAACATAAAAATAACTATTAAATTTAAATTTCATTAAAATTATATTAACAATATGTATATATATATATTATCAATTAATAATATGTAGATATATTATTATACTCAAAATACACCGTTAAATATGTATACTGTTGTTTACATACTAACAACAAACTAACAATGTATAAATATTTATATACATGAACGGGAAACCACGCAACATATGCACGACAATCAAAACTTTTATAGTGCATTAATTATATATAATAATATTTTTTATATTTTTTAAGCAGTAAAAAATGATTTTTTTTATCGAATGCAAACAATGAATTTGTTACTGCAACAAAAGCCAAGATTTTGTCTTTTGTCTGTATATATACAGGTCCACCAATTTTAGGAAATAAAACTCTAAATTTTAATAACAAAATCAATCATAAATAAATATAAATTAATATATAAAAACTTGCTTAAATTCATATTACCAATAAAAATATTAAATCTTATAGTTATTAATTTTTTAAATTGATATGTATAAATTTTAAAAAAAAAATTCTCTTTTTATTATAATTTAAATACTTAAAATAAATAAAATGGCAGAGACTCGTGTTAATAACGTGTTGTACATATAAAAAAATATTAAAAAAAATATAAAATTTTTTTTGTTGTGAATTATCTCACATACACCACCCATAATAGATATATATAGTGGTATAAGTAAACTTTAAATAAGAATAAAAAATTATAACTATCATAAAGTTAATTCTAATTAAAATAAATAATAGTAATCATAATCTTAATAAGATAAAATTAATCTAAAATAGTCATCCACCCATCTCATAACAAATTATTCATTTTTAGCATATTAATTTTAATATATTATTTGTGCCTCTTATTGGAGTAATAGAGCAAAGGATGATACTAGTGCAACTGAGTGTTTCGTTAACTGAATAAATATTTGAGTTTTTTTAATTGAACTGTTGCTTAATAAGGTTAGAAAAATTATAATATTTTGATTTTAAATTTGATTAGTGGTTATTTGAAAATAAATAAAATATTGTATTTTCATTTTTTGTAGTCTTTTAAGGGTCTTAATTAAATTGAATCAAACCGATTTTGTCAATTAATCATATCAACCGGAACCTAAAACCAATCGATTGATAAAAAAATTTTGTACTTAAAAGAGCCGGTTAAATTTTAATTTTTTCGATTAATTAACCAATCTACTAAATATCCATCCCTAAATATGGCCTTAAAACTAATTTGAAGGATTACAATTATCAAAAAATCAATTTTCACTTTGATTAATTTTGGTATTAAATTAAACTGATTCTTAATTAAATTAATTTAATTAGATAAAAATTTTATTAAGTTTCTCATATAGTTTATATTTGACATGTATCTTTATGTACATATTTTTGATAAATCGGATTGACTTTAAAAATTATTTAAGTTTTCAAAAGTTTATTTTATTGGATCTATAATTTTTATATAAATTAAAATTCATAAGTCCATTAAATAATTTTACATATAAATTGAGGCATTAGAGATTAAATTTAGAGATAGCTTTAAATGCTCAACTTTTAATTGAATAATAGTTCTAATTGAATAAAAGTTATTTTTATTCAATATTAATAACAATAAATTATGAAAATATAATTTTAATAACTTATACATTTTTTAAAAAGAAAATTGTGATACCGCCAATATTTTTCCAATAACATAATCTTAAATCACTTTTTCTAATTGAGGTGATAAATCTTGATTAATTAAAATTTTGTTATTTCATATTTTTATATATAAGAAATTTAAATTTAAGATTTTAATAACTTATATAAATTGGTATATATTGAAAAGAAAGTATAAATGCAATAATAAATAATATTTCATATGTTTCATTAAAATATCATTTTGGGAATAATTACACAAGGTAATCATTGATAATTATAAATTTTATAAAAAATTTTATAATATTTTATTTAATTGTCCCTTTCAACTATTCATTCCTTATTAATTATTAACATACTAATAATGATAAATTCAAAACTTTATAATTTTTTTAACATAAGATAGAATATATTATTAAGGGCCTGTTTGGTTTAGCTGTTCATAGCAGCTGGTAGCTGATAGCGGTTGCTGGTGGCGGATAGCTGGTAGCTGATTCGGATTAGTGTTTGGTAAAAATACAATAGCTGTTGCAGTTTGAATGTAAAATTACCAATAAGCATATAATTATTTAATAAATATTAATTTTTATTTTATTTTAATAGGGTTAATATAGTCTTAATATGAATCAGCTATCAGCTGATATGAAAAAGCTCCGAGTAGGAGCTTATTGAAACAGCAGCTGTTTGAGGTTCCTAACAGCTATCAGCTGCTGTTTTAAAATTTTACCAAACATCAAATTTTATCAAACAGCTGCTGTTTGGGGTTCAAACCTCTATCAGCTGCATCAAACAGTTAAACCAAACGCCCCCTAAGAAACCTCAATAAAACAACAAAAATATATTAAGGTGAGGGGAATCTTAAAGAGCAAAAAACTCATTCCTAACCTAGAAGAAGCTAGCAAATCAAATATATTACAAGTGAATTACTCAGGATAACATAACCCATTATCAATCTCAAGCCTGATAGATGTAAGAATTAGCCTATAGAGATTATAGTAATAGACAAGAATATACTTCACCAAAGTAGTGAAACCCAATCCACATAAAGCCTATCAAACTATCCATTGAGAGCTGTAGATGCCAAACGAGATAAGGCTTTGGATAAGATATGATGAAAACATCCTCACTGGTGATAAAACCTTTGAACATGTTGTAGAAAAGTATATACCATCCCAAAAAAGGGAAAAACCCATAAAAGCAAAATTTTTAGGGGAGAACGACAATAAACTTGGCCTTTGAAACCAGAGAACAATGCGATAAAGATTGAACAACTTCTACTGGAGGATTATGAGCTTATAAAAAATTGTTAATATATAATAGATGGACTAAAGGTTGCGGTTGCTAGGGCATTAGATAAATTCAATAAACGATCAAAACAAAAAAAGTTAAGCCTTGTAGGCTTTTTGAACAGCACAAAAAATATCTAAAACAAGGTGATAGATTTAGATGCAGGATAAGCCCTAAAAGTCATAGATCGCTTGCAACCATGGCCTAAAATCCCAAAAGGAATCATACCTTTTTGGTGGCTACGGGTGAGCCACCACCACCTTCCTTTTGTTCTTAAGAACTGGAACCCTTCACAATTATTTTCCTGTTCCTAGCCAAATACTCCCATTTGGAAGTTGGGCTCAGCCTAGTAGGTGTTTTGCTAATTAGAACACAACCCAGTTGCTCCTTAGAAAGAGGATGGGGGACTAGGAACTCTTGCACCTCTGAAGAGTTGGCAGTGTTTGGTCCAAGAGGGCTGGGAGTAGACTCTAGGTCATGGGCCAGGGCAAGTAGGATTTCGGCTTTTTTAGATGGGCTAAGTGGGCTAGCTTCATTCAAGGACCTTTTGAACAAGTAACTTGGGATGAGGTCTGTGTTGACGGGTTTGTTGGGCTAGGCTTTAAGATTTAAATGGTTCAAAGGATTTGGGTCAACAAATGGCTTTTCTTGAGTACAGTTCCCCTTGTTAGGCGGGACCAAATCCATCTTGGAAAGATCCACAATCGAAGCTTTTGCAGGATTCTTTTTGCAATGCCGAGGTCGGCTCGAGCAGGAAGATTCGTACCGCTACACTGCACCCTTTCAGTTTCCAAGGCATGAAGAATGGCGTTGCCGTTTAGTATGTCAGGAGGCAAGATGGCAGCAGCCACCCTTAAAAGTTTGTAATAGTTATCTCTAAGCTTTTATCACAAATCTCAAGAGAGTTTTTCGGTGCTGGTAGAGAGAGCAAGTTCTGCGTATCACAACTGGGCAAAGGATCTGGTTTCGATAGCAATTTATGGTTGGAGCCAATCCACAGTAATAGTCACCAGGGTTTTCCTTGAGCTCAGGGCCTACCGGATGTTTCCTATATTAATCATCTCATTTGGGCCTTTATTTGGACAGAAATTCACCAACTGATTGACCTTCCCACAAAGGTAGCAGAAGTCAGAGAGTTTTTCATATTTGATGCTAGCCTTTTTTAGAGAATCAAATGGGCTCTTAAACTTGAAACCAGTAATGAGTGGTTTCTCGACATCGACTAATACCTTTAGCATGAAATAAGTATCCTAGCTAGCCTTCTTCTTAGACCATTCCTCCATTTCAAAGAGACCATTAAAGCAATAACTGATCTTAGCGTCATTCTCCAAAGTCATGAGCCTTGATAAAAAGTCATAAATTTGGATCCAACAAGGGGACTTGGTGAGGTCAAGCTTTGATAGAGTTACCTTTGGATCCCACCATTTTAGTATGATTAAAGAATCAGAGACATTCCATGGAGCCCTTTCATGTAACTAATAGGCATCATCCGCCGAGGTAAATTCAAAGATGAAGATATTGAAACAATTCTCGAAAATACTGGACACTTTGGGAAGTCTCCAAGCTCTCCCCAAAATGGATTGGATGATGGGTAAGCTCATAAGGTGAATAGAGAGAATTCTTCCTACCAAAACAGACTTTGTATCCTTTAAGAATGAGCTGCCCTTCATTTCAAGGTCGAAAATGGGGTCAAAATACATAAGTTGGTCAGTTTTGGATATAATTTCGTCCAAGTCTTTAAAAAATAGGGTGGTCCATAGCTGAAGGTGGATAAAGAAAGGTCAAATTGAAATTGAATACAGTTTGGTGGGATTGGTAGAACGAATTGAAGAAGAAAAATAGTACGAGGGGGAAGAGAAAAATGAAAACAGAACTTTGGTTAAAAACTGTAGCTTTACTAGAGGAAGAAAACTTAAATTTATATTTGTACTTTGTAATATTATTTATCTTTATTTAACTTTATAATTAATATTATCGTAAATTTATAAAATGATTATTGAAGGATAATAAAAACAAAATTCTCTTACATAACACGTGGAGCGCGGGAGTATAATTTTTTTTAAAATGACAAATATAACTTATAAAACGGGGAAGGTAAAAATTGGACGTTGCTGAGGGTAATATGGTCATAACGTAAAGAGTTGCTTGTTCTGGACTGGAACAAGTAGACGAGAATGAAACCTTCAAATTCATTTCACAGCGTGCAAAAGCTGAAGCTCTCTCTCTGCCTTGTGGGAAAGTTATCAAATTTATAGGTGATTTGCGATTAGCTCATCACTAATTTCAATCTTTTTGAATCAATCAAGTTTCTAATCTCCATTTTCTTGGACTATATTTGTTTATTATTTATTTATTTTCCTAGGGTTTACATTGAAATTTAATCTTAATTGCCTTCGTAATTTGAGTGCTTATGACATGATCTGTGTGTTTGTTGTAATCACGGGCGAGGGATTGATAGTGAATGCTATCAATTTGGTTAGGGATTGATAGTGAATGCTATCATTTTGGTTATTGAATAAGCAATGCTCGTTCATTAAAGCTGTTTTTGTTTGGATATTGGGCGTTCGATTTTGTTGGATAGTTCACAGAAGTTAGTGTTTTTCTTGGCTTTTGAACTGTTTTTACTTGCAGGTATTGTTTAATTTAGCATTTTGTAGATGACTTAAATTGTTCTATTGCTAAACAATAATTTGGGAGTTTTCTTTTCTAGTTAGCATTTTGAATCCACTTTCATTTTTTGTGAATTCAGGATCTTCCTTCCCAAATCTTTTATTGGTCAAGGGAAGTATTTTTTGGAATGGATGAAATGATAATTTTATTATTATTATTATTTTTATCATTTTTGGACATAACAGAACAGTTTCCCTGAAGCACCCCGCTTCAGTAAAATGTGTGCTATATTCTAGGGTCTAAGTCCATGTATGATCACGATGCATTGACTCCATTTATTGACTCCATACATGTATGAACTGTAGTTGGTTAAATGCTCTATTTCATGCTATTTTCAACTGCACTATCTATTTTCTTAATATTAGATGTATACTGGTCGATAAGGCAGAATATTTGCTTTCTAGACTTTATCTTGCACAAGCTTTGCCATTTTAAGGGTCAATATGATAGTGCTAACACTTTGATCTTTTCTTCATTGTGGTCAGTAGCTAGTTAGAAGAGCAGTATGGATCCATCAGAACTAAGGTATTTAGAAGATAATGATACTCCCACAATGAAAACAATCAAGGGTGCAACTACTGGTTTAGTTGCTGGAACTATCTGGGGGACTGTTGTTGCCACTTGGTATGATGTGCCTCGGGTGGAGAAACACGTTGCACTTCCAGGGCTAATAAGGACCCTTAAGATGATGGGTAACTACGGTTTGACTTTTGCAGCTATTGGAGGAGTTTACATTGGAGTTGAGCAGCTGGTGCAGCATTATAGGATGAAGAGAGATTTTGTCAATGGAGCTGTTAGTGGCTTTGTTGCAGGGGCTTCTGTTCTAGGCTTTAAAGGTAAGGATTCCTTTTAAATGGATGCCCTTTTTCAATGAATTCTGATTCATTTTGTTTTTTTATAGTTATTGAGATGATAAAATGTGGGCTCCGTTATGGCTTTTTGCGGAAGTAGTGCATGAAGAAATTTGATCCTAAGATTGATTTTGCTTTTTCTGTAAAGTGTGTTTAACTGTTGGAAATTTGCTTGCTGTCTTGAGAATTTCTGTTATTTAACAAACAATTCATAAATTATAAACTTTCGCCTACTGGAATTTTAATATTTAAAACTCAAGGGTTCAGGTAAAAAGAAGATTTGTTGTAATTAGTGGATGAACAACTTGCCATGAAAGTTTGATGAGTGAGGCATTTGCATTTGATTGTTCTCCAGTTAGAGTGTGTGACAATCCTGTTAATAGTGGCAGTTGGACATTAGAGCATACACTGGTTATTGTAAACAAAATGGTTACCCTGTTATCATGAAGTTCTTGAATGCTATTTGTGCTCTAGTCAGAAAATAAAGAAAAGGGATTATTCTATGATTTTGTAATGAAACACATTAACAAGTGTGCTCTTACCAAAGCAATGATAAAAAGTATGTGTTTATGTTATTGATGGCCTATATCTTTGTGAGGCGCTTTTAGTTTGCATGGGGAGTACTATTTTTATGTTCCAATGAAAACTATTACACCCTGAAGTTTCAATTCCTCATTTTTTCTGCTTGCCTAAAGTTGCAGTTTATTCCACCTGAAATGGGAAATCCTAAATGTCAGTGAAAATCATTATAACTATACTAACCCACAGATTGGACAGGTGGAACTTGACCGGTGAATAAAAACAGTTTGGTTTTCATGAAAATGGATAAAAATTAGAAGGCAAACTGCATTTCTGGAAATTAGTTTTTCAAACCATTGGTTCACATGAAAATGCGAAGTTCTTGGAATTATATCCATTTGTTTTGCTTGTTATGAACTTGGTGGTGTCTTAGTTTTCATTGTTTTTCATCTTGTTGGTTGTATATTTGTTTTCTTCTTTTTATTTCAGTTTGTCTTCTTGTTATATTAACATTTTTTTTTCAAATTAAAAATTTTGTACTAATATTATGATATAATTACATATTTCCAACTTCAATGTTGACGTGTGGGTTAAACCTTAAATTATCAATTCTGCTGTTTGATACTGGGATTAGTTCTAATAGCATTGCTTTCATCAAGATGGGAGCTAGTTTTTGTTATACTGCCAGTTGGATTTTGAAATTTGAAGTTCCTTTCTCACAGAAATTTAAAAATGACTCTTCACAATTATGTTAAGAACTGATAGTATGGAGCAGAATATGCTAAACTGGTATGCCCTGGGATTAAAGCAATCAATATCATTAATCTTGTAGTGGTCATCCATGCTCATTGTTGGCCGTCTTCAGGGGTATTTCGATTGGCCTATAATTAAGTGAAAATACTTTTAGTTTCTGCTAATTTTTTTAAAATTCAATTCATCATAACCAAGGAAGTTACAACATATCACTATTCTTCAAACCTGACATGCTTGGAAGAGAGGTCGGTGAGTGAACTTTTGTTCAAAAATTTAAAATAAAATAACCAATAATATCCTAATTGTGATGGAACAGCATCCAAGGGATTAGGAAAAAACATTTTTATCTGCTTATGACAGTAAATATAGAAGAGTCAAATGGTAGTGTTAGGATGTAGCTTTGGAAGGGAGAACTCTTAAGCATGTAAAAATATTGTGTAATATTTGTTGTAGTGCACCTTAGTTCTGCCACTATATAGGCTGAACATCATAGTATAACATGTAAAGTATTAGTCCTGCTGAAAGATTCAAATTACAAACTTCCTTTATACTGATAAAGTGTGCATGCAGCCAGGAATAGGATGGTATAGTACTGTGAAATCTCTACTACATGTGGGTTTTATCAGTTCAACCTCTATTATCTTTATATGCTGTGTCTGTCGTTCATAATTAATTGATGACTGCCACTTAACAGGAAGGAGCATCTCAACAGCTATTTCTGCAGGAGCAGCGCTGGCTGTCACCTCTGCAGTTATTGATGCTGGTGGTCAGACCACAAGAATAGATACTGGCAAGGAATACTATCCCTACACCACCAAGAAAAGATCCACTGTTGAAAATTAATTTCTTGACGTTCTTGGTACACTCCCAGTAAAAAAGAAAGGTGTCGGCAAGTTAAGAGGGAAGAAATTTTCAATGTTTCTTGAATGGCCTGTGTGTTTGTTTTGGGGATGTAAATCACCTCTTAGCGTCCAAATGGGTTGTCTAAATAAATACGCAGTCATTTTTGTTCTAAAGATGTGTTAGATGTTCATTTTTCAGTTTGAGACAACTATTCTTATATGGTAAACTAATTTGATACAGACAAATAATGTTTAAGCAACTTCTGGGAGAGGTTGTGAGCGTTGTCTTCCCATTCTTCAAAGTTGGCAATTTATCAGCAGTAATGTTAAAACCTTAACATTTCTTGTTCAAAACAAGTAGTATCCTGCGGAGAATTTCTTTAAATTTGTTTGTCCTGTACTTTCAAAGCAAATTACATACAAGTTAAATAGTGACAATCCAAGTTAAATAACTAAACAGAATGATGTCTATTAAAAAAATTCTGAGATCAAAGTACATTCTCTATACCCAAAATTGATTCCACATTCCAAGTGCTTATCAATAAGTTGAATTTAAATATTTCAGGTACGTTTGACCTATGAACAAACAAGTGGGCTATTTTTTACTATAAAGTCGAGACACCGGACATTAATAAGAGAGAGATGCATCAAGTGCACTTGGTTGAGTAAAATCATCAGACTCGATGAACTTGTGTTTTCTAAAGCAAACTATAAACAATAAAGACTGTAATTGACAGGGAAGTAAGGAAGCAGAATTGGGACAGCAGTTGCCTGAGCATTCGATTCATTTAATAACTGTGGTTGCAAAGCCTGCCTCGCCACCTCAACTTCGTCATCACATACTTGGAAAGGAGGATGAAAGCAGCAACAGATGAATGAGAAGAATCTCATTTTTGTGTCTCTTTTTTTTCTTCTTTAAATGAATTTGAAGTTGTTTGCAGCTTTATCTGCACAATACAACCTTAAAACCCTCTGACTTTATTAGTCAAAAACACATGTTTGTAACTTGTTCTCATCACCATGGGCGATGATGTATTGTTGATCGAGACCCAAAACAATCAGTCAAGCAATCACATAACTGGAGGATACCAGTTTTTTCTTTTTTTTAAACGGAAATTGATAAATAGTTTTTTTTTTTCATTTATCCTAAATTATAATTCATATCATTTTAATAAATTAGTTAATACCACAAATTTCTTCACACTTATATTTAATGTTATTTATTAAAATATTTAATATTAAATCTCTATCATACACATATTAAATATTATCCATTAAAATATTAAAATTATTTGATTTATTTAATAAGTATATTTTTTAGCAAAAAAAAGATAACATTAAAAGAAAAATACAGAATCCATAAAATCTTCAAACTGAGCGTGGAAAACTAGAAAGAGATAAACAAGCCATGTATCTGTAACACTTGTGGAATCGTTGTCCACCAACGTTGTATCTCACTGCTGCGCATCCATCCCATCCCCACCCTATTTGCCATACTTATTTCCTTCAAAAAATGCACCTATGAATCCGTACTGTGGAATTTGCCAAATTGAACTCA
Source organism: Garcia nutans (assembly GCA_947685225.1). Lineage (NCBI taxonomy): Eukaryota > Viridiplantae > Streptophyta > Magnoliopsida > Malpighiales > Euphorbiaceae > Garcia > Garcia nutans. The sequence goes on from CANTUV010000060.1 coordinate 6,569,380, forward strand.
AAACAGAGTATGGGTGTTATAGTTGTGCAGATTGCAATTTCATTTCTCATGTGGATTGTCTAACATTGTTTGGAAGAGTCAATGAATATGAAGAAGAATTAGAGAAGATAAGCACAAATCTTGTCGATGATTTCGTGGAACCTGAAGACGAGGATAAACTGGTTGCTGCAGAGATCAATCATTTTAGCCATAAACATAACTTAATCCTCATACAAGATCTCAATTCTAATCATGAGGACCAAATCTGTGACGGATGTATGTTGCCAATCAATCCGCCCTTTTATCGTTGCACAGAATGTAATTTCTTTCTAGATGAAAGTTGCATTAAATTGAGTTTTTTACCAAAAGGGTGTCTATTTTTAAACTCTGGACACAAAAGGGTATTTTCAGAAACTGATTATGAGAGTTTAACAAAGTCTCATATTAGATATGAGAGTTCTGATATTTTTTTGAATTAAAAAATATACTTTCATATTCAATTTGAGAGTACAATAAGAACTCTCATACACAGTATGAAATTTAAGTACTCTCATACCAAATTTGAGACTTTTGTGGAAAAAAAAAAGACAAAGTAGCCTGGCACGTGAAAGATTCTACCATAAACTCTCATATATAGTTTGAGACTATCCAGTTTTACTATTTAAGACACATTCATTAATATTTAAAATTAAAAATTTTATTTAATATTTAATTATTTTAATTTATTTGATAATATATAAGACACATTCATTAATATTTAAAATTAAAAATTTTAATATTTAATTATTTTAATTTATTTGATAATATATATATTAAAATTAACACAACAAAATTTCTAATTTAAAATTTACACAGAATATAACAAGTGATTAAATCTTTAACTATTTTTTACAATTTAAAAATTATTTCTCTTATTTTATTTAATATTTAAAATATATCACTTAAATTATCAGTACATAATTTTTAAAATTTTTCAACGCCGTCATATTTGACCATATAAATATATAATGTCTAAAAATAATTTCCAGTGAGAGCACAATAAACCCGTCTATATTCCTCGTAATATGAGGAATTTTTTTTTGGATTTATACAAAGAAAAATTGTAATATATTTTTTTAAAAAAATTTAATTATTTTGATATATTTTTAATATACTATATGAATATTAAATATATATTTTTAAGTAAAATATATATTTAATATTCGATGTTTATTTTTTAGAATAAAATAATTTTACACTTTCATTTTATTTAGAATTCAGTTTGTACAAGTTGACCGAGAAACCTATAATTTTTTACCACGCTTTGTTTTATAAATATATGTTTTATTTTTTATATATGTTTAGATATTAAATACACATAATTTAAATAATACATAATTAAATATACATTCGTAATTAAATATATGTAATTAAACTAAACATTCATAATTAAATATACATAATTAAACTACAATTACAATTTAAAAAAAATACATAATTCAACTACAAACCAAATTAAAATAAAAATACATATAATTAAAAAAAGTTCACGTAATTTAAAAAAAAATTACAAACCATGCTCCTCATATCTATCATAAACACTATCTATTGGAGCTCTATCAGAAGGAGGATGAGAGAGCGGACATGATCTGGAATTATGATCGGGATTTTCACAACGGCTACATCTCGGACCTCTCCTAGTCTGCCTTCGGCTATGATCCATCGCGCCTTTAATTCTATTTACCCTTCTTCGGCCCGGCCCTCCATGGTGAATCATTAGGGAGTCATCTGGAAGTAGAATCTAAAATTTAGAAATGTTTCTAATTCGTTATGATTTTTTTGTTCATAGGACTTATTTTCATTTCTGTTGCCTTAAATTTAGAGTTGTCACCAGCCTTAGAGTCTTAAATTTAGGAGAATAACAAGTTCTACCATATTAGAGTCTTAAATTTAGAGTTGTCACCAGCCTTAAAGTCTTAAACCTCTGTTTCCTTAAATTTAGAGTTGCCTTAAATATATATCATAAAATGACTATTTAAGTTTCAATTTAATTTTTTTTATCTAACGATATGATAAAATTAGAGGTTTAAAACATATATATATATATATATTATGAATATTTTTTTTCACCTACTAATTTAACGATGTAGATATAAGATTAATAACGTACTATCATTAATGTAGTTTTTAAATTTTAATTACAGAGAAATGACAAATTATAAGAGTCTTAATTGTAGAAAAACGGCAACTGAAAATTAAGGCAGTAATATTACCTTAGGCAGGGGAGAGGTCGTGACGTATGATTTTTAGGAGAATAACAAGTTCTACCATATAAATCATAATAGTTTATCTATCGATTATTACATTATTTTCCTTCATTTGTTTCCTTTCTTTAGTTTCTTAACCAAATCAACTCCTATTATTTACAATTTTTTAAAGCTATTATTTGATAAATATTAAAAATAGATATCACAAAAAAAAGTTATTTTGTTGAAAATATAAATTTATATGTATTTTTTTTACTATATTGTCATTTTGATGTGAGATATTTTATTAAATACTTATTAATAATTAATATTAAATATGAATAAAATAAAAATTTAATACATTGATTAAATTATTAAAATGATACTAAATATGTTATAATTTAGAATAAATATAGAAAAGAAAAATATGTCTATTAATTTGTAATGGATAGAATATTTAATTTTGTTAGTAATTTTTATTTTTCATTATTTGAACAGCTTTTATTAATTGATTTTTCTTCATAATTATAACCCTCTTACAAAATTTTCTAATTATGCCATGGATAATGAGTTAAGAACCCCAAAATTTGTAAGTTTAATTTTACAATGAAAAAAAAAAGCTATTCATTTATCATTAAAATAATGAAAAATAAAAATAAAATGGCCCACAGTATTAATTATATATGGAGCATTTATTTTATTTAACAAAGTGATAGAAGTACATGCAAATAATTTGCATTAATTATATCGGCTGTTGTGCTATATGTATATATGGTGGAAAATGGCTTGGCTTTTCCCTCTGCAAAGCACCGTTTCTCTGCTATTAAATAATTTGCATTAATTATATCGGCTGGTGCTATATATATAACATGTACATATATGTTGGATTTTTATTATATTGTTATTATTATTAACTTTAAAAAAGTTGGCAATTATATGAAAATATTAAGGCTAAAATACATATATTACTCTATTCAATATTATTATGGCTAAAATATTTAGTACTAAATATTTAAATAATAGTCTTTCATCTTATATTAATCTGTATATTTTTTTAATTCACGTAGAATCATCTTAATAATACATGTATATATTAAAACTACGAGACGAGAACTTATGAAATATTTTTTTAAATAAATTCATTTGAACAAACCAAAAAAATAATACTCTCTTCGTACTATAAAGATTATCTATTATTTTATTTTAGAATTTCACATAATAATTTCTCATTTTTATTTAAAATATATGTTCAAAGTTTTTTTTCTATTCTATCCTCAAATAAATTCACACTTTAAATATAAAAAAATAATAATAATTTATATTATTTATTATTTAAATAAGAGTAAAAGAGAAAAATACATAAATTGTCAATGTATTAATTATATTTTCTTAAAATTTATTTAAAAAAAGTGACAATCTTTTTGGAACATAAGTAGTAAAATGTAGAACAAATTACTTCCTACCCAACAGGCTATTGCGAAAAATTATATGATAGAATAGTTTTTTTAATTAGACATTTGAAATAACAAACTAATTAGATAGCTACACATATGTTATATATAGTGCTTGAACGATAGTGAGAAAGTAGGTTAGTCGGTATCTATAGTGTTTGATTCTTCAGAACCAATCCAAGACATTGAAGGTCTTAAAAAGCAAAATAAAGGGTTACAGAGAGCCAGCATCGGACTAGATCAACATGAAGTAAGAACCAAACACCTAATTATTAAAGAAAAACTAAAAAATAACTGTGAGAGTGCAAAACCCTAAAACAAGTTAGATCTAGTGATGATTGGTGACAACTCTAGATCTAAGATAACTCTAATCTACCTTTTCACAAAGAGAATAGAACAAACGAAAGGAAAGAAAAAATTAACTTGTATTGTTCAAAAAATTATAGGGCTAAATTTTACCGCAGTCCATGAACTTGTGCTGTTGTAATATTAATATTCTTAAACTCTGATTTGTCACTTTAAAATCTTTGAACTTACGAAATTATAACATTATAGTCATTCGTTCAATTTTTTATCCATTCTCACTAATACATCAGCTTTTACCTCACTAATTAAAAAGTGATGTGACACAACATCAACATCTTATTTAGTGTTAATTTAAATGAAAAATATGTTAAAAGTGTTAGATTTCAAACCCTATACTTTTTAAACTTTTAAGTTATTTATTTTTGTTGAGCTACACTAACAATAATATTATTAAATTTTATTTTCACAGTAGCTGTCAATATAATTTATAATATTAATTAATAAAATAATTTATAATATATATTATTAGTATAATTTAATAGTTTATAAAATATTAATTTAAAAATGATAATAATAATTATTATATATTTATTAATAATTTTTGTATAAATATATATAAATATATAGTATATTATTATTATTAATAATATATTTAATAAGATAATTTATAATTTATAAAAATGATAATAATAATTATTATATATTTATTAATAATTTTTGTATAAATATATATCAATATATAGTATATTATTATTAATAATATATTTAATAAGATAATTTATAATTTATAAATTATTAAATTATACTAATAATATATATCATAAATTATTTTATTAATTAATGTTATAAATTATTTTATCAATTGATGTTATATTTTATAAATTATATTAATAGCTATAGTTAAATAAAATATAAAAAAATAATCGTATTATTATTAGTGTAGTTTAATAGTAAAAAATAACTTAAATTAAAAGTGTAAAATGTATGGGGTTCAAATTATATTACTTTCAATTTTTTTTAATTAAAATTATTTAAAAAAGACACATACTCTCATACTTAGTTTGAGACTTATGTGAGAAAAAAGACAAAGTCTCATACTTAGTTTGAGACTTATGTGGGAAAAAAGACAAAGTAGCGTGACAAAAAGATTCTACCCTAAACTCTCATATATAGTTTGAGAGTTTCTGTACTCTCATAACAGATTTGAGAGTTCTTAATTACAAAATTAACAACTCTCATATCCAGTTTTCGAAAACACCCCATTTGTCCACATTTTAAACATTTCAAAATTTATGTCCACAGTTTAAAAATGAGCCCCCTATATCTAAAGCACCCCATTAAATTAAACGACTACAATTTTTTTTTAATTCTCGGAAATTCATAAGACTCTCCACTCCAAGTCTACTGATTTTGTTGATGGCGTTTTCTGGTGTTCTTTATGTAAAAAATATTGTAATGGGTTTCGGGTAATTGTGGGGTATTTGGAATCCAATCGGATGTTCGATGTTCGAAATGGGCGTCTGAAGGCATGTCTAAAGGCAAAAAACACGAAAGTCATGAGCACCCACTTTTCTATGCTCGGAGAAGGGACTATTACCATTTGTAGTGCTTGTGATAGCGAGTGTGACTTCTTCTTCACTTGTCCAATTTGCAATTTCATATTGGACTTCAAATGTGCAACACTACCGTACAAACAGAGACAGGTTTGATGACCATCCTCTGTTTCTTACATATAATCCTATTGATGATGGTTCTGATGAATATTACTGTGATATCTGTGAGATGAGAAGAGACCCAAAGTTTTGGGTGTTGGTGTAGCCCGCCAAAATTGAAAAATAAAAATAAAAAAAAAGAAAGTAAAAAATGCAAGGTGCCTAACAAGGAAAAAATTGTAAAAAATGTGAGGTGAAAATGGGAGGTGCCTAATTTAGCCTAATTTTCACCTAATTTAGTTTGACAATTTATTTGCATTTTGAAGTCTATAAATAGGCTCATTCTCTCCATTTGTAAACACACCAAGCAAATACAAAATATAGCTTAAGGAGAGCTATAGGTTAAACACCAAGTAGTTTATATTAGGAATTAGAGAATCAATCTCTTGGAGTTCCTTGGAGTATAAATATTTGGAGGTTGTTTTGTGGGTGTCGGTTAGAAAAATATTTTATAATTTGTGGTTGTAACAATTTGCCGCATAGTGAATATTTTTTTTGGTTGTCGTTAGACAACGACCGTGGTTTTTCCTCATTCGGGAGTTTTCCACGTTAAATCATTGTGTTTTATTCTCTTTAATTTCATAGTCATTATTTTTATTTTCTCATTTGTTCTTGCTTGAATACGGTCCGAAGGGCGAAAAAATAGCGATTTTCCCAACAAGTGGTATCAGAGCTTAGGTGTTATAATTTTTGTCAAAAATCTTAGTATGCTCTGTGGTTGCAGCTTGGTCTGATCTTCCACATCAGAAAAGATTTTTTGTTAAAAAATTATTTTTGTTTTTAAGCTGGTGGAGCCTTTGGAGCTGGTGGAGCCGTTTTGCTTTGGTGTGCTTGAGTATTGGTGGTGAGATAAATAATTACATGTCGAGGTAAATTCTGTCAAACGACACGAATTTAGTCTAAGGCAAGTGGATTTTAAGTGAGACCATTGTGACTCCTCCTCTTACCTGGGAATTTACCTAGTGTAATTGTTTATTTCTAGTCCTTTATTAGCATGTAGTAAGCATGTCGGCAATGAGATGCGAGATTGAGAAATTTGATGAGAGAATGAATTTTGCACTGTGGCAAGTGCAAGTCAAAGATTTATTGATCCAGTCTGGACTGCATAAGGTTTTGCAGGGTAAACCAACAAGTGGAGACTTAGGAAAATCCAAAATTAGCGACGAAGAATGGAGTGAGCTAGATTTAAAGGCGGTAAGTCAAATCCGCATGTGTCTAGCAAAAAATGTTCTTGCTAATGTGGTTGGATTGTCCACGACAAAGGTTATCTGCTGGGGTTGTGGTCAAACTGGACATGTGAGAAAGGATTGCCAGAATGGTGGAGCTGATTCGGCTAGAAGCTCTAACGTTGTTGCTGCCAATGTGATCTCCTGTGGCGAAGGAGATGATGAGTTTTCTCTGTAGTTGAGAGAAGTGTGTCCTCATGGCATGATTGCTACCCGTTGAGATGCCATGGAAGAGGACAGATTATTGGTAGCTGGTCCATAGAAATGCGTGCGACATTGATTAACAGTTGATGCAAAGCATGTTGTGGAAAAATGATGTCGATGGCTAATGAACTCTCGGAAAAGTCAACAGGAGGGTTGCACCATAAACCATTAGTGGGATCCGACATGGCCGATGGAAAATTCTTGGAGTTGGCGAAATAATTCCAAGTGGCGATACTCTTTTATGGTGGAGTATGTTAATTCTTGACGTTAAGAATTATAATTGTCGGTAACAGACAATGTTGTGTTTTTATTTTTCAAGGTGGAGATTGTTGGTGGTACACCAAAATTGAAAAATAAAAATGAAAAAAAAGAAAGTAAAAAATGCAAGGTGCCTAACAAGGAAGAAATTGTAAAAAATGTGAGGTGAAAATGGGAGGTACCTAATTTAGCCTAATTTTCACCTAATTTAGTTTGATAATTTATTTGCATTTTGAAGCCTATAAATAGGCTCATTCTCTCCATTTGTAAACACACCAAACAAACACAAAATATAGTTTAAGGAGAGCTATAAGTTAAACACCAAGTAGTTTATATTAGGAATTAGAGAATCAATCTCTTGGGGTTTCTTGGAGTATAAATATTTGGAGGTTATTTTGTGGGTGTCGGTTAGAAAAATATTTTGTAATTTGTGGTTGTAACAATTTACCGCATAGTGAATATTTTTCTTGGTTGTCGTTAGACAACGACCGTGATTTTTCCTCATTCGAGAGTTTTTCACGTTAAATCATTGTGTTTTATTCTCTTTAATTTCATAGTCATTATTTTATTTTCTCATTTGTTCCTGCTTGAATACGGTCCGAAGGGCGAAAAAATAGTGATTTTCCCAACATTGGGTTTATTATTGTAAAGAATATGATTTTGCTGCTCATCCTGATTGCGTCAATAAAAGCCCATTTGTGAAGCTTGGTGGCAGTTTTACATATGATATTCACCCTCATCATCCTCTCACTCTTGTCAAAAAGTGTAGCAGCAGAATGTTTCCTCCTTGCCATGAATGTGGTGAGCCTTGTGATGATCTAGCTCTCGAATGCACTGTTTCTGGTTGCAAATTTACAGTCCATCGCAAAAGTTGTATTTATTCTCATAAAAAATATGGTTTCTCAAAATTAATGAAGAAGCCTACTATAGCATTAGATTTTTTATAAGTGTCAAGATTTTCAAGACTTGCAAAGGTGAAGAATTAATATCAGTGGAGTTGATACACGTGTAGGAGGATCGAGGAAGCTTCGGGGATGCCATCTGTGATTAGTTAGATTAGTTATGGTTGTTGTAATCTGTTAGTTAGATTAGTTGAGCAGTTACAACATGTTAAACGAATCTGTTAAAGTGCAATAATTTCAGCGCGTTGCAGTGTATATAGACAGCAGAATACATTGTACAAGATATCAGATGGATGCAAGGCAGTCTTGGACATTTTAGGGGCCCGAGCAGAAATTAAGATATAGGCCTCTAAAAAACAGTGTCGGAGCGAAAATTTTAAATTTGAGGGGCCGCCCAAAAATAAATATTTAGGACTTAAGGGCCTAAAAATAACAATGTAAAACTTGAGGGGCTCAAATTTTATTGTATGATGAACGTTGGGCCCAAATTTTATTGTATAATGAACGTTTGAAAAAAATATAATGTTGATGATAGTGAGAATCGATCCCTACACCCTTTGATCATATACAACACGCTAGACCACCACAGCAAATTAAAGTTTTGTTACTTCTTACATATATGTATATATATTTATAAATTTGAGGCCCTATCAAAATCAGGGGCCCTGAGCGGTTGCTCATGTTGCTCCCCTTGAGCCGGGCCTGGATGGGTGAATAATACAAACTCATTCTCTTCCTTCCATTTCAGTTTCAAGATCTTTTCTCTCCCACTCTCTTCCCTCTAATTCTCTTTTCTGCCTTCTTGCTTGTTCTGCATTCCGATTAGCAAATTGAGTCCTGCATGCATGACTCAAGACCATTACAGCTTGGTATCTGAGCCTTCATCTGATCAAGAAGGAGACACCCACGTTATTAGCTTCCTTGGTTCAAATGGATAGAAAAAGCAAGGCTGTTGTCACAGAGGAACAGCACATTCAACAGATGGAAGAGCACGCTTCAACTAATGGAGCAGAGAAGTCAGGAATTCATGAAAGAGGTGTATGACAGTTTTAAGATGCAAAATAAGCAGTTTCAAGATCAGCATATGGCTCAAACGGCAAAGGCAATAGGAAAAGATGATGGATGTGGAGAAAAACTTAACAAGGCCACAACAATCTGAATGAGTATACCAGTTTTTTTTAAGCCAAATATAGTCCCTTTTTTTTTTCCATTTATCCCGAATTATAATTCATCTTATCATTTTTATAAATTATTGAATACCACAAATTTCTTCACACTTATATTTAATGTTTTTTATTAAAATATTTAATATTAAATATCTATCATACACATATTAAATAATATCCATTAAAATATTAAAATTATTTAATTTATTTAATAAGTATATTTTTTAGCAAAAAAAAGATAACATTAAAAGAAAAATACAGAATACATAAAATCTTCAAACTGAGTTTGGAAAACTAGAAAGAGATAAACAAGCCAGCAAAAAAGAAATAGAGACATAATAATCTATAAAAAAAACTAAGGAGACTTTTCGAGAAAGCAAACACAGGTCAGATAAAAGAATGAAATGGTCGATAGAACTCAGCGCTTAAAAGAAAAGATCCTGAATAGGAGTCGTAGATCATCTGTAAAGTGAGACTCAGGAGAAAATATGAGAAGATGGAGGACAGCCTTCTTTCAACAATAAGGTCTAAACAAACCTGAAAGCCTCTTGTGAAACAACTAGAGAGTTACTATGACCCAAGGTGTCTCATAAGATTTCTCGATAAACAAAGAGAAAGAAGACTGTTTTGTTTTTGTCTTCTTTGATTCTTTAAAAATATACCAAATCAACCAAATATTTAGCATCAAAATGGAAAGAGCCTCCTTAGAGCTAGATCGTGAAGCTAAATAACCAATCTACAAATTATTATAGGAAAACTGCAATAATAGTAAAAAAAAATTCAAAAAAATGTTATAGATCTAAGGCAATTGCTGGCCTTTTGACCCACGATAGTCTTAAATTTAATGCAACATAAAAAATATCAATCCTCGTTACAATGGAGAGAGAAAGAAAGAGAAAGGGAGAAAATTTAAGTATATTTCATACTAATACAACGATATTGATATTATAAGAAGATTACTTATAAATTTATATTTTTATTAAAAATAATTAATTTTTTTTAATTTTAGTGAAATATAAAATGCACCTAGTTTGTATTATATATGAGTGAGTAGATATTAATATAATTTCTATTAAATATTACAATTGAAGTGGAAAGAAAATAAATTAAAATAACCTCATTTAAGTCAGTAAATAAACTGAGACCGAAACAGAAAATAAGCATTCTTTTTAATGGATAAGGTAAGCCTAAAAATCAGAAATAAGATTCATTATAGAAAATGTTATTGAAATCCATCTCCCTTGTGAGTTCCAAATTATGTGCTCATGTTTAATCTATCTTTTATTAATATCATAGCAATATTGAATTTAATAAATATTATATATTCATAAAATTTTAAGAGTATTTGAATTTTTTAAAAAAAACAAAACTATGTGCATTTTTGTTTTAATTTAGTTATTGTTGCAAATTTTAAGCCTTAAAATTCCACTAAATTTTTATTTTATAGTATGAATTCAACTTGAATCGATATTATTATTAACATTAATTATTTAATGTTATGATATTTAAATTTGTTAAATGAATTTGGCTTTCACTAGTTAGATTGAATTTGAGTGAAATTCAGGTTTTTGTTAATCAAATTCAAATCTATAATTGATTCATAAGTCTAGGTTATGATTTTGTTGGTATAAAGAAAATTACAATTTGCTAACGTAATAAAGAAAGGTCAAAAAATCAGGAAAAAAAAAAAGCGCAAAAGTGGTACAAGAGACTGCAGTAGCCGTAAGATTGGAGAGATAACAGGTGGCAGAAACCCATTGCTCCTCTCAAATTTCGTGGGCCACTCCTATAAAAGAAATTGATACACTCTCTTCACAGGGGAAAAGCCAGTGTTCAAGAACTGTTTAGATGGCTGGGATTACTGCTTCTTGTTTAACACTCTCTTCGAGAAGGTAATATTCTTCTCTATTGTTACTCTGCAAATCTGTGGCTTCTCACTCTTTCAATATTGTTTCAAACTTAACTTACTACTCATGCTTTTTCTTGTTTTGTTTATCTTTTCCTATCAATAGACAAACGACTTCTGTTTTCTTGAAGAAACTTGTTATTACATACCCAAATAGTTGAGAAAATGTGAAAGATGAGCTCTTTGCTAAAATGGGTTGGGCTAGATTGAAGGTTTGGATAGAAATCTCAGGCAATTGTTTGTGATGCTTGCCTTCTTCCCGCCTGGAATTGAACTCTCAATTGGTTATTTTAGGTCTCAGTTGCTGTAAATATCTTCATGTTATTAGAATTCTAATGGCTCCTCTAAAAAAGTATAGAACACAGGAATTTCATACTTTTCCTTAATCTACGAGATTTGGTTTCCGGAAATGAAGTCACCATCTCTAGGTCTATGAGGCATTGAGGTTGCAAGTTCAAAAAACTCTAAATCGGAATCTAATTGATCAAAAAAAGATAAAACCGTTTTGTTTTTTCTGCCTCTTTTTATTTGTTCATTTTCAAGAATTTTATCTTGAAAATTCATGTGGGTTCAAGATAACAGTACGAATTATTCTTGTCCTTTGATAATTGATCAATAATTATGACATTCTGAACTGTTTTGCCAGATAGTTATATTGGTATCAGTTCTTACTTCTTAGATTCCAAGTTCCCCCACCACCACCAGTGAAACATACAGGATTCTGAAATTTCAACTCTTCCATTTTTTCCTCAACAACCATAGGGGGCATTCTTTGTTGGTTATTTCATGATTTTTGGTGATAATTTTAGTTTACATCCATATATGTGAAATTAAATGATTGTGAAAATGGGAATAAGGAATTAAGCATGTGCTTGCAGTAAATTTCGCCCATCTTGGTTGGAATATGGAACTCATCCTGCAAGAAGCATCTCAGAGAAACCAAATTGTTGGAGAAAGTTTGGAGTTAGAGCTGAAGTAAATTATGTGAATTCAGAAGAAGCAAAGAAACTTGTCACATCTGAGGGATATGTTGTACTTGATGTTCGAGACAAAACTCAATATGACCGAGCTCATATAAAATCATGTTATCATGCTCCTCTTTTCATTTTAAACCAAGACAACGACTTGGGTAAAGCCTCTTAATTTTTATCTGTGCATTTCAATCCCTGTTATTGTTTATGCATCCCAATGAAACTAACTTTATGCAGGTACTGTCATTAAAAGGACTGTGCACAACAATTTTTCTGGTTTGTTCTTTGGATTGCCATTTACTAAGCCTAATCCTGAATTTGTGGAATCTGTAAAGAGCAAATTTTCACCTGAGCGTAAACTTTTACTTGTATGCCAGGAAGGGCTGAGGTTAGTTTCTGATCTGCCATTGATTGTATAACCTGATAACGTAGAAGTATTTTCTTTTTCCCCATTGATATCTTTAGGCTTATCTTTTAGCATAAATAATTGACTACCCTTGATAAACTTTACTGGATAAACCATGGATATTTTTTCATGTATTTGGAATTTGAGACAGAAAAATCAAAAAGTAGAGAAAAATCCAAAAAAAAAAGATTAAAAAAGAGGGGGAAAATACAAAGAAGCTGTGGCTGCTTATGTGAAAAACAAGGATAGATGGTGCATGTCATACAAATAACTTACATAATTTGATCTACAGAGTACATAAAAGTTAATTTATAAAATCATTTTTTCCTTAACTGATTTTAATTTCGAACTATTTGATACTTTGTATGAAATCGCGAAATTTTGTTTATTTTAAATGTGAAGGTCTACAGCAGCAGCCAACAAATTAGAGCAAGCGGGTTTCCAGAACATAGCATGCATAACATCAGGGCTTCAGTCTGTAAAACCAGGTTAGATTTTCTTTCCAAATCCTCAGTTGATATAGAGTTTGTAAGGAAAACAAAAAAAATAAGAGAAGCAAAGGTCTGGATTTCTGCAGGAACATTTGATTCTGAAGGATCTACTGAGTTACAAGATGCTGGCAAAGCTGGTTTAGTTACTATTCAAGGGAAGATCTCAGCTGTACTTGGAACTGTACTTATATGTAAGTAGTTCTTTAAATGTTTTAACGATTGATTATGAGATTGAACTCTCTAAAATGAATTTTCCTCATGAATTGCCTACTTAATTAATTCTATGTAGGTGCATATCTATTCATCACCTTCTTCCCAGAGCAAGCAGAGAAGTTGTTTCAACTGGCTCCAGCTAGCTAAATTTCACATTTGTTTCAACTGCCTCCCTGCACTTAAATTCTAGCAACATAAGATCCTCGGAGAGAGACGTATATATGTGGCAATCTGAAAATTCATTTCTTAAGTTAAAAAAAAATTGGGAAAAGCAATTAACCAGGTCCTCGGCTTCATTTAAATTTTGCCAATTTTCTTTATGGGATCAGACCTTTTTCGGCGAAATAGTTTCTCGTATTTAGCACCAATTCGTTTTATTGTCTCATGATAAACAGGGCATTGATACTCTCTGAATCCGAGAGAACTAATTGGATGGAATCATATCTGAGTGATGATTAAATTTTTCTCTCAAATGTAATTCTGAGATCTACTATGAATTTCACCTTAAAATATCTGTCAGATCCGTGCCGATTGTTTCAAGGAATCAATGATTACATGTAACATGCGAACTAACAATCACCCGTAACCATTTAATAATAGAGCAACAAAGATAAAATACGTAGCAGAAAAATGGTACAAAGCTGGGAATTCTGGCAGTATCTTCACCTCCAGAAGCATCCTCTTTTGACACACTTCTTGATATTGCAACAGCAAACTACCAGATCAAATATATTAACTTAAAAATTTCTTAAAAGGTGCATTTCCATTAGAATGATAATAGTAATAATAACAGTAAAAGCCTGAGAAAGCACCTTTTCAACCTGTGCATCATAGAAAATATCATGGTGCTAATTGATAGAATACAAATCAGCGCATGTCATTTCATTATATTTCATTACACTTCATTAGTCTACTAAACATGCTCTAAATTGTAATCAGTGCACTACACATTCTCATCATCCTATCTGATACCAAGCAGCATATTCCACACTGTTTCATCAAAAACCGAAGATTCATGCCAGAGAGTGGCATAATATTAACCAACCAACAGCCAAAACTTGAAAGGCGAACTAGAAAAAAAAATCCAAACATTTAAATTCACAGGGGAGACTAAAAAGGAAGGACAAAAAAAAAGAACTGGGAAAAAATTCTCAAGATTGCGGGAACCTAGGTTAACAAATATTACAGTAAGATTTTCCCTTCCAAAAAATATTACAATGAGATTAGCGAAACCAATGTATTCTGTGCACTACTGTCATCGGATAAACGTGTTCGATTCCAAAGTACATAAGGATGATTCAGAGATGTCTCTAGTACCAATAAAAATGGGCTGCAACAGAAATAGCACCAGAAAGCTTCCTACTGTTCATCTTCAATTGTTCCATGCGTTCGTCATTTGACGTCAATCACCTTGTAGGCTGTAAAGCTGACGGATATTGCCTGAAGCTGTATGAAACCAACCAACTTCTTGTTAACCAGCTTCTAAAAATCTCGATAAATCATTACAATAGATGTGCTAATTATATTTTATGCACTTAGTTCTGGTTCTAGACGTTCACTTTCAAACTTGATAGCACACAACAAAATTAAGATGCCAAGAATGAGTACTAAAACCAGTGCGGTTGAGATATAGTTTAAAAAATCCATAGATCTGGCATTGCTGAGGGCAATCACGAGTTGTGAATTCTGAAATTACATGCAAAACTAATTCACATGAAAATGAGAAAGAAAACGTGAGTGAATGCCCTTGGAAAGGCACAAAAAAGACAACTTAAAATTTTAATCGAGCTGTAAAGAGAAATGCAAGGATAAATGTAACAAAATCTATTAAATGCATAGTGATGTTAACTGAAATCCTCAAACAGCAAAACATTCTAATTCACTACAGTGAAAATTTTTTCAATAACCATCCTCCAAAGTTACCCATTTTCCACTTGCATCTCCCCATCCCTTCCTCCCTATTATCCTTGGGGAGAAGAATGATATTTAGCAAAACCAAGATATCAGTACAGCAGTAGAAAGATGATTTCCAGACTCAAGGCCCGCATTGTAACAACACCTAAGAATAAAACATCTAACACCTATTGCTTACTCAACATGACAAGAAGCCACCTTATAAAGACCCATAAATTTTCTGTCAATACATCCTCAGGACATGCAGTTTCTCACTAAAGTACCCAGGCAAGAACCAAAGGACAGTACACAGCCAACGGAATTATTTTCTCGTCAATAGTTCTGACCTGATTCTGAGTGACTTGCTATGGGGCAGGGAGGGTTTTGTAATCCCCCACCATGCCCTGATTTCTGGGACTTGTGCAGGAGGGAAAAAGTTAAAGACGAGAGCATGTATCCATATCTTATTTTTTATAATTTTATAAATTATTCATGTTTTAATATATTTTCATTAAATACCATGCGCTATACAAGTATATGGGTTTTTCTAACTGCATCCTAAGAACATTGGTTAAGAAGCAATTATTTCAGCCAAAATCTGGTTAACACGCAATTATTTCAAAAATAAAAAAAATTACATAAATGGAATTAATTTTAGAATGAATTGAATAAAAAAAAAATGGAGATGTCGACATTGATGTATTTTGTTACAATCACTATCATCCAAGTGATAAGTTAAAGTCCTCAATTTTTCACTCAATTAATTTTTAATTTATTCATTTAAGTTTATTAAATTACTTGCTTCTTATCATACCCTTGTTAGAAGAATCCTAAGTATATGAATTCTAAAAAATTACAGTTAATATTTGTGAAAAATAAACAAATGATATTTCCCAATAAAAAACGTTTTTCCTCTTTATATAACAAAAAATCATAACATAAAAAATGTTTCTTTAAGCAGAGGCAAACTCAAGTGGGACAAGGACAGGGAATCCTTGTCAGGTTCAGAGCGAAGCATGGGTCCCTAGCAGGGTAGGATAAATTGCCAGCTCTTAAGTTCTAACAGTGGGAATTTTCCTAAAATAAGGTAAATGGTAATATACCGGTTATAGAAGGCTTCAGGACCAAAGATAACCTTTTTGTTTCAATAAATTATGCACTTTTACGTATTTCAGCTGTAGGATATTTTGGGGTTTTGGGGGAAGCTTACACATAGGCTTATATTTTGTCACACAATGGTGAAGCAATTCAAAATGTTTAAGCCTGAAGTACTAATCAAATTGTGTCCTAAAATTAGAGATGTTTTGTTAAGATACTGAAAATTACCATATAACCAGTCCTTGAATAATAGATGCAGTGCACATGATAGTTCCTGCTTCCGATTTTCTTCAAGAGGTGCTTCCCTCAGCAATTGCTTTATCTCCCCCAAATTCTGTTGCTGGTCATAAAGGAAAACCCCAAAAAAGAAGGATTCAATGTACTTATAACATTGGAACATTAGTCAAAGCAAAAACATTGTTATGCATTATCTTGCAAATACCGAAAATGCAGACCATATATATACTACATGCACCATGGTAGTTGGCAATGAAAAGATAAAATTACTGAATCATCTTATTTTAACCAGCATACATACATTTCTCCGCTGAGATGACATATAAACTTCTGGTAATGGAAATGGATTATCTTTTGTTGACCCAGGAGATTCACCACCAAACCAGTTTGGAATCTGCACATCAAGATGTAAATCACTGTTATTGCATGAAAAACCACTCCAACATGTGACAAACAGCAAGATAATCTTTCCCTCTCCCCAAGAAACACATAATCATGAAGAACTAAAATTGGAAGAAAAGAAGCAATAAACATAAGCACAAGAAGTGTAAAAAATATTCTCAAAGTATGCAGGAGCTCAAACTGAGGTGTTCGAGCAAAAAATTAGAATCAAACAATCACTGAATGTTTAAAGCAATAATAAGTCAACAGAAAAATTCTCAAAAATTAGCTTAAAAATATAAAGCATACCAGAAAATTTGTGAATTGATCAGGGTCAAGGCGTGCAGCTGACTCAGTTTGAACATCAGAGACACCTGCAGGATGAGACAATGAATCATGTGGGTCAACCACTCCCAAGGCCAACGGATCATCCCATCTGTTAATAGTTGCTTGAATGCCCACTTCGGCCATGTGCTCCTCCAACTCTGAGTAATATGTATTGTAAGGTGCCACCTGTTTGAGACGAAGACAGCTTTCTTAACATATTTATCATCACTTCTTAAAGGTCAAGAAGAAAATAATAGTCAATACTTACAAGTAAACTGCTTCATCATACGCAAAAAGAAATCAGGGCTTTCATTTTTAAATACATATATAGACACACACACATAAACACAATACTAATCGGCATAATCTCAAAACTGGCACTAAAAAATTCAGCATTAGCCCTTTATATTTGCATTTTTTTAAAGAAAATTTAACAGCGGAATTGTAAGCATATTGATATTCCCAACAGAAATTTTTCCTTGGAAATATGGGAAAGCAAGAATTATTCACTTTTTTTTTTGAGGCTGTGAGGAGGGGGACACAGGGAAGCAAAAAAGGAATGAAACAGACCAAATGATTGTTCTTGAATGGTTTCCTATTCCTCTTTAATTCTAGTTGAACTATGACTACTAGTAGTAGCAACTATATTGAAGAATAGTTTTCTTCCTAAAAGCATCCAACAGATTCTCCAGATATTGCATGAGTGAGACAAACGAGTCTTGCTTATGCCTGGTCTCTACATTTTAGTTCTTATGTTTACTGCTTCATGAGGTGCCCAAAAAGAGAACAAATGAAGAGCTGGCTTTTCTGTGATTCTCAAAACAGTTCACAAGAATTAGTAATCAATAGTTCCAAAAGTAAATCTGACAACGAAGCAGCTAGCCAAAGCCACTGCAGCCGCAGACCAGGAATAAGCAAAAAGCTCAAGAATTAAATTAACTTTATCAACAAAACCAAATAGAGATTCCATTAGAAATAGTATCTTTATAATTGCATCATTCATAAAAGATGGCATGTAGGTTGTTCTCAGTTGAAATTGATGACTGGGATAATATAATAGCAATGGTTTCTGGCATACTATCAAATAAAATAGTAAGCACGGAACGATGACAAGCTCACCTGCAGCTTATGATTATCACCAACCATGAGTGGTCGCTGGTTTACACCCAGAAAGAACACACACTCGCGACAATTGGCAATACAGACTCGTTTAGCTGCTGTAATCACATGAACTCGCTCGCAATGTTCAATCCTTACAGCCTATGCCAAAAGCATAAAAGAGATCTTTCATCATCAATTTTTTATCCCAAAGATGTAAAAAAAAAGGGAACTATGAAATAAAGCATACAAAGTTTCTCATCTGATAGATACAATC
Source organism: Garcia nutans (assembly GCA_947685225.1). Taxonomy (NCBI): domain Eukaryota; kingdom Viridiplantae; phylum Streptophyta; class Magnoliopsida; order Malpighiales; family Euphorbiaceae; genus Garcia; species Garcia nutans. The sequence continues at coordinate 6,588,107 of CANTUV010000060.1, forward strand.
AAAACAAACTAGACAGCAATTTTTCCTCCTTAAAACTGCATCACAATTTGTTGAATTCATAAAGCTCAAATGTAGCAACAAAGATGCTAAAACCAGTGCAAGAGAGAGATCTTCAGATTCTACAATCTTGAGAACATAAAACCAGCTACAACGCAAAACTAAATTCAGAAAACATAAGTCACAAATGAAATAATGACATACGAACCGGCAAAGTGCTACCACTTAATGGTAAAAAATAGACTCGGACTATAACAAGTTCTTACTCTACTTAAGAGAAAAAAAAATAGACAACGGAGGCAACAGATCCTTGGCAAGTGAGATCATTCTTGAATTTTCATACAACTTCTCCAGTTATTCTTTGCAGCAACATTTCTAAGATATCTTTGTTTAATGTGCTTAAGAAGCAAATATATCTTTGTTTGATGTGCTTAAGCAAATACACTTGAATTGAACACATAAAAAAAATCAAACTAAAGTAAGTTCTTTTTTTAATTCTTTTCTTTTTGAACATTTCATGTTACACTGACATGTTATGTTGTACTACAGGTACAAATATTTTGCCCCTTACTTACAAATCAATTAGTTATTATCTCATTCTCATTCTATTTAAAGACAATTGTGACAATTGCCACCATGTTGTTCCTCATTCTGCTCTCTCTAAACTAATTAGAGGCACAAACAAGAATCAATGTTACATTTCCACTTGCTGCAATGGTTTCCTTTATATCAGCATGCTAACTATTGTCAAATGCATAATAAATGTGTCATCCAACAAGTGATCAAAATAAAAACCAATGATTTTTTTATAACCTTGCCAACAGCTCCAAGGACTATAGTAGCATCAGAACATCCATATATTGTGGCATATCTCAAAGGTGCTAAGATGTAAATGACAGAATCATGGCAATTCAAAACCTGCAACCATAAGACACTGTCAAACAAGCAGAAAAGCCAAAAGAACATAAAAATTGAAAGGTGATAATAACATAAAATAAAAATATGACATGCAAAGAAAATAATTTTCTTTTTCTTTCCCTTTTTTTGAGAAAATATCTAAATTAAGGTAAGAAAATAAAATGTTAACTGAGCAATGACAACAAATTAATAGCTACTCCTTTAGATGAGATAATTGGCATTGCCTGGCTTGCCTCAGATCTGGGAATATATTCATCATCAAGTACAACAACAACAACAACAACAACTAAGCCTTAGTCCCAAACAAGTTGGGGTCAGCTGTATGGATCCTCAACAAAATAAGCTCAAAAGACACCAAAAAAAGATACTCCAGCCTTAGGCCCCTTCCAAGACACGGATTTTACGTCTCCATTCAAGTCTGTCATTAATCAAATCCGCATCAAGATTTAAGGCACGTAAGTCTCTTGCTATCACCTCATTCCACACAGTTCTAGGTCTTCCACGACCTCTAGCCCCCTCAATCAACAAATTCTCACACTTACGAACCGCAGCATTAGGAGGTCTTCTTAAAACATGCCCATACCATCTAAGTCTTACTTCCCTCACCTTATCTCCGACATCCGCTACTTGGACTTTTTGTCGAATATGAACATTCTTAAATTTATCCAGTCTGGTATGTCCACACATCTATCTTAGCATCCTCATTTCTGCCACACTCATCTTATGCAAATGTTGTCCCGTTGGTGCCCAACACTCACTACCATAGAGCATCGTAGGCCTAACAACCGTCCTATAGAATTTACCTTTCACTTTCAGAGGTATTTTCTTATCACATAGAACCCCAGTCGCACCCTTCCACTTCAACCACCCTACCTGTATTCTGTGAGCTACATCTTCATCTATACAGCCATCATTCTGGAACACCGAACCCAAATATTTGAACTGCTTGGTTTTAGGAACCAAAACTCCATCCACTTTAACCTCATGTTCCTGCTTCTTCCTTAGACTGAACTCACAGTGCATATATTCCGTTTTACTCCTACTTAACTTAAAACCCTTGTCCTCGAGGGTTTTTCTCCACACTTCCAACTTACGGTTTACACCAGCACTAGTTTCATCAATTAAAATAATGTCATCAGCAAACAACATACACCAAGGAACATCGTCTTGTATTCTTCTGGTTAGCTCGTCCATAACCAGGGTAAATAAGTATGGACTCATGGCCGAACCTTGATGCAATCCGGTAGTAATGGGGAAAGCCTCAGTGTCTCCACCAGGTGTTTTCACACTAGTGGATGCATTCTCATACATGTCCTTGATGATGTTGATATATTTGCCGCTGACTCCTTTCCTCTTCAAAACCCACCATAACACTTCTCTTGGTACTCTATCATAGGCTTTCTCCAAGTCAATAAATACCATGTGAAGATCTTTCTTCTTCTCTTGATACAATTTCATTAGTCTTCTTAGAAGAGAAATAGCCTCCATGGTAGATCTCTCTGGCATAAACCCAAACTGATTCTCCGAAACTCTTGTAAGCTTCCTCAATCTGTGTTCAATAATCCTTTCCCATAATTTCATAGTATGGCTCATAAGTTTGATACCCCGATAATTTGTACAGCATTGAATGTCTCCCTTATTTTTATATATGGGTACCAGGATACTCTTCCTCCAGGCATTCGGCATCTTACGTCCTTTCACAATAGCATTAAATTACCACATTCTTAAAAACAAAATCCTGATGAACAGAGGGAACTGGACTCGAACAAACTAAAAAGCACTGCAAAATCCCTCCTATTTCCATGGTACAGATGGTAACTGTTTGAACAGCCCCACTGTTTGAAATTTGAACCTGTTATATCCTTCAAAATTACTATTTGATGCCACCATCTAGGAGTTACAAGGTAACCTACACTTATTAGAAGAGTGACTTCAAATATCACTAAACTACCATTTGAAAGACATCAACTTGGTCACAAACAAATGTCTACACATGTACTAGTAGATACAAACATAATTATAATTGATCTAACAATAACAAAATCAATCCACCCTTATGTCATAGATAACTAGCCCAATGGTCAAATGTCTATCTCACAATGCAAAAGTTCAAGAGTTCAAGCCCTTCAACTTAATAGTGACAATAAATCATCCTGGTGTCCTTAGCAAGTGAACAAATACATAACTTAAAATAATATACAGCAACATGAAATAGAGCCTTGAAGTTTGCCTCAAGATGCAAACAATGTCCTGGAATGCCTTGAGACATGATACTGTGACGTTAACCCAGGGCTGAAATCAAATGAATACAGCTATCAGAACCTGCAGTTATAGCATTTACAAATGCGCTATTAATTACAACTTTGTTTAGGATCCACAGCATTACTGCTCCCCCAAGTTAACATCATCTAACACATGAGCATTTCTATTCCTTTCAATTTAGATTTCTTCCAAATGACTTCAACTGCCCCTATTCCATGCACAAAAGCTTCTCCAGATTCACCATCTTAAAATTATGCTCATATAAAATTTGCTTGTTATCTCAAGGAAAACCAAAAATCATACAGACATCAATGCTTCGTTTCAGCAAGCATGAGTAGAAAGCATAGACCAAGTCCAACTAAGGCATTTTACAAGTAAATATGTGCCACAGTGGCCAACTAAAAGAACTCAACATAGAGCTATTAATAGGTCTTATTTCCTATCCATGTCGCAGATGATACTAGATTGGTAGATTCAAACTCAAACATTGATATAATAACTCAAACACTATAAAATATGACCCAAAAGCACTACATGGCCACTCAGGCTTTCCCACTAGAAAGCGCGTGCTGAACATCCTACAACTTTGAAGGTTTTTAAGAGGAACACTTTACTAGCATATCCTATATCTATGTGATAATTGTACGTCACAGTGGACCAAAGTTCTTTTTTTGAGTTCTCAATCTATTTTTAAGATTTAAAAGTTGACCAGACTGACACCTAATTCCACCCACTAACAACCTAATTTATCAAAAGTAGAAATAGACAGATATAACTTCCAAGTCCTAAAGTAGAATTTTGGGGATCACGATTTCTGCATCTTTGATGACTATCACAATTTGAAGCACAATATATATATTTCACAGCATAGTAACCACAAGGAAAAATGAACATGCATTTCAGAATTAACCTTTACAGAAGAACCTTTAAGATCTGATGCTTGCTTTACATATGAAGACTTGGAGATCCCCTCAATAAAACATGATCCCCTAGCACTTGGTGCCTTGATTGAACTTGTGCATGCATCAGACATGGCAACATCTGGATCAGAGCCACTACTGGGTGGTCCATTTTCTTTTGCAGAAATTCTTTCAGTGATATGTTCCAATGCAGAAGCTATATTCTGTGTAATCCAATCATGAACTTGGGCAGCCGGAACAGGAACAGCAGGCATGTCTGGATCTGAATTGGCAAAAAATGGAGCAGCTTGACTTAATGGAACTCCTTCAGATCCCTTATCACCAAATTGAATCAGAAACCCAAGGTGCTCAAACCCTTCAATGGTCAAAACCTAAAACAGGGTTGTTAACATTAGAAATTAAGATCGAGATGCACAAAATGCCAATAAGCATAAAATAAATTTCAGAAGTAATAAGAAATGAGGCATTAACATTTTGGAACAAAGCATCAAGAGTCAAGACCCATATAAAAATTTCTCAAACAAATTCATTTAGGAAACAAAAAGTCATGCAAAATTTGGCAGGGCTAAAATATTTGAAAATCAGCATGATGCAACACACCCTTTACGATCATATCATATCTGCGGTATCTTCATTCATCATGAAAACCAAGCAAGAAATAGCTCCAATAGAATGCAAATCCACAATGAAGTCATATTTAGACATAAAGAAATTTGCAAATAACATGCTCCATGTGAAATTTTAAACAAACAAATTATATTTCCAAAAACTTCTACTTCCTTAAGTTTGGTACACGATATCAGTTTGAAAGTCCAAATGCAAATATCACTTGATTTCCTAAGTGAACATGCTAATAAGCTTTGCACCACAAAAATTGCCCTGCTATCAAATATGAACCTTTCCAAAGGAATTGAGTCATTTTAAAGCAACGAATAAAACCACCTCATATTTTGGGAGGTCCACTCAGCTTTAAAAATTTCAAGACAATACAAGGAAACATTGTTCAAAAGCGCACATTGGTGTGCAACCCAGTTATTACACTTCTACATGAAAAAGAAATAATAATTCTATAAAGAACTCAACTCAACTAAGCCTTAATCAATAATTTCATTGCAGATTTCCATTTCAATTATGCAGGGGGTGTTCATTGCTTACATCAAGCTATAGAACCAGATTGGACCAAATTGAATTAAACAAGTTGGTACTTTAGGAATTCAAACAGGTCAGATTGATTTGATAATTTTCCAAAACGTTCAAGAACAATTTGGTTTATTTTCACTTATCACCCGCTGAACATGTTATATATGTAGTTCATCTTTTAATTTTTATATTGGAACATTAGAAAAACAAGACTAAATAATAATATTTTAGATCATGAATTAAAAAAAAAAAACTCATCTGTCCCGTTGAAATTATCACTTTTACAAAAATAATTTCTCTCTCTCAAATTATCATTTTATACAATAAAAAAATTTAATTTACTTTTTTTAGCTATGCCCTTATCATTAATAACTTAATTAATGAAATGAGAGTATAATATTAATGAATTAATAAAGGGTATTTTAGTCCTTTTAAAATAATTTTATATAAAATCTAAAAAATTTAATGACTTTTTAATAGGTGTACATAAGCTGAAAATAATAATTTCAGCGGGACAGAGAGAGTAATATTTTAGTTCAGTTCAATTTGGTTTTCCATTTGGTTGATAATTGACAAACAAAAATCCATTTTGGTTTGAAAATTCTCCAAACTGCATCCAGGCAGACTGTGCACACATGATACTTCTTTATCGCAGCACTAAATGAGCAATTAAAAAAAAGATTGGGGAGAAACTCCCAGAGAAAAAAATGTTTCTTCAAGTAGCATTGACTCCTAGAACTAATCAAGTTTTACCAAAGGTATCCATACAATCATGCATAGCAAGAGCATTAACAAAATAAGAGAAACATGATATCAAACAGAGAAAAGAACTGCACCATTGCTTTGACCATTAAAAGTTCCAGGAAAAAACACACAACAATATTAGCAAAACGCGATGCAAAGAAGACAAAAAAAATTAAAAGAAAAGGGCACTATATTTATTCTCCAGTTATAGTTCATTCACATTTGTTTTCACATAGGAAATTAAAGAAAAGTAAATTTAACCAAAACTATATAAGGAAATTAATATCACAAACCAGAGATTCTTCGCCTTCTCCTTCCACAGGCTCTGCCAAAAGAGAGAGGATGTTAGCCATGTGCTTTTGTAGATAGGATAACTGATGAGCCTCTTCATCAGCCAGTGATGGCATAAACCGACGGCTGTTGCTACGCACAAGCTGCAATACCAAGGACCACTATATTTAGGTAACATTCTTGGTAACTAAATTGCTCAAGTAAAAAATTTATGGCAATAACTACAACAATAAACGATGCAAAGCTAACCCCATCCTGAAAATTCATTAAAGCAGATATCATGCCTTACATCTCAACACTGCAAACAAAACAAAACAAGATCCTAACAATCTAGGCCAGACACATAGACAAGTAATTCTCATCATGCTGCAATTTGTATAAATCAATGAACTAAAAATTGAAAATTAGATGCCAAATGATTTCCATGCATTAAAGCATTTACAATACACCCAAATGAGAAGATAAGGTCCACAGATGGGAAATCTCATCGGAGTCTCAAACACAAGATATTGTACTGCAACCACTAAAATGTGTTTCTGAACTGAAGTCCATCACCCCATCTCTCTTATGATAATAACATTAGAAATACATTTGAAATAACAGATAATTAAAGAGATGACTAATCATTGAAGAATGCAAATTCATAGCTTGCTCAAACAACCAGAAATCAATTAAAGATCTATGCACCTTTTATTATTTTCCAATAACTATTACGAAATGCACTGCTGATTTCCAAAATATCATGCCTTACATTGAGTTTCAAAAATTCGATAATGATCAACCAAAAACTAAACAATCCAACACTCTCAATGCCATATTAGGGATTTGCCAGAAATTTATTGGTTCAAATGAAGAAACCAATTAGAATTTAACAGCATTTGTAAACGAACGAACAAATAACCAAATAGACCAATACTATAACACCCCATTACAAAATGCCATTACCCAAATTAGCAGGAAAGAGGAAAAAACAGATAAATTTCACACACATTTGTGCGACATTGATAATCAAGCAATAAAAAAGTATCCTTTGCATCCAAAACAATCATAATTGAAATGGCAACAAAAACACATTGAGATATTATCTCATCCCAAACAAAAACACACATGACCTAAACAAAACCAGATTCAAATTGCCATAAGTGCAAACCAAAATAAATCAATTTAGCCACCAGTTCAAATAACTACCACCAAAAAACCGAATTTTTCATAATTTAGCCGATGAAGAGCCAATCAAACGCTGTAAAAACAAAAAATACCTGAAGCGGCGATAAAGCCGACAAGTATCCATCGAAAGCTGAGGTAGAAGGCCAAACATCGGCGACAGCAGCAGAATCCTTATGCGTCCTTGGCAACAACTTCTTATACGACTGTATATACAAAAATAGAATCAGATCATACAAATCCGCTCCGACAGAGTCAATCTCTCCAGGTTGGGCCTTGACAAGCGGGTCGGCCTCGGAGTGGAGCACAGAGGCGAGAGTATCAAGAACGAGCCTAGCATGGTCATTGGAGATCTGAAGCGAGTCAGCAAGAGTGGCAGAGTCAACTCGGGGATGAGAAATGAGTTTTTGCCTAAGTTGAGTTAGCGTTTGAGTCGGGTCAGGAAATATGAGTTTGGGGATTGGGAGGAGACCATGTTCGAATGGCTCACGGCGAGGGTGGATTAAAGAATTCGGATTCGGATTTGGGTTTTGATCAAGTTCGCCGGAAGCCGTGGACGGAGGTGGTTCAACAGAGTCGGTCATAACTCCACAGAAGGGAAAGCGTTAATCGAAATAAGAGCTTTCTATTTTTGATGATCTTAGAGAAATAAAATAATGACTGGCGTTTTTGTGAGTGATGGGAGGAACTGTTAGGTGCGGTCTGTTCCATAGGAATTCACAACGTGGCATAATTTCATTGGTTCTTAGTATGGAATATAGGAAAATTGGGTTTTGACATGTTTTAACACGTGGACTACAATACTCCCGTGAAATTCATCATTGTTACCTTTTTTTATTGACTGAATAGTCCCGATAGATTAATTTTATTTGGGTAAAAACATAGCACTGATTTCTCACAAATGCATTAACTTGCATGTCCTCGTCGATTAATTTTAATTTATTTATGAGTCATCCCTTAAATTATAAATTTTTTATATGAAAGTCTTCCCTTAAATTTTTCATTGACGAAAATTAATGTTGTGTCACGTGAAAATCTAACGTGGCACTTATATATAGCATTACGTATGACGTCTCACCAATTTTGAAATGTGGCAATCTATAATATAGCACCACGTCAATTTTCTATAACATATTTTTGTCCTCAAATCCATTAATATACATTTTCGTTTCTTAGAATTAAGATAGAGCATTAGTCGAGTTAGTAAATTTTTAAAATTCGATTAATTCAACTATTTTCAATTAAATTAAAACTAACTGATATTGACTGGATTTAATCAATTTTATTATTTTCAGTTAGTTTTTATTAATAAAATATAAATTAAAATTAATCAATTCGATCAATTTAAATTAATATAATTAATCTAATTAATCTAGTTATTAATCGAATTGGTAAAGTAAGTTGATATTTGCACATCTCTACTTAAAATTACACTAATTCGCATTTTCATTTGGCTCAAAACATATGTATTTGTCATACAAAACAAGTATTTTATCATTTAAACTATACTATGACAGTATAAAAAAAGGTTACTTTATATATAACTATCCATTTTAATATTTCTAATCTCCCCTAATTTAACATATTTTCTCAAACTTTTTTATATTTAACTTAATTAACATTTTACTTTTTACATGTATTTTTTATATTTTACATTTTTACAGTAACTTTTTTACAATTTTTTTTAAGAATGTAAATTTTTTCAATTATTTAAAATTTAAGAATAAATAATTTTTTACTTTTTATAATTTTTATATTTAACTTAATTAATGTTATATTTTTAAAATTATTAAATTAATATTTTATTATTTATAATTATTTAAAATTTGAAAGAAATAAAAATATTTATTTTCAAATTTTAAATAATTATAAAAATTTATAATGTAAAAAATTTATTGTAAAAAAGTAAAATGTAAAAAATACATGTAAAAAATGTTAATTGAGTTAAATATAAAAAATCTAAGAAAAATATGTAAAATTAAGAAAATTTGAGAATTTTAAAATGGATAAATACATATAGAGTAAATTTTTAATATTAAAGGAGGGTGTAGCTCAAATGGTATAATGCTTATTTTGGATAAGTATATTTTTGAAGAATAAAACATGGATTAGTGTATTTGTGAGCATGAAAATATGTATTAGTATTTTATTGATGCATGAAAATATGCATTAGTGTAATCTTGAAGGACCAAAGCATTAGGAAGTTGATGTTGGTGTTATATCATAGAATATCATATTATGAAGTTGACATAATGTCATGTATGATGCCAAAATAACATTTTTTGTTAGTTATATAGATAGAAAATTAGATGAAGGATTTTTATGTGAATAATTTATAATATATAGTTTTTGTATGCTATTTAATTATGTTGTATATATTATATATATATCATATATATATTCTCTTTGTGTTGGCGAGTATATGGAACGAAGGCTAGGAAGGGAATTAAGATTGATCTAAATATTATTGGGGGTGGATTATATATGAGTCCAGTGAGGTACTTTTTTTTTTCTGTATCAAGCATGTCATACCCCAATTTTGAGGCACAACAGCCCTTGGTGATGGATAGATATAAGGCTACCAATCACGCAGAGAACCCCAATTTTATATTTTTGTCTATCTTATTATTTTTCATTACTCATATATTTTTTTTATCTTATCTCGAATCAGTTTATTTCACACACTATTAGTTACATTTATAAACATATAATATTCTTTTGCGAGTATTGTCATATAAACATTATTAACTCATCAGTTATTTACAGTGGAGGAATTGAGAGGGTTTAGGGGGGCTCTGGACCCCCCCCCCCCCCCCTCTCTCAGCTCAACCATATACATATACATATACATATATATATATATCCTCAGCCCCATCAGCCCCCTTAGTACATTTACATATATATAAATATATATATACCCTCAGCCATATGCAAATAAATACATACATATATACACACACACACACATTCATTTCTATATGTAAATTTTATATTTATATATAAATTTATATATATTCATTTATATATTTAAATTTAAATGAATCATATATATAATTATATATATATAATTTAAATGAATTATATATAATCGATTACTTGGTATTTCATGCGGAGAAAAATATTTTTTAATAAATTTAAAATGAGACTATCATATAATATTTTTAAATATGCAAAGTTCTACGACATAATTATCATCTCTTAGGCGTAGTTAATCTACTAGCACAAATTAATTATTGAACTATTATAATATTAAATGTTTAATTTTATAGTAAACTCGTCTGCAATTTTTTTTTGTAGAAAATTAGCCCCCCTTCGGTAGAGTTCTAGTTCCGCCACTGGTTATTTACATCTATATCATGTATATATGTTGCATAGTATTTATAGACCCTTGACTTTGGTGCCTAATAATGAATTTATGAATTAATTAATTAATTAATTTATTTATTAATTGATTGATTAAATTAATTAATTAGTTTATTAACTTATCTGATTGTTTAAATAAGCCTCGATTAATACAAGAGATCAAAAATTAAGAGGTGGTGGCCGACTTGATCTGAAATTAAGATAATATTTTAAAAATTAAATTTTGAAAATCAATTTTGAAATTAAATCTTTAGGATTAGATGATTTTAAGTTTGATTTTATCAGATTTTGGGAGGATTTTATTTTGGTTTTATAAAAAAGAGATTTTAAAAGAAAGAAAGAGGGACAGAGTGAAGGAGGACAATAAACAAAAAAAAAGAAGCAAAATACAGTGAACAAAAAATCAGAAAAACTAAAAAACACACAAAAAAAATTGTTTTTCAACCGTAGAAGAAGACTACTGGAGGATTCCAATTTCAAAGACAGAAAAGCAGACTTCCAAACCAGAATTGCAAAAAAATATGCTGCTAAAGGAGGCAAAGCTCGAGTTCAATCAAGTCAAAGCCATAAATTGATGGAACCGACGACATCAATATGATTTCTAACCTTTTGTATGAAAGAATTTTATATTAAAATATTCATGTGATTATTTGATTATATTGATTATTCTAAATTTTTTCTTGATTATACCTTGGAACTAAAACTTAAAAATATCCATGTAAATATAATATAAACTTATTAATTCTGATTTTAGGTTTTAATTAATAAGATTGACTAAGTTTTCTTTTGACTAAGTTTTCTTAAAATTTTTCATGTAAATCAGTGGATAAATTTATACGAAATTATGAGTTTTTCATAATACACAGTATATGTGCTTTTATACTACTGAAAATAAATTTAAAGTTAATTTTCATAGCAACAGACCCGGTGCAGATGGAAGCCCACCATGCCATATGGTGAGCTCGCCATGTGCTCGCCTTAAGGCATGGCAAGCTCGTCACGAGGTGCATTTTTTTTTTATTTTTCAACTTTTGTTTTAAGGAACAGTTTTTGGAATTCTTCTAAACAAATTTCCTTTAGTTTCATACTGAAATTAGTATTAATTATTATTTAATCCTTAATTTGAATAGAAATTTAGGATTTTGCCATTTTAAGTATTGATTGTTTCCTGATTTATTTTATTTAGATTCTTAATTAATGTGAATGTATTCTAGTTATTAGTATTTTCTGTTTGTTTTTATTTCTCCATTGACTTGAATTAATGCATGTTTATGATGTTGGTGTGATGAATATTGTGTGTTTATGCAATATTCTTATTATTTCAGTGATTTTATGCTTATGATTATTTCTTTGCTTTAATTTTATTTTCAAGAGTATTGATATAAAAGGCATATTTTTACTTTGTGGGTGCATTATTTATTGATTATGTTTTTAATCTGGTTTAATTTATTTATTTTATAGATTTTAGACATTTATAAAGGTATGTTTTCACCTTATGTAGATACCCATTTGTTATTTTTTATTTTCATATTCTTTGTTTATTTTATTAAATGAATGATTATTTATTTCTTTACTTTAAAAATGCTTATAATATGGATAATATTTATAATAATTTAAAATTTTAATAATATTAAGACCTAAAAATAAGACCGGTTCCAATGAACCGGCAGTATTGAGAGTGTTGGATCATTTCTTACTTTCTCCATACGTATCTAACTTTTTGAACCCAGTAAGAGTTAGGGATTCCTTAGGAATCAAGTCATCCACCCTTTCTATTTTCTTCCCTATCCATCCGAGTGGCGACTCTAATTCTCCAGGCTTAAGTCCGTATTATCTAAAACCTAGAGCCTAATAGTGTCGAAGTCGCAAGAACTATTTCATTGGAAGTGTGGGGTATAAATCCCCGCTTATAGTATTTGTATGTTCATATATTGTATACAATAATTATTTGGTATTCTGTACAATTAATCAACTCATAATTCACACTTGGCTATACCTTGAAACTTTCACACTAGTACGCTTGTATATATTTACAACAAAATTAGAGGTGCAAAGTGTATGTACACATAATGAGCTTCATAGAGGAATAGCTTAAGAAGCTGATCCAAACATGTTTTTAGAACATGAAATCCACAGGTTGTCTTATAAGCCATCAACTCAATATGTATTCCTTGAATGCATATGAGATAGAAATTAAAATATGTTTATGTATATTTATGTAACTTATGGCGCTCTTTAGGTATTCATAAATAGTATGTATTTAATTAATTTATCTTTATCATATTGGTTTGGTAATATGACTTAAACATCAATTATAAGAGTAGCATCAATAGCGGAAGTATGCATACATAGTAAAGAAGGCGCTAATAAATAATAATCACAAAGAAACACCATGCATTGAAACAAGAAAAATAGGTACGCAATGAGTATTGTTGATGCAAGAAAACATTGGCTTCTTTCTATTGCATTGCATTACATTAGTGGTATTCTCTATGTGCCATATAGCCTAGCAGTTTATCCCCTTGTTAGGGTTAGGTTTCCTATCATATTTAATGATTGGAGCAAGGCCTAGATATGATATCAAAAAAATGAGTCGCAGAAGGCCTTTTACACATATGACAATGGTTCACCAACATTAACATTTCAATAAGATTGTATAATCAATGGAAGCAAAGACAATTTGTAGAAAAGGATAAGTGATAATATGAATCAATCTAGTAATTCAACAAAATAGGTCATTTTAAAGTACGCACGGTAACAACTAAGTAATCAAGAAATCCCAATAAACATCATTCATGTTTTAAGGCAATGTCTTTCTTTGTTTTAAGCTTTTAATGTTTCAATGTCTTTATTTTAGTGTATTGTTGTTCTTTGTTTAAGTCATAAACTTAATTATTTTCTTGTCTTTATCTTTGCAAATTTCATTTTTGGTTCACACATGTTAAACAGATTATGATTTGTTTATCAATGGTATCACTTACTTATTAGGTGATAACTAATACTAAGGGGGAAAGCATATTTCACATTGATAAATACTTAATCATTAACCCACTACTCTTAGTCAAAGTTATATATGTACTAAGCCAGTTCTAATTTAGATTCCAAGTTTCCAAATGAATATTAACACATTTCTTAGTTATCTTAACCTAAACTATCTTGCATTAGACTTAGTATGGTAGTTAATTATTTTTGTTTCATAAGTGCTTAATTACTCAAATTTAGATTTGAACTAGTTAAACAATTTAAATATTAATGATGTTCAATTTAGTTTCACTATTCCATTCAACTCTTTATAGTAGGTTAATTTTTCAAGTCATTTACCATATCAAATGGACTTCAAATTTCATGAAATTTTATTAACACACCCAAGACACATATAATGAGTTTTAGTTAGAATTCAACTCAATTGGACACCCTAAACCCATTCATAAGATGAAGTTAGTTTTAAATTCCCTATCATTTTGGTATAGTAGGAGTAATTATAATCTTATGCCATTTATCCTATCAAATGATATCTAATTCACATAAAATTTTAAGGATACGCGGAAAACATATATGGGTACTATTAGTTAAAATTTTACCTTAATTGAACTCCTCTAAATCATTGAAATAGCAGGGTCAGTTTCATACTTTTACCTACAAAACACATCTATAGTAGTATATAATTCCAGGATTGTTTGCTCTACCAAATAAACTTTAATGCATATGAAATTCTAAAAGCATTCCAAAAACATATGTAGGTACTTCCGGTCTAAATTTTAGGTTAATTATAGACAACTCTAGATTATTCAAACAATAGAGTTGGACTTGTGTTATCTATCAATATAACTCATACAGGGTAATTTACACCTATGGATTAATTTATCCAAATAAACTACAACTCACATGAAATTTTAGGGACACAACATTAACAATAACATATATATGTAACTTTGGTTAAAGTTTTAGCTTATTTAGGCATGTCTAAGTTATTGAACCTGTAATATCCCAAACTATATCCTAAAATTTTGGAGTGTTAATTATTGTATTGGATTAAATAATTTAAAGTGTATATGTTATGTATCTGGAGATAAAAATAATATATACAAGATTATGTCTTTTTGGTCAAAAAGATATTTTGACTAATTAAATGGATTTATTTAAGTTAGTGGAAGATGATGTTAGTGGGTAATTTAATATTATATAGTTTAAATGTATGGTGGAGAGTAATTTGGGGAAAAGTGATTTGGTTAAAAGAGAATAGTGTTGACTTTCTTTCTTTCTTTCTTCTTCTTCTTTCATCTTCGTCTTCTTCTTTTCTTCTCTTTGGTCGACCACCCTTAGCAACCAAAGAAAAAGAGATTTTATTGCTTCCAAGCTCAAAAGATTAAAGGTTTTCAAGAGATCAAGTTGGAGTTTTAAAGATTTTCTTCACTTTTGGTAAGTTTTCAACTTATTTCTTGGTTTTCTTTTGAGTTTGTATTCTTGAATTTGTTGGATGGTTGTTGTAGATGTGTTTATGGTTATTTTGGTGTGTTTGAAGTGTTTTATCTTGGTAACTTTGATTTTTGGTTTTGGATTGAAGAGAAAAAGGGTTGAGTTTGGTGAAAGAGGCAAGTATGTGGATTGTGTGATTTTTGAGTTGTAAATATGGTGGTGTTTGTGTTTGATGCTTGTAATTGAGTTGTTTTAAGATTTACTCAAGTATTATATGGGTTGTTGATGGTTTTGGTTGAGTTTGTGTGTTGTTATGGCTATTGGAAGATGATTGTGGGTTGGCTTTGTTGGTGTCGATTTTAGGATTTTTGGCCTGACACGCCCAGAAACACGGCCTCGTCTTTAGGCGTGTCGTTGGTTCTGTTTTTTAGGTTGGTGACACGAGCAGTGACATGCCCATGTCATTGAGCGTGTCACATCTTCTGTGTAGTAGTAGCATTGACACGGCCAGTGACACGCCCATGTCACTGAGCGTGTTAAAGCTTCTGTGTTGTGGGTTTAGGGCACGGTCAGAGACACGCCCGTGTTATTGAGCGTGTTAAGTGTAGAATTTGCTTTAGATAGTTCTCTTTCTTATTTTCTTATGTGTATCTCTAAGTGAGTGTGTATGATTACCTTTGGATTAGGTTTTGAAGAGAACTGAGTTACCCAAGCCAAGGTTTGAGTGAGATCTTGGAAAAGGAGTTGATAGAGTGATGTTGTTGCTCTTAGAGGTAAGTACAAACTTTGATTGATTGCATACATTTATACGACATTGGGACTTAACACATTTAGTTGAGAAATGTGTTAAGTTACTTGATATATTGTTGATGAATGAGTTATATGTTATGATATGCATAATGTGAATTATGTTGATGTAATAATGCAATTGAGTAATGTATTGTATATGAAAAGAAATGTGGAAAAAATGTGATATGAGATGTGAAAATATAATGTAACCAGTCGATATTGTGATGAAATTGAAGAATGTGAAAAATGAGAAAAGATGATATACTAAGGCAATGAGCCTAATTTGATTATGAGAAAGGAAATGAGAAATGAATTGTGAAATAGATTGATAATGAGATAAATGAATTGATTGTGTGCCCAGTATGTTATTCAATTTTCAGAGTTCTGGGTTTGGCGGCATGCCTATGAATCGCTGGGTAGGTGAAAAGACCGGGTCGTAAGCCGAGCCCAGTTGAAAAATGTGAAATATGATGTTTTTAGGGTGAAAAGACAGGGTCGTAAGCCTCAAAAACTGTAACAGCCTAGCCGGATTGAGGACTAAAATACTGGGACCCTAGGGTCTAGCAGGGTTGGGTCCAAGAGACTGGGTCTGTTACATTATCCATGGATATATATATTGCCTACGGCTTGATAAATGTGATTATGGACCAAAGCAGTAACTCTGAACTTTAAATAGCATATTAGTTTCGTTTTGGGCCCATGCTTGTTTTTGCTTTAATGTGAATTATGAAATATGATGCAAATGATTAATATGTTGAGATATAATGCAATGAGTTGATATATTCATATGTATTGTGCATTAGCATCACATTGATATATATATTGAATCAAAGTTTGTACCACTAAGCTTTCTATTTAGCGCGATTGTGGTTCATTGCACAGGTAACATGGTAGATCCGGTTGTGCCAGAGAGCTCGTCTAAACCGAGTCGAGTCTAGACTTGAGTTTGTGAGAGCAGTGTTGAGTTGTGGACATCAAGATCAAAGACGAACTGCCAGAATGTATAAATTCTATAATTTTGTAAATATTGATTTTGATATATATATATACATATGTATTTTTCGTTGCTTATTTAAAGAATGTTTTGAATAGACTGTTTTGGATAAACTTTTGGGTACTATTGTTATATATATATATGTATGTATTTTAACGAAGGAATGTTTTATCTATTACTATTTATAATATAGGTTAAATATTTTAAGTTTACTCGGACTAACTTATGATGATTATATATTAAAGATTAAAGTTTGGTTTGTTTAAAATGAATCGTGACACCCCTTTATCCAGATACGTATATCGCGTGTTGTGCGGGTGTATGCGGTGTGCGTATATGGGGTACGGGGGTGTTACAGAACCAGTCGATTCATCTTTTTAAGGGTTAAGTATTATACAGTTTCAATAATTCACACATATCCCCCTCTCACTTTCATTTAGCCACACTTATCATTTATTTAATCTTATTAATTTCAACATCTAACCTTAATTTCAGTACTTAAACATTAAATTAATTCCTAACAAGCTTAACTTTAAATTTCAACCTAGAACGCAGATTGGGAATTTAGGTTATAGAATTTTTAATTTTGTGTTTCAATTAGGTTTGTTTTAATTTCACACCTTGTAATTGTGATTCAAATAAATTAAATATTAAATCATTTAGAAAACTATTAATTCATATTTGGTACTTCTTATATCCTATTTAATTAAGTGAAATTTGGAAGGACTATTCACCTTAACTAGCTTGTTATGTTTCTTTTATGCGTTAATCACCTTAAACATTCCTAATTTAGCTCAAACTTGATGTTCCATTCAAATAATTTAGAAAGGAAAGAAAGGAACATTTTTGGCCTTCAAAAGTAATAAAGGAGAGAAACAATGAATATATTTTGGTATTTGACTAGCCCAAATCAGGAGTGGCAAAGGATCAGGTAATTTAAAATACTCAATCCGATCCAACCTAGTTATTTAGGGTCCAAGTAGCATGTATATAAATTTGCGATGGGTATGGATAGTAAGGATTACACCCATAATGGGTTCGGTTATGGTTCGAGTTTATAGCTTAGGGTACCTGCCAACTAAATCCACTTATATAAAGTGATTGTGGTGGTAGGTACCCTGCCCATTTATAATTATAATTAAGTAGTAATATAGATTGCTATTATAAAGGTTTGAACTCTTGGTGACAGGTATCCTACCCATTTATATTTATAATTAAGTAGTAATATAGCATGTTATTATAAAAGTTTGAACCCTTGACCTCAAGAAAAAAATATAATTCATTTTATCACCAAACTACCTCAATAATTTTATTATTATTGGAACTAAAAAATAAATATAACATATCAGTAACCACACATAATTTATGCATCTAAGTCAATATTATATATAATTATAATTGATACATATAGTTAATATCATATAATTAATGTAAAAAGTTATAAATATATATACAATTGATACATAAAATATAATATATTACATCAAACCAATTATATATATTGTATATAATATAAATGGTTAATAGTATAAAAGTAATTATAGTTAATAAAACATCATCAATATATGATATATATATATATATGTATATAAATATAATAAACAATATAACTTTATTGGTGTAAAAGGTTTTATATATTTATATTAATTACATAAACTATATAATTAGACTCTTTATATAATAATGTACTAAATTTAATCAACAGTAGTTCATCATTCTAATTTTATTTGAATATACTTTATTTCTTTTATATATTAAACACCATTTAAGTAAAAACCATATATTTTTTATACAAAACTACATAATTTTACTTTGTATTATATAATATATGTAATATTTTTTTATTTTATACATATAATAACCCTAAAAATTAAACTGGGCCAAAAATCTAACCAAAAATCATCACCAAACCACAACCCTAGTCGCCTCTCTCAAAAATTCAAACTGCAAATTTTTCTCAAAGACACAAACCACAACCGCTTCTCATTGTCAACTCTCAAGCCGCTTGCCGCCTCTCACCAACTCCTCTTCAAGCCGCTTCTCGCCTCTCACTACTATCATTATAGCCAACCCAGTTGTTCTCTCAATCATCCCCGCATTTTTATTACCATGATTGTTTATTACTAATGTCAATGGGTTTTGGATTGATGGTTTATTGATTTGTTGTTTGTTTGATTCTCCCATTGTTGATCCAGTACACAAATTGCTTAGATTAATTTATATATCAATTAACAGTTTGAAATTGATTTTTTCATTCGATTGAGTTTAAAAGCACATTTTGGAAATTAATGTGAAAATCAAATGCTGATAAACATTATAATACATACATATATATATATATATATATTCACCATAAATTTACTTAAGTTATGTTCCTCATATCTTGAGGTACTTGAGTTGTGTAGCATTTTTCTTTGCTCAGTGTACCACATTTAAAGCTTTTGTTATTAATAGTCTTAACTTTTTAAGTTTTTCTTCAATTTAATTTAGTGTATGAAGAGTATAATTTCCTTCTTGATCGATGAAAAAAAAAACAAGGGATTACAATCATTCAAACATAGTGGGAAAAATAATATATCCCGTGATAGACATTTTAATAGGGATTATTTTCAATGATATTTTACAGTTTTTTTTGCCAATAATGATATTTTGCAATTGTCTCAACATTTTATTAGTCAATTTTTTTTCATATATTCTGATTATTTAATTGGCTTTGGCATGACAATATCTTGACATATCTTTTATTCTGCTCAAATAAGTTGGCATAAAAAGTTTTCACTCTGTATTTTCTTTGTTAATATTAATGCATAACCAGTTTGACAAAAAAAAAGATAAGGGAAAAAGGGTAATAATTTCTCCCTAAAAGTTTGATATTAATGCATTACTAGGGATGTGTAGATTAATAACTTATATTAGATTCAATCACTAAACTTTCATCACTTGGTACTATAAACTCTAAGCAAGCAAATGCCAGTTGAAAGGATTAGGAAAATTTTAAAAGATATAAAAATTTCAACTAAGAATATAAAATATTTTAAACCCACCTCTCTTTGTAATCTTAAAAAAAATTATGTTATAAGGTTTTTAAAAATTGTGTTTCTTAGAAATTAGAATCACTCAAATTTTAATGACTTTATGTTAAATTTGAGAACTTTTCATAATTTATTGTTGACAAATCATGTACCATTCAATTGTAGATTCTATTAAAAATGGAATATTTTAATAGTTATACGCAAATTCACTTTTATTACTTTAAATCATAATAAAATGCATACTTATATACTATATTTAATTTATAATAACTTGTGACTTGTGAAAAATATATCAAATATTAATATATTTAATTCATTTGTAACTTATGACTTGTGAGTTTATTTAAATAAGATTTTATTTTACTAGTAACTTATAATTTATGTTGAATTTTTCATTAGGATACCATATCAACTTTTAAAAGTATTGAAGGTGTAGAAAGTTGCAGAAATGATAGTATTATATATTGATTATCTCAAAATAATATTTTAGAAATACCTATCACACCTAATATTATTATGCCTACCCAAAAAGTAACTTTGAGCTCAACAATAGTAATCCACAAACACCATTGATTAGTAAAAAAAGAAAACTAACCTCTTTTGTTTGTGAACACTTTGAAAAAGTTAATTGTAATGGGGAAGATTGAGTAATTTATAATTATTGCAAGTCAAAACTCAAAGCAAATAGTAAAAATAGTACAAAGACTTTGCATAATCATTGAATAGGAAAAAAAATTAAAGTATAGCCCAATGTTTAGAAAGACATAAATAAATTTTTGTAGAGAAAGGTACTGATGGGAAGGTTCAATTTGAAAATTTTACATTTGATTAAGAAAATTCAAGAAAAAAGGTAGTAGGTGCTATAATTTTACATAAATATTCTCTTTCACTAGTTGAGCATGTTAAGTTTCAAAAATTTGTTGCTAGTCTTCAACCCATGTTTAATATAGTTTCTCATAATACTATTAAAAATGATATTTCAAATATTTATAATATCAAATTTGGAAAGTTATATAAAATATTAAAGAATCTCAAGAGTCGTATTGCCATCACACCTGACATGTGAACATCAAATCAAAAGAAAGATTACATGATCTTCTTTTGACGTAAATTAAATTTTTGTTTTTCATTATATGATATGCATTAATTAATATTACTTCATATTTGCTTATATATTAATTTTATATTATTTATGATTTTATAGGTTTGTTTATGTGCTAACTTCTCACACTAAATAAAAGCTTGCAAAGAATTCGATGGAAGCTTTTACTAAATGGAACATTGAGACTAAGATTTCTACCATAATCGTAAATAATTTCATGGCATGATTCTTATATTTATGGATAAGTTGTATGATGATCTTTTATGTGATGTAAATATCTTATATATGAGATGTTGTGCACATATTTTGAATCTTGTGGTGAAAGATGGATTGTCAATTCTTGATAATACACTTACAAAAATTAGGAATAGTGTAGCCTTTTAGAAATTTACTCCTTAACAAGTAAAAAAAATTGAAGAAATGACAAAATAATTGAGAATTTCTCTTGAAAATTTTGAATTTAAATTGTAAAACCAGTTGGAACTCCATTTATTTGATGTTGCAAGCAGTAATTTCATATAAAGAAGTTTTTCCTATGTTGAGAATTAGAGAAAAGCATTATACTTCTATGATTACTGAGAATGATTGATTTATGGTAGAAAAAGTTGTTGAAAAGTTGGGGATCTTTTACAATACTACTTAATTATTTTATTAAAGAAAGAATCAATTGCATTTTTTTTTAATTTCTATTTGTCAACTTAGAAATACTTTGGTAGAATAGATAGGTTCTCGTGATGAGGTTATATTTGCAATGTCCATGAAAATATTTGAAAATTATGAAAAATATTAGAGTGTTGTTTATGTTATTTTGGCAGTGACTATGGTGTTGGATTCTAGGTACAAAATGAAGGTAGTTGAATATTATTTCCTTGTGATTTATGATAATAATGCAAATACAAAATTGAAGAAGTTAGGTAAACTTGTTATAAGTTATTTAATGAGTATCAATCCAGGGCTACCAAGCAAAAACATTCCAGTTCTTATAGTTTTCTTTCGTCAATTCCTTTATCTACTAATCAAAATTCTAAAAAATTGATATGAATGATTTAGTGGCATTTTTAAATTCTTTCTCTAGTAGTATTTATGTGACATATGAGTTAGATCATTATTTAGAGGAGCTTATTCTACCTTAAAGCTTAGATTTTAATATTCTTGGTTAGTGAAATACTAATAGGTTAAAATATATAACTCTACAAATGATTGTTCGAGATTTTTTAGCAGTGTTTATATCTACAGCGAGAGTCAGCTTTTAGTACTGGTGGAAATGATGTTAGCCTTCATAGAAGCAAACTTTATAAAAATATTTTAGAGGTATTGACGTGCTCTCAAAGTTGGTTATGAGCAAATATTGAAGGTAATGTGATAATTTTTATTTTAAATGGTATATTTTATCCGATGATTTTATTACTATTATTATTAAATTTTTTTAAGATTCTTATTCAAGTTTAAACTCAACTGATTTATGTCGGTTGAAGATGTTGTTGATTGCTAATAAATCTCAATTTTTCAAATGAATGTGCTTTATTTTATCTTATAACTGTATATGTATTGATAGAATATTTTATTTTTAACTCATAAATGTCATTGATAATTTTATTTTATGTTTCTAAAGGTTGATGAAAAATTGAAGATGAATAATATGATTTTATGAAGACTTGGAAGCTCAATGTTATGGCCATTAAATAAAATTTTTAGCCTTTTAGGTATTGTATTGTATTTTTATATTCATAGTACTTTATTAAATTTTAATTATGAAATTATTGTTTAATTATGAAATTGTGTGGCATATAATTATTTTAACGACAATTATGTTAGCATTGAATTTTTATTTAGAGTTATTTGAGTGATAATATTACAATTACATAATTTATATTTTATTACATTTTAAATTTATTATCTTAAATAGATAATTAAATGAGTTTTAGGTGGTAAACTAGTAGTATTAAATATGTACGAGATGGGTATAGATAATAAAAGTATAATTTTAAATATGTTTGGGAACATTATGAGTATTTAATTATTATTTGGGTTCAGGTATGGTTAAAAAATTTTTTACGAATACCCAATATATTGCAGCTTCTAGCCTAAATATATGGGTAGTGAGTCACCGTCTTCCTTTGCTTAGTGACATTTGTCACACCTATAGTGCCCCACTTATCATAATTTTTTATTTGACACCTAGTATATAATTAAGCATCATCAAATTGTATTATTTGTACAGAGCACTACTTATCATAGTTTTGTATTTGACGCCTAGTATATAATTAAGCATCATCAAATTGTGCTATTTGTCAATATGTTATTGGTCCATTATATCTATCTTGAGTGTAACATACAAAATTTTAAATATAATTAAGTAAATAAAAAAGAAGATAAATTAGGTATGTTGGAAGAGGGAAGTACAAGATATAAACATAATATATACTATATATACACATTGTATATATAGTGTATACCTAAGATATACATATTATATACAAAAGGTATACATGACATATATGTATATTAAGATATACATAACATATATGTAAAGTATAAAATGGTGTTGGGAAGATATAAAATAAATAAATAAATAAATAGTAAAAGCAAATCAAATTAAAATGAAAAAGAAAATGCATGGTGGGAATTAAAAGATTAAAAATAATTAATTAATTATATATTTATATGGTTGGGAAGAAGAAGGGAAATAAAAATAAATAAATAAACTAAATGAATTATGGATGGGAAGAAGATATATATAATATTTAATTATCATTAATTAATTAATATATATATATATATGAGTGGTTAAAAATGAAAGAAAGAAAAAAATCAAACACTTCTTCATCTTTTTCTTTCCCATTAGGCCGAACCTTCATAGATGTAAGAGAGAGAAAGAGATTTCATCAATTTCTACACCAAATGTCTTTAAAGAATTCAAGGGAATACATATAATTTTGGAGTTACAAGTAAGAGGTAAGTTTTCTTTAGATTTTAGAAAGATTTTTTAAGTTGATGAATATGTAAAATTTTTATTTTTGAAGGGAGATTCTATAATTGCTATAATGACTTGTTATGAAGTTGTTTTGACGTGGAGGTGATAATTTTAAGGTTGAGGAAGTTAGGATTGTGGGTAGATTATGTCAAATTAGGATTTTTGAAAGAGGTTTTAATAATTGTAAAAATGAGTTGTTTTAATGTTATTTTGATATTTAAGTAATGATTTTAAGGTGGGATGATTGAAATGAATGTGTTTTGTTAAAGTTTAGATGAAGTAGTGATGGATTAGGGTTTTTAGTATAGTCATTGATAATTATGATAATGAGTGGATTTAGTGTTGTTATAATATTTAAGTGGTGATTTTATTATTAATTTATAGAAATAAGTTAAAATTGGAAAGAATGGGGTTGATGAAGAGGTTATGTGAAATTGGAAGTTTTGGTAAAAAGTGATTAAAATTGATTTAAATGGTTTAACTGATGTTTATATGAATAGAGATATGATTTAATGATATGTTTATGTGTATTTGGTTTAGGAGTGTAGAAGAGCTTTTTGTGAAAAGAGCTTGGAACTTGACTTAATAGATGTTTGTACATATTTGGTTTGTTGGATTTATGTGTTAAAGATATGATTTTGAGTATATATGTGATATATATGTTTGTCATGGAATTTGTGATTGATTGAGAACACATGGTCGTGTTCCTCTAGGGTTACATGGCTATGTGTTTGATTCTTGAATTAATTAGTAGTAGTATTTTAAATTGTACGGGTGTGTCCTTTAGGGATATACGGCCGTGAATGTGAACTGTGATTAATGTTGTTATTGTATTGTGCAAAGTACATATATGTTGATACAATGTGAAAAAGAATATGTGAATATGTAGGATGACATGAGAATGATGAAAAAGAGTGTTATAATATGAATGTGAATAAAATAATGAGATTATGTGATTGATATGTGGAAATGAGAAAGTGATATGTGACATATGGGAATGATAAATGAAAAGAAAATGTGAATATGAAAGAGAATATGTGGTTGTCAATCCTATACAATTACTTATCCAGAGAGCTAAGATTGATGATTCATACATTAATAGACCTTAGCTGAGCTGGGTCTAGAGATTGAGATGACCTCAGCAGAGTTGGGTTATAAAATTGAGATTAAGATTTGATCTGAGCAAAGTTGGGTCGTGAAAGTAATGATATGAAAACTGGACTTTGTAATTGTATAGGAGTTGTTGGGCCCAACGTATATGTGTGATTGTGATATGTTTATTTATGTATGTTATTGTAATGGAAATAAATGATTAATTCATGGGTAGTGTAATAAATAATTTATGAAACACTACAAAAATATTCGGCATTTGCGACGTAAATCTGCGACGGATTTACGATTTGCTACGGATCTGCGATGGAAGGATAAGTCAGAGGAATTTTGAGAAACTGGTCGCAAATCCGTTGCAAATCCGTCGCAGATCTGCGACGAAAATCATTCCGTCGCAAATAATCGTCGCAAAAGTTGGCGCGGAAACTTGGCGCGAGAGAGAAAACACTAAAAAAAGCAATTTGCAACGGAGATCTGCTACCGTCTATTGCCGTCGCAAATTTCACTATAAAAATATTCGGCATTTGCGACGGAAATCTGCGAAGGACATGTTTCCGTCGCAAATTTGCTACGGATCTGCGACGGATTTGCTACGAAAGAACGAGTAAGAGGAATTTTAAAAAATTGGTCGCAAATCTGTTGCAAATCCGTGGCAGATCTGCGATGAAAATCATTCCGTCGCAAATAATCGTCGCAAAAGTTGGCGCGGATACTTGGCCGGAGAAAGACCCGCGTATATTTTTTCGCGAAAATTTTTTCCGTCGCAGATTGGTTGTAGAAAACACTAAAAAAAGCAATTTGCAACAGAGATTTGCTACCGTATATTGCCGTCGCAAATTTCACTACAAAAATATTCGGCATTTGCGACGAAAATCTGCAACGGAAAATTTTCGTCGCAAATTTGCGACGGATCTACAACGCATTTGCGACAGAATAACAAGTTGAAGGAATTTTGAGAAAGCCGTCGCAAATCGGTTGCAAATCCGTAATAAATTTGCGACGGATTTTTGTTCCATAAACTAATTAAAAATATATTAATTAAGTTGACGGATTTTAGTTAATTTTTATTAAAAATGTTCATTATTTAAATTTTTAAGTATTTTGATATTTATAAACTAATTAAAAATATATTTTATGTTAAATTATTAATTTATATATAATTAAATTAAATTATAATTAAATTTTTATTTTTTTATTATTTAATAATTTAAAGTTAATTTTAACAGTTAAATTATTAAAATTATTAAAACGCTAACACAAAAATTACTATCAAAATCAATAGAAGATATTAAAATGTTAAATTATATAAAATTATAATTAAATTTTTATTTTTTTATTATTTAATAATTTAAATTTAATTTTAACAGTTAAATTATTAAAACACGATTACATAAATTACTATCAAAATTAATAGAAAATATTGAAATCTTTTTTTAAAAGAAAAATTATTCAATAATTATTCTTAAAAGTAATTATAATTAATATTCTTATAATTCCTCTTATGATGAATATGAATGAATAAATTAAATATATTTATTTGCTAGGATATTCTTTTTTTTTTTTCCGATCAGGTAGCATATTCATTTAAACAATGTTTAAGAAGTTTTACCAGCTAAATAAATAAATATAATGTTAAGTATATTTAGAAGCCCTTAATGTCAATCCTGCTAAATGTTAAGCGTCTCCGGTCTTAAATTTGAATTTATTTTCTCAAACACTTAAAATTCCAAAATCCCCGCCTCTTCTCTTCCCCTTTCTTGTTCTCGCAACGATGGAACCTCCAGCCCTGAAGCTAGAAATGGTACAGGGCCCTAGAGAGGGCGATAAGCTGGAATTTCGATCCAGACCCACCATTCGTATCGGCCGGATAGTCCGCGGGAACAACGTTACTATCAAAGATGCTGGAATCTCCTCAAAACACCTCCTTATCGAATCCAAATCAGGTAAATGGATCGTTCAAGACCTCGATTCATCCAACGGCACCACTCTCAACTCCTCCAGGCTACCTCCTTTTACACCCTTCGATCTGCGCGACGGCGACTTTGTCAAGCTCGGTGAGTACACTTCCATCCAAGTTCATTTCATGGGCGCTGATGAACCGTCTCAGTTAAGACGCAATCCGAGGCGCCAAGTCAATGAATTGGATAAAAAAGGTCCTGTTGCAGAGAGCCGGAGACGAAGGCCAGAGGTCGTAGTAATAACTGAAGAAAAAAGCGAATTGAAGAGTGAGGAGGATGTTGAGAACTTGAAGGAAAGTGTGCCCATTGCGGAGAATCGAAGAAGAGGGAGGCCAAGGAAAGGTAGGGTTTTGGATAAGGCTGCAGAGATTGACAAGGAATCTGACAATTTGGTCCCCGTTGCTGAGAAACCGAGGATGCAAAGGGTTACTCGAAACAGAAATGATGGCGATTGCGCGAGTTTGGAGAATTTGGAGTGGGATTGTGGTAAAAAGAAGCAAGGAGTCAGAGGGAGGAGAAAGAATCCACAGGAATTTCCCCTGGAGAATGCTCAAGCTTGTGTTCTAGAAAACGAGAACACAGATTTAGGATTGAATTTGAGAGAAGAGGCTCAAGTACAGACTGATGAATCTGGTGTTAGCAGAGATAAGGAAATGAAACCTGAGATTTTGGAAGACGAGGAGAAAGAGGGATTCGAAGCAGAAACAAGTAATGAAGACCCCGAGCATAGAGCTGGAGCCGATGTTAAAGAGAGCGATGATGAGGGACAAACTAATGCAAGTGAAAATTTGGGGAGAGAGCAGGAAACTTATGATTTGGAGAAGATGACACTGGGGCAGTGGTTTGATTATATGGAGGTGCATTTGCCGAAGCAGATAATTGACGTTACCGAGGAGATGATAGAGGGAATGAGAAGGAAAGCAGAGAGACTTAAAGAGTATATGATAGAGCAGAAAAAGCTATAGCTGTGGGCCAGAGAACATGCTTTGATTCACAAGGTAATCAATAATTTAAAGTTCCTGGTTTACAATCTAACTGATACATATACATGTTGATCTCGGAGTTTGATATGTATGTCTTTATGCTGCATATGTTTATAATTTCCCACTATTATTATATCTAAAGATAACTCCGCCTGCGAGTATCGTAGCCGGTCCCAAGCCCGGATAAAGGAGGAGGGTTGCGGTAGGTTGGCGGCCAGTGTAAAAATTTTGCCAAACTTTCTATGGATTCTCAAAACTATCATTATACCGTTGGGACGTGCTCACCTAGGCACGCGCTACATCGGCACCCGGGTGTAGTGTTAAATGAGCAAGGGGTTCCATCACATCGACGCCTGGGTGTGGTGGAGTATGAGCAAAGGTTCCCATGCTATGGACGGGTATGGGTAAAGAAGTTAGTCCCGCCATATCAGCGCCCGAATGTGGTGTCAGACAGGAAAGGGCTACCGCATTATGGACGAATGCGGCTAAAGAAGCAAGTCCAAGGGAGCCGATTAAGATTAGGTAGTTGGAATATTGGCACTCTGACTGGGAAGTCTATAGAGCTTGTGGATACTTTGAAAAGAAGGAAGGTTAGTATTGCTTGTTTGCAGGAAACCAGGTGGAAGGGAAATAAAGCAAACCAGGATATAAGCTGTGGTATTGTGGCTTGGATAACAATAGGAATGGTGTGGGCATTATTATTGAGCCTACGCTTAAAGACAAGGTGGTGGAAGTGAAGAGAAAAGGAGACAGGATTATCTCTTTGAGGCTTGTTTTGGGAGATGACACTATTAATGTTATTAGTGCTTATGCTCCCCAAGTAGGTTTGGACGGAGCATCCAAGGTTCAGTTCTGGGAAGATATGGATGATATCATGCAAGGTATTCCGGATAATCAGCAAATCTTCATTGGTGGGGACCTTAACGGGCATGTTGGTAAGGACAGTAATGGTTATGACAGGGTCCATGGGGGTTATGGTTTTGGCAACAGGAATGAGGAGGGAAAGAGCATTTTGGATTTTGCGGTGACTTATGATCTAGTGCTGGCGAATACCTGCTTTGAAAAGAGGGGGTCACACTTGATTACCTTTAAGAGTGGACGAACCCAAAGTCAAATAGACTTCATACTTACTTGAAGACGGGACAAAAGTAAGTGTAAGGATTGCAAGGTCATTCCGGGTGAAGCATTGACGGCGCAACATCGTATTGTGGTTTTAGATGTTAAGAATAAAAGTAGCTGGAGGAATGATAAGAAAATATTGAAACCAAGGATAAGATGGTGGAAATTGAAAGACCTAGCTCAAGGTACCTTTAAGGAGGAGTTACTAAAGGAAGAAATTTGGAACCTTGAGGCTAGTGCAGAGGACTTGTGGACAAAAATGGAAGGTGACATTAAGAAAGCAGGTAGTAAATTGCTTGGGATCTCTAAAGGGGCAGGGCCTCGACCGCACGATGCATGGTGGTGGGATGAGGAGGTTCAAAAGGCTATTAAGGCTAAGAGGGAATGGTATAAAAAGTTACCGAATGCGGTTAATAGCGAGGCCTTTGAGGAATATAAGAGGGCTAAGAAAGAGGCAAAGAAGGCTGTTAGTGTAGCTCGTGGCAGAGCCTTAGAAATGATTTATCAAAAGTTAGGTACTAAAGAGGGAGAAATGGGCATTTATAAGATTGCAAGGATGAGAGAAAGGAAAAACAGAGATTTAAGCCAAGTCAAATGTATAAAGGACGAAGATCAACGGGTGTTGACAGGAGATGTTGAGATTAAGGAGAGGTGGAAGGCTTATTTTGAGCAGTTATTCAACCCTGAACATGAACAAGATTTTCAAGGTCTTCATGCAACAAATGATTATATCAGCTGGTCTAGGAGGATCTTGCATAGTGAAGTAAGAGAAGCCTTGAAGTATATGAAAGTTGGTAAAGCTTGTGGCCCAGATGGTATTCCTATAGAGGTTTGGAAGAACCTTGGAGAGGTAGGAGTTGCCTGGTTAACTAAACTCTTTAATGCTATTGTGAAAGGACGTAAGATGCCAAATGCCTGGAGGAAGAGTATCATGGTACCTATATATAAAAATAAGGGAGACATTCAATGCTGTACAAATTATCGGGGTATCAAACTTATGAGCCATACTATGAAATTATGGGAAAGGATTATTGAACACAGATTGAGGAAGCTTACAGAGTTTCGGAGAATCAGTTTGGGTTTATGCCAGGGAGATCTACCATGGAGGCTATTTCTCTTCTAAGAAGACTAATGGAATTGTATCAAGAGAAGAAAAAAGATCTTCACATGGTATTTATTGACTTGGAGAAAGCCTATGATAGAGTACCAAGAGAAGTGTTATGGTGGGTTTTGAAGAGGAAAGGAGTCAACGGCAAATATATCAACATCATCAAGGACATGTATGAGAATGCATCCACTAGTGTGAAAACACCTGGTGGAGACACTGATGCTTTCCCTATTACTACAGGATTGCATCAAGGTTCGGCCATGAGTCCATATTTATTTACCCTGGTTATGGACGAGCTAACCAGAAGCATACAAGACGATGTTCCTTGGTGTATGTTGTTTGCTGATGACATTATTTTAATTGATGAGACTAGTGCTGGTGTAAACCGTAAGTTGGAAGTGTGGAGAAAAACCCTCGAGGACAAGGGTTTTAAGTTAAGTAGAAGTAAAATGGAATATATGCACTGTGAGTTCAGTCTAAGGAAGAAGCAGGAACATGAGGTTAAGTTGGATGGAGTTTTGGTTCCTAAAACCAAGCACTTCAAATATTTGGGTTCGGTGCTCCAGAATGATAGCCGTATAGATGAAGATGTGGCTCATAGAATACAGGTAGGGTGGTTGAAGTGGAAGGGTGCGACTGGGGTTCTATGTGATAAGAAAATACCTCTGAAAGTGAAAGGTAAATTCTATAGGACGGTTGTTAGACCTGCGATGCTCTATGGTAGTGAGTGTTGGGCACCAACGGGACAACAATTGCATAAGATGAGTGTGGCAGAAATGAGGATGCTAAGATGGATGTGTGGACATACCAGACTGGACAAAATTAAGAATGTTCATATTCGACAAAAAGTCCAAGTAGCGGACGTCGGAGATAAGGTGAGGGAAGGAAGACTTAAATGGTATGGGCATGTTTTAAGAAGACCTCCTAATGCTGCGGTTCGTAAGTGTGAGAATTTGTTGATTGAGGGGGCTAGAGGTCGTGGCAGACCTAGAACTGTGTGGAAGGAGGTGATAGCAAGAGACTTACGTGCCTTAGATCTTAATGCGGATTTGATTAATGACAGACTTGAATGGAGACGTAAAATCCGTGTCTTGGAAGGGGCCTAAGGCTGGAGTATCTTTTTTGGTGTCTTTTGAGCTTATTTTGTTGAGAATCCATACAGCCGACCCCAACTTGTTTGGGATTAAGGCTTAGTTGTTGTTGTTGTTGTTGTATTATATCTAAAGATGAGCTTTATTCTCCTTGTGGTTTGAGGGGGTTAGTGCTTACAGTGCAAACAGCCCACGTGATCGGATAGTTTTGCCTTTTTATCTTAACATTGGGCTGCCAATTTGAACACAAAAGATGCTTATTTATTCTTTCATATCGTTTGCATTAAAGTTGCTGGAGGGTAGTCTGAAATATTTTTGTTGGACTATGCTTGATGAGTTTATGAAAATGATGATCTAGTAGTCTGGTTAGTTAGGATGGTTATATTTAATATTTTTAACATTGGGTTATGAAAAGTATAGTATACTTTAGCCTACTATAAGCATTTTTTTTTCTTTTTAGTTTATTTTCGAGTGTTATCTTTGACCTTTAGAGAAAGAGACGGAGTTCTTTGGAGATATTACATCTATTAGCTGCTTGTAGTTTATTGATCTAGTGGAGCAGAAAGCTTATGCTTTAATCTCTTAATCAGCCTTTGTTTTGTAGTGCTCATCTTTGGGTCGGATATAATATATTTGTTGGATCTCTCCTTAAATTTATAGGGAATAGAGTTAGGATATCCATGATATTCAACTCCAATGATTTTTAGTGATCACAATGAGTGCATTTCTCACTATTTTCATTGCCTGACAGTGACTGCATTAGAGAATTCTTGCAAAGCAACAATATGAGGGGTTCTCCATGAATGAGGTGACATAACGTAAGTACTTAGGATGACATCGAGTTGAAGCAGGTATAGAACCGTAGAAGATGCTGGAAAAAAAAACTAGAATTTTATTTTTGTCAACATGGAATATTCCACAAAGGCACAAACTCACCTCGTCAATTACGTATTAAAATAGTTTGTGCCATTTTGCTTCATTAGAATGTGTTTTCCTTTAGGTTGTATTGTAATTGCCGGTTAGCGCCATAGGACATCAGCAAGATATATTATATTATCTATTGGTTATGTTTTCTGTTCTGGCATTGTTCAAGAACAGGGCAATCCTTTGTGATAGTATGCCGTAAGGCATGGCTCTTGTATCTGTATGCCTGTATGATATTTAACAAGTCCATCAAAGAGAATAGAAGTCTGCTTCAAATCACGATCTTCAGGTATGATGACACTTTCTGTGTGTTCTGCTTTGATTATTGCTGTCTTTTGCTCTGAGTTGTTCTAATTTCAGCTGCGATTGTTGTGGTTGCTGTTGAGAAATCAGATTCCCATTTTGGCTTAATCTTGCTTACTTTGCTCTGAGGTATGCTACAATGATGAATACAATAGATAGCGAATATTGAATATATATGTATATATATATGCATGTATGTATGTATGTATATATGTATATGTATGTATGCATATAACAGAACAGGGGATTTATCAACGGGTTTTTGGGTCTTTGGATTTTGCTTTTTCAAAGGGAGATTGAGATATGTAGACATGAAACCGTTAATATATATCTATATAAATATATATTATATATATAATAAGATAATATCAACACGAGATGCTATATTAGTCTAATCTCTAATGTTAAATGTAAAATCAACAATTGAAAATTTTTTAAGAAAATAAAGTTTAATAAAATTTAGGAGTGAGTGAATTGTATAGCTGTTGGCTGTGGGTTACTATTGAGTCAGTTGCTAGTTGGACTGTTGATGAGCTAGTGTTACAGTTCACTACTGATCTTCTTACTTTGAGCTCAAGGGCATTTTTGATTGGTAAGGGATGTTGAGAGTTTTCTTCGTTTTGTTTGTTTTGTTTTAGTCTACTGGTTTTATTTTAGGCCTTTGGTTGTATAAATGTGTGATTTTCTGGTTTGAGGTGCTGGTATGTTATTGAGAATCAAAATTGAGAATAATTAAGCAAAGCTTTATTTATATTTATCTAATGTTTACTGGATGGATTGGTTGATGGAGAGAATTCCATGTGGATTTATTGTTAATATTATCTAATAGTTATGTTGGCTTGGCCCTATGATTTCTAAAATTAACTTTGGGACATGAATAAGATAAACGCTAGGCTTTTAGTTAATTGGATTATTTTGAAAGTTGAAACCACCATTTAATTGGATTATTGCTAAAAGATGCAAGAAAAATGTTTTGGTTTTAGTTACTGATAATTATTGTCCAATATTTCATGAGAAAGTAAAATATTGATTACCTTTGTTAATTTGAACTATTTAATGGACATCTT
Organism: Garcia nutans; assembly: GCA_947685225.1. Classification (NCBI taxonomy): domain Eukaryota; kingdom Viridiplantae; phylum Streptophyta; class Magnoliopsida; order Malpighiales; family Euphorbiaceae; genus Garcia; species Garcia nutans. The sequence continues at coordinate 6,621,876 of CANTUV010000060.1, forward strand.
TATGTAAATGTGTTACGCCTAGCTCGCGATGAGAGAAATGCACACTTAGGAAATGAAAAATATTTTAAAATTAAGAAATATAAAACCATAGTTTATTGCTATTAAAGCAGATGTAAAAAACTACATATTCTTGCAGGTTAGGAGTGCTAAAACTAGGTGATTGCTTCTGCATGAGCATAATAATACATATTAAAACTGTAAATTACTATTGCTGCAATAACGTTTCTAAAAGTATAGCTCTTTCTTCTTGAATGCAATTAATCAATACCTTACAATAACAGCAACAATATGACTGCTTGTCCCTAAATTCCAAAACCAATAAAAATTCTGAAGTAGTGATAATAATAGTTTTCTGAAAGTTACAACTGTTTGTTTCTGTTTATTTCAGTTTCACTGAAGAAATACTCATATTGCCACTTTTCAATATTTTCTCCATGCCCTGATTTTAGAGTCTCAATTAGTTGATCTGATTTTTTACTGCCTTGGACTAGTATGTTTTATTACCTCTGTTAGCCTATTGCAGCTAATGTTTTTGTTGCACCTTTTGCAATAAGCTGCCATGTTGATGTCCAAAATAGATGAAATGGTTAATACACTCTGTTATTAGGAGTAAATGTTCAATTAACTAAATCTAATTGAATTTAAATATTGAAGTTCAGTTTTTTTAATTGTTAATAAATATAATTTGTACATTAGCAAATTATTTTTTTCGTAAATGTTAATTATAGTTTTTATGTGTTAATTACTTGTATCATTAACAAAATGATCAATAAATTAACAAAATATGGCTTCTTGCGGTTCAAATTAAAGTTGCAAGTTGTTCAATTAATTGCATTTCTATTAACCTTGTACTGCCCACCAGTTGAAAATGACAACCTATTGTTTGTATTGTTGAATTTGCTTCTGCCAATTCAGTATTAGTGGTTGCGTTGCTCTTTTCCTTTGTTTTGTTCGAGCTTATGCTCAATTAAAATAAAAGTGGAAATAGTAATTTAATTTTTTTAATTGAGCTAATCATGTATGGAATGCATGGAAGTTGAGCTAATCATGTAAAAGAGGCAGACAAGTCATTGAGGAGCAAAAGCTGCACCAAGGTAATTTTAGTTAATTTATGTAAATTAGCTCAACTTTCTTATTCTTTTTATAAAAAATCATCATTTAAATAATCAATTGTTAGAATATCTGTTGATTATCACTAATTATTATCTTTTAAGACTTTTAGTTGTTGCATTGAGCTATTCGAATAGCAATTAGTTCGTATGTGATGAGAAGCATAAGCAAAATTATTGATATGTTCTAATAAAATAAAATTTCTATTTCTTCTGGTTGCAGGCAACGGCGCCAGCGGTTCAGACAATAGTTGATGTGCATGAATTAGCAAAGTCAATGCAAAGAGAGCTGGAAAACCTGCACCCGACGACAAACAGCTCGTGTATATACAAAATTCCTTAGCAACTACACGAGTTGAATGAAAAAACCTACACATCACGGTTAGTATTACTTTATTAACGTGTATCATATTATTCTTTTCATTTACTCTTTTTAATATTATTTGCAGGTTAATAATGATGATGCAAGTCATGATTCAATGAAAAATGATAATTGAAGATCTATATTGTTATTTTCAAGATAGATTATTTATAGTAGTGTTCTTAACACTTGTATAGTTAAATTGTAAAATATTTTATTCTATTGAAGATTAATAAAAGAATTATTTTTATCAATGTAATTAGTGTTTTTTTAGATTGTGTTTAAATGTTCTATGACGACAATCTGCGACGGAATCTGCAACGAATTTGCGACGGAAATCTGTGAAGGAATCTGCTACGGAAATCTGCGACGAAATCTGCGACGGCTGCCCTTTACCCGCGAAAATTTAAGCGCGAGATTTGCAACCGCTGAGTGGTTGCAAATCCGTCGCAATCTGCGACGGCCTGTCGCAAAATTGAAAATTGCAACGCCTTTTTTATTAACGGATACTGTCCGTTGCAGATAGTGTGTTTTTTTGTAGTGAAATAAAGGAAATGTGTGTGTGTGATTGTACATATATTCTGAATTTGGTGATATGTATAAATACTTAGAACTATATTAAAAAGTAATAAGAATTTTATACGAGTATTGTAAAGCTTATGCAATATATGTGTAATGTTTATTGTTATTTTAAATACTTATCACTAAACTATAAGATTTAGTGTGGTTGTGTGAATCACACAGTTATAAAAATTAATTATCAGGAAGATATAGATTGTAGTTAATAGTTAGAAGATTGAAGGTGCCATGATATCAACTTAGCATACTGGGTGCAACATACATGTATAGCATATTTTAAATCATGTACTTTGATTGTATAATCACTTGTATAATAAATATATTTTAGAGATATTATGTATGTATATGTATTTATAGAAGGATATTATTTTATAAAGAAAGTTTTGATTGTGAATTATTATAAAAGAATTTTGGTAATGTGGAGGTATTTATATGTTGTTTATGTGACATTCTTATATTCAATATGCATATAGTACATATATGTGATATATGTGTATACATATAGAGAGTATAAGGGTATTATATTGAATGAGTTGCTTGAGAAGAAAAATACAAATTTACCCTACCCAATCCTTAAATTTATATTATCTTCTAAATTCCAAGTTCCTATACCAATTCAATACATTTCTTAAACATATTTTACAAATTATTCTAAAATTAGATTATTAGATTTTATGGATTGATTATGGATCATTTAAATGTACTTCTATAATTGGATTTTGGATTCACTAGATTATGGAAATTTAAAACAAGTTTCCTTCTTAACAAATTGATTCTTTATAAAAGTTCAACTTGATTTATGGTGGTTTTTTCACTAAATTCATTTCTAACATGTTAATTACATTCACATCTCTTAGTATTTCAATAAAGTCAAAGTATGAGGTGTTATAAGGCATCCACACTAGGTATGTAATTTCTGGATAAATCTTACATTTTTTTTACTTCGTGTTGTTCCATTTTCTTTTTCTTCGCTTCTTCCTCCACTTATTGTTTTTTCTTTGAAGCAGATTCTTCCAAATTTCATTTTCATAATCTTTCCATAAAGCAAACCAATTTATAGGGAGTTCAAGAACCTCCTCTTTGATTTTCAACATTTTGGATTTAGAAACATAGGTAACCATTATGGAAGTTAAGGTGTCTAACTTGTCCTTTTACTTTTTCTTTTTAAAAGCTTATTCTTCAACAATGTCACCTACATAGCCTTTCTTCTCAAAATTTGATTCTTCGACAAGTTTATCTCTATAATCTTTCGGTACAACAAATCAATTTGTTGAGAGATTCACAGCTTCTTCATTTCTCAGTATTTCGCATCTATATTATATATATATATAAGCTAAGGATTGGAGAAGTGTTGAAAGAGTGATATATCATTAATTTTAAAATAATATTCTCTCATTTTTTCTTTTTAATTAATTTTAATAATTTATATAAAATATAAAATGTAATATTTATTATATTTGTGACTATTAATCTTCTAATAAATAACTATATATTAATATAATTACATAATATTAATTAAATAAATTATATTTATGACTTTTAATTTTTTAAAAATTAATTACATATTAATATTATTGATTAATTTATATATTTTTAAAAAATTTAAAAAGTTTAAAAATATATGACCTTTAACCTTCTTAATAAATTAATTATAATTTTTTTTATTTATTTATAATAATGGTTAATTTATATATTTTTAAGAATTAAAAAAAATAAAATATATGATTTTTTATAAAATATAAATTAATTACACATTGACATAATTTAATAATATATTTATAGATTTTTTAAATTTTAAAGGTTAAAAATATATAAATCTATATATATATATATATATAAGCTAAGGAAATAGAATGATTCTCATATTTCCATGTCATAAATTTTTTAAAAACAAAAACTATTTCACTCTTTTTTTATAATCAAAACCTAAATTCTAATTCTAAATTAATACATATATAATTTTTTTTAAAATCTTTTTAATGTGGCCATTACTATTATCATAGTTTGAATTTATAAAGTAGAAACTAATATTTAATTTGACATTATTAATAATAAATTTTCAATTACAAAATATATCAAAATATAATTAAATCACCTTAAAGATATGTCATAATATCAATATTTATTTTGATATTATTTAATGATAAATTTTCAATTATAAAAAATATTAAAAGATATCTTCAATTATATATGAATAATATCACGTATGAAAACACCATAATATAGCATAAGTTGTATTTTGAAGTGAACCTATTTGAGAAAATAAGAACTCACCTCATATTCATATTACAAAAGAAAAGCAAGATATGTGTTATATTTTCTTCTTTACCGGCATGCGAAATATATGAAATGAATGTGTATTCATATAATTTGTTATAAATTTTTATTTCTTGAGAGAACGTTCAAGCAACTGTTTATTTAGTTATTAGAGTTTGATACATATATATATATATATATGCTAAATAAATATTGGTTACAAATTTCTTTATATATATATATATCAAGTACTAAAGAGAGTGTGTGTTTTTTTTCACGTATATCATATTTTATTGTTATTTTTTTAATGGGTTAATGGATCATAAAAGAGCATATGATTATGAATTTTTAAATTTATTGAAAAATTAGAGTTATTTTTTATTTTTTAAAAATTTTTATGCAACTTAAAATTTTAATTATTAAAATATACTTCAAGAATTAATTCTTATTTATTTATTATTGTACTTTCATTCTTTAATATCTAAAAAACAATATTAGATTCCTTGAAGTTAAAGTATTATAGTTTAATTGTAAATGAAATAACAAACTATAAAAATATTATCATGGAATTTTATTTACTAATTTTTTTAAAAAAAATTATGTTAACTATTATAAATTTATATTTATTAATTTTCCTAATTAAATTAAACCAAAATTTATACTAACAATATAAATTCAACACAACTTACAATTATATATACATATTTTATTTGTAAAAAAATATTTCATATATAGTTCAATTAATTATAAAATGCTAATAAATGTTTTACAGCCATTTGAAAATATTTTTAGAAAAAAATTTTGCCAAAAAAAATAATAACTATAATAAATAGTTATGTAAAATACATTATAAATTGCAATTATAAAAAATATAATAAAAAAAAATACATCCGCATATCTCACGGATGGATGTCTAATATACATATAAAAGCAAGAAAATAAAGATTGCTTATAAATTATCACTTCAGAAAATTTTTAAAATAGCTATTTCTTCTTTCTTTTTTTTAATTAATTTTAATAAAATATATATAATTTAAAATTTAATAATTAATAAATTATAATTGTAACTTTTAATCTTCTATAAATTAATTATACATTAATATAATTTAACAATATTAATTAATTTATATATTTTTTTAAAATTTTAAAAGATTAAAAAGATATGACTTTTAACTTTCATAATAAATTAAATAATTTATTTATAATAATAATTAATATATTTTATAAATTTAAAAATTAAACAATAAAATATGAATTTTGATATTTAATTATATTTTAATAATTTATATAATAATAATATCAATCTATAATTATAAATCCTCTTATACTAACATTTTTTCCTATTTGAGAAAATTTGTTTGAATTTTTATTTTTTTCTATTTTTTTCTTTTTCATAGAATTCATAATTTTTATAGTGATAATATGTGCATGTTTTGTTATGGATTAGTGAAAGTGTAAATTATGAAATAAAAAAATTATATTTCTGTTTATTCATATTATTTTGATGAAACTATTTATTATTGATTGTCATATAAATTATTTTATATTCATTTATTATTGATTATATTTATTTATATTTTGATATTTCAATTTACAAAAAATGTTTAGAGATTATTTCTTCATCAAATTTTCAAAACAGTCATTTCTCCTTTTTTTAATTAATCGTAATAATTTATACAAAATTTAAAATTTAATAATTAATGAATTATATTTTTGACTTTTAATCTTTTATAAATTAATTATATATTAATATAATTTAATATATTAATTAATTTATATATTTTTTTAGAAACTTGAAAGATTAAAAAAATATAACTTTTAACCTTCATAATAAATTAAATAATTTATTTATAATAATCATTAATTTATATATTTTATAAATTTAAAAAATTAAACAATAAAATATGAGTTTTGACATTTAATTATATGTTAATAATTTATGTAATAATAATATAAATTTATAGTTAAAAATTTTCCTACTAATATTTTTTTCTAATTAAAAAAGTTTACTTGAATTTTTATTTTTTTATTAATTATATTTATTTATATTTTTATATTTTTATTATCGAGTAATGCGTGGGTTAACGTCTAATTTAGAATAATTAATAAGTACCGTGGAAGCTAAGGTACTTAATAAGAAGGAAAGAGATATATATAAGACAAAATCATGTTGTGCATGTGTGATAAAATGGGATAATTTATTCTTGCTACTCACTTTATCTATATCTTGGTGTTGCCACATATATATATAAATATAAAGGGATATAATCATTTAAAAAATATAAATTGAAACGAGTAATGAAAAAAATGTACAAAAGAAAAAAATCATTCATTTAAAGTATTTTATCAAATTTGTAAAATATATTAAAGTTGAAGAATAACAAGAATAAAATAAAGGAGAAGATAAAATCCAGAAGAATAATAGACAAAATGGAGAAGAAGATAAAACTCAAAATAAGATCTATAATAGGAAATGAAGGAAAAAATTGGAACAAAATAATTATATGATTCATAAATGGTACTTAAAAAGAAAAAAAATGGAGAAAATAAAAACTAAAAGAAGAGCATAAAAGAATGTGGATGAGAAGATAAACCATAAAAGAAGAGTAGCAGTCGCAAATAGAAAAAAAAAATTTAATTCAACATATATTAATATAAATGCATAATATATACATCACATTAAGAATATTATATGATTTACGATTTAAGATACAATATAAAAATAAAAATAAAATATTTATACGGTATACACATATTATATGTCTATGCATATTGTATAGATATTATGTATATAGTGTATGAAAGTATATATTATATATGCATTTAGTATGTTGTGAATATATTTGTGTAGCTTTTTATAAGCTCAAAAAATTAAATATATATATTGAAATAAAAAAATATTTAAACAAATATTAAAATAAAATAAATACAACTTAAAAAAGATATAAACTCATCCAGAAAATATAATTTTGAAAGAAATAAATGAAAAAATTGACAAAATAAAAATAATCTACGTATAATATATTACTGTTAAAAAATAACAAAATCTTTAATATTATAATTGAAGAACAATAACAATAAAAATATATATATATATTTACAAAAAATAAATAATATAGAAAGTCGAATTAATTTTTTGCAAGTAGAAAAAAAATAAAAGAAATAAAAAATAAGAGTGGGAGAGATAGAAAATGAAAAAAAAAATGAATGATGCAAATTTAAAATATATATATACACACAACGTAATTTCCTTTAGGCCCATCCCAAAACCGATGCAAAGGCTTAATAATAGATGGGCTACAGTCAACATTTGGTCCTTCAAATGTTTTAGCATAGGGCCTAGGGCCTATCAACACCTTATCATCTTAACCCTCTTTTTTCATTTTCTATAAATTTATCATAAACTACTTTTGAAAAATTATTTTTTTAACAATAGTCATTCTTATTTTTCTAATTTTAAAAATATCACTTTCCATTTTTAAAAATTGATAATTTTGAATTTTTAAAAAATTTAAATATTAAAAAACGAAATATAATTTTTTTTCTTTTTCAAATATAATTTACTAAAATCAAATTGTCAATGCATAAATGCAAATATATTACAACTTAGTATGAAAATACTTTAAGAAATAAAATATTTTTAAAAATTCAATTTTTAGTTTCAAAATAAAATCAATTTTCAGAAGTAATATATACATATATTGTATACATATATATATATATTTCATTAATTAATTTTTTACATTATGTTTAAAATTTTTAAAAATTATATAATATTTTTTAAAAAATTAAAAAAATACCTCAATATATTAATTAAATATCCGATGATATAATTTTAGTTAGTAGGGCGTGATTGGGTGAAGACAAAATAAATGATGCATTGACAGTCGGATTGACAGGAATGACCAAATTTTTCTGATCCTAAAAAATAATGAATAAATAAATAAAACACGTATGGCCACGTCAGCCTATTCACTAATGTTAAATACAAAAGGCTAAAATGGACTTAAAACTTGCACTTCCCATAAATATCTATAAATTAAATGATTTTTTTCTCTTTAAGCTATAGAGAAAGTAATTCTATATTTTCTCTAAAAAATAACTCTTGCTTTTTTTTTTCTTTTTTTTAAAATTATCATAGTCTTTTGTAAAGCAATGACTAATGGCGAAACTTTTCTCTTAATTTTCATTTTATTCGAGTTTTATTATTTAATAAAATATAGATTTATTTTTATTTTAAATAAATATATTTTTATATTATTTTCCTTTTTATTGTTGTATTTTGTATTTTATTTTTTTTATGATGAAGTTATCTTTTATCTATTTTATAGTAAATCTTTCTTTTTTTCATACATTAATTAGTTTGTTATTTGGTTTATTAGCTTAGTATGAATTGCAAATTTTATCCTTAGTATTGCATTTATTTTAATATTTTTTTGATTTATTTTAATATATTTTTTTTATAAATTATAATATTAAGATGCATGAAAAAGATATATTGTCCAACAACGTTTGAGTTACATTAATAGTGAAAGGGATAGATTGGTGAGTTATATTTATTATTTTTAATAAGGAGAAATAGAATAGAATTAATAAGGTATATGATGGTGAATGAAAGTGTGATTCTTGTTGCTGAACAATCTCTCACCTAACATCGCAAATCTCAATTGATGGCCCCTCACATGGCATATATTACAAGCCTTTTAACCCAATTTCGTATTTTCTATCAATGAATCATTAAAGCTTCAAAAAAGTGAATTGCTTTTAATTTTTGATGTATATATAATTATTTATGATATATCAACGTAAATAATATTATTTCACATGTATTTATTTTTACATTGATAACATTATTAATTTAATAAATTACCATTTTTACAATTTAAAATCGATGAATTTTTTAATATAGATTTTAAGAAGTCAATCTCAATATTTTATTTGACAGACTAACAGTACGATTTAATAATATATGATATTGTAAAAATATAGTATGCTATAATATGGTTAAATAAAAATATTTTTATTTAATTTGATAATATTTTTAAAATTTTAATATGTTATAAAGATGAAAAATTAAATATTAGCATATATTTAGTATTTAAATTTTTTTAAATAATTAAAAAAAATTATTAAACCATGAAAAATCACTAAATTGGTACTTTGAAAACCTATTATTTTTTTAAAAAATGAGATTATTATGAGAAAACATACCATGAAAGGTGAAAGTTAAAACAAATAAAATATAAAACTATATCATATCATATAAAACTATGAAAAATAATTATCGAAATAATGGATAAAAGTTAACTATTAAAACTGAAGAAGTCATTTCTACATTAATTATTAATTTATGCATTGTGTATTTATTCCACATAGAATTTTATTAGTTTCCTTATACGTTCCTATTAGAATCCTTATAAATTTGCAATATGAATAGACCAAGAGAATCTTTAAAATTTGATAAATTTTTAGTACTAGACAAAAGCATTGGAAGTCTAAGGAACAATTTATACTCGGTGAAAAATAAATATTGATATTTTATATCAGATGAAAAATAAATATTATAAAGCTCATATATCACTGGCGAAAGAAACTCATTATGGGGCAATGATAAATTATGAAAGTCCATCACCAAACAACGTAAAGTTATAAAAATTAATTTTTATTCTAATACTATGATGAATTTCTTAATATAGATATGAAAAAGTAAATTTTAAAAGCTAATTATTAATGTTTGAGAGCTTATTTCTATATTAATTATTTTTATATTTTATATTTATTTAATATGTGACTTTTATTTTCATATATATTTCTATTTTTAAAAAAAGAACACATAAATATATATATATATACACAAAAAACAGTGATTGAACATATCCCGCAATAAAATTACTATAATTTTATTGTGACATATTAATCAATATATTCCCTAACCATGTACATTCATGTTAAGTTATTTGTGCTTAATTATGAGGATATATACTTAAAAAAATTATAAAATCAAAATATAATGTATATATAAATTAACTATTAATCAAATTTCAATAGCATATTTTTAACAAAATTTTAACTTTTAATTAAAAATCATTTTTTAATTATAAAACCTCAACCGATGACTGATAATTTTGATTTAATATTTAATAATTAAAATTGTGAAAATTAAAAGATATTGGCAAATCGTCGCTAAAGACCAATAATTAATTACAACGGCTTTACCCTTAATCCATACAAACTCTCGCCGTTAGCGTTACAGCAAAGCAAAGGGATAGGAGTTCCCACCGAATGGGTACGAATTTTGCCATCTTGAAAATGGAAATAAAACAATTAGTAAGCAATTGGAATTGATGAATTTCATAGTTTCCCAAGACTATACAATTTTCCAGCGCAATAGGATGATTTTAGTTCATAATGTGTTGTTTGGTTTTATTATAGGTTGTTAGGAAATGTCCAAAAGTACACCCATGTGCCTGGCCAGCACCATCCGATTTCATAACTTCTCTATAATTGTTCAATTTTGCAAAGCTGAAATCATTTTATAAAGTTCAACTTATAATCATTACTATATAACAATTACACTAATTAAATGATAAGTCAACTATATACATTTTATTCCTAATCAAAAACTGTATACATTTTATTTTAAAAAATATTTTTTACATTATTCCACAATATAAAATATATGATATTTAATTATACTATTTAATTTAAATATAAAAAATAAAGTAATGTTTTCGACACCAATATGTTAACAGTTTCAGATTGATTTTCATATCAATAAATTATTAAGTTTTACATTAATTATTTTTTATTTTTAAAAATTAATATTTATATAATATTAATTATGTCTGTGACACTTTTTTAGTATTATAATATAAAAAAGAAAAATAAAATTTAATTTGTACAGAAAAAATGAACTTACTGTTAGATCTTAATATATAATACTTTTAAAACATATAAAAATATAAGATATATATATAAGACGCATGTAAGGTTAATCAAACTTTAATTAAGAAAATAATATCATATGCAATTTTAGATATAATTTTATATTCATTTTGTTAACTAATGACGATGTGGACTCTCAAAAGCTCATGGCTCATATTCAGATTATACTGTAGACACTCTTACTTTATAAGATAAGAGAAAAAATCGAGTTTTAGTGAAAAATTTTTGATGTCTAAATTAATATTTAGTTTGTTTGTAGATAAACAAATTAAGAAAATTTAGAAAAAAAAGATAATTTATCTGTATGGTTATATCACTATTTATAATTGAGGAATATAAGATAATATCCAGCGGCGGAATGATCATGAGGTCGTGTGGGGTTACACGACTCCCCTTACTGACGGCCAGAAGAAGTAAAACAGGTGGAGGCTTGGAGAGAGACCTAAACTAAGCCCCCGTCAACAGGGGTTGAGATGCAGACGATTTACAGCGAGGGGTAGATGAACCCCTCACTGCAAATTCGGTTATTTTTTTTATAAATTAGTCACTAACGAAACGGCATCGTTTCACCAGGGACTAATTTTTTTTTTATAAATTGATCCCTGGAGAAACTGCCGTTTCACCAGGGGTCAATTTAAAAAAAAAAACCGGCCCAAGCGAAGTAACCGTTTCGCTTGGGCCGGTTCAAAAATAAAAAAGGACTGCGTTAAAACGCAGCGCTTTCTCCTCTTTCCTTCTCTTTCTTCCCTCTTTCCCTTCCCTCCCCAAGTTCAACCAGCGCAACCAGCCACCACCACCAGCCTACCATCAACCACCGCGACCGACAACCATAACCTGCCACTGCACTCAAGACTCTCCCTTGGTAAATTTCTGTTTCCGCCAATGATAATATCTGATTGCATCAATGAATTTGTAGAAAATAATGATTGTATTCGAGTTCTGTCTCTCGAATACTGAAAGCCTAGTCAGACGTTAAATATTTAATATCAATGCTCATCCTTTTTTTAAGAGTTCAATCTTAATATTGAAAGAGTATGAATGCTCGGTCTGTGAGCTCAGTTACTATGAGCTCGTGCCATTAATTAACACAATAAATTATGAAGGATGTATAATTATTTTCAAAAATTTTATATAGTAAATATAATTAGAATATTGTAAAAATCAAAATTAAAATTATATGTTAGTAAATTTTTTTATTAAGTGGGATACAATGAAAAGCAAAAGAAGCAGGAGGTGGTATCCAACTAAAAGCGAGCAATGGGAATATCTGTCCAGACCAGCATGAAAGACATCTGTTATAAAACCCAACTAACATGCCCTCGTGTCTTTGTCGGAATTTCTATTTTCTACATCCCACTCCAGATTTTCTTACCGTGAAACTTACCATGATAATGCCACGTCTGCTACTTATCTTCTGAATTGACGCGTCAACTTTTTTTTTTTGAAAACTACACGCCAACGTTTTGAGTAAGCATATGGTGACAAGGGTGCACGCTTCCCAACGTTAGCAAATCTTTACCAGATTACTACTACTAGCAAGCAAACCTTTTTTTTTTTTAAATTTTATTTTTTACTTGCCGCTTGCAACTGCATTACTGTTTCAGCGAATGTCTAACTTCTCCATTAAGATAGTTTCTATCAAAATATCATTTTAGTCCTCGGGCCAAGTTTCTCTAAAGTGTCATTTTAGTCCTCCTGCCGTGCATATAGTAATTTTCTTAATTCTCATGGGACAACAAATTTGGAAAGAATATCATTTCGCTCCCCGGCAGAGGTGATGTTTTTTTACGAAATAATATCTCTCCATATATATCATATTTCAAAATTTAATAATAAAAATAAATTACTATAATTGTAAAAAAATACTTATATAAATTAAATAAAATAGATATAAAAATATTTAATCAATTATGACAATAAATACAGATTATACATACCTTTCACTGTTTATACATAAAATAACATAATAATTAAATTGTCAAATTAAATTATTTTAATATATTGTAATATCAATATGTATATTTTTCATTCTAACAAGTAATTTAAAAATTTTAGCTCAATTTTAAATTTTAAGATGATGATGATATAAATAATAATGATTAAATAAATTTTAAAAGTATAATATATTTAATTATGTTAATTAAAATAAGATAAATTTTATATTTGATAGATAATTTTTAATTTTGTTGTTACAAAAATTACATCAATAATAATAATAATAATAAAGTTCATTTTTACCTAATTTATATATATTAATTTTGTAAAAAAATACTATTTAACAATAAATTATTTTAAATAAATAGACTATATATAAATATGTATTAAAATCTTGATTAATTATATTTTACTGAAAATTATGTATTATTAATTTTTTGCTTGTTTAGATCAGGTTGGATTTGACCCATTATAGTTATTAAAAAAATACACTTAATTCATTCGGTTAACTGCAATATAATAAAATTTGCTCTTAAAATTTTCATATTAAAATACCATTTCAAAATATAATCAAATTTGAGCCATATTTCTTTTTTTTTTTTTACAAATTTAGTTATAATTTTCATATCATATAAAAAATTACCATGTCTGCTCTTTAATGAAGTTGCACTCGACCAAATATGTTCAAGATGATGGTACATTAAGCCATAGTTTAGCAATATAAATAATAAATTCACGATTAATCTATTTTAAATACCTAAATCAATCTCTTAATTTTTTTTATTATTTGTTAATTAATTATTTAACTTCATGCTATAAAATATGACAAAATGACTGTTACTTAATGTAATTCTTTTTTTTTATTCAGATTTAAATTGACTATGTACAAAAAATATATTAATTAATTCATATACAAATAAAGTTATTTTTTCTTGATTCATAGAAAATTAATATTAAGTGATATTTTTCAATTAAAATCATAACCATTTTTCAAATACTTATTGAATCAATTTGATATATTTTTTTAATATAAAACTCTTATAGTTTAGACATCATGTAACTGATATTAGTTCAATGTTGAAGTTCTTAATTCGTGTTAAATGATGTAGCTCGACTATATTACATTTAAAAATACAGTAATCCTTTATTTAAAAGTATACTCTTAATAAAAAATAAAACAAGCTAAAATTTTCCTTTTCTCACTAATAATTTGCTTTTATTTTTTTGAGGAATAATTTATTTTATTTTACTCCCCCTTCTAATAAAAAAACAAAAAAAATTGTGAATTAGGGATCCCTTTCGTTTAAAAGAAAATTGTTTTCACCCATTATTTAATTTTATTTGCCTTTCTCAAACAAACATGAAATTTCTTGAAAAAAACCAAATTATTTTAATTATTCACTCTTTTATTTTTAAAAATTTATTGTAATGGATGTAAAGTGACTCTCGCATTATAAGAGATGCACTAAATATAAATTTTTATTGTATTTATTAATAAAAAATATTATATGAATTAAATTGATTCGAATTAAAAATATTTATACATTAATTATATTAAAAAAATAATTAGTTTAGTCTGATATTTATTATTATTTTTAACAATAAATATAAAATTAGAATAATCATTTTTCTGATACAATTAATTCATAAAATATTTTTAATCCGAATTAATTTAATCAATTTAGTATTATTTTTTATTAATTTCACATTATTTTTCACTTTGTACACTTTTTTTTAATTAAAATTTAAAATTGCAACTTAATTAATTTTAAAAATAATTAATTCATTTAATGATCTAAAAGCAATTTACAATTCTTTTATTTTTTAATCATTATTAAATTTTCACTTTGGACGTGGGTTTGGTCAAAAATAAAAAAAAATTAAGAAAATGTGGGCATACATTAGTAACAGATTTCCTGAAGTTGAGCAAACCTCAAATGAAACCGTACAACGCTGAAATATCATTTTCACCACTTAAAAAATGAAGCTCTAAACTAATGGGAGGAATCCAATGGTAAGTGTTGAAATGACTTTTGATTTTTGAACTTATCCTAAGCCCCCCCCTGTCTGATATCTATTCATCTCCCTACCCACCGCCAGTTTCACCGCTCCTCCACCACACCACGACGGCACCACCACCCAAAAAACACTTAAAAGGTCGTTACACGTGCGAGAAGCGACTGCAGTCCTTCACACGTTTGACTCCTCTCTGGTCCCCACTCTCCTTTCGCTGTACACAAACAGAGACAAAGCGACAGAGAAAATATAAAAAGAGAGAGAGAGAGAGAGAGAGAGTAGGTTCTGTGTGTAATTCCCACAGATTCTTCAGATCCTAATTGAGCCAAAGTGGAAAAAAAAAAATTATTGAAAAGCAAAAGCACAAACATACCATTCTCTCTATATTTCTTTTTTCTTTTATTTTTCTGTCTCTCTTTTTTCTCTCCCTAGAATTCTCCTCCTCCTTATCTTCTTTTTTTGTGTTTTGGTTGATGTATGGAGAGATTCATTGGGTTTCAGTAAAACCCATTTTTGGATCTTCACTGAAACTTTTTTCTTCTTATTCTTCTTCTTCTTCTTCTTCTTCAGCTTTAGAGGTATATATATATATAATGTCTAAGCTTCTGGGTTATCATTTTTTTTTCTTTTTTCAAATTGTATTGGAGTTGCTTTTCTTGACTTTTGTTAGTGGTTGTGTTCAAGTTTTGTTTTTGTTTTTCAAAGTTGTAATGTGACTTTTTTTTCTTTATGTTTCATGGGTTTTCAAGTTTTGTTTTCTGTTTGGTTCTCGAGAAAATCATGGGAAAAGTGGTTGAAATTTTGGTAATATCTTGACTACAGGGAGAGCTTGTGTTACTACTAATTTGGTCTGGCGAAAAAGTTTGGAAAAAAATGAAAAATAAACACTTCGGATGCTTTGTTTTTAAGTAAGTTGGCGATAGGAGTGTGTTTGGTTGGTTGGGGAAATAAAAAATCTGAAAGATAAAGCTCTGTTTTTCTCTGGACGTTACTGCATTTTCTCTTGAAACAAAGAGCAGTATTAGTTCATGTTATTCTAATTTTACTCAAATTTATATTCTCGATCTAAATGTGTATATTTTTAGCTAAATTGTTGTTATCCTGCTTTTGTGACTTGGATTTTTTTTTTTGCTTTCTCTTTTGCAGGGTTTAAGCATTCAGATCTGAGGATTCGAAGATTTCTCTGATATGGGTTTTGTGAGTTCTTTTCTTTTAAGAGATCTGTAGTTTTACTTTTATTAATGCCAGTTTCGACTTCTTGTTTTCTCATTTAAACACTTTAAATTTTTGGTAATTTCTGTTTCATAAATCTAATTATCCGTTAAGCTTAGTTTGGCTTCTTTGAATATTTGGATTACTTTCCTATTTTTCCGTTTCCCCAGGAGTTTAGGTTATTTTGAATGTCATTTTGTAACGTCTACTAATTGGAATTTGAAATTCCCTTTTTTTCAGGGTATTTAAAATCCTTTTAATACAAACTCTGTTTAGTTGCTGGTTAATTGAAACCCCAAGCAGTTCTTGACCTTTGGAATCACTTTTGGGATTTGGCCTATTCTCATTGTGAACCCACAAGATGCAGAGGCCTCCGCCGGATGAATTTGTATTGAAGGAGACCAAACCCCATCTCGGAGGGGGAAAGATTACTGGTGACAAGCTCACAAGCACCTATGATCTTGTTGAGCAGATGCAATATCTCTATGTCCGTGTTGTTAAAGCCAAGGACTTGCCTGGGAAAGATGTTACTGGTAGTTGTGACCCCTATGTGGAAGTTAAACTTGGAAACTATAAGGGTACCACAAGGCATTTTGAGAAGAAGTCCAACCCTGAGTGGAATCAGGTGTTTGCATTCTCAAAGGATCGTATTCAGGCCTCGGTGCTTGAGGTAACTGTTAAGGATAAGGATTTTGTGAAGGATGATTTCATGGGTCGTGTTTTGTTTGATTTGAATGAGGTACCAAAACGTGTACCACCAGATAGTCCATTAGCTCCGCAATGGTATAGATTGGAGGATAGGAAAGGAGATAAAGTTAAGGGGGAATTGATGTTAGCAGTATGGATGGGTACGCAGGCAGATGAAGCTTTTCCAGAAGCTTGGCATTCTGATGCAGCTTCTATCAGTGGAATGGATAGTCTTGCCAATATTCGATCAAAGGTTTATCTCTCCCCCAAAATTATGGTATTTGAGGGTTAATGTCATTGAAGCTCAAGATTTGCAGCCAAGTGATAAAGCTCGATACCCTGAAGTATTTGTGAAAGCTGTCCTGGGAAATCAAGCCTTGAGAACAAGAATTTCTCCTATCAGGAGTATTAATCCTATGTGGAATGAGGACCTTATGTTTGTGGCAGCAGAACCATTTGAGGAGCCTTTGATCTTGAGTGTGGAAGATAGAGTTGCACCTAACAAGGATGAAGTATTGGGGAGATGTGCAATTCCTTTGCAGTATGTGGACAGGAGGCTGGACCACAGACCTGTTAATTCCAGGTGGTTTCATCTGGAGAAACACGTTGTTGTAGAAGGGGAAAAGAAGAAGGATACAAAATTTTCCAGCAGACTTCACATGAGAATCTGTCTGGAGGGTGGTTATCATGTTCTGGATGAATCAACACACTATAGTAGTGATCTTCGACCTACAGCCAAACAGCTGTGGAAGCAGAGCATAGGGGTACTTGAATTAGGAATTCTCAATGCACAAGGATTAGTGCCCATGAAGACAAAGGATGGCCGTGGAACAACTGATGCGTACTGTGTGGCAAAATATGGGCAGAAGTGGGTCCGAACACGTACCATTATTGACAGTTTCACACCCAAATGGAATGAGCAATATACTTGGGAGGTTTTTGATCCATGTACTGTCATAACCATTGGGGTGTTTGATAATTCTCATTTGCATGGAGGGGACAAGTCTGGGGCAACTAAAGATGCTAGGATTGGGAAGGTACGAATCCGTCTTTCCACACTTGAAACTGATCGGGTTTACACGCACTCTTATCCTCTCTTAGTCCTGCATCCTAATGGTGTCAAGAAGATGGGAGAGATTCATTTGGCAGTCCGTTTCACATGCTCGTCATTGCTCAATATGATGCACATGTACGCACTACCCTTGCTGCCTAAGATGCATTATCTTCATCCACTTACAGTTAGCCAGCTTGATAGTTTGAGGCACCAGGCCACTCAGATTGTGTCAATGAGGCTGAGCCGGGCAGAGCCACCTTTAAGGAAGGAGGTTGTTGAATACATGCTTGACGTGGGGTCTCACATGTGGAGCATGAGAAGAAGTAAGGCAAACTTTTTCAGAATCATGGGGGTTTTGGGTGGGTTAATTGCAGTTGGCAAATGGTTTGACCAAATTTGCAATTGGAAAAACCCTATCACTACAGTGCTGATTCACATATTGTTTTTAATACTGGTGCTCTACCCCGAGCTTATCTTACCCACAATCTTCCTGTACCTTTTCCTGATTGGTGTTTGGTATTATAGATGGAGACCAAGGCATCCTCCTCACATGGACACTCGTCTATCACATGCAGAGACTGCGCATCCTGATGAACTGGATGAGGAGTTTGATACATTCCCAACTTCACGGCCTTCTGATATTGTGAGGATGAGATATGATCGGTTGAGAAGTATTGCTGGGAGGATTCAGACTGTGGTTGGAGACTTGGCCACTCAGGGGGAGAGACTGCAATCTCTTCTGAGCTGGCGAGACCCGAGGGCCACAGCTCTGTTTGTGATTTTCTGTTTGGTGGCTGCCATTGTTCTGTATGTTACTCCTTTCCAAGTTGTGGCACTTCTCACTGGATTTTATGTGTTGAGACATCCCAGGTTCCGCCACAAGCTCCCTTCAGTGCCTCTCAATTTCTTCCGACGGTTGCCAGCAAGAACTGATTGCATGTTGTGAGCAAGAAAAAGGGATTATCTGCTGTTCTGTTTAGCATTTTATTTCCTTATTCAGTGACAATGAACAAGATGCAGAAAGTAATGAATCTTGTTTGCTTTCTATGTTTAGCAGCAGATGTTGGTTCTGGTATGATGTGTAACCTTCCTCTGAAGGTAGTATATTTTGTAGATTTTCAGGTCATTTTAACTTATTTAAATGAATTTCTGTTTTAAGTTTTCAAGTTTTATGGTAATCAATTTGTGTGCATGTGTGATTTTGTAGGCTGTGATTGAATTTAATCTGTGGTGATCCTTGTCTGTGCTTGATTACTACTATATTGGATATTACCTAATGGGATTTCTGGTCTCAAAATTCTCATCATTCCTGGGTTGGAACCTCTGTAAACATGACCTGTTTGACTTCTCATATGGTTGAAGTTTTATCACATAGAGTTAAAACAATTAGTTAAACCATTTAATGATTGAAATTGGAAGCAGCTAATTTATATTAGATGAACCGACTTTTTTTTTTCTTCTTTTTCAATTTTCATGATTGCAATGCCATGCTTGTTCCCTGGATATATATATATATATATATATGTGTGTGTGTGTGTGTGTGTGTGTGTGTGTATTTTGTTTTGTGGCTGCTGCTTTCATTATTGAATTTAGACACATCGTTTGGTTCATGGACTGGGAGAATCATATATTTGCTGCATTTTGTTGAATCTGTATCATTCTTTGTTTATTTCAAGTTGGTTTATTTTACTTGAGTTATGCACCGTGAACAAACAGAGATGGGCATCGTTATTGCCTTTGTCCATCTTGCATGATCAAAAAGCTTAGCCTCATGTAATGCATTCAATTTGTTTTTGAGCTATTTATGTTCCTTATCATGCATATATATTGTCTTTTTTACAGTCTATATTTGTTCTGAATTTGGTGAAGCATCTGCTGGATGAATTCATCCATGCTGAATCTTCCAAAGTTAGTTTGGTTCTCTAAAGGGTAATGTTGAATCAGTTGTTTTTTGGACAAGGACCAAGTTTATAATGTACCATTCTAAATTTCTAACAGTGGAGTGGGTCTTATCTTATGCGAGAGTTGTAATTGTGATTGCATGCATATTTAATCTTTTATCTAAGCAAGAAATCAATTTCATGACTTGTATGTTAAAGAACGTATTTGTATTTGTCGTCACAGTAATGAATTTAGTATAGAATTAGTTTTTAAGTGTAATCTCTAATAAAAACAAATGCATTTACTATTACTATGCTTTGGATTGCAAGTTTGATTCTCATCCACAAAATTTATTATGCATGCATGAAGTTAATCTATTATACATGCGTGATATTTAATTATTTAGATTGACTTTGCATGCAGAGGTAGAAAAATATTCTCAGAAATATAATCCAAGTAATCTTAGCAATTGTGCCTCCCATCACTGTTTTGGCGGTCGGTAATGCTCAATTGAGAAAAGTATAAATATGTGATGTATGTTTGATTTAGTAGATTGGGATGCAAATACAGGTAAAGTTTGTTCTCCAATAAAAATAAACATAATACTTTTAAATTGAGGACCTATACAAATGTAAATAAATTAAAAAAAATTCAAAATGATGGAGAAAAGTAGGATTTTTAAAAATTTTTGAATTTTATAATTATGTGGTAAAAATATATACATGTAATATGCATATATATATATATATATTAAATAACATTTAAAATAAAATAGAGAGGCTAAATGTGTATATTCTTAAAATATACAAATTCTTTAATAGAAAGGCTAAATTTAGGAGATTTTGGGAGTCAAGGTATATATTTTTTGAAAAGTAGATAAAATATGGGGAAATTTACAAAAATAACTGAAAAATATTAAAAAAATTATAAAAATATTGTATAAAAAAAATTATGAATATATATTCAATAAATTTTTAGTATATGTTGTAAAAATATAAAAAAATTAAAAAAGGATTTTTATAAACTAAAAAATAGTAAAAATGAAATTAAAAAAAGTAATGTTTTATGTAATTTCTTCTAAACAAGTAATTTAAAGAAAACGTAATGCAATTATTTGTTCATCATAGTATAAGTTTAGATGCTATAAAGATAGTTACAAAGATATTTAATATTGTCAATTTTGAAAGGAATCAACAATTTCATATTTGTAAGAATTATTTGCGGTAGAAAGTAGATTTGGAAAGGGTGGGGCGCAGCAGCTTGTCTGATTTCGGACAACCACAGATTAAGAAAATATAAGTGGGTGTAATAGACGGAGAGGGGACCCTTATCTTTCTGCCTGTAAGTGTAACTCTTTTGTTTTTTGTTGGTTTCTCTTTCCCTTCCCTTTGCCTTTCTGTGCAAAAGAGAACAGGAAACCATCAGTTCACAAATTACAAGTGACTGAATTTTCTATGCCTTGATATGATCTTGCATGCCAATCCATTTGCTCTTTATTTTTAATATTCTCAATCTCTTAAATTAATAAACACACTTCTTATTTAATATAAATCAAAAAAATAATTACTTTTATTGAAGATATAAATTTTTATATAAATTTTTCATATTACCCTATCTGTTTTGAGTAGGTGGTGCAAAATAGAATGCAGACCAAGTAAATATTTATAAGAGAATTTTCTACTTTTTAATTTTCAATTTCATTTTTACTACCTTTTATTATTTTTTTTCATTTTTAGCTTCTTCTTTTTTCATTTTTACTATTATTAACTTTTATTTTTTCAAAAATACATTCGTCTCTTCCCTCTTTAAAAAATACACAGCTCCCTCTTTCTCCATCTCTCTTCTTCTTCCTCCTTTTCTTTTAGAACGTACACCTAATTCTTATTCTGCCTCTCCTCCTTGCCCATATTTTGATGACTCTCATTCTCATCCAAACCCATTTTTTGTAAATTACAAGAAGTGTATCGATGATCATCATTTTCAGTACCATGCATGTAATAATAAATAACAAAATTGAAGGAAGAAAGAAGAATAGGAGATAGATTGGTGCTGCTACTTTTCCTTATAAGCATTCTTTGTGTTGTTGCTTATGATAATTTAGTTAAGAATGTCTTAGATTCATAGACCCATTACCAAAGGGAAGGAGCTTATGAGAGATTAATTAGAATAGTCGATAAATTAATTAGAAATTTAGAATAGCATTTTTTTCAAACTTCTTGCTTTGCTATTTAACTATGAAGTATGAACTGTTCCTTTTTGTGGATTCTTTGGTGCTAATGCTATTAAAGACATTATAAATGTCTAATTGTAATTAATCTTCATTTAATATCAGTTGGAATTTATTGGATTTCATAGTATATTTGATTCGAGTTTAGTGCCTTAGTCCAACTCGAATCAAATATCAGTTGATTAATATCAGTTGGAATTTATTGGATTTCATAGTATATTTGATTCGAGTTTAGTGCCTTAGTCCAACTCATTGTTTGTCTGTAGCTGTGTTTAAATCAATTGAATACTGAAATTAACTTGAACTTCGTGTATGCTAGATTTTCTTTTTATTGAGTTGTGCTGCCTTTTGTTTGTTGAGTAATTGAATGCTTATTTTATTCTAATTATTCTTTCTTATGGATTGTGAGCTGCAACCCTATTTGCTTATTAAAATACTTTGTTTGTTTCTATTCATCCCACAAGCTGTTTGTTGCAATGTCCATGTGAAATTTCAATGAGATAGAAACAGTTCATCTCATTTTGGCATAGTTGGAAAATATATTGCATATTCATTTGATATGGAAAAGGCATCAAAATTGAATATTTTACAAATTACATTTCAAGTTCACTTTTGCAAGGTCCCATTATCCTGTATTTCCTCGTGATTGAACAATTTTAGTCCACTCAAAATTCAGAATATAATTTGAAACTTATCACAACATTTCATATTAATACAACATCCTATATAATGCTAGGACTGCCTCTGGGGGTACTTCTAGCTTGTTGAGCTCGGGCTCGGGTGTGACCTATGCTCGGGCTCCAACTTGTAAGACAAAAGAGAGAGAGACGGATCGGGCTCCGTGGAAAAGACTCCGATGTCTAAGTCATGCTCAGTCTGTCTAAGCATAAGAAGAGTAATTGTATATAGAAGAGTCGAGAAGATGATCATACATGTGGGGGTCTGTCCCTTTATATAGATGGTGCATGGGGTAAAAAATCTATACGTGTCAGGAAATATTTGAAATGTCGGGATGGTGCACCTGCCACATTGAGACTGTGCGCCTGCTGTGTTAGAGGATGTATAGTGAGCTAGGCAGAACATGGATGCCCAGAGCCGAGATTGAGTCTTCTTGAGAGCCCGCTTAAGGGGCAATCGGTCATGGTGCTCGATCCATGAGCTCGTTTAAAGGAGTGGTAGTACCACTAGACCCCCTCAAGTTATCTGATATTTATGTTAGATGCAAAGGTGCCATATAAGGGAGCTCGGACGATCTCGGATAACTATGTTGACTCATGAGGTAGATGCTATATCACAATATGCAGTGTTCAAGTGTAGAGCTCAATAAGTGGGGGTATCATCATTAGTCCCTGCCGGTCATTTTGATATTCATGTCAAACTAAGACCTGTGACAGAGAAGACAAGCTCGACAAGAACTATAGAGAAAATGAGAGACACAAGGCAGAGCTCCAGGAGCTCGAAAAATTAGAGCTTGAGAAGCTCGGAAAGTGAGAGCTCGAAGAGCTCAGAAATGAGCTCGGGGAGCTCGAGGACAAAACTCGGTTACCGAGGGCTAGCCAGGTAGGACAAAGAAATTGAAAAGAGTTCAGAAGTATACTCCCCTGAGAAGTCTTGGCATTTATGCCAAGGAGTCGTGAAGGTTCCAGAAAGACAAATGTCACGCAAAGAAGAAGTGACGTTTTGAAAACTGAGGTAATGGTTGAGCGAGAATTGAAAAGACATAACTCCTGCAGTATTAAAGAGAGACGTTGATTCACATGGACGAAGTGGGCTCTATAAATAAAGAGTAGTGGGATAACATTCGGTACACGACTCAAAAGAGAGAAGCTCGGATCGTTTGACTAGTAAAAGCTTAAGAGCTCAGTTTTAGAGGTTAGTTGTAAGTTTTGATTTTAAGCTTTACATTTAGAATTCTAGTAGCAGAATGGTAAGAGCAGTTATCGACTCAGCTATGTCAGAGAAGGGGAGAGAGGTAGGCTCTCCAAGTTTCCTTAGAGAGGTTACCTATTATGAAGAAGGAGCTTGGGCAAAGCAAAGTTCAAGGAGACGTCTAACCTTAGTTGATGAAATGGAAGAAGGTGTGGCCTAAGGTGAGGTCCATGCGAGCTCAGAAAAGGCTCGGGTGAGAGATATTCGGTCCACTTTGACACAGATAGACCTTGAGGGGATCCGATAGAAATGTATAATACCAGAAGACTGCAAGATGCTCAATCCTAGAGAAGAAGTCTGTGCATACGATGACTTGGCTGACAGCTAGTTGGTGATCTACGAAGAAGATCTGAGTTCGGGAGTGAGATTCCCTCTGTGCCCCTTCCCATTGGCTTTCCCGTGCTACCACAACATTGCCCCTAGTCAGCTCAACCCCAACACGTGGCAAACTATCACGGGATTTGAGATACTATGCAGCCTGCTCGGGGTTATGCCTACTCCGCGCATGCTGAGTGCCTTTAACGTGTTCAGGATACGCCTGGGAGCATACGAAGACTTTCTGTACCTGCAAGGAAGGTCTGGGCTTGGTATGTTTGTAGAAAAACTAGACTCGATAAAAGCATAGAATGATCAATTTTTTATTGTGAAAAATAGCCAAGGGTTCGGCTGCCAAAATATTTAATGGGTCAATCCCAGTGGCGAACAAGTGACTAAAGGGAGGCTAGACGAGAAGGAGCTAGTTGTATTTGAGACAGCGGAGTGGGACATTCTGATAAGGAAGAGAAATATCATTATACTGATAACGAAGTACTTCCCCCTTGGTAGGACTCCAAAGGAGATTCGGCTAGAAGACCGGACATGTATGCTCTACGCTTGAATACTTATTTTTTATTTTACTGATAGTATGTCAATGTGTTATGATGTGTTTAGTTAACTTGGGGCTAGGTTGAACAGAGAGGGGCTCGTGATCGGTAGAGAGCTAAAACATCTGGCAGAGAAGGAAGCTAGAAGGGATGCCTGAAAAAAGGCCATAATGGCTTGTGAAAAATAGAGCCAGCGAGCTGTTGGGACTAGTTCTGCTCGGGAGAAGGAGCTTGCGATGGACTTAGCTCTACCACAGAGGCAAAGCTGGAGACTCAGCCACAATCGAAAGTAGAAGAACACATGCGTTATGAGGACCTACCGTAGGCTGAGGTGGAGGAAAACTTGCCTCCAAGAGAGGTGGGAGAGTCACTAGCTTGCCGGTATAGTATGGTCCAGCTAGTGGAGACGGTAAATGAAAAGTTGGCAGGCCCACATAATGCCCCATACTAGGTGCAAGATGCCGGGCCGTAAAAGTTGCTGAAACATATATACAAAGATATTCCGAAAGAGAGGCACAAGAGCGCGCAAAAGAGCTTCGAAGAGGTGGAGAAAGAGTTGGTGACAATGTCTCATATAGTAAGGAATAATCTAAAAATTTTAAGTTAGAGTCAATGTTGGGAATATAAGCTAAAGAAAGAATTTCTGCTGGTCTCCCAGCTCACCCATACCATTGAGGATCTGGTGGCTGGTATGGCAGCTAACTTTGCTCAGGCAGCCAAGAACTGCGACAAAGAAGCTGCCAAAAGGGTTGAGATGGAGAAGTCATTGAAGGCTAAGGACGAAGAGCTGAAGCATGTTTAAGAGGCTCTGAGGAGCGAAACAGAGGAGCTAAGCTCATCCAGAGAAACCCTGAAAACCAAAACTGAGGAGTTGTGCTAGGTGAAGGAAGCTTTAAAGAGCAAGGATGCCAAGCTGCGCCTGTCTGAGAACACTGTGGAAGCTGCTCGACAAGGGCCGACTATCGAGTCCTCGAGGAGCGACAAGCGCTATACTCAGGGTGTCTATGCTTATCAAAAGGTTGTGTCCAACCTGTTGAAGAAGGAGAACCCGAACATGGACTTGTCCTGGATGACAAAAATAGGCATCGATCAGCTTGCTACCGAGCATGGGTCAGGGGACGATGAAGATGAGGAGGACATGGATCAAGAGGATGAGGTCTAGAATGACGAAGTCTACAATTAGCATAGTTTTTGAGAAATATATTTTTCTTAGGCTTGGTCTATGAACATTGTAAAGACCGGGCCATTTTATAATAGAACTCTATGAATAAAGTATTTTTCTTTTTGAATCAAAGTCTGATACTTTATTCTGTCTTTTATGTGATATGCAGTTGGCATTAGTCTAAGGGTTCGGTTAAAACCGAACTTGAAATAAATAATCTTCTGGTTGTGCTATGTTGATTTGTTTTTTAGGGTGTCTGCTCGGGCACGAGGTGCATCAAAGCGTTATAATATTACAATATGCCTTGGGGAACGGTTATATAGTAAGCTTGTGATACACTGCGCGCTCTGACGACCGTGTATCGAGCGATCTACTAAGCATGGTGGGTTGATTAACATGAACTTCACTTCATGCTATGTTATGATGTGAATGTATGCATGCACTTTAGGAACACTATAAAATAAAAATAAAAAGTGAAGTTATAGAGTAAGTGTGGGTGATATGTTTTGAGATACCATTTGCAACGGTCGATTGGCCAGACTTGTTTTGTAGTATGGCTCTTGAGGGAGCCTTCCAGAACCGAACGTATGGCTCGGGGTGCTCGTTTGTCTGTGATACTGGCTTTGACCATGGCTTGGCTTGTAGGCGTGAGAAGTTTTTCTTTATGATGAGCTTGATTATATTCGGGTCTTTGATGAACTTGAGTGTATGCTTGGCCCTTAGGGACATGCTATTCGGGATGCCATTGCTCGACAATTAGGGATGTCAGTGCCCCTTCCATTGCCCTGACATTCATCTCATGTCACCTCTTAAGTGTGCCATTGGATGTTGGATCGGCTAATTGATGCAATAATAGATTAGGCTTGGGAATAACAAATATAGATGTCATATCGAGTATCATAAGGTGCTCGATTTTAGCACTGAGATATGTAATTATTGTTAGAGCTCAGTGTGTGGCAACGACACCGTACATAGTAATAAAGAGTTAGTATTATAATAAAAATAGGAACTTGCATATACATATAGAGTGTCAGTACATAGCATTATAGGAAAAATTGATGCACGACTTAGAGTGCTTACCTAAATGCTAGATCATGGTGATCAGAGCTTAGTGCGCAGTAGGAGCGCTATGATAGCTTAGGCCGTGTGTGGGCATAGTATTATGCAAGATTAAGAGTTTTGAGCTCAGCTAGGGAGCGTTGATAAGCATTGTGAGTGCTTAAAAGTTTAAGCCCAAAGAGGATGCGTTGACATACACCGTAAGTGCTTTAAGAGTTTGGGCACGACGAGAGCGCATTGACATGCACTGTAAGTGCTCAAGGATTTGAGCGCGGCGAGGACGCGTTGATATGCACTATAAGTGCTTAAGGATTTTAAACGCGACAAAGATGCTAAGGGGCTCAATGTCCGAGGCACGACGAGCTATAATGTATGTTAAGTGTGCTCAAGGGCATTGTAATAGCTTGAGGCAAGTGAAGGCGTTGAGGTAGTGTAGGGTGCATAGGGGCGTCTTAAGAACCAGGGGCACAGGGCATTATAATATGAACTATTGAAGTATAACACAATTAGGGTGTTTCCCTTGTGGGAGTTGTAGGAAGTACCTAAGGCTCCGCCTCTTATATCGGAGAGTAGCATGTCCACGCTCATTACACTACTAATGCTGGGGTTGCCTCAGGGGGATACTCCTAGCTCGTTAAGCTCGGGCTCGAGCGTGGCCTATGCTCGGGCTTGAACCTGCAAGGCAAGAGAGAGAGGCAAATCGGGCTCCGCTGGGAAGGCTTCGATGCCTAAGTTAGGTTTAGTTTGTCTGAGCATAAAAAGAGTAACTGTGTAGAGAAGAGTAAAAAAGATGATCATACCTATAGGGGTCTGCCCCTTTATATAGATGGTGCATGAGGACAAAACTTGTATGTGTCAGAAAATATTTAAAATGCCGGGATGGTGCACCTGCTACATCAGGACTGCACGCCTACTGTGTCAGAGGATGTCTAGTGAGCTCAACAGGATAGGGATGCCCAGAGCCGAGATTGAGTCTTCCTTGGAGCCCCTCTAAGGAGCAACTAGTCATGGCGCTCGATCCATGAGTTTGGTTAAAGGAGGGATAGTACCACTATATATTTAGAAATGAGAAAATTGTTTATGAAATTATTCAAATTAGATTTAAATTGTTACTTTATTAAGAAAAACTTAATCAGAAACAAATATATGCTTCATATACCTTAATATTACAATTACATTTTGACATATGTAATTACATTTTTTTAAGATATTAAATATATATAATTATAGTTATTATATACCTACAAATACTAAAATATAAGAGCTACATACTGATATTTTTTCTCCAAGACAATATATGTATGCAAGTATATACTACATATACATTCATATATTAAGATATTACAGCTGCATAATTGACATTTTTTTAAAAAATAATAGTTATCTGTAGTTATAGTTAGTATAAATCTAAATATAATAAGATATAATAACTGCATGCTGATATTTTTTTTAAGACAATATATATATATATACACACTACATATTCTTTCATATACTTTGATATTACAATTGTCTTCTGATATTTTTTTAAAAAAAGTGTTAGATATATGCAGTTATAATTATTATATACTTAACAATACTAAAATATAAAAACTGCATGTTGATATTCTTTCAACAAAATAATAGATACATATATGTATGTGTTACATATATTATCATATATCTTCGTATGTCTTCATATACCTTTATAAACAATGATAATTTTGTAATTATTTGATTTTGTATTTTTAAAATCCACCTATCACCATATATTTATAATTTGAAAATATAATTTTTGTGAATTTGAAAAAAACAATTTGTAGTATATTTAAAAATGTAATATTATTTTAGGTTATATTTATAATTACCCCTTTGTAAAAGGGTTTGACCAAAAGTAGCTCTACATTTTAATAATTTCGGCCCAAAAGCCAAAATTTGAATTTGGACATTTTTTAGATATATCTTTTTTCACTAAATTCAATCGTTTTTGATGATTTTTCAGTTGATGACAATTTTTGAGATATTTTTCATTTTGTAAGTATGTTTGGTGCGAATATCAAATTAAAACATAGTTTGTGATATTTTATTTATCTCATCGAATATTTTTTTATTTATTTCTTTTTTCATAGCTTGTTGTTTTTTACTAATTTTTTTATTTTATTAATATTTTTAAAGTTAGACTTAGACATTTTAAATTGATAATTAATTTATGATGTAATTGGTTTAATCATATTGATTCAGATTTAATAATATAATAATATTATTAATTTTTTATTTAAAAATATTAATATAAAAAATCTAAAAATCATATAAATTTAAAAATAATAAAAGTGTACTTTATCAATTTAAAAATATCACATATTAATTTAATACATATAAAAAATAATCTATTTTTTTCTTTTATTTTTTATTTAAAAAATATTTAAAAACTAAAAAATTAATTTGATCCGATTTAAATCGGTCTTGTACGACCAATTAATTTTGATTAGTTTTGACTAGTTTCTTAGCATTCAGTTTTTTCAATACTATATTTCAAAATCAAACCAACCTTTAGTTTTTAGTTAAATTAATTTGGCTAATTGATCTAGTCGGATTTTAAAAATATTGAATTTGATGTATTAAGGTTTCTAGAAATTTAAGTCATATATATTATAAGTTTAAAATCGAAGAGAGAGTTTTTGAATCAATAAAAAATTTTAGGAAGATTTTTTCTCATTTCTTCCAGAGCCTTCGAAATTCTTAATTCATCAAATACTTGAAGCTTTTTTTTTTCTTTGAGTATTTATAGACTAAACAAATTAGTAGGAAATTAAGTTTCTTTATCCTTTACTTTTGCTACATCAATAAATAATATTAAATATGGATAGATTAAAAATTTAACATATTAAAATAATAATGAGTTACAATTTGAAGCAAATAAAAAAGAGAAATGAGCCCATAAATTTAGAATGGAGGAAGAATATAACATTAAATATGAGTATAATAGAAATTTAATTACTAACTTATTAAAATTATAAATAAATTACAATTTGAGATGAATAAATAAAAAGTGGCTATAAATATGAAATGGAACTAGTATAATTTTCGAGTATGTAATTATTATATTACATATCCAATGTTAAGTATTTAATAAAAATATAAATATTTTTTAACTAATTAAATAAAATTTATTAAATTTTATAAAAAATATGTCTCAGTGTGATACTAAATAATTTTTATATTCAATTAATACAAAAAATTATAAATACTAAAATAATATTGTAAATTATGAATATTTTAGTTGTATATTACTATTGTATATAATTAAATTTAACACACCTAACTAACATGAGTTGAAACAAGTGATAAAGGGTTTACTATCTCTTAAACAAAGTCTCCGATTTGAACCTTATATATCAAAAAAAGTCCATCGAGAGATTTATTTTCTTTAAAATTCGATAACGCTCGAATCTAAATTAGTCGAGCAACATCTCGAATATCAAATAGTTCAATAAAAAAAATTTAACATACTTATATTAGAATGTAGAACAATAAAATTATTAGCTTAATAAAAATAATTATATTTTATTTACTTCATATCAAAATTTTAAAATATAGAAAAAAAACCAAATAGTTGATATAAAACCAACACTTCATTGAATTTCGATTTAAACCAACACCATAGGGAAAGCGATGTGTCAAACACTCATAATAAGGAAGAAAATGGAATTTTGGACCATTTTTTTTCTAAGCATTTTTAGGGGCCATATTTCCAAATGATATTTCGGTGCTTTAAACTAGCTAGGAAGAAGAAAAAAGCCTAATTATTAAATAAATAATTCTTTTTGAAGGTCTCAAAAAAAATATTTTTTTTGAAAAATTGTAGATATATTTAAATTTTTTAAAATAAATTATTTTACTTTAATTTTAAAATTTAGTTATAATTATATTTTATTTAATTAAAATTATACCATTATTTTTTATGTAATTAAAAATTAATAAAATATTATGATAAATTCAAATTTATTAATAAGTAATTATATAAAATAATACGTGTAATGGTTTAATTTCCCTTAAGTTGATCAAACAGACATAATTATTGTAATGGTCAAGATGTTAAACAGGGACGTTTTGACTAATAATGAAAATTTGATAGTGTATAGTGACCAAAATATTGTGGATAAATGCTATATGTAGAGAAGAGTAAATTGTGTATATTAAAACTTTACTGAAAAGAGTATTTTTACTGTTTTACGAGATGAAAACTCGATTTAAAATCAACGGTTAAGAATGAGGGTGCACTATAGTTATTATGAGCATTCCCTCCCTAGATTAAAAATATTATATATATATATGTGTGTGTGTGTATATGTGTCAATTGTGTAGAATTTTCTGATTTCTTTCTTCTTTCTTCTCTCCACGCCACCATCACCAACACCACCAAAGTTTCTTCTTTCTTCTTTCTTTCTATGATTTGAATCAAAACTAAGATAAGATTACATCTAAATATAAGTGTTGAGAAGATTAAGTTGGAAAAGTGGTGATTATCAACAAGGTATGTGCTTTTGATTTATACTTTGCAAAAATATGAATTTTTATGAGTTTTAATGATTTAATTGTATAATTGAGTTATGTATAATGATATATATTTCTTGAAAGTATTGATTAAATAGATTGATGAGTGAAAAATAACTTTTATATGATGGGTTTTAATCCTTAACTCAACCTTTATGAGAATTGAATGGTTTGATGTTGGTTTTATTCATAGGAAATGATTGAAAGTTTGATTGAGTGAAGTTGTAGTAAAATATTTGATATGAATTCTTTTTCTATTAAAACTTTGAGTTTGATACATTTTGATCTTAGATCTTAAACATGTTTGTGTTTAATGAAGTTAAAAGTGCATAATACATGATTTTACTCCGAAAACAGTCCCAAAATCAATGCCACGACCGTGAGATTGAAAGTGATGATGTTTCTTCAAAAAAAATTTGATAAAATAGAGCAAGTTACAATGCCACGACCATAGCCGTTGAAGGCCACGACCGTGGGGTCTTCAAACTTATTTTACAGCTTCATTTGGGATCCCACGGGCGTGGGGTTGAGATGTCACGGCCGTGGGGTACCTAAATAATATTTTTAGCTTGTAATTTGTGATCTACGGGCCTAGTATGAGACTAAAATGTGAATAATTGTATTGAGACTTCATGTGTATGTGTTAAATGCATGAAAAAGAGTGAGAAACTTGAGATAAGTGACAAATATATATATCATACTAAATATTGATAAGAGTAATGTACTAATGAAATGATATAAACAAGTGAAATATAAACAAGTGCTTATATAAACAAGTGAGTGTTTATATAAACAAGTGTTAATCAATGACATGAGACTAATATGTGTATAGTCCATACTTTTGTGTTAATGTGTTAAATGTATGAAAACGAGTGATAAACTTTAGATACGTGACACACATATATATTCTACCAAATGTTGATAAGAGTATAGTATCAATGAAAGGAAATAAACAATGTAGTGTTCATCAAAATTAATGAATGGCCCAAATCATATTAAATTTATATCTAGCTTTGGATTGAATGGTTAACCAGAGGATGGAAAGCCACAGTGATAGTGGGCATCTCGTGCCTTTAATGGACACATTGTGTTATCAGTGATAGTGGGCATAATTGCCATTATAAATTCTTGAGATTGCTATACTAACATGTTATCCAAACCTATGATCTAAGTTTAGTATGTTAGGGCATAATTAATGAAAATATATGTGAACATGATAGTTGAAAGAAATGTAAAATAATAATATAAGTCAATTACTTGAAATTGAAGTATTGTGTTATAGTGTAAAAGTGAATGGTAATATATATATTAATGCTTACAAGTGAAAGTCCTAATGCACGTAATGGTAATGTTATGCTCAATGTATTGAATTAATCAAAGGATTAAAAGTGTATATAATGCTATGAGATACAAAGTGCTCCAAAGTATATCAAATGATTGAAAGTGTATATCATGATGTGAGATACAAAGAACTCTCAAGTATAGTACTAAAATGAAGTGATGAAAAATATAGATTGAATGAAATGATACTAGAAGTGAACTTGAAAAGAAAGACTTATTGAAAAACAAAATAAGTGTATTGTGAACAATGTTATCAAATAAGAAAATAAGTCTTGAATAAAGTGCTTCTCAATGAGACAAGAGGCAATACCGAAAGTATTGTATTATATGATAACTTTATACAGGGATAGCTCTTATTTTGTGTATTCAGCATGGTATATTGACTTGTTACTAAAATTAGTTTATATATGGAAATACTTCTTAAAACTAAGTGTTATTACTATATTTTATAAGTATATTTCTTTAATATTAAGTATTAAAATTTGTGTATACAAGTACCACTAAGCTTTGCTTAGCGTGTTAGAATTGTTTTCTGACACGCAGGTAGCAGGACATCGGAGCAAGTTAAGAACAGATGAAGATCTTGTGTTTATTGTATTCATAAGTTATAAGGTGTATGTATATAGATACTTCAAGTTAGCTATTTAAGAGTTTGTATAAATTTTGTAAACATAAGAAGATTTATGTATTTAGAGAATGAAGTTTGAGATTCTAGTGAATGAGTATATTGAAAGAAATGTATTGTTTATTTATTTGATTTGATGAACTTATAAAGTTTATGTGATTGATATTGGAGATATTGGAAATTGGTTTAAATATTGGATCTATAAGGGTTGTGATATACAGATTGTATTATTATTTGAAAATTTTTATTTATGAAAAGAGTTTTCTATGAATTGATTGGAGTGCGAATAGTATATCGAATAACATTCTCTGATAGTTTTTATATAAGAATTGTCAGAGGATGTTACAATTATATTCAAGTTTTAAAATTATGGTAAATCAATACTTTTGAAAGCTTAAATATAATTATATTTTTGGGAAAAAATATGATTCTTTCCTGTCATTGCGTTAAAGAAAGGAATAGGGAAATTTAAGTTGAAAATTTATTTTTCTTCCATGTATGGAATGTTGATAAGAAGGAGAATGGGAAAACAATTTATAATTGTACCTTTTATTCTTAAATCACTATAGGATTATTTTAGAATTTTCACATGATTTATTTATTGAGATGTGTTTTTGGCTATTCCCGATTAAATTATCTTTTTAAATATCAAATCAATTATTTATTAGTATTTAAAAAAATTTATTATATATGTGTCCATTAAAAAGTAAAATAAAGGAAAAATGATCTTCGGTAGTATTACTCAGCAAATATGACTACTAGCTCTTGAGTAAGCAATCCAGCACATATTTGAATTATTGTTCATAGTAGACTTAGGAATTATACCTATAAAGTCATGAATATAACCAGCAAAATTGTGTTATGGTATTGATTTGCCTTTAATTAGTTTGGAGAGCTCTTGAAGTAGATCCCTCATGGTAGTCATTATAGAATTATTAATAGCTTCATCATGCTGCAGATCATCATCTAATGGTGTATCAGCCATGTTGATCTTAGTTTCGATTCCTCCAGCCTCCTCTCTGTTTTGTTTAAGATCCTTATACCAGTCAGGGTATCCATGCTACTTAAAGCATGTGTCCTTGATGTGCCCAACCCTATTATTACAGTAAGAATAGTAATTGTCCCCATACTATTGTGCATCTTTATTTTTAAAATGATCTCACCATCTTTGTATTCCTCTATGAATTGAATTGGGATTAGCCATTAAAGCAGTAGAAACTTCATTTCCCTCCTCCAGTATACTACTTGAAATTATTCTTTATTTTTCAAAATTTTGAACCAAAGAATAAACCTTATCTAAGCAAGGTAATGGCTCTATCATCAAAATCCGATTCTTAATTGTGTCATATGCATCATTCAGTCCCATGAGAAATTGTATAACCCTAGCTTTTTCATTCAATTAGACAATATGATATCTTGCATGCACATTTTCCTTAGGTACAACTTGGAATTGGCTCAATACTACCAAGTTCATCCCACAGCCTACACGACTTCATAAAATACATTGATAGAGAAGAATTACCTTGAGTGACTGAAGCAAGTTCCCTCCTGATTTGATACTCATGTGGTCCACTCGCACATGCAAAATGTTTCTTCAATTTCTCCCACAGTTATTTTGCAAATTGTACATGGAGGAATGCATCTTGTAGCTCCTTTATCAATGAATTCAAGATCCAAGATACTACTATTGCATTGTTTGTAAACTAGGTATCATATTTTCCAGAACTTCGGTCTGGTTCTTTAATTCTCCCATTTACATAACCTAATTTCTATTTCATTGCTAGTGTAATCTTCATGGTCTTACTCCATATTCTGTAATTATTGCTATTAAAAGGACTTGAGACCAGGTTTAGATTTGGATTGTCATTACTGTCAACGACTGCAATCTCCTTCGATGTTGTTCTTGATTCAGTAAACATTATCAAATTATCAGTAATTCTCGAGAAGAGAAGCAATGTAAAATACAAAAAACACAACTGATCCTAAAAGAAAAGACAAAATTATCAAGAATCAATGTGCTATATAGAGTAGATTCGAAGAACAAAAGCAAAAATTCAAAGGATCGTATTAATGCTCTGATACCATGATTAAAAGTAAAATAGCAGATACAAGATATAGAGGAAAAATAATCTTTAGTAGTGTTAATCAATAACAATGTATTATTTATATACAAGCTAAACCAACTAAGGAGACAAATGTAACCACCTATAACAACTTGCTAACTAACTTTTAACTATCTCATCTAATTGTAAGATAAATAAGACTTACCTGGACCGAATGTATATGCATTCAACTAATAAAATTATTTAATTTTTATATAATCACTTTTTTAATAGTTTTTTATTGGCTAAGTATATATACATTCGGTTTAGACAAGAATTTCTCGATAAATAATATGTGTATTATTCATCAATATCTGCCAAGTGTAAAGATGTTAATATCCTCTTTACACCTATATGTAATTATTTTTAGGCTAAATAATTATAAAATCCATGAGGTTTTACATATTATATTAGTCAGTCCCTCTATTTTCAGCATCTAATTTTTGCATTTCTCTGTTTTCAAATATTAAACTATTTAGTCATTCTGTTAATATTTTTATCCTAAAAATACTAGTTAACTATTTTGATATTATAAAATAATTTATTTGTCATTTTTTTTATATATTTCTTTCTTTGTTATTTATTAAGTCATGCTTATTTTTAATTTTATTTATATTTCTTATACATAATTTATTTTAATTTTATAAATATTATTTAAAAATAATTTTAAATAATATTAATAATATCTTTTATTATTTTATAGACGATATATATATAAAATAAAATTAAAATAAAATAAATTTAATAAATAATAAAGATAAATATATATAATTATATTTTTTATTTCGATTATAAACTTAATAATTTTTATTAAATAAACTTAATAAATAATAAAGATAAATTTAATAAACTTAATATAGTTATTTGTTAAGATAAACTTAATATTTTTTATTAAATAAACTTAATAAATAACAAAGGTAAATATTTTATATATAAAAATAAAAAAATATAATTATACATATAAAAATAAAAAAATATATAATTATATATTTTTATTTTTATTATTTATTAAATTTATTTAAAATAAAAAATATATAATTATATATATTTATCTTTGTTATTTATTAAATTTATTTTATTTTTAATAAATAGAGAAAAGTAATTGATAATTGAAGAATGATCTGAATATCAGATGCTGGAATATATAAACTAAACCCATAACTGATTTTCTAAGAAACTCGCATAAAATCCTGCCATATTAGACTAAACTACTCTTTTATTGACACTTCAAATTTGCCAAAATTAACAACAAAAAATTCTCGGCAACTATGAACAAATTATAGCAAACATAATAGATGCACTCTCCCTTATTGCATACTTACTTTCAAATTTAGGCTTAATATTTCAATTCTAGGAATAATTTAAATACTATCAAATTAAATACTTCTTAAAAATGATTTTAGTCCTACCAAATCATAAGTTGATTAATTAGTAACTTGGTGTTTATAAATGATAATTTGATGGCAGATAGCTAATAAACATATAGTCATTTTTTAGGAAATTTTACTAATTGTTTTTACTGAAATGTGAAAAGATTATTGTGGCTATAAATAATATAAAAAAATCTTAATTAACAAACATAAATTGACTTGAAGCATATGTTTTTTACTGAATAATATTTTAGTTTCCTACATATAGTTGTTTTAAACAAAATTATTTGCAATTTTTATTTTATTTTCTTATAACACTTTACTATGTATAAAACAATCAGGAAAATGATAAATTGGTCGTTGTCAACTTTTTTATTTCAATAATAAATTAGTTCATATATAATAAAGTGAAATTTTAATTAAAAACTCTCAAATAAAACTTTAGAAATTGCATTTTTTTTTACAATTATTTTCTATTACTAATTTTCTTAAAACTGTAAAATAACTAACGGACTCTAAAGCAGATGTTTTCTTTGCCTTGGAATTGAAAATATAATATAATTGATGTCATAAAATTCAATTTTTCTTCAATTTGTTCATAATCAACATAGTTTTTTGTAATATTTTAAGTTGAATTAGTTTAATTTATAATGGTTAAGTTTATATATTTTTCAAATATAATTTTTAATTGAATTAATCAATTCTATTTAATTATTTTAAAAATTAAACTTTGAATATCATTAAACATTTTCTAAAGGTGATTAGACATTTTTAGGAGGAGGAATCCCTATTTTAATAAGTGTTTTTTAATCAGGCATAATTAAGTTAGTTTTTACTAATTAATTAGTTGAAGGCTTGAAGAGCACCTTAGAGCCCTAAAATGAAATGCTCACATGGACTTTTTATTGGGCTGAGATGGACAACAACCTTTATAACTTTTAAAAAAATTTACATTCTGTATCATATTAAAAATTTTTTTTATCAAAAGTATTTTAATCATTTATAGTAAATTCATAATAATTTATAATAAATTATATAAATTTATAAATTTATAATAAATCTAAAATAAACTCATAATAAATTATTTAAATATAATATTTTAGTAAAAAAATATAAAATTTAATAAATTTGAAAAATATTTTTAAAAATATTGTAAATTTAATTTTTTTTTCTGATAATTTTCTAAAGATCCCTAAATCTTTCGGCAATGGGCTGAAATTAATTACATTTGGGCTATAAACAATGTTCTTATTTTTCAGAAATTACATAAAATATTATTTTTTCTTCAAAATATCCATTTTACTGTTTTTTATTTTTTTATAATTTTATATTTTTTAGTTTATAAAAATATATTTCTTACATTTTTATGATGCATATCTAACGTACGATTGCGAGGAAGAATTTGTAGCTGATAATTTAAAAAAGATTGTGGCTAAATAGGTTTGTGTTTGCTAAATCAAATCGAATGGATAGAAATGTCTCATTGATTCATGCGATTGCAGGGATGACGTGACGGTTGAAATCTCCTTTTGGGAGCATCCTCTTTTCTTTTGTGAACTTTGTTATATATAAATTCTTTTTCTGTGGTTTTTAACTTTTCTAGGTGTATTACCTCAAAACATTACTAAGTTTTAGTATTATTTTTTTTAATGAGATTACTAAATTATTTTAGATGAATATTTAAATTACTAAATTATTTTAGATGAATATTTAAATTTCTATTTTTTTTCAATAAAAAGTTATTGACCAATTTCAAATTAAAAAAAAAAAGAGATAATGAGATAAAAAAAAGAGGAGTTCAAAAATTCAAATAAGTAGTTTAAGTATTATCATATTTCAAATCCATTTTTAATTTTTTTTTGAATTAAATATGTTCCTTTATTGTCAATTATGAGAAATTAATTTACTACTAAAAATATTAAAATGCAATATAAGAGACACTTATTCACTTATATTTTTTTTAAATAACTAAAACTAATAAAATACATTTTTAAATAAATAAAAATTAAAAAATATTTTTAAATAATTACAATATATTTTTAAAAATATTAATTATAAATAAATATTATAAATAAAATAAAGAATTAACATATATTAAAATATTTATGTATTAAAATTTATAAAATAAGAAAATAATTTATCTTTATTAAAATTAAAAGCATTTAGAAATTAAAAATTTTAGAGACCAAAGAAAACAATAATATTCTACTTATCAAAGTTTACCAATTATAAAATAATCAAAATTTAATAAATATCAAATCTTGAATAAAAAATCATGAAAATTAATTTTTATCATATAGAAATTAATATTTTAATAAAAATTATTATTATTTGTAATTTTGATTTTTTAAAAAATAAGACTCATATAATAAAATATAGTTTTATAATCTGTAAAAAATTATTATTTTTTTAAAAAATTAAATGTATATTTTTATATTTTTAATTATTTAAAATATATTTTTAATATTTTTTAATTATTTTAAAAATATAAAGTAAATAAATGGATTCCACAATCTTATCTCAGTATTTTTAGAGGCAAGTTAATTTTGTATACTATCAAGGGTTTTAAGTGGTCCATTTTTTGTAAAAAAAAGATTTATTTGGTTAAAAAATATTTGGTTAAAAAATATTAAAGGTTGGATCAAAACAATGACAATATTTTATGAGTTTTTTTTTTTAATTTTTGGCCAAAAAGAGGATGAAGGAAAAATTAAGAGAAGAGTGTAAAAGAAAATGAGATGTGTATAGAGATTTTTATTCTTAACTTCCTTTTTGTTTTAATTTTATGAGATGCATTTATAAATCTTAAATATTTTGATAGATTTTTGTTTGATTATATTTTAATTCAATATGAACTGATTGAAATAAATAAAAACAATATTTTTTAAAACATAAAAATACAATTTTAATAAAAATTTTACAAAATTTATTTATTTAAAACAGATTGTGCGAGTTGTAGTTAATCATGCCCAAAAGGAAATCATAATAATTGATTCATAATTAACAATGAATTGATATAATTAGATAACATGGTTATTTTTATTCATTGACTTACTAAATGTACAGAAATGCTGTAACATGTATTAATTCCATAATTTTTTTAAATTTTTTAAATGTAAATTATCATTTTAGAGTGAAGCCGAATATAATCATAAGAATGATAAAAAAATTTCTGCTGAGTTTTAATATAATTATATACCCATAGCTTGATTTGAAATTTCTAATTAAATTAAAATAGTCTTTTACCGACTAATTTATAATGATTCATAAATTATCTAAAATAGCAATTAGAAAATTGATTCTTAATTATAATTTTTATAACATAAGTTCAATCTTCTTAATGTAAATAAGGGATGCAAATACTCAATAATTAGTTGAAAAAAATTGCTATAGTCATTAAAAATATATAAATAAATTTGATTCTTAAACACCAAAACTGAGATATATATACATACACACACACACATACTTGAAAGTATAAATAAGGTGCTATTGTAAACTTGTAGAAAGAGGAAATCTATTTTTAATTAATATGGAAGTGACTAAAAAAATTCTATTTACCAAAACAAATAATAAAAAAAGAGTTAATTTCAAAAATAAACCTCTTAAAATAAAAAACATTAGAATAAAAAACCCCATCCTTCCATAATAACTACTATTTCAAACTCTTATCAATGTTTAAAAGCAAAATTGCAATAATTTTTTAAAAATTAAACATATATTAAAGTAAAATAAAATCCCAAAAACAATTATTAAAAAAAAAATAAAGCCTCTTCCCTCCTAAAAAAAATACAAGCTATTACAGGAATAGTACAAATAGTAAAAAAAAATATTATATCATTAACATAATAAATCCTAAAAAAAAAAGTTTAGGGCTGCTTTTCTCCATTGTTCTCTCTCTTACTTATCATATATATATTTTAATATATTTATTTATTTTAATAACAAAAAAATATATAAAAAAACTCATTGAAAGTTATATTTTCTCTTTAATAAAAAAATAAAAAAAATAATTAAGTTGAAATAATGTATTGAAAATTTCTTTTTCATTCCTTCTAGTAATAGTTTGATTTAATTTTTTTTTAAATTATTTTCTTTGACATGTCTAAGTTTTCTTTTCATACCTATCAAATTCTGATAAAAAAATAATTAAAATTTTGAAAGGATTATGAGAGAGGACAAGAGATGAGGGAGATCGCAGCAAAGATATGAGGCTTTTCTTTTCAACATGTTTAAGTTTTATTTTTATTTTTGATATATTTTTAATTTTTATTTGTAATTTGTTAAAAAAAAATTGATAAAATTCTCAAATTAAAAGCAGATTGAAAATCGGAGGATTGATCATATAGCTGTTTGATTTAAACCTTTGGAGTTTGATAGCTTTTATGTGCAATTTCTATGATAAACTACAAAAATCAACGACTATTAATTGATTGTATTTGATAGCTTTTATACTCAATTCTCAGGTTTAGGAGAGTAGCAGTCTGTTTCTCCTTTTATTGCTACTACTTTGTTAAATTATCTTTAATGGACTGCTTTCTAAATTAAAAAAAAATGTGGGTTGACGAAATGATTTTTCTAAAATTAATATATATATATATATATTTATACATTAATTCTTTATAAATAATAATTATTACAATATTATTTATAATATTAAAATTTAATGCATTTATATTTTTTTTAAATTGCAGTTATACGGAAGATTTAAGTAAAATTAATATCATTAACGTATCTCAATAATTAATAATTGCTTATATCTATATATTTAAAAGTAATAAATTATTTTTGCCCTAAGATTCTTTTAATATAGTAATTAGCCTCTAAGCTTCTAAAAATATATTATTAGTCCCCTAAAATTTTAAAGTACCAACCATTTAATTATTTTATGAAAAAAATCAATTTTATTAACTAAAAATAAGGTAAAAGTTAAAAAATAAGAAAAATTATACAATGTTTATTTCAACTAAGCATCCTAGTTAAAAAAACAAACTAATTAGATTATTATATGTGTTTATCAGAAGAAATTATAGGATTTACACTTTTAAAGTATGATTTTGAAAAAATATTAATACTTGTAATTATCTAATTAGTTTATTATTTCAAATAAGATGTTTAGTTGAACTGACCGTTGTATTATATAATTTCTCAAAAAATACCATCAATACTCTATCTCATGGTGTACAGGAGGGTTTTTGAAAATGATAACTCATTAATAACTCTTTTTGAATTATCCAACTAAGTCAAAAAAATATGGGTCTTCTGAATTATGCTGGTTAATTTTATCAATTATTAATTATATTATTAATATTTTTAAATTTTATTTTATTTGATAAATTGACTCAATTTTATTTTATTTTTACTGAGAAATATACTAATGTCTATTGATAATAAATATTTTATGCACATTTTTTACTTATTTTGAATATATATTTTGGCTTTTTATCATGAATTTTTACTAACTTTGGGATATTTTTGTATATATTATAATTAATAAAGAAAGTTGACTATTTAAAAAAAATGCTTAAACGACCTAATGAAAGCCTCGAGCATAAACTTTAAATAAGGGTTATGATAACAAGTAAAATTTATTCATATTTGAGAAATTATTGAGGCTTGTTATTAAAGGATTCTACTAATTTTATTGTGTTTTTTGTAGAAAAAATAACTTAAAGGGGTAAAGAGAATTAAATAATAGAAAGTGAGCTGATTGAGGAAAAGCACAAAAAAAATTGCTGAAAAAAAGCCTTCAGTATTACCCTTGGACAAGGCTTGTGCCAAAGGCAAGTCTGATATTAGAAGGAAACATTTGACAGCTCGAAACTCTTAACTATTTGAAAGACTTGAGCTACGAATTTTAGGCATACTTCTAAAGATATTATGATTTATTTATTTTCATATTAAGTAAATAATATTTAAAAATTTTAATATTTATTAATTTTTATTTTTCTAATTAGAGTTAGAATAGAAAACTTTTAGGAGTAATGATTTAAATTGAATATTAGGTATCAATCCTAGACGACTTTGGCTAATGACTTTACCCTATACTTTTATCCATTGTTTTTATTTTATTTTATTTCAAGTTTTCTTTCA
Organism: Garcia nutans; assembly: GCA_947685225.1. Taxonomy (NCBI): domain Eukaryota; kingdom Viridiplantae; phylum Streptophyta; class Magnoliopsida; order Malpighiales; family Euphorbiaceae; genus Garcia; species Garcia nutans. The sequence continues at coordinate 6,665,215 of CANTUV010000060.1, forward strand.
TCCAATCATGTGCAAATAATTTTTAATTAGTTGAAGGGTAATTAAGGTTTTCAATTTGCCAAGATTTATAAGATATAATCAAACTCTTTACTTATTTTTTTAATTTTAGTATTTGTGTATTTTTTATAGCTCAATTTTATTACTATTTTACTAATTAAATAATATGGCTTATTGCTTGATTAGTTGAATAAAATATCGCTATTTAAAACTTAGAATCTATAATTTTTTTAAGATTTTGATACTCGTGGCAATTAATCGTAGTACTAAGGAGATACATAATCTAATTTAAATAAATTTTACGATAAAATTTATTAGTTAGAATTAGATTCTTCTAAATCATAAAGTTGTTAGTGTGTTAAATCTTAAAAGGGCGTTCCTATAGGGTTATTTAATAACAATGATTAATTATAGGACGTTTCTTAATTAATTTATCATCTAAGAAATGATTGGCAAATGCGAGTGTAACATCCCAATAGCCCTGGACTTACGACTTAGTCTTTTTACCCAGCCCGCTTTAAGAGACTGCTACAGTACTGCTTCCTCTTACGGTTCTACAACAAGATTTGTTTATTTGGCTCAATTAAGAGTCACCTCCCTTGTTTTGATCCCAAGACCGTCTTAAGAGAATCTTTATTCTGAAACGAGTAAAAATGTTACTATTTTCAGGATAAAAAACTTTCTTAAAGAGGTCTTGAGATCGAAATGAGGGAGACGACTCTTAATTGAGCCAAATAAACAATTCTGCTGTGAAACAGTGAGGGAAAGCAGTACTGTGGCAGTCACCTGAAACGGCTGGGTGAAAAGACCGAGTCGTAAGTTTAGGACCATTGAAATATTACAATTAAAAATGCACCTTTTTAATGTAACACCCCAGCCTTCAAGCTTCAAGGGCCCTAGGCCCAACCAAGCATTGGGCATGTCACAATCCGCTTCCCCTCACGAGTCCACGACATGATTTGTTTATTTGGCCCAAGTTAAGGGTCACCTCCCTCGTTTCGATCCCAAGACCTCTTTAAGAGAGTCTTTATCTTGGAACGAGTACCATTTCTTCTACTAGGGTACTTAATATGAATAAATTTTACTTGTTATCAGGTTATTACGTCGGATAGAAAAATGGAACTGAAGCCTCGAGCATAAGCCTTAGACTTCCAGACCTGATATAAAGTAAATAAATGTTATAGCTGGATTTTCTACCTTTTTGGGAAGAGATATATTGAAATTTTTGGAGAGATATCAGAATATCTTTTGAGATTTTTATTTCTATTTAGAGATAGAGATAAAAATTATTTTAGAATATTAATTATTTTCATTATTTATTATTTTTTCCTAATTATAATTTAAATATAAAATTTATATATTTTTGTGGCTTAAGCACATTATTGTTTTGCTATTTGTTCAAAAATGATCTATTGTACATTTAGTTTAATAATATACCGCCAATCAAAATAATTTTATTCATAATTATTCTTGTTAGAAAAATTAGTGGCAATTAGATATAACATAAAGAAAATATATAATCTAACTTAAATGAATTATACAGTAGAGTATATTGGCTAGAACCAGGTTCTTTTAATTCTTAAAACTTTTAATGAATTAAATTCTAAGGACGTTCTTATGTGATTACTCATTACCAAGAGTTAATTAGCTAACGTCTTCTAATTAATTTAAAAACTAAGAAAGGATTGGTTGTTGTAAGTGTTTCAAACGACTAGAACTGGTTTATTAAAAATTAAGAAGAACTATATTTGTACAATGATCAATCTAAATAATTAAAATTGAGATTATCTCTTTAACTAAAATTAATTTTATTTTTCTTTAAATTGTTTTTGTTGTTATTTAATTTTCAATTTTAATTCTCATTTACAAAACCTTCTTATTTAATTTTTATTTTAGCTTTATTTTAACTTTCAAAAAAAATTTAATTAAATAGTTAATTCTCTGTAGATTCAACCTTATTAATCACTATTAAAATATATTTTATTTAAAAATAAAAATTTAATTTAGTGACTTCGACACCCATTATATGCCATCGTCCTCCGTTATTAAATCATCTGGTCGCGATCCTTGAGATATGCACTTAGAGCATCTCTAATACTCATAAGGGAAAGGGCAAGAGTCACAAATGGATCATACTTTTATTTTTTTTTATAAATAAATAAAGTTATAAAATGAGACTCTAAAAAAATGAGATTTGATACTTCAATGGTAAAGACCACATTCCACTTTAATGGATTCTACTATTATTATTATTTTTTAAATTTATATTAAATAACTAATATTTTTTAGTATATATTTTTTAAATGAATAATGATAGCTCCTTCATTTATTTTAAATAAGTAGGACAATCTCGCTTTGGAGAGATCGTCGTAGCTTGAGACTTACTCCGTAATAGAGTAAGTCTCAGTCTCAGTCCCATTACTCTAAAGTGGAAATGAGTCTTTATGTTTTAACCCCATTGAATGTATTCTTAACTCTTGTTGTTGTCATTTCATTCATCTATCATCAAGAAAACTAATAGAAATTTGACATGCATACTGCAACGTGTCAACACTTAAAATGGGTTGAGAAATGACTTCTAAAAATTACATAATTTGCTATATTATTTGTTAACTCATTTTAGAAACTGACATGATGCCATGCCAAGTGCCACATTAAATTTTTCGTTAGTTTTTTAAATGACAGATTAACTCAATGACGACAATAAAAATTAAGTGCATATTTTAAGGATTATGGTTAAATAATTTGATAATGGAGGACGATAAATATTAATATATTTTTTAAAAATAATTGGTGAAATTTATTCTAAAATTTCTGGTTATTTTTTCGGATGATAAATAATGTATTCGAAATTTTAAAAAATTACATAATTTTTTCACAATCAAATAAAAGATAAAGACATGTTGATTTCTTTCACCAGTGAGAGTAAGCAGAAGGCAAAAGTTAATGGGTTGGTAATCTTGAATTTTATAATATAAACTCTCATAATTTTTTATAAGTACAAAGAGGAAAAAGTCAAGTATAATGAATTGCAGGATAATATTTTAAATGCAATTAGGATAAATAAAAAAAATAAAGAAATCAAATTTATTATTGTTATCTTTAAAATAGTTATATAAAATAATGTAATTTATTAATTTCTAAATTCAGAAGAGATTAATGCGATGACTTTGTCATGAGCAATCAAACTGTTGCATGTTAAGTATAAACTTTAATCTAATCTGATATTTTCAGTTGTATTTTCGGTTTAGGAGTTGTGTTAATTATATTCGATTAATGGATAATAATTTTAATTTTATTATTTTAATTACAGTTTTAAATTATTGTCATACAGTTTTCATATATTAAAAACTTGAATACAAAATTTTTAACTAAATCTATTCACGAACTATAATTAATGAATAAAATTAAAATTAAATAAATCAAATGTTTAAAAATTTTAATATTTTATCTCTTAAAAAATTAATATTTGATTAATTGGAACTCCGTATATGAATTTACAAATTTATTTTACTTAAATTACTCATTTAAATATTTTAGAAAATTGATAATATAGTTTAATAATATGGAGTGTGATATAAAATTATATATATGATATTGTAAATATTAGTTGTCATGTTTAAGAAAATGGCACTCTATAATATGATTAAATAAAATATTTTTTTTTCTAAAATTTTATATATTTTTTTCTTTTTAATTAGAATATGGGGTAATTTTCAGTTTATTAATAGACATTAGCTCCGTCAAATTTTTTAGTCAATTTTTTAATTTTTGATTTTTTTAAATTTTATAATATTTTTATTATGTTACTTTTAAAATAATTTTTAAATTAATATTTTTTTATTTTTTAGAATAAAATTAAATAAAATTTAAATTTTTATTATTCAGTTTTGATATTTATCATTTGAACTTTTGTGTCATATTTAAATGAAGATTTATTATTCTCTAATATAGATTATTTATCATATTTTTTTATTTTCATATGAAAAATGATTCAATATGTATATACAGATGACAAAAAAAGGAGTATCTCATTAAAAATTATATTGCCTCATAATATATTACCATTATTTACTGTTTATATTGAAAAAACATTCATAAATTTAATAATTTTATTAATTATATATATTTTATGTATTTTTAAATTATATAATTTTATTTATACTTTATTTATTATGCTTTTTTAGTGATTAATGAAAATTTATTTTTTACTAAAAATATATTTTTATTTAATTTGATATTAATTTATAAAATTTAAATAAGCTATGAAAATAAAGAATATATGATAATTATAATGATACTTGAAAATTATTAAAAATATATTTTAAAAATAAAATTTTGAAAAATAATCAAATTACTGATTTAAAATAATCATTAAAATTTATAAATTTTAAATTATAAAATTATTATGAAAAATTGTATCATAAAAATGAAAATTTAAAAAATAAGAAATTATATTATATTATTTTTTAAAATAGTTATCATAATAATAAAAAAAGGATAAATCCCGGATTTTGAGGGAAGATACTAAGAGTGAGAAGTAAGAAAAGATAAACATTGTCGGGCGGAAATGATAATGGGTCGGGTACTTGAAGTGACGGGCAGCACAATCGATCCAGATAAGCCGCATGTCTTATCATTCTGATTTCTGTCCACCAATAAAATTTCAACCTTCGCAACATATCAACGGCTCTAAATTCACCAATCAAACCACTTTTTTCAAATTAGTCGGACCATTTTATTATCACTTAATTTTACTTCAATACTGTCACTGCGACTACCCACGCGTGAAACCCAATAATTTTTTCTTCGATTTTCATTTTTTAAAACAAATTTAATATTTCTTAATTGAAATATTAATTAATTAAATGTATAATAATACATTATATTATTAATTAACGCTTTGCGTAGAAGAGGCACATTTTGGCCTAGATACCCTGGTATTTTGTAATTGCAGATGCCGCACATGGGCAATTACGTCATAACATTAAATAAAATAAATTTGAAAATGGTGCATCCATTTTTATTGTGAAATTGGGTCCGACTGTCATTAAAATAGCCAGCCTCTACTCCACCAACAGTCACTCTTCTTCCTTCACCTGAGATCTTCACCTCCGGCAGCCTCCAGATCTAGATCACCTCTCCGCTGGCGGCAATCACATCTCGATAACGTAAACCAAAAAATCAAAAGCACCGCCCTTTCACCTGACCTATACCAATATTGACTGTAATTAATAAAAAGAAAAAGAAATAGACAAAAAAAGGTCGCTACAAAATTTTCACCTTAAAAAGACAATCTTATCCTTTAAATCTCTCCAATTTACAATACAACTTACCTACTCTATCTCATAAAAGAATACAAATTAAAACCCTTTCTCTCACTAAAAGAACAAAAATAAAATTTATTTTTCGTGTAATAGATTTAGATAGAAAAGAAAAAAAAAAAAAAAAGAAGGAAAGTCCTTCATTTTCTATCTCCAATCATGGACCCACTCCCACGTCAACCACCGTTTCCTCCGTTCCCGACCGCCACAATCACCGCCGCAGCCGTCCCTGCAGACGCATCTACTTTAGCTCCAGCAGTCTCAACTATAGCTACAGCTGCTGCAGTCACAGGTGAAGCTACCAACAACAATAATCACATGGCACATGCTGCAAACCCTACTCCGACGGCGGCTCAAGCTTTCAATCACCCGCCTTATGCAGATGTAAGTAAAAAAAAAATGGAAAATTTGAAAATTTCATATATGTTAGCTTAAATCTGAAGAGATTTGGTGGGTTTTTTTTGGGTGCGATTTACAGATGATCTATGCAGCGATAACGGCGTTGAAGGAACGAGATGGGTCGAGCAAAAGAGCGATAGCTAAGTACATAGAAAAAGCGCATGCGGGTCTTCCACCGACTCACTCGGCGTTATTGACTCACCACTTGAAGCGGTTGAAGAGTAGTGGTTTGCTTGAGATGGTTAAGAAATCTTACAAATTTCCTTCTTCTAGATCTGATTCTGATAACATCACAAACAACAACGGCAACAATAGTGTTATTGCCACTACGCAATCTCAGCCACATCCAGCCGTCTCTGCCACTTCTCTATCTGGTGGGCCTAAAAGAGGTCGCGGCAGGCCTCCGAAGCCCAAATCCAATTCTACCCAGCCCATTTATTATCAGCCCAATAATACTACCACTGCTACTAGTAATAATATTGTTGCTAATTCTCAGTCAATTATGGTTCCTGTAGGCTTATCTTTGACTACTGAGAATATTCCTCCCACTGCTGCTAATTTCATTTCTCAGTCCAATTCTACTCTTCCTCCATCTACTAATCCGCCGAATGTCGGGGCGGCGGCGGTTGTTGCTCCTGCTGGTACACAACTGCAGCAGTTGGATAAGAAAGGACCTGGGAGTCCTAAGAAAGTTGGTGGTGGTAGTGTGCCAGGTATGGTGGGTAAGCGGAGAGGTAGGCCCCCGAAGACTGTTTCTTTAGGAGTAAAGAAGAATCCTGGTAGGCCTAAGAAACCTAAATCTGTTGCTTCTAATGGGATTAAGAAAGTTCCTAAAAGACTTCCTAAGTCTGTTGTTGTTCCTTATGCTACGGGTGGTGCTGTTACTGCTGGTGTTGCAGCTCTTAATTCGCCAAGACCTAGAGGCCGACCCAAGAAGGTTGCTGCTGTTTTAAATGCTGCCGATGGTACTGTGGTGGTTCCAGCAAGAAGACCAGGCCGGCCGCCAAAAGTTGTTGGTGGAATTGTAAAGCCAAAGAAGGGAAGGCCTGCTGGTCGTCCTAGGAAGGTAATTGCTGTTTGTTTTTCTTTTCAATTTTTGCCTGCTCGTGGATTTTCTTTTTTCCTTCTAGTGTTAAATACACATTGTTTACTGTGCGACACAAGTATTGTCATCACTTACAAATGGATATGATATGATTGGTTTTCCCGTACCTGTGTGTTTTAGCTCACAATTTTTTTATGGGAAATTCTTATATGTTTTGCTTTGAATCGACCATTGAGTTGGTATCCCAATAGGAAAATAAATTTAAATACATATAAGACAGGTCTCTTAACTCGATAATGAAAGGTTACATCTTTCTTTATTTTTTGAGAAAGAATTGAGAGGTCAGGTTTTGTATAATGCCTCTGGGGTACTGTTAGATGTGGACTGTCTTTCTCTGGGAGGTGAATATACACTATTTCTAGCTGATTGTCATTTAATTATTTCTGTATTTTAGTTTCAACCAATGTGTACCATTTTCTTAAAAAAAAGAAAGAAAAAGGAAAGGAAAATGTTACTATTCATTGTTTGTTTCAATTGATAAGAATATAGAACGGACATATAATTGTAGTATCATTTAATAACCCTAGTGTCACGAAATAAATGCTGAATATGGAGATAAAAGGTCAGTGGTGCAAGATGAAAATTTCTTTCCAAAAGTAAATGGCTCCGTTGGAAAAACTTATTTGAAATAATTTAATTTAATCAATAAGATTGATGTGAATTTGTGTGCAAAAATTGTTCCAAACATTATATACATGGATAATGAATTCAATTTGTTTTATTTTCTTATTTACCTATTTTTATTAACATCAAATAATAAAATTGAAACTTTAAGAGAGTATAATATATTTCTGTGCAGTTTAATGATAAATCACATCTTAATTATGCTAAATTTTTGTGGAATGACTTGATTTCAATTTAATTGGAACTGGTTTTTCTTTTTTATTCTAAAAGAGTTGAATTCTACAAGTTTTCTCCTTCCAAATATAAAATTGTTAAAAAATAATTCATTTAAATTGTATTCTTGCAAATGTAAGTTTCTAAACAAGGGAATAATTTATTAGTTTGGAGTGATTCCTTTTGCAAATGCCAATTATCTGTTCGGAGTAATTATATTTCATCTGAGGTTGCTGAGATGGCTAGTAATTATATGGCTTTTTTTTTAACCGTAATTTTGATGTTATATTTTCTTGGTCTATTCATGATTGCTTAATTCTTTTCTTTGCTTTGCCATTTTGCAAACAAGAATGTAAACGTTTCTTGGGCATTAACGGACCAACCACAAGTAGAAGCATATGGAGATCTCAAGAGGAAATTTGAAATTTTTGTAAGTCAGTGATTTCACTACACTTTGAAAAATTGCATATGTTGTATTTTGTGAAAGATTCTGGTTATTGAAAAAATGGTGTTTGCAGCAATCAAAAGTGAAGCAAGCTGTTGGGGTATTAAAGCCCCAGTTAACTGGTGAAACAGCAATCAGCGCAGTTGCAGAGTTAGAAGGCCTTGCGTCAATGGACATTAATATGCCATTAAGAGAGGAAGCTCAACCACCAATTATCCAGAGTTAGAACGAAAGCAAGAGGATCATCAGTTTATTCTGAATGTTAAAGGGCTTCACTGTCAGAATCAAAGAATTGTAAGAAGTTTTCTAACCATGATAGATGAGCGAAAGACAGTATGTAAAGAGAATCAAGGACGACTAATTGTTGTTGATGTAAAGAAGCCGAGGATGTAGTTTGATATTAATCGACTGTGGATGACCATGAATTCTATTTTGTCTGTACCGAATTCAAAGTTTCATTACATTTTGTTTTTACATTTGAACCAAATTTGATTTGCTTGAACATGAGTAGCAACTCGTGTATCTCATTTGTTAAGATTGGTCACTATGTAGAAGGCTGGTCATGTAGTTGCAGGAAAAGCTAGCTGACTGTAGATCTATCTTAATGATAGAACTTGATATGCTTTTAGTAGGAGTTTATGATGCTAATGTGAAAACAATGTTCTACTGCATGGTATGTGAGATTCTAGTCCTCTTTATCTTCCTTTTTCCCTTGCTCTTTCACCACTACGAAAATGAGTTGTGATATTCAATTGTGTGCATTGAGGTTTTAAGTAGAAAAAAAACACCAGAGCATGAAGAAAAAAGATGCGCTTCTGCTTTGTGATTTCGAACTGTAAAAGATCTCAGGTTTTTGGGCTAAGATCAAGTTGATTGAATTTGATGAAATTGTGCATATGGTTGGTGGAGTACTTTTGTTCAGCTTTGTATATTTTTATGTAATTTGTTACATTTCATCTCACTAGTTCGGTTAATAAGGAAACTTATCCTGCTCATTGAAATTGTATTTAATATATATATATATATATATATTTAAAAAATTGTGATTTGTACTTCGTAGTTATTTAAATTGTCTGTGTGCATCCGTCTCATTCAATAATTAGTTAATATTTTTGAGTTATGTTTACCTTGTTGGCTCACATTTTGCCCATGAAAAATTGAGTGTGGTAGGTTAAAAGCACTTTTATTAATAGCTATCCACTCGTGCTTAAAAAAAATTAATCATGCTTTTGACAATCCCAGGGCTGTAATCTTAATTTTCTTCATAATTAAAAATCAAAATTGTCATGTACAAAGTTGAAAATTCACTATTGTTTAGGTCTGAATTCATATATATAAAAATAAAATAGAATGAGTTGTATATGGGATTTCCCATTATTAATCCTAAATCAAGCTCTATATCAGCTAAACAATGAGAGCTCTTCAGTACAGCAAGTGCATGTTTTGTTCAAAGATTGCTATCAACCTTTTATAGGCGATGATAATTATTAATTTTTAAATTTTCCATTAAATTGAAAGTAAAATTAAAATTAAAATTTCAGTACCTATTAAATTTAATGTTCTTTGATAATATATCACTTATAAAATCTCAATTAATCTTAAATTCATTTAAAATCATAAATAAGTTATAATTAATCATGATATGAATAAAGAAAATTAAAATTGGACTAAGATGAACAAAATGGCCCGTTTTGCATAATTAAGATAGATTTAAAGAAAGAATTTGAAATTAACTTCTCCATAAAAGCTGCTTCATAGTAACATTCTCAATTCTCTTTCCATATAAAATTCCTGTTTTTCCAGCTCTATATTAAATTTCACTTTCTATTTTCTTTTTCTCTGATAAAATTGCAACAAATATATAGTATAAAATTTATTTTGCAAATTAATATTTATATATTCCAAAGTTACAAATAATGATAAATATGATCCACTCACTTTTTACTACGAACACATATATGAAAATTACAAGCTCATCACAATCATACAATATTAATGCAAAAGATACAGTGAACACGAAAATTACTTCATAAATTAGTTTTATTTAAAATGAATTTTATATTAGTTAAATATGTGTATGAATTTTATATTTCTATAATTCTATCTATGTTAGGATCAATGCACATTTCAAGAAAATGAATGAGGCAAGAAATATTTGAAATAGTAACATTATAGTAATATCAAGACTTTTGACTTTATTTATATTTTGAAAGTTTCAACTTTATTTTTCTTAAAATTAATTTCATTCATTTATATTTAATAGCATCACATTCTCTCTTTTCTTTAATTTTTAAGACTAAAGTTTTTCAATTTAGAAAATTTATTAACCTAGAGAAGAAATACATCAGCATACAAATAGGCATATATATATAAAGAACCTTGTGTTGAAAAAAATAATAAAAAAGATTAAGAGAAGGAATAGAAGGAATAGAACAAATTGGTGGGAGCTTATTTAATTTGAATTTAACTCTCTTAATTTAGTTTTAAAAAAAATTATTGATTAGGCAAATAAAAATTGGAGTAAAATTATCCATCACGGGTAGAAGAATTGATAAAATCACCAGAAATACGACAGCAGATCCTAGGTTCGAACCACCTAAGTAGTTTAACCAAGATTTTAATAGCTTATGCACTGTATGTTCAAGTGTGGAGCCTTTTCACAAGTTCAGATTCAAGTGGAGAAACTCGGTGGTGGATTGATGAGCTAGTTCTCTTGGAGTTTAAATTGCTTGGTGATCCGACTCCGTCTCAAAATGGTAGCCGGACTTCACCAACTAAGAGTTTCTTGTTACAAACAAAAGAATGTAAAATTAGAGCTATATATATATATATATATATTTGTGGTTTTAGGAATGATATAAGAAAGCAACAGGTTGAAATATTGGATAAGAAAAAAAAAAGGGGAAAAGAATCATGTGATGTTGAGAGGAGAAAAAAATGGAATATGGTATATTTATGGATGCATTGTATAAAAATTTAATGTCAAATAGAATCTTTTGAAAATTAATTTAGCGCAGAATTGTCAATTTATGGAGTAATTGTCAAAAATTATAAAAAGTGACTATAATTGAAACATTAATATAAAGTTAATGATATTAGTGTTACAAATTAAAAGTGAGGAATTTTAATGTTATTAAAAATAAAAAATTATGTATTACAAATTAACAAAATAATTATAATGTTATTAAATATAAAAGTGAAGTATAATGGGTGAAAACTGAAATTATTTTTTTAAATTAAACATTTAAATGAATTCTTAATTTTTCAGTTTCACTGAAAAATTCTAATAAGTGAAAGTATTACTATTCAATGATAAAGAGTGGAGGGAAATGAACATGCATGACTGTATTATGTGTATTTGATCTATTTATCTAGTCTCTTATTTAAATAATAACATTGTCGAACTATTCATATTAATTATTTAGTTTTTAATAATTTTTTTAATATTTTAATGTGTATAAAGTATTTTTTTAATGATATGACAGATAACAATAAACTCAAATAAGAAGCTAGAAGTGTCCTCCATTCACAACTCTCATCTAGAGAAGAAATTAAACTAATAAAATGATGAGCAACAATATTTGTTTGTCGTCAAATCCAATGAAGAGACCAAGTCTGATTATCATGAGCAAAATTAGAATTTAAAAAGACACTAAACCTATTTAAAATGAATATATTTTTCCGACGCCCTCTCACATTCAATGAGCAATTTCTTTTTTCTTAATATTTCCACACTTCCTCATAGTAGCTCTAAAGAGGAGATGAGAAATATTTGGGGCACGCCCATTTACTCAATTCCAATGAATTAATGTCTCTTAATTTTGCAGAATGTGGATAAAAGTATTATTAATTTTTGGCAAATTTAAATATTGTTATAAAATACGTGAATGACTATTTAATTAAATTTCTATTAGAATTATAATTAACAATATTCTATTCAGATTATGGTCAACTTCATAATTTTTTATTCTTATCAAAAGTCTGTACTCTATTATGAGTAGTGTATTATATACGATTGATAATAAAGAGATCTTTTATATTTCTCATTATCTATCTATTTTTCTTCTTTATATTTATAACATGTTATCAACACGAAACTCTATCAATTTATTTATTTTAAAAATTATTATAAAAATGATAAATTCTTCTCCTAAATTTATGTGTATCAATTTAAAAGATCAAAAATTACAAGATTCAATATTTTTATTAACAATATAGATTCAGGTACGCTTTCACGTATTTAATTTGCATTTCTTAATAATTGAACATAATTAATTTTAGTTTATATTTAAAATATTTTCTAATAAATAATATTAGAGTCACTCATATTGAATCACTAAGTAAATTTCATTATTGTGAAATTTCGAATATATATTACAATTAGCTAGCTTAATATATGGTATATATATATTTTTGTTTGCATATACTTTTCTTAGCTAGTTTTGATTTTTTAAAATAATAATAATAATAATAATAATAATAATAATAATAATAATAATAATAATAATAATAATAATAATAATCCATGACAATTACCCGCTGGGGTTAGTCCAGCGGGCTAGCGACCCAACCCACTAGGGGAAGGTCGCGGGTTCGAACCCCCAAAATATATTTCTGGGGTTTGAACCTTTTTTAAAAAAAAAAAAAAAATAATCCATGACAATTGTCGATTTGTGAGTTTTGTTAATAGTATTTCGCTATAAAAAACTTTAACAATTGGGATTGATTTTTACAATCAATGGATTCCCGATTTGATTGTTTGGAACCTTGTGTTTGGAATTGATAAATTAATAATTGATACAAAATTTTTTTAAAATTTTTTTTCAAGGTATCCATATTTAACAATACCTAAAAGGCTATAATTTATATTAGATATATATAATAAAAGTGGACATCTGTGTAGTTTTTTTTGTGTTGGCTAACATCACTACAATAATAAAGTAATTTGATGTTCCATTAATGTTCGTGTGTATGTGTGTGTATATATATGTGCATGCTTACATATATATATCGTTAAAATAAAGAATAAATAAAATTAAAAAATTTATTTGTGAAATTTAAATTTAATAGTTATTTTTGTGTTTATGGTTATATATCTAATAACTTAATATAGTATATGAAAATAAAAGAGATATAAAATTATGAGTAAATATTTATATATTGAAGTGAAGTTACTAAATAAATTGATATTTACTATGATTTGATATGATTATTTGTAATTTTAGAATTATAATATTTAAACACTAGTTATAATTTTTAATTATTATTTATTTGATGCGCTTTGTAATCTATTTAATTTATGAGTTTAAATTTGGTATATTTATAATGTATATCTCATAAAATTTGTATTTATTACCTTTGATATTTTTTGAAAAAATTATCTATTATGGATATTTGATAATGAGATTCACTTTAATATTGTGAATCTTAGAGATATTATATAAAGGAAATCAAATATTCTCGCATGATCGCTTAGAAATAATAATATTTCTTTTGATTATTTAAATGAGAAATAAAAAATTAATTATCTTATTATTAATAATTTATCACAGTCTTTTTAGTAAATATTAAAATTTTCATGCCTCAAATATGCTCATGCAATAGCAATATTGAGAGTATAGAATTATAAAATATTTCGAACTAATTATTTTGTTTACCTGCAGCTAAACAAAATTTTTAGCTTTTGATGAAAAATAATCAAGCTCGTCCAACTATCTTAATATCATTCACTGAAGTAAATATAATATTTTTCTCAAGACCATAGACGAGATCTTAATAAAACAAGATTATGGTAAAATTTTTTTTACCAATTTTAAAAATAAAAGTGCTAAAAAGATATACTTTAGTAGAAATTAATATTAACATGATATTTGGTTATGCAAATATGGTTGAAGACTCCAAAAGAGTCCACCTTATATTCTGAATTTAAACATTCTGAATTTAAGTAAAATGATATTTCGATGATACATTGTGTTAAAGTAGATCCTAAAAAAATCTACAAAATTTTAAAGAATACGTTGGAATAAATATCCTATTGAAACAAAGCAATAAAGATATTGAATTTTTATGTGTTAACTCTACGAATTTAAACCAGAAGTTCATATTTAAGAAATTTTAAATTTCTTAACTGGATTATACTTTATAACAAATAAAGATGGTTGAGTTACACTATATGCACCAAAAGCGCATAAATTCCAAAAATTTTATACTTTGGTATGATCATCTTGGTCATCCAGGTTTAAACATGATGCGATATATTATTGAGAAAATAAATAGACATCCACTGAAAAATCAAAAAATTCTTTTGTCTGATGATTACTTTTGTACTTATTATGCTCAAGGTAAATTAATTGTGAGACAAGTACTATCTAAATTATATTTAAAGTCTCTTAAATTTCTACAAAGAACATATGAAAATATTTATAGCCATATCCTTCAATCTTATGGATAATTTAAATACTTTTTTATTTTTGATTCATGCTTCAACTTGATAGTTATATGTTTGTCTATTGTCAATTCGTAATATTATTTTTGCTAAATTTTTTTGCTCAAATTATAAAAGTTAAGGCCAATATTTCTTGATTACCAATCAAGATAATTTATCTAGATAATACATATGAGTTCACTTGAAAAATATTTTATGATTACATTACTAATGAATATTTTATTGCATATGTTCATACTCAATATGGTTTAGCAGAATTATCATTAAGATTTTGTGATAAATTATTCTTATGCTTATGAAATCAAACTTTTTATATAAGTTTGGATATATGTTTAGATACATATTATTGTTTATGTTGCACCTTTGATTTATATTTGACTGTATGTACATTATAAGGTTTTTACTTTATCACTTATGTTTATCTAATATAATATATCTTATTTAATATTTGTGATATTGAAATTTCTTGTTGAAGTATATATGTTTTTATTGCATCCCCTCGAAAAATTAAAATGGATTATCAATATTATTTTGATATTTATGTAGATTTTGATTGTTTATATTAAATATTATGCACCTTTAAAAATAAATTTTTTAAAATAAAATTTTTAGTGAGTTGGTTTTCACTCCATTAGGAGAAGATAAATATAAATGACCAAAAGCACAAGAGATTAGTTGAAATACACCAATTTTATCCAATCTTGATACACGCACAAATCAATGTGAACTAAAATTTTAAAAACTAATTCTTTTGTAGAATGTTGCAAATAAGTTACCAGATATATTTACAAATACTCAGCAGGTGTTCAAATCACATATTCCAGCTGCTAATAATCTTTCTCGATTGATTGTCCCTGTAGGATATCTTATTAGTATGACAACCAATGAATATAATATATGCCTAAAGCGTAGTATACCACTTGGTTCAAAATATTAATTTTTGAGATAAGAAAAAATGAATGATTTTAAAATGACACTCCTAAAGAGGTCAAAAGCAACATAAATCAATAATCATATATTTATAGAGAAGTAACCCCAGAAGTAATTTCGGTATCAAAAAATTATGAGATCTCATTAAAATCTAAAAATATGTGAGAAAGAGATGAAATTATTATAGATAATATGTTTACATATGTTGCTATTGAAATTATCAAAATATGCTTGAGCCCAAAAATATTTAAAATTATCGACGTCGAAGTGATTGGCCAAAATGGAAAGTAATCAAAGACAAGCTATATTCATTTGCTAAAATTATAATATTTGGACCAATAGTCTAGATACCAGAAGTTGTCATACACATGGGGTATTGTTTGTAAAGGAAATAAATCAAATGAAATTATGAAAAATACACATTTTCTCTATTATGTAATTACTCTCAAAATTAGTTTGGCAGCCCCCAGAAAGGCTTAATATACATTATGACAATTTACACCCATATGGCTCGTAAGAGAAATGAGTTAAATAAAATTATGAGATATAATACATGACTTGTGGTATAAGAATTCTCACAAAGATCTGGTAAAGATTATGATGAGACATATTCCCTTGTTATAAATGCTATTACTTTTAGATTTTTGATATGTTTGGCAGTCTCTAAAAGGCTCGACATATATTTGATGGATATTATGACAGTTTACTCATATGGTTCCTTAGATAATGATATATATATGAAAATTCCTGAAGGATTTAAGATGCATGAGGCATCAAGATGCCTGAAATATATAATACTTTGAAAAATATATTATATTGAGCTCTAAAGATCCTTGTATGGACTAAAGTAATTTAGGTAAATATAGTATAATCACCTATTTGAATACTTAGAGAAAATGAATATGAAAATAATTTCATTTGTCCATGTATTTTTATCCACAAGATAAATTCAAAATTTATTATAGCTGCAATTTATGTTAATGATTTAAATATATTGAGAACTTTAGAAGAGATCTCAATTACTACAGACTATTTAAAGAATAAATTAGAAATGAAGGATCTTGGAAGAACTAAATTTTATCTTAAATTTCAAGTTGAGTATCTGTCAAATAAATTTCTTCTCCATCAAGCATCATATATTGAAAAATCTTGAAACAATTTTATATGGATAAATATTATTTATTAAACACTCCAATGATTGTTCATTTTCTTGATGTAAAAGGAGATCCTTTTCGCCCCCTGAAAAAATAATAAAAAAATTCTTGGTCCTGAAGTATCATATCTTAGTGCAATAGGGCGCTCTTATATCTTGCTAACAACATAAGACTAAATATTGCTTTTGCAGTTAACTTGCTTACAAGATTTAGTTTTGCACCAACTAGAAAGTATTAGAATGGAGTGAAACATGTTCTTCGCTGCCTACGTGGCACATTCGATATACGTTTACTTTTTTCGAAAGGAATAAAGCCTGAATTTACTAGATATGCTGATGTTGGATATCTTTCTAATCCCCATAAAGCTTGATTTCAAATAGTTTATGTCTTCACATATAACAATATTGTTATTTCATGGCAATCTGTGAAGCAAAAAATCATTGCTATTTTATTAAATCATTCAGAGTTATTAGTTATTCATGAAACTAATCGTAAATTTATATTGTTGAAAAGCATGATTGAACATATTAGAGGAGTGTGTGGATTACTTATAGAAAGCAACAAACCGACAATATTGTATGAAGATAATGCAACGTGTATTGCGCAAATCAAGGAAGGCTATATAAAAGGTGATGCGGAACCCATGGATCAAATATTATATCTAGAACCCCACATACACATCTAGCATAGAATCTTAGAACTCAAAACAAATCCTCCCTACCAAACCCACAACTAACCTGTAATTAAGAACTTGGGTGATTGGGATGAAGAAATGAATTGATTTAAATGCCAGAAGTCAGACTTGATAAGTTAGAACCAATTCTTCATGCAACAAGAATAAAAAGAAAACCTCTCAAACTTGAAAACACTTAGATTACAATGATAACAATATGCCAATTCGTAGTAAACCTCTTAAGTTCTTTTTCCCATCCCTATATAGTTGGAAAAGAAGAACTAATGGCTTAAAAGTCTAGGTTTACATGTATCTAGTCACAATAGTATTAATTGTTCATCCACATCAATAATATACTCTAAATTACTGCCCATAATTCTGACAACATTGATGGGCAGATTCTACATGCATTTTGGTGTTGGTTCACATGTGTCTAGTCACATTAGCACTAAACCATATCAATATTATATTCCAAATTCGTGCTAATGCCCATCACCATACTTATGGGCAGATTCTTTATGCTTCCTGGTGAGTTTCTGACTTCCTCTTCATGATCCATCATATTCACTATAAGTTAGTCTCCTTCTTCATTAATCCACCTTTAAATGAAGTGCTGAAACACATGCTGAAGTTTCTTTGATTGTGATCTTGTGATTGGTCCACTTGGCATAATGATATCATTAACATATTTGCTGCCGTGTGTAGATTCATCAAGCTTGCTTATAGTTTCCTCATCATTCCCTCTTTGCTCAAAAAGATTTGTCCTCAAATCTGAGCCTACATCAAAAGGAGAAAGATCACTAACATTGAAAGTTGCAGAAACATTATACTCACCTGGTAGATCGATTTTGTAGGCATTGTCATTGATCTGTTCTAAAACTTAGAATGGGCCATCTCCCCTTGCATCCAACTTGGATTTCCTTTATTTAGGAAATCTTTCCTTCCTCATATGAACCTATACCAATCACCAGGTTGGAAAATCACATGTTTCCTTCTTCTATTTGCATTATGGGCAAATGATTCATATTTCTTCTAAAGATGAGCTCGTGCCTTCTCATGTATCTGCTTAACCAACTCCGCTTTCTTTTCACCATCTAAGTTAGTTATTTCATTTAATGGCAAATGAAACAGATCAAGTGGTGTAAGCGGATTAAAACCATAAACAATTTTAAATGGTGAATAACCAGTAGAAGAATGTATGCTTCTATTATATGCAAACTCCACTAATGGCAAATAATCTTCCCAAGTTTTCAAATTCTTACCCACAACAGCACGTAACAAAGATCCTAAAGTCCTATTTACCACTTCTGTTTGTCCATCAGTTTGTGGATGACAAGTTGTAGAGAACAACAATTTAGTACCTAACTTATTCCATAAAACACACCAAAAATAACTTAAGAACTTAACATCTCTATCACTTACAATTTTTTTAGGAATGCTATGCAACCGAACTACTTCTCCAAAGAACAAATTTGCAATATTTGTTGCATCATCAGTTTTGTGACATGTAATGAAATGAGTCATTTTGCTGAATCTATCAACATTAACAAATATGCTATCTTTTCCTTTTCTAGTCCTAGGCAGCCCAAAAACAAAGTCCATAGATATGTCAATCCAAGGTGCATTAGGAATAGGTAAAGGAGTATACAACCCATAAGGTAAAGACTTAGATTTTGCTTGTTTACATGCAATACACTTGGCACAAATTCTTTCAACATCCTTTCTCATGTTTGGCCAATAGAAATGTTCATGCAAAATGTCTAAAGTCTTAAGTACTCCAAAATGTCTCATGAGTCCTCCACTATGTGCCTCACACACAAGCAATTTCCTTAATCAGCAACTAGGCATGCATAATCTTCCATCCTTAAACAAGTACCCATCATTCCTATAAAACTTCTGAAATGCAGAATGCTCACATGCTTTATAAACATTTGCAAAGTCAACATCATTGGCATATATATCCTTAATTTTCTCAAAGCCTAATAACTTAGAACTAAGAGTTGAGATTAAGGAATACCTTCTTGAAAGTGCATCTGGTACTACATTGTCTTTGCCACGCTTATACTTTATCACATATGGAAATGGCTCAATGAACTCTATTCACTTTCCATGCCTTCGGTTCAGCTTGGTTTGCCCCTTTAGATGCTTTAATGATTCATGATCTATATGAATAACAAACTCTTTAGGCAATAAGTAATGTTGCCACACTTGTAAAGCTCTTACCAAAGCATACAGCTCCTTGTCATAAGTGGAATAATTTAATTGTGCATCATGAAGCTTCTCACTAAAATATGCAATTGGTTTCCCTTCTTGCATCAAAACAGCACTTATGCCCACACCTGAAACATAACACTCTAATTCGAAGGGCTTATCAAAATCTGATAAAGCAAGAATTGGAGCAGTAGTTAACATTTCTTTCAAAAAATTGAATGCCCTTTTATGAATTTTAGTCCAATTAAACTTTACATCCTTTTTTATCAATTCATTTAATGGTGTAGCAATGGAACTAAAATCTTTAACAAACCTTCTATAGAAACTAGCCAAACCATGAAAACTTCTTACCTCACTCATAGTTTTAGGTGCTGGCCAATCTCTTATTGCCTTTACCTTTTCATCATCAACCTCAATTCCTTGTGCACTAACCATAAAACCTAAGAATATGATTTATTACTACAAAAACATGCACTTTTTAAGTTGGCATACAATTCTTCCTTTCTCAAAACATCAAGAACAACCCTAATATGTTCTACATGCTCATCTACTGATTTGCTATAAATGAGTATGTCATCAAAATATACAACAACAAATTTACCAAGATATGTACGCAGAACATGGTTCATTAATCTCATGAATGTACTAGGTGTATTAGATAAACCAAATGGCATAACTAACCACTCATAAAGACCATATTTTATTTTGAATGCAGTTTTCCACTCATCTCCTTCTTTTATCCTAATTTGATGGTAACCACTTTTCAAATCAATCTTAGTAAAAATGCAAGAACCACTCAACTCATCAAACATATCATCAAGTCTAAGAATTGGATGTCTATACGTCACCGTGATTTTATTGATTGCTCGGCAGTCCACATACATTCTCCATGATCCATCTTTCTTTAGGACTAATAACATCGGAATAGCATATTGACTAAGACTTTCACGCACATGTCCCTTTGCTAGCAACTCCTCCACTTGCCTTTGAAGTTCCTTGGTTTCCTTCGGATTACTTCTATAACCTGGTCGATTTGGAATTGTTGAGCCCGGAATGAAGTCAATTTGATGCTCAATCCCTCTTAAAGGTGGTAAACTTTTAGGTACATCTTCTGGAAAAATATCTCCAAATTCCTGTAAAAGAGAACTAACACAACTAGGCAAAGGGTTATCAAGGGCAGATGTAGAAATCAAGGTCTCTTTGTACCTAAGTACAATCAGACTTATTTTCTCACAAAAAGCACTCCTTATTAGAGATAAGGTTATGCTAATGTAAATGATAGCTGTAGGATAATGTTTGTTGTAAATTAGTTACTAGCATAGCTATCCTCTTTATATAGAAGTTGTATAAATACCTATTTGACCCTTAATAAAATATTAAGCCTTTCCTAATCTTTCATGGTATCAGAGCCCTAAAAAGGTCTAACGACCATGGGAGATACACAGTCTGCAGTTGAAAGTTCTCCGGTTCCCTCAATTACTTCTTCTTCATCTAGTTCTGTTCTTGCCTCCCTCTCTTCAGTTCCTAATGTCAGTAATCAACTATCAGTAAAGCTGACCTCAAGTAATTATATTTTGTGGAAAACCCAGCTGCTTCCGATTCTTAGAGGATATGATTTGGAAAAACATATCGATAAGGATTACTCTCCTCCACCTTCGACACTTGATAATAAACCAAACCCTGTGTTCACCACTTGGTATTTGGAAGATCAGATTGTGTTAGGGTGGATCAATTCTTCTTTAACCGAACCTCTGTTAGCTAATGTGGTTGGAGTTTCTACTGCATTGGAAGCCTGGAAGTGTTTGGAGACATCGTTTGCTGCTGGTTGTCGAACTCAAGTTAGACATCTTAAAAGTGCTATTCATCATCTTGAACGTAACAATGAATCCATCGAAGCTTATCTGCTCCGTGCCAAGTCCTTATTTAATCAGCTTCGAGCACTTCAGAGTTCAGTTTCTGATGATGATTTTGTAGGTGCTATTCTCGATGGTCTGGGATCTGAATATCGTCCTTTTACTAGGTCGATTGAAGCCCGGTTGCAGCCTATTTCTTTTGATGAACTCAGAGGTCTTTTGCTATCTGAAGAGCAACAATTGCAAAAACATGATTATGCTCTTTCTGCTGCGCCCGTTACTGCACTATACAGTAATCGTGAATACTCTTCTCATTCACAAACTGGAAATCGTGGCAGGGGTGGTCGAAATGGTCGTGGAGGTGGTAGCAGGTCTTTTAGTGGTAGTCGGTCCTATGGTGGTCGATCCTATGATTCTGAATCCAGTTATAAGTCTGGTGCGTTGGGTGGAACAATTGTTTGTTACAATTGTAATGGTACTGGACACATGTCTCGACAATGTCCAAGTCCCCGCAAAACTCCACAAGCTCATTATACTGCTTCTTCTCCTCATACTAGACAGCCTTGGATTGTTGATTTTGGCGCAACTCATCATCTTACTGGTGCTATTAATAACTTGTCTCTTGATGCCGAATATGCTGGTCTAGATGAAGTCACTGTAAGCAATGGTAAAACTATCCCTATAACACATATTGGCAGCACTGTTTTGTGTGACAATTCTAGGTTTTGTATGAATAATGTTTTATTTTCGTCCCAGTCTCCTTTTAGTTTACTCTCTGTCAATTCTTTTGCTCGTGATAATTGGGTCTCACTTGAATTTTTTCCTGATTATTTTGTTGTTAAGGATATCCGCACGAGGAAAGTTCTTCACAAAAGCCCAGTTGATCGTGGTCTATACAAGTTTTTCTCTTTCGAGAGTCCTTCTGTTTCTGTTCATCATGTTTTATTTGGTTGTTGGCATTCTAGACTTGCTCATGCTCATGATAGAGCTGTTATTTCTACTTTAAAAAGGAATAATATATTATGTTCTTCCAATAAAAATTCAGTCTGTTCAACTTGTTGTGTTTCCAAATCTCATCGTTTGCCTTATACTTTATCTACTTTTACTGCTTCTGCTCCTCTTGAATTGATTTGTTCCGATGTATGGGGACAGGCCCCTGTTGTTTCTGCTAATGGTCATAGATATTACGTTTTGTTTTATGATCATTTTAATAAGTATTCTTGGGTTTATTGTTTAAAGAATAAGTCTGATGTTTATTCTACATTTGTTAAATTCAAAACGTTTGTCGAGAAATTCTTTAATTCTAAAATAAAGATGTTTCAATGTGATTGGGGTGGAGAGTATAGGTCGTTAGTTCCGTTCTTGTCTGAACATGGTATATCTTTGCGTGTTTCCTATCCATACACCCCACAACAAAACTGATGTGCGGAACAAAAACACCGTCATGTGGTAGAAACAGGTCTTGCCTTGCTTAATTATGCCTCTGTTCCTCTTAAATACTGGGATTTTGCCTTTGAAACGGCTGTTTATACAATTAATAGAATTGTCACACCCTTGTTGCGAAATTGCTCACCATATGAGAAGTTGTTTGGGAAGCAACCAAATCTTTATGAGTTGTGAACCTTTGGCTGCCTTTGTTATCCTTTTACACGGCCTTATAATAAGAATAAATTTGAGAACCGTTCAATTCCATGTTTATTTGTGGGCTATAGTACTATACACAAAGGTTATAAGTGTTTGGATGTTGTCCACAGCAGGTTATATATATCCAGAGATGTAATTTTTGATGAGCATAATTATTACTTTCAAAAGTTACAGGTACCACAATATTTTGCAGCAAATAAAGCTCCTATACCAGCTCGGCATTCGCAACCTGGCATTTTGGGTCCACCGCCAGCACCATTGAATAGCACAAACATAATTTTTCCCAAGTCTGTGTCTATGTCATCCAGCCAGCCTGCACATGATGATTCTCAGTCTACGTTACCTACTGCTAGCAGTGACTCAGCTGCTGTTTTGGAAGAAATTAATGTTGTTACAGGCCCAGAAAATGTTAGTTCTTCCCCTACTTCTATTGTTCAAGAGCAAGTCTTGTCTTTACCTCCTACTACTCCTGTTGCCATTCACCCGATGCAAACACGATCCAAAACAGGTCATTCAAGACCCAAAATCCTTGCTGCTGTTGTACCACCACGGCAGCCAAACAGTGTGACAGAGGCAAAAAAATTTGGTGAATGGCGTGAAGCTATGGATGCAGAATTGAATTCACTTCTGAAACTTGGCACTTGGGAGTTAGTTCCACCTTCACCTAATGTAAACTTAGTTGGATGCAAGTGGATATTCAGAGTTAAGGAGAATGCAGATGGATCTATTGCCAGATATAAGGCGAGGTTAGTCGCGAAGGGATTTTAACAAAGGCCTGGGGTGGATTATGCTGAAACCTTCTCTCCAGTTGTCAAACCCACGACAATTCGACTTGTCCTCAGTATTGCTGTGTCTCATAATTGGCCTATAAATCAGTATGATGTTTCGAATGCTTTTCTTCATGGTCGATTGGATGAAACTGTGTATATGACTCAGCCTCCAGGATTTATTGATGCTTCTAGGCCTACCTATGTGTGTAAGTTGCATCGTTCACTTTATGGTTTGAAGCAGGCTCCACGCCAATGGCATAATTGTTTGAAAGATGCCTTAATTGATTGTGGTTTTGTTCAGTCCACAATGGACCACTCTCTGTTTATTTTTCATCACGGCCATTCCATACTATACTGCTTGACGTATGTAGATGATCTCTTGTTAACTGGTAATGACAAAGTTATGGCAGCAGAGGTTGAACGAAAATTGGCAGATAGATTTTTACTTAAAAATCTTGGTCAACTTCATTATTTTTTGGGCGTGCAGGTGGAGTGGAAAAATGGTGGTTTGTATCTTTCTCAAGATAAATATATAAATGATTTGCTTACTAAAGTAAAAATGCATGATGCCAAGAGTGTTGCAACGCCTGCCTCTGTTTCTGTTCTGTCAAGTACGGCTACAACATCCACCTTCTCAGATGATACTTTATATAGAAGCACAATCGGAAGTCTTCAGTATCTTTCTTTCACACGACCAGAGATATCTTTTTCAGTTAATCGCCTTGCTCAATATATGCAATCGCCGACCGATAAGAATTGGCAAGAGGTAAAACAGATTCTTTGATACCTCAAAGGCACAACATCATATGGTCTTATAATTAAACCATCTTCTCTTACACAGCTCACTGCCTACAGTGATGTTGACTGGGCAGGATCAGTAGAAGACAGAAAGTCCACTACCGGATATGCGGTTTATCTTGGGCGAAATTTAATCTCATGGAGTTCACGAAAGCAGAAAAGTGTATCTCGCTCTTCAACGGAGGCAGAGTATAGGGCAATAGCAAATACAACTTCTGAGGTAATGTGGATCCGAAATCTTTTGGGAGAGCTTGGAGTAATTGTTCAAACACCATTACTTTGGTGTGACAACTTGGGAGCTACGTCTTTGACAGTTAATCCAGTTTATCATAGCCGAATGAAGCATGTTCAAATCGATGTTCACTTCGTTCGAGATAAGGTTGCAAACAAAGAATTGAATGTTTGTTATCTTTCAACAAAAGACCAAATTGCTGATATCTTCACAAAACCGCTGACTAAGAATCGATTCTTTTTACTACGAAACAAGTTGACTATCTCTTGTCCAGGATAGCTCAACTTGCGGGGGCATATTAGAGATAAGGTTCTGCTAATGTAAATGATAGCTGTAGGATAATGTTTGTTGTAAATTAGTTACTAGCGTAGCTATCCTCTTTATATAGAAGTTGTATAAATACCTATTTGACCCTTAATAAAATATTAAGCCTTTCCTAATCTTTCACTCCTTAACTCTTTTTTCTTTTGCATAGAAACACTCTCTTTTATTTTCGCTCCCTTTCTCTTTTTCTCTCACCAGTGGGCCATTTTTATCATTCTTTTTCTCACACTTGGCCTCTTGTACTTCACTTTTATTTGTTTTACCCTCACCACCAGAATTTCTTTCAAATGATCTCAAAAAAATCTTTACTTGATCTTCATACACTTGTTTAGGTGACAATGGAGCAAGAGTGAAATTTAAACCATTTAGGCTGAAAGAATAATGATTTTTAAAGTCATCATGAAAAGCTCTTCTATCAAACTGCCATGGACGACCAAGAAGGATATGGCTAGCATGCATAGGCACAACATCACAAACTTCATCTTTGTATCTCCCAATTGCAAAAGAAAACATAACCTGCTTTGTTACCCTCACCTCCCCACAATCATTCAACCATTGCATCTTGTAGGGGCTAGGATGTTTTGTGCATGCTAACCCCAATTTATCTACAAAATCAGTACTAGCAACATTTGCACAACTATCCCCATCAATGATCATGCTGCATACTTTTTCATTCATAATGCAACGAGTATGGAAAATGTTCTCTCTTTGATTACTTTCTTCATCTTTAATTTGCATGTTTAAAGATCTTCTGATAACCAAAGATTCACCATGGGCAGGATATTCAATGATATGTTCAATTTCCTCTAATGGTGGCATGCTATCATTATCATCATCACTTTCATGTTCACTAGCACTATCAATTTCACCATTATCTTGTATCAACATGATTTTCTTATTTGGACATTGAGATGCTATATGCCCTACTCCTAAACACCTAAAGCATTTAATGGTACTATGCTTTTGATTAGAGTTAGATATTTTAGAGTTACCTTTAGGGTCAGCTGGAACTTGTTTTTCCTTTCATTTCCAGGCAGCCTCCTTCCCTTTAGGATTATCATCTTTCTTTGGCCATTTTGAAGTAAAACTAGAGCTGGAATTAGAAAATCCCTTGAGTTTCAGTTGCTTCTCCGCTTTCATGGCCATGTGTACCATATCTTCAAGCTCTACATAATGATGTAATTCAATTATGTTAGCAATCTCTCTATTCAGCCCACTCAAAAATTGAGCCATAGTGATTTCTGGATCCTCCTCTATATTAGTTCTACTCATGATCATCTCCATCTCTTTATGGTAATCCTCCACTGACATGGATCCTTGAGTTAACCGCTGTAAATTTTGGTGAAGCTCCCTATAATAGTAAGATGGTACAAATCTCTTTCTCATCACAATTTTCATTTCATCCCAAGTAGTGATGGTTCTTTCTCCATTTCTCCTCTTGAAAATCATCAATTGATCCCACCAAATTAATGCATAATCTTTGAATTCAACTGTTGCAATTTTAACTTTCTTCATTTCACTATAATTATGACAATCAAACACCAACTCAACTTTTCTTTCCCATTCAAGGTAAGCTTCAGCATCATTTCTCCCCTTGAATGATGGTATCTTCATTTTTATGGAAGAGATGTTACTGTCCCTTTGTTGAGGTCTTCTTTGAGCAATTGATTCCTCACTTTCTTCATCATCTTTCCTTTCTATCTCATCATCATTCATCATGTTTTCTCTCCCTCTATTCTGCCCCCTTCGATTAGTATCATTCCGTTGCCTTTGCATTATGCTGTCTACATCACCTCTCATGTTGTTTATGGCCAAATCAAACCTTTCAAATCTCCTTTGCATTGCCTCTAACATGAAGGCTATGTCATTTATGGTCATATCACGTTTTTTACTTCCAGAATTTGACATGGTGTAAGAAGAACCTATAAGAAAATGTTAGTAAAGAAAATTTCCTCACCTCACTCCCTTACACGTTTCACTCAAGATCAGATTGTCACTCCTCTTGTATTTCACTCAAACCTTGGTCCTTTTTACCTCTCAATTCTTCTTTTATCAAGTTGAATTTTAGAACTGAATCCACTTAAATCAAGTAAAACAAGTTTTGTTTTAAAGACTCTACAAGGAACCTAATGAACAAAATGAATGCAGCAATTCTAGAAGCAATTTAATTTTAAACAACAAGAACTGAAAGTTAACACAAGAAGCAAAAAGTATTTGTGTTAATCAAACCAAAGTAACTATGATTGAGAATTAGCTACATAATGCATATAAGAAACAAGAGGTATATGAAATAATGAAACTAGGAATACAAAGAAAAATAATTATGGATACTAAAAAAAAAACAGAATTCAAATCACTCCAATGAGTAATCTGAATATGTAACCTAAATCTATTCCCAATGCAAGATATGCCCTAAATATCATATTGTAAATGCTAAATGGATGCATAATGAGGAGCTGATGTAATTTGATCAAGTATAATAAGGTAGCAAGCTGTTAATGGTATAAATATGCAAAATATCTCAAAAACTTGTGTAGAAAAATATTGAACAGAAACAGGTATGATTTTTTTTTTATCTTGAGGAAGTTGAATCTGATTCTTTTTTTTTCTTTTGATCTTTTCCTTCTTTTTTTTTTTTGAACTTTCAGTAAAAAATAATAGAAATTGAAAAGATAAACAAAAATCCACAGATTTGAAGAACAAGAACAAGGTACAACTAGAGCAGAAAATGAAGAGACAGAAACTGAATCTGGTTTTTTTTTCTTTTAGGTTATTAAAACATAAAAAATACCTAGAGATTTATCTTCAAGCCAAAGCTATGATACCAAATGATGTGGAACCCATGGATCAAATATTACATCTAGAACCCCATATACACATCTAGCATAGAATCTTAGAACTCAAAACAAATCCTCCCTACCAAACCCACAACTAACATGTAATTGAGAACTTGGGTGATTGGGATGAAGAAATGAATTGATTTAAACGCCACAAGTCAGACTTGATAAGTTAGAACTAATTCTTCATGCAACAAGAATAAGAAGAAAACCTCTCAAACTTGAAAACACTTAGATTACAATGATAACAATATGCCAATTCGTAGTAACCCTCTTAAGTTCTTTTTCCCATCCCTATATAGTTGGAAAAGAAGAACTAATGGCTTAAAAGTCTAGGTTTACATGTATCTAGTCACAATAGGATTAATTGTTCTTCCACATCAATAATATACTCTAAATTACTGCCCATAATTCTGACAACATTGATGGACAGATTCTACATGCATTTTGGTGTTGGTTCACATGTGTCTAGTCACACTAGCACTAAACCATATCAATATTATATTCCAAATTCGTGCTAATGCCCATCACCATACTTATGAGCAGATTCTTCATGCTTCTTGGTGAGTTTCTGACTTCATCTTCATGATCCATCATATTCACTATAAGTTGGTCTCCCTCTTCATTAATCCACCTTTGAATGAAGTGCTGGAACACATGCTGAAGTTTCTTTGATTGTGATCTTGTGATTGGTCCACTTGGCATAATGATATCATCAACATATTTGCTGCCATGTGTAGATTCATCAAGCTTGCTTATAGTTTCCTCATCAAAAGGTGATATGACTAAACATATATCTCTAAAGTTCTTCTACACTTATGAACTTCTGAAGGAAGAACAAGTTGATATTTATAAAGTCCGTTCAAGTGACAATCCAGTATATTTGTTCACAAAGACACTTCCGACGTCAATTTTCAAAAAATATATATACAATATTGAAATGCGTTCATTTAAAGACATGTCTTAGTTAGTTATATTTTTGAGGAAAAATTACCTATGAATATTGTACTATTTTTTCTTCGCTAAGTTTTTATCTCACTGAATTTTTCTTAGCAAGTTTTTAACGAGGCATGTTAGTAGGGATAATCATTCAAGTGAAGGTATTATGAAATATATGGATGACTACTTAATTGGATTCCTATTAGAATTATGATTAACATTATCTTATTCAAATTATGATTAGCTTCATGATTTTTTGTTTTTATAAAAAATCTACTTACACTATTATATATACCGTATTGTGGATGATGTATTATATACAATTGATATTAAAGAGATCTTTCATATTTCTGATTCTTTATTTATTTTTCTTCTTTATATTTATAACAAATATTATATTTTTATAATTTTAAATACTAATATAAATATTTATATTATATTTATATTATATAGATTAATTGAAAAATAATGTTAATATATTAAATATATACTTTTATATAAATTTTAATTCAAACTTATATTCATACAGGAATTAATAGAAAAAAATTGAAATATGAAGCTTTTTTTTTTTTCTTGAAAGAAAAATTTAACTCCCCTAAGAAGACAAATGAAAAGGATAATATCATGAAGAAAATTTGGATGGACTAAATCCCATTTGGTTAGCATTTAGCAAGCCAGCGGCACGTTTCGCAAACTGCCTTGTAAAAGTAAATTTCACATTAACATATTTTTTATGATTATATATTTGTTAACAAATTGATATGAGTGAAAAAATAAAAAATGAAAATTATAAATAAAAGTTGATATGCAAAACCTAATCATTTATTAAAAAAAAAGCATTTTAGGTTTGAACAGGAGAAACATCAATAAAATTGAACAGATGGCATTGCTATGAGAATCTGAATAAATGTATAGATAAGATGTTGAATTGAAATTTCTGAAACATTTGAATTCAACTCTATTAATTTATTTTTAAAAAAATTATATTCATGCAAAAGAAAAAAATTTTTGTTTATTACTAGTAATATTTATATTGAAAAAGATAAACGGGTAATTTAAATCGGCGGGCCGTAAAATTAATTGAATGAAAACCTAAAGCAAAAGTTGCACTGTGGTTGACAGCTGAAACTGAAATTTTGGAAAAGAGTTCCTCTCTCACCCATATTTACTATTTTTAGAAAAATAAATTAAAAATTTTGAAAAAAGGTTTGTCATGGACCCTACATTAAAAATATAATTTTAAACTTTATTAACAATATTAAAAATATATATATATCCTCAATCATTTATTTTTATAATTTTTTTATTAAAATATTTTAATTATTTTATAATAATTTTTTAATAAATTATATGAATTTGTAAACTCATAATAAATATATAATAAATTTATAATAAACTATATAAATATAATAATTTTATAAAAAATTATAAATTTTTATAAATTTAAAAATATTTTTAAAATATATAATAACTTTAAATTTTTTTATTTGCTTTTTTATAAAGACCCCATAAATAATAATAATCTCTTGAATTATCAAAAGGCCATGTTTATTAGGCCTATTTAAACCTCAATTCAACCTATAATACCAAAACTTTTTCTCCTCCATCCTCTCCTATCCATATATAATTTTAATAATATATTTTAAAAGGATAAAAGTCTAATTTGAATTATAAAATCATTAAAAAACTTTAACGGTTGCTGACATGGCGACTTATCAGGGTTTAATATGGATTTTAGATATATATTAAGTTTCAAATTAAACCATAAACTAAAATTTATAATTCATTCATGTTAAAAATTATATTATTTTAAAAAATTATTGATAAATAATTTTTTAATATCAATAATTTATAACATTAATAAATAATTTTTATAATATTATAATTTATAATAATTTTATTAATTTTTAAATTATAATATATTATAATAATATTAATATTTATTAATATTATAAATCATATTATTTAAAAAATTATTGAATTTTTTCAGATTTATGATCTATTTTATTTTTGTATTTATTTTAGAAAATTAGTTAATGTTTATGTAAATTTTTTAAAATATTTGTTGCCGTTTAATATTAATAAATTAATTTTGTATTTTTTTAAATATGTTAATTAACTATGTATTTAATTGAGAAAATTTAAAAAAATAATATAAGAGTATCCTAGTAAAAATGACATTTAAAAATAAAAATAAAACTAAATTTTAGGATGAACAAAGAAAAATAACGCATGACAACGTATAAGGATGAATAAATATAAAAATAAAATTTTTAATTATCAATTGATTTATAGTTGATGTATATAATATCTATCTAAAAATATCTTTATATATGGAGTATATATTTCCGCATAAGAAGGAAAAATTAATTTGTTTTGAAATATTTTAAAACCTGTAAATTATGTTAAATTATAATAATTTTAATTTTTAAATATATTTCTTATTATTTAATAATTATTTAAAATTTCATATTACAAATTATTTTTAAAATTAAATTGATATTATAAATTATAATATTAATAATTATAAAGGTATTATTATATATTATAAACTATAAATTATTTATTAAAATTATAAATTAATAAAATTATTATAAATTAAAAAATTACTTATTATTGTTATAAATTATTGACCCCAAAATTTATAATTTATTAATAATTTTTTAAAATAATATAATTCATAATATAATAAATTACAAATTTTAATTTTAGATTTAATTTGGACCTCAGTCTATGTCTAAAATCTATATTAAACCCTAATAAGATGTTACGCTAGCGATCGTTAAGTTTTTTTAACAGTTTTGTTAAAAAATGGCTTATTTGAACTAATTTTAATAGAAAAAAAAATTATTTTGATTCAAAAAAATATTTAAGAGCTAATGTGGTCTACAAGCTGTAATAAATTAGGTCTTTGTCCTATTTTAGAATATTAAGGTATTATCTAAAGACAACTCTTACCTATATTTATACATTTAACACCAAAAATAACTCATAAAATAAAATATTGATAAATCTTTTAGATGAAAATAAAAAAAAGAATTATATATATATTAATGAATTGTTCTTCCAATTTGCACATTAATTGAGTATATGAGATTATACATATGATGTTGGTACAAATTCCCCTAATTTGATTAATTAGTCCTTTCATTATGCAAAGAGTGAATAATTGAAAATTTGACAAAATTACTCTTAAAAAAAATTTTAAAATTTTATTGGAATTGTCTGTAACCATCCATTGTTTTGTTCAAAACCATATAATTTGATGTAAATAAATTTACATATCTAAAAGTTTTGATAGCAATGAATCGGATATTTTTGAATATTCGATTTATTCCTATTCATTTATATAAGGTATGAATAGTTTATAAATAGATTTAGACTGATACGAGTAGTATTTTTATTATCCGTAACGGATTTGAATATAATTCAAGTATAAACCATTAGATACTCGTTATTCAAATTTGATTATATATTAATTATATTTTCATAAATTTTAAATATATATTAATTATATTTTATTTTAATTATAAAATTATATGGTATGAAATAATTTTTAATAAAATTGTGTTAATATTAAATTTTATTTATAATTATTTAAATGAAAAATTATAATTTATATTTTAAAATTTATAATATTTTTATATTTAAAAGGATAATTAAATGGTTTGAGATAGCAAATAAATAGTATTAAATGAGTTTGAGATGAGTACGAGTATAATTATAAATAAGTTTAGATAGTTTAAAAATTAAATAAATTCGGGTAGGATAATTTTGGCAAGTACCTTTCCTATTGTTGTCCCCTATCTAAAACTTCAATCTTTTTATTATTATTATTATTATTATTATTATTATTATTATTATGTTAAATATTAAAAAAAATACTATTAAAGAAGTATTCAACTAGTAAAATTTGAAATCTTTATTAAAATATCTCAATTTTGAATTTAAAACATAAAGTTAGAAATTTTGAGAGGATGAATATAATTATTCACTTTTTATATTTCATCCAGTGGAAAAAATAATTATCAGAAATTTGTTGATTATAAAAAGAAAATAAGACTCAATTGAGCTTAATAATAACAAAATAAAACATGATATTTAAAAGATGCTTCATGAAAATGGTAGCCAATCATTTATATCCATTATTAGTGATAAGAAAAACATGCATAGCATTCCGTACAAAAACATAACATAATTTGGGAGGTGTGAAGCTAATGGTTAATTAAGTGGCAACCCATTCCTCCAAGCAAAAAAGTTTATATATTTTAATTTTATATCTATCTCTTACTTTAGAATTTATTGGCATATATAATTAGCAACATTTTCCTTATTGCATGAAGTAATGCTTTCCTAACATAGGGGCTTCGGACTGAAGTTATTTTCAGAATTGAAAGATTTCAAATTTAATTTTTAATTGAAATTAAATTAGAAAAAAAATCTTGCTTATATTATAGCAAAACTTAGTACTCAAATATTAAATTAGTCAATAGTTTGATATAACATGATTTTCTTAAAAACCCATCTGTAAATGAGAGAAAACCCAACGGTCACCCTCACAAACTTGGGTTCCCCCCACCGCCTCCCCCTATTCATCGCCTCTGCGGTTACCTTAACCCCCATAACCAATATGCAACCAACGACAAACAATCTTCTGTCGGTACTGAGTGGTGAAAACGTTTTGTTTCAGTTTTCATTGACTACATGCCTTTGGATACCACTTCTGCGGACATCTTCCCTATCTTCAACATGTTTGGGAAGGTTTTTGATATCTTTGTCCCTAGCAAAATGAGGAAAAACT
Source organism: Garcia nutans (assembly GCA_947685225.1). Classification (NCBI taxonomy): domain Eukaryota; kingdom Viridiplantae; phylum Streptophyta; class Magnoliopsida; order Malpighiales; family Euphorbiaceae; genus Garcia; species Garcia nutans. Next base: position 6,698,933 of record CANTUV010000060.1, read on the forward strand.
CCTCGTACAGGTATGGTTTCGTTAGATATAAGTTTTTAAATAAGGCTATGGCTGCTACTCAAGCACTTGATGGCACTCTTCTATATAACCACAAAATTCTGGTAAAATTAGCAGAGAAACCTCCCTTGGTATGTTTTAAAAACCATCAAGATCAGTCTAGATGTGATCAAATCCCCCAAAATCATTTTCCTCACATCAATATGAAACCCATTCTTGTTGGTATGGAAGTGAATACAGATATGGTCAATAAGGATTGTAACGATTGTGCTTTTTCTTTTCGGTCTAACGAACTTGATTGCACTTGGCCTTTAAATGGTATAGTTGCTGAAGTCATCTCCTTTGATTGCTTTCTAGGCCTTAAGGACTTCTTTATAAACAATGAATATACTCCTCTCAAAATTTCATCAATGTGTGGAAAAACATTTTTCATTCTATTTGATTCCATGTATGCTGTTACTGAAGTCATAAAGACTGGTTCTGAATGGTTAAGTTTCAAATTTAATTATGTCAAGCAATGGGAACCTAAGGATGTTGCCTTTGACAGACTAGAATGGTTGAGATGCAAGTACCTTCCCATGCATGCTTGGGACAATGGTTTCTTTTCTAAAATAGCTTACAGATGGGGCTCCCTTATTACCACCGATAAAGATACCAAGAATAGGAATAAGTTTGACATTGCCAAATTCCTAATCTTAGAAAATTTCTCAGTTAATATCAATGATGTCTGCTTCGAGATTAAAGTAACAGAAGACTCAAGTACTCTCATAGACTATTCCTCCTTTGACAAAAATATGGATGCTCTGACACCTTCCCTATGCCCCAATGCCACAAATAAGTCGAATAGCCTTCAAGTTCACTCACCCTCCTTGACATCTCCTTTGGTTTTGGGAAATGAATCAGTAGCCTCCCCTTGTGCCTCAGTCGATGCCCCTATATATGCACAGATGGTCAGATTTAATGCTCACTATCCAAGTACTTCCAAACCTCTAGATTCCACCCAAGCCGACAACTCTCCCTCCCATGTCAATCCCACTCTATCTTTGGAAAATATTCACATCCATGAATCTTATCAGGAAAATGAGATGGCATCCACTAATCATCCTCCACTTGCCTCTCTCCTTAGTAAAAAACCATAAACCTGCCTATTTTGGGCCTGCTGCCCTGGCCTGTTTCTTTAAACCTAAACCCATCATCATTCCTGATCTTGAATCTGATTTTGAGTCTCCACCTGATCAAGTGCTTGAAAAAAACCAAGATAAATTAGCCTTTGACTTAGAATCTCTTCTGAGTAAGGAAGTCCAACAAGAAAACAGAAAGCAAATCTATTACCCTTACCTCTGTTAAAAGAGGGAAAACTAAAAAGAAAGTTCCTCCTCAATTGCCCTCAACTACAATTGAGCTAGATAATTTAGTTACGGATAGTGGCATCACAAATATGAACAAAGTTAACCATGCCAACATCTTAGAGAAATATGATGGGGCAACTTCAGAGATTGATGAACAAGAGATGGAACAAACATGGCAGATTGGAAAATCTTTGAGTTTATTTTATGATCAGAACAAGGAAACTATTTGTAGTCAATTAGGGGGGGGGGGGGGGTATTATCAATAGAGAGAGAAGTGTCAGGCCACTGAATGCCCAATGAATATTATGTGTTGGAATATCAGGGGGATGGGGGCTACGGCTAAGAAAAAATCTGTGAGACGTTGGGTTCTTAGGAAAAAAATTAATTTTATGGGTATCATTGAAACAAAGTTAAATGATATTTCTAACTCAGTAATTAGAAGTCTTTGGGGGCAATGTGGCTGTCAGATGGGGTTCAGTAAACTCTTCGAGTTCAGAAGGAGGAATACTCATTAGTTGGAATAAGGCGAGCTTTCAGTGTAGTAGGATTGAGAAGGGTGCCAATTGGGTTGCCATGGAAGGTACATGTCTAAACCCATGATTTAGATGTTCCATTATTATTCTATGTGGTCCATGCAGCGGAGTGGAGAGAAACACTACATGGTCTACGATTGAGGCCCTGTCCACTTCTTTCCTATAGCCATGGCTTCTCCTTGGTGATTTAAATGAAGTTCTTAGCAGTGATGAGAGAAGCACATGCTCTTTCTCATCCCATGGTGCTGAAAGATTATCTGACATGATCAATGCTTGCTGTCTGATTGATTTACCATTAATCGGGAACAAATTCACCTGGGGAAATCTGAGATGCTCGAGTAGATTAGATAGAGCCTTGCTGCATCAAATTAGATAGAGCCTTGGTGCATCACCCATGGCTAACCAGATTCCCTGCACTCAAATTATGGTCGTTTAATAGGGCATTTCTGATAATAACCCTCTGTTTTTGGAATCAAATAAGGTCAACTGGGGTCCTAATCTTTCTGTTTTCTTAACTACTGGCTCTCTCACCCAAACTTCGAGGAAAGCATGGTTCAATGATGGTCTGAAGCAAATTTGAACTTTGTTGGCTTAAGAAATCTTCTAAAAAAATTAGACTTCTTGAAGAAACAATTGACAACTTGGAATAAGATTGTATTTGGGAATTTAGAATTTGACATTTTAAAATTAGAAGAAAACATTAACTGTGTTGATGCGGAATTGGATGCAAATCCCAGGTCTAAAAATCTTATTCGTTAAAGAAGATTAATGTGATCTGAATTGTGGTTAAAATGCAAGCAGGAATAATCATTCTGGAGACAACACTTTAGAATTGTGGGTCTTAAGTGACTCAAAGTCACCTGTGATGATATTTGCCCTACTTATTTGATACGATGCGTTTTGTGTGCAGTGTTGAAGAGCAGCCTCGTGTGGTTCTCCTGTGCACGGGTTTAGGGTTGATATAAATACCCTTGTTATAAGTGTGCTGTGTAATTTTTCATTCTCTCTCTGCAGTCAGTGCGTTCTAGAGTGTTCTTTCTGTTTTCTTCTCTGGTTCTCTGTATTGATTTCTTTGATCTGTTTTGCAAGCCTGTTTTCTGTGATTTTGTCAGAGAGGTGAGCTTTATAGTTTGTAATCTGAGAGGGAGAGGGATGATCTGAGACTTTGGCTTGTAATAGTTTCTGCCGATTCTAAGTTTCTAAGGGATTGACTGAGGGGTTTTGTCTCCTCGCCTTGGATGTAGCCTTTACTGTGTGTAAAGGTGAACCAAGTAAATGATTTTGTTGTTTGTTTGTTTTTTATGCTTGTTTGTGTTCTGGATTGTGGCGATTATAGTTAGGGTTTCTATATTCGATCTTATTCCGTCACAAGTGGTATCAGAGCCTTCATCAGAAGAAGACCGAACAGGTGGTCTCTTTCTTTTCTGTTAAACTTTCTCTTTGATTTCTTGTTTATCAGTTTTAGGGTTACTGTTTGGTTAAGAGTGCCTGTTTCTTGACAGATAGAGTTTCTTTCCTTGTTTTTGTTTAGATCTGGTACTGTCGGTTATTTGATTTTCTTGTGACAGGAAAGATCGATCGAAGGGAAGTGAACTGAGGTTCTCTTGGAAAACCCTAAGTTTGTGAAGCATATCTTTTGCCAAGATAAACATAGAAAAATTCGATGGTAAAGCCGATTTTACCATCTGGAAAGAGAAAATGACCGCGATCCTGGTACAACAGAAGTGCAAAAGAGCACTTAGTGGCATCGAAACACTGCGTGAGACTCTCAGTGCGGATGATAAGCAAGATATGATGGATCTTGCATACAGTACAATAGTACTTAACCTTTCTTATGCAGTGCTCAGAAAGGTTAGAGGTATAAATACTGCTCCTGAACTCTGGAATAAATTGAACTCTTTATATTTGGTTAAATCTGTGTCAAGAACTGCCTATTTGAAAGAACAGTTATTTAGTTTTAAAATGGACCCTTTAAAATCTGTTGATGATAACTGTGACAACTTTCAAAAGCTTGTTTTAGAGCTAGCTGATAATGGTGAAGAGTTAAATAATGAAAACTAGTCTATAATATTACTTAACTCTATACCAGAAAACTTTCAGAATGTAAAAGATGCTTTAAAGTATGGTAGAACTACTATAGAAGTTGAGGATGTTATGAATGCCTTGAAGCTTAGGGAATTGGAGATGAAAAAATACTGAAAAGAATGGTAAGTCAGAAAGTCTAGTAATTAAAGAGAAATCAAAAACCAAAAAGAAAAAGGATAATTTTAAAACTGGAAATGGTAAGCCTAGTCAATCTAATAACAGTGCTCAATCAAGTAATGTTAATAGTCAAAATAATAACAATAGTTCTAAGTCTGAGAGAATTTGTTTTTATTGTAAAAAGAAAGGTCACATTAGAAGATTTTGTAGGAAAAGGTTAGAAAAGTTAGGGCAGAGTAATGGTGAGATTGGAGCAGTTAATACATCATCTCAAGATGATGATATTGAAGCTCTAACTATAACCAGTACAAGAAACACTGAAGTCTGGATCCTAGATTCAGCTTGTTCATATCATATGACCCCTAACAGGGATTGGTTCTCTAGTTATAATAGTTTAACTGGTTCCAATGTTCTAATGGGTAATAATTCTTCTTGTAATGTCATTGGTATAGGCACTGTGAGGTTACTGTTAGATGATGGGACGCAAATAGAACTAGGGCAGGTTAGGCACATTCCAGATCTTAGGAGAAATTTCATTTCCTTAGGGTTCCTAGAAGAAAAGGGTCTATACCATACTGCAAAAGATGGGGTTCTGAGAGTATTTAAAGGGGACAAATGTATGTTAACTAGTCCTATGGTAAATAGATTATATCACTTAGATGGTAGAGTAGGTACTGGCACAGCTAATGCTACTGTGTCTGCAGCAAATGACACGGTACTTTGGCATAAAAGGTTAGGTCATATAGGGTTTAAAGCCTTAGAACACCTAAGTAGGAAGGGAAATCTGGAAATCACACAGTTTGTGAAACCAGATTCCTGTGAAGGTTGCATTTTAGGTAAATCACACAAACACAGCTTCACATCATCAAGCTATAGAGCTAAAGAGTGTTTAGAGTATGTACACAGTGATTTGTGGGGTTCTACCTATGTTCCCATGTCTCTGTCAGGTTCACAGTACTTTATAACATTCATAGATGATTTTTCTAGGAAAGTATGGATCTATTTCCTAAAGAATAAACATGATGTGTTTAAAACATTCTGTGAATGGAAGCTATTAGTTGAAAACCTAAAGGATAAGAAGATTAAAGTACTTAGGACTGACAATGGGCTTGAATTTGTGAATCAACAGTTCAATGACTTCTGTAAAACAAATGGGATCCTTAGACATAGGACATGTACCTATACTCCACAGCAAAATGGAGTAGCTGAAAGGTACAATAGGACCATTTTAAATAAGGTCAGATGCATGCTTGTTGAATCAAGCTTAAGCACCAAATTCTAGACTGAAGCAGCACATACTGCTTGCTACTTAATCAATAGATCTCCAACATCTTTTCTGAATTTGAAATGTCCTAATGAGGTTTGGAGTAATAAACCTATAACCTACACACACTTGAGGGTATTTGGATGTATAGCTTACATTCATGATACACAAAGCAAACTTGATCCTAGAGCTAAGAAATACATATTTTTAGGTTATCCAGTGGGATCAAGGGGTTTAAAGTGTGGTTACCAAAAGAAAATAAAGTTGCTGTTAGTAGAAATGTTAGATTCAATGAATTGTTGTTTCCTAGTACTAACATGCAGGAGTTCAAATCTGAGGTACAATTAGAGAAGTCTCAAATTGAGGTGGAGCTAGATAAGTTTGTACAAACTGATCAGAATCCACCTCAAGTAATTAATGCAGGTGCAGGGATGGATATACAGGTACAGGACAGATCAGATGAATCTGATCAAGAAGAGGAACAACCTGAACAGGTTCCTGAGCCTGAACTAGATAACTACTAGTTAGCAAGAGATAGACAGAGGAGACAGACCAGAAGACCAGTCAGGTTTGAGGATTACACTTACAATGTTGTTAATTCTGAACTGACCTCCTTTGCTCTAGTTACTGCAACTGCTGTTGAAGAGGATGAACCTCTTGATTACAAAGGTGCAAAGCAGAGTATATACTGGGATAAGTGGAAAAGGGCAATGGAAGAAGAAATGTCTTCCCTAAGGAAGAATCAGACCTGAAAATTAGTACCTAAACCATTTGACAGAAAGATCATTAAATGTAAGTGGATCTTTAAGAGAAAACCACCTATTCCTGGTCTTGAGAAGGAAAGATTCAAGGCTAGGTTAGTTGCTAAGGGTTTCTCTCAAAGAGAAGGTATTGATTACAATGAGGTGTTTAGTCCTGTTGTGAAACATGTTTCCATTAGACTAATATTATCAATTACTGCTTTGTTGGACCTTGAGCTTGAACAGTTGGATGTTAAAACTGCCTTTCTCCATGGTAATATGGAGGAAGAGCTGTATATGTCACAGCCTGAGGGTTTTGTTGAAAAAGGTAAGAAAAATCATGTGTGTTTGCTATTAAAATCCTTATATGGACTTAAGCAATCCCCTAGGCAGTGGTATAGAAGATTTGATGACTTTATGCTTAGTCATGATTTTAAAATAAGTAGTTTTGACCCTTGTGTACTATTCTGTTGTGCCTAAAAATGTGTATATATACTTGCTTCTCTATGTTGATGATATGTTAATTGCATGCAAAAATATGAATGAGATTGTTAAGTTGAAAGGTATGCTTAATATTGAATTTGACATGAAGGATCTAGGTCCTGCTAAAAAGATATTAGGCATGAACATAGAGAGAAATAGAGATAAAGGCACACTGTTTTTAAATCAAAAAGATTATATACTGAAATTCCTAGAAACTTTTGATTTAAATAAGGGAAAATTTGTTTCTACTCCTATTGGTGCTCATTTTAAGCTGTGTTCAACCATTAAACCTTTGAACTTGGCTGAATCAAGCTACATGTCAGGTGTTCCATATCAGAATGTGGTAGGTAGTCTTATATATGCTATGGTCTGTACACGGCCTGATTTAGCCTATGGGGTGAGTCTGGTTAGCAGATTCATGTCTAACCCTTGTAAAGAACACTGTCAGCTGTTAAATGGTTGTCCAGGTATCTTAAAGGGTCAAGTAATGTTGGTTTGTTGTTTAAAAGGTCTGATTGTAATGTGTATGATATTGCTGGATTCTGTGATTCTGATTTTGCGGCAGATCTTGATAAAAGAAGATCTTTGTCTGGCTACTGTTTTACCTTTGCTAATAATGTTGTAAGTTGGAAAAGCAGCTTGCAGCATATTGTAGCTTTATCTACAACTGAAGCTGAGTACATTGCCTTGACTGAGACAATTAAAGAAGCCATTTGGCTGAAAGGTATAGTTGCAGAGTTGGGTCTTCTGAATGGTAAGGTTTATGTGTTTTGTGATTCTCAAAGTTCCATACATTTGAGCAGAAATAATATGTTTCATGAAAGAACAAAGCATATAGATGTCAGGTTGCATTTTATAAGAAATGTAATTGCAAAAGGTGAGGTAAGTGTGGAAAAAATTCATACTGATATTAATCCAGCTGATATTATGACTAAACCTGTTTCTGTTTCAAAATTTCAGGATGCCTTAGGTATGCTTGGAGTTTTAAAAGCTTAAAAATTATGTTTCTGATTGGTGATTACCCGTGAAGAGGCAATTTCCTAATGTCATTCCCTTTTGGAGACTTGGAGTCAAGGTAGAGATTGTGGGTCTTTAAGTGACTCAAAGTCACCTGTGATGATATTTGCCCTACTTATTTGATACGGTGCGTTTTGTGTGCAGTGTTGAAGAGCTACCTCGTGTGGTTCTCCTGTGCACGGGTTTAGGGTTGATATAAATACCCTTGTTATAAGTGTGCTGTGTAATTTTTCATTCTCTCTCTGCAGTCAGTGCGTTCTAGAGTGTTCTTTCTGTTTTCTTCTCTGGTTCTCTGTACTGATTTCTTTGATCTGTTTTGCGAGCCTGTTTTCTGTGATTTTGTTAGAGAGGTGAGCTTTACAGTTTGTAATCTGAGAGAGAGAGGGATGATCTGAGACTTTGACTTGTAACAGTTTCTGCCGATTCTAAATTTCTAAGGGATTGACTGAGGGGTTTTGTCTCATCGCCTTGGATGTAGCCTTTACTGTGTGTAAAGGTGAACCAAGTAAACGATTCTGTTGTTTGTTTGTTTTTTATGCTTGTTTGTGTTCTGGATTGTGGCGATTATAGTTAGGGTTTCTATATTCGATCTTATTCCGTCACAAGAATTAAGTGGATTAAGGAAGGGGATCACAATACTCATTTTTTTCACATTGCAGCTTTAGTCAGAAAAAAAAAAAGAAGAAATGACATTAACCTCCTTATGGTGGATAATTCGCCTCTAACAGAACCAAGTGATATCAAGGCAGCAATTATGTGGTATTTCACATCACTATTTTCAGAATCCATTCCCAATAGACCTACACTGTGGGGGCTCCATTTCAGAAAATTGAATACTAAATCCCCTCTCTATCCTAGAGGCTCCTCTGACTTCAAAAGATATCTTGCATGCTATTCAACAGTGCGATGGAAACAAAGCTCTAGGCCCTGACGGTTTCAACATCAATTTCTATAAGAAATTTTGGTATTTAATCAAAGAAGATTTCATGTCTTTGGTCAATGAATTCTCCTCTTCAGATCACCTCCCTTTTGCTGCTTGCTCTTTATTCATCACTCTTATTCCAAAAAAATAAGGTGCATCCTTGTTGAAAGACTTCCGCCCCATTAGCCTAATTCACGGTGTCTATAAGCTAATTGCTAAGGCTCTATCTCTCCGGCTTAATCAGTCATGGACCAAATAATTGGGGAAAGTAAGTCGGCTTTCATTCATGGGAGATCTATTTTAGACAGTGTTTTAGTGGCCAACGAGGTGATTGATTCTTGTAAGAAATCTGGTTCTAAAAGGGTCCTCATCAAACTAGACTTCGAGAAGGCATTTAATTCTTTCTCTTGGAATTATCTATTTCTTGTTATGAAAGGTATGGGTTTTGGTTCGAACTAGCTTAAATGGATAAAATCATGCGTGACACAAGCCTCAACGGCTATTCTTGTAAATGGATCTCCAACAACTTTCTTCCCTCTTTCTAGAGGTCTTAGGCAAGGGGACCCTTTATTCCCATTTCTCTATACAGTTAGTGCTGAAGGTTTATCTCTTATGTTCAAAAAAGCAGTGGAACTAGGGTTATTGGAAGGTTTACCAATTACTAATAATGGACTGATTATCCCTTTCCTGCAACACGCTGATGATACTATTCTTTTTTGTCCAGCAAAACTAAACAGTCTTCTGAATGTGAAAAGAATATTGCGGTGTTTCAAATTAATTTCTGGGCTAAAAGTTAACTTCCAAAAGAGGGCCTTAGTTGGGGTAAATGTTGAGGATAGTTGGTGTGAATCGACTGCTCAATGGCTAAGTTGTGCCACCATGTCTCTCCCTGTTAAGTATCTCGGGATCCCCCTTGGTGCCAATCCAAGAAGACTATCAACTTGGGAGCCAATTTTATCCAAAATCAAGGCCCGTCTTACTGGTTGGAAAGCAAGATACTTATCCCTCGCAGGGAGATTAACCTTGATCAAATCAGTATTAAGTAGCTTCCCTCTATATTACTTTTCCATATTCAAAATTCCAACCGGCGTTGCAAAAGAGATTTCCAAAATCCAAAGAAAATTCTTTTGGAGCGGCAATGACGACAAGAAGAAAATTCACAACATCAATTGGGAGGTGATTGAAAAAGCTAAGTCCTTATGAGGATGCGGAGTGGGATCAATACTAGACAAAAACAGTACTCTGCTTTTCAAGTGGTTATGGAGGCTTTTGGGAGATAATTCATCTTTATGGAAGTCTATGGTTCAAGGCAAGTACGGTAAAGGAAATTTATCAAACTTGAACTGTAATGGAAGACAATCTATTATATGGCATGATATTGTCTCTTCATTAAAATCTGACCCTCTTTCTTCAGCCACTGTTAAAAATGGAGTCACCTATTGGCTGGGTAAAGGAAACTTAATCAAATTTTGGTTAGATCCTTGGGCTACTCAAATTAGCTTGGCTTCTCTTTTTCCTCGATTATTTTCTCTATCACTGATCAAAGACGCCTTGGTTTGTAATGCTGGTTTCTGGGATGGAAATTTATGGCGCTGGAATTTAACGTGGCCAAGAAACTTGTTTAATTGGGAACTAGATTTACAACAATCTCTTATGGCCCTGATTGAAAATATATCCCCCGAATAAGATGAGGAAGATAAGATTATCTGGGGATTTAATAGGAATGGGTCCTTCTTTGTTAAATCATTTTGCAGCCAATTAGATCTTATAAGAAACAATCATTACCAATCCCACTGGCCTATCATCTGGATGAATCTCTCACCACCCAAAACTGAAATCTTTGTATGGGTGCTTTTGCAAGGGAAAGTTAACGTAAGAGCTCGCTTGGTAAACTTGGGATTGTTGAATTCAGAATATAACTCTTGTCCCTTCTGTTATCATTTTGAAGAACAAATTGACCATCTCTTCCTTCAATGTTCCATAATATTTTGTTGACCATCTCTTCCATCTTTTCCTTATGATAGTATTTTGTTGTTAAACTCCTCTGAAAGTGTGAAAAATTGGGAGACATCTAAATTGTCCAGGCCACTCTCCTTCTGGGAACGTGAATGGATGGATCAGCACTGGGGAAGCCTGGACCCGCTGGAATGGGAGGTGTTCTAAGGAACAGCTCAGGTATCTTTCTTGCAATATTTGCTTGTAGTCTTGGTATAAAAGACTCCAATGAAGCTGAGTTGCTAGCAATGCACAAAGCTTTACAGATATCTGTGTCTCTTGAGCAGGTCAAATATAAGAGCCTGATCATTGAATCGGACTCCAAAAATGCAATCAGTTGGGTAAAGAATGGCCTCAAAAATAACCCTTGGAAACTCTGGGATATCCTATGAGAAATTCAAGATATGGTGAAAAATTTCCCCTCGGCAAGTTATAAACATGTCTATAGAGAACTAAATTCAGTTGCAGTCTTTAGATTTTGGTTTTGGAGATAAATTGATTGTTGATATTGCTGGTGATGGTGGAGCCTTCATTCGATGTAAATGCTATATCTATGGGTTTTGTATCTCTCATCCTCTACCTCTTGTATCATGCGTTATTTCCTCTTGTCTTTATTTCTGTATGTATTTTGAGATTTTGGAGTTTTTTAACATATTTATGAGATTATGTAGGTTTTTGACAATAAATGGGTTTAGTTTTCTTTTAGGTAGTTTTTATCCCACGAATATATTTTTCCTCAGTTTATTATAATAAATAACATGATCTTTCTATTAAAAAAAAGTTTGATATAACATAAATCTCTTTATTATGTATAATAATTGTAACTAAACATGCATGAAGTGCTAGGAAATCTCAAATATTGAATTTGTTCTAATTGCCAAGTTAATCCTAATTAAAAAGGTGAATTTACATGATAAAAAATTTAAAAGAAAAAAGAAATAGAGAGCTATCACGTTGCCAAAATTATGTGAACACTGAGAAAGCAGGTGTACATAGTCTCACATTGACATTTGGGTTTCCATTACATATTATTAATTAATGTTGTTGGTCATAAGTAATGGTCATAATGACGGTACTTTCCCAAATAAAGGACATTCCTTATTTAAAGCAAGCAAGATTAGGGCATACTATATATTATTGTTAAGTACGTAACACTTATGCTTTCTCCGTATTGTTTATATAGAAAAAAAAAATTTTTTGATGTATTTATTATATAGAAAATATGTCATTTTAGATAAATTTTAGAGAGTGGAATGAGATAAAATATCATTTATACCCTTACCTTAAAAGTAAATTTTGAGGGATATTTTTTTTAAAGGGTATTTAAGTAAATAGAGATGGAAAAAGTGAAATTTCCTTAATTTTTGTGTCCATTTTACTTTTTCTATGTAAATAATACGGAGGGAGTATTAATTATTAAATCAACCTAAATTATCAAGGAAGTTTACCAATAAATAAATAGAGGTTTTGAAATTAATTAAAATATTACTCCTAGTTATAAGTTCATTATTATTTTGTGTGTGTGTTTTTTCCTTATTACAAGTGTTTGGGTTGTTGCAGTTTGATGCTCTGCAATATGCAAATATTTTAAATTTTTATCTTATCTTAATAAAAGATTCTTGGCTTATAAAAAAAATTATAAGGGTTTGCTGCTTTAACCCTGGGCTTTAATATACAATTTTTTTTAATTCGACTTAATAATATTAAAATTGTTTGCAAAAATATGAATCCACGAGTTTTAACAATAATAATCAAAATTAATTAGATAATAATTTTTAAAGGAGACGAGCAGCTACATTTTAAAAAATTGTTATTTTATACGATAAATATTTAAAAATTAAATTTTTAGATTAATATCAATTTGAAAAAAAAAACTATTCAGAATTTAAACACTTTAATATAAAAAATATCATAAACAAAACAATAAAAATATAATTTCTGACTTAATAACTAGTATCAAAATTAAATTTAAAAAAATCCATAAAGCAAATGAGCGATTGAATTTAACCCAAAAAAAAAATATCATAAAAGCAAATGAGCAATTGAAATTTAAGTTCTGATATCCTATATTAAGATCGATCAGGTGTAAGCACAAGTAGAAATTATTGAATTCCTATTAATTCGAAGATAAATTAAACTGTTTAAAACTTTTTTTAATAGGGTACAAAGATGAAATTAAGTTAAAATATTGACATTGCAGAAGTAAAAACAAGCAAGATAAAGAGTATTATTTCTGTTTAGTCTATGAATGTCCAGAAAATAAATATGAAATGAGAGAAAATACTCTTCTGAAATGTTATTAAAATCTCAAAACTTAGCTCCCTTATCACCTCTTAAAAGATTACGATATATAGAGTTATGGTTACATAAATCTTTATTACAAATAAAAAAAATTTAATAAATTAATAACAGACTGTAAAAAATAGAACAGAACAGAATATGAAAATAAAATAATTACATAGACAAATTTCTAAAATAATGTCTTGATATGATATTCTTAAATAAGAAAATAAATATTTGATTTATCATTATTCCTTATGTGGAAAAAACTTGACCTCGAATTTTATAATGCTGAAGAATCAATCACTGGGATACTACAATGACATGCTTATTATTTTGTAGAAATCGTAAATTTTTTGATAAATTATTATCAACCAACTCTTTTAACGTTTTAAATGACTGTTGAATTTCAAAAGAATATTGAAATACTTTCCAAATCGGGTCACATATTTCAGAAAATATATTTTTATTGAATTGGCTGATTCTGATGTTTATAGAACTATCAATCAATTCCTTTGCTTATTTATCATTCATTGTTTTTGAAATATTAAGTTCCTTCATCTCCCCACAACAGTTATCAAAAATTGATTATGATTCTTCATCTTTCTCTATCTCATTATTATATTCATCAAAAATTGGTTCTAATTCTTTAAAATTATTTTTTAAATAATCATCCGTATGTAATTTTTTATAAGAGTCAAATATTTCAATTTTGGTTCTTCCACTATCTAAACCAAGAGCATGCAATAATCGTGCTTCCAATTGATCCTCCATGTGTTGCATCATTCGCTCTGTTAATCGATCCATCATTTGTTCAAGTTGATACTCAAGGTGGATCATGAGATTACGCTCATAAACCTTTTCTATATATTGTTCTGGTTGTCTTCGCAGTGCCATAATTCTCCAGGAGCGAACACAGCTTTGATACCAACTGACGCAGCAGAAGTAAAAACAAGCAAGGGTAAAGAGTGTTATTCATGTTTAGTCTATGAATGTCCAGAAAATAAATAAGAAATGAGAGAAAATTCATTTCTCAAATGTTATTAAAATTTCAAAAACTGGCTCCCTTATCACTTCCTAAAAGGTTACAATACATAAAATTAGGATTACATAAATCTTTATTACAAATAAAAAAATTTAATAAATTAATAACAGACTGTAAAAATAAAACGAAACGCAATATGAAAATAAAATAATTACATAGCTAGACAAAATTTTAAAATAATGCATTGATATGATATTCTTAAATAAGAAAATAAATATTTTCTTCATCAAATATGATATCATAAATTTATCTAATATTTTAAGAAACATAATGTATATTAATTATAAAAATATAATTAAGTTCATCATATGTATAAATAGAAAGACTTAGATAAGAAAGTGGCAGCCCTCAATATAAGGATGATAATCTTAGCCCTCCAATCATGTCAGACTAAGTTGGGAAATTTTCAATAAATGGAGTTGGCTGCTCACAGCACTTGTTACATTAGCATCTTCTCTCATCTATTTCTTCACAATATTATTGACTATACAACAATTTGCATGCCTCTAACTTATATTTATATTTATATTATAAACTGATAAACAACTACTGTTTTTAAATTTTTTTTATCATATATATATGTAGCCACTTTATCAATATATATAATAATTAAATATAAGGTGTGCATAGTTGCCCAAAAGTTTCAATTTCCAAAAGTCAACCAAAAAGATTAATGATAATGGGTTGCATCCATTGACATATATTATTTAGTTTCAGTCAATGAATATAAAAATTAAATTTCAATCTAATAATGTCTATTCGTATGAATCTGATTATTGTTTCCTTTTGTTAATCAATCATCATGATAATTAACTATAATTATAAAGAATTACTACTTGAAATTATTATTAGTCAAATGTAATTAAATTATATATGTCAATCTCTTACAATGATGATACTTACAGATGGTAAAAGGATGCTATCGTTTATTTCTTTGATAGAATCACTTTTGAATTATAGTTAAGTAAAATGAACTATGTATTTTATCAACTATCATAATCTCTTTTTTTTTTTTGCAAAGGATATTATAAAAATGAACTTCAAAAAATCCATATGAATTTATAAATAACTTAGAAATTTGATGATCCATTATTATGAGTAAATTTAATAATTTAATTCAACCATCAACCATTAATTAATTTCAACTCAATTAGAAACTTGTAATTCATTTTTAAAATGTATTATCAATTAATTGAAAAAGATTTTGATCTAAATTTTGTAGAAAAATAGCATCTAAATATTTAATTCTCCGTTTACCTTCTATATATATATATATAATTAGTAAGAAAAATTATTAGGATATAAATAAAGTTCTGGTAGCACTGCATTGGGTGACCTAATTCTAGTAAACACACAATATACCCATATGTATATATATATCAACATATGTATATATGCATTTTCAAAAATCAAAATCAACATATATACTAATTACGGGAGTGGGAGGAGAGTAGAATTTAAACTACGTATACATTGAACTACAAACCAATTATTAATTGATCTACTCGAAAACAAAACCATAATTCAATCTTATAGTAATATATAATATTAATTTTAATATGGATTGAATGTTTCCTACTACAGCCAACATGTTATAATAATACTGATAAAAAAACAAAAAATGTTATAATAATAATAATAATAATAATAATAATAATAAACACATATATTAATTTTATCAATTGTCTCAACATGATATTAGTCTCATTGGTAGGTTTAAATATGATATCGAAAATTAATTTAATTTATATTAATAATTTAAAAGAGAGAGAGTCAATGAAGCACATGGCATTTCAAATAAAATTGATTAATCACTTTCGTGTTTTGGTGCACAAATTTCAAGTTTTATACATATAGAGTAAATCGCGGGCACTTTTAATTTTCTACTAAATTTTAGAGTTTTGCATTTGGCATTTGCTTTCTCATTTTCATCTTCTAATTAATCTTTCTTTCCAACTATATACATATAATTCAAAATATATCAGTTATAAAAAAAAATATAATATATTAAAACTTATAATAAATCCATACATCGATCTGCGAGTTTATAAATAGAAAAATATTAGAATTTATTTACATAAAATTAATTGATTTATTTTATATTCAACATTTTATTTATTTATAAATTATTTTATTATATATTGTGGAATTGAAATCACTGCCTGTAAAGCTCTGCAAGTTTTTAGGTACAATCCTCCCATAAATCATAAAGGTGACGCAAAAAAAGAAAAAAAAAAGGGTTAGGGCAAAGGCGCAAGAAAGTATCCTTTCATTAAATTTTTTTGTTATAAAAACAAAGAACATATAAAAAAAATATTATAAGAAATATAAACCAAAGATGGGGACATGATCACTCTGTCCCACCTATATATATATATATATATATATTCTAGCAGGCTACACATTTTTAATAACCTTATTATTCGGAGAAATCTTATAATATATATATAACATATACTTTTTTTTACTTTATGGATGTTTTCTGATATACCTAATCCAAATAATCTGTTTTTTTCCTCATAATTTTATTTAATATATTATAGTTTGATTGTCTTCTCAACAGGGAAGGGTTAGACTGGGATTTGGGAATAATAATAAAAATCTAATTAAGTAGAATTCAAATGATATATATATATATATATGAGTTTTATTTAACAGTAAAACATTTTATTTTAATTATCTACTGTGTGGTATTAGATTGCTTTTAAAATAGGCTAATATTATAATAAATTATTATTAGAGAGATGGAAAAAATTTTCTATAAGACATTACACTAATTTTTAATAGATTTTACATCCACTAAAATGGAAAAATTCCAACTCCAGAACAATGGCCAAGGAACAAACCTTGGTAGTAACTTAATTAGATTCTTGGTGGTTAGCAAAACTTATTTGATATAGACAGCTTTGATTAAAAAATTAATATCACTAACCAACAATTATTTATATATATAGTCAATTTGGCATGAAGAATAAATTTTCATCATATATTAAAGAAAATATATTCATCCAGTCGATGCCATACAAAAATGGCCTGTTGAAACCAACATTATTCAAGCACTCTAAGCTAACTCATTCCAAATTTTGATTTATTAACATAATTAATTTGTCAAAAGAAATTTTAATAATATTGTTGTAAAATGTATTTTTGGACCAACATTTTGAAACTAAAAGAATTTGTTAAAAACAGAAAGAGAAATGGTTGTTTTCAGAAAAAAATAATATATCCACAAAGAATTATATATATATATATATATATATATTTATTCCCACACAAATTCCCTTATAAACAGCCTAATTGGATTACATTCAGTTAGCTCTGAAATTGTGTAAAGAAATAATTTAGAAGATACGTATGTGGGAAACAGGGCCGTCTTAAACATTTAAGAGGCACTGTTCTTACATTGAAATTTAGGCCCCTAATATGAAAATCACAATTTTAATAATCAAGTATCTCAAAATATTTTTACAAAATAAAACATTAAAAATTTATTACTTTGTTTAAATTGTAAATAATATCACAATACAAATTCAAGCTAATATCAACCTTCTTAATTGGAAGCATAAGCATGTTTGGATTTATATTATTGGGCCCCATAATTTTTTGAGGCCCTGTGCTATTGAACTTGTTGCACCCCTTGTTAACCGGCCCTGGTGGGAAAGCATGATAGATTTTAGGTTATGGTTTTTTTTTTCAATTTTTAATAATATATAAGAGACATATGCATGATCATACATTTTATACATGCAATTGACCCTATCCACAAAACAAATATATGTTAATGTAAAAATTATATTTGAAATTTTAAGGTTAATTGTTATGTAAAATGCTTAATTTTTTGAATTTTATAATACCAGATAGATATACACTTTACATTTTTAGCATGAGGCCCGGAAACTTAATAATGATTTATAAAATTAAATAATTAAAAGTATAATAAAATGAGAATTT
Source organism: Garcia nutans (assembly GCA_947685225.1). Classification (NCBI taxonomy): domain Eukaryota; kingdom Viridiplantae; phylum Streptophyta; class Magnoliopsida; order Malpighiales; family Euphorbiaceae; genus Garcia; species Garcia nutans. Next base: position 6,716,711 of record CANTUV010000060.1, read on the forward strand.
AATTACTTATTTGAAACTGTAAATGGAATAATCATATAATATAAAATGATTAAGATATTAGTTATTTTATTGTATAAGATATTAATTTTTTGTAAAAAAAAAAGTAGAAACTAGTAAATGAGAAAAAGTAATGGGCAATATATACTTTTTGAATATAATGATTATTATTATATTTCTTTTTTTGAAATCATTATTATTATATTTCTTAAAGCATGCAAGTTTAATAATGAAATACATATTACATTTAAATTTTTACACAATTAAACAAATCAAACTAACGCAATTCTCATTCTATTATCACGTCCAAAAAAGATCTTATGGTTGTAGTACTTAGTCCCACTCAGTCAAAAATACATTATAGTACTATCGAGTATGTAGATTAATTAATAAATAATTATTCTAATTTAATTAGATATTTTAAGTTTAAATTTTTAAATATATAATTATATTAAAATTGGGTAGAAAGAATTTTACTATTCCTATTATAATTAATCGTTTTACACATATATAACCCTTTAGAGGAGGAGAGGGTTAATGTGAATTGCACTTCAATAGTTGACTCGTCAAAACTTTATATTAAGAAAATCAACTCTATGATTTAATAATTTCATACGTAAATTATCATTTAATTTTTCAAATATGACTTCATTTGTGAATGAATCCTTATTTTTTGAGAAATACATTATTATATTCGGTCATTTTGTTTAAAAAGTGAACCTTATTTTTTATTTATATAAAGATAAAAAAAGATAATTATTTATGTACATATTCTTTTTCCACTTCAACCTACTATAATTTTTTTTTTTAAAAATATTGTAACATGATGACGTGTGTGAATTTAATTAGTGACATTTTTTCTCTGTTTTAATTTTTGAAGTAATTTTTATTTTAATTTTTGTGAAAAAAATGAGATGGAAAATAGTATGGAAGGAGTAAATTTGTCTTCTAATATTGTTATTTATATATAAAAAAATTACTTTTTAAATGAAATGATTAAATAATAAACGGATTTAAACTCCTAAATTATATAATATATTTCTCGGAAAATTTTATTTTAGCTTCTTTAAAAACCAGAAGGTTGTGTTGCTTTTCAGAAATTTTATCATATATATGTCTGAGATTTTGGACCTTCAAAATCTATAATTAATAAAATTTCATAATGAGGCGACCATTGCATATATATGCAAAGGTAAGAGCTACTAAATGACACTTCAGGAAATCAAATTACTTGATTAAATTTAAGGTTGAATTCTATATCTATAATTAATTTTGGTTTTAAATTGAAAAACAAATTAATTGTCTTTCTGTGCTAATTCAATAAATAACAAATATGCAAGATTTTCAAATAAATTAGTGTTAACGTGGAATCCATTTTTGTATATGAGACTTAAGAAAAAAATGTTTATTAGCTTTTTCTTTTTTTTTTTCCTTTCATGAAAAGGAAAAAATGATTAACTTTGTAGAAATGTTTAATAAATATATAATTTTTTAGCTCTTCAAATCTTATATAATATAATTGAACTAAATTTGTTTGATTAATTAAAAAAAGAAGAAGATGAGATTTAGATTTAGTATATATGGAAACTGATTCATGAACATTACATTGTGCATAATAAAAAAAAAGTTTATTTTTTAAATAATTAAATATAATCTATTAAATATATAATAAAAATTACACTTAAAAATAGATGCAAATAAACTCAATTTATATTTATCATAAAATTATTTTAAAATTAAATTTCTTATGAACAAAACTAAAAAAAAATATTTTAGTAATTAAATTTCTTTTTCAACGTGAGAACCAACAGAATATGAACTAAAATAAATGAGTTGATATGAATTATTATATTAATTTGGAATTATTCCTATAATATAATCCTAATTAATATCTTCACATTTTTACTAAAAATGTCGAGAAGCTTCAAAATTACTGTTTGAAGAAAATTTAAGTAATTATTTTACCATTTTTATTAGACTTCTCCCTTCATTTTCAAATGATTGTATGTTAATATATTTATGTGTATCCAACATCACAGGATCTAAAATTTGTAAATTTATTTATTGTAAATTTATTTATAATTTTACAATTATTGAAGAGAGATACAATATTTTTATGACGTACTCAAATTTGATTTTTTTTTTACCATTTTAAAACTATGAAAGTGTTATTAAAATCAAGCATTTTATAATGTAAAAGATTCGAATTTAAAATTTGTATCAAAGATTATTGAAGAGAGATACAATATTTTTATGACATACTCAAATTGATTTTTTTTTTACCGTTTTAAAACTATGAGAGTGTTATTAAAATCAAGCATTTTATAACTTAAAAGATTCAAATTTAAAATCTCCTATATTTCACCTTTTAAAAGAGAGTTTATCGCTCTTTTTAATTATTAGAATTATATATTTTTTAGACAAATAATTATAATTACTTTTTAAATTAATAGTCACGATTTACTTATAGATAAATTGATTTAAAAAAGCCATAATAATTTCTAGAAAAAATAATATTATTGTAAAAATTATTTTTTTATATAGTTTAGAAAATTATATAGATTCATTTAATCTTTTATAAAAAAAGATTTAAAAAAAATTGCATAGTAGTTAGAAAATTGGGTTTATTTGGAGCAGAAGGAATTGTTTTTTTAAGAGGTTGGCATGAAGAAGAAAATGTGAGAGTCCACAAATAGCAAGAATTAAATAAAATAATAATAAATTATTAAAAAACAATAAGAAGGGTGTTTTTGTATCATTTTCTTTGTAGTTAGCAGACAATCTGAGTGGTTGGAAAAAAAAAACTGAAGAATGAGAGTTAAAAATCGCGGGAACGGTGGGGGCCGGTTTTCGTGGGTCCCACTCTTTCCTCTGACAGTAAACTTTTTTTTAAAAATAAAAATCGCTGAAATCTATTAGCCGTCTGATTCTTTTTTTTTTTAAAAAAATTTGATATACTATGGGTCCTACCTCCCAACGTCCCCCTCCTTATATTAGAAGTGGCAAAACTAAAGTTACACGTGTTTCATAGTCAACGGTCCTGTCTGCTTTCTCTGCTCGACAGCTGCCTTTAGATAAAACTCTGTTTGTTTTTCTTTTAAAAATTTAATTAATTTTTACCCTAATAATAAATGATAATTTTGCATTTACTATTCTACCCCTTGCTACTGTAACGGTAACGGCCTGTTGAAGTCGAATTCTTGTCCTTGAAGAATGCTCCCTTTTTTTTCTTAAAAGGCAAAGGCAAAATGTAAATTGCCTCCTTCAAAAATTTGCGATTCAATTTTTTTTTCAATTAATTTTAAAATTATTGAACTAAAGATTTATTGATATATCAGAGGAGGAATATATCTGATTTTATGAATATTTATTATTTATTTTAAACTGTTAAATTGATTCGAATCACACTACATTAAGTGATCTGATTAAATTTTTTTATTTAAAAAAACCAGTAATTTAGATTTACTAAAGATAATTAAAACTGTTTAAATATATACATTTGTTTATCTTTATATTTTACCTGCTTTAATTTTTTACTTTTTATATTATTCTTTATATTTTTTTTCACATATTCTTTTTATTATTTATGATTTCTATCCACTCATATCGTCAAGACTCTTTAAATTTTTATCATATGTTATTTGACTACTACTAGAATTCAGCCTTTCTTATCCATTCATAACTTTTTAATTCCTTCAAATATTAGTTATTGTTTTTGAACAGAAAAAGGAAATTTGTAAAAATGTATTCTCAATTACATTCACAACTAACTGTACAAGTATTTATATGGCTGTTGTATATACACGTGAATTGTGTATTGGATGTGAGCGTGGACTATATTTGACCCGAATACAAACATGGATCGTATATAAATAATTCTCAACTTAACCTAAAAACACTTCTCTGCTCTATGCTCTCTGCCGTTTCTCTCATTCTAACTTCATCACCCCCCCCCCTTCAAACTGGAGGAGAGTTGAACAAGCCCGAGTTTGGTCTTAAGCTCATAAAATCTGGTAATAGAAAGGGTTTTGGTAAACAGATCCGCCAGTTGATGGATGGTACTGATGTGTGAAGTGGAGATCAACCCATTTTGAAGCTATTGAAGAACCACGTGACAATCAATATCAACATGTTTAGTACGTTCGTGAAACACAGGGTTAGCTGCGATGTGAAGAGCAGCTTAATTGTCACACTGTAAAGGTATGGGTTTCTGAATCTGGATCTGAAAGTCTTTCAATATTTCTGTTAACCATAATAACTCACAGACTGTGTTTGTCATGCTTCTGTATTCAGCTTCAGCAGAGCTTCTACTCACGATGTTTTGTTTTTTTGTTTTCCAGGAAACAGGAGACTGGTCGAGAAAAACACAATAACCAGTCAGAGAACGGCGTGTGGTAACACAGGCGGCCCAGTCAGCGTCACAATAAGCAGAAATCTGTAGATCTGTATCATGTGGGAAAAACAAGGTGTGATCTTTAGTGCCGTGTAAGTATTTGAGTAGATGTACTACTGCCCGTAGGTGTCCTTGCCTTGGTTTGTGCATGAACTGAGACAATTGTTGAACCGAATAGGTAATATATGGGCGTGTAAATCCAAGATACAACAACCGGCCAACGATTCTTCTGTAGGCTTCTGGGTCAGGTAAAACAGTACCCATATCAGGTAAAATTTTCAACCCTTGTGGTAATGGAGTTGATTTGATATGTGAATGTTGCAAGCTGGCATCTTTTATCAAATTTGCTACAAACTTCTGTTGAGAGAGGTATATACCCTCTGGTGTTCTGATTATTTCAAGACCAAGGAAGTATTTTGCTTCTTGTAAGTCTTTAATTGTGAATTTTCGATCCAATTGCTGTTTAATTTGTTGGACTATTGGTAATTGTGCACCTGCAAGTAATATATCATCAACATACACTATTAATATAATGAAAGTGTCTCCTGTACCTCGAGTAAACAAACAGTGGTCACTAAGTGACTGTTTGAACCCCATTTCTGTTAATGTTTGAGTAAGCTCCTGGTTCCACATTCTGCCAGCTTGCTTAAGCCCGTAGAGAGACTTATGTAGCTTACAAACTTGACCTTTCTGGCCTTTAGTGTACCCTTCAGGTATTCTCATATAGACTTCTTCATTTAAATGCCCATGGAGGTAGGCATTATTGATATCTAGCTGATGTAGATACCACCCATGTTTAGCCACCAATGCCAGCAAAATCCTTACAGTAACCAACTTAGCTACAGGTGAAAAACTGTCGTTGTAGTCCAACCCCAACCTCTGATTGTATCCTTTAGCCATAAGTCTAGCTTTGTACCTGTCAACGTACCATCAGGTTTATATTTAACCCTGTAAACACACTTGGACCCAATAAACCTTCTTTCCAGCTGGTAGTTCAGTAATTGTCCAAGTCTGGTTGTCCTCCAGGGCCTGCAATTCCTTTTGCATAGCTGTTATCCAGTTTATGTCATTTATAGCATGTTTAAATGAACTAGGCTCATGTATTTTATTGACATTGGTGAGGTATATTTGAGTATTGTTTGGTATACTGAGTTGTGTATTGGATGCAGTAACATTTGTGACATAATCTGTTAACCAACTTGGTGTATTTCTTTGTCTTGTGCTTCTCCTAAAATTCAAAACAGGTTCATTATTTTGTTCTGATGCATTTGGCATTGTTGAATCTGATATATTTGGTTCAGGTGTTGGGTAAAGGTTAGGTGTAGGGTTGATAATAGCTGCTGGTTGTTGGATATGATCATTATCTGTGGGTGGTTCAGGTATACTGTCATCATCTAGTACACATATGGGAAGTGAAAAGTTGGGCAATTTTCCTGTTGGTGTATGCTGGAAAGGAAAGAAATTCTCTTTAAAGACAACATCCCTTGAAACATATATCTTCTTTGTGTCAAGACCATAAACCTTGTACCCTTTAGTCTGTGTTGAATATCCAAGTAAAACTGCTGGTGATGCCCTTGCATCAAACTTCCTTTTATCAGGTCTTATGTTTGTGGTAAAACACAAACAACCTATAATTCTTAAATGTTTTAAATCTGGTAGGGTTTGATGGAGTAACTCATATGGAGTTTTCCATTTCAGGTGTTCAGATGGAACCCTGTTTATAAGGTAGGTTGCTGTCAGTAACAGTTCTGACCAAAAATATTGAGGAAAAGAGCTTTGAATTAATAATGCTATTCCTATGTTTAGTAGATCTTTATGTTTTTTTTCAACCCTCCCATTTTGTTGTGGGGTATATGAACAAGAGGTTTGATGTATAATCCCTTTGTTATGAAAGAAATTTTTGAGTTGGTGGTTGATAAATTTTGTTCCATTGTCTGTCCTATAGGTTTTAATGGTTTTAAGAAATTGGGTTTCAACTAGAATTGTAAAATGTTGAATTGCACTAACCACTTGCTGTTTATTATTTAACATGTAAGTCCATGTATATTGACTATAATCATCTACAATTGTCAACATATAACATGCTCCAGTGATGGACTTAACATGATAGGGACCCCACAAATCCACATGCACCATATCAAAAATGTCTTCAGCCCTTTTTGAGCTAAGATTAAAACTTAATCTTTGCTGTTTGGCTTGAGGACAAACATGACAGTTCACAGTGCCTTTATTTATTTTTAGTAAATTCAGTACATGATTCTATCTGCTCTCTGCAATATGGCCTAATCTTGCATGCCACAGGTTACAAACATGGTCATTATGACCACTTTTACATACATGTACTTTGGTATAATTCCTTTGAATAAAACTATACTTGTCTAAGTAGTAAAGTCCACCATGCTCCTTTCCCACTGCCACATACTCATTAGTTACTAAATCCTGCATCACACAATTATCTGGTAAGGTTTGTATTGAAATCTGATCCTGTTTGGCCAGTGTGCTAGCTAAGATCAAGTTGCATTTAAATGATGGCAGGTATAGTACATTCTTCAAAGTCATGTTTGCATTCAAGGTAACATTTCCAATATGTGTCACAAGTCTATATGTATTATTTGGAAGGTTAACATGTCTTGGTTTATTTAGAGGTATGATATAGTAAAAAATGTGTTTAAGATGAGTAATATGGTGAGTAGCACCATTGTCAACAATCCATGTGCCTTTGTCTTTTAAATCAATGCTATTATGACATAAAAAAGATAACATACCTGCAAATGCCATTGCATTAGCTGCTGTAAAATCTGTAATTGGATCTTCACTAGTCATTTTGCCTTTGATTGCTCTGCTGACTTCTTGTTGTATCATTCTGGCAATACTCTCACTAATGACTGACTGGTTAGTAGCACCTCCATCTGAAGTTTCTTCTCCTTCATCATCATCATGACTGAATGTGCTACTGTTTGCCTAATACTTCTTCTTTTTCAAGTTCTTAAACCAGTCTGGATATCCAATCAGCTTGAAGCAGCCTTCTCTGGTGTGTCCATTTATCTTGCAGTGAGTACAATACTGATTTGCCTTGTCTTTGCCTTTCTTGTTGTAATTCTGCTGATTATTTTCTCCTTGTTTGTTCACATACATTGTAGCTGATTGTTCACTTAAATCATGCAAAGCTATGTGAATCTCTCTCTGTTTTTCTACAGTTTGCACCATAGAACATGCTTTGCTAGCACTAGGTAATGGATCCATAAGAAGTATTTGATTTTTGACATTATCATATGAATCATTTAATCCAAGTAAGAATTGCATTAACCTGTGTTCACTTTCCATTACAGATGCTGCCCAAGCTGCATTACAAGTGCATCTTTCAAGAGCACCACAATTACACACAGGTAAGGGTTTCAAAACATTCAGTTCATCCCAAAGTCTTTTGAGCTTGGTATAATATAGCACCAATGAACTGTTTCCTTGACTGATGCTAGAGATTTCCTTACGGATCTGATAAATCAGTGGTCCGTTTGCCTGACCAAACCTAGTAGCCAGCTCCTCCCATAGCTCCTTAGAGCTGTTTGTGTAGATGAATGCATCAGACATCTCAGGTGAGATCGAATTAAGGATCCAAGATGTAACCATACTGTCAATTTTCATCCATTTTTTCAATTTTGCAGGATTTTGACTCGGCTTTTCTTCCTCACCATTAACAAATCCAAATTTCTCCCTAGCTCTCAAAGCTATCATCATAGATATGCTCCAAGAAAGATAGTTTCTCTCTGTGAGGTAAATACTAACTAGTTTTGTTGTTGAATTGTCAGATCAGCTACCTTGTAAGTATCTGAATCTTGATCCTCAGTTTGTGAATTGTTAACTGTGTTTTCTGCCATTGATTTTGATCAATTTTCTTCTCAGATTCAAAAAACCAAATCTGGTTTTCAATTTTCCCGCTCTGATACCATGAACAGAAAAAGGAAATTTGTAAAAATGTATTCTCAATTACATTCACAACTAACTGTACAAGTATTTGTATGGCTGTTGTATATACACGTGGATTGTGTATTGGATGTGAGCGTGGACTATATTTGACCCGAATACAAACATGGATCGTATATAAATAAAACATTTCTTAACTTAACCTAAAAACACTTCTCTGCTCTATGCTCTCTGCCGTTTCTCTCATTCTAACTTCATCAGTTTTCCATTAAAATAATTTTTTTATATACAATTGAAATTATAATTGTATTTTTTATGTAACTCTATTGATCGATCAGACTGTTCTATATATAAATTAAATCAAACTGTTTTATCATAATTTGACCTTTAAAGATAATTTACAATTGATGGTACACACACCTATACGTGAAGATTATAAACATTATATTATCTTTTACAATTGATCCCTCCAAAAATTTAAAAAAAAAATCTCTATAAATTCAATATAACTAAGATACTTGATGAATATAAGATGATTTACATATGGTTGGATTTATTTTCTATAGTTTTTAATTCTCCTATATAAGTATTTTCTTTTGTTATTTTTTAAATATATAGTTATTTTCCTAAATTTTTAGAATATATTGTATAAAAGTTTATTAAATCTATAATTATAATTCCTTATACAATTTAATGATAAATGCATATTATCCTCAGTAATACATTCATATTCAATTTCTCTCCTCATACAAATACCCAAAAAAAAATTGTGTATAAGTATAATTTTGTATTTATATCATTGGCTCCTTCATAGTTTTAATCCTAGATTGGTCCTTTATATTTTCAACCTTTTGAGTCGGCGTTTTTTGTAAAATTGTAAAACATGGGTTTATTTATATTTATAGTAATTCTTAAAGAGAAAATACTTCTATTACTTTCATCTCTTCATCTTAAAATTCTTTTGTCATATTTCTTCTTTTCTATGCATAATAGTCATTGTATATCTAATTAATTAACTATATTATGTACAAAATGAAATTGGATTATATATTTTTTTTCCAAATTTTTTTTTAAAAAAAAGTTTTAGTTTGATTAAAAAAATTAGAGAGTTAATTTGACCCATTTGGTATAGTACTATAGAGTCCAAATTGGACTTTTATCCTTATCTCATTTAATACATAAAATTTTCATTTTTTATTTCCTTAAAATATAACTCACTTATTATTTTAATAAATTAAACATCTATTATACATATTTTTAATGTTACTTATTAAAAATATTCAATAAATAGTATATCTCATACTAAAATAAGTATAAAAATACATATAAATTTACATATTTAATAAAAATAATTACTTTTTGTTTTAAAATTTTTTTTGGAATAAAAAAGAGTCTATTAAATATTTAACAGAATCATTAGCACTACGTTTTCAAATAATTATTAACAGTACCAATTTATAAGTACTTTTTGTTTGACATTCAAATTAAATTAACAAGAATAAACATTATAAATTAATAAAAGTTCAATTCCAAGCCATGTTCGTGAAGATAATTAAAGATCTAAATCATAAAAATATCCAAATTAAGTATAAAAATTTCTGAATGAGAGGAATTAGTTTGATGAAAGTAAGATAAATGAATGAAAAATTATATATGGGATACAAATGCCATGTTATTCAGCAAACTATCTTTGTTAATTAGATGCTTTTGGATCATAACGCTTCTCTGGTAAAAGATCATTTCCTTTTGCAATTAGTATATATTAATATATATATATATATATACATATATAGTTAAGGAAAGTTCCTCAAGCCTTGGAATACAATAAATGTTTACAATTAGAATACTTCAAGCTCTATGTTGTGATATACATTGTAAATTTATTATTATAATATAATATAGTATAAGTGATTTGATTTTTTTATATTGTATAAATAATTAAAATTAATTTAAATAATTATTATATTCAATTTAAAGTTTAAATTATTTTTTTAAAATTTATCATTTGATGTTAGAAGATTTAGTTTAATTGAAAATTTTAAAACAATTAAATGCTAAAAACATTTAATATAAGTACTAAATTATGTTATGAAATATCATCCATCTAATTAACCATGTAAGTATATGACAAGTTTTAAATTTTTTTAAAAAAATCTATTTAATAAATTAAGAATTAATTAAATTAGAGTGGATGATATTTTGAAATTTGAATAGATTTTTATATATTAAACATTATTAAAATTTAATAAAAGTAATAATCATTTTTCGAAAGCTATAAAAATAAAGAAAAAAAATTACAAAAAAAAAATCCTTGGAGGCTAATTAGTTTCTTGCCATTGACCAAAAGATAAGAAAAAGACATAATAATTCTGCGGGTTTTCGGTTAGAACTTCAGGAAATCAGAGTGGGAAAAGGGCCTCAAAACAGAAATTGAAAAAAAAAAGATAATTTAAAAAAAAAATGAAAAATTTGATTATTTCCCTCCATAGATTAAAACCAGCCGGAAACAGCCGCCTCACTGTCTGCGTGTAAGTTTGCATGGAAATGTCAATAGTGAAGTTCTAATAAACAAACAAGGGCATTTCTGTCATTTCATAAAATCAGAATTATTAATTTTATTTTTTCTTTAAAAAATAAAAATAAAAGAAGACTAAAGAATAAGAAATTCAGACAAAGAAACCAAATGCCGTTTCCAAATTAGGATTTAAAAGCTGTTTTCTGAAGGTCGTATGGTTTTTCTCTCTCGCCAGAGAAACTCAGAAAAAATTGAGCAAGATTTCTTATAAGACCGCTTTATCTTCTTATTCTTTTTTTTTTTTTTATTTTTGGGTGCTCTCAAAAGTCAGTCTAATTTATAGATTAGAAAGACAGATCTTTGTCTTTTTTTATTATTTGAATCCTTTTTTCTTAATTTTCTCTTCCATCATCCTCTCTGTCTCTCTCCACCTTTCTTTCTTTCTTTTTTTTTTGGAGCTAGAAAGATGATCTTGAAACGAGCAATAACAAGGCGATTATGTCATTAATGGGGTTTTTTAGGGAACTTGAACAAGTAGTAGAATAAGAAGAAGAAGACGAAGAGGAATTGAAAATTAAGTTCATAGAGAGCTCTTTCATGGCTACTACTAATAAAGTCACCAATCACCAATCAACTCAATTAGAACACCACCACCAACATCATCATCATCATCATCAACAACAACAACAACAGCAACACAATAATTTTAATCATCATCAGCAGCAGCAGCAACACCATCAGCAGCTACAAGATCATCATCATCAGTCTCCGCACCAGCAGGAGCAGCAACTACAACAGATCCCTTATGGAATGATGCAACAATCCACATCATCATCTTCAATCCCTGGAAGCTTCTTGTAATTTTTATTATATTTTGAAGAAAAGCATCAAAACCCATTTCGATTCACTTGTTTCTTCTTCTTCTTCTCCATCTTTTTATTGATTTCACTTAAATTTAAGCTCCCATTAGTTTCCTCGTTTTCTTATGCTTTTTCTACTGCTCATGAACCCATTTACTAATCTAATAATTAATTAAAGGCTTATGAAACAGCAAATAAGAACATGTTTATTCTTTTTGTCTATATATATAATAATAAAAAAAGAAAGATGCTTAAGTTATGATGTACTTTTGGTGTCAGCAGAAGCAAAGATGCGGGAGCTTATGACTTGGGAGAATTGGATCAAGCCCTTTTTCTTTATCTTGATGGACAAGACCCTTCCAGTGTTCAAGACCAAAGACGTTAGCTTTCTCTCTCTCTCTCTCACTTTCTTTCGAAAATCCATTTTTCTTTTCATTTTCTTTTCTTCTGTTTCTATTTCTGGAGAGATTCTCTTTGCAGACAGGATGTTTGGGTCATAGGGAAAGCATGTTCATTCTTCAACTGATTAAATCTGCCCCTTCTCAGTACTTTCTTTGACCACATCCTCTCTCTCTCTCTTTCTTGTTATTAAAAAAAAAAACTCAAAATTTGAAGAACCCAAAAGAAAAAAAAAATTCTCATGTATTCTCATTTCTCTTTTCAAATTTATTATTTTCTTGTTGTTTGGAAACTTGGACCATGAAATTTAACAAACCCTTTACATATTTTACAAAATATTTCTTCTTTTCTCTATTAATTTCTTCATATGTGATCTGAACGGGTATAGGGTATGGGTTTTCTCTACCTTTTACTCTTCTCGTCCTTTTTTTTTTCTATTTTCATGGCTCATGCCTCTCACATTTACTGTTATCCTTTAATATTTCTCTCTTTTTTTTTCGTGTATAAAAGTTTATTGATAAAGAGATTTAATGGTTTTGAGAATTTTTGTGTTTTTTGCAGAGAGTAGTGGGGGAATGAGACCACCAACTTTGAACATTTTTCCTTCTCAGCCTATGCATGTAGTAGAGCCATCATCAACAACAAAGGTACTAATAAATAATAATAATGACAGTCTTAATTAACCAAATCGCTAATTATAACTTATAAAATAGTTATTTTGTTTTCTTTCTTTAGGTTTTATATGTAATACCTAATTCATAATAATAATAATAATAATAATAATAATAATAATAATAATAATAATAATAATGATAATAATAATAATAATAATAATAATGATAATGGGTTTGTTTTGGATTTGGTAGGCTAATACTCCTGGATTAGTTTCTCCAGCAATTAGTGGTTCAAAAAGACCATCAGAACCATCCTTGGAACTAACCAATGCAATGAGAAATGATACTGCTACTGCTACGGCCACTACCACGGCTAAACCTGAGCCAGCCAAAGCTATAAAAGTAATGAAATATCGAATTATTATATTTAAATCAAGAACCAACAAACTCTCTTTCTCTCTATTCATATATATATATATATATAATTGAAAAACTGAGATTCTGTGTTTACAATTTGTATTATAAAATGGCAGCGAGAAGGGAACAGGAAAGGTCCAACAACTTCAAGTTCAGAGCAGGAAGGACCCAAGACTCCCGACCCTAAGGTGAATTTATTTAATTAATTTCACTATTTATGGTAAATAAAGAAAAATATAAATATAGAAATATTAGTTTTCTTGCTCCAACGTTGAATGTTTTGCCTTGAGACAAATTAAATTTGCATGTAGACATTGAGGAGACTTGCTCAGAATAGAGAAGCAGCAAGGAAAAGCAGGCTAAGAAAAAAGGTTGAGTCCTTGCAATAATTATTATTATTATACTTTCTCAGTTTCTATATAAAAATTATTTTTTTTTCAACTCATAAAATAATAATAACAATGGGTGTAATTTCTTGTTTCTTCATGATTACAGGCTTACGTTCAGCAACTAGAGTCGAGTAGAATTAGGCTAACCCAACTGGAGCAAGAGCTACAAAGAGCCAGATCTCAAGTAATTATTTTTCTCTTTAGGTTATAATTAACATAATTAATATATTATGATATCAAAATTAAAATCTTCTTAAAATCTGAACTGTTATTGGGTTTTACTAGGGCTTGTTTTTTGGTGGAGGAGGAGGTCTTCTTGCTGGTGATCAAGGCCTTCCTGTGGGTATCAACAATATCAGCTCGGGTATATAAATATATATTTTTTCTTTTCTGTTGACTCCATTTCTATCTGATTATCGTTAGTTATTATTATTTTTTTCTTTTTGCAATGTCATTGTTGTTTTTGGGTAGATGCTGCAGTATTTGATATGGAATACGCGAGATGGGTGGAGGAGCACCACCGTCTCACGTGTGAACTTCGAGCAGCGGTGCAGGAACATCTACCAGAAAATGAGCTTAGGTTGTTTGTAGATAACTGTTTAGCTCATTATGATGAGGTGATGAACCTTAAAGGAATGGTTGCCAAATCAGATGTCTTCCATCTTGTTTCTGGTATGTGGAAGACTCCGGCCGAGCGTTGCTTCATGTGGATGGGAGGTTTCCGGCCATCCGATCTCATCAAGGTACTCAAAACCCATCCTTATTTTTGAGTATATATTTCTAGTCTTCTTTTTTTAAAAAAAAATAGAAAACAATACTTTTCCCTCTACTATAATATATATAGATAATTATTATGTACGTGCAACTAATCAATAAAAATTACTCAAAAAAATAATTATAAAAAATATAACTAACTTTATTGATAAATGTATATACATCCTATTTAAATAAGAATGCCTCAATATTTCAAAAAAAAAATAAGAATGCCTCAAAATACATAACAAAAACATGATATATCACAATATAAATGATAAAAGCGTACTTTAGCTGAAGTGTAAACTAGGTAGAGATGATAACAATTAATAATCAAGAAAATAATTATGATTAAAATAAAAACTAACATTTTACTGACATTTTAACAGTCAAATTTATGTTCTTTAATTAGTATAGGAGATTAGAGCTTCATTCTCTTCACACTGTCAGTTATATTCTCTTTTATGAATTTTTTTATGTAAAAAAGTAAAAGTTTATATATATATATATATATATATATATTTCTTTCTGTATTATAGTAGTCTAGCAGTTTTGAATTATTGATACTTCTAATTAAATTCTCAAAGCAAGAAAATTTAAAAAAAAAGTTAGTGCTATTTTTGAAGAATATTAAATAACACTTAGTGTACTATATTATTTATTTTTATTGTAAATTTGGCAGAACTTTTCTATATTTCCACTGAAGACTTTCTGATCAATTCTGGTAACGACCACAACATCTCAAGTTCAAAAATAGAATTATTATAAGGATATATATATTGAGAGAGAGAGAGAGAAGAGAGGAGAGGACGTTATTATTGCATGGTGCAAGTTGTGGGTAGCGTTGGAAAAGAGAAGAAGGGGAAATTCAATGAAAATCAAAAGAATGACGAAAGGTACCGTGAAGGGTTTCTAGTAAAGGGTATAGTTAGGTGTCATTACAAAAAAGCTTATGTCTGGTAATACAATTCCTTTGAAAGACCCTCTCCATGCTCTACTCCTCTCTTTGTTTTTATTTTCATCTCTTCTTTTGGTTTCTAGTCAATTATGAGTATCATCTATTTGATTCTCCTTTTTTATTCCCTTCTTTGCTACAATATAAGAGTAAAAACAACAACTCAAATAAATTCGAACTCGAAATTTTTCATTAAACTAAAAAAGTTTATTAAACTTTAAACATCAAATCTCTCGTTTACCATATATGGATATATTTGCAGATTATATTGAGCCAGATAGAGCCATTAACAGAGCAACAAATATTGGGTATATGTGGGTTGCAACAATCGACACAGGAGGCAGAAGAAGCGCTTTCACAAGGGCTAGAAGCTCTGAACCAATCATTATCAGATACTATAGCTTCAGATTCATTGAGCTGCCCTCCAAATATGGCTAACTATATGGGTCAGATGGCTATGGCCATGACCAAGCTATCTACACTTGAAGGTTTTGTTAGACAGGTATGAATTAATTATATATCATAATTTTATCATTATTATACATATATATATATATATATAATATTATTCTTGTTCTAGAGTTGATAAAATTCAAGGGGGGCTTTTTGTGGGGCCTATGCATGCAGTGAGTGGGTCCCAGAAAGAACAGGAATCTGTTCTTATTTAGGTTAGGGAAAACCTAACCCCAAACACATGATCCACTCTCTCATGAGGTGTGTCTGACAACTATATCTTCTCCTCAGCAAAATGTTGGATTATGCATTCTCCTCAAAGATAATAATTAAAAAAGTTTGTTTGCTTACTAATATTTTAAAAAATTATGATTAACCAATTTCAATTTTAAAATATAATATATACATATTATATAAATATAATTTTTTTTATCGATTATATCCAAGCTGAGAATTCATTTTAGATATGTAGAATAAATATCTAAAAATTTTCGAAATTCAATTACGTATGAGAGAATTGTGGAAAAATTAAAAGTTTGAAAAATAAATAAATAAAAAAATAGCTATTTATTTGTATTTCTAAAACTATAAAATTATTAGTTTAATATTACTGAGAAAGAAGTTAGCTAATTGATAGTTACCATCAATATATATGCACACGTGGCTGTTTTAAAAGAGTGCCGGGACCCAGATTATTAATTAAACTAAAGCTAAAGCAAATGCATATAAATCAACATCTGATAAGGCCCATAATTAGATGATGTCATGGTCGTAACCGTTTGACTTAATAAGAACAAATACAGTCCATTCTTCAATAACATCCTTTTTGACTGTTGAAAAATAAATAACCCTCTTTGAGAAATAATGATTTCTTAGATTTAACATTCAATTGAGTTGGCTTACCTTCTTTTAATCAACTTTCTATTTATTTACCTTTTACTTCCTCTCCTAAATGGAATAATTATACAATAAAACCGTTGTATTACAACAAGTCAATTGAAATATATGGCAATATTTTATATTCGATTGGCTTGTTGTATTACAATATTGCCACATGTTGATATTCGATTGGCATGTTATAATACAACGGTTTCATTGTATAATTATTCCCCTAAATGACAATAAATAAATAAACAATCTTAAACCTAATATCAAAATATTTAGACCATTACTTTTTATAATTTACAATATATTGATGGAGAATTAATGACATGTAATTATTTAATGAGTTGATTTTTTATTTTTATTTACTTTAATTATATATGCATAATTATTTAATGAGTTGATTTTCATAGATTCACCATCATTTTATTTTCTTCAATTTATTTAAATAATACTGTTTTTTGTCAAAGTAGAAACCAACAAATTATTAAGGTTAACTGAGTAAGAAAAATAAGACATTTCTACTCAATCCTTTGAAGATATAAGGTGATGGTGGGGGCCATTGATTGGAATGCTATGCTAAAAAAACATTTTAAAATTAATTGCATTGAGTTTAGTCATTAGAAATTCTATTCATTAGAATTAAGCTTCCAAAGACAATTTTATTTTTTGTTTATTTGATACAATAATCACATGTGAACATTAGTACCTTAACTCTTCATTTTATTTGTTATTACTAGTTGACTTTTGTATTGTATTGGTCAAAATGCACGAGCATCACTAATTATCAAAATACATGCTAATAAATTATCTATGAAAATTAAACTTAGAAGAAAAAGAAATTAATAAGGATTAGTTGATATTGAAACATTGATATATATATTTATCAAACTTCTAGACATTATTGATAGTGAGAGCTTAATTACTATCTAACCCATAAACTATTTATTTCATTTTATTTTCAATTATTTTGCTTTTATCTTTAACCTATTTTGACAATTAAGACATCTTAAGTTTCATAAAAGTCATGGTTAGATATCAAATTTTATGTTAATTATTCTTAATTTTGTTGTTAAAGTCAATTAATCAGACACATTAATATAATACATTTCTTGTTTAAGTGGGAACATTAATATTTGAATTTTATAAGCAATACATTTCTCGATAAAAATAAAATGAAAAAAATAATTAATAAATTTAAATTATATGTTGTTTTAAAAATAGAATTATTATTATGTATATAAATATACTTACAGGCAGATAATCTGAGGCACCAAACTCTTCATCGGCTACATCAAATATTGACAATACAACAAGCTGCAAGGTGTGTTCTGGCGATCACCGAGTACTTCCATCGTCTCCGAGCACTAAGCTCACTTTGGTTGGCTTGTCCCCGGCAAGAATAATAATAATAATAATAATATAATAGTAATAATAATAATAGAAACCCTAGCTAGAATATATTACTAAATTATTTAGCCACTTTTTAATATCTTTATTTAGTATTAATCATCACTTTTTTTCTCAATTATTAAAAAATATATATAATATATGATATATATGTCTTTCTACAAAGATCATGTATAGATAGACAAAAGGTTAGATTAAATTTTAAGTCGTAGAACTTTCTCTTAATTTCTTGAGAATTTTTCATTACTTGTTTTCTTGGATTACTAGGAAATTCAGAGAAGCAATGATTGATTGAGGCCAGCCGTTTTTTACTAGAAATTAATCATATATAATATAATTAAAAGATTTAAAAGAAAGAAGAAGAAGAACAACAACAACAACAAGAAGAAGAAGAATTAAGAAAAAGGGACCAGAAACATAAAAAAAAATGATGAAATAAACGAAAAAAAGTTGGATTAATTGATGTTATTACAGTTTTTGTCTGTGAAGGTAAAGACAAAAAGATTTTGGTTGAAGTGAGAAATAAGAAGACGAGTGTTCAAATTTGGATTATATAAACGTCCATTTGGCTTAAAACCAGCTCCATGCATTGCTTTTCATTTGCTCATGCTCTGTGATATAAAACTGACAAATTTCCCATTATTTCTTTATTATTTTTTCTATGTATTTTATTTTTTATTTTTTAATTTTTAGATATCTCTGTTGGTTGTGGCTATTTATCCCACATCAAAAAATATAAAATTTTTGGAGAACATTTTTTGCTATATAAGAACCCCTT
Organism: Garcia nutans; assembly: GCA_947685225.1. Taxonomy (NCBI): domain Eukaryota; kingdom Viridiplantae; phylum Streptophyta; class Magnoliopsida; order Malpighiales; family Euphorbiaceae; genus Garcia; species Garcia nutans. The sequence continues at coordinate 6,735,447 of CANTUV010000060.1, forward strand.
CCTCCCTTAGTAAAACTATCCCAAAAATAAGCCTTATAATTTCTCTAAGGTCTTATTTTTTTTTTCTCTTTTGTATTTCTTTTTGATATTAGCAAAATTATTTTGGTAGTGTCTGAGAACATAGACAAAATTAGTCAAATCTCATTAAATTTTAGTACTCTCACCTCATTAAATTTTAGTATTCTTTATTATTTATTTAATAGCTATTATTAGATATAGTTATAGTAGTATTTTGTGCTATTAATATATATCTAGAAAAATTTTATCTAAGAAAAGATTTGATATTTAAGTATGTTCATATAGCACACCTTTCTTTCTTGAAAATTTTTATGGTATAATTATTAGTACTATTGTTCACACACTATACATATTATTGGTTAAAAATAATTCAATTTTTATAATAATTGGTATCAGAGTTAATATTTTATGAGTATGCTCTGTGGTTGCAATCTAGTATGATCTTTCATATCAGAAAAAATTTTTCTTAAATTATCGGTATTCTGCATTTGTTATCTATTAAATAATTTTCTAAAGCAAAGATGGCAGACAACTCAAGTAGATCACTCACTACAAAGGAGATGACATCTATTTCGTCAATTTGGTTAATGATTGTTGTGTTAAATGCTAGATTTACAGTTGAAATTTTTTATGGTATGGGCCATTTTAGCATATGAAAAAATGAGATTCTAGATGCTCTCTTTTAGCAAGGTCTAGACATTGCCATTGAAGAAGAGAAACTAGATGACATTGATTAAAAAAAATTAAAAATTCATTAATCGTATGACGTGTGGTACAATTTAATTGTACCTTTCTAGAAAACAAAACTATATTTTTTGTAAGAAAGTTTCTGCAAGTAAATTGTGGAAGGCATTGGAGGAAAATATTTTGAAGAAAAATAGTCAGGACAAGCTTCATATAAAGAAAAAATTGTTTTACTTCACTTATGTTCATGGAACTAATATGAATGAGCACATCACTAATTTTAACCAGCCATCAGCTGATTTAACGAATTTCGATGTTACTTTCAAAGATGAAGATTTGGCTTTGACGTTGTTGAAGTCTTGTTGGAGTCCCTTCCAGAGGAGTTTAAGTTTCTTGAAATAACTCTACTCCATCGAAAGATTGAAGTGACTCTCTCTAAAGTAACTACTATATTATATAGTTACAAACTACAAAAGAAAAATAAGAAAGAGAGTTCAAGTGAAGCAGCAGAAGCATTGATAGTGAGAAGTCGCTCCCAAAGCAGGAAGAGAGAAAAGAAGAAAAGATCAAAATTCAGACCAGCTAAAGATGAAAGTGCCTTTTGCCGAGAGAAAGATTATTGAAAGATAGACTATCCCAAGCTGAGAAATAAAAGCAAATCTGATAAAAGGAAAGCTGTCGTGAATTCAAATGTATCTATGTGTAATGATGAAGACTCGAACCTTTTATTAGTTGTTGTGTCATCAACAAGCTCTTCTAGTATATGGCTACTTGATTCAAGTTGTAGCCATTATAAGTGTCCCAATCGGGATTGGTTTTTTGACTATAGAGAACTAGAAGGTACAACTGTTTACACAGCAAATGACGATTCATGTATGATAAAAGAGATTGGTTCAATCCAAACTCTGACAAATGTATGGTATGTACCAAGTTTGAAAAAAAAAATTATTTCTGTGGGAGTCCTAGAATCAAAGGGCTTCATTGTAAATGTAGTAGATAGAGTAATGAAAATCATCTCTAGTGTACTGGTGATAATGAAAGGAATAAGGAAGAACAATAACTTATATTACTATCAAGGTAATGCAATTATTAGGACAGTAGCAGCAGCTTCCTATAATGATTAGGAGTTGGAAGCAACCAGGTTATGGTATATGCGTTTAGGGCATGCTAGCTATAAATCCTTTAAAATTTTGTTAGAATAAGTATTATTGAAAGGAGTGCAACTCCAAAAGTTAGATTTTTGTGAGCATTATGTCAAATATCTCTAGTTAACATACTCAATATCAATCTTTTTGAATCATTACACACTATTCATAAATAAATAGAATAATAACTTAGGTTGAAGAAGAAGAAGTATTTTAGAACTGTATATTTTATTTAGAGAGAGGGATTAGGTTATTCGGTCTTATCCCAAACTGATACATAAGAGCTTCTTATATAGACAGAGGAAGAGCAAACTAATAATCATGAAGTCATAAGCAATGACTTCAAAAAATATAAAAGAAAATAGATAGTGGGTGTACAGTCACATCCCACTTACATAAACAGTACAAGCATTTACTCTAAAAGTAAATTATTACAGACACTGTTACAAATAGTAAAAAGCAGTATAATAATATAATCATACAAAATGACAGGGGGATAAATTCATATTTTTATAGTCTTCATCATCTGAGTCATAGGAGGAACGCACTAAGGGATTATCTATCATATATGCCATATAGTCATCACTGTCAGTCTGAGTGGGCTGAATGAACTGGGCACTAACTAAAATTTCATCAATATCTGTTTCAGTGGTTGGTGTTCCATCAGCATTTAGTCAGTGACGAAACCAGGTGGGATCGTGTGGGGTCGCACGACCCCCCTGGCTGGCCAGCCGGAAACAAATGGGAGGGGAAGCAAATCAAAAAAGCTTTGCACCGTCGTTGATCTCTTGCCCAGAGCCCCCCCTTCCGGCAACGATGGTGAAAATTTTGCCCCCCCTAGTCGGCCGCTGGTTCCGCCACTGCATTTAGTTGAACTGAAGAGCTAGCTATTATTGTGACAGCTGGAATGAGAGCCAAATTTGCTGAGTCAGATAGATCTGGTGGAGGTGGAAGAGATGAAAAAGAATCTCTTTATGTTGAAGGTTGAATAGTATTAGGACCTACTTTTTCTATCTATTCATAGTCCATGGGACCATAGTCAATAAAATATTCTCCAGTGAGTTGGCAGGGGAGTTCTGTAATTATCTCAGCATACTGCTGATCATGTCTGGTCCAATTTTTATTTTTCACCATTGAAGTGCAAATCAGAGGTCTTTTAATTGTCTAAGAAAAATCTCTTGAGTTGTTGAGGCTATAGAGATGAGTTTTTAATTCAATTTGCTTCTGATAATTATGATAAATCTGACCAGAATAAGTTTTTCAATGAACAACTTGATTTCTTGACCAAAATACTCCTGTCTGAGGATATTGAAAAATGGGCTTATGCAAAGTAAAAATTTCATAATAATTCCTCGCTTTATCATCTGGTTTCTACCATAGCTGTTTCTCATGAATGATCTGCAGAACTGTCATTGCCACCATGAAACATCATTGAACCATTTAAGGAACTTCCACGGTAAAGGATTTGTATGAGTATCAGCTTGAATATCAACAACAAATATGTAATTAAGCATATCTAACACTAGAATTTCTACAGCATGATTATACAGTGTCATGAGACACCATAAAAATCATAATTCGACTGAATACTTTGGATGAGTAGGGCAAAGATGATATACCAACATCAATAGATATTCTGGATATAAAGCATTGACTTCTGGATCCATATTAAAGTGATTATGGATATGTTCAAGATGAACAATAATGTGAGTTTTGAAAAATTCTTAAACTGCTGCAGGAGTAGTATAAGGACAAGTAGGAGGAAACTCTATATTAGAATTTCTCCATAATAGTGATCTTGATGGAAAATTTTCAAGTCTGTATCCTCCGAATATCATGATACAGGAAAAATTATTGGCTAAGGTGATAACGGGTATTGGTTATGAAGGTCTGGATAAAAGATCTGGGATCAAATTCTTTTGGCCTTTAATGTGCTCAACAGAATAGTCATATTTTGAGAACCATTCTTGGAGTCTGATGAGTTGTTGAGAAGGTAAGGTTTTTTGTTTAAAATTTAGAGCTCTGGGGAATGAGATATTATCAAGGGTGATAAGGAAATGATGACCAAGAAGATAAAATTTAAAGTTTTTGATTCCTTATTTTACCACCAAGATTGCTTTGTAAACAGAATGATAGTCTTTCTTACTATCTTTAAATTGTTCTCTAGCATGTCCACAGTAATGTATTTTTTTATTAATTCTTTTGAGAAAAATAATATCCCAAAATTAATCACTAGCGTCTGTCTGCAAAATTTTAAGACCATCGGAAGGGATGTGGAGAGGAGTTGGATGGGAAGCAATCTTCTTGATAGTCTGTATAGCTTCTGTTTGATCAATTGACCAAGGTGGTGATTTTTCTTCAATAATTTGGATAATTAACTGATGGGCTAGGCTATAGCATGATAAAAATCTCTGATATAGTTAATTATACCAAGAAATTATTAGATTTGCTTAAAAGTTAAATTTACATCAAAAAATTTAAGCAACTCTTCTACTATATATGGACCTGGAGTGAAAACTCCATTTTTGAAATGTAAGCTCAAGAAGTCAATAGAGTCTCGGCCCATGATACTCTTCTTTTCAGAAATCATAATACCATATTGTTGAATGATAGAAGAAAACTGTTGAAGCAGTTTATGATGGGCTTCTATTGTTGGAGAGAATAATAAGATATCATCAATATAGGTTAGGATTGAATACAAGATGGGCTAAAAATGTCTAATCGTAGCCTTCTAAAACATTGATGGAGCAACTTTTAATCTAAAAGACATGACCGTCTAGTGATACTGAGTATCATAAATGCAAAAGGCTATTTTGGGCCTCCCTTCTGGTTTAATACCCAATTGCCAAAATTCAGCTTTCAAATCAAATTTTGAAAATATTTTTGTCACCTTTCGATGAACCATAAGTGTACATTTTTTTGGTAAAGAAAATTTATCATATGCGAGATTCGGAGGTTTGTAATTAATAACAAGTCTCTTTTTTCCTCTAAGAACTTCTAAACGTTTCTCTATATAGAATGCTTGACAAGCCTAATTGGACTTCGTAGGTTTAATCAATCATTGTTGCAGTAAGAATTCACATTCTTTTCTGGCAAGGGAAAGGTCTGAAGGAGACATTTCAGGATGGGAAGCCTTTGTAGGGTTTATATCTTCATTTTTTTAAAAGGAAGAGAAATGAAGAACTCTGCATTTTTCCATAAAGGCTTTGGATGATAAAATCAGCATGAGAATTAACACAAGCTTGGAGTAATTAAATCTTTATATCTTCAAAATCTGCTGGAAATTATGACAGAGAAAAGATTCTCTATATATCAGTATAAGTTTTAAAAGATTCTTAACTTGCTGATAAATATCAAAACCTATTAATAAGTCTTTATCTGGAAGAGATGAACCAAGAACATAAGTTTAGATAATACAGTATGGAAAGAACTGTATTCCAATTTTCTTTTTAGTGATTAAATGTGTAGAAAACACATTTTCATCAAGTTCTCTAAAATTTTCAACATGAGACTTCCAATAAGTATCTAGCAAATACAACCGGATTCATCGTGGATTTATGAGCTCCAGTATCCATGAAAGCTATGAGTGGAATAGCTTTATCATACTTAGAAGGAAGTACTGAAATCTAGACTAGTGGAGTAAGCAGTGAGTGATCAAAAGAATAAGCAGAGGGCAACTGTTGCTGTTGAAGATGATAGATAGCAAAATTATCATCTTGATCAGAATCAACAGAGCTGAATTCTAAATAAGAGTCATCTTCATCAATATGGAGTGCCAGAATCATTTTCTAGTCAGCTTCACTTTGTTCTGAAAGAATAGAATTAATCTCTACATTATCAAGAAGAGAGATTGAAGCTTGATTGATCTGTTGGATCAACTTTGCTGTTTTCCTGGGCTCCTTAGGGTAATTTTTTACAAAAAGTCTTTTTTCCTCACATGCATAACATCTATCTCCTGAGCTTCTCTTTCTTTTTGAATAAGGAGATCTTGTTCTGAAAAATATGAACTTTTTTCTTTTCTTTCTGAATGGTTGAGAACGTTTATTGTTAAAAGAAAATCCATGAGATTTATTTTGTATAGGACAAGCGCAATTCTTCCCTCTGCACTTGATATTGAAAGAAGCTGGTCGTTTATAAGCATTTTGAAGAATTTTGTCATGTTTCATAAATTTTTTCATACTTCTATGATTTTTACACAATCTACTAAGTACAGCAAAAGTAAACTGGTGAATTTCTCCCAAAGAAACTTGTTGAAGGGGTCTGCCTGTTTGTTGAATAGAACGATTAATATCTGACTAAAGATCTTCAGGTAAAGAATTAACATATACCTGTTTCATACTAGAATCACTGTAACCACCTAGCATATAAAACTCCTCAGACATTCTTTGATAATGAAAGTCAAGATCTGTAGTTTTTAAAGAGCAACATTTCATTTTAAAGAATTCTTCTTTTTGTCTCTTAGAAATAATTGTATGATCTTCCAAGAATGTGGTGTAAATTTGTAAAAGAGCATCAGAAATACTCTTATTGAAGAAAGCTAGTCTTGTATATTTATTCATGAAAGTAAACCATTCTCTGAGACTTTCAATGAATCTGGAAATAAATTCTTTGAGAACCTGAGGAAGAGAAGCACCTTCTTTTTCCATTTGCAAATCAAGCCAAGCATTAAACTCTAAAATCTTTGATCTCCATTTTCTGAGAGGTAAATCATTAAAAGTAAACTAAGGACCATTTTTAGGTTTATTAGTTCGCTGATGTTCAAATCTGAGATCATATTCTAAAGATTCTTCTTCTGGAGGATCATCTTCTATAATTGGATCTATGGTAGGAGGATCAGAAGAAAGATCAGCCATTAGAAGCTGAGAAATATCTGCCTATTGAGATTCTAAATCAGAGTCTGAGGAATCAGAATCTATAAAATTTGTTTCAGAAGAATCTGAGTCAGATGCATGAAGAGCCATATGCTATTGAGGAAATGGTTCAGATACTCATGGAGAAGGAGGTTCTGAAGATCTTGTGGTTTCAGCATAAGTCTTTTGAGAAGATGAAGGCTTTTATGTAATAGGAGGTACTGAGGATAAAGAAACTGGAGATTTTTGAGATCTTGTTGGAGGAAATAATTCATAAATTGTTCTAAAATTGGGTTTAGTAAAGGGTACTGGTTGGTATGCAGGTGTAAAGATAGGGAAATAAGGATCAAAAACAGCAGATTGAGATTGTTTTGACAATAAATCTCTTTCCATTATCTCAAATCTAGATTTCAAAGTTTGAATTTCTTCCCTTTTTTTATTACAAATGGGTCCAAGATTATGTTGTTGGATTATCATTCAAAGTTTAGTATTTAACTGATGAATTCTCATAAGAAGAGAACTGTGATATTGTTGAATTTTATTAGACATATATCTTAGAGCTAATGAGATTTTATCTATCTTTACAGATAATTGATCAATCTTGAAATCAATGGACATCAGATAATTATTCTAAATTTGAGCATTCTGAGTTTGCCAATTAAGAACTTCTTCTCCTTATATAAGTTCTTTTAATTGTCCAATGGAAAGAACAGTGTTTGGTTGGATGAATGGTCTGGTACTGATCTTTGTTTAAGGATCAGTATGTCTTTCAAGTGGTGAAAAATTTGATGATGCTTTGTGGTATTTGATTTAATGGTTGATGCACACACTAGTGGGGCACACCGTTTAGTTTTCTATGGTTTAGGTAATTCTAGATTTTTTGGAACATCAAGAAGCCCTTCCGCTTGTAGGATTTTAAGGGCCTCATTATAAATAGGGAGAGGAAGTGGATACTCCTTTAGAATTTCTGAAGCAATTCCTATCCAGGGAGAGTTTTTTGAATTAAGAGGAGGACGCTTAAATCCTGTTTCCTCAGATTTACATGAAGAGAAAAATCTCTTGGGTTCAGTGAGTCTAGTTGAATTAATAGGAGGATATTGAATATCTCCTATTTCTTCACAACAAGTGCAACCAGGGTCATATTCCCCTGAACCTGGAATGTCCCAAATAAAATGGCCTCTGACCTTTTTGGCATAGATTAGACTACCATCAGATGCAAAACTGTGAACTGCGATTTTTTCTGTGGCTTTAAGAGAGACTGAAATTATCATGCAAGTATGAAAATTTTCTGGAAGATAACTTATTCTTGCTCCATCTAAATCTTTTGAAGGTTTCTGAAAGACAGTTTTAACTGTATCATCTTTCTTTCTGATAAATACATGATTCATTATTTGAATAGGTCTAGAATTCTATTGCTGCTTCTCATAAGTTGTAACCCATTCCAAATGAATGAGCTTCATGCGATCCTCTCTAGGCAATTGTCTTAGAGTCTGTATAATTGTATGAGTAGTATCTATATCTGCATAAATGTATAGAGCATCAGTAGACACTCCTAAGGCAGATAGGTTAATTACATGATCTTGCAATATGTACACTATTTGATGATGAATGATTATAGATAGAGATCCTTCAATCTGGTTAGCTCCGGTAATCTAAATTTGAATCTTCAAAGCAGTAAACAAATGAACATCATTTAAAGACAGATTATAGTTGGGAAAACAGGTCAAGACAATACTTCCAGCATTAAGTGTTGTAAGAATAGTACCAATCACTGTATTTTCAAAGTGAACATATCTGGTATCTAACAGGAAAAGCCTAGCAGTAACTGGTAGACCTTTCCATCCATGGTAGGAAAAAATAATTCTTAAACCTCCAATATGGAGATGAGAATATCTTTGTTTCTTCCATTGAGAGATAAACTCTTATGAAAACTCCATGGTAACATACTACTCAGCAGTGTAGATGATAAAAAATACCGACTCAGATGAGAAGTCTGAATATATTCTTTCACATGAGGTCTTTTTGTAGAAATGAGATTGAAAATTTTCTTTATATAATTAGACTTCTGAAATATAAGATAAGGATTAAGCACAGGGAGTTGAGAACTATCAACTTTAGAGTCTTCTAGGATTTGAGCTATTTCTACAAGGTATCTATTTTATTAGTAATAATTGAGAACAGAAAGGAGGAATAAGCAAAAAGGAAGTATAATTAATGATTTCTTTTTAAGGAGTATTCATGATATTTTATATTTATTCTTCCTTCATTATTATTACTATTTATCATATGAATAGTGCATATGGCTCTAATATGTTGGGTCCTTTCAAGATAACTTCAATGAGAGGAAAGTAATATTTTGTAATTTTTATTGATAATTTCTCTCAGAAAGTATGGGCGTATACTATGAAGATGAAAGATGAAGTGTTGAGAGCTTTCCTCATATGGAAAAAGATGGTGGAAACTCAAACGGGCAAAAAAGTCAAATGTCTCTGCACAGATAATGGTTGAGAGTATAAAAGTGATTAATTTTTAAAATTCTACCAAGATGAAGGCATTGTTAGACACTTCATAGTTAGAGATACACCATAATAAAATAGGGTGATAGAACACATGAACCTAACATTGGCGGAGAAAGCTTGGTGTATGTTATCCAATATTGGGTTGAGCAGATAATTTTAGGCTGAGACTGTGATATATATATGTCATCTCGTTAATCGCTTACTATCAACTACTATTGGCGATAAAACACCTTTGGAGATGTGGTATGAAAAACTTGCTACTAATTATGATTTCTTATGTGTGTTACTACATACTACCATGTTAATAAATCAAAATTAGATCCAAGGGCAAAGAAAACACTCTTTATGGGAATCACCAATAGTGTGAAAGAATTTTGCCTTTGATGTCCAGAAATAAAAAAGATAATCTTTAGCAGAAATATTACTTTGATGAGTCTACAGTGTTGAAAAAGGTGACAAATAAAATTATTTAGCAAATAGATAGTACTCCGCAACAGGTGAAATTTGAAAGAAGAATTGTTAACCTAGTAACAAATGATAAAACTGATGTAGATACTCCTACGGTAGAGGTGGAGTCAGATAAAAAAGAGGTACCAATCCAAGAACCTCCATAGCAATAAGAATCTATTACATTAAATATGTTACGATGAGAGATTCAAAAACCTTCTCGATTTGATGATATGGTGGCTTTATGTATCTCTAATTGCAATGATGACATTCATAACACTTACAGTGAAGCTGTCGAAAGTTCAGAAAAGGAAAAGTGGAGGGAATCCATGGATGATAAAATACAGTCCCTTAGAAAGAATCAAGCATGGAAGTTAGCTAATCTACCAATGTGAAAGAAGGCAATTGGAGGCAAATGAGTATATATAAAAAAAAGAAGAATTTCCTAACAAGAATGATGTTCGCTAAAAGGCAAAGTTAGTAGCTAAAGGTTTTGCTCAAATAGAGGAAATTGATTATAATGAAGTATTTTCTCCAGTTGTAAAATATTCCTTCATTAAAATTCTATTGGCCTTAGTAGCACAAATTAATTTGAAATTTGTTTAACTTGATATAAAAACTGCATTTTCACATGATGACTTAGAAGATGAAATCTATATGACTCATCTAGAAGGGTTTAAGGTTGCTGGAGAAGAAAAATGGGTGCGTAAATTGGAAAAATCATTGTATGGATTGAAATAATCTCCGAGATAGTGGTCCAAGTGATTTGACAATTTTATTATGAGGCAGAAGTATACTAGGAGCAAATATGATCATTATATATATTTGTTCAAGCTACAAGATGGATCTTTTATATATCTTCTCCTATATGTTGATGATATGTTGATAGTTTCAAAGAATTAAGGAGAAATTGAGAAGCTGAAGGCTCAGCTAAATCTGGAGTTTGAAATAAAAGACTTGGGTGAAGCCAAAAAAATTTTAGGCATAGAGATATGTAGAGATAGAAAGAAAATAAAGCTTTGTTTGAATCAAAAACAGTATCTGAAGAAGGTACTATAATATTTTGGCTTGAATGAAAAGTTAAAACCTGTGAGTACACCGTTAGCACCTCATTTGAAGCTCAACGTATTTTCATCTCCTAAAAATAAAGCATAACTGGAGTACATGTCAAAAGTTTCATATGCAAATATTGTTGGTAGTTTGATGTAGGTTATGATATGTATAAGGCCAGACATTTCATAAGCAGTTGGAGTTGTGAGCAAGTACATGCATGAATATGGCAATGAGCATTGGTAAGCTATAAAATGGATCCTATAGTATATTCTGAACACAGTAGATGTTGGGTTGATATTTGAGCGGAATGAGAAAGATGGTCAATATATAGTTGGATACTGTGATTTAACTATGTTGGTGATTTGGATCAATGTCGTTCAACTAATGGTTATGTGTTTATACTTGCTAAGGGGCTGGTTAGTTAAAAGTCTATGTTATAATCAACAGTTACTTTGTCTACTATAGAAAAAGGGTACATGGCAGTATCAGAGGCTATTAAAGAAGTAATTTAACTTAAGGGTTGCTTGGTGAACTGAAAATTAAATAAAAGTACATCAAAGTGTACTGTAATAGTCAAAGTGCTATTCATTTAGCAAAGAACCAAGTTTATCATGTAAAGACAAAGCACATCAATATTCAGTATCACTTTGTACGTAAAATTCTAGAGGAAGGTAAAATATTACTTCAAAAAATTCAGACTACCGATAAATCCTGCATATATGTTAACAAAGATGGTGACACATGTTAAGTTTAACCATTGTTTGGACTTGATCAATATTTTTTAAAAATTGAATATGAGTGCTTCACAGCGTAATTGGAGACACTACTGAAAATAATTTTCCTTGAGTGAAGATTTACAGATTATAAATAAAAAAATAGCTAAGGTGGAGATTTATTGGTTGTGGCTATTTATCCCACGTCGAAAGATGTAAGATTTTTGGAGGGAATTTTTTGCTATACAAGGAACCTCTCCCTCCTTTAGTAAAACCATCCCAAAAATAAGCCTTAAATTTTTCCAAGGTCTTAGTTTTTTTCTCTCTTTTATATTTCTTATTTGATATTAGTAAAATTATTTTGGTGATATCCGGGGACGTAAGTAAAAATAGTCAACCTTATTAAATTTTGATATTTTTTTATTATTTATTTAATAGCTATTATTAGATCTATAATATAGTGATATTTTGTATTATTAATTATATATCTATAAAACTTTATCTAAGGAAATATTTAGTATTTAAGTGTATCCATGTTACTCACCTCTCTCTCCTGAAAATTTTTTTTGTATAAATATCAGTATTATTATTCACATACTATATATATTATTGGTAAAAAATTATCCAATTTTCATAATAATTTCAGGATTTATTTTGGAGTAATTAATCATAATTATATATTGGATGAGAAAATTAGAAAAACAAAAATTCAGTATACTTCTATCATCAGTGCAATTTTTTTTTTATTCATTCCTAATATTGATATATTGTTCTAGGATTTTTAAAAATAAAAAATTAAAAGGGTAGGAGGTTAAATAAAATAAAAGAAATAAATTTTAAGCCAGAGTCCTAAGATGTCTTGGCTGACGTTTAAATAACTCTAAAAATTACAGATTATATATTGTGTTAAGCTTATACATAGATTAAAGTTACTTAAATGTCGTATTTTTCAAGTCAGATCTTTTTTTTTTTGAAATTAACATATACCAGGCTTTGTCTATCCATTTAACGAACGGGTTAGCGAAGTCATGCAGTCCCAAATTCACTTGTACTAGGCCACTATGTATATATGCCTATCATGACGGAAATACGATACCTTGTATTTTTAAAAAATTTTATCTTTTTACTAGAAATTTTTTAGTCATTTTATTATAAATTCGTTGTAAACTCTCTGTAAACAAATAAAAATTTAATATTTTAATAAATATTTTATAAATTCTAATATTTTAATAAATATTTCATAAATATGATATATTTAAAATTATTTTTAATTATTTTTATATATTTATTAAAAGCCTTATCGTGACACGCTCTAACAGTCTGTTTAGCATTCAATTTAGAAAAAATTACACTATATATTATATTTTAAATTTTATTTTCAATTTTACTACTCTAATTTTTTCTTTTCAATTTTGACTTTTCAATTTTATATTTTTTAATCATTTGATTTTGCAAAAATACAATACTTATACACTCTGCTTCTTCCATCGCTACAGTGAACAATTGATGAAGTAATAGAAAAATATAGGAAATTTAGTGTAATTCTGAGATTACCGTTAAGATTGCCTAAAAATTTTGAAATATTTATAAAATTACCCTAAAAGCAAAAGCATTTTTCAAATATACGGTGCCTAAAAGATCTTTTCAATAACACGGTGAAAAGATGTTCTTTTTGCAAAAATACGAAATTGGGCCTTAGTTGTTGTTTTTTTACTGCTTTCTCAACTACACCCTCAGTATATACAAATATTTACAAAACTAGTGGTCTTTGTTGATTGTGATTTTATTCCTCTTTCATAAAAAAAAAAAGATTTAAATGATAATTTTTTTTTATAAAAAATGTTAAATTTCGTTATTTTTGTATATAAAAGAGGAAGAATTAAATATAAACATTAAATGGCAACTAAAAAAAATCACAACTATTTCAAATAAAAAGAAATTTAAAGTATTTCAAATAAAAACAAGCTCAAATAAAAAAATAAATATTACACTAGTGAAATGAAATTAATAAAAAAAATCTATCTTTTTATAAATTTATTAATTAAATTGATCTCGCAATAAATATAATAAATTTAAATATTTAGTTAAGACTCAAATTTTTTTATAAATTTAAAGATAATATTACTGTCACATCCCACATTTATAATACTAGGGGTGGACTTAATATGTAATATGATAATTTCCTCTTGAATCTTAAGAAAATTTCAATATAAAACTTGCTGCAAATATCCATTCATAATATAAATATTGAATATTTTTCTTATACCCATGTATATAGCATCATTATTCAAAATTCATGTTGTCATTGTTAAATAAATAACAATGTTATTCACTCAAATCATCACACGATAACTTCAAATATTACTATAATGTAAAATAATATTTTTGGTCCAACCTCTTCTACATACTGGTGAAAATAAAAGGAGAGATATTCTATCAGATTATTTTTCAATATATGAAAATGTTAATATATTAAAGGGGTGATCTCAACTACTCAGTAAATAGATAAATACATAACAAGAGAGAACAAATAAGGTTTAAATAATATATATATATAAGTATTTGTATATAGCTGAATAAATAAAACTTGAAATCTTAAACATAACTTTTAAACATAATATATATGTATTTGCATATATGTAACATATATATATAGTTATATATAATATATACTGATATATATCAACATATACTGACATATATCATTTTTCTTTAATTAAATTATATCTAACATATACCGATATATACTAATATATATTGACATATATCTACATATATTTAGTTATATATAATATATACCAGCACATATTATTATTCTTTTTGGTATATTTAATTATGTGCAACATATTTTCACATATAAATAAATATATAAAATAGTTACTTACAGATATATATCCATACATACACATATGTGCCAACATATATCGACATATATTATTATTATTTATATATGTAGTATATATTATATATACTCACATATATAAAATATACTTAAATATACCTATAAATACAATTTCTCAATTAAAAGTATATGTAATATATATCTACATATATTCGCATATATTATTCATTAGTTAAAGTATATGTAATATATACTCATATATACCTACAAATATCATTCTTCAGTTAAAGTAAATGTAATATATACCCACATATATCTATATATATCATTCTTTAGTTAAAGTATATGTAACAAATACTCATATATATCTACAAATATTATTATTTAGTTAAAGTATATGTGACATATACCTACAAATATTGTTATTCAATTAAAATATATGTAACATATACCAAAATATATCAATATATACTATTCTTTAATTAAAGTATATGTAATATATAGTTACATATACCTATAAATAATATTCTTTAGTTAAAGTATATACAACATATACACACATATACTTATAAATAATATTTTTTAGTTAAAATATATTTAACACAAATATACATATATCCACATACACCCTTTTTTAGTTAAAGCATATATAACATATACCCATATATATCTACAAATACTATTATTCAGTTAAAGTATATGTAATATTTACCTACATACATCTACATGTGCTATTCTTTAGTTAAAATATATAAAATATATACCACCATATATACTATATGATGATGGGCTGATCTTCAAAGGTAGTCCTAGCTCATGTAGCTCAGGCTCGAATACGACTGCTGCTGCTGCTCTCCTATCTATAAGACAAGAGAGAAAGGGGACCAAGCTTTCTGGGAGGAGGCTCCAATGCCTAAGTCAGAGGTCGATTGCTCTAAATAAGAGAGAGAAAGAGATATATAGAGAGAGAGAGAGAGAGTGAGAGAGAATAGAATGGATCCTTTTACCTGTTGGGGGTGACCCCTTATTTATAGTTGACATGGGGAGACATAGTCTGATATGTGTCAGCATAATTTACAGGTGTATTGTCTGCTGGACATCTGGAGCTCGGTGGGACTGGTAGTGCCTAGAAGCTAGGTTTGTATATTGTTGAGAGCCCGACTATAAGGATGACTGGATAAGGAGCTCGGGTATCGAGCTCTGGAAAAGGAGGGGCAACATCGGTAGTCCCCTCAAGTCATTGACATTTATGTCAAAGTCATGCATAGGAGCTCAGAAGAGCTCAGTAGAAGTATATGTGTTGAATCATGAAATAGATGTTGTATCACAATATGCTGTGCTCAAGTATGGAACTCAGAAAGAGAGCTCGGTAAGCGGGGGTTATTATCAACTGATAAGAGTTCAAAATATACTCTCTGGAGAAGTCCTGAAATTTATGCCAAGGAGTAAATGAAGAGTTTAAAAGGACACATGTCATGCATAGGAGAAGTGACGCTTCAAAAACTGAGGTAACGGTTGGGTGGGAATTGAAAAGATGTAATGTCTGCGGCATTAAAGAGGAACATTGGTTTACATGGCCAATGTGGACTCTATAAATAGAGTGTAGTGGAATAACATTCGGTACACGATTCATAAGATAGAAGCTCGGTTTGTCTGACTAGTAAAGGCTTAAGAGCTCAATTTTAGAGGTTAGTTTTAAGCTTTTGTTTTAAGTTTTGCATTTAAAATTCTAGTAGCAAAATAGTGCTAGCAGTTATCCGCTTGGTTGTGTTAGAGGAGAGAGGAGAGGTGGGCTCTTCAAGTGTACTGGGGGAGGAAACTTGTGTCAAAACTTGGCCGGCGCTGATCGAAATGACCGAGCTGGAGACAAGAAGACATCTTCAATTGGTGGATGAAGAGGAAGAAGAAGTAGCTAAAGTCCGGGAGTGCACCCGAGCTTAGAAAAAGCTCAAGTAAGAGATATCAAATCCACACTAGCAGAGGTAGACTTAGTTGGAATCCAACAAAAGTGCCAAATACCAAAGGAGTACATTATGCTTATCCCGAAAGAGGATGTCCGAGCTTATGACACCTCGCTAGAACACCAGTTGAAGATCTATGAAGAGGATCTGAGGTCGGGGGTGCGATTTCTTTTGCGCCCCTTCCCTCTGGCCTTTCTGAACTACCACAAGATCACCCCTAGTCAGCTCAGTCCAAAAACATGGCGAATAATCATGGGGTTTGAGATATTATGTGGGTTGCTCGGGATTATACCTACTCCGTGCATGTTGAGTTCCTTCAGCATGCTCAGTACACACCAGAAGTAGATGAAGACTTTTTGTACTTGCAAGGAAGGTTTGGGCTCAGAATGTTTGAAGGAAAGCCGAATTAATTAAAGGAATGAAAGGAACGATTTTTTCATTCTAGAGAATAGCCAGGGGTTTTGCTACCAAAATATTTGTTGGGTCAATCCCAATGGCGAACAGGTGACCAGAGAGAGCCTAGACGAGAATGAGCTCACTGTGTTTGAGATAGTAGAGCGAGACATTCTGAGAGAGAAGAGAAATATCGTTACATTGATAAGGGAGTACTTCCCCCTTGGGAGGACGCCAAAAGAGATTCGGGCAGAGGACCGGACAAGTATGCTCTATGTCTTAGCTTTTGGTTTTTTGCTCAAGATTAATGTGTTAAGTGTTTGGTTAACCTGTGGCTCAGTTGAACAGAGAGGGGCTTGAGGTTAGTGAGCAGAGAACTCAAATGCCTGGCTGAGAAAGAGGCAAGAAGAGAGGCTCAAAAGAAGACTAGGATGGCTCATGAGTACCCGAGTGAGCAAACCGCTGGGATCAGTTCTGCTCAGGAGGAAGAGCCTATGGTGGACTTGTCTCCCTCAGAGGCAATACCAGAAATTGAGTAACACAGAGAAGGGGAAAACACTTGCATCATGTAAGGGTAGATGAGAACCTACACCAAACCCAAGTGGAAGAAGACTTGCCATGAAGAGAGGTGGATGAACCACTAGCCTGCCGGTATAGTATGGTTTAGCTAGTGGAGGAGGTGAATGAGAAGTTGGCCGACACGCAATGTGCCACATACTCAGTGCAGGACGTCGGACCGTAAAAGGTGCTAAAAGAAATATACCTGGCTATCTCGGACGACGTGGCAAAGGCGATGATGACAATATATCACATAGTAAGGAAAAATCCAAACATTTGTACTTGGATTAAATTTTAGTATGAAAACCAACTGAATGAAATTTTATAGGTTACCCAGCTCGCGCATACCATCGAAGATCGGGTAGCGGGCCTAGTTGCCAATTTTTCTGAGGCGGCGAGGAACTGCAATGAGGAGGTCGTAAAGAGACGAGAGCTGGAGAAATCCTTGAAAGCAAAGGATGAGGAGTTAAAATAAGTACAAGAAGCTTTAAAGAAGAATAATGAGAAGCTCAGCTTGACCAAAGAAGCTTTAAGTGCCAAAAATGAAGAGCTTCGCTTAGCAAAAGAAGCTTTAAAATCTAAGGATGTTGAGCAACACTTGGCAGAGGATACTCTTGAGGCCATTCGTTAAGGCTCGGGGTGTCTATTGAGAGATCAGCCATGATGCCCGACCTCTGCACTCAACCAGATTCTTAGTTTCTTAACGGTATAAGACATTTATCTGTGCTATTAGTGTGATCATAGTCGTGGGGGTAGGAAGTTCCTCTTTGATGAGCTTAAATGCCAGCTCGGCTTTATGCTCGACTCTTGGGGATGCCATTGCTCGGTGATTAGGTATGTCAGTGCCCTTCTTTATATCAAGCAGTCTCTTGGGTTGTCTTTCAGACGGCTGGCAAAGCGCCTAACTATACACATTCGTGCTTCTTTTGTACAAAGTTAGTGGCTTGCTTTTACAAAAGAATAGGGGCCTGGATACAACTATAAACAGTGGCACTACACATGCCCCTAAATTTACAAGTACAAAAGATAAATAAAAAATATTAAAATAAGAGCATTGACACTCGGGTACGTGCACATGAAAGAGGGCCCTCTATAAGGGGTTACAACAGTGATGCACATGAAGATATTATAAGTGGATCAATGCATGAGAAAGCAATAAAGTAGTTCGGTGTGCACTAGGGCACTACAATATTCAAATCAATAATGCAAGTTCAGTGTGTGCGCGGGCACTATTTGATATAAATGAGTAATGCATGTTCGGTGTGTTCAAGGGCACTAAATAGTTTAGTATTATAAATAAAATAGAATAGAAATTTTCATGATATTTGTTGAGAATATAGGGCTGGATTAAGGCGCTGTTATGCACAGCTAGTGTGCTCAAGGCTTGGTGCGTGACCAGGGCGCGATTGTATGCATAATTATTACTTGTAACTCAATGCGCAACTATGCAAGATTGATTCTTTTAGCTCGATTGGTGACCAGGGCGATGTAAGGAGTCGAGAGCTCGATGCGTGACCATGGCACTATAAAATGCTGGATTGAAGTGATGTAAGCTCAGTGCGTGAACAGGGCGCTGAAATATGCATGATTAAAGCACTAAAAATTATTGTGCAGCTAAGACACTGTCAGTGTGTGAGGCACGGTGATCCGCATGTGTGATTTTATAATGTGCTTGCGCCATAAGAGTTCAACGTAAGAGCGAGTCATGAGTGTTTAGTATGCGAGTGTCATAATATGAAATATTAAATTAAAGCACGGTTAGAGTGCTATTCTTGCAAGAGTTATAAGATGTACCTGAGGTTTCATTGCTTTTGCTAGGGAATAGCCTGTCCCTGCTCACCACACCAATGATGACTGGCTGATCCTTATAGTTAGTCCTAGCTCTTATAGCTCGGGCTTGAGTACAGCTACTGCTCCTGCTATCCTACCTACAAGATAAGAGAAAAGGGGGACCGAGCTCCCCAGGGGGAGGCTCCGATGCCTAAGTCAGTGGTTGGTCGCTCTGAATAAGAGAGAAAAAGAGATATATAGAGAGAGAGTCAGAAAGAATGAAATAGATCCTTTTACCAGTAGGGGGTGACCCCTATTTATAGTTGATGTGGGAAGACAGACTCTGATCCGTGTCAACGTAATTTACGGGTGTATTGTCTGCTTGACATCTGGAGCTCGGTGGGACTGGTAGTTTTCGAAAGCTAGTTTTACATACTATTGAGAGCCCGACCATAAGGATAACCGTATAAGGAGCTCGGGTGTTGAGCTCGGAAAAAGGAGGGGTAGCATCACTATAAAAAAAATATGGAGTCTGTATTTACAAAAATTTCATTTTTTAGTTATAGTGTATATAATATATACCAACATATACTCACATATACCTATATATGCTACTATATACCAATATATATTGATATATATCCACATATATTGTTATTCTTTAGTTAAAGTATATATAATATATACCCACATATACCTATATATATACATATATTGTTATTTTTAGTTAAAGTATATATAACATATACCGATATATACCTATATATATATGATGTTGTTCTTTAGTTATTTATGTCATTTCAGCTTCACTTAACACATCATCTAAACTAATTGTGGTTAGAAATTTATTTTATTTCTAAAAGAATTAATGATTTTTCTATATTAACATATAACTATATATATATTGTCTTAGAGAAATAATATTAATATGCAGTTGTTATTTCTTATTATGTTTAGGTATTTTGTTGTCTTTAAAAAATGTCAATATACAATTGTAATATCTTAGTATATGAAGGTATATATAGTATATACTTATATATACATATCGTTTTGAAGAAAAAAATATCAATATACAATTCTTGTATTTTAGTATTTATAAGTACATGATAACTGTAATTATATATCTATTATCTTTAAAAATATATATATATGTAAGTAGTTGTAATATTTTAGCATATGTAGCATATACCTACATATACCTATTATCTTGAAAAAAATATCATTATATAGTTGTTATATCTCAATATATATATATTTATAGATATCTACTAACTATAATTATATATATCTATTTTCTTTTTAAAATAATATCAATATGCAATTATAATATTTTAGTGTATGAAGGTACATATAATATATACCTATATAAACTGTTATTTTTTTAAAAGTATTCATTGTAAACTATATATATATATATAATATTTTATTTAATTATTTTAGTGAATTTTTATAAGTTTTTTTGGTCTTGTCTAAAAATATTTTTATTTATACTAAAATACTTGTGAATTTATAATTTATAAAATTTATTTATATAAAAAACTATTATATTGATTTTATTTAATAAAAAAAGAAAAAAGACAATATAAAAGAAAAAACACAAACATTATAAAAAGAAAAAAACAATCAGATAAATTTATTCAATAAAAATTTTAAAATATAATAATAATAATTTAGTATTCAGTATTATTCAATATTTATATTAAAATAAAAAATTTAATAAAAACGAAAAGAAATAGCATAAAAAAGATTATAAATTTTAGCAAAAAATTTATAGAAATATTTTTAATAAAAAAATTATAAAATAAATTTAAATATTATTACAATAAATATTTTATTTAACTATAATAATATTAAATGTAATATTAATTTTTTAATATAAATATATTGATTAAAAAAATATGAAAAATATATTATATATTTACAAAACCTAGTAATCATTATAAAAACACTACTAAAATAAAAAAATATTTCAGTGGAAACACATATAAAAGAGGGAAAAACTTCAGCATGCGAAGCATTTCAGCGGCACTAAATACAAAAGAGGAAAAGACTTTAGTAGGATCATAATATAACCACATGGTATATTTATAAAAATAAAAATAAAAAAACGTAAAATTGAAAAGATGAAAGATTAAAAGTGAAAAAATAGTAATAGTAGTAAAAATGAAAAAGAAATTTAAAAAATAGTATATGGTGCAATTTCTTCAAAAGTTTTTTTTTTAGTTAAGTTTGAAAAAGGAAATTTTTTAGAAAATTTCACAACTCATAATATAAAATTATATTTTATTATATTAATTTATTACTTAATATTTAATATTATATATAACTAAATTGTAGAAAATTTTTAATTTAATAAAAAAATATAAATATAAATATAAGTATAATTAGTAGTTATATGTATATTTTAATTCATTAGCCAATCAATATTGATTTACATATTTTACAATATTATTAAATTAATAAAATATAAATTTACTTTAAAAATTTTAAGTATTAATAAATTATTAACTAAATATTTTAAGTTAAATTGGTGTTCAACATGTTGGAGAATATAAATGAATCCTACATCTGAAAGTTATAATAAAATACAATGACATATAAGGTTGTGTAGATTGATCTTAACATAAGCCAATTGGTTTTGTATTGAGATGAGGTTCCAAACCTATTTATATGGTTACTGTATATTTGGCCTAATACTCGCAGATCCTGTGTAATTTCTACATGGTATCAGAGCTAACCAGGTAATGGACTAACCGCCAGATGATCCTGGACTTCGTTGTTAACCTAGGGCCTCAGTGAAATAGGCTTAGGTAATTTGTGATGGACCTAAAAAAAAAGTAGATTGTCATCCATATTTGGCAAGTGACAAATTGGGCTAGGCCCAGTTGCACTTGAGGGAGAGTGTTGGAGAATATAAATGAATCCCACATCTGAAAAGTATAATAAAATACAATGACATATAAGGTGGTGTAGATTGGGCCTTAACACAAGACAATTAGTTTTGTGTTGAGATGAGGTTCCAAACTCATTTATATGGTCACTGTATATTTGGCCCAACACTCGCAGAGTCTGTGTAATTTCTACATGGTATCAGAGCTAACCAGGTAATGGACTAATCGCCAGATGATCCTGGACTCCGTTGTTAACCTAGGGCCTCAATGAAAATAGGCCTAGGCAATTTGTGATGGATCTAAAAAAAAATAGATTGGCATCCATGTTTGGCAAGTAACAATTGGGCTAGGCCCAGTTGCACTTGAGGGAGAGTGTTGGAGAATATAAATGAATCCCACATCTGAAAAGTATAATAAAATACAATGACATATAATGTGGTGTAGATTGAGCCTTAACATAAGCCAATTGGTTTTGTGTTGAGATGAGGATCCAAACCCATTTATATGGTTACTGTATATTTGGTCCAACACTCGCAGATCCTGTGTAATTTCTACACAACATGTTTATATAAATAATTGATACTAAATAATTCTTTATAATAATAATAATAATTATTATTATTATCAATAAAAATGATATATACAAACATAAAAATAATTAATAATAATAATGGTTGTGAAAATAAATAAATTGTGAATTTATTGAAAAATAATATAAATATTAATTTAGATATAAGTATGATAAATTATGGAAATTTTATAAGATGTATTATAATTATTTTTCATATTATGTTATAAAATATATTCACTTTGTTATTTCTATTATTTTATTCTTGATTATAGCCCGCGTGTTGCCGTGGAATTTTTTTTTAATATATTATATTTTTTTTATTTCAAAAATATTATTTATAATTAAAATTTTTTATTATTATAATTTTTTTAATAATTTTTACTATTTTATTTTTTACTTTTTATTTGCCAAGTATTCTGATTTTATGGCAGTATCATATTTTTTATGAATAAATTTTTTACTGTTTTATTTTTTTTGCCAAGTATTCTGATTTTATGTTACTACCATAATTTTATATAAAATTAACTTTTACTGTTTTCTTTTTTAATTTTTTTATCAAGTATTTTGATTTTATGGTAATATCATATTTTCTTATGGATAAAATTTTTATTGTTCTCTTGTTTTGCTAAGTATTCTGATTTTATGGTGCTACCATAATTTTTTTTGATAAGTATTCTAATTTTATGGTAGTACCATAATTTTTTATGGATAAATTTTTTATTGAATATATATATTTTTTCCAAGTATAATTTTTTACTGTATATATATTTTTTAATATTATTTTTGCTCACTATTCTCACTTTATGGTACTGCCATAATTTTCTATGAAATTAAAATTTTTTATTTTCTTTTTCTACTTTCTTTTTTTGTCAAATATTCTTATTTTATGTTAGTACCATATTTTCTTATGAACAATTTTTTACAGTTCTCTTTTTTATTTTTTTTCTTTTTTGTCAAGTATTTTAATTTTATGGTGATGTCATAATTTTTTACGAAAATAATTTTTACTATTTTACTATTTTTACTTTTTAAGTATTCTGATTTTATGGTAGTACCAAATTTTCTTATGAATAAATTTTTTACTGTATATATATATTTTTATAATTTTTTGGCTAAGTTTTTTCATTTTATGGTACTACCATAATTTTAATGTATGTATTTTTTTATTGCTTTATATTTATTTTACCAAGTATTTTAATTTTATTGTACTACCATAATTTTTTATAAAATATTTTTTAATGTCTTCTTTTTTAATTTTTTTTTGCCAAGTATTTTGATAATGACACTATCCTAAGTTTTTATTTATATATTTTTTACTCTTTTTTTTTTTGCGAAGCATTATGATTTCATGGCACTACCATAATCTTTACTCTTCCGCTATTAGGTATTGGACAAAAAAGACGACAACCACCGCTATTTACTCTCTTGCAATAATTTCTCCACCGCTAGTTTTTACTGTTTTTTTTTTAAACTTTTTTTGTCAAGTATTCTAATTTTATGGTTGTACTATATTTTCTTATTGATAAATTTTTTACTGTTCTTTTTTTTTTCAAGTATTCTGATTTTATGGTGCTATCATAATTTTTTAAGAAAATCATTTCTACTATTTTCTTTTTTACTTTTTTGGACAAGTACTCTGATTTTGTGATAGTGCGATAATTTCTTATGGATAATTTTTTTACTGTATATGCATATATATTGCCAAGTATTCTAATTTTTTTTATTGTATATATATATATTTTTACTGTTTTTTTTAGCTAAGTTTTCTCATTTTATGGTACTACAATAATTTTAATTTATATATGTTTTACAATATTTTTTTCACATTTTTTTGCCAAGTATTCTCACTTTATGGTACAACCATAATTTTTTACGAAAATAATTTTTTCTATTTTTTTGTCAAGTATTCTGATTTTATGGTAGTACAATATTTTTTTATGGATAATTTTTTACAGTTCTCTTTTTTTCTTTTTTTCTTTTTTGCTAAGTATTCTAATTTTATGGTGCTGCCATAATTTTTTATTCTTTTTGTCCAGACTTTCATATAATCCCAATAATTATAAGATTGACAGATAGAATTTTGAGAAAGAATTTTAAATTACACATAAATATGCAAAGGTTTTTCCTCATTCAGAAGAATGGAGAATTTTCTTTACTTTAAAAGAGAAACAAGCTATGATATTCTTATCTTTCTAGTTATAATTGTGTTTTAAATAAATAGAATCAAAATCCTCTAAAATATTTAAATAATATTTTTGAGATTTTGATAAATAATTTGATTTAAAAAATAAAATTTTAAGATATACAGATTTAATAATTTTTCATGAATTTTGCTGAGCACATTCACTTTCTATTATTAATCATGTACTAAAAAATATTTTAGGCAACCAATCAGATTTAGGATGCTTTAATGGAAAATTTGAAGAAACTATTTGAGTTGAAGGGTTTGAAATTTCCAACTGAATAGCTCCTACCGGGCCTTTCTTAGAGGTTTGAGAGTAGTCAGAGTTTGACATCGGTTAATTTTTATCTCCAGATACAGTGATAAACTGGTTGAGGCATCCCTCACGGACTAGTCGTTCAATTTCACGCTTCACCATACCACAATCATCAGTTTTGTGGTCATGAGCTCAATGAAAACTACAATATAACCCCAAATCTCGGTTAGGATCTTCTCTCATTGGCCTAGGCCAGTTTACTTCTACATTCTCTTTGAGCCAACAAAGTATATTGGCTTGGAAAGCATTCAACTATGTAAAATGCTTAGGTGCTTCAGACACATAGAAAGTCCAGTGTGGGGTTGAATAATGAGACAACCTTGTTGGGTTGTGGTTGTAACCTCTCCTGGAGGAGCTAGGTTTAGTAGATCTATAGTGGTGTGACTTATGTGGATCTTGTTTTGAAGGCTCTAGATGATGTTTAGATGATTCAGACTTTTAGAGGCCTGGCCTTGATCTAGACGATCGGCATAAAGCTCTTCCTAAATTCGAAAACTTTCATCTACCCTAATGTATTTATGAGATCGAGCCATTAGCTCGGTAAAATTTTGAGGTGGATTCTTACTTAAGGAATTTGAAAATTGGGCACACTCTGTATTTCTGATTAATGCCTTTAAGGCCGTGTTAAAGTTTACTTTAGGGATTTTACCCACCATGTTGTTGAATCTTTTCACATATTCTCTTAATATTTTTTTGGGTTTTTGGATGACTTTAAACAAATCTACGGAGGTTCGGACATGATCTATAGAAGCCACAAATTTATTTACAAAGAGCTTGGTAAGTTGGCTAAAGTTATGTATGGAGTGTGGTTCTAAGTTCTTATACTACAGCTGTGCATTATCAATCAAGGTCTTTGGGAAAAGCTTGCGCAAGGCAAAATCCGAGGTGGTATAAATTAGGAATGTACTAAAAAAGTAGTCAACATGATGGCATGGATTCGTTGTTCCATCATACTCTTTGAACTTCGGTATGTGGAAGTTTGGATATACAACACTAAGGATTTCCTTGGATAGGGGGAGCAAAAGGTAGTATCATATTGGAGCTCTATTCCCTTGCGCACTTGTTTTATTCTTTCATCAACTAGAGCTTTGATATCTTCCTCTTTGAATGGCACATCCTTCTTAAGTTTTTGAGAAGTTTGTTCTGAATAGGTAGACGCTTGGGAAACAGAATGCTCGGGGGAGCAAAGCCTTCTCCTAGTCCAGTTCTCCAGGTCCATGGCACTGTTTTTCATTTGGAGGTGATGATTAACTTCAGGTTGAAACCGAAGAGGACAATTTCTTGGTGGGTAGGGAGGTATGTTACAAGTCGGTGGGGGTGTATGTGTTAGTTGTAGAGGTGTTGAATCTGATGGTTGCTGATGGCCTGGAAGGAAAGTTCAAATTTCAACAGCTAGGGGTTTGAGTCGTGTTTGCAGTTGAGGAGGCTTGCACCAACTTGCAGCCTAAAAACTCTGATGAAGTTATTCAAAGTTTCTGTGAGCTCTTTAGCTATTTGATTTGCTAGGCCCGGGAAATGTATCACTGTCGAAGCCAGTTGTACTAACGGGATAAGCAAAGTAGAGAGAGCTACTGGAGCTGATTCGGCTTCAGGTGTAGCTGTTTAGGGTCCTAGTGTTGTATGATCTGTATGTGATGGTCTGGCTTGGAGATGATTGCTAGGGTTATTGCTCGAGATGGTATGATTTTTTGGTGTATAGGGTAGTAGAGGAAGTCTTTCATTTGTAATCTGAACATGGCTTGATGGCTCATGGGTGTGATCTTGAGTCCTGTTATACATTGCTTGAGGATCAACTAGTCCACGCATACCGCATTACTGATAATGAGGTGGACTTTCATGACTCTTTCTTGGGTTAAAGTTCGGGCTCTTCACTCGTTGACTTATGATTTATAAAACAAGAGACTAGTGGATCGAGCACTAATGGAGAGACTCTGATGCCTAAGTTAATAATTGTTTCGTCTTAGTAAAAAATGAGCTTTCTTAATTGTGAAAATGATCGATTTACCTGTGGTGATCCACTTTTATTTATAGTTAGAAAGTAGGGGAGATCAACTGTATATATCAACTTATTTTCTGGATGTGTCGGAATATTGTCGGCTGAGTCTAGAGCTCGGTAGTACTGAATCTAAAGCTCGGTTGTACTGAGAAAATAAAATACTGAACTAACGCTTAAAAGTTAATGAATTACTATAGCTCTTCTCTTGAGGAGCTCGGTTTCGTGTTCAGAAACCTCTTATTAAATAGCTCGGTTCCTTCTTTAGAAATCGAGAGTTCGGTAATTCTTAGCTCGGTAATTTATGGGTAATATCAAATAACTTAAGTATATTTTATCAATTAAATATATATAAAAAATTTACAAATTAATTATTTATAAATAAAAAATAATCAATTATTAGACAAAAATAATTATATAAGTTTTAATTTTTTAATTACACATTTTTTTAATTACCGATAAATGTGATTAACCCCATTGTAGTCCTTATATAAACATAGTATTATTCCTCCTTCAATGTGATTAATTACAAATTTGAATAAAAATTCATTCTTGCACTCATGAAGTAAATGGGACAGACTTTCAATCCTAATCACATTCTACAAAAATCAACTAACAAAAATATATTTTAAGCTAAAAAAAGGTTTTATACCAGTACCTATAAAAATTAATCAAAAAGATAGAATTTAACTAGTATATAAAAAAATTACTAATTCTCCATGGCTTATATATTTTATATATTAGAAATATATACAACATGTTTTTAATTAAAATTTAAAAAATTAAAATTTAAAAATTATAAAATATTTTAAAAAATCAAAGAAATTATATCATATAAATTTCTAATTATTAAGTGGATGGAAGCAGTGTTTTCTGTCCTAACTTGGAAAATTGGAACATTCATAAAACTATCCATAAAAATATATATTTTTTAAAAATATTATATAAAAAAATTTACACTTTTAAAAAAAATTAGACCAAATTCCTAAATATCTTACTACACATTTCAAAAATATATTCTCTCTCACTAAAAAAAAGATTTTACTTTAATTTTTTTAAACTTCACTATTAAAAAAGTATTTTTCAATAAAATAATACAAATTAATATTTTAAATCATATTTTCAACATATTAAATGCATTAATTTTTGTAAAGAAAAAATTTTAAATTTAACTACAAATAATAAATAACACTCACATAAATTATATATATAAATATATTAATGAAAATATTAAATTATTTTTAAATAAATTTTATATATTATACATATAATATCTATACAATAAAATTAATATTTTTTTAAATTTTATATCTATACATGCAATATAAAATAAAATAAAATTTGTATATTTGTGAAAAAGACACAAATTGCATAATTGGGTAATTTCCACTTGAAAATTTTGGGATTTGCCAACAGATTTTTGGCGTTGAAAATTGCTAAGCTTGGAATTTGAGTGAGGACTAGCCTAATGAGTGAGGACTAGCCTAATTTTTAAGTCCAATCAAATTCTTATGTTTTTGGGCTTTTGATTAAAATGTATAATTTTTTTGGGATAATTATACTGTGCACGGCAAATTATTTTGCCTTATCATAAATACTTTATATGGAAACATATTTACACTTTCACCTTTTTCACGCTATTTTTTATTTTTATGATTTTTTATAATTTTTATTTTTTCTATTTAATTTAATTTATATTTTTAATTTAAAAAATTTAATATTATATTTTTAATATACATAAAAAATAAATATATATACAATATATATATAACATATACATAATATCTACGAAAATATACATTCAACAATACAAATTACATCAGCACATATACAACATATCAACAATATATCTATAATAAATATATAACACATCTACATAATATTTTTAATATTTATTTAATTTAATTTTTTTATTTTTTATTTTCAAAATATCCACACAATATTCATCTAATATTCACACAATATTTAATAATTTTTACATAAAATACACATAACTTAAATAACAAAAACATAACATACACAAAACATCCATAACACATCTACAATATATCTACAATACATCTACTACACATCTACATAATTAAATTATGTGTACTTTTTAATTATTTTTATGTGTATAATATGTATTTACTTAAAAATAAATTTAATATTTTTATTAATATAATTTTATATGTCTTATTTTATTTTTATTTTTTTAGTGTTATTTATTTTTTATAATTAAAATTAAAATCTTCTCTTTTTATAAAAAAATTGTGATTTTTATATAATGAAAAATAATTTAAAATATTAATTTTTATTATTTTATTAAAATATTTTTATTTTAATATTGAAGTTTGAAAAAAAAAATTGAAGTAAAATATTGATTGTAGTGAGGGTAGAAATATTTTTGAAAAAAAAATTATTATTTTATTAAGAAATGAGGTATTTTTAAAATTTTAAGCCAACTTTTATAAAAATAAAAATATTTTAAATTTTTATAGTATTTTTGTAATAAATTTTTTTAGTGTAGTTATGTAAATATTCTAATTTTTTTATTTATTAAAATTTTAAATATATTTAAATTTATAAAAATTTATAATTAATTTATTAATTTATCATATTAATATAGTTTAATATAAATTTATTATGAGTTTATTATATATATAATAATTTTTATAAATTTATTTTAAATTTATTGTATACTTTTATAAAATAATTAAATTTTTTTAGTAAAATATGAAAAATTTTATAAAAAATGATAGATGTATAATTTTTTAATATTTTTGCTTCGGCCCAAAAGTACAAGCGAAAAACAATTTCATTTATCAATCAACATCTCTTATCAGCGAGCGTTAGTGGGGTGTTAAAAAAATCAAACCTAAAAAATAGATTAATTAAATTTGAGATAAGTTTAGTACAAAACTTTCAAATTTTAGTTTATATATATATATATATATATATATCCTAGATAAGATTTGATTAGTAACACTAACATTTTTAAAACTGGACAGATCGATTAGACTGGTTAAATTAGAAACTGAAGGTTGATTCGGTTTAAAAATATTAAAAAAATTAATTTTATAAAAAATCAATCAAAACCAATTGAATTATACTGAACCAGTTGAATTATACTGAACCGAATAAAATTAATTTTTTAAATTTTAAGTCATTTTTATTAAAAAATTAGACTAATTTTTTATATGTATTAGATTTAATATTTGATATTTTTGAATTAATAAAGCATGCTTTTATAATTTTTAAATTTTTATTTTAATTTTTTTTATAATTTTTAAATTTTTTATTAATAGAAAAAATAAAAAAATTTATGATATTACTATATTATTAAATCTGAGTTAACTGAATTGAACTAATTAACTTATAAATTAATTATTAATGTGATTTGATATTGGTCGGATTTTAAAAATATTAGTTAACACCGTGTAAAAGTTGGGGTCACCAATTTGATGAAAATTGAATTTATAATTGAGAGCAAGTCTTACCTATACTAAAATTCTATTTAAAATCTATATGCCAACTTAATGAGATAAGAATAAATGAAAAAAAAATCATATTTTTTTTATTGAGTTAAACAACAAATAAAAGAGTCAGATCGACTAAAATACTAAAAACAAAGAATTTGAAGGGAGAGAATGTTAAATCATTAATCATAGACCATAGTAATGTTAGCAAGATTTTGAAAAATGCCATTTTCATAGACCATAGTAATATCAGCGGGGGATCACTTTGCGAAGCTTTGTGCGGCGTACTAGTATATGAAGATAATCTCCATAAGAAACACAAATAAATACCGTAGAAATTTTAATTTTTTATGGGCCCTTTGGGTTATTGTAAAATTAATTATTAAGAATATATTTTATAAAAATTTATTATTAAAATTATATTTTATTAAAAAAATTATATTGCTATATTTAAAATATGTAATAAAATATTTAAAAAATATTAAAAAAATATTAACTTATTTGATTATAATTAAACTTTAAAAATTTAAATAATATTTAAATTATTTTTATAATAATTTTTTTACCATATTTTAAAATAGGAATATAATTAGATATTAATATGAGGCTATACAATTTCTCTTTCTAGAAAAATAATTTTTTTTATTTTTTTAGATAAAATATTTTTATCAAATATTTTATTTTATATGAATTATTTATAAATAAATATAATATTTTTTATTAAAAAATAATTATTTTATCAATTTTTTAAAATTATAATAAAATTAAATATACTGTTTATTAAAAGACTTAAATAAAGATGATAACGTATTGAGTATTTTTTGGTACTTGATCCATTTATATAGGATATATATAATTTATAATTGGATTTGAACATATATGAATAATATTTTTACTATATATCGTGTGTTTAGATTTAAATATTTGAATACTCGTTATCTGTTCAGATTATATATAATTATATTTTATTAAAATTTTAATTATATATTTATTATATTTTATTTTAATTATAAAATTATATGATATAAAATAATTTTTAATAAAATAAAATTAATATTAAAATTTTATTTATAATTATTTAATTAAAAATTATATTTTATATTTTAAATTTTATAATATTTTTAAAATTTTATATTTAAATAAATTTAAATAATAATTAAATAATATTAAATGATTTCACAATGAATATAAATATAATTATAATAGAATTTATATATATTTAAATAGTTTAAAAATTAAATATATTTAAATTGAGATAGTGTAATTTTTGCCGACAATACTCAAAACCCTCTGGAATTTGCGATCCAGCTCATTAATTATCATATGAAAGCCTTTCAATTTTGACCACACCAAGTTGTCTTTTTTAATGTAATCATCAGCTCTCTTTTTTTTTTTATAGCATTATATTATCCTTAATTGCTGACTAAAGTTTCTACTTTTGGCAAGCAAATAATTGCGATATTCAAACCTCGAACACCACGACCACGTTACTCTCTCTATCTTTCTATGCATGAATCGTGTACGCTAGTGGTAGCGGTAAACTCAAATTATATTTTTAGTCGAAAAATGCATCACCATTTCATCAAAAAAAAAAAAAACATCACCATTAGTCCGAAATTAGTCCAAAACTTGGTTTGATATGAACATGCATTATCAGAACTATTGTATTGCTAAACTTTGGTGTAATTATATATTTTTTTTATAAATATTTTGGCTCTTTGCCTGAAGCTTTTTTCAAACAAACTCTTTATCCTCTTTCGTCATATAATACATCATCTTTCTTCATAAAAAACAAACACAGCAATCCCATTTCTCTATAAATAACTATACTAATTAATATTTCTCACACAACCAGCCAAAACAATTGAAATAATTTTATCTTTTTTTTTTGATTTCCAATTCTACTCAAAATATGAAAATCCTTTTCATTTCCCTCCTAATTTCCACTTTACTTTCACTTTCCCTCTCTGCAGAACTCTGCAATCCCCATGACAAGAAAGTCCTTCTCCAAATCAAACAAGACTTTGGCAATCCTTACCTTCTTGCCTCTTGGAAATCCGACGCCGATTGTTGCTCCGATTGGTACCAAGTTGAATGTGACTCCAAAACTCACCGTATAATTTCTCTCAACATCTTTGCCGGCGACCTTCCTGGCCAAATCCCTCCTTCTGTTGGTGACTTACCCTTTCTCCAGACTCTTGATTTCCATAAATTAACCAATCTTACTGGCCCAATACAACCCGCAATTTCTAAACTCACAAATCTCAAATTTCTCAGACTTAATTGGTTAAATCTCACGGGTTCAATACCTGAATTTCTTGGTCAACTCAAGAATTTAACGTTCTTGGATCTTTCTTTCAATAGTCTTTCTGGTACAATTCCAAGTTCACTTTCTTTACTACCAAATCTTGGTGCACTTCATTTGGATAGAAATAAACTCACTGGCTCAATCCCAGAATCATTTGGGTATTTTCATGACCAAATACCATCTCTGTATTTGTCTCATAATCAACTTTCTGGGAAAATTCCCGAATCTTTAGGCAAATTGAATTCTGATGTTCTTGATTTTTCTCGCAATAAGCTTGAAGGTGATGCCTCATTTCTGCTGGGGCTAAAAAAAAGTACCCAAATGATCGATCTTTCAAGAAATTTATTGGAGTTTAATTTGTCCAAAGTTGTTTTTCCGACTGGTCTGACAAATTTTGATATTAATCATAACAAGATTTATGGTAGCATACCGGAGCAGATGACTCGGTTAAATCTTCAATTACTGAATGTGAGTTATAACAGGCTTTGCGGGCAGATTCCGGTGGGTGGTAAGTTGCAGAGTTTTGATTACACAAATTATTTCCATAACCGGTGCTTGTGTGGTGCTCCTCTTCCAAGCTGCAAATAGGCAACGCAGGAAAGCGGCTGGAGAAGCATTTGCCGGTTTATGAACATGTTATTTGTGTACTTCTAAGACCTTTTTTCTTACAAGTGTCAGTGTATTTTATTAATATAAAATATGCTATCATATTATATGATATAATATTATAAATAATATTTATTATATTTGAATATTTAAATTAATGATATGTTATAGTAGTTTTAATTATTTTTTTATTTAATTTAATATTACAGTATGATTATGAAAATAATAAAATGAACAGAATATTTTTAAATAAAAATTAATATTAATTTTAATTAAAATTTATAAGTAATTTGAATTTTTTATAATTAATAATTAATTTAAATTTTTATTTTGTATAATTAATAATTTATTTTATTTTATTTTATATAATTAATAATTAATTTTAATTAAAGGTATAAAATTAAAATTAATAAAATATATAACAAATTTTTTCCTAACAATTTAAATTGACAAAGTTATAATAAAATTAATACATAAAGAAAATAACAATAAAAAAAGATTATTAAATTAAAGTATTAATTTTGAAATTTGAAATATTTATATATTATGATATTTTTGGAATAAAAATATATAAATCATATGAAATTACTAAATTGGTGGCTTCAAAAAGTGATCAAAAACTATGGTTTTAAATGATACCATATAATATAAAATCATAAAAAATTATCGTCCAAACAAGGGATGAATGTTTATGTTATTTTTCAAATAGTTACTATATTTAACTCAAAAAAAGTTACTATTTGATTTTCCACAGTAATTAAGCTTTTAATTAGATTTAGCTTAAACTGAGTTTAGCAAATTTGCACAAATAGGATAATAATGTGCTACATCCATCTGCAGCACATGCAAGTAAGTCGTTTACATTTGTAGTACACTTGTAACTCACTCAAATATAAATCTACAATAATGTCAAATCATGAACTGTCTAAATGGATTCTAAAAGTTTTCTTTTTAAAAAAAAATAATTTTCACTTATTATGAAATTTATTTCAAATTGTTAATTTTACTAATTTCTACTTGGAAATTTATTAGTTTTGACAGGTTGTACTTTTATTAAGTTCAAAATTCACTTACAGTTTTGTCAATCTTAATGGCATTTAATTTAAATGTGGCCTATTCCGTAGAGTTAAAAATATAGGATGATTCTAAGTGAACTTTTATCTATGCAAAGTATAAAACAGTATGAATTTGCATTTGAATTTTAAAAATTTTATTAATAAAAATTATAGAAAATTCATGTCACCAATAATTTATATCTATGGAAAAATCTGATATCCTAATATTAATTTTAGTTACGGAACGAAATTAAAATTTATAGCTAAAATTCTACTTAAAATAAATCTAGCTAGCTAGAGGGATTTCATATAAATAAAATAAAATTCAAGTGATATTGCTCATATAAAATTTACACTGGTCAATACACTGAAATTAAGTTTAAAATTGATTGTTCATTAAGCAGAAATCTCAGTCCAGGAAACGTATCATTCCACTTATAGAGGGGGAAATGTTTTCAACAACAACAAATTATCAAATTCAATTTGCGGGGAGAAGAGATTAACCCAAAAACTCCAAATCAAAAGAATATATTTCCATTAGTAATTTTAGATGATGACAAGTGAACCTCGACACTTTTCCTCAAAGCTCGGAGTTCAAGTATCTACAAGACAGTGAGAAAGGACCGAGCTTTGCTGAGGAGACTTTGATACCTAAATCAGAGAGTGGAAAGGGATCCTTTACCCATGGGAGTTGTTCTCTATTTACAGAGGATGGAGAGAAGACCACCTCTCATGAGTGTTAGCGAAAATTACGGATGTATCAGTGACCTATTGGATAGCACCCCGGGCGTACTGTTTGGTTAGGTGGTTCCTTGAGTTTGGTACCTATGGATAAAAAGCTCATCCCATGTGGGTAGAGAGCACATCCCTCGTGGAGAGCTCATCCACTGTGGAGTGGGATACCGGAGTTCAATACTTAAGGATGGAGAGGTCATCTCTTATAGAGTGGAATTTCGGAGCTCAGTACCTAGGGATAAAGAGCTTATCCCTAGTGGGTGGAGAGCTCATCTCTTGTAGGTGGACAACTCATCCCTTATGGAGAGCTTATCCATTGTGAAGTAGGATATCGAAGCTCAGTACCTAAGAATGGAAAGCTCATCCCTTGTGGATGGAGAGTTTATCCTTTATGGAGAGCTCATGAATTGTGGAGTAGGGTACTTGTGCCCGGTATTTAGGGATGGAGAGCTCATCAATTGAGGGTGGAGTGCTCATCCCTTGTAGAGAGCTCATGCATTGTGGAGTGAGGTATTGGAGCTTGACAACTAGAGATGGAGAGCTCATACTTTGTAGAGAGCTCATCCATTATAGAGTGGGGTACCATAGCTCGGTACCTAGAGATAAAGAGCTCATCCCTGGTGGGTGGAGAGTTCATCCCTTATAGAGAGCTAATCTACTATGGAGTGGGATACCAAAGTTCGGTACCTATGGATGGTATCATAAGTCCCCTCCGGTGTCTTGACATTCATGTCAGGTACCTCCGGGGCATGCCCTTAGGCACCTCTTGGATGTACTTTTGGGCATTGTTAGAGTGTCTTAGCTGATTGAGTTGCATGGTCATAGTGCTTGAATTGACGCATGGTCAGAGTGTTAGAGTTCGATGCACAATCAGAGTGCTTGAACTAATGGAATGCACGACTGAAGTGCTAGGGTTTGATGCACTATCAGAGTGCTTGAACTAATGGAATGCATGATTGAAGCACTAGAGTTCGGTGCACGATCAGAGTGCTTGAACTAATGGAATGCACGATTGAAGTGCTAGAGTTTGGTGCATGATCAAAATGATTGAACTAATGGAATGCAAGATTGAAGTGCTTTATGTTATTGCACGACTAGAGAGCTTTGTCTTTGAAGAGCTAGGAATGTAATTGAGGCTCTAGCATCCATGTTGAGGAACAAATAGTCTAAGCTCACCACACCAATGATGACAAGTGGACCTCAGTGAACTCAAGAACTCAATTTTGGGCATCAAAGGTATGCTTGTCTGCCTGCAAAATAAGAAGATGTCGGACTCTAGTGGAAAAACTTCGATGTCGAAGTCAATTCGGATTGTCTGCATATAAAAGAGTTAGAAAATGCCTAATCTGAATGTCACGTGTTCAATCCACGCTCAACACACCAATGATGACAAGTGTACCTCGGAACTATTTTTCAAAGCTTAAGGTTTGGGTACCTATAAGACAGAGAGAGAAGAAAAGGCTCCGCTTGGGAGACTTCAATGCCTAAGTCAGAGCTCAGTTTATCTGAATGTAAAGAGATAATTATGAGATGGAAAGGTATTGTTTACCTATGGGAGTTGTCCCATATTTATAGAGGATGGAGATGAGTGTCTCCGGGAATTACAGAAGTATCAATGGCCTATTGGATAGCACGCCGAACATACTATCTGGTCAAGTCGATCCTTGAGTTTAGTACCTAGGGATAGAGAACTCATCCCTTGTGAGTGGAGAGCTCATCCATTGTGGAGTGGGGTACCAAAGTTTGGTATGTAGGGATGGAAAGTTCATCCCTTATGGGTGGAGAGCTCATCCCTTTTGGAGAGCTCCTCCTTCAGTACCTAAATATGGAGAGCTCCTCCCTCAGTACCTAAATATGGAGAGCTCATCTCTTGTGGGTAGAGAGCTCATCCCTCGTGGAAAGCTCATCAATTATAGAGCTCAGTATCTAGGGATGGAGAGCTCATCTATTGTGGAGTGCGATACTAAAGTTTGATACCTAGAGATGATATCATAAGTCCTATTGGTGTCCTGACATTCTATCAAGTACCTCTGAGGAGTGCCCTTGGACACCCTTTAGATGTACTCGTGGGCACTTTTAGAGTGGCTTAGTTGATTGAGTTGCACTGTCAGAGTGCTTGAATTGATGTACGGTCAGAATGCTAGAGTTGGGTGCATGACCAGATTGCTTGAACTAATGGAATGCATGATTGAAGTGCTAGAGTTTAGTGCACTATCAGAGTGCTTATACTAATGGAATCCACAATTGAAGTGCTAGAGTTCGGTGCACGGTTTGAGTGTTTGAACTAATGGAATGCAAGATTGAAATGCTTTATGTTATTACACGATTAGAGTGCTCATATTATTGCACAATTAGAGTGCTTTGTCTTTTCCAGGGTCAACGCTCGATCTTTGAAGGGCTAGGGAATGCACTTGTGGCTCTATCTTCCATGTTGAAGAATAGCTAGTCCACGCTTACCACACCAATGATGACAAGTGGACCTCGACACTATTCCTTAAAGTTCGAGGTTCGAGTACCTGAAAGACAGAGAGAGAAGATTGGACTTCGCTAAAGAGAATCCGATGTCTAAGTTAGAGCTCAGTTTGTTTGAATATAAAGAGAGATTTATGAGATTGAAAAGGAATCCTTTACCAGTAGGAGTTGTGCCCTATTTATAGAGGATGGAGAGGAGACCACTTTGGATGAGTGTCAGCAAGAATCACAGATGTGTTAGTGGCATATTGAATAACACACCAGGCGTACTATCTGGTCATATGGTTTCTTGAGTTCTGCACCTAAGAATAGAGAGTTCATTCTTTGTGGATGGATATCTCATCCCTCATGGAGAGCTCATCCAATGTGGAGTGGGACATCGGAGTTCAGTATCTAAAGATGTAGAGCTTATCCATTGTGGAGTGAAATAATGGAGTGAAGTACCTAAGAATAGAAAGCTCATCTCTAGCAGATGAAAAACTTATCCCTTGAGGGTGAAGAGCTCATCCTCGTAGAATGAAATATACCTAGAGATGAAGAACTCATTCCTTGTGGATGAAGAGCTCGGTTATTGTAAAGTGGAGTATCGGAGTTCCGTACCTAATGATGGTACCATCAGCAATTATAGTTAATTTGACAACCATACATCCTCCCTAAAAGCAATAAAGTTTCATTCAAAAGAATAAGAAAAGTAAACATTCCTTTCACGATTACATGGGCAACAAGTAACGCATTCACAGAACAACCTTTTCTTTTTTACCCTTTTGATGGGTATATAACAGTTTTAGTACATTATACAAAGTTTATCAAGAATAAGAAGTATGGCTGCAAAAGATTACAAAAGAAAATAATTGCAGTCTTCTGCATATGCAATCTCTGTTACAATTGTGACTCCTTCCACTTTAATCTGCTAAGCCCATCGACAATTGCCTTACGAAACTCATCATTGTGCAGAAAGAAGGATGAAACATGGCCCCCGGAAACCCATCTCACCTCGGAACCTGGCCAAGCCTTTTGAAGCTCCAACACAGAATGTTTTGGTATATAACCATCATCCTAAAAGATAAATATAAGCATCATCCTAAAAGATAAAATCATACTTGAAATAAGATCAACGCTGAGATTAATGCAGCAATTATGCATTTAGAAGCAATAAATTATAACTGTATCAATAAAATGAATGAGACATTGAGACACTGCACATAAGTCAAAAAGGAACAGATTTTAAAGAGCTCATGAAGACAAAATATCAGTTTGATATTGTTGCTTGAGCTGTGATATTGAAGAAAAACATGTTGACAATGTTGATTAAAGGTTAGTAACATTTTTTTTTAAAGTGGATTTCACATGTCAGCTCATAAAAGCTTCATAATAGCTAAATGACACTTTCAAACTACTTTTTTACATCAGCATCTAAATTTGTGCTTTCTCAAAAAACAATTTCAACCTCAATAGCAAACATGCTCTAATAAAAGGCTATCTTGTGAAGTACTTATTAAACCAGTCTGGCTGCCCAAAATTGAAAATACTACTGTTAATGGATTGACAAGCTATATTAAACAATGAGTGCCGAAAACATAGCCAAGATAATTTTTAGCTTATTTGAGATGCATAGATAGAGAGAGAACAAGCAGATAAGAAGAAAAGCTACTTAATAATAAATAGACAAGTTCATAAAGTAGGCAGATAGATGAGGATTTATCCAACCATACATTTAGAGATAAAATGATCTACACATTTAGCAGAAAAACTATTGCATGGTGGGCACGCAGGTTTTCTGTAAATACTAACTGATGGAAAAGAAGCAAAGATTGCATGAAGAATTAATCAATTCTACACAGAAATATCAATCTGATAGCATCAATTAATAAACTTATCATAAAAAAAAAAATAGTGAAAAACATATTAGAAAGTCCATTCATTTTTTTTAAGTAACAACACATTGGTGATATTAAAATATGTTACTTACAGTTGCAGCAACAAATATTACAGCATTGGTGTTTTTGGGAATTGGAAATCGGGTGACATCTGTGAGAGACAACACATTTCGCATCCGTTCTCGCACCTCCTCAAGAGTTGTTGCAGTATTTTGCACTACAAGATCCTTCCTCGGTGCCTCCCAGGCAGTTGCATACCTTAATATCCCATCACAGAATGCCACAACAGCAGAATGTGGGGAGAGAAAAGGAAAGGTTGCAACAGGTGAAGGGTGCAGTGATCCAACCATTGCAGCATGTACTCCTCCTAAATTCAATAAGATCAATTCTTAAAATAGATATGGACCAATAAAAGGTGTTTATTATCTATTGGTACTCTGAAATATTACATTGGTTTTTAGAAACTAAATCAATTCAGTTGTTTAGATGACCAGTAGCTGATATAGGAAAAGTTAATACAAGTTTGCATTGTGAAATTAAATTGTTTTTACCCATGCTAAGTCCACAAATGCCCGTCTTGCCAAACCCTGCCTCAGAGTCTAACCAATGTAAAAGACTGCGTGCCTCCTCAACAGTTGCTCGACCTAATAAAAGCAAGTCACTAACACACAAGAGTTTTGCACCATGCTGCAGCATAGGGCGTCTGTGTCCATAAAAAGGGCTGCAATTGCATATTTTGTTGAATCAAATGCTTATAAATTTAAAGAGAAACCTTTATATTCTAGAAGTAGCTAAAATAGCTAACAGCACAAGATTGATTCTAACCTCTCCAGAACCATGGTTGCAATGTTCTCCTTCAACAATGGCGCACCAAGACTCAATCTCCGTTCAAATGTATGGTCTCCAGTGCCTGACAAACATGTAGCTAAACTATGTAGTCCCTGCTAGCTAGAGAACCGTGAAATTATTCTAGTGCCTGAGAACTATGGAATATACCACCCATGCTAGGTAAACATCACACTTTCTCCAAAATAAACATAAAATTTTGCTGAGATGACATAGTTTAGAATGAAATGAACCTACTGCAGAAATGTACAAGTCATTCTTCAAGGAAAAGAGAAACAACTCAAGCAAAATGGTGCGATTGGAGTCATGAAGCATTCCTTGATTATAGAATCACTTGAGCCATATGGGAAAGCAAATTGCAGCGTTTACATCAAGCAAATGCTTCAATTGAATGTCCAATCCAATAGTTCAGAAGTCACAGTTAATACACAGGATAGAATAAAGTGGTTTTCAGTTCGTTCCTACAGAAGTGAAATTCCTTTTGTAGAGAGGAAACATTTAACAAGACATTTAAAATAGGAATAACATATTCAAATTCCTATAGACTACAGTATAAGTAACCCAACTTATATGACACATAATTCTCAAAGGTAACCACCAGATTTTAACCAATGATAGCAGATTAGCAGTCAAATTTAAGCTCAATGAAGCATAAGCAAGCATTGTTCTGCGTAGCACATATAGAATTGGTCATTTGAAAAGTTATAGCACCACCCACAAGTTCACAACGTCAGTGAAACTTACAATTTGGGTAAAAAACCAATTCACAACGTTTCCATCAATTTAAACCACCAAAACCAGACATTCTATATAAATTCTCGATCGATAAAATTAACAACATGGAATGCACTTTTTTTAATAAAAAAAATCATAAACCAGGAGATTGAGTTAAGGTATTCTATACAGGGGCGGAGCTGGGGGGTCGTGTGGGGGCGGACGACCCCCCCTCGCCGGCGGCAATGAATACTTATATAGGGAGGGCTCCGCCCTCGTCGCCGGCTGCTGTCTTGCTCCGCCCCCCCCTCCCACGACGCAGTCCAGAGTCATTCACGTGAGAGGTTGTCTTCAACCTCTCACGTGAAAATACTGAAATGCCCCTCGGGGCATTTCAGTATTTTTTTTTTACATTATACTAAGTGAAACGGCGCCGTTTCACTTAGTAGAGTTAAAAAAAAAAATTAAAAGCAGCAGCAGCTGCTGCTGCTCGAGCGCGAGCGAGAGCGAGAGAGAGGCAGAGACGAGTTGCAGAGCAGACGACCGGCGACCGAGCAGGCGAGCGAGAGACACAGACGGCGACGGAGACGACCGAGCACGAGCAGGCAGGCGGCTGGCGGCGGCAGCAACATGTTTTTTAAATTTCTATAATTTTTTTTAATTTTATTATTTAATTTGTTTTTTTTTGTAATTATTATAATTTAGGTTAAAAAAATTGAAGATTTAGATTATATATTGGGTTTTAATTTTAAATATAGAATGTAGATTAATTAGTTGAATTAATTGATTTTATTGTGTTTTGTGAATTTATAATAATTATTTTTAGGTTAAAAATTGGATATTTGATAATTTTTATTTTAGGTAAATAATTGGAGATTTTTTTATTTATAAAATAGATTATATATTGGGTTTTAAATGTAGAATATATAGTTTATTAATTAGTTAAATTAATTAAATTTATTGTGATTTGTGAATTTATGATAATTTTTTTTAGGTTAAAAAATGGTGATTTGCAAATTTTTATTTTAGGTAAAGAATTGGAATTTTTTTATATATAAAATAGATTTATTAATTATGTTGTATAATTTAAATTGATAATTTATTAATTATGTTGTATTAATTGAATTATGTTATATTAATTTATTAATTATGTTGTATAATTTAATCAATATGGTTTTTAAATATAGAATATAATTTATTAATTATGTTGTATTAATTGAATTTAATTTTGTTATTTGTATTTGTGATTATTAAGATTTAGGTAAAAATTGATAATTTATTTTCTATATAAATATATATTGTTGTTTATTTGAATTTTAATTAATTATAATAATTTAATTAAAATGATATGTGTTGTGATTATGTTGAATTAATTGCTTTTGTTAGTGTTTTGTGAATTGTTATTAGGTTTTAAATATAAAATGCAATTTAATGTCTTGTTATTGTTTAAAATGCTGAATATAACTTAGGTTAAACTAATTCTAAATTGAACAGATATGGATAAATTTGTGATCAAGACTAAGAGAATACGGAATGAATATGGTGAATCCTCTAATATCCCTATTTCGACACCGATCCCTACATTAAGTAGTCATGCAAGTCAGGAGGTATCTAATGATTATATAAGGCGTCCGGATATTAGTTTTGATTATATTGTGGGTGACCCCGCATTGCGTAAACCAATTTATGAGTTTGATGTTGAGATTATGGATGATATTAGAAGACAATATGTGGCTAAAGGTCCTTGCCAACCACGTGGCCATAATTTTCCCCAAACAGAATTTGGAAACATTATGAGGAGTTTTAGAGAGTATTGGTACTCTAAATTTGAGTGGTTAGAATACAGTATTTCCAAAGATGCAGCATTTTGTTTCTGGTGTTATCTTTTTAGTTCGAATAGAGGATCAAAACGAGGAGATAATGCATTCACAGAAATTGGCTTTCGCAATTGGAAAAAGGCCACGGAGAGATTTAATGAACACGTTGGTGGTTCCAATAGTCCACACAATAATGCAAGAGTACTATATGTTGGTTTCAAAAATCAAAGACAAAGTGTGTCTCATATATTATCTTCCCACAGCCAAGAGCAAGAGAGGCATTATCGGACACGT
This sequence comes from Garcia nutans, assembly GCA_947685225.1. NCBI lineage: Eukaryota > Viridiplantae > Streptophyta > Magnoliopsida > Malpighiales > Euphorbiaceae > Garcia > Garcia nutans. Next base: position 6,778,535 of record CANTUV010000060.1, read on the forward strand.
TTGACAGCTGTTGTTGACTGTATACGTTTTCTTTTAGCAAATGGCTTAGCTTTTCGAGGACATGATGAGTCAGAAAAGTCTTTTTGCCGGGGTAATTTTCTTGAACTTCTCAATTGGTACAGTCAACGCAATATTGATGTTGGAAATGTAGTTAATTCAAATGCTCCTGGAAATAATCAACTCACTTCTCCACATATCCAGAAACAAATAGTGAGTGCTTGTGCTTTAGAGACAACACTAACTATTATTAAGGACGTTGGTGATGACTTTTACTCTATATTAATTGATGAGACTCGTGATAATTCTGTAAAAGAACAAATGGCTGTGGTATTGAGATATGTTAACAAGTTGGGACAAGTGATTGAGCGATTAGTTGGAGTGGTACATGTGAGTGATACATCTGCTTTGTCTTTAAAAAGTGCACTTGAAGATTTCTTTGCAAAACATGGGTTGTCACTCAGTAGAGTTCGAGGCCAAGGTTAAGATGGGGCTTCTAATATGCGAGGTGAATTCAATGGGTTAAAAACCCTCATTTTAAATGAAAATCCCCAAGCAAGATATATTCATTGTTTCGCTCATCAACTCCAATTAGTGCTTGTAGCAGCAGCGAGGAGCAATAGATATGTGAGTAATTTTTTTGAATATGTTACAATGATTGTGAATATGGTTGGAGTTTCATGTAAAAGGAGAGATGCTCTCCGTCAAAAACAGCATGATGTAATTGTTCAACGTTTGGAAAGAGGTGATATTCAATCAGGAAGAGGATTACATCAAGAAACAAGTTTGGCTCGACCCGGTGACACGCGTTGGGGTTCTCATTATAAAACAATTGTGCGGCTTCTGTCTATGTGGTCAGCAGTGAAAGCGGTTCTTGAAAACATAATAGACGATGGAGTTGAACAAAGAACTCAAGGGACAGCTGTGGGCTTGATTGATAAAATGGAAAGTTATGATTTTATTTTCATTACTTACTTAATGAAGACGGTTTTAGGACTGACAAATGATCTATCTCAAGTCTTACAACGAAAGGATCAATGCATGGACAATGCTGTACATTTAATTGCAACGGTCAAACAGCAATTGCAAGACTTCAGGGAAAATGGATGGGATGAATTATTACAAGATGTTAATGATTTTTGTATAGATCACGATGTCACGGTCCCTAATATGGAAGATAATGTTCCGGGTCGTCTACGTTCTAAGCATACTGGTATTCCTATTACTTATTATCACTACTTTCGAGTGGAAATATTTTGTCAGGTAATTATTCTTCTTCGTATTATGATACTATAAATTTCTATAATACAACTTAATTTTCTTTTATTCAATACTAGGTTGTTGATTTTATTACACAAGAAATGGAAAATCGGTTTACAGAAACAAGTTCGGAATTGCTTTTATGCATTGCTTGTCTTTCACCTATAAATTCATTCTCCAACTTCAAGCGATCTCGATTACTTCGTCTTGCTGAACTATATCCAAATGATTTCAACAATACTGATCGAATGATACTTGAAGATCAACTTAAGACCTACATTGCTGATGTAAGAAGGAATACAGCTTTCTCTGACCTCCATGACATTGGAACTCTTGCTCAGAAAATGGTTGAGACGGGTTATGACATTATGTTTCCTTTGGTATATCTGCTTGTCAAGTTAGCTTTAGTCTTACCTGTTGCAACGGCTACTGTTGAGAGAGCTTTTTCAACAATGAACATTATCAAGACGGATTTGCGCAATAAAATGGGAGATGATTTTCTGACCGATTGCTTGGTGTGTTATGTGGAGAAGGAAATTTTTGTAAAAATTGAAAATGAAGCTATTATGCAACGTTTTCAAAAAATGCAAACTCGTAGAATACAATTACCACCTCTTAGGTGTAGTCAATCTAGTAATGTAAATTAATTGTTGAACTATTGTAATATTAAATATTCAATTTTATACATAATTCGTCTTTAATTTTTTTCTCTTGGTAATTTTGCCCCCCCCCCCCCCTCAACAAGTGTCTGGTTCCGCCACTGATTCCATATACCAGTTTACCTGCAAGATGAACCACACAGGCCATCTTTTGTGGAGGGACAAATTTCGGTACAAGAAATGCAACCCTTGCAATGTGACTCTGAGGAGGCAATGCACTAAGGAGCTGCTCATCACAAGGGGTTCTAAAAACCCCTTCTCTTAAACAAGCAGTTCTATCCTCCCAAACTGTTTTCCAAATGGGCTGTACCAAACTTGGAGGCCAATTCTGGCCCTCCATTTCAGGGAATAGCTGCTTGATTAGTCTCTCCAAAAGCTCAAGCTTCGAACCACCCCATCCTCTAGAAAAAAATGGTGGGCTTATTTTAGTTCTGTGCACAAATGCTCCATAAACATGGTCAAGCACATAATGGAGCATTCCTAAATTGACGGCCACCATTTTTGAGAGATTCCCAGAAACTCAAAACGCTGCAAAGAATTGAACTTTTGCAGATGTTAATCAAATTGAATTAGTTTAAAAGAAACCCAGAAGAACATATACGAAGAATCCAAGAATTTCAAAGACAAATTGGAGTCAAATTAAAGATTTTTAATAAAAAAAAAAGTTTTTTAATACAAATTCATACAACAAAAAAGAATGAAACTTTAACATCCCAAAAAAATGAATTTATTTATTTCAATCGAAGAAGAACCGCATTATTATTAAATCTAACTAGAAAAACAAAAGCGGAAAGTTGACAAATTCGAAAAGCAAACAAAACATATTCAGATTCAATAAGGTGACGTGAGAGAAGAAAAAACTGTAATAAAATGAAAGAATTGGAGAAACAGATAACTCGAGATTAAAGAGATAAATGGTGAGGACCCGGAAAAGATTGATTAGCTTGTGAGAGAACCGAGGGAGATCCAAAATAAATCAATAATAAAATCAATAAAAGGAGAGGGAGAGAGCTATACAGAGAGAAAAGAGCAGAGAATAGCAAATTTAGCAATAAAAGATTGATGGAAAAAATGGGGGCTGAGTATTTAATTTAAAAAAGAAGAAGGAAAAAAACAACGAAATGGGAACCCATTAGTGAAGCTGACACCTAATCCTAAACACCCACCTCCTGATTTTGATTTTGTTTATTGGGATGATGATTGTTCTTGTCGAGAAGAAAGGGACGGAGAAGATAAGGTTCAACTATCACTAAATACCAAGAAAATAAATAAATAGTATATGTTATAATTTTAATTTCTTCATATTAATTTTTTTTATATAATTTGAGCCATGAATTCAGTTGATAAGAAAAATAATTTTCTTAATTTAAAAATTGAATAATAATAATAGGAAAAAATAAATTTAATAATATTTTTTATAATTAAAAAATAAAAAACAATAACCATATTAATTAGGTTTCACGTTTGAATTTCCAAAAGAAAATAGTCATGATACTTATTTTATTTTTTCTTTTGGGTTTTCTGATTTATAGTCTGGATAGGTATTGGGTTTTTCTTTTGTTTATAATAAGTATTTGGAGAGAGGATGCTAATATTGATAATAATATATCTAAATTTCAAAATAGATATAAAATCAAATCCCATTACTCTTTTCTTAAAAAGCAATATTCCTTCTCTCAGGAGGTTTTAAAACGTTATTAATGGATGAGCTTACTACACCTAAAAAAATCAATTTCAATTATTATCATTTAAAACAATATAATCAAAATTTTGTGTAGTATTATTTAATTTTAATGACTTCATATAAATTTATATGCGTAAATTACATTTTAGTCCACCCAGTGGCGGAACCAGACACTTGTTGAGAGGGGGGGGGGCAAAATTACCAAGAGAAATAAATTAAAGACGAATTATGTATAAAATTGAATATTTAATATTACAATAGTTCAACAATTAATTTACATTACTAGATTGACTACACCTAAGAGGTGGTAATTGTATTCTACGAGTTTGCATTTTTTGAAAATGTTGCATAATAGCTTCATTTTCAATTTTTACAAAAATTTCCTTCTCCACATAACACACCAAGCAATCGGTCAGAAAATCATCTCCCATTTTATTGCGCAAATCCGTCTTAATAATGTTCATTGTTGAAAAAACTCTCTCAACAGTAGCCGTTGCAACAGGTAAGACTAAAGCTAACTTGACAAGCAGATATACCAAAGGAAACATAATGTCATAACCCGTCTCAACCATTTTCTGAGCAAGAGTTCCAATGTCATGGAGGTCAGAGAAAGCTGTATTCCTTCTTACATCAGCAATGTAGGTCTTAAGTTGATCTTCAAGTATCATTCGATCAGTATTGTTGAAATCATTTGGATATAGTTCAGCAAGACGAAGTAATCGAGATCGCTTGAAGTTGGAGAATGAATTTATAGGTGAAAGACAAGCAATGCATAAAAGCAATTCCGAACTTGTTTCTGTAAACCGATTTTCCATTTCTTGTGTAATAAAATCAACAACCTAGTATTGAATAAAAGAAAATTAAGTTGTATTATAGAAATTTATAGTATCATAATACGAAGAAGAATAATTACCTGACAAAATATTTCCACTCGAAAGTAGTGATAATAAGTAATAGGAATACCAGCACGCTTAGAACGTAGACGACCCGGAATATTATCTTCCATATTAGGGACCGTGACATCGTGATCTATATAAAAATCATTAACATCTTGTAATAATTCATCCCATCCATTTTCCCTGAAGTCTTGCAATTGCTGTTTGACCGTTGCAATTAAATGTACAGCATTGTCCATGCATTGATCCTTTCGTTGTAAGACTTGAGATAGATCATTTGTCAGTCCTAAAACCGTCTTCATTAAGTAAGTAATGAAAATAAAATCATAACTTTCCATTTTATCAATCAAGCCCACAGCTGTCCCTTGAGTTCTTTGTTCAACTCCATCGTCTATTATGTTTTCAAGAACCGCTTTCACTGCTGACCACATAGACAGAAGCCGCACAATTGTTTTATAATGAGAACCCCAACGCGTGTCACCGGGTCGAGCCAAACTTGTTTCTTGATGTAATCCTCTTCCTGATTGAATATCACCTCTTTCCAAACATTGAACGATTTCATCATGCTGTTTTTGACGGAGAGCATCTCTCCTTTTACATGAAACTCCAACCATATTCACAATCATTGTAACATATTCAAAAAAATTACTCACATATCTATTGCTCCTCGCTGCTGCTACAAGCACTAATTGGAGTTGATGAGCGAAACAATGAATATATCTTGCTTGGGGATTTTCATTTAAAATGAGGGTTTTTAACCCATTGAATTCACCTCGCATATTAGAAGCCCCATCATAACCTTGGCCTCGAACTCTACTGAGTGACAACCCATGTTTTGCAAAGAAATCTTCAAGTGCACTTTTTAAAGACAAAGCAGATGTGTCACTCACATGTACCACTCCAACTAATCGCTCCATCACTTGTCCCAACTTGTTAACATATCTCAATACCACAGCCATTTGTTCTTTTACAGAATTATCACGAGCCTCATCAATTAATATAGAGTAAAAGTCATCACCAACGTCCTTAATAATAGTTAGTGTTGTCTCTAAAGCACAAGCACTCACTATTTGTTTCTGGATATGTGGAGAAGTGAGTTGATTATTTCCAGGAGCATTTGAATTAACTACATTTCCAACATCAATATTGCGTTGACTGTACCAATTGAGAAGTTCAAGAAAATTACCCCGGCAAAAAGACTTTTCTGACTCATCATGTCCTCGAAAAGCTAAGCCATTTGCTAAAAGAAAACGTATACAGTCAACAACAGCTGTCAAACGTGTCCGATAATGCCTCTCTTGCTCTTGGCTGTGGGAAGATAATATATGAGACACACTTTGTCTTTGATTTTTGAAACCAACATATAGTACTCTTGCATTATTGTGTGGACTATTGGAACCACCAACGTGTTCATTAAATCTCTCCGTGGCCTTTTTCCAATTGCGAAAGCCAATTTCTGTGAATGCATTATCTCCTCGTTTTGATCCTCTATTCGAACTAAAAAGATAACACCAGAAACAAAATGCTGCATCTTTGGAAATACTGTATTCCAACCACTCAAATTTAGAGTACCAATACTCTCTAAAACTCCTCATAATGTTTCCAAATTCTGTTTGGGGAAAATTATGGCCACGTGGTTGGCAAGGACCTTTAGCCACATATTGTCTTCTAATATCATCCATAATCTCAACATCAAACTCATAAATTGGTTTACGCAATGCGGGGTCACCCACAATATAATCAAAACTAATATCCGGACGCCTTATATCATCATTAGATACCTCCTGACTTGCATGACTACTTAATGTAGGGATCGGTGTCGAAATAGGGATATTAGAGGATTCACCATATTCATTCCGTATTCTCTTAGTCTTGATCACAAATTTATCCATATCTGTTCAATTTAGAATTAGTTTAACCTAAGTTATATTCAGCATTTTAAACAATAACAAGACATTAAATTGCATTTTATATTTAAAACCTAATAACAATTCACAAAACACTAACAAAAGCAATTAATTCAACATAATCACAACACATATCATTTTAATTAAATTATTATAATTAATTAAAATTCAAATAAACAACAATATATATTTATATAGAAAATAAATTATCAATTTTTACCTAAATCTTAATAATCACAAATACAAATAACAAAATTAAATTCAATTAATACAACATAATTAATAAATTATATTCGATATTTAAAAACCATATTGATTAAATTATACAACATAATTTATAAATTAATACAACATAATTCAATTAATACAACATAATTAATAAATTATCAATTTAAATTATACAACATAATTAATAAATCTATTTTATATATAAAAAAATTTCCAATTCTTTACCTAAAATTAAAATTTGCAAATCACCATTTTTTAACCTAAAAAAAATTATCATAAATTCACAAATCACAATAAATTTAATTAATTTAACTAATTAATAAACTATATATTCTACATTTAAAACCCAATATATAATCTATTTTATAAATAAAAAAATCTCCAATTATTTACCTAAAATAAAAATTATCAAATATCCAATTTTTAACCTAAAAATAATTATTATAAATTCACAAAACACAATAAAATCAATTAATTCAACTAATTAATCTACATTCTATATTTAAAATTAAAACCCAATATATAATCTAAATCTTCAATTTTATTAACCTAAATTATAATAATTACAAAAAAAAACAAATTAAATAATAAAATTAAAAAAAATTATAGAAATTTAAAAAACATGTTGCTGCCGCCGCCAGCCGCCTGCCTGCTCGTGCTCGGTCGTCTCCGTCGCCGTCGCCGTCTGTCTCTCTCGCTCGCCTGCTCGGTCGCCGGTCATCTGCTCTGCAACTCGTCTCTGCCTCTCTCTCGCTCTCGCTCGCGCTCGAGCAGCAGCAGCTGCTGCTGCTTTTAATTTTTTTTTAACTCTACTAAGTGAAACGGCGCCGTTTCACTTAGTATAATGTAAAAAAAAAATACTGAAATGCCCCGAGGGGCATTTCAGTATTTTCACGTGAGAGGTTGAAGACAACCTCTCACGTGAACGACTCTGGACTGCGTCGTGGGAGGGGGGGGCGGAGCAAGACAGCAGCCGGCGACGAGGGCGGAGCCCTCCCTATATAAGTATTCATTGCCGCCGGCGAGGGGGGGTCGTCCGCCCCCACACGACCCCCCAGCTCCGCCCCTGTATAGAATACCTTAACTCAATCTCCTGGTTTATGATTTTTTTTATTAAAAAAAGTACATTCCATGTTGTTAATTTTATCGATCGAGAATTTATATAGAATGTCTGGTTTTGGTGGTTTAAATTGATGGAAACGTTGTGAATTGGTTTTTTACCCAAATTGTAAGTTTCACTGACGTTGTGAACTTGTGGGTGGTGCTATAACTTTTCAAATGACCAATTCTATATGTGCTACGCAGAACAATGCTTGCTTATGCTTCATTGAGCTTAAATTTGACTGCTAATCTGCTATCATTGGTTAAAATCTGGTGGTTACCTTTGAGAATTATGTGTCATATAAGTTGGGTTACTTATACTGTAGTCTATAGGAATTTGAATATGTTATTCCTATTTTAAATGTCTTGTTAAATGTTTCCTCTCTACAAAAGGAATTTCACTTCTGTAGGAACGAACTGAAAACCACTTTATTCTATCCTGTGTATTAACTGTGACTTCTGAACTATTGGATTGGACATTCAATTGAAGCATTTGCTTGATGTAAACGCTGCAATTTGCTTTCCCATATGGCTCAAGTGATTCTATAATCAAGGAATGCTTCATGACTCCAATCGCACCATTTTGCTTGAGTTGTTTCTCTTTTCCTTGAAGAATGACTTGTACATTTCTGCAGTAGGTTCATTTCATTCTAAACTATGTCATCTCAGCAAAATTTTATGTTTATTTTGGAGAAAGTGTGATGTTTACCTAGCATGGGTGGTATATTCCATAGTTCTCAGGCACTAGAATAATTTCACGGTTCTCTAGCTAGCAGGGACTACATAGTTTAGCTACATGTTTGTCAGGCACTGGAGACCATACATTTGAACGGAGATTGAGTCTTGGTGCGCCATTGTTGAAGGAGAACATTGCAACCATGGTTCTGGAGAGGTTAGAATCAATCTTGTGCTGTTAGCTATTTTAGCTACTTCTAGAATATAAAGGTTTCTCTTTAAATTTATAAGCATTTGATTCAACAAAATATGCAATTGCAGCCCTTTTTATGGACACAGACGCCCTATGCTGCAGCATGGTGCAAAACTCTTGTGTGTTAGTGACTTGCTTTTATTAGGTCGAGCAACTGTTGAGGAGGCACGCAGTCTTTTACATTGGTTAGACTCTGAGGCAGGGTTTGGCAAGACGGGCATTTGTGGACTTAGCATGGGTAAAAACAATTTAATTTCACAATGCAAACTTGTATTAACTTTTCCTATATCAGCTACTGGTCATCTAAACAACTGAATTGATTTAGTTTCTAAAAACCAATGTAATATTTCAGAGTACCAATAGATAATAAACACCTTTTATTGGTCCATATCTATTTTAAGAATTGATCTTATTGAATTTAGGAGGAGTACATGCTGCAATGGTTGGATCACTGCACCCTTCACCTGTTGCAACCTTTCCTTTTCTCTCCCCACATTCTGCTGTTGTGGCATTCTGTGATGGGATATTAAGGTATGCAACTGCCTGGGAGGCACTGAGGAAGGATCTTGTAGTGCAAAATACTGCAACAACTCTTGAGGAGGTGCGAGAACGGATGCGAAATGTGTTGTCTCTCACAGATGTCACCCGATTTCCAATTCCCAAAAACACCAATGCTGTAATATTTGTTGCTGCAACTGTAAGTAACATATTTTAATATCACCAATGTGTTGTTACTTAAAAAAAATGAATGGACTTTCTAATATGTTTTTCACTATTTTTTTTTTTTATGATAAGTTTATTAATTGATGCTATCAGATTGATATTTCTGTGTAGAATTGATTAATTCTTCATGCAATCTTTGCTTCTTTTCCATCAGTTAGTATTTACAGAAAACCTGCGTGCCCACCATGCAATAGTTTTTCTGCTAAATGTGTAGATCATTTTATCTCTAAATGTATGGTTGGATAAATCCTCATCTATCTGCCTACTTTATGAACTTGTCTATTTATTATTAAGTAGCTTTTCTTCTTATCTGCTTGTTCTCTCTCTATCTATGCATCTCAAATAAGCTAAAAATTATCTTGGCTATGTTTTCGGCACTCATTGTTTAATATAGCTTGTCAATCCATTAACAGTAGTATTTTCAATTTTGGGCAGCCAGACTGGTTTAATAAGTACTTCACAAGATAGCCTTTTATTAGAGCATGTTTGCTATTGAGGTTGAAATTGTTTTTTGAGAAAGCACAAATTTAGATGCTGATGTAAAAAAGTAGTTTGAAAGTGTCATTTAGCTATTATGAAGCTTTTATGAGCTGACATGTGAAATCCACTTTAAAAAAAAATGTTACTAACCTTTAATCAACATTGTCAACATGTTTTTCTTCAATATCACAGCTCAAGCAACAATATCAAACTGATATTTTGTCTTCATGAGCTCTTTAAAATCTGTTCCTTTTTGACTTATGTGCAGTGTCTCAATGTCTCATTCATTTTATTGATACAGTTATAATTTATTGCTTCTAAATGCATAATTGCTGCATTAATCTCAGCGTTGATCTTATTTCAAGTATGATTTTATCTTTTAGGATGATGCTTATATTTATCTTTTAGGATGATGGTTATATACCAAAACATTCTGTGTTGGAGCTTCAAAAGGCTTGGCCAGGTTCCGAGGTGAGATGGGTTTCCGGGGGCCATGTTTCATCCTTCTTTCTGCACAATGATGAGTTTCGTAAGGCAATTGTCGATGGGCTTAGCAGATTAAAGTGGAAGGAGTCACAATTGTAACAGAGATTGCATATGCAGAAGACTGCAATTATTTTCTTTTGTAATCTTTTGCAGCCATACTTCTTATTCTTGATAAACTTTGTATAATGTACTAAAACTGTTATATACCCATCAAAAGGGTAAAAAAGAAAAGGTTGTTCTGTGAATGCGTTACTTGTTGCCCATGTAATCGTGAAAGGAATGTTTACTTTTCTTATTCTTTTGAATGAAACTTTATTGCTTTTAGGGAGGATGTATGGTTGTCAAATTAACTATAATTGCTGATGGTACCATCATTAGGTACGGAACTCCGATACTCCACTTTACAATAACCGAGCTCTTCATCCACAAGGAATGAGTTCTTCATCTCTAGGTATATTTCATTCTACGAGGATGAGCTCTTCACCCTCAAGGGATAAGTTTTTCATCTGCTAGAGATGAGCTTTCTATTCTTAGGTACTTCACTCCATTATTTCACTCCACAATGGATAAGCTCTACATCTTTAGATACTGAACTCCGATGTCCCACTCCACATTGGATGAGCTCTCCATGAGGGATGAGATATCCATCCACAAAGAATGAACTCTCTATTCTTAGGTGCAGAACTCAAGAAACCATATGACCAGATAGTACGCCTGGTGTGTTATTCAATATGCCACTAACACATCTGTGATTCTTGCTGACACTCATCCAAAGTGGTCTCCTCTCCATCCTCTATAAATAGGGCACAACTCCTACTGGTAAAGGATTCCTTTTCAATCTTATAAATCTCTCTTTATATTCAAACAAACTGAGCTCTAACTTAGACATCGGATTCTCTTTAGCGAAGTCCAATCTTCTCTCTCTGTCTTTCAGGTACTCGAACCTCGAACTTTAAGGAATAGTGTCGAGGTCCACTTGTCATCATTGGTGTGGTAAGCGTGGACTAGCTATTCTTCAACATGGAAGATAGAGCCACAAGTACATTCCCTAGCCCTTCAAAGATCGAGCGTTGACCCTGGAAAAGACAAAGCACTCTAATTGTGCAATAATATGAGCACTCTAATCGTGTAATAACATAAAGCATTTCAATCTTGCATTCCATTAGTTCAAACACTCAAACCGTGCACCGAACTCTAGCACTTCAATTATGGATTCCATTAGTATAAGCACTCTGATAGTGCACTAAACTCTAGCACTTCAATCATGCATTCCATTAGTTCAAGCAATCTGGTCATGCACCCAACTCTAGCATTCTGACCGTACATCAATTCAAGCACTCTGACAGTGCAACTCAATCAACTAAGCCACTCTAAAAGTGCCCACGAGTACATCTAAAGGGTGTCCAAGGGCACTCCTCAGAGGTACTTGATAGAATGTACCAACGTGTTCATTAAATCTCTCCGTGGCCTTTTTCCAATTGCGAAAGCCAATTTCTGTGAATGCATTATCTCCTCGTTTTGATCCTCTATTCGAACTAAAAAGATAACACCAGAAACAAAATGCTGCGTCTTTGGAAATACTGTATTCCAACCACTCAAATTTAGAGTACCAATACTCTCTAAAACTCCTCATAATGTTTCCAAATTCTGTTTGGGGAAAATTATGGCCACGTGGTTGGCAAGGACCTTTAGCCACATATTGTCTTCTAATATCATCCATAATCTCAACATCAAACTCATAAATTGGTTTACGCAATGCGGGGTCACCCACAATATAATCAAAACTAATATCCGGACGCCTTATATCATCATTAGATACCTCCTGACTTGCATGACTACTTAATGTAGGGATCGGTGTCGAAATAGGGATATTAGAGGATTCACCATATTCATTCCGTATTCTCTTAGTCTTGATCACAAATTTATCCATATCTGTTCAATTTAGAATTAGTTTAACCTAAGTTATATTCAGCATTTTAAACAATAACAAGACATTAAATTGCATTTTATATTTAAAACCTAATAACAATTCACAAAACACTAACAAAAGCAATTAATTCAACATAATCACAACACATATCATTTTAATTAAATTATTATAATTAATTAAAATTCAAATAAACAACAATATATATTTATATAGAAAATAAATTATCAATTATTACCTAAATCTTAATAATCACAAATACAAATAACAAAATTAAATTCAATTAATACAACATAATTAATAAATTATCAATTTAAATTATACAACATAATTAATAAATCTATTTTATATATAAAAAAATTTCCAATTCTTTACCTAAAATAAAAATTTGCAAATCACCATTTTTTAACCTAAAAAAAATTATCATAAATTCACAAATCACAATAAATTTAATTAATTTAACTAATTAATAAACTATATATTCTACATTTAAAACCCAATATATAATCTATTTTATAAATAAAAAAATCTCCAATTATTTACCTAAAATAAAAATTATCAAATATCCAATTTTTAACCTAAAAATAATTATTATAAATTCACAAAACACAATAAAATCAATTAATTCAACTAATTAATCTACATTCTATATTTAAAATTAAAACCCAATATATAATCTAAATCTTCAATTTTATTAACCTAAATTATAATAATTACAAAAAAAACAAATTAAATAATAAAATTAAAAAAAATTACAGAAATTTAAAAAACCTGTTGCTGCCGCCGCCAGCCGCCTGCTTGCTCGTGCTCGGTTGTCTCCGTCGCCGTCTGTCTCTCTCGCTCGCCTGCTCGGTCGCCGGTCGTCTGCTCTGCAACACGTCTCTGCCTCTCTCTCGCTCTCGCTCGCGCTCGAGCAGCAGCAGCTGCTGCTGCTTTTAATTTTTTTTTAACTCTACTAAGTGAAACGGCGCCGTTTCACTTAGTATAATGTAAAAAAAAAAATACTGAAATGCCCCGAGGGGCATTTCAGTATTTTCACGTGAGAGGTTGTCTTCAACCTCTCACGTGAACGACTCTGGACTGCGTCGTGGGAGGGGGGGGGGGGGGGGGGGGGGGCGGAGCAAGACAGCAGCCGGCGACGAGGGCGGAGCCCTCCCTATATAAGTATTCATTGCCGCCGGCGAGAGGGGGTCGTCCGCCCCCACACGACCCCCCCCCCCCCAGCTCCGCCCCTGAGTCCACCAATAGTTAACCAGCAAGCATTTAGACTTTAGAGATTCAATAAGCATATTTCTTTTACCCTAATTTCATCCGTCCTAGACTTTATTTCACCGATATCCCCGTAGAGATTTATTTAGATGAATGATGAAATAATTTATTAACCAATGATATTATATAGTATTATATTATATAATATTTAAATTTGATAATTTTAGTTATTTTATCATATATATGATTTGAGATTATTTTATTTTTTAAATTTAATTTTTTTATAATAAATTAAATTTTAATTGCTGAATTGACAATATATTTATATTTCACCCTTAAAAAAAGTGTAAAACTAATTAAAACAACGTATTTATATTGTAAAATTATACTCCAATAACTTAAGAAATTTTTATTATGTATTATAAAATTCTAATAATGCTCTTAAACCATTAATGAAATTTTTCGCCGGAATTTTCAGTGATCGGTACCAAAAAAATAGCGGTTTTTTTTTTAAAAAAAATTGATTTAAAATTTGTGTTTTGAATCAAAGTTTCTATCTAAAAATCTAAGAAGAAGAAGAAGAAGAAGAAGAAGAAGAAGAAGAAAGTTTTTCTACCGGAATCTTCAACGATCTAAAATTTCTGTATTTTTGCCAAAAAATTTTATTTGTTTTTTTAAGAAAATGGACAAATTTAAAAAGAAGAAGAAAAAGATAATTTTTTTGCCAAAATTTCCAACAATTATTTTTTTTCTTCAAATTTTTGTTTGTTTCTTAAACAAATAGATAGATTTGAGAAGGAAAAAAAAAGATAATTTTTTTGCTAGAATCTTCAATTATTATAAATTTTTATTTTTTGTCAAAAATTTCTATTTGTTGGCAGAAATTAGAGAAAAGATAACCAAAATTTCTGATTTTAAGACGTTTGTAATTCACACATCATTAAAAATTTGGATATATTAAAATAAAGGTTAATTTGTTATGAAAAAACTAAGTTTAAAGGGTAAAATGGTTACTCGAATAATATAGGGAATGAAATAACTAAATATGTCAAGTTCGAGGGGGCAATGAATATATTAAGCATAATTATTACTTATTATCTTTAGAAAGATTATATAGTATTGTACAATATAATTAAATATGTTGTTTTTATTTAGTTTGATGATATGGTATGATTATAAAAATGATAAAATAACTAAAATACCTTTAATATGTAATTATTATTAAATTCAATTAAAAATAAATGTAAAATTTATTTAAATTATCTTTTACGAATTTAAAAAAAATTTTAATTAAAATTATTAAAAATAAATAATTAAATATAGTAAAATAATACACATGAATGGAAGAAAATAAATACAATAATTAAATAAAAGATATTTATAAATTTCATAACAAAATTTTATATTTTTTTAATATTTGATGTAAATCAAAATATTTGTTTCACATTTGAATTTTAATAAATTCAAGATGATTAAACTAAGTTATATCATTTACAAATAAAAATTTTACATTGAATCATTTGTAAAAAAACAAAATCAAATTATAAATTTCTTTAAAAAAAAATTCAAGCAATAAATCCTAAATTAGTTAAAAGTTAAAAATCAAATTAAGGCCAATAATTACTAAAAAGATAGAGATAGCAGGCAGAGCTTAGCACGAATTCTAGAGATATTCAAACTAATTTGAATACTCGAACTATAATATCCATAACAGAAAAGATTCATTGACTTTTTGACTTTTTTCGGACCGAACCGTATCGATTTTTCATAATATGAAACAGTTCTGGATATTAAGCTATACTTGGACCGAGAACTATTCCGAACCAAAAAATCAAAATAATAACTGATTTTTTTACATCTTTTTAATTTAGTTTTATTAATATATATGATATATTATATGAAATAACCATTAAAGATTAGTATATTAAAATGATTTAATTAATATTAATCATGTATAATTTGTGAAACACAATTAAAGTTGTTACATATTCAATAATTAATATAAAAGTAGTATTTATGTATAGTGATACTGTCTGTGATGCTGTCCACTAAACCGAACTTAGGAAATCTAACTCATGGACCGAACTCAAGCAGATGGACTGCATGGCCAAACTTTGGTAGAGTATACTTTGATGTGACAGGTAGCACTATATCGACACATCCGAAAAATATGCCCACTACGTCGATATACCTTAAAAATCCGCTGCTTTTTATAAAGTCGTCTCTGTTTTTCAACTATAAATAGATATAGATTCTCAAGGTAAAAGGGTTCGAATTCTACTGTTTTTACTCTTCTTAGATATAAGTTTGGTTATTCTTGATTAGTGACTTAGGCATCAGAGACTCTCCATTGGAGTCCGGTCCTTTTTTGATTTTGCAGGCACAAGAATTGACGCATCTCAGACCCAAACTTGGATCAGAGTCCTTAAAATTCATCTCGTC
Source organism: Garcia nutans (assembly GCA_947685225.1). NCBI lineage: Eukaryota > Viridiplantae > Streptophyta > Magnoliopsida > Malpighiales > Euphorbiaceae > Garcia > Garcia nutans. The sequence continues at coordinate 6,794,462 of CANTUV010000060.1, forward strand.
ATTAATGGATAAGAAGACTCAAGATCTAATCCATAATTCACAGAACCCGATCCAAACTCCAAGTAATAGATTACCCCCACCCCACAAATACCTCAATATCCAATAGCTCAAAACATAATACATAATCCCCAAACCAGAAAGTCACAATTGAAACCTCTCTTCTTGGACCATTTGCTACAATAACAGAGTTAGCCCATGTTGAGCCCTCTCTACCCTCTCTATCATTCGTTCCAATAGCACAAATGGCTTCCACAATGTTGCAATCCACAAACCCATTTGAACAAGCAATCAAAGAGCTCACATCCACTCTCAAAGATTGCATTGCAGCTTTTGGACAACAAGTCATTAGAAAGCCACAACAGCTTCAAACACAACCTACATTATCAGAACATGAACCTCCTCCTCCTCCTCCTCCTCCTCCAACATACCAAACTCCTTCACATCCACCTACTCACCAGAACACCTCTCCCATATGATTCACCACAATACGACCCTGAGCCTCAACAACAATATGATACCATAGACACTTCCCATGAATCAGAATAGGAGGTTCGGAGAAAGCTTTATTCACCCGAACATTCAGCATCACATACACCCATTAACTCCATATTAGCCTCTGAACCTGTTTACTCCAAATGAAAGGAAGTTGTGATGACAACAGTAGATGTTAATACTTTGGTTGATGAAAAGATAAAACGTGTGTGCAGGGGTACAACTATAAAATATGATATTACCTTTGGTTCATCACTGTCCAGGTAGATTCTCAATGAGGTTTATCCGAGTTTCCATGTGCCAAAGTTGAAGAAGTATAATGGAACAATGGATCCTCGCTCACATGTTGATAGTTTTTATAACATTGCACTGTTATATACAATTTCGGATGCTGCCTTGTTTAAATTCTTTCCAAAAACTCTCATTGGCAATGCACAAACATGGTATAAAAATTTAAAACCAAACTCCATTTACAGCTTTAGCCAATTCATTAAACTTTTTATAAATAAATTTGTGGCTTTCATCGACCCTGGTCGAACCTCAGTAGACTTGTTCAAAGTCGTGCAGAAACCCAAGGAGACATTATGACAATATGTTGATAGATTCAATGAAGCAGTGGGCCAAATTATAAAAGTGAACTTTGAAATAACCTTGGAAGTATTAATTCGGAACACTGAATGTCCTCAATTTTTATAATTTTTGAGTAAGAATCTACCCAAGATTTTGTAAGCTCATGGCCCAATCATATAAATATATTCAGGCAGATGAGAGTGCTCGAATATTGGAAGAGCTTCACCCTCATCAAAACCAAGACCAAGCACCTAAAACTCCTGGAGGATCTCATAAACATGAGGTGTTGAAGCAAAACTCATCCAAATCAGAATTTCCCAAACCATTCAAACAAAATACCCCTTGGCAACACTTCACTTCCCATTCCCAAAAGCCATCAGGCCAGCGTTACTCTAACCGTGCTTACGACATCACCCAAGCTCCTGAACAATTCACACCCTTAATCACTTCCAGGGCTATAATCTTTTATTGGGTTAAACAAAATACCAAAGTAAATTGGCATATGCTAATGAAAGATAACCCAAATAGAAATCAAGAGCTGTATTGTAGTTTTTATCAGGGTTATGGCCATAAGACAAATGATTGTATCGAGTTAAAGAGAGAGATTGAACGATTGATCCAGGTGGATCAATTGAAGCAGTTCATTGCCTCTCCTAGCGAACATGGTGAATAAGGTGAATCAAGCTCTCAACTCTTGTAACTTCTAGAAAGACCTCAACTGAAGTAATACATGTTATAGGAGGAGGAGAACACTATGATGTCACCTGTACTTCACGAAAATGGAAGGCCAAGGAGGTTTTTCTATTCCCAACATATCCAAAACTTGCAGCTTGATTATTACTTTTCGTCCGAAAGAATCACATCCATTCATTAGTCTACACACAGATGCTCTTTGTAGTAAAAGTTATAATTCATGACTATTTGGTTCAGCGAATTTTGATTGATATGGGTAGTGCCATAAATCTAATGACCTCAGATGCTTACACAAAACTTGGTTTATCACCTAATACATTAAGACCTATTAATGCACCATTGGTTAGTTTTTCTGGACATACAGTAAATGTACAAGGATTTGCCATGCTTGAAGCACAGGTGGGAGATGGGTCAGTTGTACGGAATTGCCAAGCCTTCTTTGTGATAGTAAATATGAACCTTGCTTACAATGCTATTTTTGGAAGACCATTATTGGTAGGAGTGGATGCATATATTTTCAGTGAGAAACGTGCTTATGAAAGTTCCAACTGATCATGGAGTGGCTGTCATGAAGGGAAATTAGCAGTTAGCCCGAGATTCTTATGCAATTCTCCTTAAAGATGCCAACATGGTATTTCTAATAGATTCCCTTAATCTTCTTGACAATCCCAAGCGTACTGAACCTGTTGACATGTTAAAAGAGATTAAGGTTAGATCAAATAAAATATTCAAAATTGCAAGTTCGTCTAGACATGAGAAAGAAATTGCCCTCACTCAAGTATTGAAGAACATCAAGATGTCTTTGCCTGGACTTCAGTTGATGTTACAAGCATTTCACCCTAGCTTATGATGCAAGAGCTCCATATAAACCTCAAAGCCACCCCAGTAAAGTAGAAGAAAAGAAATATGAGACCGAAAAGATAGTTGGCTGCAGAGCAAGAGGTTGAGAAACTCATACAAACAAGCTTCATCAAAGAAATTTTATTTCTAGATTGGTTATCCAATATAGTGTTAGTAAAAAAACCCAATGGCAAATGGAGAATATGTATAGATTTTACCAACTTAAACAAGGTAAATAATTTTTTTATTTTCTATTTATATATATTTTTATATTTTATACTAGAAATAAATAAATAAATAACTATATTATAAAATAAATAATTATATTAACTATATTATAACTATATTAACTATATTATAGTAAACTAAAAATTCTAAAAATTATAGTAAACTAAAAAACTATATTATAGAAACTATATTATAGAAATCCATTTTCTATTATTATTATATAAATATAGATAGAAATAGAAAAATTCTTATGCCCTAAAGATTCACATCCAATCCCCAACATAGACCATCTTGTTGACTCTATAGTGGGATATGCGGAGTATAGTTTTATTGATGCTTCGTCTAACTATCATCAAATACCTCTAAAACTAGAAGATTAAAGTAAAACTTCTTTCATAATAACCAATGGTACTTATTGTTACAAAGTCATGCCATTTGGTCTAAAAAATGCATGAGCCACATATCAAAGGCTTGTTAACAAACTTTTTCAGAGTTATATAAGCCAAAATATTGAGGTATATATAGATGATATGATTATCAAGTCTCGAACTTCCGTCGAGCACCTTAGAGACCTAGCAGATGTCTTTGCAATACTCTGACGAGCAAACATGAAGCTCAATATAGAAAAATGTGCATTTGAAGTTCAGTCAGGCAAATTTATGGGATTCATCATTTCAGAATGAGGCATTGAAGCTAATCCAAAAAAAATACAAGCGGTAATTGAAATGGGGCCACCTAAGACCATTAAGAAAGTGCAAAAATTGAATGGTAGGATTACAGCTCTGGGACGATTCATATCATGCTTGACTAAGAGATGTCTACCCTTTTTATAAGCTCCTAAAGAATTTGAAAAACTTTCAATAGACTGAGGAATTTCAACAAGCCTTCATAGAGCTAAAGCAATTCTTGAGCTCGCCTCGTTTGCTTAGTCGACCCGTTCCGGGGGAAGAACTATATTTGTATCTCTCAGCATCGCCTTAGCTGTAGGCTCAGTCTTAATTAGAGAAGAGAATGGTCAGCAATACTCTATTTATTATACCAGTCATGTTTTAAAAGGGCCAGACCTGTGGTACTCACCGCCGAAAAAAAATAGCCCTAGCCCTACGGTCTGCTTCTCAACGGCTTCTTCCGTACTTTATTGTACATACCATCATTGTGAGAACTAACTCGTATTTAAAGAAAATTCTTCAACGATCAGAAACTTAAGGGTGCCTTACAGAATGGTTAGCACGGTTGGGTAGGTTTGATATTAGTATAGATTTTATCACAAAGCTATATGAACAACCCTCTGAGTTAGCCTCTAAAGAAGTATGGGCTCTTAATTTATATGGAGATTCAAGCATTGATGAAGTTGGTATTAGAGCAATCCTTAGAAGTCCGAAAAAAAATACAAATCAAATATACTACAAAGCTTAATTTTACAACTTCAAAAAATATAGCCGAATATGAAGCTGTCTGACTGGGGTTAAGAATTAGTCTAGAAATTTGATACTAATCTTTGCAAATATATTCTGATTCTCATTTAGTAGTTAGTCAGCTAACTAAAAAATATGAAGCAAGAAAATCAAACATGATGCGATATAAAGAACATATATCCAAGCTCTTGGAAGCTCTCCAAAAGGGTGGTTGTCTGTGGGAAATCCATCATATAGTGCGTGCAGAGAATGAACAAGTTGATAGACTTGCTAGATTCGCTGCCACTAAGGAGGGAGTCTATGAACAAGGAGTGCTATTTAAGGTTATTCATAGCCTGAGCTATGAAATTTCATTAGCAATGACAATCAAATCAATGGAGGGGTGGAGACTTTCAATTTATAAATTTCTTGGTGAATTACCAGAGGATTCAGTGGAAGCTAAGAAGATTGTTAGATGGTCCAGTTTGTATGTCATTCATGAAGGGCTCTTATATAGAAGATCATTTTCTCATACATGGAGCAGATGTGTATCTGAAGATGAAGGTAACTATTTATTGAGGAAAATTCATAAAGGGATATGCGGTGCCCATGAAAGAGCTCGGGCTATAGCTTAGAAAGTATTAAGACAAGGTTATTTTTGGTTGTCCATGGACATTGATGTGAAGATTTATTTGAAAAATGCAAGAAATGCCAGAAATATGCAAACTTGCAGCACCAACCTATCATTGAGCAAAGACCTATTCGGAGCCCATGGCCTTTAGCTCAATGGAGAATGGATATTTTGGGTCCATTTCTCCAAGTCACAGCTCAGAGAAAGGTTTTGGTTGTTACAATTGATCTCTTCACCAAATAGATAGAAGCGGAGCCCCTTGCCTCTATTACTCATGTGGCAATCATTAAGTTCTTTAAAAAGGTTATTACAAGGTTCGACATCCCTCACACATTAATTACTGACAATGGTAAACAGTTCGATTGTAGGCAGTTTAGGGAGTGTTACATAGAGCTTAAGATTGACCCCTGGTTCACTTCAGCTTACCACCCATAGACTAATGGTCAAGCTGAGGTTACAAATCGAATGATTTTAATGGGATTGAAGAAGAGACTTAACGAAGCTAAAGGTTTATGGACAGAAGAGTTATATAATGTCTTGTGGGCATACCGCACTTCCCCACGAACTGCCACTGGAGAAACTCCCTTTGCATAGACTTATAGCACTGAAGCGGTTATCCCAATAGAAATTGAAATTTTCTCAGCCAGAGTCCTTAATTTTTTAGAAGAGAAGGAATTGGATTCCAGGCACAACCTTGACATGCTGGAGTTTAAAAGGGAACAAGCTGGGATCAAAGCTGAAGCTTATAAAATTCGAGTAGTCAATTTTTATACCAAAAAATTTTATCCTAAACAGCTGGTCAAATGAGACTTGGTTTTGAGAAGAACCATTTCTACACACGGATCTGCTGGACTAGGAAAACTTGGAGCGAACTGGGAAGGACCCTACAGGGTCGCCGAGGTTCTAAAGGGAGGAGCATATAAGTTACGCACTACAGATGAAAAAGACATCCTAGAACTTGGAATGCCCATAATTTGAGAAAATATTTTCAAAAAATCCAAGTGATGATCTTATTAAAATGATTTTGGTTATAAGCTTTTGTATTTTTGCCTTTCTTATATCTTCCATGTATTTTAATGCCTATAAGTGTAAGATTAAAAATGAAAAGCTTCATTGTCAGAGCTCTTCCACAACAAGTTCCCTATAACTAAATACAATTAAAATTTATACACAAGGACGAATACACGAACACCAAGCTGTACAACTCACAGTGCCTTACACACCAAGCTTGCACCATTTACAGTATAGCTCACAGTGCCGTGATACTGTCCACTAAACCAAACTTAGAAAATTGAACTCATGGATAGAACTCAAGTACATGGGCTGAACGACCGAATTTTGGTAGATTATACTTTGATGTGATAGGTAGCACAACACCGACACATCTAAAAAATCTGTTCACTACATCGACATATCCCGAAAATCCGCTGACTTTTGTAAAAGTTGTCTTCACTTTTCAACTATAAATAGATATAGATTTTCAAGGTAAAGGGGTTCAAATTCTACTGTTTTTACTCTTCTTAGATATAAGTTCGATTATTCTTGATTATTGACTTAGGCATCGGAAACTCCTCACTATAGTCCGATGCTTTTTTTGATTTTGCAGGCACAAGAGTTAACGTATCTCAGACACAAACTTGGATCAGAGTCCTTAAAATTCATCCCATCATCATACAGTTACAAATATTTCTATTATGACCTAATTTTTAAAAGTTAAAAATATATAGATAAAGTTATTAAAAAATATGAATAAATATATATAACTTATACAAGTTCAAATTTAAATTTTTAATTTATATTAAAAATTGTATCATCGTATTTTTTTTATTAGTGTTTGACTACATGTAAACTTATATTTTTGTAATGAAAACTATTGAATTTTAATACTATTTTGAAAAATATTTGAAAGTCTAAATATTTTATGAATTAGATTTTTATCTTTTATAATATACCTTTACCATATAAACATTTTAGTTGATAATTGTTTTTTAAAAATATTTTGATTAATAAAATTTAGTATTGAAAGTATCGAATTTTTGAACCAAATTGCTTCAAAAATTATGGAATAATACAATGATATGAGGAATTGGGTTTTTCCCTTCTTTGATGCAAATGAAATTTAAGTATAGAATTTATTTTTTAATTGATAGAATTTGGTTTAGTTATGCATTATTCTACAAAAATGAATTTGTGCTGGTAAAATGAATATTTTCTTACATAGTAAACTTGAAAATATGAAACTCCAAGTGAATTCTGTGAAATTTTGCGGAATTCATGTATATCAAACAAGGTTTTTAGAAATAAAATGTAATACAAGTTGCAGACCTGATTGTGTTGGATTCAGTTTGTGCATCATTCAACACCCAGACCATCTCCGAAAGAGAATTAGAATGATGTAGCATTTGGCTGCTTTGCGGTAGTTTAGCATACAAGCATTTTATAGTGACGTGTTACTTGTGCTTTATGTTTTTTAACTCCTTGTGATCTGTCAGAATGATGGGAATGGGTTTAGCCTAGCCACTGGGATACAAATTAAGGGATTAGCCCTTGGAAGGGTTATGCCAGGTCCTTCTTCCATGTCAACAGTACCATTACCTCCATTAACCTTCCATTCAAAGCACTGAATCATAGCAGCTAGGGTTGGTTGTACCATTTGTAGTGCTAGCGAGGTTCCAGGGCACCCTCTTCTTCCACTTCCAAATGGCAATAGATGGAAATGTTGCCCTCTAACATCCAGCTGACTCTTTCCATTTGCTTCTGCATCGAAAAACCTTTCTGGGCAGAATTCAAGTGGGTTTTCCCAGTAATTTGGATCCCTTCCAAGAGCCCATACATTAATAAACAGTCGGGTCCTTGCAGGAATTTCATATCCATTTACAGTACAATCTTCAGTTGACTCTCTCACAATTAACGGGCCAGTTGGGTGAATCCTTAGTGTTTCCTTTACTATAGATTGGAGGTAGGGAAGGTTAGGAATATCTGATTCTTCTACTAATCTGCTCTTTCCTACTACAGTATCAATCTCTTCTCTTGCTTTCTTCATAATATCTGGGTGATTTGTTAGCTCTGCTAGTGCCCATTCAGTAGTAATGGAAGATGTGTCCGTCCCAGCAACAAATATATCCTGTGCAATGCAGAAATCAATTTTTTTTCAGGTTTTTGTATGATTTTCTAGGACATCAAATCACCGTACTGTTGCTTTTTTATCATTTAAATAGTTATCACCTGAAATCCCTAGGAGATATATGTTAGACATTGTGGAGATTTCAAATTAGAGTTATTTTGTGTTAAAAACAAGAAACACATTTTACAATGGTTGACAAATTTCATTTCTTGTTAATTGTCTTAGCTAAGTTGAAATCTAATTACTATTATATAGCCAACACCCAATTATATAGCCAGTGAATTGCCTATTATGCCAACACCTACATTATTATTTTTATAAAATATGACCAAAATAGAATGATCCTGTTAGTCTGATGACTGTCAATGAGCTTCAAGGATTTTATTTCAATGATTATCAGCTATGTGAGATAAGGAGATGATAATGAAGATTGAAAACTTGCTCGTGTATGTAAATATAATTAGACTTTACCAAGATAAAGGCCTTGATGTTTTCTCTAGTCAATTTCATTTCTGCGTTCTCATCTTCTGAAATATCAAGTAGAATATCAAGTACATCTTTCACTGTATCTTCTCCACCTGTTTCCTTCTTTGTCTTTCTAGCCTCTTCATGCTCTTCTATGATCCTGTGCATCATTTTGTCAAACTTGTCTCGAATTTCCTTGAGCCTTCTTCCAAATCCCTGCAAATCTAAGTTCTTACAGAACCAAATGAAGTCCGACAAATTAAACCTTCCTGTAAGTTCTGCTACCTCTTGCACCAACTTCCTAACCTCATCGGCTTCATCTTCTTTATCTGAACACCTTTTGCTCATAGTCATTCTTGATATTACATTATTGGTTAACCTTGTAAGCTGGCCTCCAACATCAACTGACTCACCTGCATTTGCTTTTTTTAGCATGAATTGTAAAAGCTGCGTTATCTCTTCATGCCTGACTGAAAGGAACTGGTCTAGTATTCGACCTCCAAGAAGTTCAGTCATGCAAAGTTTCTTCATGAACTTCCAGTAAGGTCCATAAGGAGTGAAGGAGAAATCAGCAGAGCCATATGTGAGGTAATCTACAGCAGCCAATTTTGGACGATCATTGAAAGAAGTTTCATGGGTTTTGAGGAACTCCTTTGCCACCTCTGGAGAGGAAGCAACAACACAAGGGACAGAGCCAAGGAATATGTGAATTAAAGGTCCATAGCGGGTTGAAAGCTTGTGAAGAGCTTGATGAGGTATTGGAGCAAGGAGATGGAGATGTCCGATGAGTGGTAGAGCTGGTGGGCTTGGTGGAAGATTAGCAGAGGCTCTAAATTTGCTTAGTATTGCTCTGACCAAAATCATGGATACTAGCCATATACAGAAAAGCATCATGTAGCCTTGGAAATCAACCATCTTTGAATCTTTACGATTCAGTTGAGTAGAAGGTATGAGAGAGTTGTTTACAAGGGAAACTCTTTCTTTTATTACGCTAAATACCACTTGATGAAGGGTGGATTAGCATTTTAAAGACGGCTTGATGCACTGAATGATTGGTTATAAATAAAATCAGACAGATTTTTTAGAATTGTTCTTCACTTTTTTAATTTTTTGGCTTACACTATTTTTTGTTAATTTTCTATTACAAACATTTTAGAATACTCAACTAAGGTTAGGATATTTGACAAAACCATGTCATAGATTTCTTGGTTTAGACTGTTTCAATTATATAGAACATATATTATATGTCTCTTGTGCATATTATATTGCAAGTTGTGACTATAATACTTTAGATGTCCTGTTTTGGCCAGCAGCACTGCTTTAATAAAAGTTTTACTCGGCTAAGAATACTTTTTCTTAGCCACTTGCAAACGGAGTGAATTGCATTACTATGGTGGGTCAGAGGGTTGAAAGATATTCGAGGATGTGACATGCGTATGGTAACAACTTCCATCTTATTTTAATTGTGTTATTTTATCCTAACTTCCTTGTATCCTAATCTTCTAGCGGCCGTCCAGGTAAAAGCTGAATGTGACCAATTCTCCTTAATTTGATGCCAAATCATATTGAGGAGATGCCCAAAAGAGACTGAAACATGAAATGTATTGGTAGGAAGTGAAGCAAACATTAAAGAAGTCTTTACATCAACATCTTTGTGACGTTCCGATGTGCTTTCTGGTCATTTTATACTATTTTAACAGGTATTATATTTATTATTTATTGTCTAGCTTAGTCATTTTCATCTTTCATTTTACGTCTTTATATTTATTAATTTGAAGTCATTCTTCTCATGGTTAGTTCTAGTTTGTTCTTGTTGGCAATTCATAATTAAACATTATACTAATTTTTTATTTACTATAGTTAATTTTAGTTAAGAGTTCCTAATTAATTTTTTTTTTCTGAATCCTTTAAAGACTACTTGAAAAGCTTGTTTTGAGGTCATGGTCTTTTGATTGCCACTAACTGTTAGAAATTGAGTTTCCCTATGAACAAGGTCTTGATTTCTTGGTTTTTTGCCTTATTAAGTAAGATTTAAGTAAAAAGGAAAGATAACCCCTGTTTTATGGCAAGAATTATGTGTGTTTAGTAAATTATAGTCAACATATTTAATGTAGTTGGTTATGTTGTTGTTGACAGATTGTACTTGTCATATTTAAATATCTTTCCTCTCTTGTTTAGCATATGATGAAGAAAATAAACAAGTGCAGAGAACATACTCTGATTATCTCTGTTTTTTATCAAGTTTTCTTTGTTTTCTCTTTCATTTTTTCTTGCATTTTCCTCTCCATTTTCTTGCTATCCTTCTTGATTTATTTTGTTTGAATTAGTCACCATATTTACAGCAGATCAACACTAACAAGCAGAAACTTTGTGTTTTTCTCCTTTTATTTCCTCAGCATCCTTCTGCTGATATTTCACCAGTTTAGGTTCATTACTTTTTTTAAGTTTTATCAATCAATACATTGACTAGTTTCACTTGATGATTAAACAATACTCATGACTTGCAATATTATTTACTTCATTTGTGTTAATGTGACCATGGTTCTAATGGTTTCATTTCCAAATACCATAAAAAGTAAGTAACGCTACCATCTTGATGAAATTAGCCATTAAACCATGGTCAGATTAACTAAAATGGACTACATCTAACCACAGGGAAACAAACCAGGGAATAAGCCCGGGGAAGGGTTAGCCCAGGTCCCTCTTCCATGTCAACAATACCATTGTCTCCGTCACCAACTTTCCATTCAAAGCACTGTATCATAGCAGCAAGAGTTGTTGGAACAAATTGCAATGCAAATGAAGCACCTGGGCAGCTTCTTCTTCCTGTCCCAAATGGCACGAGATGAAAATACTGCCCCCTCACATCCAACATATTACTCTTTCCACTCCATTCTTCACTAGTGAACCTCTCTAGTCTAAACTCAAGTGGGTTTTCCCAGTAGTTTGGGTCCCTGCCAAGTGACTAAACATTAACAAACAGTCTCGTCTTTGCTGGAATTGTGTAGCCTGCAATGGTACAATCTAAGTTGAATGATTTACATACACAAATTGAAGTTCAGTAATCATATAGAATTTTGTCGAAGAGGTCAGCGCCGATAGGTGAAATTAGGCCTATTCTTAACAGCTTAATATAGCTTTGTGGTATATGTAATTTTGATACCTTTGTTATTGATTACTATATAAGGCATTGATTATGAGTTTGTGTAGTATCAAGTTTTTACTGGTCAGTAGGAAAGCATTGTAAAAGCCAAAGTAATGGGAAAATTGAGATTTACTGTGAATAGCTGAAAGATTTTCAGACGTATGGATGTTGTGAAGAAGAGTGACTTACCATAACAAATGCCTTGATGTTTTTTCTGGTTAATCTCCTCTCTGCATTCTCATCTTCATATATATCAAGTAAAATATCAAGCAAATTCTTCATTGTATCACCACCATCATCCATCACCTTCTTTTTCCTTGCATCTTCATGATCCTTCATGATATTTTCCATCATATCGTCATACCTATCTCGAGCATTCTTGAGCCTTTTCTCAAAACCTTGCAAATCCAAACTCTTGCAGAACCAAATTGTATCTGATAAATTGAACTTTGCGCCTAACTCATTCAACTCTTTCACTAGCTTTCTAACTTCACCAGCTTCGTCTTCTTTATCAGAACATCTTGTGCTAAGGACCATTCTTGATATTTTGTTGTTTGTCAATCTCATAAGCTCTCCTCCAACATTGACAGTTTGTTTTGCTTCAGCTTTATTGAATACCACCTTCAAGAATCGCTTAATTTCTTCCTTTTAATCGGAAGGAACTGGTCTAGTGTTCTAGTGCCTAACAATTCAGTCATACAAAGTTTCTTCATGAACTTCCAATGAGGTTCATAAGGTATCGTAGCAAAATCAGCTGAGCCATAGGTAAGATAATCAAGATTAGCAACTTTAGGACGGTTCATGAAATTTGATTCATTGTCTTTAAGGATTTCTTTTGCAATATCAGGTGTGTAAGCAAGAATACAAGGCTTTGAACCAATGAAGAAGTAAACTACAGGTCCATAACGTGTTGAGAGCTTGTGAAAAGCTTGGTGTGGAATAGGACCTAAGAGATGCATGTCCTATGATTGGCAGGGCTCTAGGACTTGGTGGGTGGTGAGCTCTGTTTCGAATTCTGGCAATGATGGTTTTGAGGATGAAGAAGGACACTAGGAACACAAGGAATTGTATGGCATAATCTTGTATATGAGCCATAGTTGCAATGCTGTAGTATAGAAGGATTAGATCAATGAAATGCTTATAAAAACATAATGCAAATTTTTTGTTTTGTTTATAGATCAGTGATTATGGTTATTTGTTTAGATCAGAATGTTATCATTTCTTCATCCGTATGTGTACATACATACATACATACATACATACATACATACATATATATATGTATATATATTTCAATATAGTGCATATTCATTTGGCATTAAGGCGATGCTTTCATATTCTTTTTATTCTTTGTTAGAGACTTGAGAGTTTTTAATTTCGATCCTGGCCTCTCTTATTATGTAAGTTAGTTGAAGGACCACTCAAAGCACAGCATAAGCAAGTTTGTCTTGTTACTCTAATTATATATTTTTATTTAGGTTTCTATAATTCTCTCTTCCTCCCCTTTGAGCTGTTGTTTGGTGCAACTGAGATAACTATAGACAAAGATGATGATACAAATTCTAAAAATTATTAAGAGGAAGACAACCCAGCCATTCATCTTTACTTCTTTTTTTTTTTGGTAAGTATTCATCTTTACTTCCTTGTTATCTGTGGTTGGCTGCCTAATCTCTCATTTGTACTTTATGATAGCGTAAATTATTATATTAACAATGTTGATTAATTAATTTTTCTTAAAAAAATGAGTTCAACATTTTTTTTTAATTATAAACTTTTTTAAAATAGCTCCTCATTATTTGTAATTGTTTTTTCACAGCATTTGAATACTTGGCAGAAAAGTTAATTTCAATTTTAATATCTATTCAGAATATTCATGTATACAAGCGCCATTAATTTTTTTTAAAAAAAATAATATAATCTCTTTATTTCTTTCTTTCTTTGATAATTATTGAAATAATCATAACATAATAAAAAAAAACAATCATGTAGCAAAGCAGTTCATAATTTAAAAAGTTGTGGAGAAAAAAAAATAAAAATATAAGGAATCAAGTTTAAAAAAGGACCAACAGATATGATTGATAACTAAATAATTAAGATTGAAAATTAATTAATTAGGTAATATATGGGCCATGCACTTAATAATTTTTAGTTTATTGATTTATTCTTTGGTCAATTCCTTTCACTGACACATCAGCTTACTTAAATGCAATATATATTGAAAATGGTGACGCGTTTATTTTCTTTTTGTTAATTTTTATCTTAAAATAATCCAACCATTTCTATAATGCGCATTGAAAAATTAATGTAGACAGGGAATGCATTTTATAATATATATTTATGAATTGGATTTATATTTATAAATTATTAAGTTTTATAAAAAATTTTACTTATTCAATTTGTAATTTTTTTAATAATACAATCCACTTCTAACTTAACAACATTAATACAACGCCTTGAAAATAAAGCTTGAGAAATAATCAATGAGTATTTCACTATTTTTTTATTTATTAATATCAAAATCGTTTTCAAAATAACAAAATTTAAATTTTAAATTTTAAATTTTAGTGAGAGTTAAATTTATTAAAGAAAAATCATCTAATAGACTATTTTTAATATTAAATAATTATCAAAATTTAAATCTCTTTTATACAGTTTTAATAATTATAATCATATAGATTGTGACCATCAATTCATTTTGTGTTTATATTGTTCTTAATTAATATTATCAGTCTTTTTAAAAGAGAGAGATGACATCATTTTGAACTCATAATCTTCTTTGAGAGATATAAATTAAAATTATGACCAGAAAATCACCCCTCTATTGGTTTCTCACATAAATAAATATAAGATCTTTTTCCTGTGTATTTAAATCAATTGATGTCTACGTATTGCATCTGATTTTTTAATTGCCTTTTCTTTTTCAATTCTTCTAATTCAAGTCACTTTTATCAGTTTAAGCAGATTATTTATATGAAATTAAAAAAAATTATAAAGAAAGAAAATTACCAAAGTACTTCTACAATATCTTGATTTCATCAAAATTACTATGGACATCCCATTATTGATAAAAATACATATGTGACTGAAAAGTAAATTTGAATTTGAATTTTTTTTCTGTACTATTTAAGAAATGGTAAAAAAAGAAAAATAAGTTCACTTGTTAATGAAATTAAAACCCACCTATAGCTTTTATAAAAAAAAAAACACATATAGCTATAAATTATGGGGTTGTTTTCTTTTTAGTTCCAAAAAAAATGATGTTTTCTTTTTTCCATTTTTTTTAAAAAATACTTCTTGTGCTTATTTATGATACACACACACACACACACACACACACACACACACATATATATATATATATATATATATGATAAAGCTTATGTTATAACTGAATTATTTTTAGTATTTTAATTTCAAGAAATAAAGGCTCAAATTTAAATTTTAACTTGAATACATACCGAATTATTAATTCAAAGATATATGGTTAATTATCATAGTTTCTCACTTTAAAACATTAGTTTTAATCACATCATGACATGAAATTTATGTATACTATGTAATGATTGGGAAATCACCTAAAATGATCATTCTTAAAAAGCATTAGTATATTTTGGACCCCTTTAACCTTAGTTGACCCTAAATGACAAAAATGATCTTAGACATTAAAAAAAAAAAAAACAAACTCACAACTCTCTCTTTTTCCACCATGAGCTCGCACTCTTCTTGTTTCTCAGCTCGTTCTCTCTCTTTTCTTCTCATTTTCTATATTTTTCTCTAAGATTTTGAAATTCAAAACTCGGTAAGATTTAGTTTTTTCATTAAAATTTTATTTTATCCATCAACTCCTTCATTGGCACGGATTAGTTTATAATTTTAAGTTTATTTACTCAACATTTATCAGTAGTAATCACCGATACTGATTTTATTCAACTCTAAGCCTCATATATGAAGAGAAAGTTACTCACATTATTCTTTTACTTTATTTTTCTGACTTTATAGTTATATTTGGTAGCTCAAAAATTTTTAAAATAAGATACTGTTAATAAAATTTTTATAAAATGAGTGGATATTTTTATGTTTTTATTTCTACTTTGTTATTCTCATGCGATTTAATTTTGAGTTTAGGGTTGTTCACTGCATTAATGTGCAGTTAGAGACAATTAGTTACAGTTAGTATTTAATGCGCTCTTCAAAATATAGGTGAAAAATAAAAAAATAAACAGTAACTAACTTTGGCTAACTATCACTAATAATACCCCAATTGCCATGAATTGAATTTGAAAATACTCACTAATTTACCCTTGTTTAATACATGTAGCAGGATTAGAATTTGACAAGTGCTTGACTGAATGTGTGTGAAAGAGAATTTTTTAATTAAGTAGTCACTAACCGTTACGAGCTGTGACTAATTGTGACTAACTGTACCCCAACTGACACAAACTACATTTAAATACACTCTCCAATTCACCCATGTATAATATATATAACATGATTTGAATTTGAGAAGTGCTTGACTGAATGTGTGTAAAGAAGAAAAATCTTTAATTAAGCAATCACTAACTATTATGAACTGTGACTAACTGCACATCAACTGCCATGAATTGCATTTGAATACACTCCTCAATTCACCAATGTATAATATATGCATCCGGATTTGAATTTGAGAAGTGCTTGATTGAATGTGTATGAAGAAAAATAATCTTTAATTAAGCAGTCACTAACTGTCACGAACTATGACTAAATGCCACTAACTGTATCCCAACTGCCATGAAGTGCATTTGAATACGCTCTCCAGTTCACCTATGTATAATATATGTAGCATGATTTGAATTTGAGAAATGCTTAATTGAATGTGTGTGCAAGAGAAAAATCTTTAATTAAGAAGTTACTAACTGCCGCTGAATGTGACTAATTATCACTAATTGTACCCCAACTGCCATGAACTGCATTTGAATATACTCCCCAATTCACCATTTTATAATATATGCAGCAAGATTTGAATTTGAGAAGTGTTTGACTGAATGTGTCTAGAGGATGATAAACTTTAATTAAGCATTCACTAACTGTCACTAACTGTACCTCCAACTACCATAACTGTGTTCACAGTGCTATGCTTTTAACTTTTTTTGAGGAATAATATATTTAACACCTTTGAAAGGTGTGTCAATTTGTTGTATTTGCTCTTCTTATTCTTCATTTTAGGGTTTTCTCCATCATATTTGAATTTCACTTCTCTCTTTCTCCTTTTGGACATCACAAAAAGTTCATTGTCTTGCCATCTTTTTAATACAAATTTAGTAGCGGTGGTTGAGAATTTTTTCGATCTAAATATTACCGGCTCAACATCATTTGGTGTTATATTACAGCTTGATGATGATGCAGTAGGGGATGCCATTAAATCTAAATAAAATTTTGAACAAACATACATCAAACTATAGGTAAATACATATTATAAATATAAATATACAAAAAGTATGAATAAATACCAGTTAGTGGCAGTTGGGTGAGAGTTAATGATAGTTAGTGAAACTGAGTGACAATTTAATCAAGAATTTTCAACCTCTAAACAAAGTAAATCAAATGATTCTCAAGTTCAGAATGATGTATATATACTAGCTAAGAGAGAGTTAGGGAGTGTTTACACAAGCAGTTTGTGCCAGTTAGTGCACACTTGGTGAAAGTTAGTGACTGTTTACTTTATGATTTTCCACATGTATATCAACTCAAACAAATAATTCTCAAATTCAGATCCATATACATACACAATAATCAGGGAGAACTAGAGAGTATTTACAAAAGAAGTTAATGGCAGTTGGGTGAGAGTTAATGACAAATAGTGATAGTTAATAACTATTTTATCAAGAATTTTAGACAGGCATACAAAGTCAATCAAATGCTACACAAGTTCAGAATAGGCTACATATAGTAGCTAGGGAAGAAATAGAAAGTGTTTAAAATAGCAGTTTGTATAAGTTAGGGCATATTTAGTGAAAGATAATGATAGTTAGTGTTAGTTAGTGACTGTTTACTTAAGGAATTTGCACCTGTGTACCAACTCAATCAAATGATTCTCAAATTCAGAGCCACAAACTTACAAAGTCAATCAAATACTTCTCAAGTTCAAAATGAGCTATATATACTAGTTAAGGGAGAAATCGGTAGTGTTTATGACAACAGTTTGGATCAGTTAGGGCACACCTAGTGAAAGTTAGTGCCAATGGATTATTGTTTACTTAAGGAACTCAAATAATTGATTCTCAAATTCAGTTCCATATACATATACTACCTAATGGAGACATAAGGTGTGCTACAACAACAGTTTGTGTTAGTTAGGGTACACTTAGTGAAAGTTATTGATAGTCAGTGACAATTAATGACGTTTTACTTATGGATTTCCTACATGCATACCAACTCATTCAAATGATTTTCAAATATAGATCTACATACATAAATTATCTAAGGGAGAATTAGGGAGTGTTTACAAAAACAGCTAGTGGTAGTTGGGTTAGAGTTAATAACAGTTAGTGATAATTAATCACAATTAATGACTGTTTAAATCTTAATTTTCAAGTTGCAGTTCCAACTGAAGAAGCATTCCTCAATTTCAAATCTAAATCCATATATTCATCAAGGGAGAATCATGAACTGTTGTAAAGTGCCTTTTGTTGAATTTAGGATTGAGTTAGTTAGAGTTAGTGATGTATTTCATAAAACTCAAAAAACACAGATAAGCAATAACTAATTTTAAATAACTCAAAAATACAACAGAACAACCCAATCATTAGTTTAAACACAAACTATCAAGTTTATGCACAGTACATCGCACATTGCATACTATTTATTAAGATAACAAGTTTAATATATTTATCAACACTTTTTGCACTATAAAGTCATTTTCCATTGCACATTGTTTATTACCAAAGTATATAATAAAAAAAATGATAGAAAACAAATTGACCGAAGCTAATGAGCAAAGGATGATGAAAATAATGAGATTTTTTTTATGAAAAATGAAGCTTTAATTGAACGATTGACTAGGAAAGATTTGCAACTTGCTTCTTCGTTTCAAAGTGGAAGAGGAGATTAGAAGTTGGGATTAGCAGTTTTAGATTTTGAGAGAGAGGACGGTTAGTCAGTTTTTATTTTTGAAGTGAAAAGAAAAGTGCACTTAGGTATATTAATTGCCCACCTATATAATTTTTAAGGATATTTTTGTTAATTTTGAGTCATATAATATTAAGAGAGTTCAAAATATATTAATACTGTTTAAGGGGGCCATTTTAGATGATTTACCGCTAGAATCATATTTTTTGTGTTCAATTGTCAAGTACGTATAATTCCTATAATTCTACATGCCTTTCATATAACGTGTCTGTCGCACGCATAATTATTTCAAAAAAATCAATGGTTCCATGGCGCAGAGGTTTGCACTCTGGACTTTGAATCCAGCTATAAAACCCAATAAAAAAAATTTTCAATTTGAAATATAAAACTGAATATAAAAACAAAGTTTTTCAATTTTGATCTAATTTGTACTTTTTTCCTAGAAATTATTCAATTAATCTCTTAATTTTTATGTCGCTTTAAGCTTTAGACCTTTTATTTATTTTTACAGTTAAAATATTATAAAATATTAAAATACTCTCTTTTACACTTAAATGTTTTTCATCTATACTATTTTACATCAACCAAAATTTATATGGTCCTGTATATTTGGGTCAAAAGGAGGATCTGGTTTTTATGGAACATGACTAGCTAAGTTCTATGACCCTTGGCCAAAACAACAAAGAGCCAATTTTAGTTTCAAAGTTCAAACTATGTATATGCTTGCTAATTAAAAAGGTAAAACCAGACAATATATTTGGTCAATAATGGAGATTAAATGCATTAATTAAATTATGCTTTTTTCCAAACAAAAAAGAAGATAAAAGTTATTTGGCAAGAACAAGATATGACTCGTCGAGGCATTTACGTCCATGAGCTCAATACATTGTGTATTAAGCAATGGTGAAATCAAAAATTTATTGAGGGATACTAAATTTTTATTAAAAAAATATAAATAATTTTACTATAAAATTAAATAGTTAATATTATAATAGTTTAACAATTAATTTATACTATTAGATTAACTATACCTAAGAAATGGTATTTATATTTTATAATTTTATATATTTTAAAAACGTTGCATAACAACTCATTTTTAATTTTTTTTAAAAAAATATTATTCTTCGCATAATATACCAAATAATCGATTATTTATATATATGAATTTTGACGACAGTTATATAAATTAAAGTAAAAAATATTCGAATTCATATATATAATTCATTTATATTTAAATATATAAATATAAAATTCACAACCCCTTAATTCCGCCACTAGTATTGAGAATAAAAAAGGAAGAGGGAGAGAGTACATTTAGGGTATTAAAAATTATTTTTTAAATTTTTTACTTTTAATAAAAATTACAAAAAAGGATAGAAAAACTAAAGAGGACGTATGTCTTAGTTTATAAGCTTATCAAATCAATTTATATGCTCTAAATTTAAGTTGATATGTTTTTTTTTTATAATTTTAGATAAAAAAAAATGTGAGATACTAGTTTATTATTATGATACTTATAAATAATTGACTTATAAGCTAGTTTGACTAAATATTATTTTATCATATTATCTTTTTTTAATAAATCCTCTTGATAATATAACATTATATTTTTTATTATTTTAATAATAAATGTATTTATAAATTATTTTTTACCAAACATATTAAATATTTATTAGTCATTTATAAATACTTAAAATAATATTTAAATTCTTAAAATTTTAAATATTTATAAGCTCATATTAGCTTATAAGCACTTAGTATTTATAGGCAAATTTTTATAAGCTATGCCAAACACCCTCTAAATAGTGAACCAAAATTGAGAGGCTTCTGAGCTAATTTCTCAAAAAGACAGGAATATTAATTTATTAGGTCTAATCTTAACAATAATTATTTACCTAAGTATGCACAATGTACACTTAATGTCATGAAAATAATATGTAATCATATATCACTATAAAGATATAAAATGAATTTAAGGAAATATCTAAAATGGATTAGAAAATTTATGAAACTGAACGAGCAATCTCATTGTATATCTCATATTATTAAAAAGAAAAAGAAAACAAAGAACAAGAATTTACCTAATTAAAAAGATTAAAATGTGAGAGAGGATAACAAAGCAGCGAAGGAGCCATCGGCGAAGGTAGGTGGATGAGAAGGGGGCTAAATTTTTTTTTTTAAAATATTCACATGTATTTATTTTTTAAATTTTTAAATTTTTTTTATTTGCCCCCCTTAAAATTTTAAATTATCTTTCAATTTAAGAAAAAAAATTTTCAAAATCTTCAATAAATTAATTTTAAATTCATCCAATCAATTAAGAGATTAAAAATAAATTAAAAGTACAATTAAAAAAATTAAAAAAGATTATAAAATTAAAATCTTTATTTATTTTATTTTTTAATTTCTTCTCTTTACTTCAAATTTACATTTTATTATTTATAATTCTAATATACTTTAATATTTTTGCATCAATATTATATGTTAGAATTTATTTTTCATATTTTCTTTGATTATTTTTTTTTACAAATGAAAATGACTTATTAATAGGTTAATAAATTTATAAAATAATTATTGTATATGAAAGGCCAAATATCAAGATAAAAAAAATTTTAAAAAAAATTTTATCCCCCTTATAATTAACTCCTGGCTTCGCCCCTGGGAGCCATAGTCCCAGAGTAGCCATTGGCAAGTTTAATTTCAATTTTATCACCATCCTTAACTTTCCAATCAAAACATTGAACCAAAGCTCCAATTGTAAAATGCATAAGTGTATAGGCATGTGCTGAACCTGGACACACTCTTCTCCCTCCTCCAAATGGAAGATAAATAAAATCTTGCCTTTTCTTTTCCATCTCATTTTGATCAAACTATCCTGTGGACTTCACCATAAATCTTTCAGGTTCATACTCAGCAGGATTATGCCACGTGTCTCGATCTCTCATTATAGCATTAGGCATTGATCAACATTTTACTCTTGGCCTTTATATCATAGCCATTGATTTTACAATCTTTTGTGCATTCTCTGAATATGATTGGTGCTGGAGTGTGAAATCTTAGGGATTCTTTAACTATAGCTTGTAAATATGGAAGATTTGGGATATCAGATTATTTGATTAGTCTTTTGTTGAAACTCACTACTGATTCAATCTCTTGTCTTAGCTTCTTGAAAACCTTTGGATGGTTAATTAACTCTGCCATCGCCCATTGTATTGCTGCTGATTCTGTGTCAATGCTTGCCATAAATAGCTCCTACCAACCAATTAATTAGTTCTTTAAAAATTTGAAGTTATAATTATATTAATTTATTTAATAAACATTATTATTCCATAAAAATGAAATAAGATCATATATTTAGATTTGGACCTAATTTTGACCATATATATATATATTTGTTATATAGCTTGAGATATCACAATTAATAATTAAATTTATCTATAAATAATTTTTTGTTCATTAGAGAAATATATATATCAGGATTATGATTGTAATTTCATACTTAAAATTTTATTGAATTGAGATATACACCTTATGATTTTGTAAAGCATATTTTTGTATTAAAAATTCTAAATTACATAAATATGTAAAAACTGATTATTATATTTCAAAATATTTAATTAATATTTATAATTCTTTCTTTTTCAAATATAAAACAACAATATTCAAAATTAGTATTATATTTATTTCTTTATGGAAAGAGAGGGTGGACTAACTCTTTTAATGGAAAAAAACTTTCTTCTTGCCCCTAATTGTTAATCCAATACTCACTTACCAGAATGCATATATACTTACCAGAATGAAATGCATATATACTTAGGAATTAATTTAAAAAAAAAAAGATCAAGTGCATATGTATTTACCAGAATGAAATGCTTGATTTGTTCTCTTGTTAATTTGACTTCAGCATTTATATTTCTACAAGTCAGCAACAAAATATCCATGACATCTTTCTTTTTATTTTCTCCTAAATTTTCTTCATAATCTTTCATGATCTCTTGTATTACTCTATCATACTTCTATAGTGCATCTTTAAGCATTTTCCCATGTCCAAACAAATTGATTTTCTTCAGAACTCCAAACACTTCATTAATTCTTAACTCCACTATCCATTATTTCACTCGCCAACTTTCTCATCTTCTTAGCTTCACCATCATGATCATCACCATCATTCTTGAATCTCTTACTCATTGTCATTTATTAGTCAACATAATTCCACATTCAAGTCACAAGAATTCCCTTTTCTTGAGCACCCATTTAGAGATTTTACAAGATTTGCAATCTCTTGCTTGCAAATATTATTGAATCTATTAAATTGTGCTCCAGCAAAGAGCTCTGAGACACGTAGCTTTCTCATAAATTTCCAATATTCACCATAAGGGCCAGTGATAAATCCTGTTCCTTTGTATATGTTATAATCCGTTGGACCGAATTCGAATCTTGAGGCGAAATTTAGATCCTGGTTTTTTAATATTTCTTTGGCAATGGAAGCACTTGAAGCAACAAGAAAGGTTGATGAACATAAACGGAGTTGAATAAGAGGGCCATAGCGGTGAGCTAGGTTTTGGAAAGTGCTTGGAAATGCTGTGCCTACTAGGTGAAGGTGACCAATAATGGGAAGAGATGGCGGAGTTGGTGGTGGTCGGAATTTGGTGGTAGGGTTTTTGTATTTCTTGATGAGAAAATGTAGAAGTAATGTGGAAATTAGTGATATGAAGAAGAGAAGGTAGTAGGAAATGGATTTATCAGTAATGGGCATTGCAATGGAAATCATGGCTAATGGGGAATTAGGGAGATTTTGTCTTTATTAGTGTGTAAAAAGGAGACATAATTAACTTGCATTTATATGATAATATATGTGCTTGGAAAATCTCCATGCAAGTATGTGAGACTTCATGCTGACATTATTTAATAATTATAGCTATAAGAAGATTAAAATATAAATTTACTAGCTAGTAGGATACAATATTATTGGTAAATCAATTCATTGGATATATCATTCACATATTCATCTATCCCAAGTTATTACCTAACCGAACAAGATTTTCATAATTCCTGATGTAAAAAAAAAGTAAAATTAATATGTATATATAATTTAAATTTCACTGACAATTTATCTAAATTTAGATAAAATTTAAAATATTCATAATTTTTAAAAAAAATGTCCATCAGAATTTAGGTAAAATAATACACACTTCTTCCTAAATTAATAGATATATTTTTTAAAATTAATTTTTTTTGTTGAAAATATAAATATATATATCATTATATGTTTATTTTAAAAAAACTAATTTATTAAATATTTTTAATAAATAATATTAAATATAAGCTATATTAATTAATTTATTAATTAGATGATGAAATTTCAAGTAATTAAGGGTTTAAATTCTTTAAAAATTATATTGTTATAATGGTGATTCTAACTAAATATCTTAATTAGAATAATAAATTAATTTAATAATAAAGATATATTTTTTAAAATATATCTTAAAATTTTTTAAAATTTATATTTTAATTTTTAGTAATAAAATATAAAAAATCTGACATCTTAGTCAGAATGTGAATAAACCCTGTATTATATAATTTTTTTTTCAAATCCTCAAATATAGTAATAATAATTATTTTAGTAGTGGATTGAGTAGCCAATGACATGAACTTGCGAGTAATAATTATTTACTGATGCAATCATGCACAAAGCAGCTTTAATGAATTCAATGTATCGATCTAATGACTTGTGATCAAATAGTTTAAAATTTTCAAATTATTCAAAAGCCTATTTGGATAATGCATTGAAGATGATTATGAATTTTGATTCATAAAATTTTAAATATTCAATTATTACAAATAATAAAATACGTACATATAAAAATTAGTGAATTTCAACCAAGCTATTCCATCAATTCCCTAATTTATTATATACTATTCAATTAGTTAATTCGTTGTAATATAGCTTCCTAAACATGCAAGGAAGATCCGCTTAACACTGTAAAGTGTAGGGACTGTAAAGTGTAGGGATTTCCGGGACACAGCCCATGCTAATGCATGTTCAATGAACTCACACAATTCCTAGTTAAATATTTATCATGGGTCAATAAATTGCGACAAGGTTTAACAACTAAAATTACTAACAAAAAAAACCATGGTCGGCAAATTATGGCTCCATTTTTGGAACCATGACTTACCGATAAATTTTTCAACTGATTAGATTTATCTTGGTAATAAGGACGAGAAAATGTCTTTCTCTCAGTATTAGTAATACTGAGAGAAATTCATCTGTTCCAGTAAATTACTGAGAGAAATAAGTTTTCTATAGGTAATTTTTTATTATTTGTCTTTTTTTATAAATTCACCGATCAAAATAACTATTATTAAAAATAAAAATAAGTGATAAATCCATTAATATATAAAATATCAAACCATGAGTTAGGTGATGAATTTATTGAGAGCTGAAAAATGACAGTCGTCTGGTACGTAAAATTAATAGATTTTCTAAGATGCATGATTTGAAAAAATACTGAGATGAAATTATAAATGTAAATTTAAATATTCTAATTAATACATATTTTAAGAATTTTATTATTTAATAAATAAAATATAATTTTCATTTAGACAAAAGAGAATTAGACAATAAGATTTAATAAAAAAAATTACCGAGAGAAAGCTTATTTGTCTCGGTAATTTGCCAAGAGAAAATATCTTTCTCTTGATAATACCGAGAGAAATAGACTTTCTCTCGGCAATTTTTGTATTATTCATCTTTTTTCATAAATTCATCAATCAAAATAATTACTATTAAAAATAAAAATAAATAATAAATTCATTAATATATCAAACATCGAACCATGAATTAGGTGATGAATTTATTGAGAGCTAGAAAATGATATTTTCTCGGTACATAGGATTAATAGATTTTCTAAGGCGCATGATTTAAAAAAAATACAGAGATGAAATTATAAACGTAAATTTAAATATTCTAATAAATATCTATTTTAAGAATTTTACTATTTAATAAAAAATATATAATTTTCATTTAGACAAAAAAAAATTAGACAATAAGATTTAACAAAAAATTTAAAAAAAATTGCCGAGAGAAATTCTATTTGTCTCAATAATTTGCAGAGAGAAAATATCTTTCTCTCGGTATTACCAAGTGAAATTTATTTGCTCTTGATAAATTACTGAGAAAATTAGGCCTTTTTTAGGTAATTTTTTTATTATCTGTCTTTTTTCTTAAATTCATCGATCAAAATAACTACTATTAAAAATAAAAATAAATGAAAAATCTATTAATATCCCAAACATCGAGGGCTAGAAAATGACATTTTCCTGGTATATAGAATTAATATATTTTCTATGACAAGTAATTTAAAAAAATACGGAGATAAAATTATAAACGTAAATTTAAGAATTTTAATAAATACTTATTTTATGAATTTTACTATTTAATAAACAAAAATATAATTTTTATTTGGATAAAAAAATAGACAAAAGATTTAACAAAAAATTAGAAAAATAAAATTTTCGAGAGAAAGTCTATTTGTCTCGGTAATTTACTGAGTGAAAATATTTTTCTCTTAGTATTACAGAGAGAAATTCGTCTGCTCTCAGTAATTTATCGAGAGAACTAGTTTTTCTCATGACAATTTTCATTTAGATAAAAAAAAATTAGACAATTTCTCCCACTTTTATTTTTCTTCACCGACAAATAATCTTCTTATGTTCGTAATACATACAGAAAGTATTGTCCATTGGTAATACTGACAAATCATATATTTTTTTCGGCAAATGAAATCAATTTTTTGTCTCACTAATATCCTTCTACCGACAAACCATATTGTTTTTTAGTAAACTAAATTTCTACCTCACTAATATCTTTTTACCGACATATATTTTTTTATACTATCGAAATTTATCTGTTTTGTCAATAAATTTCATATGAAAACCACTTTATTTAAATTTTATATAATTATTTTACTGAGAGAATAATATTTTCTCTCAGTAGTGCCGAGAGATTTAAGCTCTCTATCGGTAATATTGAGAATGCGATTTTTGTTTCTCGGTAAACAAAAAGACAGAGATAGCGATTTTACCTTTTCACTGATTTTGTTTGCCAACAGATTGATGTTTTCTCTTGATAAATTTACCGAGAGATATTTATTTCTCCTAATAAATTTACCCCAACTATAAAAGCCTTCTTTTTCTTTTTTCCTCCCATTTTTTATTCTCTCTACCGTTGCCCTCTTATATGTCCCTCTTTGCCTCTGTCTCTCAAATCTCTCTGTCTTTGCCTCTTCTTTCTTATGATAGTGGAGTTTTCCAATGAGTGAAGAAGTATCAAGGATAAGTTTTTATATTTTTTTTCCATTGTTTCATTATTTTTAAAAATTATGATTTTTTTTTATTTCAGTACGTTTTTTTTGCAATCTTTGGAGTATTGGACGATTTTTTTGGTCTTCATTACCGGTATTATATTGATTTTGATGTATTTTTGTAGTTGTTAATAATTTGATTTGTTTGGAGTATTGAAAAAATGTTGATGTATTTTTTTATTTGTTATAAATTTTAATTTTTTTGGAGTGTTGAGGAAATGTTGATGTATGCTGAAATTTCTTATTTATTATTTTTATCTGTAATTATGTTGATGTTTATTGTTTTAGTATTTTTTTTTTGCATTTATTGTTTAGGATTTAGGTATAAAATTATAAATATAATTTTTTAAATATAATTTTTTTTCTAAATTCTATGAAAATTATGTTTAGGGTTTAATTTTTATTTTTTCTGGAATTTTAGATTAAAATATTTTTTTCAATTGTAAAAAATTATAGTTTTTGCATTTAAAAATTATAATTAAAAATTATATGTAAAAATTATAATTGTAAAAAAATTATAATTAAAATTTTAAGGTATTTTATAAATTTATAGAAATTTAGTGATTAAAAATTATAATTTACGTTTATAAAAATTCTGAATTTTTTTTTATTTCAGTCCTTTTTTTTTTGAAATCTTTGGAGTATTGGATGATTTTTTTTTTGTCTTCATTACCGGTATTATATTGATTTTGATGTATTTTTATAGTTGTTAATAATTTTGATCTGTTTGGAGCATTGAAAAAATGTTGATGTATTATTTTACTTGTTAATAATTTTGATTTTTTTGGAGTGTTGAGGAAATGTTTATGTACGCTGAAATTTTTTATTTATTTTTTTATCTGTAATTATGTTGATGTTTATTGTTTTAGTATATATATATATATATATATATATTTTTTGCATTTATTGTTTAGGATTTAGGTATAAAATTATAAATATAGTTTTTCAAATATATTTTTTTTCTAAATTCTATGAAAATTATGTTTAGGGTTTAATTTTTATTTTTTCTGGAATTTTAGAATAAAATATTTTTTTCAATTGTAAAAAATTATAGTTTTTGCATTTAAAAATTATAAGTAAAAATTATAATTGTAAAAAAATTATAATTAAAATCTTAAGGTATTTTATTAATTTATAGGAATTTAGTGTTTAAAATTAATTTATTTTTTATAATTTTACAAATTTTTAGGTTTTAATTTAAAAAATTAAAATATTTCATTTTTTAGGAATCTTGGGGTTTAATTTTTAAAAACAAAATTTAAATTTTTATGATTTTGTGGATTTTTAGATAATTAGTATTAAAAATTAAAATTTTAAGGTACTTTATTAATTTATAGGAATTTAGTGCTTAAGATTTTTTTTTTGTGTGATTTTAGAAATTTTTAGGTTTTTAGTTAAAAAAAAATTAAAATATTTGGTTTTTTAGGAATTTTAGGGATTGGTTTTAAAAAATATATATTTTTTGTGATTTTATGTATTTTCAGTTAATTAGTATTAAAAATTACAATTTTAAGGTATTTTATTAATTTATAAGAGCTTAGTGTTTAAAATTAATTTTTTTTGTGATTTTATGGATTTTTAGGTTTTTAGTTAAAAAATTAAATTTTTTTTATAGAAATTTTAGGGTTTGGTTTTTTTTTAAAATGATACAATTTAAGGTTTTGTGGTTTTATAGATTTTTAGTTAATTAGTCTACTTTATGGTAGGAGATTGAGTGATTGAAAAAATAATTAGCAGAGCGTGATCGGACTATTCAACAGTATATACAGGAGCAGGTGCAAACCTCAGTATAGGAGCAAATGAAATTAGGGTACAGAGGTTAGTCCAGCATCAGGTGTAAGAGTTTATGATCAACTTTATACGAAAAATCTTTGATCCATCATGACAGTATTCTCCAGGTAATCCTCCTCCACCTCCACCACCTGCTTCTACCTGATTTTAGATTTTTTTACTATATTTATGTATTTTATATGTTAATTTTATATTTTTTATGTATATTTTATTGTATTTATGTACATTTATTTTATATTTTTTAATTTATTAGATTTAATTTTTATTTAAAAATAAATTTTAATTTTATATTTTAATTTCTTTTTATATTCAATTCTTCAATAAATTATATATATATATATTATAAAAAAATAAAAATTAAAAAGAATAATAAAAATATAAAAAATTGATATTATAACAATAAAAATAATTTAAAATAAAAATTTATATTTTAATTTACTGACAGATTTAAATAATCTGTCGGCAACTTAAAAGTATTGTCAACAGAAGTTTTGTCGATAACACCGATGAATTTGCATTCTCTCAGTAAGTTAGCAACACTTGGTTCTATTAGTTTTATCGATAAATTTTTTTTGTCAATATTACCGACAAAAATATTCTGTCGGCATTATCAACATATTAGTTTTTTTTGTCGGTCTTATTGACAAAAAATACTTTTTATCCGCAATCTTATAAATCTGTGTATGGTATTAGCCGACAAATTTTTTATTGGTATTACTAACTAAATTATTTTTTATCGATAAAGCTATTTTTATCGGTAATTTTTACTGACGATTGTTTTGTCGGTAATGCCAACAAAAATATTTCTCTCAACAATTTATAGATAAAATTTAAATTTTTTTTCGTTGGCATTTTTATTACAGTCAAAGAATACAATTGCAAAAATTTTGTCGTTAAATCTGATTACCGAAAAAAAAGATTATCGATCAATTTTTTTATCGGTAATATGTGACATTCTTGTAGATAAGAATATATCGATTTACCGAGAGAAAATATTATGTTGGTAGTTATCGACCGAATATCGAGAGAATAGATGAAAAAAATAAATTAGAAAAAATATCAATAGATTACCGACGGATTAATTTACCGAGAGAAAATTTGTTGGCAAATAATGACACTACCAATTAGCATCATTTATCGAGTAAAACTGTTGACAAAGAAATGAGTAGTCGGTAATTTGTGGCGCGAAATTGTAATGTAAAGATTTACCAATAAAATTTGATGAACGAAAATTCTATATTCTAAAAAAATTACAGAGAGAAAACTACAGTCCCTCGGTATTGTCAGGCCATGCCTGAGCACCAAGGGCTCAGCCAGCTAATGAGGAGGATTCGAAATGCTCTTTTGGACTTAGTTTCACATGATACTGCCGTGTACGGTCTCCAGTTAGTTCGGTAGCACGGGTTTAGAACTATCTTTTATTTTGAAAAGATTTTATTTTTTTATATGAAAAAGCTCTCTTTTTATTCTAGAGTCCCTCGGTACTATCGGGCCTCGCCTCAGCGCCAAGGGTCCAGCCAACCAATGAGGAAGAGTTGAAATGCTCTTTTGGATTTGGTCTCACGCGACACTACCGTATACGGTCTCCAGTTGGTTCGGTAAGCACGGATTTAAAACTATATTTTATTTTGAAAAGATTTTATTTTTTTAACTAAATAAACTCTCCTTTTATTTTAAAAAGGATTGTGACTTTTATTTTGAAAAGAAAATATTGGAGAGTCGCCACATTCTTTTTATTTTATTATCTGAAAAATTTAAGGAAAAAAATTGTTTGATTGACTCCATTAAATTCGGTTAATTTTTGCCCAAAAAAGATATTAGTCTAAAACCAATCATGATGAGTCCCGGACTAAGCTTTCATACCAATTTTAATTAAAAAATAATTTTTATCTCTCTTTGATTGATTTAATTGATTTAATGAAAAATATAATTTTTATGAATTATGCCACAAATAACTATAAATGGCATTATATTATAATGCATGTACATTTAATAATGATAATATCCACAAATACAGTGCTAAATAATAAAATATTACAACTCCCTCAAATAATGATTCCAGGAAAGCTTCAACTCTAGCCCTTATAGATCCTAGGTTGAGCAAAATTCTCAACTAATGAATAAACTCAAAAGAAAAAGAAAGGAGAAAACAAACATAACCACATGGTATTCATTTGCAAAACTCACCAAAATTACAAACGAAACCTCAAAATATTTAAAATTCAATAAGAAAATAAAAACAATAATAATGTTGAAAATAAAGAAATTAAAGGGACTGGTTGGTTGTTAAAGTATAGGCATGTCACTCGGAGTAACATTCCGAGTATGCCTACTTATCCCATTCGAATGAGAATTAGAGTCATAAGTAGTTCCTGCCTTTGATTTTAAAGGACTTTGAATTAACCAATTTTATGTGTTGATTAGTTACCGAATTGAAAATGAAATTAGAACTTGGGTAAGCACTTTTTTTGGCAAAAGGTTGAAGAATCTTGCCGCTTCACAGCTCCACTTGCATGGAAGATTAAGTAGAATTAATTAATAATGAAGTAAAAGTCCAATAGCAATCCAAGGAAAATTTTGACTTTTTATTAATTTTTGTTACGGAAATATTTAGGCAGAGTTTTGGGGTTAAAAATTTTGATTTCTCAACAAGAGGGGGGAGACTCCTATTTATAAGAGCAAAGAATTGGGACCGAGCCATGAATGATGCTGATGATCCTCTTGGGCTGCGGATGTCCACTGGCTGCTTGATCGTCGGTGCACCGTACAGACTTGCTGCAAATTATCTTTTTTCATGTGTGAAATTAGGGGTTCACAACTGCCCCCTATTGCATCAATTTTACTATAAAAAATTAATGCAATTGCGTGGACCAGGGGAGAGTAGATAGAATAAACTTGATTGACACATTATTCTTTAATTTTTTGAATGCATTTGAGCATATTTGGTGTTGTGTCGTTTGGATAGCCTTTTGGTTGAAAATCTTATATATAGGAGGAGGAGGAAGAAGCATTTGCTCATCTCTCTTACTTCCTTGCATCCATTCAACTTCCATCTCAAGATTTCGCAATTCTCTACTTCTTCTCCTGACGTTGCTTCGCAGACTAGGGCTATGCAGGTATGCCTTTACTTTATTTTCCTGCAAAAATAAAATGCCCTTCTCATTGCCTTTGGGTTTACATTAAATCAAATAATTTTATTATTTATTGCAATTTTAACAACACACTTAATTAAAATTATGAGGTGATCGAAAACCTCAATCTTCCCAATGATGTAAGGGAGTTGCTGCTCCCCACTGGCTTTATGGATCTTTTATCTCTTGATTGTACTGGGCAGGAAAATCATGATCTGTTACAAGCTCTGGTTGAAAGGTGGTGGGATACTACCAATTCCTTCTATTTCTCCTACAACGAATTAACCATGATGCCTCAAGATTTATATTTACTGTTTGGCATACATCCTTTAAAACTTTTCCCAAAGTGGAGAGGTTTGCTTGAAGAGCATATTATGGACCTGCTTGGGGCCATCCCACCTTTTTTTGAGACCAGCGATCCCATAATTACCCGGACTTGATTAAGAGGCCACATCAATTTCTTATTGAGTATAAATGGTAATTTTGAAGACTACTCTCCTCACAGTGGTTGGAGTATAGTTTTGCTACTATTGGGATGTACCTTTTGGTAAACCCAGCGTGATATCATTGATCTTTCAATTCTGATGAGCTTAGGGGACCCAACCTGTCTTTACAAATTCAACCGGAGCGGTGTTGTACTTGCCACCATGTATGAGAAAATGGGTTGATTATCCAGGAGACAAATCTACTCTATTGGAGAAATACATGTTTTCTTGGAGGTTTGCATATTTACCCCCTTTTTAAATTTTCATATGACTTTCATACTGATCTTCATTAACTTCTACAACTATGGGCTTATGAATATATACCTAATTTGGTACCTAGCCTGGGAAGTCCACAGTTGGAAAATTTTCTTATGGGCCATCGCCGGTCGCTAAGAAATAAGTCTTGACCATACAACCTGGACTTTTGAGGTATGTGGGCAATCTTCAATAATCCAATAAAAATTAATGTAAGTGGATGCATTTCTTTCTTTTTTTTTTTTTACTTCACTTTCTTTTCTATATGTGAAATGGTGTCCTTTTAATGAAAGGTTTATCCCCTCAAATTCCAATTATCTACACTAGGCTATTATTTACTCTAACTGTCAAGTAATCTTTCGCTCACCAAAGACATAATAGTACTATTTAGGCAAGTGTTTCATGCATTAGACATCCATGAAAAGACTGGTTCTATGTGCTCCACCCATAGAAATGAAATTAGAGAGAATTGCACCTGCTCACCCTCACTATTACACCAACCTCCTTACCACTAATTTCACCCTCCCTAAGTTGGACTATGAAGACTTCTATAGATCTTCTCTGATGCCTTTTATTGAGATTGACTTGAGCAACCAGTCTCAACATACTTTTCCTTCCTCTGAGGCTTCCCGCCTTAAGACTAGCACTACTGGGCTAGACTAGGCATATCTCATCAAAGAAGAGCCGTAGTCTTAGCAAGTTCAAACTCTGAGTTCACTACTCCCCAGCCAGGTGGTCTTCCTATTGGCCTACAGTAATTGTTTATTAGGACCTATCCTGTGCCTCCCGAGGGTATTCCACCATATTACTATTTAGAAAATGTTATCTCGTATGTTGTTAATGATGACAGGATCAAAGCCAAAGCTCTTATGCCTCCAATCCCCATCACTCTATTGCTGGAAAAACGTCATGAGGTAAGCTTTCTCAATTCTTTTTACTTTTTGTAGCTTTCTCATTTTCGGCTTCCGACTCATTCTTTATTGTTCCCTACAATGGCCTGAAGAATGGATTAATCATACCTATATGATGGCATGTCATTATGAGGCCTATCTGTCAGCCACCCTGAGCCAACTTGTTGTTGAGTGTGGAGGGAGACATCGATGTGGCAGGAGATAGATTTCTTCCTTTTGTTTGTTTTTCTATTTATGTAGGAATTGACTTTTATGCTTAATGATGTACTATGATGCATGCAATATTATGGATGATTATACTCAGACAATTTTCTTTCTAATTTAGGTATCCTGATCCTTAATATTTAATGCTATATTAAAACTTGTTATTATCCTTTTGCTCATTTTACCTCTCTCTCTCTCTCTCTCTCTCTATTTTTAATATATATATATATATAGTGGACCCGCTTGGCACGCGGCGCGCCTATATATTGTGCATACTCTACGCGCTGTACAGTGCATCCACACATTGTGTGGACACCGAGCACCGCTCGACCATCCAAGTGAGACATAGACAAGGCTTCCTGCTTATATCTAGTCTACTTTTTCTGACTTTGTAGTTTTTGCCCTATTTTCTAAGACTTTTCCTGCGAATTTTTTGACATTTTTTAGAGTGAACCATGCCACTATGGAGCATTTTTTAGTCATTCTTTGCATCTATGGACCACCTATTTAGACAAAGTGGATAAATGGACCTTGGCAAATATGGTATTTTCCCAGCTATTACTATGAAGGGAGTGAAA
The DNA here is from genome assembly GCA_947685225.1 of Garcia nutans. Lineage (NCBI taxonomy): Eukaryota > Viridiplantae > Streptophyta > Magnoliopsida > Malpighiales > Euphorbiaceae > Garcia > Garcia nutans. Next base: position 6,828,869 of record CANTUV010000060.1, read on the forward strand.
TTGAAAAATAATTTTTTCAGGCTTGCCTGAAAGTTTGGGACCCTATGGATTATGTATTTAGATTTGGGGCTATGATGGAGGAAATATATCTTACTTTTGAGGAATTTTGTTCTATTTTAGGTTGTAATACTAAATCAGGACTAGCGACTCATGAGCGTTGTAGTAGTTATTTTCATGCCTTTCAGAGATTGTTCAACTTGAGTGAAGCTGAGGCTTCGCCCATAGTGAGAGACAATAATGTAAACTTATGTACCCTTATTACTGAATTTTAGAAAGATACTGAAAATAGATGTATGAGAGCTTTGGCATTTTATTTGATTAGTGGATTTCTATTAGAGGGGAGCCAGGTTGGGATTTGATTGACTTGGTTCCACTGATTCTGCAGATAAAGGATTTCCATTCTATTATTGAACTTTTGCTGATTGGGACCATTATTAGCCTTGATAGGGTTTATAATTGTCCGATTTTTTTTAACCTGCCTTACTGCTTTTAGGTTTAGCTAAAGGATTACCTTCGCATTGTGGGAATGCCATCCCGACTGCCTTATTCTCCCTTAGCCTACAAGAGTAGACAAATTCTTATCTGTTATGATTCAGAGAGGGCAAGGTCCTCTTGGCTACTGGAACTTGGTCCTGATAAGGTTTTATGATACTGCCTATGGTATCAGATTCGCTTCTTCATGACTATGAGCTTCGACTATAGGGTTGTTTGCTTGCTGGGTTTGTCTATGTCGACATTCTACCAGGGGACTCAGATTCTTAGACATATGGGTTATTCTTAGGGAGTCCCACCTGATGAGACAGTTTACACTCCCGGGGTCATGACCCCTGCTTTTGCCCTAGCTATTCCAAATGGCTGGGCTCGAGGATTTCATGCGGTGCAGCTAACCATGTTAATAGGCACTATTGACGGGGTATAAGAGTTAGTTTATTACCATGGTTTGGCCTAGAGAGAAAGTTCGACGGCTGACTTTAATTAATGAGCTGGAGATGGGGACTATTAATGAGACTGTCTAGTTTTCTAAGGCTTACTTTTTTAGTAGACTATTTAGAAAGACAACTTATTTTTTGATATTTTCTGCTATTTAAGACCCTAGGTTGTAATGAGAAACCTTTATGAGCATTATGGAATAAAGTATTATCACTTTATTTCCTTGCTCTCTTTCTTTTATGTTGCATGGACTTAAAAACTCAATGTCGTCCAAGTTTGTGAGTATTGCAGCCCTTCCTGACAAGATTTTCTTGAGCAAGTATGTTCCTATCTAGTTTGGTCTAGACTTCCCTCTGCAGTCTTATACCGGGACCCTTATTTCTTTTAAAACCAATTGCTTTTCTTTCAATCCTCGATCTTTTACCCTATTGTTATAATGCCGAGATATTTTTTGCATGTATCCTTGCACCTTGTACAAGGCATCCATTCTTCTTATCAATGGCATTCAGTTGATCATGGTAGGCCTTACTCACTCAACTTCATCAATTTGGTCTTCACGTATCGTCTGGGCTGACTGAACTTCTATCTCTATTGGGAGAACTACTTATATTCCAAATACTAAGGAATAAAGGGTTGCCCCGGTTGGTGTTCTAACCGAAGTCCTATAACCCCAAAGAGCAAAAGGAAAATGCTCATGCCAATTTCAGTGGCCTTGCATAATCTTTTATAGGATATTTTTATGGTTTTATTCTCCCCTTCAACAGCCCCATTATTTTGCAATCGATAAAGGAAGGATTTGTGATGATGTATCTTGTATTTTTTTTATTAGCTAAACCAGCTCTTTTTGAAAGTGTGCCCTATTGTCTGAAATATCATAAAAAAAAGAACTCCGTACCATCTGATGATATTAGAGCGAATAAAGTGGGCCACCTCTTAGCATTAAGAATAGAGTAAGAGGCTGCTTCAACCCACTTGATGAAATAGTCTATGGCTATCTATATGTATTTTTGCCTATTAGACGACCTTAGAGTGATTTTTCCTATTACATCAATTCCCCATGTTGCAAACGGCAAGGGGTTATAATAGGATGTAAAGGAACCGGGGATTGCTTTTAAAGCTTGGCATATACTTGGCAGTTGTGACATTTCTTGACAAAATTTGAGCAATCACATGGTGAGCCGATAATAACCCAAATTATTATTTTTCTGGCTAAAGCACTTCATTCATGTGGGCACCCTGTTCATCGCCATTCACCCATTCCGTTATTTATTGTACTTCGGATTCATCTACACATCTAAGATGAATAATATTCTTGGACCTTGTAGAACACATCATCATTCAGAATGCACTAGCTTGCCAGCTGTCTTAAAGTTCTTTGCTCTATTTTTGAGGCTTGATCAGGGTACTCACCTTTGTGAATAAAATTGAAGATGTTCCAGAATCATGGCTTTTTATTTGTCACTTGAACTGTAGTACAATATGCCGGCTGAGTTTTCACATCAATGATGATGAGACAGACTAATATTTCTTCTCCCATATGGGTCATAGAAGCCAAGGTAGCCAAAATATCAGCGAAATGATTCCTTGTTCGAGGCAAGTAATGGAATAAAACCTCCTCGAATTGATTTGCTATGTCTTCCAAGTGTCGATGATAAGGAACCAGATGCTCTTCTTTCATATTTGACTTTCCTAATGCTTGAGATACAATAAGGGTGAAATCCTTACATACCTCCAAGCTTCTAACTTTCAACTTTAAGGCCATTTCCTACCTGATTACCTAAGCTTCATATTCTGTCTCATTGTTAGTGACTTCAAAGGCCAATTTAATTTCCAAAGGAGTTTGTTCCTTTTCTGGAGTAATAAGGATAATGTTTGCACTATATCCTTTATTATTAGGTTCACCATCAACATACATAACCTAAACTTCCTTGCCAATATCCAAGATATCCTCATCTAGAAACTCTGGCTCTTCAACCACATCTGGCACTGGAGCGGCAGCTAACTGCTCAGTCACTACACTTCCCTTTATTACTTTGTGTGCCATAAACTTAAGATCAAAAGTGGCTAAAACTGCAAGCCATAGCACCATCTTACTATCCAGAACCAACCTTTTCATAAGAAATTTCAAGAGGCTCTGATCCGTAATTACCTGCATGGTGTAAGAAGCCATGTAGTGATGCAGTTTCTGACATACCCATACCCAAGCTAAGCACGGCCTTTCAATCTGATTGTACTTGATCTCATAGGCTAATAACCTTTTGCTAAGATAATAAATAGCAAACTCCTTCCTTGATCTTTCCTTATTTTGAGCAAGCATAGCCCCCATTGCTTCTTTAGCTACTGATAGATAAAGGAGCAAACGATCACCAAGCCTTGGAGGTTGTAAGACTAGAGGTGACAACATGTATTGCTTAATCTTTTCAAATGTCTCTTGGCACTTGTCATTCCACTAGACTGGGGTGTCCTTCTTGAGTAGTTTAAAGATGGACCCACATACATCAGCCATTTAAGAAATGAACTAACTAATATACTGTAGGCAACCCAAGATTCCCCTAATTTCCTTTTCTGTTTTGGGAGTGGGCATTTCAATAATTACTTTAGATTTTATGGGATATACTTTAATTCCCTAAGAGTTGACCATATGCTCCAATAATATTTCCGAGGCTGCTCCAAACACACATTTAACAGGGTTGAGTTTTAAATTATATTGAAGGAGTCTAAGGAAGATCCGTCTCAAGGCTTCCATATATGTTTCATCTTTCTTTGATTTGATGACCATATCATCCATAAAGACTTCCACATCTGTGTGCATCATGTCATAAAAAAGTATAGTCGCCATTCTTTAATAAGTTGCCTTGGAGTTTTTGAGACCAAAAGGCATAACCCTATAACAATATGTGCCCCATTTTACAATGAATGTTGTCTTCTCCTTATCCAGAGAATGAACTAAGATTTGATTATATCCCGCATAGAGGCCAATTAATGAAACCACCTCAGATCCGACCAAACTATATACCAGGAGATTAATGCAAGATAGAGGAAAGTCATCCTTCAGACATACCTTATTGATATCTCTATAGTCTACACACATGCGATCCTTCCTGTCCTTCTTTGGAACTGGCATAATATTAGCTATCCATTGAAGGTACATGATGGTTTCAATAAACTAGTTTTTTGGCAATTTGGTTATTTCTTTCTTAATTTTTAAGGACTATTTTGGCTTGAGTCGTCGAAGTTTCTGTATGATTAGCTTTCTTGTGGTCAAATGTTGGAATCTTGTGAATTGTTATGGAGGATCCAATCCTGTCATATCACTTACTCCCCATGCAAAATAATCTTGAAAATTTTCAAGAAGTGCCCTCAATTCCTATTTATGAGTGAATGAGGATGCAATGAATATATTGTTTGGCATCTCCGGTGTTCCCAGATTTATTATTTCTTTGTCTTTATTAATCCCATTAATATTAAATATTCCAAAATGCCCATTGAAAGACAAGGGAAAATAAGTGGAAACTTTAGAAGTTTTATTAATGAAGAAACGAGTACAAGGTCTTTCTTTACAAAAAGACTCAAAATCATATGATTCCAAGGAATCAGACTCATATTCTAAATTAGAAGTTTCAAACTCAGATTCAGATGTAGACTCTGACTCAGTGTTAGCAACTGACTCAGTCTTAGCCTGGTGTTTGACACAGGCTGAGAATCTGACTGATGGTTGGACTCTTGATTTGGCTGGATACTTGGTTCTATTGTGGGTAGGCTAGACACTGATGATGGAAAACCATTCATTTTGAAATAACATTTCCTGGGTATTCTTGCATATAATTAGATCAAGTGGCTGAAATCTAGTTCTACTCATTATTCTATTACAGTTACTTAAAATAGACTGGGCTCCATGTTGTCCTCAAAATTTTCTCCCATTTCCAAGGTAGGCATGTTATCTTCTAAGCTAAGCCTGATATCAAGAAAAATTTTAAACCATAGGGTTAGCTCATTAGTAATGGGATTTAACCATGGTTCAAAAAATCCATAATAAAGGGAGTTTGTTCCCTCTTTAACAACATATCCATTTAAAGTTCTGAAGTAGGATCTCATGGGCCAGTCAAATATTTTTCTTATCTTTTTGCATTGGGATCTCTATTTGGCTCTCCCTTCCATCTCTTCTACATATTCTTGGGTTGGTTTATAGGCCAAACCAAACAGTGGCAAGACTGAAGGATAATCTGGGAATTGTTGTATTTCCTATTGATTTTTTTCCAATCTCATCTCAGGAAAATAGTTAATATACTTAAAAATATTAGCAACTGCTGAGTTGCTATTGTGAGACCTCGCCCAAGCAACGGTCCACAGCCCGCCAATGAAGAGGCTGAGAATGCTCTTTTTGGGGGGGCTAAGTCCTATACGACACCACTGCATGCGGTCTCAAGTTGGTTCAATAAGCACATGTTTAAAATTATCTTTTATTCTGAAAAGAAGACTCTTCTTTTCTTCTGAAAAGGATTGGTGGCTTTTTTTAAAAAAAGTTAAAATTGAAGAGTCACCATTTTTATTTTTATGAGAAAAAAATTAAAAAAAAAAACTAGTTTTAATTGACTCCATTTAAATGAATTTTTACCCAAAGATGACACTATTCCGAAACCAAGCACGATAGGTCTCATGCTAAATTTTCTAAACCAAATTTAATAAAAAATAGTTTAATTTTCTAAACCAAATTTAATAAAAAATAATTTTCTCTCTTTGATTGATTTCAAGCTTTATGGGTGAAAATAGTTTTTTAATGCATGCAGCAGAAATAGATATGAATGTTGATTAATTATGCATGGGAAAATAATCATATGACATCTACAGATTGTAACAAAAATTTTACATTATTAAGAATATCATCCATAGGGGAGCTTTGACTCTAGCCCTTATAAGTATTAGGTCAAGCACAAATCTCCAACTAAAATTATTAAAAGCAGATAATATAAAATAAATATGATATTCATTTTAATTGCAATATAATAAATCACAAGATTAAATAAAAAAATAAATTGAAATAAATTCAAAAGGACTAATTTAAAATTTTAAGTGAGAGCTCACAACTTGGAGTAATATTCCTAGTGTATCTACTTATCACATTGGAATGAGAATCAGAGCTTTAAGTAGTTTTGGTTTTGAGTGCAAAAGACTTAAATTAACCAATTTTTATTTAATTTAAGCTACCGAATTAACAAAAGTAAGGTGAGAAAATTTATAGTTTGGGTAGCCATTTTTCTTGAATGTATGGATGAAGTAGATGTCAAAATAACTTTAAGTCTAAAAATTATAAGAGAATCAAATTTAATTTGATTAATTGATCCAAAATAAATTTTGTTGTATTTTAGTGTCAAAATTAATTTTGACAGAGTTTTGACATGAAATCTCCAGATCCCTTTTGACTAAAATGACCCCAGGCAGCTCGCACCGCCAAGGATTTTTTTACGGTTTTGGACCCAGTTAACCTCTGAATTGTGCTATTCAAGTTATGTTGGGTTTTTTTATCACATGAGCTTTTATTTTGGGTAAAAATTGAGGATTTTTCCTAATATCCAAAATTAAGGATTTTCGAGGACCGATTGGGCCTATCTGAATTCTGACTCGTGCGATTCTAATTTTGTTGGAACCGCACTCATATTCACCCTAATTTAGGTACAAATTTTAGGAGTTCACAGCCATATGGATAAAAGTCAAAGGGAATCAACTCTTTACCTCCCTCTCCTTCTATAAACTGGATTAAATCAAAAGTGAATCCTAACAAAGCTATGACTGAGGGTTCTGGCTTGATTTCCATAATTGTTACTTGAGGAGGGAGATTCAACGTCCCACTTAGGTCCCCTTTTAAAGGTAACCACTTCATCCTTTTATGGGAAGTTGAGTTTCTAATGAAGAGAGGATGGTACGGCTTTCTCCTGGTGGCTCCAAGGTCTTCCTAACAACAGGTTAAAGCATGTTGGGATATCTAGAACTTGAAAAAGGATTTCTTGCTCTAGAGAGCCAATTGTTACTCTGATATTAGCCACTGCCAACACTTCCCTCCTTGCATTGTCATATACTCCTTAAACAACTTGCCACTTTAAGCGATGATTATGCTCGCCTTCAACTAGGAGATCCTTATCTGAAAATGAAATAGCAGTTGACTTGCTCATGAATGCAACTAGAGTTTCTGGAGTAGTTTCAACTGGCATATGAATTTAGCTCAAAGCCTTGCAAAGAGCTTGGTGATGAAGGTAACTGGATTGAAAGAGGCTCCAAATGGAAATACTAGCTTGAGTCTTTTTGTATTGCTTCAGTATGGGATCTTCTTCTAGCTTAGGAGTAAGGTTTGTTTTTAGTGATATGACTATTTTTGGTGCTGGTACTGATTGTGATAAGTCTAGAGGTGGTTGGGTGATTCTTCCACTCCTAGTCATTGCATTGACTTCATCTATAAAATCATTCAAATCTAGCACACAACAGTAATCATGGAGCAATAATGTAGGGTTAATTTCATCATCAACTAATGAGGCGATTGTATGGATACTTTGATGAGCTGACAGTGGGTTGCTAGTGATGTTAGGTCACCGAGGTGGCAGGATGGATCCGTTTACTTGGATCCGGTGTTTAAGGTTTCTACACACGTCGATTTTATGGCTAGTGTTCTGATGGTACTCACAATACTCATTAATATTCCACTTCTTAGTAAGGGGATTTAGAGTGGGATTAGGATTAAGAGGCTAAATCAAATGAGCTTCCAAGGCCTTCTTATATGCCAAGCTTAAGGGCATTCCCAAGTCAGTAAATGTTTTTTGTTGTTGGCTCCTTTCCAAATGAAGTCATGTGGTCGTGGAGAAATGCTGGCCATCTAACCTACTTTCTGGTTGGTAACCTAAGGGTTATTGAAGTTTGGGCTTTTTCTGAATCTTGAGGAAGAGGCTGTCTGATCCTTAATTTGACTGGTGTGCATTAGATCTTCAATTTTGGTGGTTGTAGCAGTAATGGCTTTGAAAGTAGTTAGATATTAAGTTTGCATATGAGTTTGGTAAACAAGCAGTAGGTTCTTAATAATAATGTAAATATATTCTTGTTTTGAAAGGCGATTGATCATGTATGCTGCCTTTCCTCTCCATCTCATAGGGAATGAAGTGAAGGACTCTTTCTGGTTCTGCTTAATAATCTCAGGGTCTCTCCTTGTTACATTAACTTCTATGTTATAGTGGCATTGTTTAGTGAAAGCATTATAAATCCTTCCATGTTCTATATTTTTTCTCATCAAGGTCCATGAACCATCTGATAGTTATACATGTAGAGGACCTCTAGAATAGTTGAGCAAGGAGCTCATCATTGAGTCTCATTGGCTTGAGGGCCCCCGTATACATCTTGAGATGAGTCTTAGGGCAAGTGATGCCAAGGATCAGACCCGCTAATGAGGAGGAGCCGAAACGCTCTTTTGGACTTGGTCCCATGCAACACCACCGAGTATCGTCTTTAGTCATTTGATTGGCTGCCCGTTTTCTTTTAAAGGAAATTTATTTTTCTTAATTTTAGTTTTCCAAATTATCCTGGTCAGATGCAAAATTAGTTGTTCACAGGTATTAGCAAGAGACGAATAGTTTCTCTCGATACTAATTATTTCTTTTTGTTTTAGAATCATTTTATTTTTTTAATTAACTTGGAATTATATAGTTGTCTAATTTTTTATGATTTTGGAAAGCTATTATGAAATTTAAAATTTATTAATTTAAAACATTTTGGATTTTTTTCCTTTTTCTTGTAAAAAAATTGCCAAGTGAATTTGTAGTTCTCTGGATAGTTTTATATAGTTTTCAAAAATTTTTTATGAATTTCTTAATTCTCTCGATATTTTTATTCTTCTAAAAAATTTTGATTTTTTTAGTTAACTTGAAATTATATAGTTTTCAAAAAAAATTTATGAATTTGGAAAGCCATTTAGGAATTTGAATTTTATTAATTTTAAAATTTTAGACTTTTTTTCCTTTTTATTGTAAAGAAAATTGCAGAGAGAATTTGTAGTTTTCTCTATATTATGAGAGAAGTTCAATACTCCATCAGCAACACTAAGAAAATCATTAATTTTCTCAATATATTTATTACTCTTTCACAACCGAAATTTAATTTATTAATTTTCCAATTTAGTTAACTATTATTAACAAGGAAAATAAGTGACAAATATATTCATATATCCTACATTGAAGCAAGGGTTAGGTGATAAACTTCTCGAAAGGGATTTAAGTAGACACACTGCTTAAGTATTATAATTATCATTTTCTTAATTTTTTTATTTTAATTATAATCATTTTATATTTTTTAGTTAACTTGGAAGTATGTAGATATCCAATTTCTTTTTATTTTGGAAAACCATTATGGAATTTGAATTTTATTAACTTTAAAATTTTTAGATTTTTTTCCTTTTCCTTATAAAAAAAATTGCCAAGAGAACTTGTATTTCTCTCTGTAGTATTGAGAAAATGTTAAAATTCACTATGTATTATCGAGAGAATATGTTAATTCTCCTAGTAACATCGAGAATTTTGTCAAGAGAAATTGTAATTCTCTCGGTAGTTTTGAGAGAAGATTAAAATTCTCTTAGTATATTTATTACTCTGCCACAATCGAAATTTAATTTATAAATTCTCTGACCGAGTTAACTATTATTAATAAGAAAAATAAAGTAATAAATATATTCATATATCTTATATGGAAGCAATGGTTAGGTGATGAACTTTTCGTGAGGGATTTAAATAGACACACTATTTAAGTCTTATAATTATCATTTTCTCAATTATTTCTTTTTGTTTTAATTAGAATCATTTTATATTTTTTAGTTAACTTGGAATTATGTAGTTATTCTTTTTTTATTTTGTAAAAAAATTATCGAGAGAATTTGTATTTCTCTCGGTAATACCGAGAGATGATTAAAATTCTGTCGTTACTACCAAGAAAATTTGTTAGTTCTCTCCGTAATACCGAGAGAATAAATAATTTAAATTTATTTATTCTTCTAAAAAATTTGAATTGTTTAGTTAACTTGAAATTATATAATTATCGAATTTTTTTGAATGATTTTAGAAAGCTATTATGAAATTTGAATTTTATTAATTTTGAAATTTTAGAATTTTTTCTCTTTTTCTTGTAAAAAAAAATTGAGGAGAGAATTTGTAGTTCTTTTGATACTACCAAGAGAAGATTAAAATTCTCTTAATATATTTATTACTCTTTCACAACAAAAATTTTATTTATAAATTCTCCGACCGAATTAACTATTATTAACAAAGAAAATAAGGGACAAATATATTCATATGTCTTATATGAAAGTAAGGGTTAGGTGATGAACTTCTCAAAAGGTATTTAAGTAAACACACTACTTAAGTCTTATAGTTATTTTTTCTTAATTATTTCTTTTTGTTTTAATTAGAATCATTTTATATTTTTTTAGTTAACTTATAATTATATAGTTATTCCTTTTTTTTATTTCAGAAAGTCATTATAGAATTTGAATTTTGCTAATCTTCAAAAATTTGTATTTTTCTTTTTTTGTAAAAAAAATTGTCAATAAAACTTGTATTTCTCTCGGTACTACTAAGAGAATTCGTTATTTCTCTTTGTAACACTGAGAGAGCTAATTATTCTCTCAATATACTTATTCTTTTAAAAATTTTTGAATTTTTTAGTTAACTTAGAATTATATAGTTATTCATTTTTTTATGATTTTGAAAAGCCATTATGAAATTTAAATTTTATTAATTTTGAAATTTTATTTTTTTTCCTTTTTTCTAGTAAAAAAATTACCGAGAGAATTTTTATTTCTTGGTAGTACAAAGAGAAAGTTAAAATTATCTTGGTAGGACCAAGAGAATTCATTATTTCTCTTGGTAACACTGAAAAAAATATTTATTCCCTTGGTATATGGACTACTCTAAATAGATGTTCTTTTGCACAAAAATTCCCAAGAGAATTTATTTTTTCTCTCGGTATTACTAAAAGATATCCTATATTTTCTCGGCATATAATTTTTCAAGAGGCGTATATATTCTATTGGTCCGTAATTTTTTGAGAGACACTTATATCTCTCGGTAATCGTACTCTAAATATAAAACGAAGCTTTTTCTCCTTCCTCACTCCCGGCGCAAAATACAAATATATTCATATATCCTATATGAAAGTAAGAGTTAGGTGATAAACTTCTCAAGAGGTATTTAAGTAAACACACCACTTAAGTCTTATAATTATCTTTTCTTAATTATTTCTTTTTGCTTTAATTAGAAACATTTTATAATTTTTTTAGTTAACTTATAATTATATAGTTATCCCTTTTTTATTTCAGAAAACCATTATAGAATTTGAATTTTACTAATTTTCAAAAATTTGTATTTTTTTTCCTTTTTTGTAAAAAAAAATTGTCAAGAGAACTTGTATTTTTCTCGGTACTACTGAGAGAATTCGTTATTCTCTCTGTAACACTGAGATAACTCTTTATTCTCTCAGTATATTTATTCTTCTAAAAAAATTTGAATTTTTTAGTTAACTTAAAATTACATAGTTATTCAATATTTTTTATGATTTTGAAAAACCATTATGGAATTTCAATTTTATTAAATTTGAAATTTTAATTTTTTTTCCTTTCTCTTGTTAAAAAATTACCAAATTTGTATTTCTTGGTAGTGTTAAGAGAAAGTTAAAATTCTCTTAGTAGAACCAAGAGAATTCATTATTTCTTTCAGTAATACCAAGAGAATTCATTATTTCCTTGGTATATGGACTACACTATATAGATGTTCTTTTGCACTAAAATTCCCGAGCAAAATTATCTTTTCTCTTGGTATTACTAAAAGATATCGTATATTCTCTCGGCATATTATTTCCTAAGAGATATATATGCTCTATTGGTCTATAATTTTTTGATAGACACTTATATCTCCCTGTAATAGTACTCTAAATATAAAAAGAAGCTTTCTCTAACAATGTTTTTTTATTGGTCACTTAAACCAGTTTACTTTTGAATGTTTTGAAAATCTAACTTTTAGATGTTAAGAATTTAAGTTTTCTTATTATGATCTAATATTGATATTTATAACCTATGATTTTATTTGTAATAGCAATTTAAAATTTAGTTCAAATATTAGTGTATATAGCTTCTCGTGTAAATGTGTTGATACAATTGTTATAATGTTCATTAATATTTAATAAGAGTATACAATTTTATCATCTTTTTTTTGACAAAATTTTATCATCTTATTTAATATGAAAGAAATAATTTAATACAGTAGATTAAATTTCAACACCAAGAGTGGAACTTATTAGACTATGAATAATTCATATATAAGTACACGCACACCTTGCATAAAATGAAATTTTAAAATTAAATTTGATGAGTTTGAGTATAAATAAATGAATTCAATATAATATTGATAATGTATATTTTTTCTACTTTAATTATTATTTTCACATGAATTTTTTGCAATTACAAAATTAGTGGAATGTGATCAGACATATCAGCAGCAATCACATGAGCGTGATCAGATGTATCAATAATAACTACGGGACTAGATACAGAAATCGGTCGAGCAGCAGCTGCAGCAGTTTATGACCAATTTCACAAGAGGATCATTTGATCATTTATAGTGGCATCCTCCACCTCCTCGGCCTCCACCGTCACCTCCACCTTTTAATCCGGCTTCCTACGATTTTTTAGCTTTCATTATGTACTTAGAAGTGTAAAAGTATATTTAATATATTTTTATTATTATTACTACATTTTAAACATTTTAATTGCCATTTACATAATTAATATAATTTTAGCTTTAATATATTAATTAATATAATTTTACATTTTTTAATATTTATTTAATATAACTAGAAATTTAAATTAAACATAATATACTATCTTAAATTTAATAAAAATATAATAAATTAAAAATTATAATTTTGATTTACCAACGGATATATATATTAGTAATCTGTCAGTAATTCTCAGTAATACCGATAAAAAATTTACTAAAAGAAAATTACTGACAGAACAAATCATGTCAATTCTATTAATAATACTAACAAAATACTATGTTGGCATTGCCGACTTAAATTATATATATTGGTAAGTTGAATATTTTTTTCACGGGTTTACCATAGAAAAGTTCATCGGTATTACTGATCGAAATAGTATTTTATCAATAATGTCGACGAATTTTTAAAATCTGTCAGAAAATTTATCGACAACTATCCTCCAAATAAATTTATGACATAAGCATTTTAATACTAACGAATTTATTTTTTACGTCGGTACATATATTATCGGCAAAGTTGTTGACAAGAAATTTTTTTGGTTAGTAATCTGTCAGTATTTTAGTTTATTGAAAAAATAATCAGTGTTACCGATAGAATTTTTCATCAGTAAATCTGTGTATTTTTGTAGTGGAGCATGTTTAAATTTTAATGAAATTATATAATAAATTAAAAAACAAAAAAACAAAAATGATGGATATATAATTAGGAAAAATTAATTATTCACACCAATCATGTGCAAATCCAAGCATTTACATAAATTTTCAACAACACACAATAAACAACTAGCTAAACAATATTAATTAGATAGCTTCCTAGTTACTTATTATTAGGACTTCTATGATAGTACTATGCACGGACCATAATTCTTAAATGAACAGTCTGATTAGCATTCTTGAATTTATTTAAGAATTAATTTATTTTTAATTGAGCTGCAAATAACTCTTAATTAATTAACTAAATGAGCTGATATATGTTGAATAGGGTAGCACACAAGTGGCTTAGCCATTTCTGCAGAAAATCCAGGCCCTTGAGTCAAATCAACCTTATTATTAACGCCACCATCCTTAACTTTCCAATCAAAGCACTGAACCAATGCTCCTATAGCTGGATGCATAACCAACATAGCAAGTGAAGCACCAGGGCATCCTCTTCTTCCACTACCAAATGGAAGGTACCTAAAATTCTGACCTTTATATTCCATTTGATGTTCTCCAATTTTCTCATCAGAATTTTCCATGAATCTTTCAGGAAAAAATTCATCAGGGTTTGTCCAAGAATCTGGGTCTCTCATAACTGCATACACGTTAACAAGAACTCTAGTTTTGGCCTTAATCATGTAACCATTTATTTTGCAGTCTTCTGCACATTCTCTTATGATTAATGGTGCTGATGGGTGAAGCCTTAGAGTTTCTCTAATGACTGCTCTAAGGTAAGGCAGATTTGGGATATCTGATTCCTTGATTAGCCTATTTGTTCCCACAACTGTGTTAATCTCTTCTCTGAGTTTGTTGAATGCTCTTGGGTTGTTGATAAGCTCTGCCATTGCCCATTGCATTGCTGCTGATGATGTGTCTGTGCCTGCAAAAAATAGGTCCTGAATACATACATAATTATAAATCGTTAGTACAAGAAAAAATATATATATAATATGCATGTGGAAGTTGATTAAGAGAAAGAACTCACAAGAAAGAAAGACTTGAGATCATTTTTAGATAACCTAATTTCAGCATCTGGATCATTATATATTTCCAACAAAATATCCATTAAATCCTTCTTTTCCCCCACAAGACCTTCCATAGCCTTTTCTTCATGTTCCTTCATTATCTTCTCCACCAACTTATCATACTTGTTCAAAGCCCCAGTTAGCTTCTTCCCAGTACCAGAGAAGTCAAATATCTTCAAAGGACCTAAAATATCCCCTAAACTTAGCTTCCCAGCTAGTTGTAAACAGGTTCTAACCAATTCTTTAATCTCATCAGCTTCATTATCACTGCCTGAACACCTTGTACTCATAGCTAGTCTGCAAATAATATTATTAGTATAAGTAGTAAATTCACTACTCAAATCACATAAGTTTCCTTCTTTTGTTGACCTCAACACTGACTCGACCAGCTTTACTTTTTCTTCCTCTCGTACGTCAGTGAACGTATCGAGTTGAGAAGTAGAAAGGATTCTTGTCATACATAACTTTTTCATAAATCTCCAATAATCACCATATTGAGCAGTGACAAATCTTGAACCTCTGTAAATGAAGTATTCAGAGGAGCCAAATTCAGGTCTGGAAGAGAAATTTAATTCATGGGTTTTGAATATTTCTTTGGCCACAGCAGCATTAGAGACAACAACACAAGTTGATGCACCCAGACGGATTTTCATGAGTGGACCATATTGGTTGGCTAGGTGTTGGAACGACTTGGGTAGGACAGAGCTAATTAGGTGGAGGTGGCCGATGAGAGGAAGAGCAGGCGGGCTTGGTGGCTGGTTTGGTGATTTCAGGAATGTTTTGATCAAGAAATAGGCCAACAAGGTGGCCAAGAACCAAGTTAGGAAAAGAAAGTAATAAGACATGTCAGCGAAGGTCATGGCTAATTGAAGAGAAGGCTTATCTTAGATATATTGGATTTTGGGTTGTCAGAGATTGATGTTTTAAGATTGCTTATATATTGAATTTGAATCAGAAAAGTAAAAAGATAGCATATGCTGTGGTCTTGTACTCAACTGTTAGGATATCATTTTCAGAAATATATTTACAATGATTCAACTAAATTCAATTCAATTCTTTTTAGAATTTAATTTTTTAAAAAAATTAAAAGATAATTCATTTTGTCTGGCCGGCTTATCAGTATTGTTCATCTTGTTTCTCCAGCTAGGGCCGCTGTGTCTGTTTCTTGGAGCTTGGCCCCCGTTTTTTAAAATAAAAAATGAAAAAGATAAGTCACATTTTGAAAATAATAACGACATTATGATTTTCCAAAATTTTATTTTTAATTGATGTGATTTTAGTAAGTAAGCTATATATTCATTTGGTTTAGTATCAAGGCAAAGACAAAGTAAAAAATGCCATTGAAAGTAGCTTTTTTTTATTACTATTATATATCAGTTAATTATATTATTTTCGATCCGATAAGAATAGACCTACTTCTCATTTCATAAAAATTAAAAAAAAATAGTTTTTTTTATTAAAAATATAAATATATATATTTTTTTTCTATTATATTCTTACTTTATCATGAAATATATTTAATAAGTAACATTAAATAATAATATTATAAAAATTTAATATGTCAATTAATTTATTAAAAATAATAAATAGATTATAATTTGGGAAGAATGAAAAAAAAAAAAAAAGCAATTCTATTTATTTGAGAGAGAGGGAGCATTTTATCAACGTACATGCATGAAATATAAGTAATTAAGTGTTGGAATTCGTTTGCACAGAATCAATTGGTTGTATAAATAGACTAACATATGTATGGATTCATATATAGTTTTTAACATAACATCAGTCTGGGGCGGACGCACTAATTAAGGGGCGAGCCCCCCACTGAAATTTGCATATATGCCGTATATATGTATACACTGGTAGATAAAAGTCAAAATACTGTAATTTTATGTTCAGATCCTTTGTATGTGAGGGTAACAGCGGGTCTGCAGATGGTTTTTTTCTACAGATGGTTTTTTGCTTGGTTTTGCAAGTATATTCTTTTGTACATGGATTACTTTTTTTTGGTAATTAATATATATCGGTTTACTTACCAAAAAAACACTGTAATTTTATTTTTTTAGTTCATTAAATGTTAGTTTTTATAGGTTGATAAAAAATTATATATATATATATATATAAATGAATATATATAACATTTACTAACTCAATTATTATGATTCTCATTATTAAAAATATATTATTTCAAATATATATATATATATATATATTTCAAATTGTCATTTTTAAGAATTTTTTTTCTCTCTTCTATCTTTCATTTCTCTTTTCAGTGATTTTTTCTTTAATAATTACAATTTTTTCTTTAATTAATTATTTTATCTTTTATATCTCTCTCTTTTTCTGAATTATTTTAAATTTATATACAAGCTTTAATTGTATAAGTTTCTCAATATTTTTATTTTTATTTTTTATTTCAAAATCTATAAATTTTGTATCATTAAATTTATTATTTATCTATTTATGTATTTATAGACATAATTATGTATGTAGAATTACATTTATATTATTCATGAAATACTCATCTTAATTTATTCCATGTTGATTTTTGTTGATATTGAAATTTTTGAGATTTCAATTTTTTTTTCAAATCCTCTCCCTAAAATCAGAGTTTTATGCCCAAATAAACTATGACTCATGCTCAAGTTCACACAGTTATATATACATTATTATCAGTCAATCCATTAAATTTTCAAGTAAATGTCAATTGATTTGTTAATGTGAGGCTATACAGTAGTTTATTGGAAGTGTTTTTAAACCAAATAATAATAAAATAATTTGAGAATTTATAAAACCTAATACAGAAAATATTTTATTATTATTTTTTGATGTGGGATCACTTTATAAGACATCCTTCTAGTGCAATTGGGTTTTACTCATGCCTGGTACAAGTTTTACTGCTCTTGAAATAATCATTTCATATATATAAACATACACACTACCGAATATGTGAATCAATCACATTATTCGATTGAAAATTTGAAATAATTTGATTTTTACCGATTAAATTTAGTCGGTTAATTATTAAACAAAAATTTAAAAAAACTAATTTTTTATTTAATTTCTTAATTATATAAATTTTTATCATAAAAATATTTTTATTGCAAAATAAAATTATTTTTATTCTGTTTTTTAATAAATTTTTATTTAATTATTTAATTATATTTATTTTTTATATTAAATATAATTTTTATTAGAAAATAAAAAAATTAATTATTTTTATTAATTAACTAAACTGACCAGTATAATTCGACTAAATAACTGAACCGATCAAAATTAAAAATATGTCAATCCAATCGAAAAAATCAAATTTAAAAAAATTAATTAAAAATTAATTCAATCGATTAATTAACCGATCACCAAATGTACATCAATACTAACTAAGTCAATTTTTTTTGCTAAAAATTCAAAAAAAAAACTCTGTTTATTTATGATGATCCTTCTAGTATTATCATGGAACCAATCTAACTCTTATCTAACTCTTAAATAAAACATATAAAATGATTGCTGAAAAACTAATTTAACATATTATAACACATAATTTTCTATATGTTACGACTTACGAAAATAATTTTGTAGGTCATACTTCTTAATAAAAATATTAATATTAGTGGAAGTGTTTTGAGAGCAACGATGGTCATGGCGCCTTTTGGTCCCACTCCTCCATAATTGATCAACATATAATAGAATATGATATTGATGTTACCTAATTAATGCATAGCAATTTAATTGCATGATCTTTTGTCGTTACTATTGTCTTATATATACGTATTCAAATCTTCAACAACTCTATTAAATATAGTGTAGTTTATATATACATTATTGAAAGTAGAATGATTAAATACCATTATTTAATCATTCCACACTTCAAATAATTGCTTAGATATGATCATATGAAACTCATATGATAGAGCACAAATGTTATGTATGTATAATCTATGATATTTATTTTCTAAATACACAAAAAAAAAAAGAATTAAGAAGCCAAAGGCTATCTCAAACTTTAGAATATTTTTGTTCCATAAATATATGGTGATAAATTCATGATCACACTTATGTTGGGATTAAATTTTGAAATATTTTTAATGATAATAGAGATATAGAATTAGTGTCAAATTAAAGCTCAACTTGTAATAGCACTTAAGTAGTTTATGATTGAATTAATTTGTCATTGATGATTGAATTAATTTGTTATTGATTAATATTAATATATATACGGTGAAATACATTTCGCAAGTCTTAGATGCAATATGATCCACTAATATATATACTGACGGTTTGGTTTGTGAATCAGATCAAAGCCAGAAAAATAATTTACGGTCTAATTCAGGTTTATTATTTTATGAACCTGAATCAGAATCAACGGTTCAGGTTTTGAATCATAAAAAATAAAAATAAAAATTAATATATTCTATAAAATATATATTTTTTAATATGTGTATATATTAAAAATTAATATATGTATTAATATTATATAATATATAATATATATTAATTTTTTAATATATATATAATATAATTTTTAGTTAAAAATTAAAATCTTAGAGTTAATTTTTTAAATTTTTTTCTTACACTTCAATTTTAATATTAAATATATAAAATTATGTAGTTAAATAAATATATTTATAATGAAAAAATTATATTTGCAAAAAATTATCATTATTATAACCATTATTATTACTATTACTATTTATTATTAATAATAATTATTGTCAATTTATTATTATTATTTAATAATTAATATTATTTAATTTTAACTTATTTTATTAAATTTATGAGTTAAATGTTTAATCTTATGAAAAAATTATTAATTATGATTATTTTTATTTAAAAAATAAATTATTTAAATTAATTTGAGCAAGCCATTCAAATCATAATTGGCTCATTTTTAAGAGCTTGAACCTTAATCAAAACGACTTTTACAGTTAAAATTAAAGTTCATAATTTTTATTAACCTAAATCATCGATTTTGATTAATCGAACGTGGTCATAGTTATTTGTATGGAATGAACATAATAAAACTAATTATCCTTGAGCAATTTTTTTGTCTTGACTGAAGATATTCCATTCAAAGTGATTCCAATAGTCTCATTTAGATTGTAATTTAATAATATATAATACAATAATATATTTATGATTTGATATTGTAAATATTATTTATTATATTAAAAAAATAGTATAATATAATATGATTGAATAAAATATTTTTATTTTATCTGATATTTTGTAAGATTTTAATAAGTTATAAAAATGAAAAAATATATTATAAATATATATTTGACGTTTAAAAAAATTTATTAATGATTTCTTTTAAAGATGAAATTTTAAAATTATAAAAAAATTAGCAAATTAATAATTTGAAAAATTCATTAACATCTATTATTTTTAAATCATGAAATTATTATAAAAAATCATAACGTAAAAATTAAAATTAAAATAATAAAAAATTAAATCATATCATATCTTATGATATTTTGATAAATTATAAAATAAGCAGAGCATGAGATTAAATGTTCTCCTCCATTAAAATAATTAAAAAAAACACTAACCCAAAATAATGAATTTTTTATTTTTAACTTTTGAGTGCTCAAAAAATTTTTACAATTTATATATTAGAATATGGAGGGAATTCGATTTTGAATTTACTGTATAAAAAAAATTATCTATGTACGGCTAAACTACGCTGTCTAACATCCTTTAATAATTAACCAGTTTTTAATGGCTTTTATTTCTTTAACCTTTATCACTTGAATTTTGCCACGCATATGTCATACATTAAAAAATATTGTACAATAATATACAAATAATGATCCAAAGTTATAAGATACTATTTTGTGATAAGAAAATTAAAAAATAAATCTCAAAGTAGCATAGCGGCGGGATTAACATATTAGCATTAGCAGTAATTAAATAAAAATAAAAATAAAAATAATAAATAAATAAAATAAATATTTAATATGGTTCAATCTTTTTAATTTTGAGTTATATTTATGAATCAAATTCTGAATAATTTATTTCACTAAATAATAGAATTATAAGAGAAAATTTTTTGTAGAAAAATATTCTAGAAGCGTAATACTCATAATTTAGATAAATCCAAAAAAAGTGACTAGTGTTTTCTAAATATCTAAAATAAAATCTCACTATTTTATCCCTTAATTAAATTACCTTACATTAATTTTTCTCTCTGTCTAATGGTATTTATACATATACCATACTTTAATCTCTTTCTCTCAAATATTTGTTATATTCACCTATATATGTAATTAAGGAGGGAAGGCCACCTTTATATAGGCATTGCCATCATTCACAACCGCCGTAACCGGCGGTGGCCAATTTTTTTTTTATAATAGTCAAAAAGGTTTGTCAAAAAATGATGTATAATAATCAAAGGTTGGTGGTTTGTACCGCCCTACAATTCTCTCACTACTAATTATATGGATAGAATTTAAATTTTTCTCTTGTAAAATTTTTTATCAATATATTTGTACAATTCTCTTCAGTATGAATCTTTTTCAATACATCTTTGATCTTTTCCAATCTTTTTAAGCTATAAAAGCTTCTTCTCCAATACATCTCTGGTCCAGTGATATTTCACATTAATATACTTTTGATTTAGAATGAAAGGAGAAAATTTTTCCAAGATGAATGATACTTTGACTATCACAGTAAAGTGAATATCTATCCTGTTGAAACTCAAGTTCATCTAAGAATCTTTTCATCCACAGGAGCTCTTTACTCGCTTCAGTTGCAGCAATGAATACTGCTTCAGTTATTGAAAAAGCAACATACTTTTGTAACCTTGACTGCCATGACACAGTTCCTCTTGCAAATGAAATCATATAACCTGATATAGACTTTCTTGAGTCAACTTCACCTGTCATATCTGCATATGTGTAGCCAACTAGCATAGGTTTATTATCTCCAAAGCATAAACATATTTTGGAGGATTCACAAAGATATCTCATAATACATTTTATTGCAGTCTAATGTTCCTACCAGGGTTTGAGATAAACCAACTCGTTACTTCCTCTAAGTGACCAATATATGGTTGTGTACACATCAAAGCATACATCAAATTTCCAACCACCAAAACATATAGAACCCTATCCATTTATGTTTTCTTTTTCTCTATGGAAGGACATTATTTCAAACTTAATCTAAAGTAATTAATAAGAGGACAACTAACAGCTTTAGCTTTATTCATATTGAATCTATGAAGTACTTTTTCAATGTATTTCTCCTATTACAGCCACAATTTCTTGACGTCTCTATCTCTAATTATCTTTATACCAAAATTTGTCTTGTTGGCCCCAAGTCTTTCATAGCAAAAGTCTTGCTCAACTATTTTTTTAAACTGTTGATTCTGGAAATGTTTTAGCCAACGATTAATATATCATCCACATAGAATAACAAAATAATGAAATCATTATCAGAAAATTTCTTTATAAACATAGTGATCTGAAATGGTCTTCTTATAACTTTGCTCCCCCATAACTTACTCAAATTTTTTCTTATCTCGATACATGTTTCAAGCCATATAAGGTTTTCTTTAACTTGCAAGCATAATCCTCCTTTTCTTTTTTCTTCAAAACCCTCTGGTTATTTTATATATATCTCTTCCTCCAAGTCACCATAATAAAAAGCAGTCTTAAAATCCATTTGCTCAACCTCTAAGCCAAGACTTACAACTAATTCAAGCACTGTACAAGTAGATGTCATCTTCACAACTGGTGAAAAGATCTTATCAAAGTCAATCCATTTCCTTTGGTTGAATCACTTAATAACTAATCTAGCTTTGAAATGTGGCTAAGAACTATGTTCTTCAAGGTTTATCCTAAATATTTATTTATTCTTCAAAGCTTTCTTGTCTGTTGGCAACTTCATCAGCTCAAAAAATTTATTCTCATGTAAGGATTTTAACTCATCTTGTATGGCGTCAATTTATTTTTTCCTATTCTCATTTGTTATAGCTTCTTAGTACTTTCAAATTCTCCCCCATTAGTAAGCAATACATATTGAAAACTGGAGTATTTAGTAGAAGGTTGTCTAACTCTAGTAGATATCCTTATTAGTTTTTGAGTTGTATCTAGTACTGGTGGCTGATTTTGAAAATCATATTCGTCAAAATCTTCATGTGGTTGATTCTAGATAGGAGCATCATCATCAGCAATATTCTATTGGTCATCTTCAATTTCATCTTCAATTTGTCTTGGCACCACTTTTAGAGGAACTAACTCAAGATTTGTTAAACTAACATCATATCTAAAAATATTCTTTTGGGTCTCCTCAATATCTTCAATGGTCTCATTTTCAACAAACACTACAATACGACTTCTAATAAGCTTCTTCTGAACTGGATCATAGAATCAATAGTCAATCTCATCTTGACCATTCCTAATAAACACACACTG
Organism: Garcia nutans; assembly: GCA_947685225.1. Classification (NCBI taxonomy): domain Eukaryota; kingdom Viridiplantae; phylum Streptophyta; class Magnoliopsida; order Malpighiales; family Euphorbiaceae; genus Garcia; species Garcia nutans. Next base: position 6,851,732 of record CANTUV010000060.1, read on the forward strand.
TCTTATTTTAGCATCTGGCTTCTACCACTCATCCTTTAGTATGTGCACAAATAACTTACACCCAAAAACTTTTAAGCGATTATAAGAGACATCCCTTAAAGACCACATTCTTTTTGAAATGCGAAACTTCAATGGAACACATATTGAAAGATTCAGAATATGAACTATGACATTCAACGCTTCAATACAAAATGATTTTAGTAGTTTTGCATCTGATAACAGACATCTAACTCTCTCTATAAGAGTCCTATCCATTCTTTTAGCTACACCATTCAACTAAAGAGTTTTTGGTGGTGTCAACTTGTGTCAAATTTTCTACTCCTTTCAATATCTTTGAAGTTATCTAATATATTTACCCCCATTATCTGACTTAATACACTTCAATTTCTTCTTAGTTTCTCTCTCAATTAGGACTTGAAACTATTTAAATACCTCTAGTTTCATTGAACAATCATTAATAAAATTTTCAAAAATAGGAGGAGCCACCAATTGATCTGGTCTTGAAAAGATTGCACACATCAAAGTGTACTAACTGTAATATCTCTAGTTTATTTTCATAATGGGCAAAATTCTTGAAAGCAACTCTATTCTGCTTTCGTGCTAAGTAATCAGTACATGTATTTAAATAAACACTGCTCAAATCGACTATATTCTTCTTTTTGATTAGTATTGACATTCTTTTTTTGCTCATGTGATGGAGCCTTTTATGCTAGATCTCAACTACATCATTCTTTACTGCATTAACCATGCTCTTGGAGATTTTAGCTTGCAGCAAATAGAGCATAAAGACTTTATTACCTCGAGTCACAATGAGAGAACCTTTAGTGAGTTTTCATTAGCCATTTTGGAAGATATTGCAGAATTCTTCATCGTCAAGCTTTCTAGCAAAAATCAAATTAAGGCTGATATCAGGAACTATTTCACATCTTTTAACAACATCCTAGTGTTGTTGTTAGTCTCCAAGTGAATATCATCAACACCAACAATCTTAGCACTATCATTGTTACCCATTTTAACTATCCTAAAGTCACGTGGTGTATAAATGACAAAGAACTCCCTTTAAACTATAGCATGAATAAAGCCTCCAATATCAATCAACTAGCTAATCTCATGATCAACCATGTTGACTACATCATCATTACAGATGAGAAGAAATTCATGTTGAGTTGTAGCGACAATTCTTTCATTATCGCTATCATCTTTCTTTTTATCCTTCTCTTTTTCCTTTTTTTCATTTCCAGCAATACTTTTTAATATGCTCCTTTTTATGACAATGATGATATTCGACATTGGCAAATTTATTAAATTTACCATGACTAGCACCTATATTTTTTATCTCCATTATTTGAGCCCCTATTATGATTTCTCCCCCTGATAGTTGTAGCTAGAATATTTGATTGTGAAGAGTAAGCACCTTGTGAGTGCCTTCTCAACTCTTCATTTAGGATGCCACTTTTCTTTAATTTCATTGTAACAACATCTTTAAGAGCAAAATTTATTAATGAAATCTTCAAAGTCTCCCAAGACTCTGGCAATAAAGCGAGTACCATCAGAGCAAGCACTCATTATCAAAGATGACATCCATGTTTGATAACTGATCTATAATTTATTGAAATTCATTCAAGTGATCTGTAACAAAATTGGCCTCTCTGTATCTCATTTGCATTGATTTTGTAAGATAAAATAATTTATTATTACCGTTTTTTGAATTATGCAATTCTTCAAGCTTGTTCCATAACGTTCTTGCATGGGTCTCACTACATATATGGTTATACACATTATTTTTGATAAATTGTCGGATGAAACCATATATTTGCTTATGCTCAAATTCTCATTCTTCATTTGTTTTATCGTCGGGTTTACTCATACTAAACACTAGTAAATATAACTTTGTCATAAATAGGAGATCTTTCATCTTGGATCTCTAAATGTGGTAATTTATGTCTTTGAAGTTTATCATTTTGCTCATCTTCTCCTCCATCTCTTCGAACCTATCTCTAATACCAGTTGAATGAAAAATTAAAAAATAAATCCCAAATTAGCAACACGATAAAATCGACGGATCAACAGTAATTAAATAAAATTACGAGCAAAGTAAAAACAACCAATAAAAAAGATATCAATATTTAACGTGGTTTATCCTTTTTTTAATTTTAGGGTACGTTCACGGGCCAAACTCTAAATAATTTCTTTCATTAATTGGTAGGATTATAGCATAAACTTTTCTAGAAAATATTATAAAAGCATAGCACTCATAATTGAAATAAATCCAAAAATATTAACTAGTATTTTTAAAATACCCAAAATAAAATTTCACCATTTTATCACTCAATTAAATTACCTCACATTATTTTTTTTTCTCCCTCTAATGGTATTTATACACATACCATACTTTAATCTCTTTTTCTAAAATATTTGTTATATTCACTTATATATGTAATTAAGGAGGACAATAGGACTGTAAATGAGCTAAGCTACTCGAGATCGGCTCCATAAAAGCTCATTCAGACTCGAGCTCATTTAAAAATAAGCCGAGCTCAAGCTGCTCGTTTACTAAATAAGTCAAGTCCAAATTTAAAGATACTCATCTCGTTAGGCTCGCAAGCTACTCATTTAAAAAGCTCGCGAGTTTAAAAAGGTCGTGAGCCAACTCGTTAATTAACTCGTTTAATATTTAAATATATTAATTTATTAACTAATTCAATTTATATAATTTGTTATTGTAATTATATGTTATAAGTAAATGAAATAATATAAAAAATAATTTTTATAGCACATAATAAATAGTTATTCAATTAGTTAATTTTATATAAGATTATATCTTAATATATTAATAAAATTATATGATGATAAAATATTTTTAAAACTATATGTCATATATTATATATAATAGTCATATATTATATATAATAGTTATAAAGCTTTGAATTTCTTATCCTAATCAATTTTATTAAAATTATTAGTAATATTATTTATTAAACTTATATTTTAATTGACATATATTAGTTTATGTTCTAAAATTAAAATAATACTATATGTCAGTTAAGTTATAATTTTACATATCTTTTATACATATTATTATATTATATTTGTTAATTTAACATTTAGACTATTAGCCCTATCTTTTAAAAACTTATATTTCAAATTATATTTATTAGTACTATGTCTTTTGTATGATATTACTAGCTATGAGTTATAAGTATAGTAATATTATATAGTTACCAATTAATAGTTACTAATTTTTAACAAACATTTAATAAATAAATATAAAAGAATATTCATATAATATTAAATTTAATATAGTTTAAATAACAATAAATGTAAAAAAAAATCATGAAAATATATTAAGTATTAATAGTTAGATACATATATAATGTACAATAATAAATTTCATAATACTTCTTATAAACTATTGAAAATAACAATGATATAATAATAATTATCATCATTATTTTGCTATATATCAATGAATATAGTGTTAATAATTATTATATTAATTACACAACTCAATATTTTAAATATCAATGTGATTTGTTTAATTTATTTCTTAATCAATATATTAACATTAATACAAACTATATGTAGTTTAATAATATATATTTTGACTAATCAATGTAGATTTAATTTTTCTTTTAATATTTTAAAAAATATTATTAATAATTATTATGTTAAATACATTACTTTAGATACAAATGTAATGTATCAATTTTTTCTTAATCAATATATTAATATTAGTACACATTAAAATATAATTTAATAATATATAAATATAAAATCTGGCTAATCAATCTAAATTTAATTTTTTTTTAATACTTTAAAAAAATTTATTAAAACAAAATAAAAAGCTTTTATAAAACTTTATATATTCCTTCCCAATATTTATTTAAAAATATTTATTTTATTAATTTATACATTATATATTGATATATTTTTATTTTTCTTTAGATATAATACCGAGTCCGAGTACGAGTCTGAGTCCGAGTCCGAGCTCAAATTTGAGCTCGAGTTAAACTTATTGAATATATTAATAAATCAAATACAAGTCGACAAAATATATTAATAAATTCAAGCTCGTCTCGACTTCTCTTGTTAACATCTTTAACGAGAAAGTCACTTTTATATAAACCTTCCCATCCTAAACGCCATAATTAGCTGGTTATGATCATTGCAGCTGGTTATGATCATTTTCTTGTTGAGACCGATTCCAAGATCTCAATTAACTTACTCAATTCCACGCAATTGCTGCATCCTCTTTCTTTGGCAGGATACACAAAGCAGCTTCTTATCTCAAGTAACATCACAATTAGCCATATCTACAGAGAAGGGAATCAAGCGGCACATTTTCTTGCTTATTATAGTTGCATTAATAATGTTAATTGTTTATTTCATTCTTTTGAAACTTTGCCTAATTTCCTTAAAGGCGTTATTCTTTCAGATTGTATGGGTCCTTACATTCGATTTCATTAATAATATATATTGGCGAATTAGATTGCTTATAGTCAGATAATTCCAGCTGTCCATGCGACTATCGCTGGGTCACTTCTATCGGTCAATCTAATTTCGTTCTTTCAAAAAAAAAAAAAAAGGCCATAATTAGTTGTGGCCACATTTTTTTTTATAATAGTCAAAAAGTTTTGTCAAAAAATAATGGTATAATAATCAAAGGTTATTGATGGTTGGTAAAGCCTAACATTTTGTACCGTCCTCACTTTTCACATAAGCATGAAATATGCTTAATCTTTGCGTATTGATGATTTCTAGAATGGTATGAAGTAAATAATTTCATCCTTCTCCCTATTTCTCTTCTTTGCTCTAACACAACTCAAGTAAAATTACTCCCTAACTTATCTTTCTCATTTCTTTTCTCTGAGATTTTCTTTTGACGGAAAGTTGTTGGCTATTGAAGAGGGTGAAGATGAATTACAGCCGAGTTAGGAAAACAAGTGGAGGATCGGAGGAGAAAATTTAGCATTTTAGAAATTTAAGGGTATTTCATTGCCGGAATGCAAATTAATGATAGGTGAAAATAGAGATCCGATATATTAAATTTTATTAAACTTCAAGGGTCAAACAGTAATTAACCCATAAAAAATATCGTTAATGTTGACATCAGATATAGAGATGAATTAGGTTATATACAGTATCTTGGACTGCATCTAGAACCCAGATTGCAAATGGGTTCACATTTATGAATTGGAATATTAGAAGAAAAAAATTAACACTATTAAGTCCCACTATTTTACTACTACTGCCTCTACCACTAATACCAAGGGTTATAACAAAATTCAACTGGTTATCACGGATGTTTCCAAATCATATTAGAAAAGTAACAGTACATAGAGGGAAAAAATTCAGAAGTTACCACTTAGAAGTCTGTAACCTACACTGTATGTACATCATGCAAAAATATTTCTTTCCAATCCTACATTCCTTCAAAGAATGAAGCTGATAAAGGTGAGCCCTTTAAGAGAATGAAGGTGAACATGAATAAGATTGCCACCAAATTTCTATGCTAAAAAACCATCAGCAATGGTTGTTACTTGGAAGACTGTTAACTCATCCTACACCCAGGCCTTTCAGCAAGAAGTGAATGGCAACCCACTAAAAAATCAAAAAATTGAGAGCCCTCCTCAAGTTAAAGTTCAAGCCTCTTCAAAAGATATCATCAGGAGATGATTACGCTCAATGCACATAAGATATCACCAGTAGATGATCAATCTCACTGCACAGGTATGTCATCTAGGGCCACTTGCCTTCCTATTCCACATTGTCATTCCTCTATTTTTTGCTTTAGAAAATCAGAACTATCATCAGTGGATGATCAATTACCTCAATGACATAAGAGTTCTGACCTTTTTGTCTCTCTCTGCCTTCTTAGCACTTGCAGTCCTCTTTAGTTTCCGCAATTCCTCCATCACTTCTTTTTCAACTGTGTCAATTGAGTTCAAGAGCTTCTTCTGAGGTGTTAAAAACTCTGACTCTTCAGTAGCTTGATTTGTAATGTCAAGCAAAATTTTTGGCACTTTGCCCACAGTTGGAGGACAGCGTTTTACTGCAAGACTTGGAATTGGAGACGTGATAGTGTTACTGTGCTCGAGATGAGCAACTGGTGATGACTCAGAAGAGTCAGGAACCCCATAAGCGTGGGGCACTGGCCTCTCAAATTCTTGGGCTCTGCCTACTCCCAAACGTTCCCTTCTCCTTTCAATTGCCTGGCCAAAGAGTTATTCCACAGTAAGATCAATAGTATAAGGAGCAGCATTACATCACTATAACAATTTATCAGATTTCATTTCCCCACTAATAAAATACAACAGTGAAGGTCAATGGTGTTGCTAACAAAATTGAGACCCTGAAAGATAAGATAATGAATCGGTACTTTGACAAACACGCATGACTGATAAGGCTACTTGGAACACATTTCACATTGACACCAGAGTTAAGCATCAGATTTGCTTAGTAAGTATCAAATTCCAGCAATACTCAAAACTTTGAAGTGCAAGACACAACCATGAGATTTGTACTCTTATTGCAGGCACGTTTATGACTGCTATTTTGATTGGTTGTTTAAGTACGGAACCAGACTTGCTTAACAAAAAGGATTAAGGTGCACATCAAACCCAAACAACTTACGAGGACATGACACCTCTGTGTTGAACTCGGGATGCATATCTCCAGAATTGTTCCGGGTAGATAAAAAATACGAAAACAGTTAAACCAGCTCATGATTATCATTTCAATTCACATACGAATCCAAAAAGAAAGGCATTAGCAAAGCTATCCCTTCTCCAATCTAGCTACTGAAACAAATTCAAGAATAAGTTCAAAATGGCTTCAAGAGCTATGGAAAACCCAGTAGCGAGGCACCATACAAGAATATACTCGCCAAAATAGGATAACAATCTATTACCAAAATCTAAAATGATAAGGTGGAATATGAAAATAATATGGAAGGCCAGGCATAAAATAAGAAAGGATGCTTACCAAAGAAAAAATAATAGAAAGACACTGAAACCACATGATATTGACAGAGAAAAATGGTCATCTTCCACAGAAGAACAAAAACTACAATCTAGGCATCAAACAAAATTATACAGAGGTCGGATCAATGAAAATGAAGGGGCTGAACTTATAGCTACATAAGTTCCTCACTCAATCGAATTTCTAAGGTTAGAGAGATTTTATCCATATAAAAGAAATGCAAAAGTATCTCAAAGCAGTTGTTCTTACAAAAATACATAAGCATATACATGCAATGAACTAGTACAGAAAAATCTCCTCAAAGTCGGCTATTTCTTGTTTCAGATAGGATTATTTGACAAAGCTCAGCCTACCCAATGCATTAGACAATTAAAAATGTGTCTAATTCTTAAAACAACATGGATTACAGTTGGATAAATGATAATGTCAACTAAGAATGAAGCATCTACCAACACCATTTCATGTATTATATGCAACTGCAAGAGGCTGACACCAGCAGAAATTACTGTATGCAGGGAAAATAACTACTCTGAATGAAATCTAAATTGTTTACCCTGTGATTCAATGCAAAAAATAAAGTGAACAATGATAGATATTTTTTTTATGGTCTGTTAATAATGACCAATGTCATTTAAACAAATAAGACTCATTTAACAAATACAAGAAAAAAATATTAACTAAAGAAATCTTGGTTTTGGATTGAAAACATTGGATAAGAAACCAAAGAAAGCAATTAAAGTCCAACCAAAGCCTAATGCATTTAATTGATGAATTCCAATTATCCACTAGAACCAGAAGAATAAGTTCATGCAACAAACAAAATCAATTTTAATTGTATGCAATTATGATTAAATTGATAATGGATAATTGCATCCAAGTACTTAACCAAAACATTAAAATAGAACATCAAAGAAGAATTATAGAAAACGAGCGTTACCCTAACAACAGCAGTGATATCTCGAAGAGGGGTTCTAGGGTACCAAGAAGGTAAGACACTGTGCGATGCGTGGCCCCGTCCATTTCCATTTCTCCTTCTCACATTACCAATTGGAGTGTTCTCTCTTCCCATTGCTGGCGTTCCATACATATTTCGGCTTCTTGGAGTGCCCAAGCCGCCCCTTCCACGGCCAAGGGGACTCGAACCCACTGCTACAGATTGAGTAGTTGTGATCGGCCGACGAATCGGAGATCCAAACAAGGCTGTTTCGAGGTCTGGCTGGTCTTCATAAATCCCAAGAATTCCTGACCGTCTACGAGCGAATATGGCTGCAATATCAATAGCCCTAGACAATCTATCTCTAGATTCCGGCATTGTTTATCCTTTCAACTGAGCAAATGATAAAATAAAAAGAGTATTATTACTAAATAAGGGAAGAGTCGGAATCTTTAAAATTTCATTGTTGATCATCATGCTATAAACACAACAATCGAGAATCATTCTTAAAATGATACAAAAATTGAATACGCCCATTCTTCTTAGCAAAATTGAATTATCCAGGAGGAGGAGACCTCCTTATTTTCCAGGAAAACTGAGGAATTCTAGTCATTTCTACGGGAAAATGAGAAATTTCCAGACCCAGAAAAATGACCAGATCTTACTTTACTAAAAAGTGTTCAAAAAAAAAGATCAGATAATGAAGACAGAACAAGAGGAGATGGGTTGATTATTACCTTTAGAATTTGATATTGATTGGTAGTATAAAGATAGATAGAATCTTCAGTGTTCACTGCAGATAATGATAATAAAAGGAGTAAGTAAAGATCTGGGAGAAGCAAAAATGGGCAAATTTTCAAACTGAAAGTTTGGGCGGTATTATAGCCAAAATTTGGGAGCTTCAATGAAAATCTGGCACGTGTGATGCGGTGGGATGTTCGTGCAGGATTCAAAATTCAAATTTTCTCCTACAGGCGCTCATTGTCTCCAATTTAAATTACTGTTTTACCTCCACTTATTATCATATTATTAAATGAAACACAATAATGGATGAAGTATTTTCAGAACAGCTTTGATCCATTTATGAGGGTGTTTCTCAAAACTTAAAAGCTGGTCAAAACTGCTTATAAGCTGTTTTTAGATTATAAGTTGTTTATTTAAGTGTTTCTGAAAACTTAAATAGTAGATTATAATCTGATTTTAATCAGTTTTTTAAAAGTTGGGTTTTGCTACTTTTTTTTTAAGCACTTATTTTTTAAGCAGTTTTGACCAAGTAAAAGACCATACTATCCCTACCTAATCTTCAATATTCCAAATTTGCATACCTTATACACTTTAGTTCCCATCAAAGAAATTTTATTATTATTATTATTATTATTAAATTTTATTATTATTATTATTATTATTATTATTATTGCAAAATAAATTTTGAATTGACATTTAAAAAATTATTTTTATACAATAAATAAACTCATGGACAGTTTGGTCATCTTGACAGTTTCTACAATTAAAAACTGATTATAAGCTGATTTTACAGAAACACTTAGAGGGTGTTTCTCAAAACTTAAAAGTTGGTCAAAACTGCTTATAAGCTGTTTTTAGATTATAAGTTGTTTATTTAAGTGTTTCTGAAAACTTAAATAGTAGATTATAATCTGATTTTAATCAGTTTTTTAAAAGTTGGGTTTTGCTACTTTTTTTTAAGCACTTATTTTTTAAGCAGTTTTGACCAAGTAAAAGACCATACTATCCCTACCTAATCTTCAATATTTCAAATTTGCCTACCTTATACACTTTAGTTTCATCAAAGAAATTTTATTATTATTATTATTATTATTATTAAATTTTATTATTATTATTATTATTATTGCAAAATAAAATTTGAATTGACATTTAAAAAATTATTTTTATACAATAAATAAACTCATGGACAGTTTGGTCATTTTGACAGTTTCTACAATTAAAAACTGATTATAAGCTGATTTTACAGAAACACTTAACTGATTATAAACTGATTATCAGCTGATTATTAGCTAGTTTACAGAAACGCTTAACTGCTTATTTTTAATCTGATTATAATCTAAAAATCACTTATTCACAATAAGCTAAAAAGCTCCAGTTTTGAGAAACACCCCCTTAACTGATTATAAACTGATTATCAGCTGATTATTAGCTAGTTTACAGAAACGCTTAACTGCTTATTTTTAATCTGATTATAATCTAAAAATCACTTATTCACAATAAGCTGAAAAGCTCCAGTTTTGAGAAACACCCTCTATATAGGATTGGAATAATTAATAAACGGATTTAGATGAGTACGAGTAATATTTGACTACTTATATCTATTCAAGTCAAGTTCAGTATAAAATATGAATGATAATAGGTTGAATATATAGATATCAGGCCTGTCTCAATAAGTTTATATTGAATATAAGTAGTTAAAAATAAATTTGGACGGGCATGAATAATAATTTTAATTTCCGTGATGAGTTTAGGTCGGATTTGGATATATACTCATGAGTATCTATTACTTGAATCTAGTTTTATATATTAGTTACATTTAATTGAATTGTAATTATATATTTATTATTGTTTACACCAAAAATTTTAGGCTCAGCCAAGAACTGAGAAAAAGGAATTGAGGAATTTGAAAATGATTGAGGAACGGTTCTATGAGAAAATGTGATTTAAGAAAGTTGATCGGTAGGCACAGGAGTGTTGACGAATGAATTATTGAGGAAGCTCACTTAAGGAAACACAGGCCACGAAGTATGGAAAACGTGGGAGGCTATCAAATAACACAAACAAAGCCTACCAACTGTAAGTGATTAGCCAATTTTTTATTGATAAGGTAGAAAAATAATAAGTGAAAGTCATGAAGGAGAGGGGACAAGAAGATCATTTCACTACCCGAGAAAAGAAGGAAGAATGGAAATAAAAGAGAGAATGGCAAATTAGAGAGGATAATCAATCCAATCCAGAAAACTCTTAGGCAAATTTCAACAATAGTTCTTTGTAATTTCAAATAATCAACAAAAACACTTTAATCGCTTTCGTTTCTTTAATTTTCTAAATTAGATATGTTTTACCACTATAATTATAGTCTTTATTAATTTGCATATTCGTTCAATTCCTTAGTAGTTTAGTCCACCGTTGATTTCTCTCTATGTAAATATTGTAAGTATTTTATTGATAATTTAAACATAGGTTTGTTATATATTGTTTTGTGGTGTTTCTATTTACACAACATACATTTGCCTAATCTTATCCGTACACTGAAATGCTTTTAGGATCTTTGTTCCTCAAGCATATTGTCACTTTCAAATTAGTTGATAGTGTTTTCATTTGTACAATAGATATTTATCTAATCTTATCCTCATGTAAATAAATATTTGAGCTTTGCTCCTCAGGGGTATTATTTGTTTTTAGCATGTTTTGGGTGTTATTTTAGTTTGAACAAATAGACATACATCCTCGAGTGTTTTTTTGTTAGTCTATTTCACCAGGTAGTAAAGTGGTTAATTTTTCTCTTATTGCATACAATATTTGTTTATACTCTTAGAAATTTATTTGCTTGGAAGTATTTGAACTTCATCGTGTTGCTTGTTAATTATGAGATATAGCTTACTCCTCAAACATCTGTTTACTTTTCTTTTATTTTGGATAACTAATATATCATACTCAAGGAATTTAAGCGAACTGTCAAAGGGAGCTTGAGAAATTTTACTCTATTTTAAGTCCTCTTCAGAGTTTAGTATAATTGTTTGATTTGAAGTCAGTGTAGTACAACAAAGGTTGAGGAACTTAAAATTTTTTTGCACGCCCATGATGTAGTAGAGGCTAAGATTTGTTGTTCACTAAGCAAATAATTATATTTTGTTTTAATTATAGAATTATGTGGTCTTAATAAAATTATGTTGGTATTAAATTTTTATTTTTGTAATTATTTAATTGAGAAAATTTAAATTTCATAACATTTTTGAATTTTTTTACTTAAACGGATACGATAATAAATGAATAATATTAAATAAATTTGAGACGAGTATGGATAGTAAAATTATAATTATAATCGGATTTAGAATGGGTATGGATAATTTAAATTTAAATTAATTCGAGTTTAGATATGACAAATTTTACAAGTACCTTGTCTACTGAAAACTTTAAAGTCAGGCCTAAGATCCAATGCTTTTTATGGAGAATAGTGGTTAATGTTACCCCAGTCCTATCCAATCTATGAAAGAGAAATCTTAGTAAATCTGATTTGAGTCCTATTTGCTAAGCTGAAGAACAAACTACTTTATATATGTTGTTGTTCAAATGTGAATATGCCAAGGTATCCTAGTTCATTTCAAACTTCGGCATTAAGCCAAAAGCATTGAATTGTTCTTTGTATCTTGGTGGACTAACCTTTTCTCTTCTCCGCAGACCATAAATAAAGAAATAATTCTAGTTAGAGTTTATGCAATTAAAGGAAAATAGAAACTGATTCTAACTTGAATTTCTCCACTTTCTGTATTGAGTTTACAGTCTCTTAAATACAAGATATAATTTGTTATGTTATCCCGATTCTATTGGGATGGTGGACTCAAAACCTATTGACAGCTAATAAGATAAATACAACAGAAATCTTTACAGTTACACATCCTTATCATCCCCCCGCAAACCAATGGGAGGAGTGCCCATTAGTTTGTCTCGCAAAAGCAGAAACCGAGGTTTGGAAAATGGCTTCGTTAAGGCATCTGCAACCTGATCAACAGTTGGTATATAGGACACAGTAAGGTGTTTTTGGCGAACCTGATCTCAGACAAAATTGAAGTCCAACTCCAAATGTTTGGATCGTGAATGAAATATTGGATTTGCTGCTATGTATGTGGCAGCAACATTGTCACACCATACTTTAGGGATCACAGACACTGGATGATGTAGCTTTTGAAGCAAACATTGTAACCAGTATACTTCATACACTGTTGTGGCTAATGCCCTGTATTTCGAATCTGTGCTAGACCTTGCAACTGTCTTTTGTTTCTTCGAGCACCAAGTTATCACATTTGGATCATGAAATACAACATAAGCAGATGTACTCTTCCGATCTGATTTGTCTCCACCCCAGTCGGCATCAGAAAATGCTACTAAATTTTGAGATTTTGAAGATAAAAACAACAACTCATGTTCAAGTGTTCCCTTCAAATAACGAAGAATACGTTTAACTGCCTGCCACTGATTTATTGTTGCTGAGTGTATGAACTGAGCAACTTTGTTCACTGCAAGTGTAATATCCGGCCGTGTGAATGCCAAATATTGTAAGGCTCCAACAACACGTCGAAACTTGGTAGCATCTTCAAAATTTGTACTATCACCTGCTGTAAGATTAAGTGTAGGCGACGATGGAAAATAAAGGAAAATAGAAACCGATTCTAACTTGAATTTCTCCACTTTCTGTATTGAGTTTACAGTCTCTTAAATACAAGATATAATTTGTTATGTTATCCCGATTCTATTGGGATGGTGGACTCAAAACCTATTAACAGCTAATAAGATAAATACAACAGAAATCTTTACAGTTACACATCCTTATCAGCAATGTGCTAGACAATTTGGAAAGCGAAAAATGAATTTTGTAATTAAGAAGTTTTTCATCGGCCTATCCCAACTGCAAATGGGGTATGGAATACTTTCAATCGTTTTGTTAAGGCCAAAGATACATAGGTTTTTCAATCTGATAGTACTCATGATAACCACAAGGATTCTAATGTTAAGGAGAATCTGAGAAGATGGACACCTTAGCTGCTAATTAAAGGGGTGGCTTGCTTAATCAATTCACGTTCTGCCTTTCAAAATGAAATTCAAACTTTGAAGATTGTTGTACAAAGAGCGAATTTGTTGCATTTTGATTTTTGTATGTTTGAGTTGGACTATCTGCAGCGTATTCAAGCTATTCAAGATCAGAAGCAATGCCCTGGGAGATTATTGTTTTATAGATCAATGCGCTCTCATCTTGTTTTACAAGTTGTATTTTCTCATTTACCGATACGAAAGGTAATCAAGTTGCAGATTGAATAACAACCACACTTCATAAGGTCTCTCTTAGATTTGATTGGATGACGCACTATCCAAATAAACTAAATTCTTTGTTATTGTATGATGCTAACTCTACTTTTTAATGATACGAATAGTTATGTTTCTGGTGAAAAAAAAAAATCAAATGTTTATCATGAAACAGGTTTACTAGCTCTATATGCTTTTGATTTTGATTTTTTTTTCTAGTTTTTTTATTCAAATAAAACGTAAAACTTTTATTTTTAATTTTCAAAATAAAATAATTTAATTATAATATCCATATATACACACATATATTATTATTCTATAAATAATATATACCTACATATATTATTATTCTATAACTAACATATACTTACATATCTACTTATATATATATATATATATAATATGCAGTATATATAACTAAATATATAAAATAATTATATATTATTATTATTTTAAAAATAAACACATATATCTAATTATATGTAACATATATTTATATATATTATTTTTTTGATATATTTAGCTATATATAATATATATGCACATATAACTAAATATATAAAACAGATATATACTATTTTTTTTTAAATTCAACACATTTATCTAGTTATATATAATATTTATCCACATAAAATATTATTTTTTAAGAAATAAAAGAGCAAATAAAAATATAATTGACAAGTTGATATAACGAACAAACCAAAAATCAAACTAAAAAATCATTATGATTAAAATTATTTGCAGTTGTTCTCGAATACATGCACCAATCAATAAGAGACAACACAGCAAAAACAATTACAGAAAAGAAAACATGAACTTAATCTTATAAGTAATTAGCCAAGTAGACAAATCCAAAGAACCAGCATTAGTACTTGGCCAAAGTTCTTCCATGGTGGCAATTCCATAGTGAATCAAACCATCAGTACCAATATAACTATCAGTAAAAGAAGAGAATGCACAATCCAATTAAAATCCCAGAAGAAACTTGTTAATTGTGTAACAATGGCTATTGTTGGTCAAAACAGGGTTGAAGAATAGAAATACTGAAACTGTTAGGAATGAACTTGACTAAATTGCCAAACCCTGCAAAAGGCTTGCCAAGATTAAAGCAAAGAAATAGTCAATTAGCCAATCAAGCACAAGTGGCCATTGGAGTTCAGAGACAGAGGCCGAATAGAGAATTTAAAAAAAAAAAAAAAGAATGGCAGAAAAGGCAAGAAAGAGGAAGAAGAAAAAGGAAAAAAAAAGGAGATCCTATTATTGAAAAAATATAAAAAACAGATAAAAATAAAAAATAAAAGATTAAAAATAAAAGAAATTAATAGTAGTAAAATTAAAAATGAAAGTTAAAATATAATATATGGTATAATTTCCTCAAAAAAATTTATTTATTTATTTATCTTCAACGAATCAAGAAAAATTTAATTCACATACTACTATTTGTAAATACACAAATTTACATTATACTTTTTAAATTTTTTTACTAAAATCTTTATAACGCTTTACATAAATAAAAATTAGTTTTGATGATTATTATTTTATTTTGATTTAATTTTATTTGAATTTGGGATAAGTTAACTTTAGTAAATAATTTAAATCTAAATTAATTTCAAGCTGAGTTTAGACTAAAATAAATTTTATTCACATAAATCAAACAGGCACATATATATACTTGATTTATATTTAGAGGGCGTTTGGTTTAGCTGTTTGATGCAGCTGATAGAGGTTTGAACCCCAAACAGCAGCTGTTTGGTAAAATTTTAAAACAGCAGCTGATAGCTGTTAGGAACCCCAAACAGCTGCTGTTTCAATAAGCTCCTACTCGGAGCTTTTTCATATCAGCTGATAGCTGATTCATATTAAGACTATATTAACTCTATTAAAATAAAATAAAAATTAATATTTATTAGATAATGATATGCTTATTTGTAATTTTACATTCAAACTGCAACAGCTATTGTATTTTTACCAAACACTAGCCCGAATCAGCTACCAGCTATCCGCCACCAGCTATCAGCTATCAGCTACCAGCTGCTATGAACAGCTAAACCAAACAGGCCCTAAGTATTCCTTTAATCTATAAATACAACTATATTGATAATTTCAAATAATCTATTCATTTTACATTTTTTTTATAGTTATCTTTGGAGGATAAGCTTTTACTATAGTATTTTTACTGATATCTTTTCTTTTTTATTTCATCACTCGTGTCACATTTTTTTGATGTTTATATTAATTTAATATATTCTCATATGGTGAGTTTTAAGTAATTAATAAATTTTATAATTTTTATATATGCTATTTATTAATTTTGTGATCTATTTAATTAGAGAGTCTCCTGAACTTTAAATAATCAATAAAAATGAATTCAAATTTAAAATTAATATAAAATTTAGGTTGATATAAATTGAATCCAATATAATTTTTCGCAAATCAAATCAATCCCAAAATTATTGATTTTACATCATTTTAATTAGTTTTTATATGAAATTTTGTCATGAACAATTCCATGCTCGCCGCTAATTAAAAGAATTCTTAGTTAAATATTTTGATGTTTAATGATATTTATTTACTTTTTTAAATTGTCATAATTTTCTTCTCAACACTTATCAACTTTTTTAAATATATTAATCAAATTATAAAAAAATGGATTTCATATTTTAAAATTATAAAAAATTAATATTTTACAAAAATATAAATAAATGGTGCAATGCATGAGTGCTCATTTAAATAATAAAGAGTTCATATATATATTTTTTAATATTTTGTTGCGGAGAGTAAGATTGACAGTGAAGCGAAAAATCCTATTTTTTACTAAGATTTTCCTGAACATGGAAGAAGTTTTTCACATTTTCTCTGTAAGGGCACCATGAAGAGAAAATAAGTTACAAAATGTGGAAAAAAAAAAAGCTATATAATGAACCGTCTAAAAGGCCTAATACTTATTTTAAGTAGAGTTGTGTATCGGTCAATTTTGGTCAGATTGATAGTATATTTTAACTTGACCGAACCCAATTTATTACTAAAATATTAAACCGATTTCAATCGAAATTATATATATTTTCAATCAACCTATATATTTTAAATTTTTTATCGGGTTAAATCAGATTATAATATATTATTATATATATAAAAATTTATAAGTCAAGTTTGTTCTTATCGGATCAGATTATATGATATATATTATAATTTATAAATATATATAATATATATTTATCAATCGAGTTAGGGTTCAATTGAAAAAATAAATCTCAATCTGACCACTCGATCAAATATAAAATCTTTTTAAATATAAATATGATTTCATCCGAATGTGTATTATAAACCGACTGAAGCCTAGTAGAATCTATTTGGTTCGGTAAGATTCAAAAATTTGCACACCCCTCAATTTTTAAGCATGTTTATAATCCTAAATTACTTAAACATGAGAAATGAATTTCCATGAATTATATGACAATAGCTAATATCCATTAATCTCATAATGATCAACATACATGTCAATGTATACATACATACATACATATATATATATATATATATGTAATCAGCATTTACCCTCTCATCCAATTGGCAACATCAATAGGCCCACTTTCTAAACAATACATAAACTTGTTCAAAAAAAGTGGATTAATTGATCCTAAATGAACAACAACATTAATTTCCCAAAAAAACAAAATTGGTATAAGTTAAAAATTACATGCAACAGCCACCGCCACCGCCTCTGTTTGCAGTGCTTGGATCCTGGGGAACTATGATCCTTGTACCTTTTAAAAGGCCAGAAGTTCCATTAGGATCTAGCTCATCATTTGCAGATAGAGTTTTCTTGCTGCTTACTCGATAGATCTCAGTTAATACTGTCAAAAATGCAGTTTCAACATTAGTTGCTTCTAAAGCTGATGTTTCCATGAAAAAAAGGTTCTCTCTTTGAGCAAATTCTTGAGCATCTTCTACAGGCACGGCTCGAAGACTTCCTAAGTCACATTTGTTGCCAGTAAGCATTACTACAATGTTCTTATCAGCATGCCCTCTCAATTCCTCGAGCCATCTTGCCATATGATCAAATGACTGACGCTTGGTCATGTCATAAACTAACATTGCACCCACTGCTCCTCGATAGTATGCACTCGTCACTGCCCTGTACCTGAGAAAATGAAGGTAAAGAAAAAGTTTTAAACCCTCTTATATAAATGAATTCGAAGAATAAAATTGTCAACAAGTAATAAAGTTTGATTTATTCATGTTGAATTTCATAAAAAAAAAATTCAGTTCCATTTGAGGTATAATTTATCTAAAGGAGTAAGAAACCAAATTAGTAGAAAATGTTGGATGAATTGTTATTAGAAATATGTTGGTCTTTGTTGAATGCCCTGAACATAATTGACATTTTTTCAAACAAAGAAAAAGTAATTTTTTAGAATTTAAAGAACCAACAAGTCAAGGACCAAGCAAATTCCAATAATACACAAATCCACATAGAAAGACCTGATGAATAATGATAGAGATATAGGAAATTTGCAGAAATAGAAAGAGAGAAATCCAAGCTCAAAAACATATAAAATGAAATTCATGGCAAGAAAAAATTATTGGATACTAGTCATAGCAGAGGAATTACATAGGGAATTGTAATGAATTTTAACAAGAAAAAAAAAAAAAGAATTAGCTTCCCTTGTAAGCTGCATTACAACATTATGTTGGAAAAATATTCATTCATAAAAACACTAAATCACAAACACAGCCAGAAAAAAACAGAGTATAACAAAAAAAGAGTATGAGACAAAGGAGAGAGAGGAGAAAAAAAACTTCAATTATGCTAGATCATGATCTGCAGAAATTACAAAGCTAAAAAGAGCATACAAAAACAGATTATTTTTTTCATTTTCTGTGACTCATTCTCTCTGTCTACTCTCTAACCTATATGCTCTTCACAGTATTTGGATATATATATATATATATATATATATATATGTAACAATCTTAACTGCCAAGCACTCTTAATTAGGAGAGCTTACTTTAGGAGAGCTTACTTTGCATACATACATATATATATATATATATATATATAGATAGATATAGATACAGATATATATATATTCTAAATGTTAACACCAGGCTTAACGCTTAGAACATTCAGAATAACTCTTTAAATATAAACTATTAGTATTACACCTTTGCATATCATCAGCATTGCATCACAAATTCTATCCCTCCTTGATGCAATTGCTGTAGGCAACTCCAAGATTTTCTCTTAACTTGTAGAAAATTGTAATTTTGTCATATATAGATAATAATCAACTGAACATTGTTATATGTTTATTTCATTTCTTTTCTCATTTGGACTCCAAAGTTATATATACATAAGATGAGCCAACTTTTGTAGATTGTACTAAAATTAGTCGAACCAGCCTATTAACAATAAAAGAATCCAAAAGTATATATTTCCTCCTACACTATTATTCAACCCTCAGATCTTCTACCAATTCTTCCCAATTCACAGGAAAATCCTCTTCCATTGTATGTGATAGGTATATATATATATATATATATATTAACTTAATACGAACGACTTTTATGTACAATAACATTATTGAATGCTACATCTACATGCAGCAATATCTACTTGACAACATTAAATATGACTTTGTTGTACATATGCAATTATTTTTCACTCCATACATTCTCCCTTCTTGAGTGCATTCTTTTTATTCTTAGTTTCCATAATCTCTCGTTTTACATTTCAAAATATTTATATTTATTACTTTTTCCATCCAAAGCAATAAATAAAGTTTCAAGTAGAAAGCAAGCAACAACACCATAAAAGAAATCATTCTTCCGCCAATAAAATTTACCATAATTATAAATTATGTTTCAGCAATCAAATGATATCACGGGCCAATTTTCGTGCATTAGCAAGTCCAGCGCAATCCATTTGTTTATTGCCTTCTCTGTGATAATAATGAAAGAATTCAAAAATGTTCTCATAATTCATCCTAATTCAAAAAAAAAATTCCATTAATCTTCTTTAATTAATCTATCTAACTGAAAGCCACATAAATTCTTACTAACTTCAGCTAAGATTCTATTGATGAAAATTGATAAATATTTTTTAATTTTATTTATCATTTCGAAATGTAAAAAACACATGCAAAGGTTAATGGATTTAAAGAAAGAGAGAGAAAGAGAATGAAGTGAAGAAAAAGATTTTCTCACCTTTCTTGGCCAGCAGTATCCCAAATTTGTGCCTTGACAGTTTTGTTATCAATAGAAAGCGTTTTGGTCTGGAATTCGACCCCAATTGTGGCTTTTGAATCCACACAAAATTCATTCCTTGTAAACCGAGCCAAAAGCTGAGATTTTCCAACTGCTGAATCCCCAATCAATACAATCTTAAATACATAATCAATCTTTTGATTGAAATCTACATAATTTGACATTTTTCAAAACAAATCAAATCCTTCTCAAATCTACAATCTGTAACATATAATCTATATATTAATCTTTGTCATGAATTAAAGAGATGAAGAAAAGGCTCAATTTGCAACATGGGTTAGAAAATAAAATTTTTGGATTTGATTGGAAACTGGAAAATGTGATTAGGTCAAAAGGGTTTTTTTAAGAAATTTTGGAAATGGAGAAAACAATTTTTTTTTGTGTGTGCTTGCTGCATAGAAGTGTTTGGGAGATGGATGATGGTGAGAAAGGAGCCAACGGGCAGAACGGACCAACTGATCGATGATTTGTTAATTGTTATGTAACGGTTTTTTTGTACATTACATTCGCTCGTGTGTGTATATATATATATAATTAGATCAAACCATTACGTACCAAATATATTGCTTTTTAATTAATCATTTAGGATAATGTTTTCATGAAGATTAGTTCATTACTTGAAAACGGATGAAGTTAATGGCTTTTTTACCATTGTGATGTATAGAACTTAAACCTGAATTTATCATCCAATTAAGAAATGTGTTATGACTGAATTATCATTAAATTATCAATGATTAGGCATAAGTGGATGATAAATTTTTGAAGTGATCTATTGGAAATGCAATAAAACCATTGATATAATTAATGGTCATACATTATTTATTTTGAATACACCACTCCAAACTTTCTATTGATTCATATAAATAAAAAAAAATATTTAACTAGAAAGAAAAAATATTATAAAAATAAATAAAAAAATAAAATCTATTAAAAGTTGGCTTAAATAAAAAAAAATATTTTTAAAGAGTTAAATATTAAAATTTGACCCAAAAAAAATAAATATCATTATAAAGTAGTATTTTTAATTCGTTGGCCCACTTCTTACTGTGTTAAGCCCAAAAGTGGCTCAAATTTTCCATCACACCACTAAATGAAAATTAGATTTGTCTTCTTTACACCAATATGTAACTTAGTTATTTGATCCTTCATGAATAATAAAATGATACCATTAGATATCATATAATATATTAAAACACCCACACAAATAAATAGAAAATTTTCAATTTTATCCTTCCTTTCTCTTCTTTTATTTTTTAATTTTGTTTTTTTTAACTTTTTTTTATAAGTAGTATAACATAAAGAGTTTTATAAAATTCTTTTTTCTTTTCTTTTTCTCTGAGGTATAATGATAGAATTTTTTTTTTTAATAAACTTAGGATACAAATATTACCACTAAAATTAATAGAAATTTTCTTCTTATTTTTTTTTATTAATTTGGGATATAAATATTGCATCTCATATTTTCATTTTTTTTTTAAATTTCCCTGCATTATATATATCTCTCTCTATGTTTTTCTTTGATATGTAATTCTGTGTATACATATACCTTATTTTTAATTAACTCCTTAACGAATGTCTTTTATAAAATAAACTTAACATGCCAATAATTAGGTATTGTTTTCAATTCTAAATAATAGTGAAATTCAACTGTATCATTTTTCTGCCACTTTTTTATTTTTTTTTATTTTTTGCACATATCATTTTAAAATAAACTTATATTTTTTTATTCTACTCAATTTATACTTTTTTGAATTGATTCAAGAATTCACGACAAAAATAGTCAAAATATTACTATTACTTTAATTAAAAAAGAAAATTAGAAAAAAATTGAATAAAAAAAGTGAAAATTTATTACTTTAAAATTTTTTTGAAAAAAAAAAAGAAAAATTTATAAATATATCTGAAAATAATATTAGTAAAGAAAAATAGTAAAAGAACAAATACATATATTAAAATTAGAACTAAATTGGTACTATAAAAATATATTTAAACAGGTAAAAGATCTATTAAAAATAATAATCAAATGAAATAAAATTTTAAATCTAATTATAATTGAGAACATGTTCATTTTTTTAAGATAATTAAATTTATATTATCAATTTAAAATTTAAATAATATAAAATAAAAAATAAAATTTAAAAAATACTATTTTAAAATTATGACTCACAAAACCTATAAAAATTAAAATAAAAAAATAAAACGTGAAAAGCCAATCTTATAATAGTGACTTTTAAGAGATATATATTTATATGTAAAATATTATTTTTTGTATACTAATTATATTAGTTTGTAAATTATTTTTTTAACTTAAAATAATATAAAATTTTTTAAACCGCAACTCAGGACAGGTTAATTAATAGCTAGTTCTTGTAATCTGAATATGCTTATAATTTTGAAAATAATTTAATATTGATCATTACTGACATACTATCGATGCTTTGTGTTCTTTAAATGAAAACTCTACTAATGGAAGGTGACCATTAGATAGTGTAATTTGCTAACCTAATGGATAGAATCAGTGTTATATAGGCTTTACCTAGAGAGAGTTATTGTCGTGGAAAACTACTTTAATAACAGTTTTGTAATATGGGCCAAAATGAGCATTTCTTAAGCCTAGTTCGATGGGAACTGGACCAACAAATCAAATTTACTATTACAAAGTGATATTCGTCGTTTTATGATTAGATTTCAACATTTAAACTTTCGAAAAAGCATTTTTTAATCTGTAATAATTTTTTACAGATTTATTTCTTTACATGGTTTTTTTTTTGTTGGAATATTGACACCGTTTGTGATATTTTATTGTCTCATCAAATATTTTATTTCCATTTGTATTTTTTTTATTTTCTTTTCAGAAGCTTGTTGTCTTTTTAATAATTTTCCTTATTTAATCTCTAAGCCATTTACATTGTAAGTTTATAATTAAAGAGACAGCTTTTGAATCAATAAAGTTTCATAAAGAATTTTCTCTCTTTCCTTTTCAAGCTTTTGGATTTCATTGAATTGACTATTCCTTATATATAACATAAAAATAAAATCCTTATTCATAGCAACAGTAAAATTACAATTAATTTTGACTTATGTAAATTTTCAGTTTTACTCTCGAGTTATTACAGAGTGTTTAAGAAGTTTTTAGTCTTAATCCATTAAGTGAATATGATGTCAGTTATATATAATTAAAATTACTTAATTTTTAATTTAAGGGATGTGGTTAAGTAATTGGAACTCATCCATCTTTAATCAACTGTCGAGAGTTTGATCTTCGGCGTTGGATATAGAGCATCCTTAAATCTTTAGATCAATTATTCCACCTATCGAGATGGCCTATAAGCCAATGAGATGATTAGTGACTGAATTATCAAAAATTAACAATGTAAGGGTTATAATCAGGGCAAGATGATAGAAATTATCTTAATATATTTGTTTTCATCAAATGAGAAATTAAGGATAATTTATGAAACAGATATCAAAGTGCAGGCCCGAAGCATTCTCAAGCCATTAGTTTTTTAATGGAGCTTATAAAATGCTTATTTTTATTTCTATCAAATAGCCTTTTTATACATGAATATATTTAAAAAAATTCTAAACAAATCCATAAAATCTAATTTAACGTGTCAAGTAAAAAGTATTTCATTTATTTTTTTAAATTAAATATTCTTGTTTAATCTTTGCTGTAAATGAAGCATATTTTCAACAGAGGCCGTTATGCAGATAAAGGTCAAATCCAATCCAGACCGGCACGAGAATATCCCAGGGAGAAAGCTGTAAATTGCAGATGCATGAGTGAAATTTGAGCAGCTAAAATTACATATAACAAGAAACTGAGGCACTACAAGAACATGTCCTATACATTTTTCTCTTTATTTCAGGTGTTTGTGTAATTGGAAGCTTCTTTAGCTTCCAGATCATAATTTTGCAGTGAAATTTCTACTAAACTTACTATGCTTTGACCATTTTAAAAAAGAAAATATCTTTTGCTTCTATATGTTAATGGCACAGAAGAAGATCATTAAGAAGAACTGGCTCCTATCCACTTCCCTTTGCTTTCTGTGCAGAAGCATATCAAATAATTTGGTTTTACGACGGCTTCTGCTTACTCAAACACTTGCAGTTGGCTCGGTTGTCACTGAGATTCTGCATACAAACAAACAACTTTAAGTAAAAAACAAATAAATAATTTAGTTTTTTGCTAAACTGCTAAGTTTTTTTTATTCTATCTTTGATACCCTGTACTGCTTTTGAAGATCTTTAATGTACTCAACAGCCAAATCCAGCATGTCTGCTGTGTTTGTTTGCTGCCAAGAACAAAAATAAACAACATAAGTCTTGAAAGATACTTTTAAACTTTTATTGGTCATTCTCAGGATTATGAGGCTGCAAGCCAGTCGAAACAGATATACTTCTGAGGCCAGAGGGTGTATGGAGAAAATCTACCTTGTCCATGTTTGGAACAAGCTCTTGTAATTTCCTCATTCTTTCGCTAATCCGGGTTCTTCTCACCTGAAAAAGAAATGCATATAATATCCTCTTAACAGCCATTACTTTGCTAGATCAACCAATTTAGATTTAGATTACAATATTTCATAGTTAAGAAGCATAAAGTCAAATATTAATCAATACTACAGTGACATTTTTTGTACATGCTCCTTTGTTTGATCAATTGAGAAACAAAAGACATATCATAACAGATAGGGGTAAATCTTACTCTTTCAGCAATACTTCGAGGATGAGTAGCACAACCACGCTTTGCCCGAATTTTACAAGGAACAGAATCTTGAAAATGAAGGAACTTTTCCATGGCAACCATATCCACAGATGTCTTTGGCAAACTCGAGTGGTGTGATAGTATATGAACGCGATTTCCAAGCTCTCCATCCTAATTTTAAACAATCATTTTAGATTATTAGCATTTGAACAACCAAAACAAAAAACTACTTAAGACGCCTAATTCACAAGCTGATACCTGAATATTAGAACATAGCTTTCCATTATCATCAGGATCTCTTTTCAAACCATTAAAAGTGTCTGAAAAATGTGAAACATTCCAAGAACTATATGGGAACCCATTAGTACTACCATAAAATTGGCCATCACAGTTTCTGTTTCCAAGCTTTCCACTATCAGGACTAGCTGCATCCATGCTTTCACTCTCAATTTCTGAAATCTGTGACAACATGCCCAAGGAAGAAGGTGCCCTTGGTAAGAAGCTAAGTTGGCTCTTCAATCTTGGACTTGCTTCTCCATTAGTTCCATCAACCCCAGCATAGTTTCCCACACCTTTCATGGTGGCATAGCCTGCAATTTACTGAGAGATCTTCAATATTTCCTTCTACTTTCTAACTTAAAAGAGCTGATTTTATTATATTTCTCTCTCCTTAACAGAATGATAGATTTAAAACACAATTATGTGTTACAAGCTGTATATGGTCCCAACAAGGACTCAAAGAGAAAAAAAATATATAACAAAAATACATTTTTAATCTCAGATTTAATGCATCAAATCTCATAACACTAACCAATCATAACTAAGCCAAGTACAGACCTGTTCCATTTCTTTGAAAGGGAAAGAGTTAGAGCTTTAGAAGTTTCTTCTCTTTTCATTTTCTTCCAAGTTGTAATGTCAAAGAAATGAAACATTTATGAAGGTTTCAACCAAGTTAAAAGCATTTCCAATCATAGCAGTGTAAGTTCTTATTTATTCCAGTCCAAGGAAAAGTAACTTAAAAAAAATCTTCATCTGCACATAACTCTAGATGCATCTGAACTCAGTCAATTGTACAAACACTTCTATCTAATACAATTATTCAAATTTTAAGAACACAGTAAATCATCTATCTCAATTTCTAAGCAAATGAGCTCTTGAAGCAATTTCTCTACCACATATCTTAAAGAAAACAAACAAATTTAAAAGTTTCATGAAATAAAAAGTATCATTCAACCATACAAATCTAAAGAACACAATAACCAAAATGCTTAAAACATCCAGTTGCAAATGAGAGCAAGAAAATACCATTTTGATCAGATATGTTCCCAAAAAGTCCTGCAGGGGAGCTATTCTGTCTAGCAAGGCTTGAATCAATCCTTCTGGCTTGCTCCTGATGGCTCATTGCCATTGAACCAATCAAACCATATGAGCTATCCATGGCTGAAGAACTTGTAGCCGAACTCTGTCTTGGGTAATGAGGAGGCAAACCAGAGTAACTATGTGGTGAATTCACATAATTCATAGATGCGTCTCTCACTCTCATTGCAGATTTTTCCTCATATTCTTGAAAACCCAAAACAGAACCGTTACCAACTCCATTATCATTGAAATTTGTAATAAGTGAACTTGGAGCTGAGCGAAACCTCAATAACCCTGAACAGGGTTGGTTGTTCTGGTGGTGATAACTATGGTTACTACTCGAATCCATGTACAAATTCTCTGTTTTGCTCTGTTTTCAGTCTAGCTCAGAGTCAAATAGATTTTATGCTAGGGAACTGTTACACACATACCTTAATACCAATTTATTTCCAAGAAAATTCTGGGAATATTTTCGCATCACTTTCTTGAGAAAAAGAAAAAGAAAATTATTTTTAGCTTATTTTTTAAGCAGAGCAAGATAAGATCTTGAAGAGGAAGCAACCCAAGAAAAGTTCAAGACCTTTAAGGTAGCAACTAAAAGGTTTATAGGAAATTAAACCCTAACAAGAAGATAGTGAAAACTGTAAATAAATGGAATTCAAAGACTTTTGTGTTTATAGAAGATTAATATATCAAATAAACAAGATTGAAAAGAAAAGATCTTTATGAAAAACAGAGCAGAGAGACTCTAAAAAAAGATAAACACGACTCAAATAGCCTCAGATTTGCCTTTCAAAGCACGGAAAGCAAGGAAGATCTTGAAGAGCTTAAAGGTGGGAGACAGAAAGAGAGAGAGAAGCAAATATTTATCTTATTATTTTTCTTCTCATTTGTGCAAAGAAACAGCCAATGACAAAGTACAAAGAGCAATCAATTTGATCACTCTCTCTTTAACTTCACCAAAGTTTGTCTTTTAGTTGCAGTATTAAAATGCCCTTTTGCATAAATATTTCCCCAAGTGTTTTTTGTTTTAGTTTCTGTTTTTGGACAAAGCAATGCAGCATGTTAAGCCAACACAGAAGGACTTTGAAAGAGGATTGCTTGCTTTTGCTTTGCCTAAATCAGAAAGACTATGAGGCCACCTACGAGTTCCAATGAAAAGCAAATTTACTTTTACATTCTCATTTGTAATTTTTAGCGACATCAGTATATTTGAAAATTTTTTTAATCCATTTAACTAAAAATAACCTCTCAAGTTATAGAAAGAAGAAATTTCTTTTGACATTCATCTTTGCTTAATGAACACTTATTGTCAATCAATAAAACCACTTAAAACATTTATATATTAAGTTTTATATACAATTATATTAACTTCAATTAGAAAATTTTGCAAATTTTTATTTAGGAAAGCTTAGTATTAAAGAAGCTAGGCTTTTATCCAACTTTGGAATATTTTGACAATTAATGAATGCCAAAGATGAATTCTTAGCAACTAAGTACATGTTTTTTTTTTATATTTTTTTTAAATATTTAAAAAGCTCGACCCCCGAAATACGATTTTACGGGAATCGAACACCTGCCCTTTCTATTGAGAGTAACAACATTTGGCCAGCTGAACTTATATTTTTTTTCTTATATTCTTTTTTTCTTATATAATGCTATAATGAGTTACATTTTTTGTGAGTGTATTATTAACCGTTAGCTACTAATTATGATTAATAACTATTAAGAATAGTTATTAATGTGTATTTTTTTTATGTAAATGTTATTTTTAATAAGATAATTTAGTTAATTTATTTAGATAAATGTGAACTCACTCAAAAAAAAAAAGTTGAATTAACGCAGCTATTTTTGAAAGTTAATAGTTATATTAAACAATTTTGCCAAAATACCTACTAAAGATAATTTTCCAACGCATATTAAAAAATTATGAGGAATGAGAATATCTCTTCCACAGTTCCATTTAAAGGAAACTAATTAATAAAAAAAATTAATGGTATTAACAATCAATAAATTTATTAATATTTTTTTACATAGAAAATGTTTAATCAATGAGGAAGAGTTGATAAAGCTTGAGCTAAATCCAAATATCTTAGACTACAAAGTAAGTATTCAATTATTGAATTAGTGCATTAATAATAGTATTTCCTTTAAATACATAAATATATGTGAAATGAACTTTTTTTTAACAATTAAGTATTTTTATTTTCAGAATACTGTTTAATTTAGGCATATATCACCAAATTTAAGTGCATTATTCTCTTTAATTTTATAATCCTTTAACTTCAATTGAAATACATAATTTTATACTACCTCTCTAATCATTGAGATATAGTTTGATAAATAAAATAGTATATTATTTTTACTTAAATTTTATATTCGAGTTTTAAATATTTATTCTCTCCATCTCATCTCAGTAGTAATTAATTAAAAAAATTACTGCTCTCAAATAATCCATATATGGTAGTATATTGTTTACTCGGCCAACTTAGTGTAGGAATACAATTTTTCAATCAAATACTAACCTCTGATAAAAATAGTATTAATATCCATTTGTTTATTTGTTTATTATTATCTCAGCAGGGAAAGTGACATTTATGAGGTAATAAGATTGTAACGGAGAAGATTTATCGAAAGAAATTAGACGGCGTTAAGCCTTGGAATAGTATCCTCCGGACCCGATGCCTGAGATAAGGCAGTCTAAAAGCGTTGATGTCACCGTTAGATCCGTTTAGCACCAGATGCGTGCCGCACCCGATTCTTATCGTCGTTGTCATCTTCGTCACCGCGAGATTACGGGCGCCGTCTTTTTGTTTCATAAATACCACCATTTTTTTACATTTTCACAAAATTGCCATCAGAAAAGTCCATTTATTTTAGATTTGGCATTCTTTTGCTTTTTCTTTCTTTTTTTTAAAGGAAATTATTTTTGTTTAAAGATGAAGCTAACGAATTTTCTAAGGGTGATATTATTGAGAATAATTCCTAATACTTCAAATGAATCATACTTTTTATATAAATAAATGAATTTAAAAAAAAAAGGAAAAAGTGAATAATGAAAAGTTTTAGGATCAATTTATATTCCCACGTCAAATAAGCATAATAGAACCTTGAATAAAATTAGATGATTCTTTTGATAGAGATAGACTTGCTTTTGAATATAATGCTAGTGGTGTTTTTTTTCAATATTGTTTGTAAAGATTTTTTTTAAATTTATATTAGATTTAAAATAAAAAAATTAATTCATTTAATGTCATATTTATATATGCAATGCAATAATAAATTTACATTATATATTGAAATTTTTATACTCCTCCTTTTAATTAATAGATATATTTTTATTTATCTTAAAATATAGTTTTAATAAATTAGTTAATATGTTAAATTTTAATTATATTTATATTTGACATTATTTATTAAAAGTATTTAATTAGTACATTTCATATTAATATAGCGGAGTAATAGAAAATATACATATTTATATTTTTAGTTAAAATAATTGTTTTTTTTAATTTTTATGAAATATATTTTTATATTTATATATATATATATGGGTTTTCATATTTTTCATTATGAACTTTGACGAAAATATGTATACGAATAAAGCATTTAATTAGTAATATAATACGTTAGGCAAAATCCTATTGAATCTGTACAGGGTTAAAAGTACTATAAAATATACTGTTCATCTTAGATAAATTTCATAATTGATTAAGCACAATGATAAGAAGCAATACATAAGTTGGAGTGTGCATTGGTCAGTAAACATATTTTGAGTTTAAAAGTAAGTCTTGACTTGAAAATAAAGTCGTACAGGACTAGTCCAAAGCGGATAATATTATTACTGGATTGAGTCGTTTCACTTAGTATTAGAGCATGCCTTGTTCCTCTGGTTAGTGGTGAGGCAAATCTAAGTGAGGACACTCAATCCCTTAAGGGGTGTATGTAACACTTTAGGCAAATTTCTGTTGAGTCCGTATAGGGAGTGAAAGTACTGTAGAAGGTAATGTTCATCTTAGGCAAATCCTACATCAATCAAGCACAATAATAGAAAAACAGTATATAAGTTGGGGTGTGCCTTGGTCAGTAACAACGCGTTTTAAGCCTAGAGATAAGTTTAAGTCTGAAAAAAAATCATATGAGCCTAGTTTAAAACAGACAATATTATTACTGGACTGGATTATTTCAAGTAATGAGTTGGAATATTTCCTTTTCTTAATATAACTAAGGGATTGAGGGCACCCAAATCTTAATCTATTATCCCTTTAAAAAAATATTTTAGTATTACGTTAAGTAAGTGAATATTTTAAATTGTTAAGTTGAGTGGGTTATCATTGAAAGGCTGTATATATAACGTGGAGTTGAGTTATTGAATTTGAATTGATCTAATCATTATTGAAGAATTAAATTTATTTTGAATATTAAAATGGAACTAGAGAGAATTTGGATTTAATTTTAGATTATAAAATTTCAATTAGTATAAAATTTCAATTTTTAATTAAAATCAACATTTATTCCAACTCATTATTTAAATTATTTGAGAAGTCAATTACAAATAGAATCCAAAAGCTTACTCATTAATTATTTATACTCATAATCAATTAAATATGCAAAAATATAACTCACATTAAATATTTTAGATCTCAACCTCTCGAGTGCTTATGTTATGTATGGTAGTGTCGCTTAAATCATCATAGAATCTAATGTATTATGATTTAATTAATAATTAAAAATTCTGATAAAAAAAATTAATGATAAAAAATATAATTGCATATAATTAAATACATAAACAACAATCACGTGTCCCCACAAAGTGGTCCCCAGTTTTATCCCCTCATGGTGCCTGTGAAAATAAAATAAAATAAAGTAAAATAAAGTGAAAAAAAAAATGAAAATAAAAGCATTTAAAGCTATTATTAAAGGAAGAAAAGGAAAGGTTTGTGCTTTGTGTGGAGGGAAACAAGGACACGTGAGATTGCTATTCGTTCAATGCTTATGCTTCTTTTATTCTTTTCTTCACAAAAAGAGGAGGGGCCAAATTATGGTACACAGTACATCGTGTCCCTATAAATATTGGCTAATCGATCAAAATCATTCAATCCTTACCATTTATCATGAACGTTCATGAAGCAACTCCTCCATGCGTACCAAAATAAAATAGTGTGATTGAAAGAAAAAATCAACAGTATATTTATTAATTCTCACACACTTAAAAAATTTTGGAGAGCTTTCCAAAAATTAAAAATTTTGGGAAAAAATTATATTCTTTACATTCCTTACAAAATAGAATTTCATATAAGAAAATTGGTAAAACACCCTATGAATCGTGAAAAAATTATTTATCTAATCTAAAATATTTAAAAGTATAAAAATGTCTTAAAAAAATGACATTAGAATGTCTTGAAAAAGTGATCTTATCATATCCTATAAAGAGAAAAATAAGCTATACTAAATATAGTGCTACATATAAATTTTTAGTTTTAAATAATAGTGTGCTTGAATATAATTCTATTATTGAAATAAAGAATGCTGAATTTTTTTAACATATTTTTTCTTTAAAAGTAAATAATATTTCTCATGAATATGTTATTCAAAATAATTATGAAAATAAAGATTTGGAAGAAGTAAAAGACCAAAAAAATAAAAATCTTTGGAAATGACTCCTATACTTATCTTGTGGAAAATGATCCGTTAAATTTTTATGATGCTCCATTTTGAAAAAAAAAAAGTCTTTAAAATAGAAATTGGTTCTATTTTACAAAATAATACTTAAAAATTAGTTGATTTACTTTCTGAAGTAAAATACATTGGTTGAAATCGGATTTTTAAAAGGGAATTTAATATTAATGGTTCTATTGAAAAATATAAAGTTAGACTTATTGCAAATGACTTTTCTCAAAAAGAAAATATAAACTATTTTTGTAACATCCTTATATTCTATATATGTACAATACATATATTTTCATATAGGTAAAATATATATACAAAATATAAAAATATCACAAATTCAGTCATTACAAAATCTTCCTTAATTCTAAGAAATATTTTTTAAAAAACTCATAACATACTTTAATAAATAAATAAAATAATACCAATTGATAATTAATTATCAATATATAAATTTTAATAAAAATCTCTGAGAAAAATTAGCAAGAATTTTATCTGTTTTTGAGATATTCGAAAAAAATAATAATTACATAACATGCACACAAAAAAATTTAATACTCTCAAAATATATTCATTTAATCCATTCTCTTAAAATCTCCAACATATATATATCAACATAACATATATTTTTATATACATAACATATAGCCCAAAACTTTTAGAATTTACTTCATGTACAATCATATAAACCTATTGTACATATTTAAAACAAGTTTCACAAAAAAAAAAAAAAAACTAGATAATTACATGGATGCAGTTGGCTCTGGTCAGTGGCAGCCTACAAAACTTCGAGTAGAATCCAACTATAATCTAGACCTGACCAGATCTAGCAGAATTCTCTAGACTCTCCGAACTAACCTTGTTATCTGAGCTATAAATTTTAATCGAACTAAATTAAAAGCCTAGCGGTACATATTTTGGTATAAAATCGATTATATTTTATATGCAATGCCATAAAATGAACTATGCTCTTATGTCAAACAACATATACATAATTTCATTTACAATCAATCATCCATACACATTGGGCTCAAATATATTATTCTAGTTCCAGTAATATTATTTTGGGTTATCTCATCCATCTGTAACATCAGCGTGTTTCGTCCGAAGGCATAATACTATCTGTGATACCAGTGAGTCTCGCCTGAAGCCGACATGCTATCCAACAATAATATTATAGAATAAGACTTTATATAAAGTAACATGCAATCATAATTTTCATTTTCCATTTTTATCTTATTTTTTTTACATTTCATGTTCTTATCCTAATTTACTACTCATAATTAATATTATTTTCTCATACATTATAAATGTGGCTCATTTTCACATTTTAATGCAATATTTGCACTTTTCAAATTTTCACATATCATCACTTTTATCTATTCTTAAATGACTTATCATGCAACATTCAACTCAAATCAACAATTATTACTTCAAATAATACCATACACACATTATATTTCAAGTAGCATAACACATTCAACCTATACAATGTTTAAAAACAATACAATCAATAAAATTAAATGCTAAAGTATGAACTAACATCTTATATACACAATTGTGAGCCAAAGCTCCGCTCCGCTCCACTCCACTCCACTCCAAAGTTCTTTATTGTCCTTCACTGCTAGATTGTGGAAATAACTATCTACTCAACTTCTATTTACAATGTGAATGTATATAATATATTAGAATCACATTTATAGGCGTTTTAATAATTTAACGTGAATTATACAATATTCCTTCAATTTTTTAATTTTTTTCCTAGCCCACTTTAATTTTGGAACAACATTCTAATCAATTTTAATTGTCAATCTAAGTCTATTCATTAAAATTTTTTAATAACATGATTTAATCTATGAAATCAAATGAACATCAATTCTTTATCAACACTTTTCTAAAACTCTTAATTTAACACTATCTACTTCAAACTTGTACAAAACTTAAAGAAATTAACTATCTAACTATAAAATCTTTGTCTCCTCATCAAATAAACACTTTCCATACCCATTTCAATAATTATCTCATCTCCCATCAAAATCTCAAAATTTACATATTCTTAAAACTCATTAAAACCAAGCTTAAAGTAGAAATTACTTACCTAAATATTGATTAATCTTTAAAAACACCTTGAATCATTTGAAATCTTTGTGAATTTTGGTTTTTTGGATGAATAAAATCTCCCCTTATTATTCTTAAAATTTGGCCATCATGGTTGGAAGAATAAGATGATGAGTTTTTTTCTTTAATTCCAACATGTTCAATTTTACCCCTCATATATATAATTAATTAATATATTATTAAGATATTTTTATTCTTATTCTCATCCAAAATTAATTTTAATCTTCATATTTATTTATTTAACTTTTAACCTAACTTTGTCTTTTTCTAAAGTGTATATGTTAGGTAAATATTATGTGTATATTATATGTCTAATGTATCTTTTATGTATATTTTGTATATACATTAAGTATATATATTGTGTATATCTCTCTTCCAATATATTAATTAGCTCTCTATATTAATTCTTTATTTATTTTTATTTATTTATTTTATTATTTTTTAAAATAAATTTACAAGCGTTACAATTTTGACATTTTTGCTCCTGTGACTAGAATATATTATATTCGTATTTTTTATTGCTTTGGCTTCTAGTTACAAACTTTTTATTCACCCAATGGATGTTAAAACAACTTTTTAAATGGTAATTTAGAAGAAGAAATCTATATTGGACAGTCTGAAGGCTGTGTAGTTCATGGTCAAGAAAATAAAGTTTGTAAACTTCTTAAATCATTATATGGATTAGTTTGTAAACTTTTTAAATCATTATATGACTTAAAACAAACATCTAAACAGTGGCATGAGAAATTGGATCAAGTTTTCTTGATGATGGTTTTTCTTCTGTAGAAATAAATAAATGTGTTTATACAAAAGTTATTAACAATGATTGTGTGATTATATGTTTGTATGTAGATGATATCCTCATTTCTAGTACTATTCCTGAATTAGTACTTAAAACCAAATGTTTTCTTACTTCTACATTTGACATGAAATAAATAGGTGAAGCAAGTGTGATTCTAGTATTAAGATCATAAGTAAAGGTATATAGTATAATATTATCACAAGAATATTATGTTGAGAAGCTTCTTAAGAAGTATGGACAGTATGATATCATACCAGTGAGTACTTCTTATGATATTAATATTCAATTAGAGAAAAATAGAGGTGATCTTGTTGCTCAATCTGAGTATGCACATATTATTGAAAATCTGATGTATTTAATAAACTTTTCTCGACCTGACATTGCAAATGTTGTTTATAGATTTAGCAAATACACACACAATCCAAATCATGAGTATTAGAATGCATTGGTTAGACTAATAAAATATTTAAGAAGTACCATAAATTATGGTATCTTATATGGTGGATTTCCCGACACAGCAATGCTAACTGGATTTTAGATATAGATGAGACAAAATCCACTTGAGTTTATGTGATCACCCTTGGTGGTGGTGCTATTACTTGAAAATCAGTCAGATAAACTATTATTGCAAAGTCAATCATGAAGCCAGAGTTTATCGCTCTCAAACTAACATGTAATGAGGCTGAGTGGTTCAAAAACTTCTTAGCAAATATTCTGTTAGGAATAAAACCTACACCTTATGTGTCATTACAATTTGATTTTTAAGCAACAATAGCCATTGCAAAGGACAAAGCTTTGGTAAAAATAAACAAATTTGATTGAGATATGATGTGATTAAGCAGTTGCAGAAAGATGAAATTATATCCATTGATTATGTGTAGTCAGAAGTGAATTTAGCAAATCATCTAACTAAACCAATGGGAAAGAAAATTAATAAATGAAACATAGAGAAAAATGTGACTTAAGCCAATTGAGAAAATAATAGAGACAATAATCCAATCTTTGTGATTAGAGATCTTGTGAAAAAAGTTCATATTAGTAATAACAAGTCTTTTATTATTTTTGCTAACACTGTTAAAATAATCCTTTCCTATAATGTGAGTGGTGCTAGCTTGCATTAAGTGAGAGAATGAGTTAAGAACTTTTAATGATTTTCATGTTCCATATGGGCGGTGTATACATTGCAATATACACTTAATGAAATCATCTATATGAATGTAGAGTGAGGCCACTCCTATAAGATTGTAGCATAATTTCTAGAACATTCATAAAATACTAGACGTGCACATAGCCTATTAACGCAAAACAACATCAACAACAAGAAATATGGGGTGTAATGTGATTAATCAGACACTAATATACAATAAGAGTTATTAGTTCATAAAAGCTAAAAGTTTTACTAGTAATTTTATATATTATGCATTTTCAGTCTACGTCAAGGTCATAGTCCAAAAGACACTAGACATAAAGCAGGAGCGCCTCTCGATTTTATAGATTAGATTTCTCCATCCCCCATATAAGCAACTTAAAAGATCTTCTTATAAAGAAAAGAGACATTCTCAACTCGGAGACATTTACACTCATTTCTTTCTATACCCAACAAAATATTTCTTTTGAAATATGTGAGGGATTGTTGGAATAAACTATTTCACAAGAAAGGAATCCCACATTGAAATTTTATATAGCCTACCTCCACTTTATATACTACATTGTACTTAAACCATCTCTAACCGAGCATCATTTTGGTGTAAAATGCCAAAATGGTGCTAAGATTCCTCTCTAATCAAACACTATTTCGGCATAAAAAATAAGAAAATTAAACAATGCAATGCTAAATTTGGTGTTGCATTGTTCACACACTATTTTTCTTTTACTCTTAAATTTTAAGAGTTTTACACTGCAGCTTCAACACTTTTTTTTAAATTTTATTTCAATTCTCATTAATTTAACAAAATCAAATATTTTTTATACTAAAACATTACTATTTCATGATTAATTTTATATGAAGTAATGCAAAATATTAATTATAATATAAAATGTCAAAATTAAAATTTATAATAAAAATTAATTAAAATTACATAAAAATAAATTAAACTTATAGGCTAACTTGATACAAATTACACATAACTTATAGACATAAAGACTAGCATCATACAATAAATTAGAGTAACAACATATAATAATAAATATTAAATAAGATATAAAGCCTAACATAATACAATAAATTATAAAATAATATATAACAATAAATATTAAATAAGTTAGACCAATAATTTAGTATTTTGGTAGACCAGATCTAGATCCTCCAATATCATGAAAATATTGGCCAAAGAATTTGAATCAAAAGAAGACCCTTGATGTTGTTGATTTCGTTTTTGTATAATTTTTGTTTGTTCAGTTCAAAAATATTCTCGTATATTTGGATCAACGATGAAATTTAAATCCTTCAATAAAATTTTATTTTGAAGGTCAAATTTTGCATCTAGATATCTATTTATTTTTGCCTATCAAAGATTGTCTTTTCTAATACCTCAATAAATTGTTGATTTTCTTCTTTTAAGACGTTCATTGGGGATGTCATTTATTCATTAGTATTTCTTTTTAATTTTGATTTTTTTCACCCTAGCAGGTCATTGAGATGAAATAGTACCAAAAGTTTCATCATCTAAGTTGGGAAAAGGTAATAATAGCAAAGGAAATACTAGCATGGAAGATTCATGAGTGAAATTATTTGATTATGACTAGTCAAAATTCATATTATGGCTTTAGCTTCAAGCAACTTATCTTGTACTGGGAACATCATCTTTAATTTTTCAAAATCCTTAACTATATTCCAAACATGATCAAATCCTTTTTTGTACTTTGATTTTTTCATTAATAGCTACTTTGCTCAAGTAACTATAAATTATTGGAATGTCAGGCTAGGTATTTTCATTAATAGTAATAAAGTAAAAAAAAAAGTTTAGTAGCATACACACAATATCTTCCTCCAAAGCATCTCTTGGATTCATATGTTATACTTGTCTTAAGCACACATTCAATTTTCTTACTTCAGCAATTATAATATCTATTCATGAATGGAGTGATAAGTTGGATCAACATTCTCATTGCTCCAAGTGGCGTTCATTATAAGTTTCCTCCATAAGAGACCAAAATTTAATAGAAGATTGGTTTTCACCCGTAATAGGATCTTGAGAAATATCTAAATGTATTTGACAAAGGAGCACATCTTCACTAACAATATATCCAGCAGTTCGGGAACTTATTTTTTTCACAGTAAGAGGATAGTTTTTTTTTTTTTTAAAAAAAAGGTAAGGGAATGATTTTAGATAATAAGCAAATACAATTCATGAGTGTTATTTGTAGGAAAAAAACTCTTTAAGTTTTAAGGGTTAGAAATCCTTTGTGATAAGAATCTTATCAACTTTGCATATTAATCAATGCAAACATATACGAAAATTTAAATTTTTGACAAGTTGATAAGGATTGGAATCGTATGTGTTAAGAATCTTATCAGTTTTACACATTGTTCAATGTGTACAGATCAAAAAATTTAAATTTTTTGATAAGTTGATAATGATGAAAATCCTATATGTTAAAAATCTTATCAGACACATTGTCCAATGCGTATAAATAAAAAAATTTGGATTTTCAAGTTAAACCATCAAATTTGCAAGTTAAACCTTTAGATGGATTTCATGATCAATTTTAATCGTCAAAATAAATTTCGAATCTTATAAGATAAGTTTCTTTATCTTCTATAAATAACATATAACATAATTATATAACTCGCAATCCTTGTTGTTTAAGAAAAAAAACTCTCCTTTTACTTTATATTTTCATAAACCTTCTCACTTCGAATATGAATTTTGATAATAGAGATCTACTGTATTTGTTATCAACTTCCTCCTCGGATGACTATGATACTTTGTTAGCAATAAATAATATTGCAACGATTGATGACAAAAATTTAATTCTTTAAGTGATCGTTAACAATAATGACTATATGTATTATTATGCACATCATAATAATCGAAGATGAATGTGACATTGATGCACCAATTTATGATGCGAGAGGAATGCCTACACTAGAAGTTGAAAGGGTAGTAGATAAAAGTACAAGATTTAATCAACTTATTGTTCGTTATATGCAAATCAAGGATAAAGATACTCACATTGCACCTCATAATGCATTAATTGATCATATGTTGGAGGAATATACTAATTCAGATTATTAACTGAACGTTAATATTTACTTTTATATTTTTCGTAAATTTTTTTATTTTTATTTTTAATTTGTATTGCAATAACATATTAATATTTTATTTTTATTAATTAATAAAATTAAAATTATTAATGTATTAGTTTCTACTTAATATTTAAATACTAAAATATATTATTGGATTAATATGTGAATTGAAAATTATATGAGTAATTGTTGAATAAAAAGTTAGGTAGGTAATTGGTGAAATAAATAAAAAGTAAATAAAAAAAATTCTAAGAATATGCTTTATTGATGTAGAAAATGGTGTGATGAATTGAAGAAAAAAATATATAATTTTACACCATTTTAGTATAAAAGTTAACACCGTTTTGATATTTATGGTTGGAGATTCTCTTATAAGGTTGTAAAAGGATTGGAAGAGAAGCAGACTTCATGTACATGAGAAATTGGCCAAAAGCTCAATTTATATAAAAATCGGTGAATTTTTCTAGAGATATTTACAGAATGATCTTAAAAAATAACTTTTATTTTAAAAATACTATAAAAGCTAAAAATATTTATATTTTTATAAAAAAAAAATTAAAGCAAAATTATAAAAATATTTCACTCTTCATTAAAACAAGAATTATTTTCATACATAATGTAATTTTCTCTTTTTCTTGTGAGCGTATTTTTTTTTTTAAAGCTCGACCTCTGAAATATGGTTTTATGGTAATCGAATCTCTACTCTCTCAATTTGAGAGTAATAAAAGGTGACCAGCTGAGCTACCCCAGCTGGTTAGCGTGATATATATATATATATATACAAACTCACTTATTATTATTATTTATATTATTTATATTTTTGTTTTTAACCCTTACCCTAAATCACATAGTTTTTTATTCAAGTTTTACTTCTCCTAAACAAACTGAAAGAGTGGCTTCCTTCTAAAGCCGACAGTGCCATGGTTAAACAAAAAGTGATATGATTTAAAAAGTAAAGTCAAAACAACAAAAATAATACTATAATAATGACACAATTACAAAACACAGCACAAGAAAATTCCAAATCAAACAATAATTAAAAGATTGATGTGGACTGCGCTATATGCATCCCAAACCTCGCTTAATTCAATATGGGCCAAATGCATATTAAGGTCTTTGCTATACAGAAATATTTTATTTTATTTTATTTAACTGGATTTAGTTGTTATTTTTAAGTAGTTTCTCCTTTCAAATAATAAAATATTATATAAGTTATTGGTGAAATATTATTACTGTTTGCTCTGCAAAAAGAGTGCATACCATTAATACTATTATTTCTTGATTTAAAAAAATCATATCATTAATGTTGGATTTTAGAATGAAAATATTGCTCACAATTCTTCTTTATAATCCAAATCCGTCACTTTCCTTTTCTCCAACTTTCATTCTAACCAAACATAACTATTGCACAAATTTATGGGAGAGAAACTTAGAAACGCCACAAGGTCGAATATGATAAATACATTTTAAGAAAAAACGTTAAATTAATCAGCCAAACAAGAAATAGATCCAGTGTCTGAGCCATCCCCCACGGAAAAAACAATAAGATTGGCACTTGGACATACATCTGAAAAAAACTACACAACGTTTCTGCAGCAAAAACAACTTCAGCATCAAATGTCAGCTGCTGCAAACAGAACTTTAAAATAGCCATCCTTTCTTTCTCTCTCTCAGTGCAATTTTATTCGATCAAGACTCTCAGATACCATTCTCATCCTAGGACGCACGTCAGGATCTAACTCTGTACAATTTAATGCAATATGAAACACTGCAAGAACTTGTTTCTTCGCATAAACCTCACTTAATAATGCAGGGTCTATGATCTCAGACAATGGCCGTTCTTCTCGAAAAACCTTCCTAACAAGACTTTCTAGTCCCTTCTCATCATTTTCAGGTCCTGCATCAGGTAACCGACCTGTTAAAAGTTCCATCAGTATAATTCCAAAAGAGTACACATCACATTTCTGACTGAACTTGCTGCTAAATACTCGAGCCTCTGGTGCCAAGTAAGTATTAGAGGGAGCAGAACCCATTGTAGAGGTTACAATGGTATGGTTCAAATACTGCTTTCTTGATGCTAAAGTTGTGAATTTTGAGGTGCCTGAAACAAGACGGGCAAGTCCAAAACTTGAGATATAAGGCTGGAGTTCATCATCAAGAAGGATATTTGTTGATTTTAAGTTGCCATGAACATATTTTCTCGTGCTGTATTCATGTATATACATTAAACCCCGGGCAGTTCCTTGAGCAATTTTCAATCTTGCTGCCCACGAAAGAGGTGGCAAAGTATTGGAAGGTCCTCCTGCAAAGATTGTAAGATAGGTCATACAAACATAAAAGGTTCAAAAGGGAAACAATAAAAACAAATGTTAATTCATAAAGTGAATCTATAGGAAAACTACATTTGCATGTTCATATTTCAGTCATCATAGCTCTTATTGCGCATGTTTTTGTTTTTTGTTTTGTTTCATTGAGTGAGCTACATAAGGGGCAACTTCCCTTCTCTCCTAAACCTTCATGCCCCCAAACACTTGCTGACAGAGAATACAGATCTTGACCAGCGATACATCTCCTTTGGGACTTGTCACCCATAGTGCAATTTTGAGAATGAAGATGAGACAAATACTTATGCGTAGTGGTCCATTCTTGGATCAACATCATGAAAAACCCAGATTTTGGCATTCACTCATGAGGGGTCTATCAAAAAAATTTTGGGTCTTGCATTTATTTTTGGATGAGCTTAGCAGTGGTTTATTGAGTGGACCACAAAATTCAGAATGGAAAAGTAGTAATTATTTCTTGTCGTTAATGAAACCACAAGTGGGACAAATACTAAAAATCTCTGTAGGGAATACAACAAACGGAAAGATGTCACAGATGCATCAGAACTAGTTTACTGGAGCAAAGGAGAAAATACTAAGCCAAAGAAGACAACACTAACATTCAAAAATGGCTAAACAAATTTCTACAATCATAATCATCTAAAAAGACCTAGTAAAGGTAGTAGGAATACTGATAGAAAATAGTGATTAGTGAAAATAAGCCTGTATATAAGGTTCCATCACTATATAGGATCAAGAATAATGCTCTTTACTGATTCATTATTTTTCTGGAGCGCTGTAGAAATATTAGCCTAAAATATATCCCATCTGTTCTATGATGCTTAAGATAAAGTATGGGGCGGCTCACGCTTTCATCTCTCTCTCAACTTTGTCAGTTTTCTTTTTCTACACCCTGGTTTCTAGACCAGCTGTGACATAGCACTAGACGGTCCCCTTCGAGAGTGAGTGGTCTTCCTTGCACAAATTTTCCTAATTTGTACTCTCCTATCTTGGTGATCATCAAATTTTATGATGACAATTCCTTTTCATTAAAAGGAATAAATCAAAAAATTTATGAAGACATACACTAGGGTCACACTAACATCTTACCACCACTCAACTTGTGTAAATATTGTAAATGGTGGGTTTTACATTCCTAGACATAAATATTAATAAATATCAAATTTAGCTTAACAATGAAAATGAAATTTCAGATAGACTGTAAGTTAAAAGTGTTACTGTATCAGCTTGAAATTTTGGTTCCATGAACTATTTCATTAAACGAACCAATGAGTCCAGCTGCATAGAAGAGACCCTATTTAGTAAAAGAAAACAACAAAAACTGAGATGGTCTTTGAATATCACGAGACCAAAAGCCAGCAATCTTATGCATAACGAGTACTAATAACTAATAACTGACCAATTAAATCGGCGTTAAATCTCAAGGACCCGCTTCATCAATAGCAGAACATAACTATTTCATTCTCAATAACATCCAAACAAAACTAACCCTAACACCTTCTTTGTTCTCAATAAATTACTTTTATTTATTCAACGTTATCAAAAAGTATTATTCACAATTTTTTTTTTCAATTGATATAATGAATAAAAAAAAAAAGAGAAATAGAGAGCAGAATATTACCATGCAGCGCAGTGTACAAGCTCCCATTACGTATGAAATCAGATACCAGCAACTTCTCATCATTAGCATAGTAATAAGCTCTCAACCGGACGATATTAGGATGCTGGACCTTACCAATAGCCTCTACCTCGGACTCGAACTCCTTAAACCTCCACGTGGCATCACCTTCATTCAATCTCCTCACTGCAACAACAGTAGGCACCGCCGTACTAGATACCCTACCACCCACTACTACTTTGTAGACTATTCCACTCCTGCTCTTTCCCACCACGTAAGCCGATGCCCTTAACAGGTCCTCTAATTCCAAATTAAACCCCTCATCTATTAATGCGAATTTACCATTTTGCCCCTCCTCGCTAACATCGTTATTATTCCCAATTTTCTCTTCTTTTCCCATCTTGCCCTTCTCATTAGAACCCCGTTTCCTCCGAAACAGCCACACTGCAACGGAAACGGCGCCGATGACAGCCGAAACGCCCGAAATTAAAGGGACTGCCACCCGCCCATTTCTCGTCTTCTGTTTATCCTCAGTTCCGGCGCCAAAGCCAGAGTAAGAGGCTCTTGGATTTTCAGGATTTTCTGGGTTTTCACTACTGGTAAGGTTTGTAGCTTCTGGACATGGAGTCTGCAATGGAAACCCACAGAGACTGGGGTTTCCCGAAAATGCAGTGGGTCCTTGGTTCAGCAGTGACCCCACTAAAGGCACTTTTCCGCTAAGATTATTATGCCTCAAATCTAGATTCACCATCACCGGAAGTTTTCCGTACGATTCCGGAATCTCACCGGAAAATGCATTATAAGATAAATTAAGAGTTCCAGTGAGACTTTCAATCTCAACCAGAAATTCAGGGAGAGACCCATTAAGAAAATTTGAAGATAAATCTAAATGGGTTAGAGCTTTTAAGGATTTAATTTGGGGTGGGATAGGACCGGAGAGAGAGTTATGAGATAAATCAAGTGAACGTAGAGCTGTAGCATTGAAGAGATGAGAAGGAATGATATTGGATAAGTTATTGTGAGACAGAGTGAGTCGAGTTAACGAGTCAAGAAGACCGAGTTCGGAAGGGATGTAGCCAGTTAGGCTTCTTTTTGGGAGAATTACAGAGATGACTCGGCTATTGATGCAAGTAATTCCACGCCAATGGCATGGAGTTGGATCAGAATCGGACCAAGAGTCAAGAACTTGAGTCGGGTCAGTAGTAATTGCAGCTTTAAGAGCCAAAAGAGCGAGGCCATCAGTAGTAAGAGAGAAACAGAGTGGATTAACAAAAAGAAAAAGAAATGAAATCACTATTTGAATCGAATTCAGTATCATGTTCAATTGTTTTTAGAGATCTTGATTAAAAATCATTAATGGGTCATTTGAGAAAAAAATACAGAGAATGCAACGAGTAATTGAATAGAAAGAGGGAATGGTTTCTGGCTTCTGGGTATGGACGAAGAAGACGAAGAAGAAAGGATTATTTGTGGAAATGGATTTGAAAATTGAAGTTGGTTTGGGTATTTCGAGGTGTCGAAGAACACGAAACAGTGGCTGTAGACTGTAGCAATGCAAATTTGAAATCTTATGA
The DNA here is from genome assembly GCA_947685225.1 of Garcia nutans. NCBI lineage: Eukaryota > Viridiplantae > Streptophyta > Magnoliopsida > Malpighiales > Euphorbiaceae > Garcia > Garcia nutans. The sequence continues at coordinate 6,896,393 of CANTUV010000060.1, forward strand.
CTTAATCACTGCTACTGTGAACTTTTCAGTCTCTACTGGCTTTCATTTAAAACTAAACAATCTTTTTTTTTTTTTGGAAAATAAAACAAAAAACAACGTTGTATGGCTGATTTTTTTTTGTTTAAATCTTCATGTTAAAATAAAAACATTACAAATTTTGAGATTTAAATAATTTAAGTTTATTTAAATTAAATGATTTTTATTATTAATTAATTATATTTAAACACAAAACAAAACCTTATAATTTAGGATACAAGCAATTGAATTTTAATTGTAATTTTAATTCTCCGTGAAATATTTCTAAATTTTTTGAGCTTTGAAAAGAAAATTGACATAAGTTAAAGTGACACTTTAAATTTTAGCATAGTTTTTTTTTTTTTTGGATAAATCAACTTTTAATTTTAATTTGTTTTATTATGCTTAAAATTTTATATCTTTTATTTTTTATTTTATGTAAATCATCCTTTCGAAATCTAGGAGAATATACTCTTTATTTAAGATGAAGTTGTTCAACACTTTTTTTAATAAGCAAAAAAATGAATTCAAGGGAAAAATGGTAGCAGTGAGTTGAAAATTATGCTAAAATTTTCTAACTTGAGGTAAAAAGTAAAATAAAGTATAATGAAAAAGCAAAATGATATGATATGATTGTCCAAATAAACGAAGATGAGAATGTAGCATGTGTTAGGTGCATGAACTATGATTAAAAATTGATGATGCCTTTTGTAATTTTAATGGATATTACCAAAGGGGAAATAAGAAAGAACTGTGAAATTAGGTGAAATGATATACTTTCATGAACTAGCAATTATTCTTCTCAAATTTGACAATTGTCAAAGCAGTTTGTGAAAGCTATAAAGGAATATGGAGTAAATCTATATGAATCGATGAAAAAAAAATATACCAATTGGTCAAAAATTCAATCCAATTTAATTAAATAAATCAGTCCAATACTTGAAATTCTAAAAACATAAAAATATTGCTTATCCATCTCAAACTTGCACTTATTGGGATGTGGATATCATGCTTAAAATTGTTGTTTTAGACCTTCACAACTTTATATTATGTATTTTATGTATACAAAATCTCATAAAATATTAATTTTTTTATAATTTCTTTAATAATAATAAAATTTTACATCTCTCAAATTATTTTGTTATATTTATTAAAATAACTCTTATAATCTAGAATTATATTTTGACTAATTTTTATTATCATGCAACATTAACATGGTAATATATATATATAATAATTTAAGTGAAGTTATTATTTTAAAATATGATTAATGTTATTTTAATAATTAATTTAAAAATCTAATAAAAACATTGATTTTAAATTTTTTGTGATTAGTAATAAAACAAATTTATACGAATAATTTATGACGTGGCTCTATTTTAAAGCAAGAGGATAAAAACAAATAGGAATTATTTTTTATTTTTTAAAAAAATGTCAGAATAATATTCAACATTCAAAGGTGCAAGAGGACACATGCAAACATGCCTGTGACTTTTTTTAACTTTTTCAGTTTCCACTAACAGGCCCTGTTTGGTCATTTTCAATAGCAATTTGTAATAAGATATTAAAAACCCTTAGGATTTAGGAAACAGACAACTGAAAAAAGTAAAACTTTGTATCCCTCAATCATTTCAACTTGTTGCTTTTTTAAGAGGATACATGCTTTTTTTTATATAAATTTTTAAAAAATAATGTAGATTTATATAAAAATATAAAAGTTTGTTTAAATTTGAATTTATATGATGATCATAACAAGCCAAGAATGATATGTCGCCTTGGGATTCGTAGGGAGTATTTGGTTTAGTTATTTGATGCAGCTGATAGAGGTTTGAACTTTAAATAGAAGCTGTTTAGTAAAATTTGATGTTTGGTAAAATTTTAAAACAGCAGCTGATAGCTGTTAGGAACCACAAACAACTGCTGTTTCAATAAGCTCCTACTCGGAGCTTTTTCATATCAGCTGATAGCTGATTCATATTAAGATTATATTAACCCTATTAAAATAAAATAAAAATTAATATTTATTAGATAATTATATGCTTATTGGTAATTTTACATTCAAATTGTAAGAACTATTGTATTTTTACCAAACACTAACCCGAATCAGCTATCAGCTATCCGCCACCAGCTATCAGCTATTAGCAACCGCTATCAGCTACCAGCTGCTATGAACAGCTAAATCAAACAGGCCCTTAGTTTGTGAATTGTGATTTGCTACCATTTATTCAGATTTCAAATTTTTATTGAATCTTCTTGGGATCTTGTAATATTTAAACTGATTTTTCTAATTAGTGATAATCCTAAATTAATTATATCTACTAGTAAAATGAATTAAGAATCATATTATAAAATTAGAGATGTTTGGTTTTGGTTATGCTGATCTTAAATTTATATACAGTAGTAATAAATAAAGTAAATTAATTTTGTACCAAAAAAAAGTAAATTATTTATGTTATCTTGAGCTCGGTTCACAGAAAATTTAAATCTGAATTTAGATTTTAATAATAAGTCAAAATTATATTTAAATAAGATAATATTTTATTTTAGAATAAAATTTTAAGTCATATTTTGCTTGTTGGATGTCAAATTAGTAACAAAACAATTACTTTAATGGGTATTTTTTTTACCATGTCAACGCCAAACTAAAATGAAAAGGGTTTTCTTCAAAATAATCTAAAAAATAAAATTATTTTTAAAAATATTTATTTTTCTTTTTTAATTTCAAAAGTACCCTTTTTTTAATTTTAGTTTTAAAAATATAATTTTTTAGAGGTTTATTTTGGATATATATTTAGTATACTAAAAATATATATTTAATATATATTTAATATATCAAAAATAATAGAATATTAAAAAAAAGTTAAAAAATATACTATATAATATAATTTCCTCAAATGAAAATGACAATACTTTTATATTTTCCGCTATTCGAATTACCCTAATGTGCGAGAGGAAAGGAACTTGGGCATGTGTTTTCAATAGGAATGGCAGCGGGAAAGTAGGTTATTTTGCAAAGTTTGTCTCATGTAAATTCAAATTCATTTAAATTTAAATTTTTTTTATCCCTGTTAAATTCATTTATAGTTATAATTTTATTATTTGTACCTATTTTAAACTTATTTAATACTATTCTTTTATTACTCATACCTATTTAAATATAAAAATATAAAAATATTATGAAATTAAAATTATAAAATTATACTTTTTCCATTGAAATAATTATAAATAAAATTTAATATAACTTAATTTTATTAAAATAAATTTACACCACGTAATTATATAATTAAATTAAAATTTAATAAATATATAATTAAAATTTAATTAAATATAACTATATATAGCCAGATTCGAATATCGAATATCCAGCAATATATACTCGAATCAAACCCGAATACATCACGGATAGTAAAATATTATCCACACTCTCTCAAATCCATTTACAAACTACTCATATCCTACAAAAACGTATTAAAATGGATCAGTTACCTAAAAATATCAGACTCTTTATCATCCATAGTTTCCAACTACTACTTTGAGATTTTTTTTGGATGGCAACCACCAGGTATTTTGGGTATTTAGTTTATATGTTTACATGAAATATAAGTAATTTATAAATAAATTTAAGTTATTATGGGCATTTTTTTACTATACGTAATGAATTTGGATATAAACTAAAATAATACATGTGCAATGTTGTATGTATTTTTAATCAAATATATATACACATAATAATTTTAAAAATTAATTTACATTATTAGATATACTAACTAATTATTAGATAAAAATTAGATAAATATCTTATTAATTATTTAAAATTTTAAAATTATATTATTAGATAATAATTAATTATTATCAATATTAATTAGGATATTCTAATCTTATTTAAATTCTTTAAATAAATATATATAATAATTAATTAATTATCTATTCTAATAAATAATAATTTAATTTAATATTTAAAAATATTAGTATTATGTCATGTGACATAATATTTTATCAATGTTATTTATTTTAATACTATATAGATATATGTTGAAAAATTAAATCCAAATAAGTAGATGTTTGATTTTAGCTCTGACGATGTCCGCAGAAGATTAATCTTATACTTGTACTATCAATCTTAAAAGGTAATCACTATAAAGGAAAAACTATTACTTTTCATAATTTAAAAGCCAACGATCTTCATAGTTTTTGCCTCGAATTCTCATACACATAGTAGAAATTAGGGTTTGAGAGTTAAAGAATAAAGAGAAAAAAAATCTCAGAAAAAAAATGTATAAAAAGAAAAGAATTTCAAAAAAAAAGGAACTTATATTTTTCTAAAAGATTTTTTTAGATTGAATAATAATCCCATAAATTCTATCATTATATTCTTATAGATATAGTAGCTTGATTTTCTAATTAAAATCAAACTAGAATTGGATATTTATATCCTATCCAAAGTCTTCTTATTTAAATATTAAATATTATTCACATTTAATAGTAAATATTATATAATTATTATTTAATCAAGTTGAGTTCATGGGTTCTATCTACCTATCATGGATAGACCCGATCTAAAACTAAATATATATATTTTTGGATATATGCCATCCAAACTTGAATTTATAATAGAGTTTGTATTAATTATATTTTATTAAATTTTAATTATATATTTATTGTATTATATTTAAATTATAAATCATATGATATAAATTATTTTCATAAAGTTAGGTTGATATTAAATTTTTATTTATAGTTATTTAATTAAATAAATTATAATTATATAATTTAAATTGTATTACATTTTTAATTTTTTTATATTTAAATATTCAATATTTAAGGAATAGAATAAAAAAATTATAAAAAAATTAATTTGATTATAGATAATTTAGAATAATTTTTGCAAGTATTGTGTACGTTGTGATCCCAATTCTTATTTGGGATATTTTCAAAACTAATCTAAAAAATAAAATCATTTTCTAATATACTACACTTAAAAAGAAATTTTCACTCTTACATAAAAATAAAATTTTGATTGCAAAAATACGAATGTGCTCAATAGTCATGTGTTTTACGTTGGTCAAAGTTATATGAAGTGTTTTTTACGCTGGCCATCATATAACTAGATGCTTTCATATATTTGGATGATTTTTACACACAACTAGATGCTTTTTTACCATATCCAAAATTATATTCATTTATTTCTTCATTTCTTTAACTTTTTTTTAATTAATTAATTTTTCATATTTTGTACTTTTCAAGTACAAAAATATTTTAAATAATTGCAATCTTTTTATGATTAAAAATCATTTTTATCTATACACATAGTTTTATATATTTTATTAAATTTATATTTTAAAAAAATAATTTTAACATATACTATAAAAATTATTTAAAAAATAATTTTTTAATATATAACATAACTTACACTTTTGCGTACAAACATCTAGTTATATATACTGTATTCACATGTTTATTTTTTTTTTGTTTTTTACTATGTTTGTGTTTTTTCTTTTTTATACTAATTATATTATTTATACTCTATATTTTTAAGTTAAATTTCAAATTAATTTTTTAAAATAATAAATTAAAAATATTTATATTAAGTTTCTACTTATATATAACATATACTAACATATAATAATTTTATACTCTTATTTATATTAAGTTTCTACTTATATATAATATATACTAACATATAATAATTTTATACTCTTATTCTTTTAAATTTAACAAATATATATTGTTATATGTAATATATATCGACATATAACTAAATATATATTATTTTTATATTCTTTCTTTTAAATTTTTAACATATATATATATATATTATTATATATAACATATATTAATATATAACTAAACAGATGTCACTTTTATATTCTTATTTGTTTTAAAATTTAATATATATATTATTATATGTAACATATGCTGATATATAATTAAATATATATCACTTTTATACTCTTATTTTTTAAAAAATTTAATATGCATATTCTATTATATGTAATTTATATCAACATATACCCGCATATACCAATATATATTGATATACACCGATATATACCCGCATATACCAATATACACCTGCATATGTTGTTATCTTTAGTTAAAGCATATGCAACATATATCGACATATACCCATATATATTGTTATTATTTAATTAAAATATATATATTATATATGAACATATACTGATATATATCCACATATATTATTATTTTTTAGTTAAAATATATATAACATATACTGATATATACCAATATATACCGATATGTACCTACATATATGTTACTGTTTTATGCCACATGGCAAAGCACATGTCAACATTGTGTGTCAACTTCAAGAAATTATACAATACAATTATGATTCCGACCAGGCATCCTAATTGAAATGATAAGCTAATTCAATAATGACATGTGTGAATTACAAAAATAACTTAAAAATTATTTTCATAATATTATAAAAAATGCTATAAAAATACTTTTTAGCAAAAGTTTTTTTTAAAAATATAATAATGATGTTGACTTCAAAAGCACGGAGCTAAGTAATTATAAAAATGTCATTATTTAGTGAAAATCATGATAT